>OX596029.1:34361903-35747359 GCA_951394125.1 Epistrophe eligans | reverse complement strand
AAAGAGTCAGGCAGTGTTGTGCCAAAAGAACAACAATGCCATTGTCGTCGAGAATAATTTATCAAAGCCAACAAGAACCAATGTGATAACCGGAAACGAGTCGCCATATCATCGTTTACGGGAGATGCATTCGCCATCTCCTGTGATGATGGATATGGGACTGGCAGTGGTCCCTGAAGCTGAAGTGTTGCCTAAGGAGCCAGTTTTTGTGCCACCACCTCCTCCGCCACCACCACCGCCAAGTTTTTGGTATGCTCCATTGTCAGTTCCGCAACCACCAGTGACCGGAACAAGTTTGACGGAAATGATAGCTGGCAAGGTGACACCAACGACGACGTCAACGATTGTGGATGAAGATGAGGAGGTTGCAGGAGAAGGTGAGTTATGACGCTTTCAATCCTAATAACTCTTGACCCATTTTTCACAAAAACTATCTTATATACGGTTACTATCTTCTGCCTTTATATATATACACTCATCTCATTTATGTGGACTCTATAAGCTAATGCTTTCAGTTTTACTTATTTGTTAAACAAGTCTCCATTTAAAAATAGGGTGTTCCCAGTAACTGTGATTAAAATGGAACGCCTTTATCCAAGCTTTAAAGTTTGTTAATGTTAATTTTGGAATTTTTTCTCTGAATAGAATCTGACAATGAAGAAAAGAGACTATTACTTCATTTGAAAAGAGATCATACGGTAAAGGATTTGACAACAAAACTCAGCAATTTACCAATGAGTCCAACTCAGGAGGATAAACTACAAAATCGCATTGTTGGCGATATGACTGGACTGATTTCAAAAGCCAAAGAAGGACTTGCTAAGAGCAAGAGCAAAGGAGATATTTCAAGGTAAGTCAAAATGTTATAATTAAACGTTAATAGCTTAAAATGCGGTTCCACAGTTCTGTCTGTATGGACGAAGATAAGAATTGCATATACGGTTGGCCGCATTTTAAAATCTCAATTTTAGAATCTCTCTTAAAGAAATTTCAAAATATTTCATTTAAGAGCGAGGTTATAAATTCATACTATTTTTAACGGATTTTCTTCAAAAATTTCGAGCATCTTATTTTTATGTGATTTCGTAGAAAAATTCAATTGTGTTTGTTTTTTGCTGAACGGATGAGATACACCCATATTATGATTTTATTTTATTCCAAAAACTTCATGAGAACGACAATCAAAATTTTGATTAAACTTCGTACCTAAATTGTTGAAAGCCATAGCAATAAAACTGTTTTTGCGAACTAATCACACAAAGTAAATAGGGATCTGACTTTTTTTTGGGTTGTGTTGTTTTGTTCCACAAGGCTTTCAGTGTTTTTGTTTTTGAAGGCAAAGGCCTCTTTTGGAGCTGCTGTTAAATCAGTTACCTACTTTTTGTATTTTGTATAAGATTTCAATTTAAGTTAAAATTTTTTTTGTGTGTGACGTTTTAAAAAAAATAAATAGCAACTGTCAAGTGTGTCTCCTAGATTCAAAAACAACGTATTCCACTTTTTGTAGTTTTGAGATATTTAAAAAAACGTATTTAGAGACGAGGCCTTATAGAATCTTTAAATAAAATTGTTTTTATGTTACTGTTTAGATCTTCAATCCGTACTGCATATCATTTTCCTTTGGCAGTCAAAGCATCTTTGAAATATTTAACAATGCATTTTGGAGTACTGATGTTTTGAAAGTTAGTAAATGGAATAAACGCGTTTTGAAATTTTCTTTTTGGAATAAATTGTTTTTGAAAATGAAACAGATACAATTTGGTTTAATTTTTTTATTAAGTTTAGATTTTAAAAAGAAGTAAACAAATTAACAAAGTCGTAAAATATTAAAGAAATTCATATGCACATACTTACATACATACAGTACCTTCAGGCTTTTGAATAGCTTTTTTTTGCAGTAGCTTAAAATAAATGCATCCTGGGTGACTTTTGACGGAATTGTATAAAACCATTTGAAAAATATAATGCATCTGCTGTTGTCAATATTCTGCATTTATAAGAACTACCTTTATGGTTGCAGGTAGGCATAATTGACAATTGTTTTCTTTTGTACCTACATATTAAACAAAAAAGATAAATATACTTGATTTTGCCATAAAAGATTTACTTCCCGCTCTACTTTAGCTAGCTGACGCTTTGTATTAGCAACATTTGCTTTTTTTGCGTGGATATGTAGTAAGAATAGGTGATTCAATTGATTCCATGTTCACTTTTTATTCCAATTGCATTCGCACTTTAACCACAAATAATCGAACTAAAAATAATATTAAATGCATGCATAATAGTTTGACAGTAATCGATTTTCGTGCCAAAATTTGGAATACATTTGTTTTGATTCAAACAACAAAAAACATTTGATTTTACTTTGGAATAGAGCTACTTCGATTATAAAGTGGAATAGAGTTGTTTTGATTCAAAACAGCCTAAGGAATACGTTGCTTTTGATTCTAACCCACATATTCAGATCAAAATTTCTCTGGAATAAATACACTTTTGAAAGATTCAATTACAGTCAAGGATAGATTTTAAAAAAATGAAGTAAACTGCATCGTTAACTCGTTTTTCTCGAAAAGTGGAATACGTTGTTTTTGATTCTAGGAGATACAAGTGTCAATATAAATACTGACCCCTTTCTTTATCCCTGGCATCATTGCTGCTATTACAAAGTTGGCAACCCTTCATTTGAGTATATAAGTTACTGTTAAACTCCTAAATGTGAAAATTCTAGAATTTGCGCAAAATTTTGGATTTCTTTGAAGAGAGAACTTTTTATTTCTCTAAAATTAAAGCGAGCTAAAATTTATTCAATCACTTTAGCCGAGTGATACATCGCACGTTTAGCTTAAAATCAAATTTTCTTTTGTCACTGTAAATCACTTACGTGTCAAAATTTTGTATGTAATTCTTGTATGAACTCTACTTTGTGAAAACAAAAATCGACTGATTTAGTTAGACGCACAAATTATTTTGAAATAAACGAACCTAATTTCACATGCCACTGAAAATTAGAAGTGTTCATTTTAGATTTTTTTTTATTGGAATAATACATATATAAAAAGCAAATGCAGTTTTTGTGCAAATTAATATTTTTAAAATACAATTATAATTTGTCAAATCAGCAGGTAATTCCGCTTCGTTTGATACCTGATTTTTCAAAATCGGCGTGGTCGGAAAAGGGATGATGATATTTGGGTGAAAACGACGGAAGAAAAGAATCCATTTTACAAAAATGAAAATTAATTTTTTGAAATATGTAATTAAATAAATAAATGTAATTTTTTTGTCAGAGAATAGCTGTTTTCTGTGACATATTCTCCAGAACGCACTTATGTCAAAATTTAGCTAAAGTCTTAACTGATTTTTGGTTGGAAAAGTTAAAGCTTAAATAAAGCGCGTTTGCGTTCTATAGGCTTTGAACTTAGCAATATTAGTAGAATTCTAAAATGTTTTGTTTTCATAATTCCTTCCAGACTTTTGCCAGTTTTGTTGGATAACTGTGGACGCCCAAGGTACTGTCAGCCTACCAAATTCATGGTGGTAAAAATCCGGCATAAATTATGAAAAGTAAACGTTTTAGACTACCGGTTAATTCTAGAATGTCCATATTTTGAGATTTTAGAGTGACATGTCAACAAACTACACCGCAATTTAACTACATGAATATTCTTTTAGAAATGTCTATACTGTTCTGAATTCGAATTCAATTTTAGAATTGTTCTATCAGTGTTTTCGAAATATTCTTACCGAAAATTGTAAACTGGGTTTTAGAATTTTTAGAACTTTTTTTTTTTCAAAAATTATAATTTTCAACTAAAGATTTTTCCGAAAGTAAAACTCATACCTAGACATATTTGAAAAATTTTGAAGGGAAATATTTTTTTTATGGAGACATTTTAAATAGTGATTTAATGCATACAGCCTTGAATTTAAAAAACTAACAAAACGAAAATGTAAATGATTTAAAATCAAGAAAAAGAATAATTCTTTCAGATTAAAGGTTTTTGGAGAAAAATAATTTCGTTTTGTTAAATAACAAAAATACGCTAGTCTTACAATTTAAGGTTAGAATATATCGAAAACTAAAGTTTATAGATCAATTCTCAGGTTACATTCGAATTTAGGGCATCAAAAATCTTCAAACAGTTCCAGGAAAAAAAAAAAACTGTGTTGACCAATGTTATTTTTAAATTTCATCCTTTTTCGCCCTTATGTACAATATAAATACAGTATACATACAATATAGGCACAAATTTAAATTCGATATATTTTAAGTTTATATTTATTTCAATTAATTGTCTTTATTTAAGCATATTTGGGAGCATATTTCTGATAACATTGCACATAAGCTGCTTTTGCTGCATCTGTAGATAATCCCTTGCAATTATTCCATGCATCCCATTTAGCTTTGCCTTTCAAATCGATTCCACCTGGTTTTGCAACATTACAATCTCCAACTGTAGCTTGCTTAAATAATCCATAAAACTCCAAAAAGATATCATCACTTGGCTTCTTAGTGAAGGCTTTTGCTTTTTCACACGTTGTTTCGAACTATAAAAGAAAATTATGTTTTAAAATTGAACCCAAAGAAAATCTTTAATTACTTACATCCATATTTATTTTATATATTTTTTGCAATTTCTTCGAACCTTTGTACAAATAAAATAGTGTCAATTTAATACAAATCAGAAAAGTAATAGGAATATTAAATGCACTTACCACCTTTAGCACTAACAAAACGATAAGATCAAAATTTGCAACAATTGCACTCTGTTATATAGCAAAATATTATCTTTACTTAAAGTTCGATTAAAAATTATTAATTCTTATAAAAAAAATAGATAAAGTTACTTAACGAAGCACAAAGTATACATTTAGTTTTTTTTTTTTTTATTCAGTTATGATAACACAAAAAATAAAATAATCATAAGTGGATGACAAACTGTTAAATTAATTTATTATACCGCACCTTAAACAGTTAGATTAAAAATATTTAACTATACCCTTACTTTTACTTCTTTAAAACAAAATTTAATTTTAAGTTTAAATTAAAATCTCTGGGTTTCCCTTATAAGATTAGAAGCAATTACTAGGTAATAAAATTAAACCAAATTAATAGAAATAAAAAGTGTGGGTAAATAAATATTTTTTAGCGTTGTTAAACAGCTGCATGCGGCAATCGTATAAATTCAAAATATGTTCAAAGCTATAGTGATGGGTGAACATTAACATTTCGATACAGTTTATAACAATTATAGAAGATATAAGTTTTTTTTAAATATGATGAAACGTGGGAAATGCCAACGATTATAACAGTTTATCGCTACTAAAAGTATAGCCTTGTATAAACGTACTTTGTGTGACTTAAAAAAATCCCTCTGTGTGCCTGAAGCATGCCCCAATGTGGAGGACCCTACCGTTGCGGGCCGCATAAACAGAACCTTTATAAACAAAACTGATACTGAACTGAACTGGAGCTGAAATAGCTGTCAAAAGTGTCTTAAGTACTATTTTTTACATGCTCACAATGCAAATACACCTTTCTGTGTATGATAAAGGAAAAAAAAAAAAACAGCACAGTTTTAGTATCGACTTTTTTATTTCTGCAATTTTTTCTTTTAATTAATAATTTTTTTTTAATTAATTAATTGCTGGATCTTTTTTTTCTCTATGCAATTCGAAACGTCATAAATGCTGATCGTGAAAAGTTCGAAGTTGGCGAACTCGTCCAACGCATTAAAGCCATAATTGGTCGTGCTGTGTGGCTTGTTGCCCCGTCTTGTTGGAACCACATATCGTCCAAGTCATGATCTTCAATGGCCGGCAAAAAAAAAAATTCGGTTAATTGCTGCGAACGCCGGGAAATCGATAAATTCGCATCATCAGCAATACTTTCACTTGCAGCAGCAATATTTTCGACTGAGCGTGCATTACGATGATGCACAGGCCTTACGATATCAGTATTGCTTCCACTCCTTCAAATTTCTTTACAATTTTACAATTTTAAGTGGCTACGTTTAAATCACTACTTTTTTATTAAGTTTTAATAATTTTAACGCGTTGTTCGATTGTTAAGTGAACCATTATCGTAAATGGCAAACATTGAACTTATATTATGACACTTAAAATAATAGCTGAGTTTGACAGGTATCAAATGCCATCGCTACCAACTTGAAACTACGAAATGAATGACCTGTTTTTTTCAAATCAAGTTAATTTTTATTAAAATATACAGTCTTAAAAGTTTTTTTAAATCATATATAAATAGCTTTAACAGAATGCACATAACAAAATACCGGTCTTACAATTTTCACAATATCCTTTTCAGATACACATACATTGTATATGTTATATTTAAGCGTATTGTGGAGCATACTTCTCGTATGCCTTGATGTAAGCAGCCTTAGCATCATCAGATGACATACCCTTGTTCTTGATCCAGGCTTCGTATTTAGCCTTACCCTTCAAATCCAAAGCACCTGGTTTGCTAATATTGCAATCACCAACTGTGGCTTGTTTGTAGAGTCCGTAGAATTCCAAGAAAATATCATCGCTTGGCTTCTTGGTGAAAGACTTTGCTTTTTCTTGAGCGGTAGCGAACTAAAATTATCATAGATTTACATTCATAGAATATTCATAAGAATTTTTGTTAAACTTACATCCATTTTGATTTAAAAGTGTAGGGCTTGAGAACTAAAAAAATCGAAATTAAAGTCAATACGTGATTGCACAATAATTCAAAAAAAAATAAAAAATGAAAACTTAATTCTATTCTATCAAATATTTAACTTACCTTTGGGTACTATCAAAAGTAATAAACGATTGATAGGTTTAAAAGAATTTCTCCAATCTTTTATACCCGAAAAAAAACACCTGCCAAATTTTGCCAATCATTTTTCAAAATTAAAAATAGAATCTGATATGCTTCTCGTATCTTTTATCTTATTATTGTATTTATCACCACTTCAGCTTATCAATTATTCGCACCTAAATCAATATTTTTTTTTTCGTTTTCTTCTTTTTTTTTCCAAAATGCATTTCGCTAATTTTGCTTGTCAAAATATTATGTGGGTTAGTAGATAAAATGTTTACTTTCGATATATACAATACATAGGTACTATATGTCAAGTTATGGATTCGTAAAAAAAATCGAACTTTAGATTTTGATCAAACTTGACATTCCGATGAAAGCTAAGTCAATAAAATAGGTCTCACAATTGTTTCAGTTTGTCTATCCCTTCGTCTGCATGAATTATCTTTAAACTTGGTATCTAGCGTTTTGTAGGTATTCCCCTACACGTTTTTTTAAATTTTTGTAAGTCCAAAAATAACGCTACAATTACCTACACATTTTTTACAATAAATGAAACTCTCATTTTTCTCAACACGTGCCCACAACTTTTTCCAAAAAACAAATCAGTAATTTTTTCTACAAAGAGGCTACTTAAAAAAAAAAAAAATGTTTAGAAAAATTGTTTTGGTACCTCCCACATAGAACCATTTTTTTTTATTTTCAATTTCTCAAAACCGTTTCAACTGATTTTGATAAATTTTTTTATTTTCCACTTTTTTTTTTTTGAATTATTCAATTTTTTTTTAACTTATTTCGAAAACGACTTAAGAGACTTGGGACCCAGCTGTTTTATTTAGCATTAACTGCTAAGTTTTAATAAAAAAATATTCTTATATAATGAAAATAAAAGTAACTACCATAAAAGTGTTATAAAACCGTTGAAGATAATCTCATTTTTCACAAAAACCACAACTACGATTTTGATTAAAATTTGTATGTGAGCTAATATCCGATGATGATAATGATTATTTTTAAATTAATTTTTTTAACTCGGCATTAATAAATACTTAAAACAGGCGTACCAATTTTGTTTCTGAAGAATGTTTTCAAAATTTTGTATTTAAAAAATATTTTTTTTTTTAAATCGCTCCAACGATTTTTATATATATTTCCTTTTAAATTGAAATTTGTTTAAAAAATCAGATGGTTACATCGCGTTGGTGTAAAAAAGAGTTCAAATGTGTTTTAATCAACTTATTTCTCAATAATTTTTTTTTAAATAATTTTGTAGTCTAATTATTAGTTTCTTTTATATCAGATAAATAATTTTTAAAACATTATTGGCCTTTTTTATAAACGTTCTCTAACTTTAGACAACTGTCCAACTTTGGAAAATGTGTTCAAAAACCTTGTTTATTGTTGTCTTATAGCTGCCTAACTTAGACACAAGAGTAGATTGTCTTAACCGCGAATAATGTGATATTTATTTTTATTAAATAAAGCATATTTCCACCAATTTGAAAATAGTTAGACACACTGTCTAAGTAGACAAAAATCTTATAAATACGACTGTATGACTTTAAAACCACATTGTGATCGCACATAAGAACAAGTTCGTGTGACCCTGTCGTGTATTTTATTTTTTAATTTTTCTTGTTTACTAATATGTATTTTTTATATTATTTATCATTTTATCATTTTGTCCTTCTTTTCTTATTTTATATATTTAATACTGCTTTGTTGTTATCATACAAATTGGTAAAATAATTTTTATTTTATAATTTGAATAAAACTTATCGTTATCACCTATAAGAGATTTCACTATTACGTTAAGCAGCTAAGCAGGTGTGTTTAGATAAGATTATAAAATATGAACTTTATTCTAATATATGAATATCTACTTGTGTGTGTGTTTTTTTTTTTTTTATTTTAGGCCCTTGATAAAATTTTAAACAAGATGGGATATATTCTATTATTTAAAATTACTTGTTGAGGTAGGTACCTCGCAAACTGTAAATGAAGACTTTGTAGAATATTTTTCCCTATTCATATTCACAACAAATTTTAACTTGAAGACAGGCTATGCTTTGATTGAGTCATTTTTTTACAACATTAAGTGCTCGTTTCACGATCTCTGAGTAAGCAATTCAGAATTTTACTTGATAGATTTTCCTACAATTTTGTCAAAAAAGTTCTAATTAGCTTACTTAGAACTTTACTCAGAGATTGTGAAACAGACCCTAAGACTCGTGAAAATCGAATCCGTGGTGTTTAGGTTAGGCAAACCTTATAAAGATGTATACATAAATTATCAATTGCTAAAGAAAAAAATCTGTACTTAAAAAAAATGGGTTTTCTAGATTTATTTCGGATCACTCGTGAATTAGGTTGCACGAACTTACTCTTGTAGTTCCAAGCTTAAAACTGGCTAGACATATTGAAAATGTCGGTACAAAGTGAAAAAATGTTGTTGTTTTTTTTTTAAATATCTCGAAAACACTTCATTTTGGAAAAATGAATGAGAGTCATTTTTTCAGTGACTCAAAATATGCCTAGGGAACATTTTTTTCTATATACATGAATGGACATTTTTTATTGTGTTATTAATGAAGCAAATGAGATATGCATTTAATGAAAGCATTTGATTGAAGAATTAATTTTATTTGATGTTTCTAATATCTTTTAAAATATTTGTCATTCGAAATTTTTGAAATCCTTAACTTTGACTTAAAACTTTCTTTACTTTAATTGCATTTTTATTGCAAAAGCTAAAGATTCGGCGTAGATAATGATGATGATTGAGTCGTGACATTAAATTATTTTCATTTTGCAAACTCACGAAAAAATTTGTTTAACTTTTTTTGTAATCTAAAATTAGAAAACACGGAGTAGAGACCAAAAGCCGTAAATGTGATTTTATTGATGGATTTATTTATTGATATCAACATAAATACAAGCAGTCGTATTTATTAGATTTCCTTAGAACACTCTTGGACAGTTGTCCAGCTAGCCATTGTCTAATAAATAGTTGGACATCTCCTTATTTATAAACGCATTCCAACAGTGGCCTACAAATGTTCTCATACACTCACTCACATCCCTGTAATATGTCAATTTCGTGAGCATTTGGATACGTTCAATGAACATTTCGTTCATTTGAAGATTATTTTTCAATTTTTTATTCATTGAACGTACCCACTTTAGAATAGGTTTGGACAACCAATTTCAGTGTCTAAGTTAGACACTCGATGGAACATGATTATAAATAAGGTTTTGGACTTGGACAGCTGTCCAAAGTTAGACATACTTTGAAATGGGTTTATAAATATGCCTGAAGGATTTTTCCCCAGTTTGTGGAAGGAGTGGGGGACTAAAAATAGCAATTTTTTTTTAATCAAAGGTAAAACTACTTTAATTTATTAGAAAGCAAAGTACATGAGTGATTTGACTAGGTCGCACCAATTATTGTTATTTGCGTATAACAATTAACTTTAATTTCATGATTTTTACTTACACGTAATGTACTTCCTTTTATGTTTAATCACATTGTGGCCTTAAAGTCTCAGTATAAAATTTAATAAAGTAATTATTTTTTTTTTAGCTCATCTAAAGCGGTTCGCTGCATAAAAAGATTTCGGTTTACAATTTTCTCGAAAATGGCTCTTAAGATTTTGATCAAACTTCGTAAACTTGGCAATTAATAAAAATGCATTTCAGGTTGTTCTTGACGAAATTAGGGTTTTGACTTTTTTTAAGATTTTAAAGTTATCTTAAACTGCGTTTTTAGTGGCTTGAACGATTTTTTAATAATTTCAAACAATATCACATTTAAAAATTTTTAATACAATTTTAAAAAAATAAAAAAAACATTTTTTATTACTTCTGAATTTTTTAAAATATTTAGATATTCGTTAAATGAATCATCATTTTACCTATGTTAACAGCAAGTTGGTGTGATCCAGTCTTGTGTTGTTTTTTGATATGCATATTTACCTATTTATATTTTTAAGAAGCATCTGTAATTTAATAATTTAATTTAAATCGGTTTAGCCAATAATGAAAAAGTTAAAAATAAACTTTTCTATGTGAGATACTCTTAGTTACGACTTATTGTAAAATTAATTGCTATACCAGAAGGTTAATTATATCATTATATAGTTTCAGCACAAAGATTAATTGGTATAAAAAACATATGAACCGTTTTAAAGAAAAATCGAAGATTTTAAAAAACGACAAAATTCGTATTCGAAATATATATGTACATATTGAATATTCATAAGAAAAAAAGTAAACTTTTTTTAAAATAAAACCCAAAAACATAGTTTTTTGTACAATACCTACAATTAAAAAACTTGTTAAAAGATTCTCCATACAAAATTAGCTTTTCGAGAAAAGTGAAGTTCAAAAAAATGGTTCAATGGGAGAACCACGCAATTTTTGAAATTTTTTTTTTTGTACTTAATTATGCAACTGTATTTTTGAATATATAAATTAATGGGTCAAATTTTAGAGAAAAATTTCACAGGTACCGTTATTTTTGGTCCTAAAAAATGAAAAATCATATTGGGGAATGTCAAAGAAATACTAACAGGCTTAATACATGTGGAAAGAGTTTCGAAACCTACGTTCTAAGTCTGAACAAAATTTTTCCGCTAGAGTCAAAAGCACTCTCCATGCCTTTTCTGAAAATGTATTAACTGCGACAAAAAATAATTGAGCAAGCGAAGCCAAAATATATCAGTCTAAACTTTTTGACAGAAAAAGTTATGAATCTCACTTAGGAATTACGTTCAGATTTCTGGGATTGCTTAGATCTCTGTGATCACAGTGAGCCTGAGAAACCTAAACTGGCTAACAAAAAATGATTTGTTATTATTTAGGTGTAAACATTTTATAGAGTTGCTGTTACTTTCACCAAAACACGGCTATAATAATATTTTTTGTGAATAAAAACAAAAATCAAACTATAATTAAATGTGAATAACAAAGTAACAAATAGTATTCTTTATATATTAAAACTCAGTAAGGCAACCCTATCCAGAATTAGAATACCTAACACTTTTTTCTGTCAATATTTGATTAAAAATTCATTTCCACTTAGATATAAACATTTTATTTAAACAACAATTTTTTTGCATGATGGCATTTTAAAATTTAAAATAAATGTACTTCTTCAAACAACAAGTGTTTTTAAACATCATTGCATCAATGCAAAAACAAAATATATTTTTTCAGTTCACGCGTGGTATCGTTTCAAGTTTGTTAACGGAAATTTTTTTATAATCCCTCAATTTAAGCAAAACATACATATTTACTTCTGCAATCTTTGTGCACTCTATATATTCCCATGTGTTTATCTTTAATACAATTATCATAAATATAATTTATCCTAATTCTGGTTCACTTTGGTTGTTCAATTATCAATATTTACACGGTTTATACGATGCCAGTATAAAGGCAAAATTAAAAGTCAATTAAATCTGCCAGTTTTTTTTTACGAAAATATTTTATTTTTTAACATTTACGCGATAAATTTCTAAATTATAAAAACCTGTCAGTTGTGGAAAAAAGAAATAAGTCTGCAGACATATTTTTTGAAGAAAATCTAAAGATAGTAGAATTTAACGAACATTTATGTCATTGACTTTCGAACTCATATAAGATCCCGTAGAATTGCTTTCAAATCAAACTTTAATCTGAATTGTTCCAGACATTCTATAGATACTTAACAATTGTTTTTTTTTTTTTAACAATACAATTAAATTTCTTATGAGATTGATAAGCATTTCTTTTTTGTTTTTTTTTTTTTTTTTTTTTTGTTCATTCTAGATCACCAAGTGTTGACCAAGAAATCAAAAAGGCTGATCCCAAAAAATCCGAAAATGAATTACATTGGGAAGAATTGGTCAAAAGCATGTGCCGTCCGTTAAATCTATGTGACATGGATTTCACCGATTTAAATTCAGAAGATGAAAAAGATGTTCTAGCACCACGTGGCTTGGGTGGTGGTATACCACCACCGCCACCACCACAAGGTGTTCCACCACCAATGATGATTGGACAAATAGTCTGCCCGCCACCAATGAATATGCCACCGCCATTAACAAATCTTGGTCCACCTATGTTTAGTTATAATCAAGGCAATTATAGTAATAGTAGTAGTTTAAATAATTCCATTAATGGCGATGTTAGTGGTTCGTCGACAGTAAAGAAAAACAAGAAGACGGTAAGTTTGGTCTCAATTTTTAAAAATTTTTTTTTTTAAATATGTATCTAAAAAATTTACTTCAAAACTTCAAATCATTAATGTCGTTTCCTTTTGACCAAATTTTTTCTGAATTTTCGAACTTTGATCAAAAATCTTTAATCAAAATCTTGCATAACGCACGAGAGTAAAATAATATTTTTAATTAAAAAAAAACACAAACCCTCATTAAAATCACGACTTAAATACTGACATCGCATATTCAAAAAACTGACGATTTGGCACTAAGTATAAATTTTAAGTGTTCATAAAATCATAACACTCACTTGTTTTGGTCAAGATCTGGCATAGACTTTAAAGAATTGAGGTATTTCATTCAGTCAGAAAACATCCGTCAAACTGGGCGGACGTCTTTTCTCGCTCTTTATATATTTCTTTGATATTTCTTCTTTTTTTTTTGGAACGTTTATGTATATTATATACATATGTACATATATGTATGTATTGAATATTGAAATTTTCAATTACATCATTCATCTCGCAACAGCATAATTTGAGTTGTGTCAGTATCTCAGTAAACGTGACTGACATATATTTATGTACTTGCATCAAGAATAAGCTCTCCATTTATAAATTTGAGTTATTCTTGTAAGTTATGTACATATAATATATATATATGTATATATACTTTTTATAAAATGATTTTGTAGGCGATTTTGAGTTTTCGTGGATTAAATTTTTTCCGTCGATTTTTTTTTTGTTTTTCCAGGTGCCTAACCTATTTTTTTTTTTTTAATCTTTTCTAGGTCAAACTTTTCTGGAAGGAAGTACGAGAAGATATGATTCCCGTTGCAATTGGTAAAACAATTTGGGATGAACTACCAAAATCAAATGTAGATACACAGAAACTAGAGCATCTATTTGAATCAAGAGCCAAAGATTTAATGACTAAGGTTTGTTTTTATTAATGTTTTATCATTTTAAATTATACGAGTATAACATCGTATAAAATAAGTTAAATTTAAGTACTTCAAGAACTAGCTTTATATTTAGTTAATCTTAAATAATTTTAAAATTACAACAGCAAGAGATACTCATAGAGAAATTGTAACTTTCTCGCAAGAGGCAGGGAATTTATACATTTTTCTTTAGTAGCTTTATGGATGTGATTCGATCTCATACCTCAGACATTGACAGTCTAACGCACAATCCATTATACCAAGGGGCACTACTATTAAGATGATTTGGAAGTCGAAACAAATTGGTCTTTCAATTCTGTCTGTCGGTCTAAAGCCTGAACCTATGGGTTGATATTAATTTTTCTTAGCACCATATTTATAACGATCCCTGCTGTCGTGACGCGTAGTTAGACTGCTTTTAGACGACTTCAATTTTTAACGGGGTTTCTCTTTTGAGTTTCTTTCGGATTGCAGCATCCATTTAAACGCTGCAAATTTTAACAGCTGTAATTTTTGTTAAATGAGAAGGAAATATCTCTTCACACTCTTTACTCCACTTATGTGTCAAACAATAGGAAAAAGCACAAAGAAGAAAGAGCGATAACTCTGCAATTATTTCAACCTCTGCAACTTTGTTTACCCCGGCCTCCGCATACGTGCTTAAAAATTGCAGGGGGTAATTGCAGCGTTTAAAAGCAGTCTTATATGTTCATAAGATGATGGTGAACAGAGTTGCCAACCAAAAAAAAAAAATCCGTGCCACAATTTCTAAAAAAAGTGCCATATGAAAAAAAAGCGCAAATTCTTATATCAAAAAATAACTCAACGAAAAATTAAAAGAAATAATTTTCTCTATTCGTATATTGTCAAAAAAAAGAGGTTCTGCCAGTTTTTACTCAATTTAGAGGAATTTTTTTTAAAAATTCTTCAAAATTCGCTTTATCTGAAGTAAAAATTGAAATAAGAAAAGCGTTCCATATTGAATTTTTTTCGTGCCAACGTGTGACGATGAAATTTTTGCGTCAAAAGAGCATGATCGTGCAACTTCGGCAACGCTGATGGTGACCTTTAGTAAGATGTTCATAAAGCTGCTTTAGAATACAGTTATAGACCTTTAGGAATTCGAATATCTTTTAGTCAGTCGTAGAATAGCCGTCAAGCTAGACGGACGTCTGGGCGAAAAGCGTTCCATATTGATTTTTTTCATGCCACCGTGTCACGATGAAATTTTCGTGTAAAAGAGCACGATCGTGCAACTTCGGCAATGTATATGACCACGCGGATCGAAAGATTGAATTCAAATGGAATCGAAGTGACGTTTTGTTTTTGGTTTATGCGTGCGGAATTCAGTTAAAAAAAAAAATAAATAAATAAATTATAGGAAAAACAAAAAAAAAAAAAAGGACAAATCCTTTCATATTTATTTTTCTCGTGCCACGGCATTATAGACCTTAAGAAATTCGAATATCTTTTAGTCAGTAGTAGAACAGCCGCCAAGGGAGATGGACGTCTTGGGCCAGGACGAACCGGCTACTACACCTGCCGTACAAATTTAAAAAAAATATTTTTCTCTGATTTTCTCTATTTGACAGATATTTATTAAAAAAAATCACTTCCTTTTCTTTTAATAAAAACAACATTTCCAAAAAAAATTATATTATAATGGTATAAGTACGTAGCTTTCATAGAATCGTTTTTTATTTTCGATTTTTACGAAATGAACTTTTTTTTTTTAATTATAATTGATTTTTTATACACATGCATATAAAAATTTCAAGAAAAAATATTTTTTTAATTTAAAAATATTTTTTTTTTTAATTTTATATTTCAAAACCCGGTAGTTAGAATTATTCATTATGTGACGTGGGTCATCGTTGAACAGTTTACTCTAAATAATAATACACAATTTGTAATGACACACATACTATTTACAGGCTCAATTGATAGGAATTTTTAATTACTTGACAGTTTTTCGTGAAAATTCTGTATTGAATTTGTTTTTTTTTTAATAAGAAATTTTAATTCGTGAATTAACTTTTTAGATTATTTTCGAATATTTTTTAATTTTTATATTATTAATGTTTAACACTAAAAATATTAAAAAATTATTTAATTTTTTTAAAGCACTAATATTTGTAAAGGTTATGATTTAAGTAAAAGCATTTTTATTAAAATTTCATTTAATTATAACATCACTCTAGACCATTTATCATATTTACTTATCACAACATAATTACTCACAAATTAAATAACTAAATTTAATAATAAAATAAATTATAAATATTAAAATTAAAATTAAAACTTAAACTAATATTAATTTATTTGCTTTACTACTTTCACGCATTATACTATTCTACTGGACTATATACATAAATGTATGCAACTGAAATTGATATAAATAATACAAATCTATACATAAAAACTAATAAAAAAAATCTCTATATAAATAAAAATCATAATAAATAATAATGCAAAAAAAAAATAACCTTATAACAGGAGGTGAGTGCAGTTTAAATGAAAATAAATGTTCTTTGTTTGTTCTTCTTGGTTGTTGTGTCATGTAAAAAATATACTTAAGCATCCCTTATACGATCAAATATGACTGAATCAATCTCTAAGTTAATTTGGTGAAATATAAAAAAAAAATTAAAAATACGCAATACATACATTTAATTTTTTTCTGATTTTTTTTTTGTTTTGATTGATGAGCATCGATCAGATTTTTTTATATTCCTTCGGTACAAAAAATTACTTTGTCTAGAAGAAGGATTATTTTTAGTCGGATTGATCGTGTAAGGGCCGCCTTACATAAATAAACATTCTACAAATTCTGCTGTCTCTTTTAATCTCTATATGTTTGTTGTCCTTCTTTTTTTTGTTCTTATAGTAAAAACAACATTTATTGGATTTCTGTTATATAAAATTAAACTAGTTTTAATGTTAATAGATTCTTTTTTTTATACAAACAAAATTCTATTTAATATTAATAGATTTCTTCAACTAAGAAAAAACACACTCCTGCACAATAGAAACACCTTTTTATGAACATCATTTAAATAAAGTAGTTGTTGTTTGTATTTTTTTTTCGTTTTTTCGACACAATGTGCACTAAAATGTCCCCACATTTTTGTTTTATTTTATATATAAAATGTCGGAGCATATATTTTTAAAACTAATAAATAAATTTTTTAATGATTTTTCAGAAACAACAAGAAATGAATAAAAACAAAGAAATTATCGTCTTGGATCACAAACGATCAAATGCGATAAATATTGCAATGACTAAATTGCCACCACCAAGAGCAATTAAGGCAGCAATATTAAAAATGGATGCCACTGTAGTTACACGAGAAGGTATTGACAAACTGTTAAATATGTTGCCAACAGATGAAGAACGAGGAAAGATCCAAGAAGCTCAAGTATGTTTTTCAAATAATATTGTCTTCAAGTCAGGTTTTGTGAAAATTTGTTTTTTTTTTTTGTTTAAAATTTTAAGATGGCAAATCCTGAACTTCCACTTGGTAGTGCCGAACAATTCCTCCTTACACTAGCCTCAATATCAGAACTTGCAGCAAGATTAAAGCTATGGGCTTTCCGTCTGGATTTTGAGAATAGTGAGGTAAGTTTTGAGATTTGGTATTGCGCTGAGATCAATTTCCATTTATTCAAGAAAAAAATTCGTAATTTTCTTCAGGCTTTGAAATTTAAGATCTGACCAAACGTCAGTCTCATGAAAGAATTAAGGCATATAATTTTTTTGATTTTTCTTCTTATTTTTTTAGAAAGAAATAGCTGAACCTCTGATGGATCTTAAGCAAGGAATTGAACTTCTTCGCCAAAATCGTACCTTCAAATGTATTCTGTCAACATTGCTGTCAGTGGGAATATTTTTGAATGGAGCGCCAGTCAAAGGCTTCCAAATTGAATATTTAGCAAAGGTATATTAAAGTTAAAAACTAAATACTTAATAAAATGTTTTTCAATTTAGGTCTCAAATTTAGTGCAAAAGTTAATAGTAGTTTAGCTTGCAAAATTAGGTTGACGGAACTTTGTTTGTGTCAAATTCCAGTATTAAACCTTGACATTTACTAAATCACGAACTGTCAAAAACACAGATTTTTTTTTTTTAATGATCTCTTTACGGTGGGTGGGTCGTAAGGATGGTCGCAAGGATCGTAGAAATATTCACGGCACTTATAGTTGCATGAGGCTCATTCATTCACAGGGCCATGAATTTCCCCTTGAATACAAATAGACGTATTCAAGGGAAATTCATGTCGAGACCGTCGCAAGTTTTTAAAGATTTTAAATGGAAAATTGACAAGTCCTATAGGGCTGGGACCAGAGGTTCTTTGAAAATCTAAACGAACCTTGGTTTAACAAACCTTAAGATTCAGACCGTCCTTACGATCGTCCCAACATAAATGGCTCCTTTAATCAACGGGAAAGAAATTTTACAATAAATTTGAAGGTTGAACTATCAATTTGTAATTTTTGACTATGGCCTTAATTTTACAAACTAAAATTACTGTTAATATAGCTACCTGATTTTATTTTCTTATAATAACTTTAGAAAAAACTTCTTACTAATTTCTTGAATTCTTGAAATAGGTACCTGAAGTAAAAGACACTGTACACAAACACTCGCTACTGCATCACCTCTGTCATATGGTTATGGAAACGTGTACAGATACAACTGATTTATATTCAGAAATCGGTCCAATTACTCGAGCCTCGAAGGCAGATTTTGCCGATTTGGCTCATAATCTAATACAATTGGAGACTGAATGCAAATCATCGTGGGATAGACTGAAACTTATTGCTAAGCATGATTGTCCTCCACAATTGAAACAGAAATTAGTGGACTTTTTGGCTGATTGTGCGGAAAGGATAATCATCTTGCAAATTGTCCATAGAAGAATTATCAATAGGTAAGAGATTTTTAATCTTGATAAACCACAAGAGTACCTATGTACCTACTATTTATAAAATTCTTTTTTTTTTTTATTTTTAAACAAAAAAGGTATAGAAAGTTCCTTTTATGGTTGGGTGTGCCACAACACAGTGTGGCAGAATCAAAACCAAATGAATTCTGTCGAATTGTTTCGGAATTTGCATTAGAATACCGAACGACACGAGAAAGGGTTCAGCAACAAATCGAAAAGAAGGCAAATCATCGTGAACGAAATAAGACCAGAGGCAAAATGATAATTGATGTTGCCAAATTCCGCACCAAAGAAGATCGAGCTGATGCCGAGTTAAAGTAAAATTGATTGCTGCTAAACCAATATTATAGCTATGATAATAATACGATCATTTTTTTTTTTTTTTCAACAGAGAACTTCTTGGATCTCCTAGCCCGGGAAATGCCAGTCTTGATGGAACACTCACATGGCGTCGAAGACGTGCTGAGAATCTCCGCTCACCAATCGTCAAACAAAATGATGATAATTTCACCGATGGTGATGATGAAATTCTAGAATCCCTTGTAAAAACAGCAACAAAAACATCAGGACCACGACCGACGCCACGTGAAAGAAAACGTACACGACATGCCGATCGAAAATCATGTAAGTTTATAAATAATCCTGCAGATTTATCAATATATACTTCGTCCTTTTCTCCTCCCTTTTTTCTTCAAAAACATTTTGGCACTTTCAAAATTAATTACCAATTCATATTCATTTTCAAAAATTCATTTAAAAATTATTCGAAATTCACTAACATTCATGAATTTTCTTATTAATTTTCTTATAATATTGGTCGAATCCAATATCAATATTAATACAATTTAAACAAACAAAAAATACAATAATTCAAATACATATACGTTTGGGTATAGTGAAGAGATCACGAACGAGAGAAGGATTCACCATCGAAAAGGCCCCATCGCCGTAGAATGAAATTAGCTATTACACAAAAATGTGGTTAGTTTTTCCAAAAACAACAAAAAAAATGAAAAGATTGAATTTTGTTTTTTTGCTTTTAATTGCCCTTTTTTTTGTGCTGAGTTCAAAAAAATATTTTTCCCGCATGCATGAAATAATTTTGAAGCTCTTTTTGTCTAGATATCTATAAAGCCCAGTCTATAAATATTTAATTATTTTTAATACAAGAAAATATTTGTTTTTGGGATTTTTTTTGATGACTTTGGAAACTTAGCTGTTGCTGCACTGTGGCCCAAATGGTTATCGTCCTTTTTGAACGAATCATTAAATTTACTTTAAGGAAACGGCCATGCTTTTCGAATGAAACAATTATTTACAGGGTCTTCGAAAATGTTTTGAATAAAATAAGAAAAAATCCTTACGGTGCACAGATTTCAAAGAAAAACACTTGCTATGCAGAGAGCAAAAATAATTCTTTTCCAGCGGAATGGTGAAGATTATAAAAATTATGTGAAAAATTTAATGAATGATTATGTAAAAAAAAATAAAATATACCAATTTTTAAGAAAGTTATGACTCATGAAAATGTGTCCGTTAACTTATTAAATTTTTGTATATATAATGGGTTAACTAGTATGAAATGATACACGTCCTCTGTCGATTGTTACAAGCAAACAAACACAAACATATACATATATGCCAGTAAGACCTAGGGTCTTATAATTTAGGCAATGTTAGAAGGAATAGAAGGATAGCATAGATTTTTGTTGGCACAGTGGATTGAGAAATTAGGTTTTGATTTTCTCATTAAATCCCAGGGGTGGCGTTCAGTTGAGGGAATATAGAAAAGAATGCTGCCTAGACTGGGGATCGAACCCACACATCCAAGTTAGCAGTCAAGCACTATTCCACTGCGCCGGCGCGGGGCCACCCCCATGATATGTTTACATTTTTGTTTACGTAATTGAATTTCACAAAAACATTTTGGTTTGCATTTTGTTTTAGTTTTTGTATGGCAACAGGTTAAGGTCGTCTTTGCAAAAATCGATTAAAATTTGTTTATCAACATGACGTGTCGGAATTTCAATAGCGAAAGATTAAATAGACCGGCATTAAAATATTTCGAGAACCACACCTTTTAAAATCGTTTGTTTTCAATTTTAGAAAAATCTTGAAAAGTTAATGAGCAGTTTTGCAAACTGCAACCGTTTACGATGCTCAATTGCGTTACCAGTAGCCTGATTAGGGAATACGAAGCGAATCGTTTTAGTTGGTGAAAATGAGGTTTGGTATTACGGCTTTCACCTCATTCGTTTTACATTCGCCCTATTTTCTCTCCAATATTTGAAATGTTTCGGTTTCGGATATTGAGTTGCAGACTGTTGGTTGCGCCATTCCAATATTTGTATCCTGCTCCACGCCTTTCTTATATGATCCTTCTGCAAGGAATCTTAAGGTTGCGACTAATTTTATAATTGGCGGTATACCATTGTTCTTTTGCAATATAAATTCGTCTTTTATTTCGTCCAAGACAAACACAAATGCTTCTTTTGAAAGCCGCATGAGCTTAGTGAACGTTTTGTTTTTTTTTTGTAAAATAAAGAAATTCTAGCAAATAATCAACACTTTACAACAAAAACACTCACACACAGAGAAATTTACGCAATAAAATTTACAAAACCGTGCAGTAAATTTTACAAAAGGCACTTGTAGTGAAATTTACAACAAAAATTATGAAAACGTAGTACTCGTAATAAAATTCACAACAAAAACTCCGAGAATGTAGCGCTAGTAGTAAAATTTACTGTGATTTTAAAGAAATTTGCAGCGAAAATCATTGCAATTGTAATGAAATTTACTACACTGATAGTACTACAAATGCAGTCTAATTTACTTCAAAAAAAGTAGAATTTACTATCAATGTAATAAAATTTACTATAATGATTTTGTAAAATTCACTACAAATTCAGTATATCATGTACCCGCCGTTTTTGCAAACACTTTTATTGTATTTACTACAAATACAGTGAAATTAACTGCACATACAATAAAATTCACTACTTTGCTGTGGTGAAATTTACTAAGTGATTTTGTAAAATTTATTGCTATTGTATTTAGTACAAGTACAGTTAAATTCACTACACATGCAATCAAATTCACTACTATAGCGCAGTCAAATTAACTACAAGCTTTTGTAAAATTCATTACTATTGTGTTTAGTACAAAAACAGTGAAATTCACTACACATACAATTTAATTTACTACAAGTGTGATAAATTTTACTACCTGATTTTGTAAAATTTACTACTATTATATTTAGTACAAATACAGTGAAATTTACTACACATACAATATAATTCGCTTCCTTGGTGTGGTGAAATTTACTTTCTGATTTTGTAAAATTTATTATGAATGCAGTATCTCTTTTCCCCCCCTTTTTTGAAAACACTTTTATTGTATCTACTACGAATACAGTGAAATTCACTACACATACAATAAAAATCACTACTAAAGCGTAGTCAAATTTACTACGTGATTTTGTAAAATTTATTACAAATGCAGTTTCTCCCTGCCCGCCTTTTTTAAAAACACTTTTATTGTATTTACTACGAATACAATGAAATTCACTGCACATACAATAAAATTCACTACTTTGTTGTGGTGAAATTTACTACGTGATTTTGTAAAATTTATTACAGATGCAGTATCTCCTTGCCCGCCCTTTTTGAAAATACTTTTATTCTATTTACTACGAATACAGTGAAATTCACTACACATACAATAAAATTCACTACTAAAGCGTAGTCAAATTTACTACGTGATTTTGTAAAATTTATTACTAATGCAGTATCTCCTTGCCCGCCCTTTTTAAAAATACTTTTATTCTATTTACTACGAATACAGTGAAATTCACTACACATACAATAAAATTCACTACTAAAACGTAGTCAAATTTACTACGTGATTTTGTAAAATTTATTACAGATGCAGTATCTCCTTGCCCGCCCTTTTTGAAAATACTTTTATTCTATTTACTACGAATACAGTGAAATTCACTACACATACAATAAAATTCACTACTAAAGCGTAGTCAAATTTACTACGTGATTTTGTAAAATTTATTACAGATGCAGTATCTCCTTGCCCGCCCTTTTTGAAAATACTTTTATTCTATTTACTACGAATACAGTGAAATTCACTACACATACAATAAAATTCACTACTAAAGCGTAGTCAAATTTACTACGTGATTTTGTAAAATTTATTACAGATGCAGTATCTCCTTGCCCGCCTTTTTGAAAACACTTTTATTGTATTTACTACGAATACAGTGAAATTCACTGCACATACAATAAAATTTACCATTAGTGTGGTAAAATATACTACGTGGTTTTGTAAAATTTATTACGAATGCAATATATCATTCGCCCATTTTTTTTTTGCAAATACTCTTGTGGCAATTACTACAAATGGAGTGGATTTCACTATACGAACAATAAAATTTACTACACATACAGTGAATTTTACTATCTGTATAGCGAATTTTATGAAAATAACAAAAAATAATAGTGCTCAAAATGAGGTCCAGAGAGGTGGTTTTTGTAAGTTTCGAGGGTATCATATCATTATTAGTATTAATGATCTCCCAAACCAGAGACGCAAGACATTTGGAACGACCGACGCAAAATATATTTACCGACCGATATAGCAACACTAACACGAGTGGTTAAGCGTTTAAAATATATTGACGGCAGAAAGTTTCGTCATCGTTCCCAATGTTTCGCATTTGTTTGGTAGAACCATAACTAAGGTTTTTCTTGGCGTTTTCGAAAAAAAAACAATCAGAAACAACATCAAATAATTTCAGAAACATAAAATACAAATTACTTAAAGATCAAATATTTCGCGGGTTAGTTAAATGGTTGATATTCAAACCAGATTGTAATTAAACCCATTATAATCGGGAACAAAGACGTATTTCGAACGGCAAATTGTTAAGAACAAAAAAAATAAAAATTTACATTTATTCCTAAATTTTAACTTAAATACCAAAAATGTCATTACTGTGGCGTGTCCCAAAATGTACTTTCCCTCATAAAAAGCAAAATAATAATATTTTGAAATACTAACCCACCCGGAAAAGTCAAATTTTAATCTCGGATGAAATTTAATCGAAACACATTGTCTAAGACCTTGACATTGTCTATTATATATTTTTTGACTCTTAATTTGGGATTTGTACATTTTTGTGATTTTAATTTGTATCTAGTGTTGTGCCGTAACTTATTTCAAAACTAAGTTCTTTTAAATATGTATTTAATTTGTGGATACTAAGTGGGGTTTTATAATAATAACAATACAAATTGAATATATCTCATATTTTCATTCTTCCATTGAACTCTTCATTTTCTTTGCTTTTTTTGGCAATTAATATAATTTCAACAAAAATTAATGAACATATTTTTGTATAAAGAAAATGAAAAGCTTGTGCAATCATTAACGCGTGAAAATTATCTCCTTCAATATTAATTCAATTTGCATGTAGTCTTGTGGCAATTACTACAAATGCAGTGAAATTTACCATAGATATAATGAAATTTACCAATAGTACGGTAAAATTTACTACGTGATTTTATAAAATTCATTACGAATGGAGTATTTTATTTACCCGCCTTTTTTGAAAACACTTTTATTAAATTTACTACAAATACAGTGAAATTTACTACACATACAATAAAATTCACTGTAAGTGTGGTGAAATTTACTACCTGATTTTGTAAAATTAATTACGAATGAACTATATCATTTACCCGCCTTTTTTGCAAATATACTCTTGTGGCTACTACCCATGCCTTGTAATTTGCCTTTTACAGTTTTACGCTTTTGTTTTTAAACTTTTGTTTTAAAAATTTATTTAATTTTTGTGTACATCTGGTTATAATAATAACAACTATAATAATCATGATATAAGAATAGAATATATCTCATATATTTATTCTTCCACAGAAATTTTCGTTATGTTATTATAGAATTTTTGACAATTTATATAATTTCAAACAATTAAATATAAACTTAATAAAAATTCTCAAAAAATGGTAGTTTATATATTTTTTCTAACAAACGTAAAATTCTTTTAATTTTCTTTTCTTCTAAAAGTCACAATGACGTTTGGTTAAGTTTTTTAAAAAAATTGATTAATTTTCCGCAGCGAAATCCTTGAGGTTTTTTAACTACCTATAAATTGTGTAAATCATTTCTCATAAAAAATTTGACAGTTCATTAACCAAGTAGTAAACTTAAACAAATTTTAAACTTATCTTGTGTTTTACATCAGTGTATGAAAAGTTTTAGGTTTACTTCACCCATTAAAAAATATATCCTCTAAAATTTGCTTGTTAGTCCTATTTGTTGACAGTCAGGCATATTTATTAGATTTTTGACTAGTTAGACAGTGTCTTGACAGTCCGAAATATTTGGAAATAATATATTTTATTTGATTAAATAAAATGTTACATTAAACAACCGAGTCTAAGTAAGATAACGTTTAAAACATCAACTAAAAATGTTTATCTATAACTTGGATGGTTGTTCAATGTACTACTACGTTCATAAATAAGATCGAATGTTTCTTTACCAATGAGGTAGATAGTCTCATAATTTTGTGTTCCTTAGTTCAGGATTTGTTATGCCATACTTGAAGTTTAAGTGAACCATCATACACACATGTGAACACTGGTTAACTGTTTTTATGCCACAACATGTTATTTCACCTCACGGAAAATTTTTAGCAAGAGATGTTATTTTCTTGGCATGGACACAATTGTCGTTTTAATAGTACCTTATTGTAAATAAATTGTAAAGAAATAAATATCATTTGCAAAAAAAATCTCTTTATTATCACTCCAATATACTACCAATGAGTAGCTACTGCGAAGTGTATAAGCAGCTTTATGAGACGACAGCACTGGCAACCATACCAAACACTAAATTCAAAATGGAGTTCTATTTCATTCGTTTCAGATTTCGGCGTGGCGCGGTGCGTTTAGTTTTAAACAGTTTAACTCGGCATCGGTATTTATCAAAAAAGTGAAAAAAGAAAAATCATTAAAACTAATAAATTCAGTGAATAAAGGTATGTATGTGAAATTGTGATAGTGTTTATTACATTGTCTAGAGCTTCTAGAAAAATGATAAAAAAATGTGTAATGAGAAAAAGCACTCTTAAAATACATATATAGGTTCGTACATATACGCGAGTTCCAAAAGAAATTTTTTTTTAATGGTGATTCTTTTTTATCAAGTTTTGATGCTTGCGTTTGAAGCATCAATTGCTGATTCCAAAAAGGTATCAACCATCTCTGTACGGCTTACGGTTGGTCAGATATACTCCAAAACGTTTTTGATTATTCTTCAGGATGGCAGAAATTAGGAAAATTGAAAAAGGTTTTGGAGTGTATTTGGCCAACGGTAAATCGTACCTTTTTGGAATCAGCACTTGATGCTGTTAAAATAAACATTAAAATCTTTTACTTAAAATATCTAATGAGAAAAAGCACTCTTAAAATACGCATACGGGTTCCTATATGCGAGTTCCAAAAGTAATTTTTTTTAATGGTGATTCTTTTTTAACATATTTTGATGCTCGCTTTTGAAGCATCAATTGCTGATTCCAAAAAGGTATCAACTAGCTCTGTACGGCTTACGGTTGGTCAGATACACTCCAAAACGTATTTGATTTTTCTTCATGATGGCAGAAGTTAAGAAAATTGAAAAAGGTTTTGGGATGTATCTGACCAACAGTAAGCCGTACAGCGATGGTTGATACCTTTTTGAAATCAGCACTTAATGCTGTTAAAATAAACATCAAAATCTTTTACTCAAAATATGTAATGAGAAAAAGCACTCTTAAAATACGCATACGGGTTCCTATATGCGAGTTCCAAAAGTAAATTTTTTTTAATGGTGATTCTTTTTTAACATATTTTGATGCTCGCTTTTGAAGCATCAATTGCTGATTCCAAAAAGGTATCAACTAGCTCTGTACGGCTTACGGTTGGTCAGATACACTCCAAAACGTATTTGATTTTTCTTCATGATGGCAGAAGTTAAGAAAATTGAAAAAGGTTTTGGGATGTATCTGACCAACAGTAAGCCGTACAGCGATGGTTGATACCTTTTTGAAATCAGCACTTAATGCTGTTAAAATAAACATCAAAATCTTTTACTCAAAATATGTAATGAGAAAAAGCACTCTTAAAATACGCATACGGGTTCCTATATGCGAGTTCCAAAAGTAAATTTTTTTTAATGGTGATTCTTTTTTAACATATTTTGATGCTCGCTTTTGAAGCATCAATTGCTGATTCCAAAAAGGTATCAACTAGCTCTGTACGGCTTACGGTTGGTCAGATACACTCCAAAACGTATTTGATTTTTCTTCATGATGGCAGAAGTTAAGAAAATTGAAAAAGGTTTTGGGATGTATCTGACCAACAGTAAGCCGTACAGCGATGGTTGATACCTTTTTGAAATCAGCACTTAATGCTGTTAAAATAAACATCAAAATCTTTTACTCAAAATATGTAATGAGAAAAAGCACTCTTAAAATACGCATACGGGTTCCTATATGCGAGTTCCAAAAGTAAATTTTTTTTAATGGTGATTCTTTTTTAACATATTTTGATGCTCGCTTTTGAAGCATCAATTGCTGATTCCAAAAAGGTATCAACTAGCTCTGTACGGCTTACGGTTGGTCAGATACACTCCAAAACGTATTTGATTTTTCTTCATGATGGCAGAAGTTAAGAAAATTGAAAAAGGTTTTGGGATGTATCTGACCAACAGTAAGCCGTACAGCGATGGTTGATACCTTTTTGAAATCAGCACTTAATGCTGTTAAAATAAACATCAAAATCTTTTACTCAAAATATGTAATGAGAAAAAGCACTCTTAAAATACGCATACGGGTTCCTATATGCGAGTTCCAAAAGTAAATTTTTTTTAATGGTGATTCTTTTTTAACATATTTTGATGCTCGCTTTTGAAGCATCAATTGATGATTCCAAAAAGGTATCAACTAGCTCTGTACGGCTTACGGTTGGTCAGATACACTCCAAAACGTATTTGATTTTTCTTCATGATGGCAGAAGTTAAGAAAATTGAAAAAGGTTTTGGGATGTATCTGACCAACAGTAAGCCGTACAGCGATGGTTGATACCTTTTTGAAATCAGCACTTAATGCTGTTAAAATAAACATCAAAATCTTTTACTCAAAATATGTAATGAGAAAAAGCACTCTTAAAATACGCATACGGGTTCCTATATGCGAGTTCCAAAAGTAAATTTTTTTTAATGGTGATTCTTTTTTAACATATTTTGATGCTCGCTTTTGAAGCATCAATTGCTGATTCCAAAAAGGTATCAACTAGCTCTGTACGGCTTACGGTTGGTCAGATACACTCCAAAACGTATTTGATTTTTCTTCATGATGGCAGAAGTTAAGAAAATTGAAAAAGGTTTTGGGATGTATCTGACCAACGGTAAGCCGTACAGCGATGGTTGATACCTTTTTGAAATCAGCACTTAATGCTGTTAAAATAAACATCAAAATCTTTTACTCAAAATATGTAATGAGAAAAAGCACTCTTAAAATACGCATACGGGTTCCTATATGCGAGTTCCAAAAGTAAATTTTTTTTAATGGTGATTCTTTTTTAACATATTTTGATGCTCGCTTTTGAAGCATCAATTGCTGATTCCAAAAAGGTATCAACTAGCTCTGTACGGCTTACGGTTGGTCAGATACACTCCAAAACGTATTTGATTTTTCTTCATGATGGCAGAAGTTAAGAAAATTGAAAAAGGTTTTGGGATGTATCTGACCAACGGTAAGCCGTACAGCGATGGTTGATACCTTTTTGAAATCAGCACTTAATGCTGTTAAAATAAACATCAAAATCTTTTACTCAAAATATGTAATGAGAAAAAGCACTCTTAAAATACGCATACGGGTTCCTATATGCGAGTTCCAAAAGTAAATTTTTTTTAATGGTGATTCTTTTTTAACATATTTTGATGCTCGCTTTTGAAGCATCAATTGCTGATTCCAAAAAGGTATCAACTAGCTCTGTACGGCTTACGGTTGGTCAGATACACTCCAAAACGTATTTGATTTTTCTTCATGATGGCAGAAGTTAAGAAAATTGAAAAAGGTTTTGGGATGTATCTGACCAACGGTAAGCCGTACAGCGATGGTTGATACCTTTTTGAAATCAGCACTTACTGCTGTTAAAATAAACATTAAAATCTTTTACCTTTTTGAAATCAGCCCTTAATGCTGTTAAAATAAGCATTAAAATCTTTTACTCAAAATATTTAATGAGAAAAACAAAAAGATATTTTCTATTGTCTTTAAGTAGATACGTACAATGTCTGACCCTGAACTTAAAGGAAGCCAACATTCAGAGGGTGATTTAATTGAAGAAGTTTTAGAAGACTCAAGTGAAGTTGATTTGGGTGAAACAAATGAAAACTTAGATTTCAATCAGCAAATATCAAGCAAACACTCAGTCGCTGTAGAATATGTTTTCTCATATAAGTTGCAAGATGAAGCAATTAGCGATATATTGAAGCGATGGGGACTTTCAGAGCTCTGTGAGTTGTTTAATGGTAAATCATTATTAGTTTAATTTTTCCCTCCAGATTGTTTAATATCAGTGTTTTAGAAAAAAAAATTGATTCAGATTGCTTGGAACACATAACAGTTTCTGACATAGACAATTTAATTCCTCTAGAAATGATGGGATTGCGGATCAAGTTTAAGGCAAGGTTAACTGAATGGAGATCTTTAAAGGTAAGATGTCTGTAAAAAGAGGAAGTTCGTTTTATAATACATAGGGCTCACGATGTTTAATAACTTTTTAGAGCTTACCCTTAACTTCAATATCCGAAAAACTTAGTGGGTGTTCAAGTAGTGCTGTATCTGTATCAAGCGACATTATGGAAGCATTTCCCAAAAATTTACGATCTGATTCCGAAAATAGTTTCAACCAAGAAGTACAACACATGGTGAGTCATAATACCATTGAAATACTGAAAATGGAGATCCTTATTTTATTTGTTAGTACATTTTTTAAACTTTTCACCACACACAAAATTTTGATTAATGTAAAAAGTTATCGATAACAGAATTCGACAGCTGCTGTCTTTATAAGTATACATACATATAAATCTATTACACGAACAAAAATAATTTCTTCCTCTGACTGTTAATTGAACGTTTAAATTATGATTTAAAATTCGGTCCTAAATTAACATTTTAATGATGTGCAACGTTTTGAAAATATATGTAGGTTTCCACTTAGTTCGAAATTTCAAATTATTATTGTCTTAATTTTACTCATCAAACTAGAACGTATGTGAAGATTTTAAAATAATTGAGATTTGAGGCTTACATTAAATAACTGTCATCAATTCACACAGTATAAGGCGTATGTTGTATAAATAGCGCGAACCCATTCACTTGGCGTTTTCACTGCGCAGCTCTCTTTAAATTTCTCAGCTCATCTATTTAATTTTGAAACAAAGATACTGACTTATAAAGATGTGAATCCTAGCAGCAATCTTAATTTGCCTACAAGCTACAACTGTCAGACTACGGATAATAAATGAGATAGTAGACATACTTAAAAACCCCCACACATAGACAGTAGGGATCCGCACAACCCCTTTTATATTGTTGTTGGATTTCGCATCTATTCATAGACATGAAATAAAATTATATTATGTTGGATTTTTTTATTATAAGCGAGTCAAAATTTATCAACTCTATAATAAAAAAAATTAAAACAAATAGTACCTACATGTCCTACATGCAATAGCATTTTAATTTAAAAGAAAAATAAAGTTGAGTTAGGCATTGTACAATTTAGGAAATAGGACCTTCACTCATTAAATTGCGCACAATTTTTGTTTTCTTCAATCCTTTCTCTGCGCAGGCGATTGTTGGCCAAGTGATTTGATTCAAGCTATATTATACATAATTCAATTAAAGTAAGTTACCTCAATCGCTCTACCTTAACAGAAGTAATCATCATCTTCGTTATTATTATACCATACATACATAACATACATATACTTGTTTATTGATGTATCAATGTTTTTTTTTTCAATAGAACGTTCAACAGATATTAAAATCAAACTCCAGAGGGAAATTGTTGCTATCCAAAAAAACGGCGTTCAATTCTTCAGACAGAAAAGATCTCATATATTTAATAGTAGACTTTGCTCTATTTAACGAGATTTTACTCGGAACAAAAGAAATAAACTCATTAACGGAACAAATCATCAAACTTTTTCCGTTTGAATCCAAGGTCTTATATTAAATACTAAGAAAAATAGTTAACTAACGAAAATTTCTTATAGACTTCTTATTACGTGCCTAGTGGAAGTGGTGGTAGAGCTAGAGGTCAACTGTATTCAGCTTATAACAATAAAATTAAAGCCTTAAGAAAAAGAGGAGTTTTATCAAGGCGCTCAAAACATCATGTTTTTTTAATGTCTGAAAATTCATCTTCATCATCACCTTCATCGCCATCATGTTCACCGCTGGTAGATAACTCCCAAAGTAAGATGTAATATGATATAATATACATAAATAAATTATTTTATAACTATACAATTAAATGCTTTATTTACAAGTTGGTGGAAACCTAATGTAAGAAAAAAATTAAAATGTAAAAAATTGTTTTCCAAATCTTTGAAAAATATTTACGTAAAGTAAAGTTTCAATTGAGCTACTTGCAATCTATTCGCCAAATTAACAAATTTCAAATCCATGAATCATGATTCTTATCATATTCCTGGAAAATGTTGCTGTTTCAATAAAATTAAAATGGTTCCTTCTCCAATTGAACGAAGAGCAATTACAAGTTATAAGCTGAAAAGCACTTAAGTTGTTCAATTAAATCTCCTAGCCCAATACATTTATAACAAATATAAATCTCATAGCCCAATACATTTATAACAACACTCTTTTTAACAAACACTCTTTACTATTATCTGTTGCATCCACCCCACGAAGGGCTAGGATCGAAGATAAAAACGTTTAAAAACGTATTTTCTTGTTAAATCTGAAATAACTTGAAAAATTGAAACCAAAGGAGCACCAGTAAGCTTTATGAAGTTCTTACTTTGTATAGTTTCTGGTATTTTGTATAATACGTGTGAAATTGAGAGATTTAATTTTTTTCCAATTTTCAAAAAAACCAAAGCTGATTTCCACTGTTGTTAATTTTATGTAACCAAAATGTTTAATTAACTCAACTGAAAACAGTTTTTTTCATAATACGAAAAATGTATTTAGTTTAAGTGATCTAAAGTCATCCATAATATGCACAAAAACTTATTGTTATTTTAATTCCTCAGGTTTAAATGAGAAGGATTGGCTGAAATACAACTCACAACCAATAGAGTTAGTAGTTATTAAATGGAAAAACTGCTTTCATATCAGGAGGGCAGAAATTTTAGAAAAGACCGCAGAGGAAATTTTTAATGACTGGCCACTTTTCACGCAATCTATCGGCCTTCATTTGGTATATTTTTTTTTTGTTTTAATTTTGGTAATGTTATTCATATTAATTATTCTTACAGATCGATTTAGACTTTATTTTTCTTTTCGGTGAAGAAAAATCAGTTTGCTTGAAAAAGAAATGGGATAGCTTTCAAAGAACCTTCTTGCAAAGTGTCGAGAATCAATCTGAAAGTGCAAGCAAACCTGTTAAGCAGATACTCGAGCAAATAAATGGTATTGATAGTAGTCAAGGTAATAAAAAAATTGTTTAAATAACTTTAAAAGCATACATTTTTGTCTACAATAATAAATACATTTCACCATTTTTCACGTATACTAACATATACAAATTAATTTCTTTACAGATTATAAAAACTTATTAACCTACAAGCTCATCCATTATAAATTGCCTCCATTTCAAAAAATTTCACTTCAAAGTGGGAAAAAGTGGCACGCTTCAATCCAGGACTCAATCAATAGCACTATATTAGAAGCCGAAAACCAGGCAGATATCCTGGTTAAATACCAACATATAAAAGAATCGTACAAGGGCTTACATTTCAACATTCAACCAATGGTAGTGGCAAGTGAAAAATTATATTATGTAATATCAGATAACATATTCCATAAAACAGAAAGCTTTTTATCGGCTCTTGATTCGGCTTTTAAATTAATGTATGTATTTAATCTTAAGTATCCACTTCAAAGCCAAAATGTGTGGTTGTTTTTAGAAAACTTCTTTTATGATATTAATTCAAGTCCTCCTAGCTCTGCAACAACAGCCCTGATTAATGAGTTACGAGATAAGCAAAATTAAGTTTTTTTTAAAAACAACACAAATTGTAAGACGTTCTTATAAACCTTATTTAATTGCTTTGGTAGACTGATAAACTTGATACGACTAAGTTTCTAAAGACTTTTTTAACATCCTTTTAGACGTTTATTAGTGCTTAAGGGGATCAAGCTTGATTCTGACTTTGCTACTTAAGACTTTTTTAGCAGCTCTTTTAACAGTTTACTATTTCGGATCAAGCTGATAAACTTGAAACGACTTAGCTTCTTAAGAATATTTTTAACAAAATTTTAATCGTTTATTAGTGCTTTAGGGGATCAAGCTGATAAACTTGATTCTGACTTTGCTACTTAAGACTTTTTTTGCATCTTTTTTAACAGTTTACTAGTCGGATCAAGCTGATAAACTTGAAACGACTTAGCTTCTTAAGACATCTTTAACATCCTTTTTAACAGTTTACTAGTTCGGATCAAGCTGATAAACTTGAAACGACTTAGTTTCTTAAGAATATTTTTAACAAAATTTTAATCGTTTATTAGTGCTTTAAAGGATCAAGCTGATAAACTTGATTCTGACTTTGCTACTTAAGACTTTTTTAGCAGCTCTTTTAACAGTTTACTATTTCGGATCAAGCTGATAAACTTGAATCGACTTAGCTTCTTAAGACTTCTTTAACATCCTTTTAAACAGTTTACTAGTTCGGATCAAGCTGATAAACTTGAAACGACTTAGCTTCTTAAAAATATTTTTAACAAAATTTTAATCGTTTATTAGTGCTTTAGGGGATCAAGCTGATAAACTTGATTCTGACTTTGCTACTTAAGACTTTTTTAGCAGCTCTTTTAACAGTTTACTATTTCGGATCAAGCTGATAAACTTGAATCGACTTAGCTTCTTAAGACTTCTTTAACATCCTTTTAAACAGTTTACTAGTTCGGATCAAGCTGATAAACTTGAAACGACTTAGCTTCTTAAAAATATTTTTAACAAAATTTTAATCGTTTATTAGTGCTTTAGGGGATCAAGCTGATAAACTTGATTCTGACTTTGCTACTTAAGACTTTTTTAGCAGCTCTTTTAACAGTTTACTATTTCGGATCAAGCTGATAAACTTGAATCGACTTAGCTTCTTAAGACTTCTTTAACATCCTTTTAAACAGTTTACTAGTTCGGATCAAGCTGATAAACTTGAAACGACTTAGTTTCTTAAGAATATTTTTAACAAAATTTTAATCGTTTATTAGTGCTTTAGGGGATCAAGCTGATTAACTTGATTCTGACTTTGCTACTTAAGACTTTTTTTGAATCTTTTTTAACAGTTTACTAGTCGAATCAAGCTGATAAACTTGAAACGACTTAGTTTCTTAAGAATATTTTTAACAAAATTTTAATCGTTTATTAGTGCTTTAAAGGATCAAGCTGATAAACTTGATTCTGACTTTGCTACTTAAGACTTTTTTAGCAGCTCTTTCAACAGTTTACTATTTCGGATCAAGCTGATAAACTTGAAACGACTTAGCTTCTTAAGAATATTTTTAACAAAATTTTAATCGTTTATTAGTGCTTTAGGGGATCAAGCTGATAAACTTGATTCTGACTTTGCTACTTAAGACTTTTTTAGCAGCTCTTTTAACAGTTTACTATTTCGGATCAAGCTGATAAACTTGAATCGACTTAGCTTCTTAAGACTTCTTTAACATCCTTTTAAACAGTTTACTAGTTCGGATCAAGCTGATAAACTTGAAACGACTTAGTTTCTTAAGAATATTTTTAACAAAATTTTAATCGTTTATTAGTGCTTTAGGGGATCAAGCTGATAAACTTGATTCTGACTTTGCTACTTAAGACTTTTTTAGCAGCTCTTTTAACAGTTTACTATTTCGGATCAAGCTGATAAACTTGAAACGACTTAGCTTCTTAAGAATATTTTTAACAAAATTTTAATCGTTTATTAGTGCTTTAGGGGATCAAGCTGATAAACTTGATTCTGACTTTGCTACTTAAGACTTTTTTAGCAGCTCTTTTAACAGTTTACTATTTCGGATCAAGCTGATAAACTTGAAACGACTTAGCTTCTTAAGAATATTTTTAACAAAATTTTAATCGTTTATTAGTGCTTTAGGTGATCAAGCTGATAAACTTGATTCTGACCTAGCTTCTTAAGACTTTTTAACAGTTTTCTAGTTCGGATCAAGCTGATAAACTTGATTCTGACTTATCATCTTTAGACTTTTTTAACATCCCTTTTAACAGTTTTCTATTTCGGATCAAGCTGATAAACTTGAAACGACTTAGCTTCTTAAGACTTTTTAGCATCTTTTTTAACAGTTTTCTAGTTCGGATCAAGCTGATAAACTTGAAACGACTTAGCTTCTTAAGACTTCTTTAACATCCTTTTAAACAGTTTATTATTGCTTTGGCAGATCAAGCTGATAAACTTGATTCTGACTTATCATCTTTAGACTTTTTTAACATCCCTTTTAACAGTTTTCTATTTCGGATCAAGCTGATAAACTTGAAACGACTTAGCTTCTTAAGACTTTTTAGCATCTTTTTTAACAGTTTTCTAGTTCGGATCAAGCTGACAAACTTAAACGACTTAGCTTCTTAAGACTTCTTTAACATCCTTTTAAACAGTTTATTATTGCTTTGGCAAATCAAGCTGATAAACTTGATTCTGACTTATCATCTTTAGACTTTTTTAACATCCCTTTTAACAGTTTTCTATTTCGGATCAAGCTGATAAACTTGAAACGACTTAGCTTCTTAAGACTTTTTAGCATCTTTTTTAACAGTTTATTATTGCTTTGGCTAATAAACTTAACAAATTAAAATAAACATAACAAATTTTTAAGTTAAAAAAAACCGAATCAAGGGCCGATACAATTTATTTTATATTGTGAAGTATTTTATTGTATATACTATTTACATATATAATATATTAAACTTTTAGATTAAATATTAACTGTAGTCAATCATGTTCAGTTGTTTTGCTTGTGAATTAATTTTTTTAAATTTAGATGATTACTATTCACATTTAAAATGCAAGCATAAATATGAAAAAGAAATATATTGTAAACAAGGGGATTGTCCTCAAGCATTTTCCAATCTTTTTGTCTTAAAACGGCATTTAAAGAAAGTACATTTTGATTTAAATAGCAATTCAAACACCTCTACCAATACCACAAATTCTACCACTCTCCTCCCTGCGGAAAATGTAAACAATTTGAATCAAGACTTAAATTCAACGTTTCCATCTCAAAAATCAGAGAGTTCATTACATGCTTATAGTTTCGATCAAAAGTCTACTGAAAATTTTGAAGAATCGTTTATCAATAAAAAGGATGTCGACCTCTCAGAATGTGCTTTAAGATTTGTTTTAAAGTTGATGAATCACAATTCCGTTCCAAGAAATTTAGTATTCAAAGTTGTGACAGAAATTCAAAAACTTTTACTTGACCCTATTAAATGCGTTATTGAATTGAGCGATTCGAGCTTAGCAATTCAAAAAATAAGTCAATTTTGTGATACAGCTTTTTCTAAAATAGAGACTGAACATAAGCTTATAAACCATTTGTCGAAAAAAAAATTACTCGAATTACCAATAAATAGTACAGTTTCATCTGAAATTCAAAATACAATTGAACGGGGTAAACCAATTTTAAAATACAAGGAAATAAAAGGAACTATTCTATCTATTCCTTTCATAATTAAAAAATTTTTTGAAACTGAAAATTTGCTTAAAAAAACTTTGAAAGAAATGGAAGATCTTATGGCACATTCCGATGATATAAAAAATTTTGTATGTGGTTCTGTTTGGCGAGAAATTCATTCAAGATTTTCAAACGAAAACAAAACTGTTGTCCCATATTTTCTGTATAATGATGACTTTGATCCAGATAATGTGTTAGGCTCGCACTCCGGAGTGAATTCAATTTCTGCATTCTACATAAACTTTCCAACTTTACCAGAGCATAAACGTTCTTCTTTGACCAACATTTTGCCTGCTATGCTAATAAAAGCCGAGTATTTTAAAAAGTATGAGCGCCTCGATGTTCTTCATAACCTTCTGAAAATTTTATTAGATTTAGAACTGAATGGCATAATGATTCAGACGGAAGGTGTGGAAAAAAAAATTTATTTTGTTTTAGGCTTAGTAACTGGTGATAATCTTGGACTTAATAAGATTCTGGGCTTCAGATCATCCTTTTCGGCTCTGCATTTTTGTCGAATCTGTAAGGCTTCTAAAGCAGAAACGCAAAATCTTAGTTATGAGTTAAAGAGCAGTTTAAGAACAGTTTCAAATTATGATTCAGATCTTTTACTTAATGACCCAAAACATACTGGAATATCGGAAGTATGTATTTTCAATAGACTTCCGTCTTTTCATGCGGTTGTTAACGTGTCAGTTGATATCATGCATGATCTTTTCGAGGGAGTTTTGAAAAATGATATGTGTGCTATTATTTTATATTTCATTAAAACAAAGAAATATTTTTCTCTCGAAAATTTGAATGACAGAAAACAACTTTTTGATTATGGAAGCATAGACTCGAAAAACTATTCCCTTCCTATAAAACTTGAGGCTTTGCAAAACAAGAATTTGAATATGCAAGCTAGTGAAAGCCATTGCTTTGTACATTTTTTTTCGTTAATGGTTTGGGATTTTGTACCTAAGGACGATAAATGTTGGCTTTTTTTTTTAAATCTTCAAAAACTTGTAGATCTATGTTTATGTACTTCATTTAATAAAAATGATTTAGAAGAATTGAAATCTCGAGTAGCTGATCATAATAAAACTTACAGAGAATTGTTTAATGAAACTCTTAAGCCGAAAGCACATTTTTTGACCCACTATCCCACTGTTATTGAGAGGGTTGGACCCTTAAAAATGATTTGGAGCATGCGAAATGAAGGCAAACACAAAGAATTAAAACAATATGCACAGAGCATAACATCTAGGAAAAATTTATGCTACTCCGTTGGAATGAAGTTGTCTTTAAAACTAGCTAACTTTTTTTATTTAAATGAAAAAGACATTAAGATTAAAATTTTAAAAAGTAAAAATGTATGTATATCTCAAAAACCATATTTCAAAGATCTTCAAGAATTTGGGCTTGATGGTATTCAAATATTTTCAGAAAACATACAATTTATGGGAACACCATACACTTCCGGTTTTTTTTTGTTTCATAAGCAAAGTAACTTTATTTATAGAATTTCTGAAATAGTGATAAGCAATAAACGTGTAATAATTGTTTCCACTAAATATATGTTTCAATACGATGTAAATATAAATGCTTTTATTATAAAAGATAATACAAATATTTTAAGTTTGAAATTAATTACGGAATTTCAATATTATCCTGCTTTGCCACATAATCTTTCTGATGGTAGAATGGCCCTTAGGTTTAAAAATTTATAAAATTTATATTATAGTCATTTTAATTGTCATTACTTTTATTTAAGAGATTTTGATATTAGCTTGTATTAAATATTACCATAGTTATCAAAAATAAAATAAAATAAAAATACATATGAACATTCAAAATGATACCTGCTTTTAATTTCAGATATAGTATTCCACTAAAAAATGAAAAAAAAAAAAAAAATAAGAGAATTTTATTTCAGGAAGAATGGTTTTGACATAAGAAAAAAATCAGTACTCTAAATCTCTGTACAAGTACCTACATATGTAAGTATTCCTACATGCCTACATAATATTTAATTCATCCATTACTGTTTGTATAGGACTAATAGATCTCTGTAGAAAAACTCATGGTAGATATACCATTTTTAATTGTATTACAGATAAAAATCAAATCCATTGCATGAAACAGTGAAATTTATTACATAGATATGTAGTAAAATGTATTACAGATTAAAGTTAAATTTATTGCATGAAACAGTGAAATCTATTACAGATGTAGTTAAATGTATCACATCAAATAGGGGATAATTTACTGCAGTTGTAGTTAAATTTACTACAACTACAGTTAAAAATCCACTATTTTATGTTATACATTTTATTACATCTGCAATAGATTTCACTGCTTCTATGTAATAAAATTTACTACCATTGTAGTATATTTTACTACAACTGCAATAGATTTCACTGTTCCATGTAATGAATTTTACTACGGCTGTAGTAGGTTTTACTACAACTGCAATGAATTTTACTACAACTGCAATGAATTTTACTACAACTGCAATAGATTTTACTACAACTGCAATAGATTTCACTGTTCCATGCAATTAATTTTACTACGGCTGTAGTAGATTTTACTACAACTGCAATGAATTTTACAACAACTGCAATAGATTTTACTACAACTGCAATAGATTTCACTGTTCCATGCAATGAATTTTACTACGGCTGTAGTAGATTTTACTACAACTGCAATGAATTTTACTACAACTGCAATAGATTTTACTACAACTGCAATAGATTTCACTGTTCCATGCAATGAATTTTACTACGGCTGTAGTAGATTTTACTACAACTGCAATAGATTTTACTTTTCCATGTAATGACTTTTACTACCATTGTAGTACATTTTCCTACAACTGCAATAGATTTCACTGTTCCATGTAATAAATTTTACTACGGCTGTAGTACTATTTACTACAACTACAATTAATTTAATTTTTTAATGTAATAAATTTAACTACCACTGTTGTAGATTTTACTACAGCTGTAATAGATTTCATTGTTTAATGTAATGAATTTTACTACCACTCTAGTAGAGTTTACTGCAACTGCAATAATTTTCACTGTTTTATGAAATGTATTTTACTACCAATATCGTGGATTTTACTACAACTGCAATAGATTTCACTGCATCAGTAGTGTATTTTATTACTACTGTTCTAAAATTTTAGAACAATTGCAATATATTTCACTGTTTATGTAATAAAATTTACTACAACTACAATAGATTTTAATGCTCATGTTGGAAACTTTTAGTACAATGACAGTATATTTTACTGTTTCAGTAGTGAATTTAACTATCATTGCAAATCTTATTTTTATTACATTTTGTAGTAAATTTAACGACGTGTGTAGTAGGTTCGGATTTTACTGCTTTTATCGTAGATTTTACTACAGTTTTTCGTAGATTTTACTGATTTTTTCTCTGTGTGCACTTAAAGTAAGGAAGATCAAGAGAAGAAGAAGCACTTCTTAATAATTTTATTGAAACTCGCTAAGTTTGAGGCTTCTTCAACTTCAATACGTTCGGCATATAGAAAAAAACATTATAGAATCTATTTTTAATATAAATAATATTTTTATTTTATTCATAAGTTAATGACAACAAATTGTGTTTGCACTTCGCACAAAAATTTTAATTAAAAAACAATAAAACCCTGGAAATCACCTGTCAATTATCTGGAAATCTTGGAAATATATTTTACGACTCGCTTCGTATTTGATAATTGATCAAATCGGGGCCAGTCGAAAAGGGGATATCGAATTGGAAACGATTCGCTTCGTATTCCCTAATCAGGCCACAAATCATCATTTTAAATTGCCGATGGAAAGTCAAAATATCACATATTAAATTTGTTCATAGTGCTTTTCAGTAATTTCAAATTACGATTTAAAATTGGATTACCAGCAAATTTCCAGACACAAATTTATTCCAAAAAAATGTGAAATTTAATTTTTTTTTTTTAGGGAAAGGGATAACAATTTAGGATTTATATTATTCGATTAGCCAGAAAAAAATTATTAATGTTTTCCAATGCAAAATTTCAAATAAATAATAACAAAACAGATTTAGATTTTTTTTTTGTGCTTATTCCGTGAGACGCGCCAACTGCCATTCTCGAAATAACATTTTTCGTTTTATTTGTTCTAAAGTATGAAAAGATTTGACGAACGATAAACGAAACAACGTATACAACACTGATGGAGCTAAGCAAAAATTTGATTAAATTATTTGATTACGATAATCGTTAAATATTGCTTTGAAAATAACGCAAAGCAAAAAATTTAACTGGGGGACGAAACCAATTTTAATTCGATGCAATTTACAAAAAATTGATAATTTCTTTAAACAAATTATAACATAAAACAATTCTACCTAATAACCGTCGGACGATTTGTGGTGTGAAATAATGTCGCGTATGCAACGCCGACGTTGAAAAGTGCTTTGCCTGACATGGGCTATGTATTGCGTTACAATACAATGCTTTATATTGCTGTATAATGCATTGCAGATATGAAACGCTACGCACTAGAAAAGTGACCTATTGACTTAGCCTTTAATTAGCCGCAAGCACAATATTAGTTTTAACATTACTAAGCTTTATATTCACTATCATTGCTCATTTATTTATTGTAGATACTTATATTCTTCTTAAATTTTTGTTGAGCTGGGTTTGCACATTTCAATTAAACAAGCATATTTTTTTTATTGAAATTGTGGTGGATGTATTTGCGAAAATCCAAGACCAAGATCACAGCAATAATGTGCATAAATGTGCATGTTTAAGTATTACATAAAAAAAATTTAATTGGTTTATGGAGAAATGGAATCTATATTACCTTTACAAACAGAACTTGTATTAATTATTGGCATTTCTTAAGTAACTTCCGCTAGTTAATGAGAATAATTTCAAATAAAAGTTTGCACTTTCACTCTTTCGTTTTGTGTTTTATACTTAATTTACATTATTTTCGGGATTATTTTAATTGCTGTTTCCTCCTTTTTTAGAGTGATTAAGGTACATATATACGAAAATTCTATTTAAAATTTATATAGGGTAACACTAAAAACGTTCCCACTAAGCTATTGACAGTTCCCATACAAAATGAACTCAGTTTATTCACAAATTTGTACAACCAAAAAAATGTATAAAAGCCTAAACGCCATATTATTCATTCGATTAATCCAGTTTAAATCTTAAATTAATTGAATTTATATTAATTTACATACTGGATTAATAGAGTGAATAACATGGCGGTAATAGTCGATGAAAAAATTTTCTTATCATGACTACAGAAGAAGTTTAAACCAAGCTGCTTAAACACATGTATCTTCAATAAAAAAAAAAAAAAAAAACAATTAATATGATTGTTTGTGTGTACTCAAAAGAAGAAAAAAACCTATTCTTCTTCCTTAAATTCACTATAATTGTGATTAATTGTAAAGTGTAGAGGGATGATTAACCTATTTAGGCAGGAACACTTATGTCTTTAAAAAATATTTCCTACATAAATAATAATAACGCAGCAAGCTTTATTAATAATAATTTTAATGTTGTTATGTTATATGTTGTTTTTTTTTTTATATGAATTCCAATATTTATAACCATACTTATACAAACTTTATCAAATATTTCAGTGCGTCGAACGTTAAAGAATGGCCTTACTGAAGAAGAAAAACAACATGTCGCTTCCTTAATCAAAACATATTAGCTTATGTGCAGTTTTTAAATCATCAATTAAGCGTTTACAACAATCATCACTCACATACATACATAATTATCATCAAAAGTACCTATACTCTATATTTATCACCTTATCAATGCCATAAAATCAACCAGCGGAACCAATCGAATTATCATTCACCATGGATTTACATGAGCCTAAAAGAAATAAATCGAAACGAAAAATAAAAAGAATAAAAATAAACGATCTCAGAAGTTTATGTGTTGTCCGAATTGAGTTTTCAACTCAGGACTTTCATAAATCCACTCACATTATAGCCATTTGCAATCATCCGTAAATATCCACATGCCTTAAAATATTATGTAGGTATAATAGAAGTAGTTTAAATTTTAACACTCTGAGAATCATAATTTTAAATTAAAAAAAAAATCTCGAAAATCAAATACATCAATTTTGTTATTAAATTAAAAATTAAAAACAAAAACTTACCTTTCCAGTTAATTATTTTTTGTTTTTTAAATTTTGTTTAAATTTAAAGTATTACATTTTTAATTATTACAATATGAGAAAATATGTTTGATACATACAAAAAACTTTATTATTAAATTTTAAGTGTTGGATATGGATTTTTATGTTGGGACCCCAATTTTGTTTCTATAATTAACTTTCTTTTTTTTTTGTTATTTTGTATATTATGAAATTATTTAATTCTACATTACATTAAATTTTGTTTTATTTTATTATGTTTTGTTAAATTTAAATTTATAATTAGAAAAAAATAAAAAAAGAACCATTAAATATCATTGTATAAGTTATGAAAAAGAAATAAATAAAAATATAAATTAAAACTAAGAAATTTTAAATAATAAGAAAATAAAAGTTATAAAACAATTAAAAAAAGGACTTTTTTAATTTAGAATTTTACACCAAACTTATAAACGATGAAAATAAGTCTTGGGACAAGCACGAGATATTAAAATTCATCCTATAAATAAAATCTCTTCATTTGTTTTCTTAAAAAAAAATATTTATTATTGAAAACTTACAAAAATCTTGTAAAAAAAATTATAATGCTATTTTTAAATTTACTGAATTCATAATTTAATTTAATAATTTAAAATGAAAATGTGAGCGACTACCCATTTGTACAAGGTTGCTGAACATAGTCCAGACAGAAACCACGATTATCTACATCTAAGGGTGCTTCAATCCCATCGGTGTGAAAATATAATCGAAATGGACGAACACTGGCTATTAAAACAATAATTTTAAACAAACAAAAAAATAAAGTAAATCTCTTAATTCTCATCATAACAAAAACTTACTTTGAACAGTCTTTTGATCAGGGCTAACTTCAGCATTGAAAGTACCACCACACACACGATCTTCACAGGCATTCGCTGGTGGAACACGATCAGCAACTCTTATGCAACCAATTAGAAGCCAGTCATTTGGACAAGTATTTGTCTGAACTTGGGTTGTTCCACTTCCAACCATTGACATGACTGGAGTATTTGAATTTCCCGATATTGTGAACGATCGCGATCGGTTGTTTTCTTCAAAAACAAACAAAAAACAAAAATTTAGCAAAGATACGCGCGTAAAAATTTAAAGAATAATAAAATAATTACCTTTATCCATGCAAGCATTATACTGAATACCACAAAAGTTTCTTTCTGTTCTAACACAAATACTGTAATCCTGATTGGATAATTGACGTCCTGATACTGTGTTAAAATTGAAACTCTTCACTCGGCCACTTATTCCGGTGTGATATTGTAAACAGCCTTGATCAGCGCGATATATTCCGCTACAGTGAATTTGAGAAATGCGAATTCGCCAAAGTCGAGGAAAAGTTCCACTTGTTATAACTGATATTACAATGGGATTACTCTGTCCGAGGCCAGCGTCAATGTACACTATTAGAAAATTTTATGTTTTGAAATTGTTGTTAGTTAGGTAGAGATATAGAACTTTACTATGATCACCAGCTGAAGAACCACAAATTGTAGGTGCAGGACTTCCGCCAGATATAAGAAGTTGATCTTGGTTGCAAATATGATTAAGTGCTTCTGGTTGGGCTATGGAAAATAAGTCCAAATCCAATCTTTAAAAAAAAATAAAAAAATATTTCTTAATTTATTAGAAAATATTTCGACTTCAAAATTATGCATTCACCTTAGCTGACAAACATCTGGATGAATTTTATGAACAGTCACTTGACAGCTTCCTGTTCCATCATATATATCTGGGTGATTTGGATTCACAAAATAAGTAGAGTTCTCCCGAATATTACCATTACATGTTTGCATAACTATTTAAAAAAATATTTTTTTTTTTTTTATTTTGAATATCTATTTTTAAAATAATTCATACGTACATATACAACACAATCCATAACCACCAGCACATGGTCCTGCGGGGATGCCACCCCTTAAAAGGCAATCTTTGCTCGTTATACAATTTCCAATTTCTCCCGATGGCGCTGTACAAGTGCCAGCACCACTTTGAACTACGGAAAAAATTGGCAGAACTTAAAAAGAATAAAAAAAAAGAGATTCTTTAATAAATTCTTTATTCTCATAAAAATTCGAGAAAACAATATAATTTAAATTTAAAAAATTTTGTGACATTTATTAAATTCCCAACCAAAGACGAGAATTTTGAAATTGCATTAAAATATCGATATTTTAAAATATCTTTCCGGCTGAACATCAATTAACTAAGCAGATTAAACCAAATTTACCATTTTGTATTGCATGTATACATTGCCTACTTTATGCCTTTATGGTCTTGTATAGTAACGGGTGTTTTTTTTTAGAGGTATAGAACTTTAAGTTGGCAACACTATTTTAACTGGCGGCCATTTTGTCAGCTGTCACACAGGGTTGTGACTTTACTACAATTGCAGTAGATGTACTGCATTTTCTTCGAAAAACAAATCTACTGCCTTTAAATAAAATCTACTGCCCTTTTTGTTTATTATTTATTTGATTCTATCCCTGAATGCAGTCATTCTCATACTAACAAAATCCTGAATGTTTTGAAGGCTAGTGACAGTTTACAGCTGACAGATAGTATCAATTGTCTTATAGACCATTTTAATTAAGTTGTGCTTATTATTTTAAGACTAGTGTGTACAAATATATGAAATATAAATGTATGTATTTTTGTTCTGTTCCGTTTTTGTTATTTTTTTAAAGATTTAATAGATTTATTTATTTATTTAAATTTTAAAAATATAAAAATCTACTGCCATAAAAATGAATCTACTGCGCTTTTTTTTCAAATCTACTTCGGAATTTTTTTTCAAAAAGTCCCAGTCCTGCTATCAAGTGATTTATTTTTAGTTTGGTTTGGTATTTCATCAAGAATTGAAGCCACAGGATCACCTAGCAAGGCGTGAATGGGCCCAAAACAAGATTGCCGTAAGGGAATTTTGTTTAGCGATTAAGCTCACTTTTGGTTGAATGAATACGTCAATAAACAAAACTACCGTATTTGGAGTGATGATAATTCTCAAGTGTATGTTGAGACACCGTTACATCCACAAAAACTGACTGTTTGGTTTTATTTATGGGTTCGTGGAATAATTGGTCCGTACTTCTTTAAAAACGATGCTGGTCAGAACGCTACAGTCAATGGTGACTGCTATATAGCCATGATTACTGACTTTTTCGTTCATCAATTGAACAACCATGATGTGCAGGAGCTGTGGTTTCAACAAGACGACGCACACTGTCACACAGCTCGTGCCACAATTGATTTATTGAAGGTAACCGCATAGTTTCACGTTACGGACCCGTGAATTGGCCTCCAAGATCGTGCGATTTAACGCCGCTTGACTATTTTCTGTGAAGATATGTGAAGTCGCTAGTCTACGCCGCGATAAGCCTGAAACGATTGACCACTTGGAGGACAAAATCCGCCGATATACGGCCACAAAAGTCATCGAAAATTGGACCTCCAGATTAGACTACGTCCGAGCCAGCCGGGCGGTCATATGCCAGAAATCATATTTAAATATTATAATGCCAGTAGATTATCTTTCGAATAAAGTAAATTTCATGTTAATTTAAAAAGTTATCTTTGTTTTATTCCATTTCAAAGTTCTATACCTCTAAAAAAAAAACGCCCTTTATAATGAACTAAGAACGTTTAAGATTTAATTTAATTTCATTCTTCATCCATTTATTTTTTCAAAGTTAAATTTTTGACTCTATTAAGGCGAATCTATACGGGGAAACGTAAAAATTTGATCTCGTATATTTTTTCCGTACTCATAATAAAAAACATAAGAATTTGACAGTTATCCAATATAATGTATATTTAATCAAAATTCTAATCCCATTCCCACACGCACTTATTTCAAACCTACGAGTTTTGCATAGTAGTGGAGTATTTAAGAATAAAGTATGTAAGTTGAAAACTAACTAACATTTTCTTCAAGAAGAAAGAAAATTGAATTTTGAAGGTAAAGATTAGGACCTAATTTCAGATGGTGTTATTATAAGTTTTTTTGGAGAAACGTTATTTGCGGTAACATTACATAAATAAAGCAAAAAACTATTTTTTTTTTTTTGCATTTTTAGGTTAGAACATCTCAGAAAATCTGACGTAATGCAGCAATTTTGACACCGTTCAAGCAAAACCACTAACACCATATTAAACAAAAAATTGTTTACTCAGCTCTCTTAAAGTTAAGGCATCGCATATTAGTTTTAACTTACGATTTAATTCATAATCCATGGTAGGTATACACTATACAGCCCTATTCTGCTAAATGTTCACTTAATTTTCGTATTCTAATATCCTTCGGAGGAAAACGAATATACCAAAACGCATATATGTAAATTGCGCTAAAAATAAAATTTTAACAATTAGATTTTCTCAAGAACTTTAAAAATAATTATTGATAGAACTCGAAAGATTGAAGAGTTCAAAGAATAATTTGTGACAAATTAAGTGAACAATTCACTTAAATCGAAAAATTCGATCGGATCGGATCGGATAGCAGAACAGGGCTGATATTTAACTCGGGAGTTAGAGGAGAGCAAAGAATTTTCATATTTGTTTTCGTAAATAATTTTGTATGAAATCCTGAAGAAAACATTGTTTCCGGAATGATAATTATGTAGTTTGAGTAATCCCACTTTTTATTTTTAGGTCATAATCCTCTAATGAGCTAAATAAGCTATTGATCCTGATCCCATTCGTTTTGATTATATCACAAAAACTATGTTTAATTAGATAAGATAGGTTCCAAAGTAATTATTCGTTTATTCTATTTAAACACAATTTTAAAAAAATATTTATCGATCAATTTCATTTATTTTCCGAATGTTTAATTTGTTTTAAAATGCACATACACCTCGAATCCCGTTGAAATCCCCATTGGCCAAAAAATAAATCTTTCCAGGAACTCTTGCCGTTTTTAACTGCACATGAAATTTTTTGCACAAATAATAATGTAAAAACCGTTACAAATAAGAAACGAATAAACATTATAACCGTTTTATGTTAGTATTCAGCCGATACTCTTATTTCAGGATATATATTTTTTTTTTTTTCAATTCGATCCTTAGATTTAAATTTCACTTTTGATTCACACCTTTCGAGTTCATGATCACGAATGCATTGCTCTCGCATCAAAAATCTGAATTTAAGGTTCGAAAAAATCTACCATTAGATACAAATTTTGTTGTTGTTTGTTTTAAGTTTAATTATCTCATGTTATAATGTTTGAAATTTGTCAAAGCGTTAAACCTATTCTACACCTATGCATGAGCAGAGCACTTATAATATGTACATAGGTATGTTTAATGCGTTAGAAAAAAAAAAAAACATAATTAGTTGCGCTTCAAATAAAAGTGAATTCGTTCTGTGACAATAAATATTTCGTTTTCACTTTCATCGGAGTGGAAAATTAATTATTATACGAGAGCGTGATTTGAAGGTGTTTTTTTTTTTCAAAACCACCACCACACCATCTTGTCGGTCATAATATTATATTATGACACTGATAATAAATACTTGTTGTTATTTGCGTAATCGACTTCAATGTCATTCCACTTTGAATTCAAATAACGGGCATTTTCAAAGCTATAAGTGTAGTAAATGAGGTTGTAATTTATAGATCATGTTGAACTAACTCTGAATCGATGTTTTTAGTCCTTAGAAATTCATCCCAAATTGTCTGTCTTGAAAACAAATCTAACGATTTTAATCAAATTTCTTACTTGAAATGGACGGGGGAAACCGCACTCATTACCGCACTCATTACCGTTAACCACTATTAGCCAAAACTACCACAAATGATATTATGATAAAATTATTTAATTAAACCCTTAATCGAAAAATATGAAATAATGGGTATGATGAAAAATAGAAGAACATACTACAATTTGTGTAAATGCTATTATACTTTCTTGTTAACGACCTAAACCTATTCCAGAAAGGTATTATTATTCTTTCATAATAATGTGTTCTGTATATTATTCTCCCCTTTATGTATAAGCTTTTCAAAGACTTTAGGTCTTATAACAGCAATTGAATAATAAACAAAAAACGAAAGCATTGCATAATTCCCCTTACTTCAATTTCATTAAATTAATTTAAACGTGTTAACATAATAATGAAGTCTTAACCTTTTTTTAGTTGTAAGCTTATCACCCTTTTAAGCCTAGTACGCAGCTGAAACGAAACGAAAAATTTCTGTGATCTCCAAATCGATAGAAAAAACGTAAACGAAAAAATATAAATAGATGGTTTTATCAGATGATGAGATGGTATCCAATACTATGGTAAAATCCTAACGGAAATCTCAACGCAAAATTACCCATTGAAAGTGTCAATAATTGCCAAACAAAATAATTAAAAAAGCTACAATTATCAATTTCGCTCGTTGAACAGCGTACTGCAGAAAAAAATGAGAACAAAATTGTTCGTTTATGATTCCGTTGTTTCAATTTTTGTATGGGAATTTTCGTACTGCTGCGTACTATGCCTTAATCGGTTAACTGTTTTGTATATTCATTTTTATATTTATATTTTTATATTCCAAGATAACCAATTAAAATGAAAGTGCGTTCAATTTTTCTCTTTTTAATTCGATCTTTTTTTAAGGATCTATTTTGTTCTCTTTTTGAAATAAAGACCACTTTTATTATATTGAGTTATTTTTTTTATTTTCAAATGCGATACTGGTTTTATTGGAGCGCAACCCAATTCACCCACACATTCTCCCTTCAAAATGTCATAAATATTTAAACAAAAATATTTGTTTATTATAAAACTTATAACTAAAATGTTCTACAAAACAAAATAAATCTTCATAAATCATCGACGTCCTCCTCAGCCACCTCGTTTGCCCATTGTTCCACCATTCTCTTCGGAGGCAGTCGAAATCTCCATTCGTCTCTAAAATATTTGTATACATCTTCGCCCAATTTCAAAAGTTCCACAGAAACTTGTTTCTCGTCGGGCTTCCATTCACGTTCTGAATTGCCAAACATCTCCATTCGCACCAAAGCAGTCATCGAAGCACTCAGATACTTCTTGATTCCATTGAATAGCTGTGGTTTCGACAATGAGCTCGATGATGTGGCAACAGGTTTAGGAATCACCGGCAGCGGCTCTGCAGCTTTTGCTATGAGAAGTTCCTGATTTTTTGTTTCCAATTCAGTCAATCTCGTTTCACACTCGTTTAATTTTGATTTCCAAGCTGAAGCCATATTTCCGGATTGATGCAACTTTTCCTTTGTTTGTTCAAGGGCCGCTTTGAGCTGAGCAATCTCCTTTTCAGCTTCGTTCTCTCGGACCTGCATTTCGTCTTTGAGGAGTGCCATTTCCTCTTCGTATGCGATACAGTCTAACGTAGTTTTGGTGACCGATTCTTCAATGGATTCGGTCGGGTCAACGGTAAGGAACTCAACGTCTTCAATGGTTACCATGTCATCGACATTGGAAATCTCTGAGTCTGTCTGATTGGTTACACAGGCTGTTGATTCACCTAAATCAATATTGCAAGTGTCGACAACGACAGGGTCATCCTCGCATTCGTCGTCTTGTGGGAATACATTGTCACTCAACGATATAGTTGTGGTATCATCGAGTTCAAAGTTTTCATTCAATGAGACATTCGATATCAAACGAATACCCTTGTTGAGAATCCTTGGAGTTTCCGAGGCCTCGGTTTTCCGTTTCTTCGTTGTGGGTTCTGGTATGCAATCATTTACGTCTCTTATCTGCTTCGGTCTGCTACTGTATTGATGGTACACAGTAGAGTATGAATTCCAGAATTCCCGAGGTTGTCCCCATACCAACACACCTGGTGGAGGAATCAAATGTTCATCTTTTGTTGGCGGTATTGAAGTTGGCTTTGGGTTATCTGCCAACGAGTAGTCCAGCACCTTGCCACTTTTCAGGCGATCTAGTGAGGGAACAGCCGTGGGAGTTAGCCTATTCCTTTTGTAGTTCATGAAGCACTCATCCTTGAAGTGAAGACCACAGACTGCTCGGTTCCTAGCTTGATTAGGCGGCATGGTTTTGATGCAGGCGTAGTTTGCGTGTTTAGTCCATTTATCGAGGCGATCTTTCTTTGCCACTGGATAATGGAAGAAGGACATGTTGGGGAACTTTTGAGTGGCAACATTACATGTTCGGAATGTACATCTAGTACCACCCATTATTTAGTTGTGTTCTTTTCTGGATTCTTGATTTATTTTTAACTTTTTGTTAAGAATTATTAAAAACTAGGAATCAAAACCAAAGCGAATTTTGACGTTCGTTGTGCTTTGCTTGGATGTCAAACTTCAAAAAAAAAATCAACAAAAAAAAAATGACAACTAAAAGGCATTGCCAGAAGAAGTTAATAGTTTTTTGTCCGCTTTCACACGAGGAAACAAGATTGTTTTCGTTTTCTATTCATTTCCAATTTCCACCAATACACTGTAGAACAAATGAGGTAATTTCTTTTAAAATTACCAAATTCGTTTTCAAATAACTGCATTTCCCATTCACATTCATTCAGAAACGAAGTTGCACGAAAATCGGTATGAAATTGCGTTAAACTTTAATGAAAACACTCAAAGTAGAAACCATTCAAAGTGGAATCCATTGAAAAGTCAAAAATCAATGTTATGAAAAGCAGAAATAGAAAGAAATGACAGCAAAATCAAGTGATTAGCGAAAATGTTATGAAAAGTTGGCAAATTTGAGGTAAGAAAACACTTTTTCTATAATTTGCTAAATTACCTCAAAATTACATACAAAACTCAACTATGTTTTCATTGGAGCCGCTTCAATGAAAACATAGTTGAGTTTTATGTTTTATGTTGAGTTTTATGTTTTCATTGGAGCCGCTCAATTTATAAAAAAACCCAATAAAAAAATATAGTTAAGGGGTGAATACTCAGTCAACAATCCTTGAAATTTTTTTTAGGATTTTTATTTCCTTTACCCCTGGGTCTGTCCTCTTTTCCCATTATCCAGCTCCATTAATTTCTATGGCATGGCAATTCCTTTTTTCCAGCCCCATTTTACGTTTCGCTTGCGTTGCGTTTGTAATTTCTTCATGTTAACGTCACGTCAGTTTTGTGCAGCTAGTTTTTGTGTGTGTGATTTTACAAATTTCTTCGGTTTTTTGGTTTAGTCGAGTGTTGTTAGAAATTTGTCCATTCATTTCCAACATCTTTCAGTAAAATATTCAAAAGAATTTAATTAGAACAAAAAACAACACAGCTTAAAATAAAAATGAAAAAAACAAAACCAATTTTGTATGATCCTTTGATCATAAATCGTGTAAAACAGGTAAAGAAAAATTGAAAAAAAAAGGAAACTAGGTTATGTTTCTCTCGTTCTGTCGAAAATTTTTGGCTTCCTCGGCGTCTGTGGAGCCTTGCTGGTACGAGTAAATGATCGATAAAAATGCCGGGAAAGTTTTTTTTTCCACGCCACCTCTAAATGCTTTTGTTTTTTTTTTTTTTTTTTTTTTTAATTTCAGTATTTAGAAGAAAATGTCCATCAAACTTATCTGGATGTCGGTGTCATGGCTAAAGCCTTGCAGGATCGTTATCCGGAGTACAGTCGACGTAAAATTGCTCCATTTCGTTCGCTAGTTGAACAAGGTAAGTTTTTATTTCACACTTCCATATTTGTTTTCCCATTTCTATTTTTGTGTCCATTACTATTTCCTTAGCTTACAAGGTCGTCTCACAAAGCTACGGACTTGACGTTAGCCCACCCAGTCCTGATTCTGGCTCCGATTTAGAAGTTATGGATGTAAGTGTATGGCGATAGCTACCATGAGGTTTTCCTTATTTTTTTCCGTTTTATCGATTCCAGGAGACACCAGTTGTACCAAACTCGATGAACAACATGCTGACAAATCTTTATGCAAAGAAGTCTAATCCCAAGGACAATAGTATGAGTAGCAATGTTGGTGGACAACAAAGTGGAAACAACAACGAACTCATCGATATTAGCAGTGATGAAGGTTCCGACGATGAAAAGGCTCCTAATGGAAAATCTAAGGGTAAGTTAGCTTTGTAACTGACTAACTGCGTAGTTTATTCATTTCATATCTTGGTTACCAATGAGTTGAGCTGTAAACAGGTATAAAAGCCGGAGCCAGTTCCAATTACATGTGGAAAATTAGCATGAGCTCAATGTTCACGGCAGAGGAGAATTAAAACAGAAAAATACTTCTATACATATTTGTTTTGTTACCGTAGTTTTTGTTCAGAAACTCACAACTTATCAAATTTTTAATGGTGACGAAAAGGAATTATGTACTTAATACGCTGTTTGGGAAGATTGATTCCGGTATGGCGGTATCACGGTATCAGTTTATTGGCAAGGAAAGTGTAGGATGAGGACTCTCGGTGAGGCGGAATGAAAACATAAAAAAAAAACAGAATCATGATTATCAATTTGGGAAGTGTCGATATTGTAGGTGTTTTAATAGGCGTGTTCTATTGGGCTTTACAAAGTACTTTTTTGTACTATGTATGTATTTATTTACAACAGTACTGCTCAGTACATGATAAATGGAGTGCTTTAGTTTTGAACAGAAAAATCTAACCTCAATTTAAATTTTTTGTTGTTTGCATAATTATGCATTTTATTTTAGATTAGAGAAACATCAACAACAATAATTTACTATGAAATTACTTTTTATTGATGGTGTCGCTTTCTTACGTCGATACTTTGACCATAAAGTAAAATTTTTTGGAGTACTTGGCAGTAGATACTGGAGCCCAAAGGAACGCACTTAACATTTTTCAAGGCTTGTCAAATGTTTTAATGTAACCACAATGAGAGTCACCAGTCCGAACTCAATCTTCAGAATTTAAACAAGATCTAAGAGAAGTAGAACGTCGAACAAGAGAACACGTTTTTTTTTAAAATGAAATATGGCTTTTTCTTTCAATGACCAAAAAAACGATCCTGTCTCAAATAGTTCTTTAAATTCTTCAATCTTTCGAGTTCAAGGCTTTATAAATAATAATTTTGGAAGTTCCTGAGAGAATCTAACTGCATAATTCTATTTTTTTATCACAATTTATATGCTTTTTGGAGTGCGCCCAATTTCATGTAATATACAGGTTCAATCGCAAATGCCCCTAGGGCGACCGGAGATCGTGTGTGATCCCTTTTAGAATTAGCTTAAATATACATGAATAAGCCACATAGTTTCTGAGACAGTGTCATGGTAACCGATAAGACGAAAGTTGACATATTTGGCTCAGATGGCAGATAAATCGTTTGAATAGAGTCCTACTATCAGAAATTAGACGGCACTTTTTACATGCCACGAGTGAGGAAAAAAAAAAAAAAAAAAATATCAACTTGCGCATTTTATTTTAATTTCCATATTGTCAATCAAATATATACATAAATACAATTCCTGTTTTAACACAGGTCCTCCAGAGAATCCAGTTGATGTTATTCAAAAATATGGCGAAGTAACATGCAAAAAAGTTAGCAGCGTATCAGATGGACAATCAACTCCTCCAAATGACTCAGGACCCATAAAACGAGCTGCAACGCCTACGTGTTTATCGAAGAAACGTAGACGCGATCGATCACAATCACCTTCAAAAAAAACTGATCAAAAAGAGGATGGTAAACCATTGGCAATAAAACCTAGTAACAGGTCGAATAGCAACGATGGCAATGCTGCCTCTGCAACTGCAACTGGAACTGGAACTTCAACCGAACCGTTTGCATCAATGTTACGCCAACGTAAATATAAAAAGGAATTGCGGCCCATGAAGCCACGACAGAATTTCCAAGATGTTGGTGGCATGGAGAATGTTTTAAAGGAATTATGCGAGATATTGATGCATGTAAAACAACCGGATATATATTTCATGTTGGGGCTGATGCCACCGCGTGGTCTATTACTACACGGGCCATCTGGATGTGGTAAGACTTTGCTGGCACATGCTATTGCTGGGGTAAGTTAAATGTCTTGTTTTATTTGTGTATTAATTCTTAAATCACAAGATAACTTGATTTTAAAACGCACAATTATTATGCTACTTTTTACTTCAAGGCGGGAAGTTTTTAATAAAAAAAAACTTAAATTTTTGTTTTGTTTTCATTTTAGCAATTGGGATTGTTAATGCTTGAAGTTGCCGCAACTGAATTAATCGCTGGAGTCTCAGGAGAATCTGAAGAAAGAATTCGGGATATCTTCGAACAGGCAATTTTATGTGCCCCTTGTGTTCTTTTCATTGATGAAATCGATGCGATTTCATCAAATCGCTCTAATGCCCAACGTGACATGGAACGCAGAATTGTCTCACAATTAATAAGTTGCATGGATGGGCTGAAATCAAGTGACCGAGGGCAATCTGTATTGGTTATAGGAGCAACAACACGCCCTGATGTTCTCGATCCAGCTTTGCGACGTGTTTCAAGATTCGATCATGAAATTGCAATAGGCATACCAAGCCGTAAAGATCGTCGAGAAATTCTGACAATAATCTGCGATGGTCTATCAATTCACCCGAAAATGGATTTTGACAAAATTGCAGAAGTAACGCCTGGGTATGTTGGTGCTGATATGCTTGCGCTAGTTTCCCGAGCTGCAACAATCGCCGTAAAGAGAGAGTAAGTTTATTTAAAAAAAAAAAGACATGAAAAGTTTCTAAATCAAGTTTGATGTTTTCGATTTTAGGTGTTCACAGCAAATGAAGGAACTGCAAATGAAGAATCAGAGGAACATAACAATTGTCGATCTGATCGATGAAACTCAAACAGATGATACCGACGCTGCTAGTAAAAATAAGAAGGGGAACCACCAAACTGATGATGAATCCCAGAAGGAGGCTGACAAATCTAAAACAGACGGATCCGATGCAACTGCCGTGGAAAGCTCATCGAATGATGTTGCCTCTGAAGCTGAAAAACCTGAATCAGAGCCAACGACTACGACAACAGAAGAAAAAGAGGCCGAAAACGAGGAGCCCGATTCGGCAAAGAAGTCGGACGCTAATGGATCTTCTGACGATTTGGAAAAGATGGAAGTTGAAGAAGACGATGTTGGCGCCGTGAAATCTGACGGAAAACCTGCGGAAGAAGCAGACAAATCTGTTTCGAACGAAGAGCCCATCGATGTGGATGACCTACCCGAAGATAAAGAACGCATTTCCACTGAATCTCTACCTGAACCGACGCTATTCGAAATGATTAACATGTTGGATAACGCGTGTATAGATGTACAAGAGATTTCAGATTTTTGTATTACATTGGAAGACTTCAAGGAGGCGGTGAAAGTGATTCAGCCTTCTGCAAAGCGAGAAGGATTCATTACAGTTCCAGACGTTACTTGGGACGATGTGGGTTCGCTGCAGGATATTCGGGAGGAACTCAAATTGGCTGTGTTGGCACCAGTTAAATTCCCAGAAAAGCTTGCAAAATTAGGACTTACAGCACCATCGGGTGTTCTGCTCTGTGGGCCACCAGGTTGTGGTAAGACACTTCTTGCCAAGGCGATTGCAAATGAGGCTGGTATAAATTTCATATCGGTCAAGGGACCAGAAATGATGAATATGGTATGCTAGGGAGTTCTCTTACCCATGACAGTTAATTAAAATGTTGCCTTTCTCTTTTAAGTACGTCGGTGAGAGTGAGAGAGCTGTAAGAGCGTGCTTCCAACGTGCCAGGAATTCGGCTCCTTGCGTCATATTCTTCGATGAATTCGATTCCCTGTGTCCGAAGCGATCGGACAACCACGACAGTGGCTCAGGGACTCGAATCGTCAATCAGTTGCTCACGGAGATGGATGGCGTTGAAGATAGGAAAGGTGTTTATATATTGGCTGCCACCAACAGGCCCGATATCATTGATCCCGCAATCTTACGTCCCGGTCGTTTGGACACAATATTGTATGTAGGACTACCCCAACAAAATGATCGTGTTGAAATACTCACAGCTCTTACAAAGGTACATACTAATAAATACAAAATATCCAAAAATTTATTTTTTTTTTCATTCAATAGAATCGCACGAAGCCTGTTCTTGCCGAAGACATCGACTTTACAGAATTGGCAAAGAAAACCCAAGATTATACTGGTGCCGATTTGGCTGGTCTAGTGAGACAAGCATCGATGTTGGCCCTCAAAGAGTCCATAAATAATCCAGAAATTCTTTTGGAAGACATTTGTGTTAAAAGTGAACATTTCACAGAAGCGATATCACTCTTGCGACCGTCCGTTAACGCACAGGTTAGTATCAATCAAATTTCTTCAGATGGCAATTTTTTAAATTTGTTTTTTTTTTTTCTTTTTTTTCTTATAATAGGATCGAAAAATATACGAGAAGCTCAAAGAGAAGTATGCGGCTCCTCGAGTAACCACAGAGAAGAAATAGTTAACTGCGTGAAAGATTGTTACCAGAGAATAATTTTAAAACACCAACTTTAATTTAGATTTATCGTTGCATCTCATTCCCATTACTTTTTTTCTTTCTAAAACAAACAATCAAACAAACAAACATTTTGAAAAGTCTTAAGTTAAATCCGATAAAGAGGTTCGTTTTTTTTTAATGTCTTAATTTACATTTATAAAAAAAAAATTCTGGAAAAAGCAAACAAAAATAAACAAAAATTATTATAAATACATACTTATAAAAAAAAACATTATTAAAGATATGTATTTTCTTTTTCATTATAAATTAAATGATTACATTGAATGGAATGAGTTTTCTTTGTGAGAAAGACTGGGTTGAGTTGGCGGTCTAACAGCCCTATTTTGTTATCCGACCCGACCGAATTTTTCGATTCACATGAATTGTTCACTTAATTTGTCACAAATTATACCCCTATTACCACTGGCGAGTCGAATGAATAAACGTGTGAGTGTGAGAAATTAGTATTACGGTTGGCGAATTGAGAAGCTTTGATTCGACTTAAATGTCATAAATTTTTCGAAGTTTGATCTCACTCTACTGTTGTTATCGAATGTTCCTTAATTTGAACGTCATTCGTGTTTTATTATTTGTCGAACGTTCATATTGTGTGAAAAAAGGTCGAACCTTGTGTAAATCTAAAAATCAAGAGAAAACTTTCGATGAATAAAGCCGAAGTGGTGGCAACTGGTGGGGGTAAATACTCCCAAGTTTCTTTAACTTCTTTGGAATAAGCTGTGGATGAACTGCTTGGACTTGAGCAAGCTGTAAGACCAGAAGGTATGTGATTTGGTTCATGTAGCCAAATTACAGAGGATTCATTGGTCGGCGTACAAGACATTGAAGTGCTGCCTCAAAAAGACTCTGGGGAAGCCGATAAACAATAATCACCACCGCCACAACCACCAATGAAAAGAACGACAATGAATGAAAAAGAACGCCTTCGGTTGTTACAAGGCCAAACTACAACACAGGCAAAGTTGCTAAAAATCTTTCGAGTTCAAAGCTCTATCAATAATTGTTTTTGAAGTTCTTGAGAGAACCAAATTGTTAAAATTTTATTTGAATCGCAATTTATATGCTTTTTGGAACATTTGTTTTGCTCCGACGGATAGCAGAATACGAAAATTCATGTGAACTTTTAGCAGAATAGGCCTGTAAATTTTGGACATTAGATTTGTTTTTTTTTTTTTTTGTACATACATATTTTATATTCGCTTAGATAGTCTCGATAAAAAATCCCGCCTGAGCTAAACGGATATTAACAAAAATTCTAAATGAAAGAAAATTGTATGTAGGAGCGCAGATTTACAAAAAGCGTACACAATTAAAACGTGGACCTTATTTTTGTGATCCAAATAAAAACGATTTAAAAACGTATATGTAAAACTAACCAACCAGGGCAACAACACTTTCAACCATGTGCGTGTTTACCTCAGAAAAGAACAGAGGGCACCTACAATTTTCTATCGAATTCGAATCGCTGAGGTGAGATGCACTTTTGCATGCCAGCAGATGATAATCGAGGGTGTGTCAATTCCTCGCAAGAGAATAACCGTAAAAAAAAAATCTATTTTTACGTGGTATAGGCTAGGATTCCATTGCCATCGGCGTAGCAATCCTACGTACTAACGATTAGCTACGCCAAAGGCCTTAAAAGAGACGTCGAGATTGCACACATTCAAAAAGTTAGTTACGTTTAAATAAAATTCAAAACATAAGTGGCACAATGAGTTTATTTACTTCGTTTTCATCGTGATAACATAATTATAAATGAAAAATTACAGGTATGTACATTAAACCGACATATAAGAACGAATTAGTTGCCAATTACACTTCAAATACCAAAAAATTAGATCAGAAAAATTTTATATACCTTCCATCCAAAAGTCTAGGTTAATATATACTTGTTTTTATTTTTCTTAATCCATCACCGTCGTTGTTGCTGTCGTCGTTGTTACATCAACCACATCCGATTTAACTAAATCTTTATTACTTTGATTCTGATTTCCCTCAAGACTTACTATCGAAATAGAGATTTCTAATGCTTTTTGGCACATTGCTCTTATTCCAATCCAACTTTCATGACCAATTGGGCGAATATGAACAGGCGATGGTTGAAAGCCCAACTCATTCGATGGCAATTCCATAACCAAAGCAAATGGAACTTTAACAATTCCAAATGCATAGTCAACAATCGATCCGGAGTAAGTATGTTTTCGGATGCCTGATATACTGCCACATCGATAAACACGTCCTGACACTTTTTTAATTGCCTTTTTGCCACAATCGGCTAGTTGTTGGTGTTCCTTCCATGAAATTGGTAGTTCCCTAGTTTGGTTAGAAGAGAATATTAAAAATTATTATAAAAATTATTATTTATACAAAAATATCCTAAATTGAATATAACTAAAGCTAAAATTTATTATTTGAAAAAAAAAAAAAATAGTGCAAGAGCATAATTATTTGCAAAATTCATTATGTATTGCAGATATGTATGTACACCTATATTACAGATGTATGTATGGTTACTTATACTGCATGAACTTCTAAAAGAACAAACAATCTTTTGGTCCATATGTGTTTTAAGGTTAAGAATGTAAACCATAGTTGAAATAAGCACATTCCGGCAGATTTTTGAAACAAAACAGAAATTGCAGATCACATTTACAGAGCCATATTTTATTTTGCCGGCATCCCTGCCAAATTCTAAGGGATTACCGTAAACAAATTTCATTATTCACCGTCAACGCTAAACATTTTATCCCGATAAAGGTCTAACATCATTTTTGAACCAAGTCAACAACAGATGTAAATTCTCTGGTGACAGGTAGAAAGTAGTTTTCGCAAAATAAAATTGAAGTTTGAAATTTTTTTTGTAAATCCAGATAACTCCTTTTTAAAAAAATTGATGATGCAAAACAATTATCAAAACAATAGGTACTAACATCAGACTGCTGACCAAAAAATGTAAGTGCTTACGTATTTTCTGATAACTTCTTTCCTTAGAGCCATTTTTTGATTTAAACCCTTTCTACCTCTGGCACCAGAGAATTGTTATTAAATCTAAAAATAAGATGAGTTTTTCATATTTTAGTCTTAACCCGGAAAGTTTTTTCAGAAAAAGGACCATTTTGGTGTGGAAAAATATTTTGGAAAAAAACTGTACCATTAATATTTCCAGTATAATTTAAAATAAATAATTGTGAGAATCGCCAAAAAAATAATCTAATTGCCCAAATTTTTATTTCTGTCATTTTATACCTAATGTTTGTTTTATGATAAAAATAATAAAAATTTTTTGGCTCGTGTTAATGAGGCATAACGGTATCGTTCTTACCAAGAGTTAACCTGTTGTCTGATTTTTTGATCGCATCGAAATGCAACCTAGTAACCGATTTTAAAATTTAAACTTTTGATATCAAAACAAAATAAATTAAACCAACTTAACAAAAAAAACGAGTTTTTATTACTTTGTCTTTCTTATTTCAATTGAATAAGTTTGAGCAAAAAGATATACGCTTGAAAGAGTTGCACTTGGTAGTTAAGTTTTATTTTTTTTCACTTTCTGCTTCTTTAAAATAAATTTAATTTATTTTGTTACTGTCGAAAATATAGGAAACTGAATTCCATTTAACACTAAACACTCAAAAAAAAAAAAAAAAAAAAAAAAATTAACAAACTTAGTATATCCCCAGGGGTACATGATGGCCTGTCCATATGAGTGCAACGACAAAAATAGTAACAAATGTGGTTGCAGCTTCTCCATTATATTCCTTAGGGCACAAGTCTCTGGTTCCGAAAATGGTTTTTCTCCTTTGTATGTACTTCGATTTGCTTTCGTTGATCCATTCTCCCAATGGAAATCAAAGTTCCTATTACAATCCGTTCCGATACTTTTCAAAATACTGTGTGGTCGACGATTCTTTCTCCACATGGGATTCTGGACCAAAAATAGAAAAGGAAAAGGATGTGTCACATACACACACACACAAATAAGGAATTTATGTAAACCTTATTGTAGGTGTATTCATATCCATCGGGATTTGTCAAAGGAACAATAAAAAATCGAAGTTTTTCAAGAATTTTTCTATGTCGAGCATGTTTCTCTGTTAATTGTTGTATACATTTTAGGGCTACAGCAATTGTCATCCATTCTCTGGCATGAGTACCAGCTTCAATGAAAACCACATTTTTCTTTGGAGCACTTACATCGGGCAGCGGATGACGTCGATGGCGTTTGTGATGCCAATCAATTTGAATAGCTTTCATCTGACGTCCTTCATAGGAACGTCCAATATTGTAGACCTTTACAACGTCAGCATAACGATGCCGCAAATAATCCAGATAGTCGTTAATCTCCTTGTGCCGGAGGTAACTGGTTGTTACATCAGGCTTATTATAATTACTCATCATCAACTTTTCATTTTAAATTGCGTGATTTTGAAGCTAACTTGATTTGGGCAGAATGAAAAAAAATGTTTAATTTATTAATTTTTTGCACTGATATGAAATTTTGAAACAAAAATTACACGAAACGACTTTTGTTTGACAAACTCCAACTGCTGACTACGATGAGACTAAGTAAGAAATAGGAATTTGCTTGGTTAAAGTCATTGCCCGGAGAAGCGAATAAACTTTGTCACAGGTTCTGGCTGATTTGGGTGGTGTGGGCTGTAGTGGATATGGGGTTGAAGTATGGAGATATGGTGGTTGGTAAATGTCTTTGGTTTTTGTTTCAATGGTTGCGCGACATTTTCCATTGGAATAAGTTTTGCAAGAAAAAGAAGAAAAAAGTGAATTTCTTTTTTTTTTATTTTTACAGGGTTAAGTTCAACTGGTTTGCATAAATTCTATTAAGGGGTGGTGCATAAATTATGAGAGTACAGTGAGTAAATTACATTTTTAAAATTACTTAAAAATTTATCAATGAAACTTAAGCTCGGTACCCCAAAAATCTATTCATTCACAACACTTCAAAATCTGAGAAACCTGCCAATGGGAGGGGGCATGTGTCTACTTCTACTAGGGGTCAACTTTTATACTTATAAAATGTTCTGCCAGATTGTGTTTGACAGGCATTACAAAAACTAAATAAAGTATTAAAAAAAAATATTGCATATACGCCAGAGTGAACATATGTTCTAAATCCTTTAAATAAAAGCATTTAACAATGACGTCTTTTTTTATTTTTACTGACTAACATACCTTAGGTTAGGTTAGGTTGAAGTGGCTGTCGGTGGAGAACCGACACACTTAGACCAATTGTTGGCTCGTTGTGTGTACACATGGATCTAGGAAAGCTTTTCCTTACTCAATTAAACCATTTTGAGCCCCTTATGAAGCGTGCAAGATTACTTATAGAAGTATTTGCTAGATCACTCGTATCGTTGTAGTAGAAGTCTCCCAGATGGAGTCTACGTCTCTGTGACAGAGCAGGACAGGTACAAAGAAGGTGAGGAATTCATTAGAGTGGACGCCTAGTCGCATGGCGTGCCTACCTATTAGACAGTGTCCGCTTATGACACCTATTACGGAACTAATGTGCAATCTGCTTAAAGATATCAATTGCTTAGAGCGTTTCAGATCCAGCATTGGCCAGATTTGTTTTGTCGCGAAGCAAGTGGTGAGATTGTTCCACCTAAGGTTTGTTTTCTTTATAGCATCTTGCGTTAGCATATGTTTAAATTTAAAAGTAGCGATAGGTATACCAATAATTTGTCTTAACTGGTAGTATGGGTACTGTTGTTCCACTTTTAGCGAGTTCGTCAGCTTTACAGTTTCCTGGAATGTCCCTGTGGCCCGGCACCCAACAAAGGTGAATGTTGAACGGCTTCGCCATCTTAATGAGAGATGATCGACAGTTTTGGGCTGTTATAGAGTTTGTAGAAACAGAGTCCAGAGATTTGATGGCAGCTTGGCTGTCTGAGAAGATGCGGATATCAGTAGTTGATATCAAGTTTTCTTTAAGCAAAGATAAAGCTTCTTTAATCGCTAAAAGTTCCGCCTGAAACATGCTACAATGATTAGGAAGACGGAATGAGAGACCTAAATTAAGTCTGTCTGTGTACACGCCTAAACCAACCCCGTCGGCGGTTTTTGATCCATCAGTATACCTTACATACCTTAGAAAGTTCAGAATAGGTGAACGTTTTTTAAATATAAAATAATATTATTTTTGAACAAGAAAATGTTTTTTTTTTCCTTTTAACTTTGACTCACTGTACACATAATCCTTTTATTCTATTCTTGACTTCCTTGTTGACAAAATTATGTTCAACTGTTGATTTGAGGTTTTCGTGGCTCCACCATTTATTTCAGATTCATACAGAAATATTCAAATATAAAACAGATCACGCAATCATAAAACGGGACAAGGGTGTAAAGGTACAAAGGCACAATCATGATTCCCCTCAGGCATAGATATAGGTAAATACTTTGTATGTACATACATAGGTAATAAATGTATACAAGTATAATACTTTTTTGCGAATTACTAGAATAATGAATTACAAAAAGGGGATTTATTACTAACCCTCTATACCTACCCTTAGGCCACACTCGAACAATGTTTTTTTTTTTTTTTTTTTTGAATCAAGCGTTGAACCACAAAAATATTGACTCTCTATATAAGACCTACCGTAACAAGGATAAAGTTTTCTCTCTTTTTGGCAAAAACAACTAACCGTTTCAGGGTAATAAAGTATATAATTGAGGAATCCTTAGTACCAGTCTCCACAGGGATGCAATTATGATTCGTTTTTTTTTTAGTTTTTGTGTGTTGAAAATTGAGTTGAGACTTATAAATGCTATAAAGAACATAAGCAATAAGAGAGTTGTAATTTGTTGGAAAAATTGTTAATTTAACTCTTGCCATTTAAATGAAACTTTATTTAGCCTGATTTCTCAAATATAAGTTGATAACTGATTCAAAAGTTGCGATAAGGATATTCAATATTATGGAAGGGAGCCTCGAAGATTGAACTTTGATTAAAGTGGATTTTATTCATTGCCTCGTTACCAATGGGCTTTAGTTGTTTTTTGTTCAAAAATAAAAAACCTATATTTTTCCGAATCAATAATTTATTTTCATGTTAAAAATATTCTTCTTGGTCATTTTTTTTAATATATATAGAAAAATCAATTTGTATCTGAATTGATATTTATAATACTGAGAGATTAAGGACCTATTATGATAACAAGAGTAAGCTTATTCTAGACATAAATTTATGAACTGTTAACTTAAGAAATTAGTTATTTAGTGCCAGTGAAGCATGCAGTAGGAAGGAACTAACAAATTCGGAGGATAAAACATCAAAAGCATCTGTTTAACTAATCCAGATTTAAGTCAGAGTTTTATTAAGACTGTGAGATTTCTTTATTAAAGTTTTGAAAATGCAGACAAATTCTCATTTGTTTACTAAGGGTATTCCAAAATTAACACAAGAAATAATTTTTATTTATGTACATATAAAATATTCAATACTGGTTATATCTACATATATGTATGGAATAGGGTAAGTCGCCTCTTCGGCTCTCTTCTCTTTTGATGACATTATTCATAAAGAACGCTCAATATTGTAAAAATCCATTACAAACAGTTAAACGTTGTGGATGTATTTGTTTTTTTTTTTCAACAATTTCTCGTGCATTTTCTGAACCCCAAATGCCATTATTTTGAAGATTAAAGGAGCCATAAAGATGAAAATCGCTGAAAATGATTTTGTTCAAAAATCATCGCCAAACCTTTATTGTTTTTTTTTTTTAACTGTTGCTTTACAATGTTGAAAATACATACGTTGTTCTTTCTCACAGTACACAAATCTATTCCGCAGGTTTTTAAAGTTGGAAGTGTCAGAAATTAAAAATGGCTGTTCGAGTGGCCACAAAAACTACTCACCGCATCAGTAAAAATAACAACAAAATATTGAAATTAGACAAGAAGCACTAGATTCACCATTTTCCACGATTTAACGGATGCGGAGGACTAAACAAAAATGAAAACGCTAATTACATTATTGTGAATATGTGTTTAATTGTCAGTATTGTCAAGCTATATTTTTTTTCGCTTACCGCACATATGGGGTGAAATTTGGTACACCTTTTATTTCTCTTTTCTATTTGAAATTGGGGAACAAAAATCAAAATTTTAGTTTGTAAGATTTTAATACAGTTAACCAGTGCGTCAAAGGTATTTTGAGCTAGCGGCTAAACGAGTTCATGGATTTGCTTAAAATTTGAAACAATTGTATTGGCCGCTTTCGAGTGATAGGCCGATAGGGTATCTAAGATCGTTTTGCATCGGATATGTTTTCTAACGACCAAAACCGGATTGGATAAGTTTGCTGTCAAAAGTCAAAAACAGCAGACAAGACAAACAAAAAATTACGGAGCCAACAAGAAACAAGTGATTTTGTAATTTTAAAAAATTATTTTTTATTTTATATATATTTTATATTTGATTTTGTTCGATAAAAATCTAAATGTCTGTAAAAAAAAAACACAAGCTAGAACTCACGTGTTTTTTAATCCATTTCCACAGAAAATGAGAGACTATAGACAGTGCTGAAAATCAGCTGACACGTATTTCAGATGTCAGCTGTTTTTTTTTCACAAAAATCTGAAATATTTTAGGATACCTTTCAGATTTATTTTGGAAAACAGCCGGTTTGTCATCAGCTCTTGTTTCCTATAGGATTACCACAACACCAATCAATCCAAAATCGAAATTAAATTTTACTCGAACGCGACCATTTACTAAACATTTTGGTAAAATGTCAATACATGTCAAAATTTTATGGAAATGTTCATAGATAAAAAAAGTGATGTTTCGTGTGCAGAAGTCTAGCCGTAGTAGAATCGTTGCTGCATGGCGAATCTTTTACGCATATATGACGAGACGATTCGTGTGCAGAAGGCCTAATTAGTTCAAACATTATTACATTAAAAAATTCTAAAATAAAAATATAAAGTAATGCCCATGTTCTGCATTCCACTTTTAATTAATTGTTCCATAATTGGTTTGAAATGCTAATAATTGTGAATGGAATTTGAATGAATGAAATTTGATGTTCTTCATTTTGGTTCATTCGATTATTTTGAATGAATTTATCCACCCTGTTTATGATTTGCTAAATGAATGCATTACTGCAGTTAGTTTAATATTTCTTGGTTCAAAATGTAATCAAATTTTATATTATTGTTCCTTTTAGTATTTATTCATTATTATCTTAGAAGAAAACATAAGAGCAAATGAATATATAAGAATAAACAATTCATCAGAACAATTTAGGCATTCACAATATTTCGGGCAAATGTAATATTATTTGATTTTTGTTTGCTAATTTTTTCTTTTATATTTTTCTCTAGATTTTCGCTTCCTTCTTTTCCTTAAAATTTCCAGTAATATTACATTCTTTTTATCTACATTCTAATTTCAATTTAAAATTGTCAAACAATTAAAAATGGCTGCAGCTTCAATTTTGACAGTAGTAGTAGTAGTTTTGAAGTAGTTTCGAAATTTTTTAAATCAAACGAATAAATTGTAAAACATTAGAATTTTATTTTGACTGAAATCGAAATTCAATTTTAATTCGATGAAATGAGCGTAAGAATTCATTTCTATTAGTACCTACTTTTGAATTTTTAACATTTTTTCACGCTAGTGAATTCATCAATATATATATGTACATACATAGCTAGTATTTTTGATGTTAACCACAAGAGGAAGTTCGTGCGATCCAGTCGCAATTTTTTTTTCGTTTCTTGACCCATTGTACAAGCCCTAGCTTTATATTTATTTCATTTTATATATAAATATTAAATAAATTGAAAACAACAGATCTACAAACTAAGATGCTTTTTTGTTTGTACCAACAAATTAATTTAAATAAACATATAAAACACGCAGTTTTCAACAATTGAAGCATTTCAATAATAGTTATTTGTTTTCTGATTTTATTTTAATATTTAATTAACCTTCTTTCCATAATTTCTATTTACAAGTCATTTATTCACATAATATCATGGAATGATATTCTGTTTCTGACACGAAAACTAAACTCGCCAATTGAAATCAAGTAACGCAATAAACTCCAGCAGCAGTAATATGTTTCTTCCATTTCATGATGGTATGTCTAATTATTCTCAACTCATGGAAGAAGAGATAGAGAACACAATTCAACAATATCCAACAATAACCAACTCCTCATCATCGATGTCATGGCAGACAGTAATCATACAAGACGCAGTTCAATTGTAAACTCTCAAATAGAAATAGCATTGTTATAGTCTGGGAAGTGGTGTTTCTTTGCAAATTATAAAAAGGATTTGTAATCTATAATTTTCGAAAACCAACAATTTATTTTAAAAACGAGTTTATATGCATTTTTTTGAAATAAATAAATAAATAATATTGGTTAATTAATACTAAAAAACCCGTTAGCATTTTATTTTTAAATTTTAAATTTATAATAAATTAAATTAAAATAAATTTAAAATTAAAATAATTTAATTTTCTGATGGAAATAGCAGGGTAGGAAGTCAGGGATTAACCACCTTCCACAAGACAGTTATCTCCAGCCTATAAACTTGGTGTAAATGAAGGTAGTACGCTCATGTCGTTATTGTTTCATTCAAAATTTCATGGTAATTCACTGATAATTTTAGTTTTAGCCTTTTTCGTATTTAGGAAAGTTGGAAAATATTGTTCGTGAAAAAAATGAAGCTCAAGTTGTAAATAATTAATTTTTTTTAATAAAAGTTTTCTTAATTATTTTTTTGTCAAAATTTCAAAATAACGAGTTCTTTACAAAAAACAAGTTTTCTTAATTATTTTTTTTGTCAAAATTTCAAAATAGCGGTTTATTTACAAAAAACTATTTCTCCTTTAAATTCAACATGGCAATCAGCAAGATAACTGTCAAATTTCGCTACAAAGATAATTTTGAAGTCAGATTTTCTATTTGAAATTAACCTTCTATCTAAATGCGAAAATATTCCTTCTAACATTTTCCTATACCAGACTATTTTACACATATTGTCAACTCAATACTAAAATCTAGAAGGGATATATATACATATGTATTGTACATACATATGTATGGAAAACATTATAATTTGACAGAACATAAACTCTCCAATTCGCTACTTCACAATGAAATGAAGAGCTTTTCAGCAATTTTCGTTGATTTCATGATGCGAAGTTCAATGAGGTGAATGGACGTGTTCATTGTGTAAATTGGAGGTATGTACATTCAAGGAAAATCCGCAAGTACAGTATTTCAGTTTTCCTCCTTGTCGTAGGTGTATATCTATAATCAAAGTCATTTAATTGGGCTTCAAACTGTCGATAGCAGAAAACTTTCATCTTCAAGTCGCATCATTATGATGACAATTATTGTGGGTGTACCAACAATATTGACACTGAACTTGGGGATTATACCTATACTTTTATTTTTTTTTTTAATGATTTTATGGAAGATTCATTTGAACCCGGAACATGAATTTAAATCTGTTTATAAGGTTTGTCGTTACTTTTGGAAGATAATGATGAGTATCTTCATTAAGACATCACGAATCAAAACATTCAATCAACAGATATATTAGCAAAAAAGACACCACAAAATTATTTGACAGCTATCGCTCCTGGGCAATTTTTTTATTCTCAAGCTCATGAGAGCTTTGAGAGTCTCTTGAGTTTGTGTTGTTTCAGCAATTACTTATCTTGTGATAGTAATAGTGTTTCCGCATTTCTATTTTAACTTAGACGGAAGTTTTGTAAATTTGTTTTTGCAAATGTTAAATGGCAAAAAAATGGTGCTTTTTTTTGGATTGTTTATGAAATGAAGATTATCGCGATCAGATATTTAAATAAAATCGGTAATAAATTTTTTCGTAAGAAAATTTATTGTTCCTCAAAGTCTAAAGCATAAAATAATATTTTAGGTTATTTTCATTTTTCCTAGAGTCGGCAGCTTGCGGTAAAATTTCGTTTAACATCTGTCTATAGGCATTTTCGCCATTTGCATAAATTATGGCACGTTCACATTTTGATATTATTTTTGCTCCATATTGTTGTTAAAATAATTATTATTATTATTGGTCTACCCTTCAAGTGGATTATTTCCTTAGCCACACTGCATGAATTTTGAATACTCTATTTCCGTCTATTAATTATATTTCAATCCTTTCTTATCTTCCTTGCGGTGACATTATGTTATAATTATTATAATCATTTTAAGTGTAGCCACTAGGCTTTGAATTTGGTTAATCTTGGAAGAATATAAGAAAATAAAACTATTTTAATTTTTTGAGAACCGGATATAATGTTTAAAGATTTTCTATATCAACAAAACAAAACACTTTATCATGTTAATTTGATACTTCAAGTTAGAAAACATCACTATTTGCGTAAAATAACTGGTTCGATACCTACATACGTTATACTTATACTATTTCTCATTCATTCAACTCGATTCAATAAACACTACAGTCTACAACACGAACACACTTTGGAACAGAAGTTACAGTTTAACCATATTCTGTTTATTTTATATTTGAATTCATTAAAATTATGCTCTTGATGAAGTTTATTTATAGCAATCCAGCAATTAGCTTTGGCAATGTGTTTTGTTTTTTTTTTTTAATTCATGGTCAAGGTTTCACCTTAGTCTACGATATCATCTTTTTTGGTGGTTGATTAGAGTCGTAATCCTACGAAGTTTCAACACGAATTCCATAATTTTTTGATCAAATCCCCAAAACTTTATTGTATTTTTGTTATTGCCTAAATTTAAAAATTTTATTTTTTGTGAAAAAAAAAATTGGGCTGAGTATAATTTAATGATAATTAGTAATGCAACAAAAGATAAAACATAACTTACACAAGAAAAGATACAGCAAATTTGATAGAATTGAGACTAATTTGTTAATAGTTATTTGAAGATGAAGTTAATTTAGTTTTGATCATATAATTTAAAAAAAGGTGGTAACATTTAATGAAGATGCTAATTATGATGCTTTTACTTTATAATTTCAAAGGCCAAATGAATGGATTTTGATTAAATAAGATTGAAGACTACAATATCGTCATCAATGAAAAAAATTTACCCACACAGTTTTTTTTTTTCTCTTAAATCTACTTTGACCTTAAGGTTTTTGATTAAATAAAATAGTAGTATATAGAAAATGAAATATTCTCAAGAAAATACAATCAAATACACGACTTGATTTAAAAATTCAAGTTGTTTAAAATAATTGTTAAGAATATACTTTAATAAATAAAATAATTTAAAAAATATTAAAATATTAATATAGGCGTGTTTTTGGGCTGAGCTGGGTAAAAATTTGTCAAGAAAACACGCCTAGTAAAGTACATAAATGAATATATTTTGTGGCGCGAAAGCTCGTATCCAAGATCCAAGGTCTATCGTGACTTACAACTCTTAAATCATTCTTGTGTGCGTCTTAGCATCAATAGGAATGGAGGAGACATACAATTTTCTACGAAGTCGACACGGCTAAGTGGGAAAAACTTTTTTCATGGCATTTATAATTTATGGAAATTTTTAATTTTCTCAAAAATGAATAGATTTAAAATATAAATTTGTGGATTTTAAATGGTTAGGTATAATAGGTTTAGTTTAGTTTAGTTTATTTCTTCGTTTTCTATACACATTAAGATACAATATCTTATTTATTGTGATAGCTTTATAAAGTTCATTTTAGGTATAAAAGCTAACATTATAATTATAATAAATAATAAATAACATAGCAAAAAAAAAAAAAAAAAAGTTATAATATTTTTCATAATGAGGCAAAAAGAAAAAAAAATTCAAAATTTTAATGGTAAAGTGAAAAAAAATGGAAAACTGAGTAGTTTACAATTATCAACATTATTAATTGTTTCATTAATTTATTTATTTAATAATTCTTTTAAAGTTATTTTATTAAAGGTAAAAATTGTAATTAAAGAGATGAGAAGTAAAGTTTTAGTTTTCTTTGAAAAATGTGGGCATCAATAACTGTTCTTATGTCATTTGGCAGGGAATTCCATAGGCGTACGGCGTTGACAAAGAACTGTCGTTCTGATGTTAGGCAGGTATGTCGCGGGATGATAAATTTGTTTATTCTGTTAGAGATAGGAAATTGTATTCGATAAAACAGGTACTGAGGTTGATGTGTCTGTTTAATTCTGAAGAAAAAGAGGAGTGTTCTTAATTGAATAAAGTGTTTGAACTGCATGTTGTATAGTGATGAGACGTAGCCAGAGACGTGGTCATATCTCTTAAGACCATAAATATATCTAATAATGCTGTTAAATGCGACAGTAAGTTTTCTTCCACTCTCTGAATCACAATTGCAATAAATTTCACAACCAAACATAAGAAAAGGGATAATCATAGTTTTAGCCAACATTATTCGAGTTTTTATTGGAGTAAGATATTGGGATTCCTGAAGGATACGGAGGGTTCCGTAGACTTTACCAACAATTGAATTAATATGATTTTCCCAAGTTAAGGACCTGTTGAAGACCACTCCGAGATTTTTGGCTGTTTCGACAAAATCAATAGCAGTATTATTGAGACATAAGCGGGGGAAATACGATAGATCAAGTGGTTTCTTAGAAATAACTAAGCATTTAGTCTTTGAAGGATTTAAGAACAAGCCATTTTGCTGGGACCAAATATGGATACTTTGAAGATCTTGATTAATACTATGAACGCAGTTTTCAATGAGACCAAGCGGGCTACTCAAATACAGTTGGACATCGTCGGCATACATATGTATAAGTGTATATTTAAGGATAGATGGTAATTCATTTACGTAGAGGGAGAACAGAATTGGACCCAAGATCGAACCTTGAGGAACACCTTTTGAGACTGGTAAAAAAGTCGAAAGTTTTTTGGCAAAAGATACAGCCTGTTTCCGCTCACTTAAATACGACTGAACGAGATTAGCTGCAGATAATGAAAAATTAAATTGTTGCATTAGCTTACAAATGAGAATTGAGTGGTCAATTGTGTCGAAAGCTTTGGAAAAATCTAGTAAAACCAGAAAATTCAGCTTATCATCATCAATTGCTTGCCTTATATCTTCAGTCACATTCAGAAGGGCTGTGATACAGCTATGTTTTGGACGAAAACCAGATTGAAAAGGTGTAAGCAAATTTGATCTGTTAAGATAAGAATTTATTTGTCTTTGCATTATTCTTTCAAAAACCTTACCAAGAAAGGGCAATATTGATATTGGACGAAAATCTTTGCCATTTGAATTTTTAGGTACTGGTACTATCTTGGCTAACTTCCAGTGCTTTGGAAATATGCTAGTTGTTAGTATAGAATTGAATATAAATGTAATGTAAGTCAAAATGAGTGGAAGTAAGGCTTTAATAAAATTTGGATGTATATCATCAACTCCGACAGCATTTGACTTGACCAACATAAAACTTTCAACTACATCAGAACAGGTAATTCCAGAAAACTCGAAATCAATTTCCGAGGCAGAAGAACGATCTATCTCTCCATTGCGTAATCCATAAAGATTACTTGAAGATGCATTAGGAAGTGTTAAAAATTGTTTATTCAACTCATTTATATTGATGTTATCAAGCTCAGACTTTTTTTGCTTACCAATACCGATATCACGAAGATTGTTCCAAAGTTTTCGTCCGTTAATATTTAAGTTGAGGCGATTTTTAAAAATTTTTGCTTTTTCATTACGTATCTTGCAAACAACAAGGTTCCTTAGCGAACGATAAGATCTATGAAAATCTTCTAACCTATATCTTTTCCACCTGAGGTAAGCTTGATTTCGCTGGTACATAAGTGAAGAAATTTCAGGCGTAAACCAAGGTCGAGATTGGTGTGTTATATATTTTTGTTTAAGGGGAACATGTGTGTCGAAAAGATTCTTTATGTTCGTTTGGAGAAATTCTACTTGTTCATTAGGTGATGGCATATAAAAAACTCGGTTCCATTCAATCATAGAAACTTCTTGTTCTAGAGCAGAGGTATTAATATTTTTAAAATCTCTATACTCGAAAATTATTGGTGGCCTTATTATATTAAAATTTAAAGTAAGAAAAATAAGATCATGTTGAGAGAAGGCAGGTGCATTAATTTGGTCATAAAATAAAACATCATTCATATTACTAACAAAAACAACATCAAGCAGTGAATTTGAAGTACTTGTGAAGTGAGTAGGCACATTTACATTCACAGCAGAGAGATTAAAGGATCTCATAGTGTTAATAAGGCAACTTTCAGTTAAAAGATTACTATTAATGTCACCGCACAAGACAATCCGTGTTGACATAACAGCAATTTCTTCCAGAAGAGTTACAAGAGTAGTTAATTCAACATATCTGTTGGGTCTGTATACTGTGCCAAGTAAGAGTTTTTCATCTCCAGAAACTAAGTTAACAAATATATATTCTATATCACTACCTGGGTTTGATACACAAATCAACTTACAAGCAATGCCATCTCGAACATAAATTGCAACACCTCCCCCTCTACCACCGCGATCCCCTCTGAAAAGTTTATATCCATTTAAGTGAAACATACTACTAGAGAAATTTGTTGGGAACCAGGTTTCAGAAACACAGATTGCATCAACTCCAGAACCCTCAAACACGAATCTAAATTCATCAATTTTTTTCCGTAGGCTTTGCGTATTTATGTGACAAACTTGAAATCCCGTACATTGGTTGCAAAACACCTTTATCATTGAACGCAATACTAATCTATTGCTATCGCCTTCACCATCAATGGAATTCATAGTATTTTAGTAGTATGTACAATTTTACCAATAATTTACAAGAGTAATTTAAGAAAAATAAAAATAAATATAAATAAAGTTTAACAAAAATTATCGAAAAATGTTTTTTAATGTCTTTTCTCCAAAACGGTTCAATTGATTTTGGTACATTTTTTTATGGAGAAAGTTTTGAAAAAAATATTTTTTGCATTTTTAAAAAAGTTTCAATTTTTTTTTGAAACCTCAATATTTCAAAAACAAATTTTATTTATTATTATTATTTTTATTAAAATGGCACCATACTGTGTCTATGATATTTTTAACGAAAATTATTCTTACAGTAAAAATTAAAGCTTTGAATTGTTGAAATTTGTTTTTATAAAATGGTTGACAGTACTAATATGATTACAGATAAACATTTTAATCCAAATCGTAGTAGCCGTTTTTTTTTTTAGAAAAATAAGATTTTTTCGAATGTTTTTTAAACAATTGCAAGGAATAAAGTACTGTCAACCATTCAACCATTTTATAAAAACAAATTTCAACAGAATCATATAGAACTTTTTTTTTTGATTTTTAACTCTCATCTCATCCAATCTAAATTTAATTTTGTTTGTAAGAGTTTCCAATAATTTTAATTGATATTGCAAATCAAAATTAAAAAAAAAAACTAATTAAAAAGAACAGAACAAAAGAAGATGGCGCACATTGTGTTTGACACCAAAAATTAACTTTTTTAATCAATCATCATCATCAAACAACATATAAATTATTTCCAGAGTCTGGATCAATTTTCCGAGTCACATACTTCACCGATTTTGACAATTCTTGCATGGGAAGGGTAGTTTTATTTAATATTGAAAATCAAAATTTTCAAAAATAAAAACTAATTTTGAATTTTTAAAAAATTGTTAAAATTAATATTTTAAATTTAAATATGTATGTATATAAATACTATATAAATACCAAAAAATTTCGTAACAATTTTTTTTCTTAAAAATATTTACAAGATTTTATAAAAAATTGAAATTAAAAAAAAAAACGATCCAACGATTTTAAAAATGTTTGTCTCATAAATTGAAATTTCTTAAAGAATCAAGATGGCTTACATTGCGATGGTGTCACAACAATTACGGAAGTTTTTTAATCCATTTATTTCTTATTACAGTAATGTCTCACTAATCCGAATCAATTTATAGCAGGCGAATATATAATAAAATTATAAAATAAAACTGGTGAACGCCTTAGCATGTTTTTAAAGAATGAATAACGGAATGTGTACCTATGCATACATTTATAATAGTGGCCCTCAGAAGATGAGTAAAATTAACAAAATTACTGTTAAAAATTCAATCATTAGGAAATTATCAGGATTTTCTTTTCTGTGTGTTCCCAACACTTTCTTTTAGAACCATTGAAATTTTTGTTTTTAAGTTTTGAGGCACTTAAAAAGCAAAATTAGAGATTATTTTGATGCCAATATAAAGCTGATTAATCAAATATTAATTCTTGCCATTTTTTTTTTCATTTTAGCCCAACCTTTGACATGAAATGAATTTCATTATTTCAATGATTGAAGTACCTTACTTAGAAGTCGTTTTACATGGAAGGTTGGGCTTAAATGAAATATTTTTTTACTAGAAATAATAAATAAGTCATCAGATTTATATGGGCATCAATATAATCAGTAATTTTACCTTTAAATTATCTCAAAATAAGAAATTAAAATTTCTAATGATGAGTTTCAATAAAAGCTAAAACTGGCCCCTAAGCCTGCCAATAAACTTCACTTCAAACGTTTTAGAAATTTAACTATTATAATTTGTACTTTCAGAGATTTTAACCTGAAAATAGTTCAGATCGTAGGAATATAATAGGTAAGGTGAATATAGAGTTTTATTTTTTCGTAAACCAAAATCATAGCAGCATGTTTCAAAAGCTAATTGATTCCTATGTCTATTATTTTGGACCGTACACATTTTTAAAATTTTTGGAATGTTAATTAATTTACAATTAAATATACTCAGATGGTTGCCAGTATAAAGATGTACCTCAGGAAATACACCAATCATATACGGTAAGACTTCCTTAAGCTGGTGTTAGTGTTTCTATATATGTATGTATGTATTGTATAATTAACTGAGTTTCAGCATAAGAATTCTTTCCTATTATCTACTTATTGTCTTAAACTTGAAAAAAAAATGCAAATAACTATAGGTACAATAATTAATAAATTTTATTTAATTATGTTAATGTTATTAATGATTTTTATCACGTTAATCTTAAGTAAGATGAATGAATGAAACGGTTACTGCCCTGCAACAAAAAAAAACTCTGCTCCATGTTTCATACATACTAATCGCTCAAAGCTCATTATTTCTATGACAACAATCAATTTAAAATTCACCCACATAACATTTTGTTTGCATGATTTTTATAAGCTATACGACTTTAAAGTCTAACTCTTCTCTTTCTTATGTGCTTTGTCAAAAATAATTTGAATAATTTTAAAGAATATTCCACCGGCACATGAGATTATTTTAGGTATAAAATGTTTAAATTAAAACAACAACAACAACAAAAAAATCAGCATAAACACGAGTGAGTGAGTTAAATTGAAAGTTGTTTCAAAATCATTCACCTTGACAACGTAAAGTTGAGTGAAACACCTACTACATAAATTATGTACATACATACATATATTCTTTGCCTTATCAAAGAATTAAAAAAACAGAATTTGCTTCCTATCCACCATTTAAAATCTGTCACGGCAAGCAGGTAATTTTGAACTTGATGAAGGGCTTTAAAAAAAAAAAATCACCTCATAATTTAGAATTCGAAAAAAAGAACCGAATCTAAAACAACAGTAATCTCGCACATTACAAACATAAAAGTTCTTTTATGTGTACAGGGTGATTCGTGTATAAGATACGACAAAAAGCTAACAAATTTACTTAAAATGGAAGACAAATTATTGAAAGAACAACTTTTTCTTTTAAATGAAATGTAATAAAATAAAATAAAATCAAACTAAAGGAAATTAAATAAAAAAATAAATAAATGAATAAAGGACTTTAAAAACCTCAGAACTATTTTATATTTTACCATTTTTAATTCCCCCCCCCCCCCTGCCTAAACGGGTGATAATTATAACCTTCCCCCCATCCATATAATGATTTTTTTTCTTAACTTTTTACACACCCTAGATCATTGTCACATCTTGTGCGAATCACCCTGTATATAAGAGCCCTTGTCCAAAAATTCAAATCAATCTTTAAGATACTTTATATGCAAATCTGATTTGCGGTAAGCTCATTAAAGCCAAAAACCTCATTAATCCAAACACTCAAGCCACTCTAAAGAGTGTGTGGTGATAGCACCGCTAGATGAAGATCAAAATTAACACAACTAAAAGAAGAAGACTTAAGCTAATGAATCTTCAGTTAAAAATAAAAAAAAAAACGAAAGATATACTCAGATACATTTTTGAGCGTTGTTTAACTAGCAATATATTTTGACCTTGACACTCACTTTTTCTAATGAATTTATAATCAATATCTGTTCCGAAAGCTAAGTTTTGGTTTGATCAGTCGACGATGAAATCGAAAGCACCACGGATGGATAGTTAAATTTGATCGAAGATATCTATACGAATTTTTTAAATACTTTTAACTTCCGCGGTGTACCAACAAAAAAATTGAATAATTCTTCCAGTGCAATTGTGTAATTAAGAAAAAAAAAATTGTACCCTGATGCATCAAAAGAATTAATCGTGAAAACAATTTTTTTTTTGGATCGGTTTTGTTTCGTTGTGCAATTGAAGTTTAATAATAAATTAATTGTTCGAACGAGTATCTTTAGATTTACGTCAATCATGTGGATGAAAGTTTGCATTGGGCTGGTGTTGTGTTGCACCACCCTGGCGTACGACAATATGGAAGGATACGAGGGGTAGGTTTGACAAGATTATTCTAATAATGATGTATTGCTGATACACGACGATTTGTTTAGTGAATTAATTTGTTTAAACATATAAGATTTTATAATAAAATCGAAGATCTGACACCGACGAGTCGTGTCAACTTTGTTATGTGATTTAACTATTTTGAAGGTTAAGATACTGGTTTTTGATTAAATGCGGAACTATCTATATGCTCAAAATTATTTCATTTTTAAAGTGTTGGCTTTTTTTTGGTTCAAAGACTAATAATAATTGAACCAATTTTTTGGTGTTTTTTTATCACTTATTTTTATTTCTATTTCTATTTGTTTTTTTTTTTTTTAATTTTGTCGCTATCCAGTTTTTAATTTATTTTGTGAATTAGATGCACTTTCTTATGTCTTTTACCGCTAGAGATTATCAATGAATATTTCTTTTTTTTCTTTTTAGTTAAATTCTTTATTTGACTTGTGTTTTTATTTAATTTCTTATACGTGAAGATAATAATTTGTTAGATTTATAGTCAGGAAGTTAAAGTTTAAAGTTAATTTATAATAAATTTAGATATTTCATTTTGAGTGTTCCGCAGATTAAAAAAAAATACTGTTAATTTGTAAGAGCTACCATTTAGCAAAAATCACATATAACTTAGTAACATCAAAAACGGTTCAACTGGTTTTTATAAATTATTTTTTTATGGAGAATGTCCTAAGAAGTTTTCACTAGTAGGTACACATTGCATACATTTCCAAAACAAATTTTTGTTCCAAGAGTTTCAATTTATGTTTGTTGTAAAAACTCAATATTCCAAAACCGACTCGTTCGATTTTTGTTAATTTGTTTAATTTGACAGTTAATGTATGTACCCATGACTTGCCGGTAGTTAAGTTATCCTTGTGGCCTTAGGCCAGGCGCGCACATGCATTTTTTAGTTTCAAAACTGTTTGGTTTCGATTTTGAGTTTTATAGGTTTATATGAGACAGCGCGGACATGCATGTGCGCGGACTCCCATTTAAACCTATAGGACTCAAAATCGAAACCAAACTGTTTCAAAACTGTTTAGTTGCACTTGCATGTGCGCGCCTGGCCTTAGGGTAAGTCTAAAGAATTGTCTGGGTTTAACTCTGAAAACTGACCGGTGTGACAAAATATTTTGCAGCTATCAAATTAAATAGTTTTTGTTTATTAAAAAAAAATGTCCTATCGGTATCTTGAAATTGGATTGTTTATGTATTTATTTCAGGTTTATTTAGCTTGGAGTGAAATTATTTTCTGTGTGTGATATCTTGAATGTCTGTCATTATGAAATAGACACTCGACCTTATAAACACACAAAACTTTGATGATTTCAAATATCAGAACAATTAATCAGAAATAAAAACAATTAAATTAAATTTAATAATGTTATTTACCTTTCTCTATTTGACTCAATACTTCAAAGCAAAATAATTTCAATAGATTTTATTATTAAGAAATAGATACAAACAAAATTATGTATAGCTGTGTACGAATTTTATGTTGCTTGTGGTTTGAAATTTAAGTTATTTAAATGAACTTTTTTAAATACTTAATGACAGACCCGTGCCTACGTTGCTTTGTAATATTTTACCAATAGTTTATTAATTACATAATATTAGCATATTAAAACGCTTCTCAATTTAGGGCTAACCACAATTTCTATCATGTTTTTTTGTTTTACATTATTGTCACAGCCAAAATGGTAGTGAAGGTTTATTAGGCGTGTATTTTTGCAAGTCAAAATAGAGTTGGATGCCAAAATAACGACATGTTATCACCAAAAATCTAGACAATATTCTAAAAAAATGGAAATATGTTTAAAAATATTTTTTTTTTTTACTGTAACTTGTAATAGTATATAGTGTATTAGTATATAGTAGTTACGATAAATATATAATTTTTTTTAAACAAAAAGAATGCATAACTAACATACTATAAACTATACGTACATTATATTCATAAATAAAAATATAATATTTTATTTATTGGTTTATGAAAGGGATACTTACTTTGATCGTCAAACTAGTTTTAATACTCAGTAAAGAATAATATAATTAAAACAAGTAGGTTAGGTATGTTAATTAATTTTGTGACAGATGATAACTTTGGATTTTTTCTATTGAGTAAAATGTTTAATTTATTTTATTTTTGATTAAAATGATTTTTATTAATTTATTGACGTGAATATGAAAATGAATTTATAATGTTTTAAAGACTTTTGCAAAAAAATAGGAGTTATTGTTTATATGTACATACATATATATATTTATAGTCATCTGTTAAACTGTAGAATAACATAAAACGAGATATCAAACAAAACTAAGCAAACTTAACGTAGGTAGCATAAGCAATGTCTGTATTCTGTATTCTGTATTCCAGAATTCTTTATTTAAAAAAATTGATTTCGTAATATGGAAAAAGGAAACATTTTACTTTCGATATATGTATGTACCTTTGGCAAATCATGCGTTCGAAAAAAAAATCGAGCATGATATTTTGATCAAAATTGACATAACGGTGATATAGGGAAGACAAAAATCATTTATTGTAATTCGGTCTATCTGGCATACTTTTAGGATGAGTTGTGAGTTGATTTTTGTTTTCAAGTTTAATATAGCGTTTCAAGGAGATTCCCCCGATATTTTTTTTATGATTTTTTTAAGATCAAAATAACGGCAGCGTAAACTATCCAACGGTGAACCACATCCCACAGTGAAATCAAAGTTTAGTCTTTGATTTGTTTTAGATAAATCCTTTATTGTTGTTCACTTTTGATAATTTTTTTATTTATAAAAAAAACGCCTAAAATATTTTCAAACCTAGATCAAATAAAAAAAAAAAAATCGGTTACCATACAGCTTTTAAAAACCCGTTAAAAAAAATTTATTTTTTTTTCCAAAACAGCTCCTACAATTTCTCTCCTACAATTATCTCTTCTCATGAAAAAGTGCTTCTCACTCTAGCCGTTCGAATTCACCAGAAAATTGTAGGTTCCCTCTATTCCTGCCAACAATACGCACACAGGAATGGTTGAGAGTTGTAAGTCACTAGGCCCTGGTTCTAAACGAGCTGTCGCGCCCAATTTATTGTTTATATTTCACATAGAACCGTTTTGTTTTGTCGACTTTCTCATTACTGGCTAAACCAATTTAAATTAAAATTAAAAATTTTGTTTTTTATTTGCATAGGCTTTAGAAGTTAAAATAATATCCCATATCAAATTTTTGAATTTTATTTAAACGTCAAAAATTAATTTTAAAAGATACGATATTTAATAAGCGGCTTGGAGATTTTTTTTTTTTGAAAAAAAAAAAAAACATAAACATAATATAGATTTTCTGAAGCCATAAATGCATTTTTAAATTATTATCAAATTTTAAAACTTAAAATTAAGAAAAAAAAAATACTGAAAAAGAGTTTTTTCAAAAGAATTTTTAAAATGCCTTCTAGTTTTAGAGAATATTTAAAATATTAAAAATAAGTTTCCATTAATTTGATTATAGTGCTCCAAGATGCTATTTTAAGTCTATTTTGTAGAAAAATTCCCCTTAGGCATGGAAAACATACATGCTCTACCCTTTTGTCTCTTTTGTACAAAACAACCTGTATGTTAAGATACATGTCGGTCTGTGCATCCGTGCGTCCACTGTAACTTGAGCTGGAGCTTAATCGGGTAGACCGATTTGATTTAATTTTGGTATAAAGCATTTTCATGTGATTTTTTAAATGACAAATTTACCTTCACCTAAATTTAATTCACCTAAAACGGAAAGTTTTTTTCTCGAAAACGACTGTAATTATTTTTCTCGTCAATTTTAAAATTTAACTTAACATTTTTATGATTGATTTGATTGTTTTGTTTTCTAAAATCGAATAATTTTATATTTTAAATATTTAATTTTTTTTCACTTTGAGGAATTTTAACAAAAAAGATTTTTGAGTTTCTGCAATAATAATATTTTTGGAACTTTTAGTTCAATGGTTTCGTAGAAACAAATTTTTGCCTTTCCAAAGAAACTTTTAATTATCATTTTGGTCGAACGAACAAATGCTTAATAATTTTATTTAAAAAAAGTGTGAAAAAACTTAGTTTAATTGATATTTACTAGAAGTTGAGAAAGAGGCTCATTTATAAATTTTAAATGTATATGTATACTTGGTTTTTTACTTTTTAAACTATAATATGTATTATCTCACATCAAATACTCTCAATTCTCCTCTAAATTATTCCATTTTTTATATTTATGGAAGTTTTATTCGCAAAAAAAAAAAAAAAAAAAAAAAAACAAATAAAAAATTGAACCTTGTATAACTAATGAATTAGATCATCTTCTATTTATTTCCCACAGATACAAAAAATATACAATTCAACATAACGATGAAGATGTATTCCGATACATGGTCGATTTACAAACCAACGATACCAATCTAGATTTTTGGCTTTTAACCAGAAATGTGTCAATAGTATCGGTTTCTCCGAATATGCAACCAATATTAGAATCACAATTAGAATCATTGGGTACACCATATGTAGCTAAACCATTGATTGATGATATGTATGTAAACATTGATACCTACGGTGGCGAAGAATTTTTAATTTCAATTCTATTCTCATTTTTTTTTTGTTCTATTTTGTATTCCAATTAAAAAAGGTTTTTGGATGAACTGATGAATGAAGGATGCGGTACAGACGGTGATGATAGCTTATGCCCGTTGAAGAGAACAACAAGACAAACGAGCGGATATTTTAGACATTATCCAAGATATGATGCGGTGAGTTTGTCAATATGATATAAAATGGTATTTGGTTCACGGGGGCGTATACTTAACATTTTTGTTTTCTTGTTTCAAAAGTGGTTATTCTTTTTTTTTATTCAGTTTAAAAAAATGCATACATCGTCGCTATATTCAAGAAAACTGGTATAACTCAAAAAACTCGATTTTTTAGTAAATGATGCCAATTATAATCGGCTACAAAAAAAATTCTATTATTTCTGTAAAGTCGGCATAACTCTAACCCTTCAGAATCCCGAGAAACGGATTATTAAAAAATTGATTTTGTGTGAAATTGGCTTAGTAAAAAAAACTTTAAATCAGTTTTCTGAAGATTTAAGTTTTTTGAGTTATGCCAGTTTTCTTAAATGGTGTTTTTCATAAGATGCGACAAATTGTTAGGGCATGGAAGTTTGGTGAAGACAAGAAAGAAATGTATGGTTTGTCTATTTCCCGCTTTTTTTTTGTGGGAAGGGAAATTTTATAAATTTAACAAGAAATTTTATTTCAATTAAAGTTATTTCCAAAAATAAATAAATTAATTTGCCAAAATATTTTACCTGAAGTAAATATCTCAATATTGATTTTCAAAAACAGAAAGATTTTTTGAATCTAAAATCACATTTTTGTGTTTATCCCATTTCACTCTATAAATGGCAAAATTGAGCAAAAATTTATAGCCCTTAATTATTACCTTTATAATTTTCAAACGCAACGAAATTTTTAATTCAAATACCATTTTTCTATTTTTATTCCATTTTCCCCTTTAAATAGCGAAATCTAGTAAAAATGTCTAGCCTTTGTATGGTTCTCCAATTTTAACCTTTAAATATTACGTTTTAAACGCTATAAGGAATCTCTTAATTTTTGTTTACTTCATTATAGGGTGGTAAGCTTAATATAGAAAAATATGAAGCTCTCAAGTGATCCTTGTATTCCAACCTTTAATATTAGATACTTAATATTTAAATATAAATTTAATTTTTTAAATATAACTATTTGTGTTTTGTTACCATATTTCAAGCTATAGCTAAATAGCAACATTATGAAAAAATATCTAACCCATAAATGTTTCTCGAAGTCCAACGTCTAAATATTATTGTTGAAGTTAAGCAAACATTAAAATCGGTGCTATTTTTGTAAACGTAAATATAACTACTTCTTAAAAACTTCCAATTTGTATCTAAGATACATTTTGAAGAAAAAGCTACTTAATAACAATTTTTTTTCTGAAAATCTGATTAAAATAAAATTTTTATTTTTAAGTGTTACAAAAAAAAAAATGAAGAAAAAACTTTTATAATATATTTTTTTTTTTGTTTCAGATTATTCAATACATGAATGCATTAGCACTACGATATCCTCAATATGCAAGACTTGAAGCCTTAGGTCGATCTTTTGAGGGACGCATCATTGCTGGATTGTCGATTTCTTTAAATGGAAGACGTGATCGTAGAATGGCTTACATCCAAGGAGGAACTCACGGACGCGAATGGATAACAACACCAACAGTAGTTTACTTTGCTGCCGAAATTCTTGCTAACATCAATGCTTTCCGTTCAATTTTACGTGACACTGAAATCTATGTTGTACCAATAATGAATCCCGATGGTTATGAATATTCACACACAGGGGTAAGAATTCATAATAATGATTGAGTTTAAAAAAAAAAAAAACATTTTCTAACATTCCTATAATTTTTAGGATCGTTTTTGGCGAAAGAACAGACATCGTTTTGCAACTCGTTCATGTGTTGGTGTAGATATAAATCGTAACTTCGGTCACTATTGGAATTACAAAGGATCTAGCCAGAATGTAAAGACTATTCTTAAATTCAATACAATAAAATCATAACAACACATATTAAATTTTTTGTTCTATGTCAATTTTATAGCATTGTTCCGAGGTGTTCTCCGGCTTACAGCCAAATTCAGAACCAGAAACTCAAGCGGTCAAACGTTTCTTGGACAGAAATCGCAATCGTGTGAAGTTAGTTCTGGATGTTCATTCATTTGGAAAATTCCTCTTCTATCCATACGGGTTTACAAAGTGAGTTTTAGGAGTGGTACATTTGTATTTTTATGTGTGAATTAACAAGTAATTTTTTTTTCTTTGATTCTCTAAAACAAAGGGCTGCTCCACCAACTAGGAATCTCCTTCATTCGATTGCTATTCGAGCAGCATCACAAATCGCTAAATACCGTGGAACGATATACACAATTGGTAGTTCTTCGAATATTCTGTATGAGGCTTCTGGTGGATTGGATGATTATGCTTACGGAGCACTCGGTATTCCATTGACGTATACCTTGGAGCTTCCCGGCAATGGTTTCGATTATCCTGCTTCAGACTTAATCCATGTGTGCAAGGAAACATTTGCTGGATATATTGAGTTTGTGAGGCATGTTGCGTTATTTTAAAAAGAAATTGTAGTTTTTTTTTTTAATGTATTGAATGATGTTGTTTTGTTATAAAAAAAGAGTGAAATAAATTATTATAGGTTCTTAAAATAAAAATGTCTGTTTTATTTTTGATGTTTGTGTTGCAAATTAAAATGTCATTATAATTAAAAAAAAAATGGTAGTCTCATTCGTAAACTTTGCTGAGTTGTGACAAATAATTTTTGTAAGCCAATTTAAATTGAAAAAAAGAATAACATTTTTTAACATTTTTATAATTTTAAGGATAAATTTATGTTCACTTAAATTAACTTTCAAAAACAATCATCATCATCATCCTGTTTTTGAAATATGGAATTTTCAAAAAAATTGTTCTATATTATTTTTTTATTTTGATATGCAATATAATTTTAAGAAGCATAAGAAATTTTATTTAAATTGGGAAATCAGTTTAGCCGGTTATAACGGGTGTTTTTTTTTTAGAGGTATAGGACTTTAAGTTGGCAACACTATATTAACAGGCTGCCATTTTGTCAGTTGTCAAGTGATTTATTTTTAGTTTGGTTTGGCATTTCAAGAATTGAAACCACAGGATCACCTAACAAGCCGTAGATTCGGTGAATGGGCCCAAAACAAGATTGCCGTTGATCCCAATTTTCATAAGGGAATTTTGTTTAGCGATGAATCTCACTTTTGGTTGAATGGATACGTCAATAAACAAAACTCCAGTATTTGGAGTGATTACCGTTACACCCACAAAAACTGACTGTTTGGTGTGCTTTATGGGTTGATGGAATAATTGGTTCATACTTCTTTAAAAACGATGCTGGCCAGAACGTTACAGTCAATGGTGACCGCTATAGAGCCATGATTACTGACTTTTTCGTTCATCAATTGAACAACGATGATGTGCAGGAGCTGTGGTTTCAACAAGACGACGCACACTGTCAAACAGCTCGTGCCACAATTGATTTATTGAAGGTAACCGCATAGTTTCACGTTACGGACCCGTGAATTGGCCTCCAAGATCGTGCGATTTAACCCCGCTTGACTATTTTCTGTGAGGATATGTGAAGTCGCTAGTCTACGCCAATAAGCCCGAAACGATTGACCACTTGGAGAACAACATTCGCCGCGTTATTGCCGATACACGGCCACAAATGTTGGAAAAAGTCATCGAAAATTGGACCTCCAGATTAGACTACATTCGAGCCAGCCGTGGCGGTCATATACCAAAAATCATATTTAAATTGTAATGCCAGAAGATTATCTTTCGAATAAAGTATTTTATGTCGTTTTAAAAAAATCATCTTTTGTTTTATTCCATTTTAAAGTTCTATATATCTAAAAAAACACCCTTTATTAGGAGAAAATAAAAAAAAATGTTCTATGGGAGGTACTTTTAATAATAACTGGCAAAATAAATTGCTAATTAAAAGCAAATCTTACTAATTTTAGCACACAGATAATTTTTTATGAAAATGTGTTCAAGAAATTAAGATTTTTCGGTTTGGTTTTTCAACAGTTGTATAAATGTGCCATTATTTTTGGTGCGAGATTTCTCACAATTACATAAAAATGAAAAACGCACAAATTATTTTAAAATGAACGGACCTAATAAATTGAACCAACCTAATGCCACGTGCCAAAATATAACCAATTGTAAAGTGGAACTGTTCATTTTAGAATTCATTTTTATTGGATAATATTTTAACAAAGAAATTCAGTTTTTGGTACAATTAGTAACATTTTTAATATAAAATGTAATTCATTTAATCAGCACGTAATTCCACCTCATTTATCAAAACCGGTGTAGTATATGAGAGTCGGAAAAGAGATCCAGACTCAAGAAATATTTACAAAAAAAATTACTTATATAATATTTCATAAGTTGCTGCCCTTTATAACCTTCGTTTGTTCTAAATTTTAAATATCCGAAAGTTTATGACAGATTGCTTTGGAATCGTTACATTCGAATACGCAATTTAAAAAAAAACAGCGCCATCTATTGGACGTAAAAGCAACAAAATTTTTCAGTTTCGTTGTAAAAAATCAAAATATGTACATAGAAACAAAAATTTAACTATTTCTAGAGTGAAATGGAGTAACATAAAAAATACCATCAGATTTTAAATATTCTTTTTGTTTTTAAAATAAAGAAAAAAAACAAAAACTAGAACTATATTAGCATACTATTTTTAATTTTTATTTTTAGCAAACCCAGTTTCTCAGCAAAACGTTCATTGTCAAAATACTGAGGAAAAAATTGGACTATTAAATTTGATTTTAAACATTCTTTTTATTGAAACCTAATATTTAGTTTATGGATTTAAGGACTAATTATTCTTTTTCAAAATTAAGCTGGATTTTTCCACAAAAAAATAATGTTGAGAAAAAAAAGAACAAAATCAAATATCTGACATTTCTATGGCCAAGTAGGGTTAGCGGTGTCAAAAGCCAGTTTCTTTTAATTTTAACTTAAAATTTCAATGCAAATTAATATTTTTGATTTTATAGTAATTTTGTAAAAGTATGTTTTCTCGAATTTTCGTTCTTCAATTAAGTTATAGCATAAATTTAGCAGGGAACCAGGGGATTATGAAAAATAAAATATTATTATTATTATTATTATTATTATTTATTAATCCAAAACATAAATGTACAGATTAATCTTAAAAACTAACAGCACTAGCTCTATGGCTTTAGGCTGGGATCTTACAATAAAATAAAATAAAATTTAGATAATTAAGTTATTCAGTTATATTTATTTATATTTTTTTAAAGTCAATTTTCTACAAAACTAGATGCCGATGCAAGTCAACTACATATTTATATTAAATAAAAACAGAAAATATTCTTTGCTTGCAGAGATTAATATTATATCCACAGAAATTAATGATGATACATGGAAATAAAAATACCATAATCTTTGCTTTGTTGGAAAATTTAGACCGATTAAGGCAATGCTCTAAAAATTACTCTGTTTCAGAAATCAATCTTCTGGAACAATGATAATTCTATTTCGACTATGGGAGGTATGCACTACAAACGCAAGACTTAACATTTCGTTATCATCCAAACAATGCATTCCCAACAACCCCCCACTCGATTAAAGTTCTCTCAAAAGTGCCATCGGAACAAAATATGTATGTTGAATTTTGTGTGTTTAGAAACCAAAACACGTTCGTGAAGATAACCCAATCACAAGTAAAACAAAATAACCGCAGGTATAAAAATAGAACTCCTTAGGAAATTAACACTCATTTTCTACAAAGGTTTTGGTTAACTGAAAATGTATTTCCATTTTTTGTTTATTTTCCTCATTGCATTTGGCCATGAAGCAATTACTGAAGAAGACAACTACAGTGTCTACCAAGGGTAAAACAAACTACACATTCTGATAGTTAAAGAATTTTGTTAAAACTTTTTATATCTAAGGTACAAAATAGTCGAAGTAACCCCACAAAACGATCTTCAGAGCACAACTCTCGGGTATTTTCAGAAGCAGCAACATAAAATTCCTTCGGTGATTTTTTTAAGCTCAACAAAATTACCAAATGTACCTATTTTAATGCTTGTACCCCCCGAGTCCGAATTGGAACTTCATAATGTGCTAGAAAGTTCAAAAATTCCATTTAAAGTCGTCAATAATGATGTTGTGTCATCGATTAGAAAAGAACGGTCTGATAACTCAAGACGTCGATCACCATCTCGTATGGATTTCGAATCATATCACAGATTCGATGATATCACAGGATATTTAGAAGATCTATCAAAAAAATACCCCCAACAAGCTACTTTGCTACCAGTTGGTAAATCATTTGAGGGACGGCAAATGAATGCTCTTAGAATATCCGATAGCAGTGATGAGAATCGCTCTGATAAGAAAGTTATATTTGTGGATGCCGGAATTCATGCAAGGGAGTGGATTGCACCAGCAACAGCATTATTTGTGATTCATCAATTGGTGGAGAACTTTGATAGCAACAGAGATTTGTTGAAAGACTATGATTGGGTGATTCTTCCGGTAGTCAATCCAGATGGATACGAATATTCTCATACGAAGGAGAGATTCTGGCGAAAGACACGTCAACCAAATTCATTTGCCTGCATCGGAACTGATGCAAATCGAAATTTTGACTTTCATTGGGGCGAAACTGGAGCATCGAGTTATGCTTGTGCTGAGACATTCCGAGGATCGAAAGCTTTTTCAGAACCAGAAACTCAAGCCTTGAAGCAAATATTAGAGTCATTTGGGGGAAATTGTAAAATGTATCTTAGTCTACATTCGTATGGAAATTATTTATTATACCCCTGGGGTTATGAATCGTAAGTCTTGTCTTTGACTGTATGTCCCAAGAAGAAAGGGCTTGAGAAATGTTTCTTTTTTTCTTTAGAACTCTTCCTCCAACCTGGAAGGATCTAGATGAAATATCAATGGCTGGAGCCAACGCAATTAGAAGTGCTACAGGAACCAACTATACGGTGGGAAGTGCAACAAACGTTCTGTATGCCGCTGCTGGGGCTAGTGATGATTATGCTTTTGGTGCTGTTAAAATACCTGTATCAATAACTATGGAATTATCTGGAGCTGGTAGTGGAGGTTTTGATCCTCCAGCAAGTAAGATAAAACCATTTGTTGAAGAGGCGTGGATTGGCATAAAAGCCATGGCTGAAGCTGTTGCTAAGAAATATTAAAAAAAAAAAAACAAAATTAATATACTACAATCTTATAAAAGATATTACATTTTTATAAAATTAAAATTTCGCTATATTTAATATTGGCGACATTTTAGACTTCAATAAAATTATTTACATACTTAAAATTAGTACTCAAATCGAGATACAAATTTAAACTTCAATACAAAATTCTATCCAAAATTTAGCCTAAATAAAATTAAGGAAATTATTTAATACATTGCAGGTACGCAGCTCCACCAGCTGCAAAATTTTGCTCATGAAAAAATTGTTTGGCACATTTAATTCTCAAGCTTAATTTTGACAGAATTTTACACTTGTATTGAGTGTAAACTTTGCTTTGCTTTCGAAATGGAGTAATTTTTATCTCAACCGAAAAAAAAGAAAGAATTCATTAAAATATTTTACTTGAAATAATTAAATAAATTCATTGAATGGTTGATTATAATTTCTTCTCAAGGAACTAGTTCTGAATTTCAAAACTCATCAGATCCATGGGTTCCAAAAGTCAAGAGAGAAAAACGTTGTCGTTTTACTAAAACGACATTATAACTATTTCATTAAAGCTGCATAAAATGCGTTCCGAAATGTCAAAAGTATAAAGTCAAATATGTATACAAATCATCCGGGATGCGTTCCAGATGAGCATTAATAGTGTAATACTATGTTTTCATTAAAACAATATGAACACACTCAAAATAAAATCCATTCAAAGTGGAATCCATTGAAAAGTCAAAAATCGGCGTATAAAAAGCAGAAATAGAAAGAGATTACAGCAAAAACAAGTGATTAGCGAAATGTTATGAAAAAGTTAGCAAATTTGAGATGAAAACATTTTTTCTATAATTTGCGAAATTATTTAATTTCGGCTCTATGAAATGAAAATGAAGTATAATGCTATTGCGTCAATACTTTTGACGTTTAGGAATTCAGCCCACCTCTCCCAAATGATGTTTGGTGAGTGAGGTAAGTTTGGTAAAGTGAGAGCATAAATTGAGCATGATCTTATTGTTGACGAATAAACCGCGCTTTGCATTTAATTCTATAATAGTTGCTATACAAAAAATTGGACAAACGAGCATCACTTTGGTACATATTCGCTCCAAACATTTTAAGTTAGGATGTTCTGATTTCACAGACCTTTGTCTCCGAGTACTAAAAAGAAATCGTGTTGGTCTTCTTCAGTCGTATGAACAATTTAAGTTCAAAACTAACCCCGATTTGATTTCTTTATTCAAAATTGAAAATGTCTCTTCGATGTCTAGACATTTTTATATCAAGTATATCAGTTATAAGCTTATCACATTAAAAGAATAATTTAAAAACTTTTAATTTTATCACCGTTCATAAAAGATTGTGTAGATTTTATTATAACAACAATAAATTGGAATTTTGTTGAACATATTTCTTATGTTTTATTTATTCTGATCGTTAGCTTTCTGGAATAAGGTCGAAGCTAAGATGTTTCGAAAGTGCATACTTTTATTGTGTCTAGCAGGTAGTGTCCTTGGTAAGGGATACGAAGGGTAGGTTTTAACGCAATTAAATCTTACTATTTTATACTTATTTTATAATACCAAAAAGTAGAGTGGAATATTTTTAACTTAATTTTTTTTTGTTAGATTTAAAATTTTCGACGTTGTAGCCTCTAATTCAGTGCAAGCAGAGCTGCTCTTTGAGCTTTCCAAACAAGAGGACTATGATTTTTTTGTTTTACCTAAGCTTCTTAATCAGACTTCGAGCGTAATGATACCTCCAGAGAGACACGATGAATTCGTTGAACTTCTTGACAAAAATAAGATAAATTATATTCTTGTGAATAGTAATGTTGGAAAAACTATCGAAGAGGAATTTAATGAAAATCACCAACCTCGAATCTACTCCTCGAAGCTTGGAACTGATCGCTATTACTCTCATGATGAGATAAACAATTACATTGATTACCTAGCTGGGCAGTATCCAGACCGAGTGTTTACCAAAACAGTGGGTAAAACTTACGAGAACCGCACCATGAAGACCATAACAATCACCAATGGAAATGGGCAAGAAAACAAAAAGATCATCTTTATCGATGGTGGAATTCATGCTCGTGAATGGATATCCCCTGTAGCTGTGCTCTATGTGATCGAACAGCTTACAGAGAACTTCAAAGAAAACAAGGAACTTCTGGAAAACTACAATTGGGTTATAATGCCCGTGGTAAATGCTGATGGCTATGAATATACTCGTCAATCAATCAGCAACCGCATGTGGCGTAAAACAAGGATTCCATATAAAAAAAATTGTTATGGTGCAGATGCAAATAGAAACTTTGATTTTCACTGGATGGGTAAAGGTGCATCGTCGAATACTTGTTCGGAAACATATGCTGGTCCATCTGCATTCTCTGAGCCAGAAGCTCGAGTTTTGAGAGATGTGCTGATATCGATTAAGGATCAATGTAAAATGTACATGACAATTCATTCTTATGGACAGTATCTTTTATACCCATGGTCATGGACTTCGTGAGTTCTTATTATATGCTTTAGTATTTTATAAAGTAAAACTTGTTTATTTTCATAAAGAGATCTGCCAGAAACTTGGAAAGATTTACATGAAGTGGCTATGGCAGGATATGATGCTATTTTCGAAGCAACTGGAACCGTTTACACGGTAGGATCTTCTACAAATGCTCTTTATGAGGCTTCAGGATCAAGTGATGATTATGCATTTGGAGTGACAAATATTCCAATTTCTATTATAATGGAATTACCACGTGGTGGTTTGATGGGCTTTGATCCACCACCATCAAGTATTGATAAGTTAGTCAAGGAAACTTGGATTGGAATAAGAGCTATGGGATTGACTGTAATAAACAAATATTAAGAAAATAAACTATTAATTTGTTTGACACTTTTTTTTTTAAATAAATTAATATAAATAAATATTAAATTTTTTTCTGTCATTTGTGATGGTATAGAAGGTTTTTGTCATATAGGGTGATATTTAAAACTTTTATAACCTTAAAAAATATTAAAGCAGGTTACCTACAAAATTATTTGGATGTCAATAGTTCAGTAACAAAACCTCGTAAGAGGTTGCGGTGCTGAATAGAAAATTAATAGAACTATATCCTGTTTTTTATTATTAGTTTTTTTTTGTATAATCCCACTTTTCAAGATGCCATTTTTTATAATTTAATTTCTTATTATCCCGCTTTTTTAGGATGTTTTAGAAACTGAATTTTAAAAATCGGGATTCCGATACGCTCGCGTTTGAATTTGCCAGAAAATTTCTGCCTAAAAAATCCAATTTAGGAATGGCTGAGAACTGTAAATGACATGTCCCTGGTTCTCCACGAGCTGCCAAAACGTTGGTATTTATTTATTTTTATACACAATTTCAACTGAAAGCAGTTGAATATTTTTAACAGTGTAAGCTCCAATCAATAATACCAAACAAAATATCTGTCCAGTTTTTGTTAATTATATTATAGACTTTACTCCCACCTATCTAAAGTCGTATTTTTAATTCTAGTTATCTATAAAAACGACATAGACCATCCGCCCAAAAAATTATTTTCAAATCAAAAATACTACAATAAAATATAGTATAGTTTTTTATACCGGTTATATAAAATAAATTCGCTTTAATATTTCTTATCGATTTAATATGGTGGCCTACTCAAGTTGATTGAAATTATCGATACAACAAGAAAAAAAAAACCTTAAGAATTATTGTCAGTAACAAATCTTTCTTATCAAATCATTATTATATGATTAATAACGATTATAAATATATAAAATGTAACCTACTGATAGAATTAAGATTGTGAAACTATGAACATTAGATCTACATTTGGATCAGGAACTTTGATGTAATTAGTTAGAACAATGCTGCTCCGGAACTGTATAATTTTGTTGTGTGTAACGAGTGTCTTTAGTAAAGGCTATGAAGGGTAAGTTTGAAAGGAATTTTGCAATTTATTTGAAATCCATATTTTCACTCATTTGTTTAAATAATGGAATAAGATGTAAAATTGGCAGAAATAAACTTATCTAACTAAACATTATTTCTTTTGAAAATTTATATTTCAGTTTCAAAATCTACGACGCAATAGCTTCTAATTTGAAGCAGGGAAATGTGCTATTTGAGCTTTCCAAAGAAGAGGACTATGATTTCTTTATTCTACCCAGACTGGTCAACCAGTCTTCCAGAGTGATGGTACCACCTGAGAAGCAGGAGGAATTCTTACAAGTACTTGATGAACATAAAATCGATTATACTATTGTGAATGCTAATGTTGGAAAAACTATCAAAGAACAATTCATCGAGAATCGACGTTCTCGTATCTACTCTCAAAAGCTTGGAACTGATCGCTACTATTCTCACGATGAGATCAATAATTACATTGACCATCTAGCTGAAGAGTATCCAAACAGAGTGTTTATCAAAAAAGTTGGAAAGACTTACGAGAACCGCACCATGAAGACCATAACTATCACTAATGGAGATGGAAGGCTAGACAAGAAGATCATCTTCATTGATGGTGGATTCCATGCTCGTGAATGGATTTCTCCAGCAACTGTGCTCTATGTGATCGAACAGCTTACAGAGAATTTCGAAGAAAACAAGGAACTACTGGAAAACTATAATTGGGTTATACTGCCAGTGGTGAATGCTGATGGTTATGAATACACTCGTCAATCAACCAGCAACCGTATGTGGCGTAAAACTAGGATTCCCTATAAAGGTTCATTTAATCGAAATTGCTATGGTGCCGATCCAAATAGGAATTTTGACTTCCATTGGAAGGAGGAAGGTGCATCTTCAAGTGCCTGTTCAGAAACATTTGCTGGTCCATCTGCATTCTCTGAACCAGAAACTCGAGTTGTGAGAGATGTTTTGGCTTCGATCAATGATCGTTGTAAATTTTATTTGACGATTCATTCCTATGGCAATTATCTTTTATATCCTTGGGGATGGTCTTCGTGAGTTTTTTTTGTTGAGCATAATTTATTTTGAATTACAATTTTTGTTTTTTTTTTTTTTGTTTTGTTCTAGAGCTCTTCCCGAAACTTGGGAAGATTTAGATGAAGTAGCTATGGCAGGTTATAATGCAATAATTCAAGAAACTGGTACCATTTATACGGTGGGATCTTCAACTAATGTACTTTATGTGGCTGCTGGTGCAAGTGATGATTATGCATTTGGAGTTACAAATATTCCAATTGCCATTACAATGGAATTACCTGCGGGTGGTACAACAGGTTTTGATCCACCACCATCAAGTATCGATGAGTATGTTAAGGAGTCATGGGTTGGAATTAAAGCTATGGGTTTGACTGTAATTAAAAAGTATTAATATACTTATATAAAAATATGTACCTATAATTATTAAATATTATTATATTATAACTGATTTAAATAAAATACTGACAATTTTGTTTCATTTTAAAATAATATACATAAAGATTTATCTATATATATAATATAAAGTTTTTTGTGTACGTTCGCTAACCAGCCAAACCGGTTGACCGATTTTCTTAATTTTTTTTTTTAAATTAAAGAGGAATAAGGTTAGAAGGTTAAGGATAAAACAAAAAATTAATAAAAAAATAAAGAAAATCTGTTAAAAAAGAAATGAAATTTCAATTGGTCATTGGGGTCTCAGGTTCGATTCCTGTCACCGGCAACATTTTTTTTTTAATTTTTAATAATTTTTTCTTTTTTTTTTCAACACATTCGCTGCAAAACAAATAAAAAAAAAATATTTTTTTGCTATTAATGTATATAAATTTTCACATTCTTTAAAATATTTGAAAAAATTATTGAAAATCGAACTTAGAAAAGGGAAAGTCAATAGAAAAAACATTAATTTTGAATGTTTATGGACAACTCAAGTGTTTTTTTTATAGTCCTTTGATTTCCATAGATTTTATTTGAAGCAATTTTTGGCTTAATTTATTTTTTTAGCACTTAAATTTTTTCCAAGCAGACAAAATTATATTTTTTTATTTAAGCGACAGCTTTTTTTAAAGAAAAAGTTATCGCTACTTGGTGGAAGAAGTTCTCCATGGAAAATAACACTTTTTCATATTGCATATCTTAGAAGTCTTCAAAAACAAACCTGGTGCGGCTGTATGTGTTGTGCTACAGCCATCATTTTGAAAAAAAAACGTGTCTTGACTAATTAATATCTCGAAAATTGCTAACCGCACAAAAAATTTGTGTAAATTTTGTAACCTGACATTTCTGCTGCAGTACGACAAGAGTTACCACTTGCCTACATAATTTGCGTTCTATAATTAATTCCAATAGCTTATTACAATTATTTTTGAAAAATTCACTATGGCAATCATGTTTTTTAACAAATGTCATTGGAAAGCATTCAACTGAATTGCATTGAGTTGAATCACCTTACCAAGATGGAAAACTGAATGACAATCACATTTGATTATGGTTGATGTGGCAATCACTTATCACCTTAGACGATCCATCCCAGAATAAGAGCTTGCGAAAACTTAGCTTCTAAATTGAAGCACCTAGTGCAACAACCAGATAACTCCACTTTTTTGCGAAATATGTTTTTTAATGCAGAAATACGAAAAAAAAATCCTGCGTCATTCGGTTTATACAAAAAAGACATCTACGTTGACTTTTTAATAAGGAAACTCGCTTTTGGAGTTATCACTCTTTCAAAGATCATTATTAAGTTGACCATCTCGAAGTATCGAGGATTTTGCTACAGGAAAGAAGAAAATACCGCAAGCATTTCAGCTTCCATTAGTCACCATAGCCCATTAACGAAATACGACATCATGAAAATAAAAACAAACCTCCATGGTGACACCTTTAAGCCAAAACTGTTATATACAAATAATCTTTCCCTCAACCCCAAGAAATGTGAGGATGTCATAAACTTTGCGCAAAAGTATGATCATCCAGCAGATATGCCTTTTTACAATAATTTGATGTCGCAGCAGTCTGTTCAAGAAGCTGAAAATTCAGACTTTGAAATTACTACGAGGGCCCCTTTTAATTTTTACCAAAATCGGTGCAAAAATAGGACAAGTTCAAAAACAAATTTATTTTTTTTTTAACTTTACAATTTTTTGATATGTCTTTTCAAAATTAACTAATATTTTACAATTATTTTTTTTTTTACTTTTTTTGTACTTGGCTTATTTGGTCACAACTTGGTCCAATTTCAAATAAATTTAAATTATTCTTGATCAATCATCTTTTTGCCAAGTATACTTGCCCTAGAGGTCAAATAAAAATTAAGTTTTGAAGAAATAACTCCAACACAGCGATGGTATATTGTTAAGTAGACGTTTAAGAAATAATTTACAATAAATGAGGATTATTTTTTATGATGTTGTTTTATATTTTTGGAAAAAGAATTAAAAAAATATTTAAGCCATGTTTGAAAAATTTTGGGAGTAACATACATATTGTACATACTATGTGTTTTTTTTGTGAACAGAATTTATGAATAACTCAAATTTAAGAGATGTTTTTTTTTAATAATTTTGTATTGATGTGCAAACATTTATGCCGGCGGCGGTAGGGTAAACTAAGAACGTGAAAATTTCTGTAGCACATTACGTTGTACTGTTACACGTTACGATGCGTTGATGTATATTGGATTCGTTCAATATTGGGTACGTTCCTTAGTATCTCAAACTAAACCGAAAAATCAAATTGAGTTTGGGTTGACAGTTCGAACTCGTTCTGTGATGTAAAACCGGCACTAAATATTTAATTTTATGTTTATACATCTTAACGGTGAGTCCCGGCACTCACACTTTTGTTTTATCTTTTTATGGGATGGGTTTAAAAATTCAAAGGGATTAAGGGATTTTGGAAATTATTTATTCCAATTTGTATGACGATTTTGTATAACCCAAGTAGTTGCGGTTGAACGTAGAAAATCCGGGAACGGTTCGTTACTCTGTATTTAAAATTTCTGTATGACCAAGATTCTGTAAATGAATTTAAAAGTCTGTAAGATCATAATTCTGTATTTGATTATTCTATAAATATATTATTCTTTATTCCAAAATTCTGTAAATTCAAGTTTTTGTAAATCGAATTTTTTGTTTTAAAAAATCCTGAATTTCGAAATTCTGTAAATCGTAAATAATTATTTAAAAAACAAAATTTTTCTTTTATAATAATTTACAGAATTTTGAAATACAGAATTTTGGATTTTAAAAACTTTAGAATACAGAATTTTAAATTTACAAAATTTTGAAATACAGAATTTTGGAAACCAAATCTCGGAACCTACAGAATTATGACTCAAGCCCAGAAAATTCAAATCGAAATTTTTACAGGCAAGCGCATGGGAATAGTATATATTGTTTATATATAGATACTGTATTCAAAAATATACACTTAGGTATCTGATAAGAATAAACAAAAAAAAACACAAAAACATTTCTTAGAACAAAAGTGAAATTTTATTTTGTAAATATTCAAGTCAAGCTTTATAAGCCATATTATTAAAAATAACATAATTAATTAAAAAATTTAATACTTTGAAATGACCTTTTGAGCCATAGCCTTAATACCAATCCATGTCTCGGACACAAATGGTTTGATTTGTGATGGAGAAGGATCAAAACCAGAACCACCAGCAGGTAATTCCATTGTAATTGAAATAGGAATACCAGCAACACCAAAGGCCCAATCATCACTGCCACCAGCAGCGGCATACAAGACATTTGTAGATGATCCAACTGTGTATCTGGTTCCAGTTGCTGATTTGATAGCATTAGCTCCAGCCTTTGCAACTTCATCGAGATTGGAAACGGTTGAGGGAAGAGATCTGATAGAAAAGTAAGAAGTTTTAGAATGGCAACTTTTTTCTAATCAAAAAAAATACTTACGAAGTCCAGCCCCATGGGTACAACAAGTAATTACCATAGGAGTGAATTGTCAGGTAGAATTTTGCACGATCCTTCAATTTTAATAACTGATCCCTGACAGTCTGAGTTTCGGGCTCAGAGAATGCAGTTTGTCCTCTGAATGTATCAGAGCAAGATGAGCTCGAAGCACCAACTTCACCCCAGTGGAAGCCAAAGTTCCTATTGGCGTCGGTGCCGGTACATGAGCTGCTCGATGGCTTCCTGGTCTTCCTCCACATGCGTGACTTGGTGTGGGTGTATTCATATCCATCAGGATTAACCACTGGCATTACAACCCAATCGTATCTTGCCAAGAGGTCTTTGTTAGCTGAGAAGTTTTCTACAAGCTGATTGATGACATAAAGTGCAGCAGCTGGAGCAATCCATTCTCTAGCATGAATTCCACCATCAACCCAGATCACATTCTTATTGGCCTTCTTATCGCCATTGCTAATTGTAATGGTCTTGATTTGTCTGCTTTCATAAGACTTGCCAACGTTGTTAACCTTTACACGGTCGGGGTACTTAGCTGCCAATTCATCGAGATAAGCATTGATTTGGTTGAATCTTTGGAAGCTGTTGAAAGAGATACCACGAGACATCGAACGGAATAAGGTATTTTGGGAACGTCCCAGATAGATGGACTTCGACACATCTTCGTTTATGACTTCAAAGTTTAGAGAAAATTTGCTAAGAGTATTTTCGAAATCATCTTGATCCTTGGGGGCAATCATAACACGAGAAGATACATTTAAAGCCCTTGGGTGATGAAAGAAGTCATAGTCCTCAGCTTTGCTCATATGTTCGAGGATCTGCTTTTCAAAGGTATTGGTAGGAGTTACATCGTAGATCTTGTAACTGAAAGAAGATAAAGAAATAAAAATAAATAAAAATGTACAAAGGTGAAATTAAAGGTCCAGTAAAGTCAGACAATTGAATTTATCCACAGGAAGAGCTACCTAAGCACTAAATTATTTAAGAAACAGCCATTTTTCAACTTAAGGCTCAATTCGTCAAAAACTTACCCTTCTAATTCGGCACTGACCAATGCAAAGCTGCAACAGGCCACAAACCCCAAGAATATTTTAACTTCCATTGTTGTTCTCTTTTGTTAAAAGTGTTTCTTTCAACTAATGGTTTCTATCTGTCAAACATTTCCTTTTATATGTGCCTCTTAAAGAGTCTCTATCTCAAGAAAAACTTATCAATAAAATGTTCGTAGTACAAGTCGATTGCTTATCAACACTTTTGCCTCAATACTCATACCCGTATCAATTGAACATGAATTAAAATTTTGAATCAAAGTGATATCAAATGATAAATTTTGATCTGCCTCGTGTCATGAAAGTGGCTTTTGAAATGGCCTGATCTAGTTAATTCTATGCCATCTTTCTATATTATGCCATTCAAGGTCCCCACATATTATATTCAAAGCTTAAAAATTACTTAAACTACCTACTTCAAATAGCGTCGACTATCCGGAGAGTATTGGAAATAAGTAGCTATATACATGTCTTGAGACTTGAAAAAGGGAAGGTATTTAGACTTTGTTTGAAGTGGTAGAAAGAAAAAAACAGAAAAATTATCATGATAAGAATTATCCATCAGCTAAGAAGTTATGAGTTATAAGACCATACGATAAGAGCTTTTCAAATGTGACTTAAAACTCTTTGGTCTTATCGAGACAACAGACTAAAACCTTTACACCTATTCCTCAAGTGAATTTACCAACTTTTTTATTGACGTATGAGTCAGAGAGCAATAAAATACGTTTATCACGTAGATGATAAAAACTTTGATTGACAGAAAATTTAGAAAAAAGATGATTTATTTAGATGTTTTGAGCTTTTTGTTATCGAAAAGATAATAAAGGATTATGAGGAATTTGTCTGAAGATTGTATTTGAGGTGGATATTTCTTAAACAACCAGGCTAGTCATGAATTAGATATGATTAAATATTTTTTGAGTTCAAATATTTGGAATTATAATATACAGTTTTATGCTTATGTCGAAACAAATACGTAAATTACTACTTTTATGAACATAAAGGAATAGATTTTTTCGCAAAATTTCCTATAGTTCAAAGAGTATGGATATTTGCTATTCCTTATGGTAACAACGCATGAAACGCATGTCCTTTTTGTACATCTTAAAAATATTTACTACCACCCATTGCAATTAACAACCAAATACAGATTTATTGACTTTTTGAAAAAAAAAAGAATGGACTTTGCTACTTTTTGGTTTTAATCCAAAAAGTAAATTTTTTGAAAACGTTTCCAGAGTCTATGGAAATAAACCTCAAAAGAAATGTCTTTAAAAACTGTATTAGCACCTGTAAGAGAGAATCTTCTACGTGGTCTAGTTCTTGAAATATCTTCATCCAAAGTGATATTATCTTATTTCATGGGCTAACCCCTTTGCTAATTTTGACCCCAAAAATTAAATGTCTCCAAAACCCATCGAAATATACATCAAAATAAAGGTATTTAAAAACTCTATTCGCAAGTGCTATCAAAAATCTTCTACGTGGTCCGGTTCTCAAAATATTTACATCCAAAGTTCCATTTGGACCGAATTTCACAGACCAACCCAAAAAATTGTTTGGATGGAGATATTTCTGCAATCGAGACTCGTAGATGGTTGAAAATTTCAAAATTGTGTATTAGTTTTCTAAGATCTTTCTAAAACTGAAAACCTAAAAATTTTACGACCTCAGTTTTTCGAAATATCTTCATCCAAAGTGATATTACGTTATTTCAACCCTCTTCAATTAAAATTGTTCAAAAAAAAATGTTTGGATGGCGATATTTCCGCAACCGAGACTCGTAAGTGGTTGCGGTTTTCAGCACTGAATTGGAAATTCATAGACCTTTTTGTCAATGTAAAAATTTTAGCACATTTCGACAAATAAACTTTCATTGACTTTTTGAAAAAAGCATGGACTAACCCCTTTGCTAATTTTGACCCCAAAAATTAAATGTCTCCAAAACCCATCGAAATATACATCAAAAGAAAGGTATTTAAAAACTCTATTCGCAAGTGCTATCAAAAATCTTCTACGTGGTCCGGTTCTCAAAATATTTACATCCAAAGTTCCATTTGGACCGAATTTCACAGACCAACCCAAAAAATTGTTTGGATGGAGATATTTCTGCAATCGAGACTCGTAGATGGTTGAAAATTTCAAAATTGTTTATTAGTTTTTTGAGATCTTTCTAAAACTGAAAACCAACCTCTGGTTCTCGAAATATCTTCAACCAAAGTGATATTACCTTATTTCGAACCAATTTAATTAAAATTGTTCAAACATAATTGTTTAGATGGCGATATTTTTTCAATCAAGACTCGTAGATGGTTGAAAATTTTAAAATTGTTTATTAGTTTTTTGAGATCTTTCTAAAACTGAAAACCAAAAAAATTTACGACCTCAGTTTTTCGAAATATCTTCATCCAAAGTGATATTACGTTATTTCAACCCTCTTCAATTAAAATTGTTCAAAAAAAAAATGTTTGGATGGCGATATTTCCGCAACCGAGACTCGTAAGTGGTTGCGGTTTTCAGCACTGAATTGGAAATTCATAGACCTTTTCGTCAATGTAAAAATTTAAGCACATTTCGACAAATAAATTTTCATTGACTTTTTGAAAAAAGCATGGACTAACCCCTTTGCTAATTTTGACCCCAAAAATTAAATGTCTCCAAAACCCATCGAAATATACATCACAAGAAAGGTATTTAAAAACTCTAATCGCACGTGCTATCAAAAATCTTCTACGTGGTCCGGTTCTCAAAATATTTACATCCAAAGTTCTATTTGGACCGAATTTCATAAACCAACCCAAAAAATTGTTTGGATGGATATATTTCTGCAATCGAGACTCGTAGATGGTTGAAAATTTCAAAATTGTGTATTAGTTTTCTAAAATATTTCTAACACTGAAAACCAAAAAATTTTACGACCTCTGGTTCTCGAAATATCTTCAACCAAAGTGATATTACCTTATTTCGAACCAATTTAATTAAAATTGTTCAAACAAAATTGTTTAGATGGCGATATTTTGTAATCAAGACTCGTAGATGGTTGAACATTTTAAAATTGTTTATTAGTTTTTTGAGATCTTTCTAAAACTGAAAACCAAAAAAATTTACGACCTCAGTTTTTCGAAATATCTTCATCCAAAGTGATATTACGTTATTTCAACCCTCTTCAATTAAAATTGTTCAAAAAAAAATGTTTGGATGGCGATATTTCCGCAACCGAGACTCGTAAGTGGTTGCGGTTTTCAGCACTGAATTGGAAATTCATAGACCTTTTCGTCAATGTAAAAATTTTAGCACATTTCGACAAATAAATTTTCATTGACTTTTTGAAAAAAGCATGGACTAACCCCTTTGCTAATTTTGACCCCAAAAATTAAATGTCTCCAAAACACATCGAAATATACATCAAAAGAAAGGTATTTAAAAACTCTAATCGCACGTGCTATCAAAAATTTTCTACGTGGTCCGGTTCTAAAAATATTTACATCCAAAGTTCTATTTGGACCGAATTTCACAAACCAACCCAAAAAATTGTTTGGATGGATATATTTCTGCAATCGAGACTCGTAGATGGTTGAAAATTTCAAAATTGTGTATTAGTTTTCTAAGATCTTTCTAAAACTGAAAACCAAAAAATTTTACGACCTCTGGTTCTCGAAATATCTTCAACCAAAGTGATATTACCTTATTTCGAACCAATTTAATTAAAATTGTTCAAACAAAATTGTTTAGATGGCGATATTTTGTAATCAAGACTCGTAGATGGTTGAACATTTTAAAATTGTTTATTAGTTTTTTGAGATCTTTCTAAAACTGAAAACCAAAAAAATGTACGACCTCAGTTTTTCGAAATATCTTCATCCAAAGTGATATTACGTTATTTCGAACCAATTTAATTAAAATTGTTCAAACAAAATTGTTTAGATGGCGATATTTTTTCAATCAAGACTCGTAGATGGTTGAAAATTTCAAAATTGTGTATTAGTTTTCTAAGATCTTTCTAAAACTGAAAACCTAAAAATTTTACGACCTCAGTTTTTCGAAATATCTTCATCCAAAGTGATATTACGTTATTTCAACCCTCTTCAATTAAAATTGTTCAAAAAAAAATGTTTGGATGGCGATATTTCCGCAACCGAGACTCGTAAGTGGTTGCGGTTTTCAGCACTGAATTGGAAATTCATAGACCTTTTTGTCAATGTAAAAATTTTAGCACATTTCGACAAATAAACTTTCATTGACTTTTTGAAAAAAGCATGGACTAACCCCTTTGCTAATTTTGACCCCAAAAATTAAATGTCTCCAAAACACATCGAAAAATATACATCAAAAGAAAGGTATTTAAAAACTCTAATCGCACGTGCTATGAAAAATTTTCTACGTGGTCCGGTTCTCAAAATATTTACATCCAAAGTTCTATTTGGACCGAATTTCATAAACCAACCCAAAAAATTGTTTGGATGGATATATTTCTGCAATCGAGACTCGTAGATGGTTGAAAATTTCAAAATTGTGCATTAGTTTTCTAAAATATTTCTAACACTGAAAACCAAAAAATTTTACGACCTCTGGTTCTCGAAATATCTTCAACCAAAGTGATATTACGTTATTTCGAACCAATTTAATAAAAATTGTTCAAACAAAATTGTTTAGATGGCGATATTTTTTCAATCAAGACTCGTAGATGGTTGAAAATTTCAAAATTGTGTATTAGTTTTCTAAGATCTTTCTAAAACTGAAAACCAAAAAATTTTACGACCTCTGGTTCTCGAAATATCTTCAACCAAAGTGATATTACCTTATTTCGAACCAATTTAATTAAAATTGTTCAAACAAATTTGTTTAGATGACGATATTTTGTAATCAAGACTCGTAGATGGTTGAAAATTTTAAAATTGTTTATTAGTTTTTTGAGATCTTTCTAAAACTGAAAACCAAAAAAATTTACGACCTCAGTTTTTCGAAATATCTTCAACCAAAGTGATATTACCTTATTTCGAACCAATTTAATTAAAATTGTTCAAACAAAATTGTTTAGATGGCGATATTTTGTAATCAAGACTCGTAGATGGTTGAAAATTTTAAAATTGTTTATTAGTTTTTTGAGATCTTTCTAAAACTGAAAACCAAAAAAATTTACGACCTCTGGTTCTCGAAATATCTTCAACCAAAGTGATATTACCTTATTTCGAACCAATTTAATTAAAATTGTTCAAACAAAATTGTTTAGATGGCGATATTTTGTAATCAAGACTCGTAGATGGTTGAAAATTTTAAAATTGTTTATTAGTTTTTTGAGATCTTTCTAAAACTGAAAACCAAAAAAATTTACGACCTCAGTTTTTCGAAATATCTTCATCCAAAGTGATATTACGTTATTTCAACCCTCTTCAATTAAAATTGTTCAAAAAAAAATGTTTGGATGGCGATATTTCCGCAACCGAGACTCGTAAGTGGTTGCGGTTTTCAGCACTGAATTGGAAATTCATAGACCTTTTTGTCAATGTAAAAATTTTAGCACATTTCGACAAATAAACTTTCATTGACTTTTTGAAAAAAGCATGGACTAACCCCTTTGCTAATTTTGACCCCAAAAATTAAATGTCTCCAAAACCCATCGAAATATACATCAAAAGAAAGGTATTTAAAAACTCTATTCGCAAGTGCTATCAAAAATCTTCTACGTGGTCCGGTTCTCAAAATATTTACATCCAAAGTTCCATTTGGACCGAATTTCACAGACCAACCCAAAAAATTGTTTGGATGGAGATATTTCTGCAATCGAGACTCGTAGATGGTTGAAAATTTCAAAATTGTGTATTAGTTTTCTAAAATCTTTCTAACACTGAAAACCAAAAAATTTTACGACCTCTGGTTCTCGAAATATCTTCAACCAAAGTGATATTACCTTATTTCGAACCAATTTAATTAAAATTGTTCAAACAAAATTGTTTAGATGGCGATATTTTGTAATCAAGACTCGTAGATGGTTGAAAATTTTAAAATTGTTTATTAGTTTTTTGAGATCTTTCTAAAACTGAAAACCAAAAAAATTTACGATCTCAGTTTTTCGAAATATCTTCATCCAAAGTGATATTACGTTATTTCGAACCAATTTAATTAAAATTGTTCAAACAAAATTGTTTAGATGGCGATATTTTTTCAATCAAGACTCGTAGATGGTTGAAAATTTCAAAATTGTGTATTAGTTTTCTAAGATCTTTCTAAAACTGAAAACCAAAAAATTTTACGACCTCTGGTTCTCGAAATATCTTCAACCAAAGTGATATTACCTTATTTCGAACCAATTTAATTAAAATTGTTCAAACAAAATTGTTTAGATGGCGATATTTTGTAATCAAGACTCGTAGATGGTTGAAAATTTTAAAATTGTTTATTAGTTTTTTGAGATCTTTCTAAAACTGAAAACCAAAAAAATTTACGACCTCAGTTTTTCGAAATATCTTCATCCAAAGTGATATTACGTTATTTCAACCCTCTTCAATTAAAATTGTTCAAAAAAAATGTTTGGATGGCAATATTTCCGCAACCGAGACTGGTAAGTGGTTGCGGTTTTCAGCACTGAATTGGAAATTCATAGACCTTTTTGGCAATGTAAAAATTTTAGCACATTTCGACAAATAAACTTTCGTTGACTTTTTGAAAAAAGCATGGACTAACCCCTTTGCTAATTTTGACCCCAAAAATTAAATGTCTCCAAAACCCATCGAAATATACATCAAAAGAAAGGTATTTAAAAACTCTATTCGCAAGTGCTATCAAAAATCTTCTACGTGGTCCGGTTCTCAAAATATTTACATCCAAAGTTCCATTTGGACCGAATTTCACAGACCAACCCAAAAAATTGTTTGGATGGAGATATTTCTGCAATCGAGACTCGTAGATGGTTGAAAATTTCAAAATTGTGTATTAGTTTTCTAAAATCTTTCTAACACTGAAAACCAAAAAATTTTACGACCTCTGGTTCTCGAAATATCTTCAACCAAAGTGATATTACCTTATTTGGAACCAATTTAATTAAAATTGTTCAAACAAAATTGTTTAGATGGCGATATTTTGTAATCAAGACTCGTAGATGGTTGAAAATTTTAAAATTGTTTATTAGTTTTTTGAGATCTTTCTAAAACTGAAAACCAAAAAAATTTACGACCTCAGTTTTTCGAAATATCTTCATCCAAAGTGATATTACGTTATTTCAACCCTCTTCAATTAAAATTGTTCAAAAAAAATGTTTGGATGGCGATATTTCCGCAACCGAGACTCGTAAGTGGTTGCGGTTTTCAGCACTGAATTGGAAATTCATAGATCTTTTCGTCAATGTAAAAATTTTAGCACATTTCGACAAATAAATTTTCATTGACTTTTTGAAAAAAGCATGGACTAACCCCTTTGCTAATTTTGACCCCAAAAATTAAATGTCTCCAAAACCCATCGAAATATACATCAAAAGAAAGGTATTTAAAAACTCTATTCGCAAGTTCTATCAAAAATCTTCTACGTGGTCCGGTTCTCAAAATATTTACATCCAAAGTTCTATTTGGACCGAATTTCACAAACCAACCCAAAAAATTGTTTGGATGGAGATATTTCTGCAATCGAGACTCGTAGATGGTTGAAAATTTCAAAATTGTGTATTAGTTTTCTAAGATCTTTCTAAAACTGAAAACCTAAAAATTTTACGACCTCAGTTTTTCGAAATATCTTCATCCAAAGTGATATTACGTTATTTCAACCCTCTTCAATTAAAATTGTTCAAAAAAAAATGTTTGGATGGCGATATTTCCGCAACCGAGACTCGTAAGTGGTTGCGGTTTTCAGCACTGAATTGGAAATTCATAGACCTTTTTGTCAATGTAAAAATTTTAGCACATTTCGACAAATAAACTTTCATTGACTTTTTGAAAAAAGCATGGACTAACCCCTTTGCTAATTTTGACCCCAAAAATTAAATGTCTCCAAAACACATCGAAATATACATCAAAAGAAAGGTATTTAAAAACTCTAATCGCACGTGCTATCAAAAATTTTCTACGTGGTCCGGTTCTCAAAATATTTACATCCAAATTTCTATTTGGACCGATCTTCACAAACCAACCCAACAAATTGTTTGGATGGAGATATTTCTGCAATCGAGACTCGTAGATGGTTTAAAATTCCAAAATTGTGTATTAGTTTTCTAAGATCTTTCTAAAACTGAAAACCAAAAAATTTTACGTTCTCTGGTTCTCGAAATATCTTCAACCAAAGTGATATTACCTTATTTCGAACCAATTTAATTAAAATTGTTCAAACAAATTTGTTTAGATGACGATATTTTGTAATCAAGACTCGTAGATGGTTGAAAATTTTAAAATTGTTTATTAGTTTTTTGAGATCTTTCTAAAACTGAAAACCAAAAAAATTTACGACCTCAGTTTTTCGAAATATCTTCATCCAAAGTGATATTACGTTATTTCAACCCTCTTCAATTAAAATTGTTCAAAAAAAAATGTTTGGATGGCGATATTTCCGCAACCGAGACTCGTAAGTGGTTGCGGTTTTCAGCACTGAATTGGAAATTCAAAGACCTTTTCGTCAATGTAAAAATTTTAGCACATTTCGACAAATAAATTTTCATTTTCAACCCCTTTGCTAATTTTGACCCCAAAAATTAAATGTCTCCAAAACCCATCGAAATATACATCAAAAGAAAGGTATTTAAAAACTCTATTCGCAAGTTCTATCAAAAATCTTCTACGTGGTCCGGTTCTCAAAATATTTACATCCAAAGTTCTATTTGGACCGAATTTCACAAACCAACCCAAAAAATTGTGTATTAGTTTTCTAAAATCTTTCTAACACTGAAAACCAAAAAATTTTACGACCTCTGGTTCTCGAAATATCTTCAACCAAAGTGATACTACCTTATTTCGAACCAATTTAATTAAAATTGTTCAAACAAAATTGTTTAGATGGCGATATTTTTTAAATCAAGACTCGTAGATGGTTGAAAATTTTAAAATTGTTTATTAGTTTTTTGAGATCTTTCTAAAACTGAAAACCAAAAAAATTTACGACCTCAGTTTTTCGAAATATCTTCATCCAAAGTGATATTACGTTATTTCAACCCTCTTCAATTAAAATTGTTCAAAAAAAAATGTTTGGATGGCGATATTTCCGCAACCGAGACTCGTAAGTGGTTGCGGTTTTCAGCACTGAATTGGAAATTCATAGACCTTTTCGTCAATGTAAAAATTTTAGCACATTTCGACAAATAAATTTTCATTGACTTTTTGAAAAAAGCATGGACTAACCCCTTTGCTAATTTTGACCCCAAAAATTAAATGTCTCCAAAACCCATCGAAATATACATCAAAAGAAAGGTATTTAAAAACTCTATTCGCAAGTGCTATCAAAAATCTTCTACGTGGTCCGGTTCTCAAAATATTTACATCCAAAGTTCCATTTGGACCGAATTTCACAGACCAACCCAAAAAATTGTTTGGATGGAGATATTTCTGCAATCGAGACTCGTAGATGGTTGAAAATTTCAAAATTGTGTATTAGTTTTCTAAGATCTTTCTAAAACTGAAAACCAAAAAATTTTACGACCTCTGGTTCTCGAAATATCTTCAACCAAAGTGATATTACCTTATTTCGAACCAATTTAATTAAAATTGTTCAAACATAATTGTTTAGATGGCGATATTTTTTCAATCAAGACTCGTAGATGGTTGAAAAAACCCATCGAAATATACATCAAAAGAAAGGTATTTAAAAACTCTATTCGCAAGTGCTATCAAAAATCTTCTACGTGGTCCGGTTCTCAAAATATTTACATCCAAAGTTCTATTTGGACCGAATTTCACAAACCAACCCAAAAAATTGTGTGGATGGAGATATTTCTGCAATCGAGACTCGTAGATGGTTGAAAATTTTAAAATTGTTTATTAGTTTTTTGAGATCTTTCTAAAACTGAAAACCAAAAAAATTTACGACCTCAGTTTTTCGAAATATCTTCATCCAAAGTGATATTACGTTATTTCAACCCTCTTCAATTAAAATTGTTCAAAAAAAAATGTTTGGATGGCGATATTTCCGCAACCGAGACTCGTAAGTGGTTGCGGTTTTCAGCACTGAATTGGAAATTCATAGACCTTTTCGTCAATGTAAAAATTTTAGCACATTTCGACAAATAAATTTTCATTGACTTTTTGAAAAAAGCATGGACTAACCCCTTTGCTAATTTTGACCCCAAAAATTAAATGTCTCCAAAACCCATCGAAATATACATCAAAAGAAAGGTATTTAAAAACTCTATTCGCAAGTTCTATCAAAAATCTTCTACGTGGTCCGGTTCTCAAAATATTTACATCCAAAGTTCCATTTGGACCGAATTTCACAGACCAACCCAAAAAATTGTTTGGATGGAGATATTTCTGCAATCGAGACTCGTAGATGGTTGAAAATTTCAAAATTGTGTATTAGTTTTCTAAAATCTGTCTAACACTGAAAACCAAAAAATTTTACGACCTCTGGTTCTCGAAATATCTTCAACCAAAGTGATATTACCTTATTTCGAACCAATTTAATTAAAATTGTTCAAACAAAATTGTTTAGATGGCGATATTTTGTAATCAAGACTCGTAGATGGTTGAAAATTTTAAAATTTTAAAATTGTTTATTAGTTTTTTGAGATCTTTCTAAAACTGAAAACCAAAAAAATTTACGACCTCAGTTTTTCGAAATATCTTCATCCAAAGTGATATTACGTTATTTCAACCCTCTTCAATTAAAATTGTTCAAAAAAAAATGTTTGGATGGCGATATTTCCGCAACCGAGACTCGTAAGTGGTTGCGGTTTTCAGCACTGAATTGGAAATTCATAGACCTTTTCGTCAATGTAAAAATTTTAGCACATTTCGACAAATAAATTTTCATTGACTTTTTGAAAAAAGCATGGACTAACCCCTTTGCTAATTTTGACCCCAAAAATTAAATGTCTCCAAAACCCATCGAAATATACATCAAAAGAAAGGTATTTAAAAACTCTATTCGCAAGTTCTATCAAAAATCTTCTACGTGGTCCGGTTCTCAAAATATTTACATCCAAAGTTCTATTTGGACCGAATTTCACAAACCAACCCAAAAAATTGTTTGGATGGAGATATTTCTGCAATCGAGACTCGTAGATGGTTGAAAATTTTAAAATTGTTTATTAGTTTTCTAAAATCTTTCTAACACTGAAAACCAAAAAATTTTACGACCTCTGGTTCTCGAAATATCTTCAACCAAAGTGATATTACCTTATTTCGAACCAATTTAATTAAAATTGTTCAAACAAAATTGTTTAGATGGCGATATTTTGTAATCAAGACTCGTAGATGGTTTAAAATTTTAAAATTGTTTATTAGTTTTTTGAGATCTTTCTAAAACTGAAAACCAAAAAAATTTACGACCTCAGTTATTATGATAGAGGCGAAGTTATTCCGGCAAGAGTAACTCTGAGACTGACTCATTGTAACTCATACCACAATATCCCCCCTCAAATTTAAGGTACATAATTTACATAATTATTTTCTTAAATTTCTATTCTACATTAATTTTCATTAAATTATATTAACATATACATATATCTAAATGTCTCTTTGACAATTTATTATTCCTTAGACAATTTTTAAAATCTCTTTTAATTTCATTTCATTTCAACATTTATTTTTAAGTTTCTTTTTGGATATCTATTTACATCTTGCAATTCTTTCCAATCTACTCTTCTATTTTTCTTAACAATTTTAGTTTCTGGATTGGTTGCAACTTCAAAATTTTTATTTACATCATTGGTTTCGGTTTGTTCATTTATATTGCTATTACGATTTACCATTTCATTTGTTTCATTATTATTTTTATAACTATCAATATCCTTATTATTTAATACATGAACTTTTTCAAGAGGATCAATTACTAAGCTTGGTTCATAATTTTCATTTTTTTGTTTACCTACATTCAATTGGTTTGTATGTCTTTTCCAAGTGATGTTTTTTTTATTTTTTAATTCCACTAAATAGTATTGTTTGCCTAAAATTCTTTTAATAAATCCTTCTGACCAAGTTTGTTTACCTGGAATGGAATAATCTTTTGCTAAAACAAAATCTCCAACCGAAAATTACTTAGTATTTGATCCTTTATAATATTGTTTTTGTTTTTTCTGCATAATTTTTACTTTTGTTTTAACATTTTCATCATAAATAAATTTTTTCTCTGCCTTGCATTTAAATGGATTTGTAATATCAAATCTTGATCTAATATTTCGCCCAAACATTAACATTGCTGGGGAAATACCAGTGGTGCTGTGAATGGAGTTGCGATAATCCAATAGAAACGATTCAAGTCGCTGATTTAACTCAATTGAAGATTTTTTTGAATATAATGCTCGTTTTATTGCCAATTTGCATAATTTAACACCATTCTCAGCTTGTCAGTTAGTAGCTGGATGGCCCACCGGACTAGTGATGTGAAAAATGTTATTTTTTGATAAAAATTCTTCAAATTCAGCGGAAACAAATGATGTACCATTATCTGTTAGAATTACTTTAGGTATACCGAATCTTGAAAATAGAGGACGCAATTGTTTAATCGTGTTTCTACTGGAAATATTATCACCCATATCAATACATTCTATCCATTTACTGTATGCATCACTCACTACTAAAAACTTTTTATTGAATAATGGGCCCATATAATCCAGGTGCAGCCTTTGCCAAGGGCCTTCAGGCCATTCCCATGATATTAATGGTGCTCTTATTGGATTGTTTCGATGATTCAAGCAATTTTCACACGACCTTATGCTATCTTCGATATCTTTATCCATTAAAGGCCACCAAAAATAACTGCGAGCTAAACTTTTTGACTTAACAATTCCCATATGTGAACTATGAATTTCCTGCACTACCTTTTTCCTTAAAACAGTGGGAACTACTAATCTGCAACCCCAAAAAATGCAACCAGACTCTATTGTAAATTCATCTTTTCGCAAAAAATATGGTTTCATATTTTTCTCCTCTACATGCCCTGGCCACCCTTCTAATATATATTCCATGACCCTCTTCAACAATTTGTCATTTTCAGTTTCTTCCCTTACTTTCTTAAATGAAACTGGAACTTCCAACATTCCTGTGTGAAATTTATACATACATCGCTCGAATGAAGTTTTTCACACCCTGGACTATCTGTTGGAGCACGTGATAAATAATCAGCGATATTATCTTTGGATTTCACTAGCTCTAATTTAAAGTCATATCCTGATAAAAACAAAGCATAACGTTGCAGTCGATTTGCTGCCATTAGTGGAATTCCCTTCTTAGAACCAAATATTGCAATAAGAGGTTTATTATCCGATACTAAAGTGAAACTTCTACCATAAATATATTGGTGAAATTTTTTTACCCCAAACATAATAGCCAATGCTTCCTTTTCTATTTGCGAATACTTAGTCTCAGTTTCTGATAACCTTTGGGAAGCAAATGATATTGGTCGTTGTATACCCTTATCATAACAATGTACTAAAATTGCAGCTATTCCCTTAGGACTTGCATCCACAATAATTTTAATAGGAATGTTTTGATCATAGTGTGCTAAAACTTGTTTTGATGTAAATAATCTTTTCACGCGTTCAAAACACTTGTCTTCTTCCGGACCCCATATGAACTTATTTTTTTTAGCTAACAAATTATACAGTTTTGAAGCTGTTGATGCTAAATCATGAATAAACTTCCTGTAGAAGTTTATAATACCTAAAAACGATTGAAGTTCTACAATAGATGTTGGCCTCGGTAACTTTAGAATCGCATCAATTCGTTCATCATCCATGTGCACCCCTTCTTTGTCTATAATATACCCCAAGTATTTTACGGAGCTAACAAAAAAATCGCATTTTGGCTTCGAAACCTTGAGGCCCGAATCTCTTAAAACTCTTAGCACAGCTGTGAGTGTTTTAAGGTGCTCTTCTCTGTTCTTCGCGATTGCTGCCTTATGCAATCAACTGTAGATGCTATTTGGATTGCTTTTTGAAACGTGAGGTTTTCCGAATCTTCCAGAAATAATTTATCTTTAGTTGCACCTTTAGGCAGCCCCATGATAAATCGATCTCTTAATTCCACTTCCAAATAAGCCTCAAACTTGCAATTTTTTGCCAATTGTCTTACCCTTGCTGCCCACATGCTTATAACCTCGTGTTCCTCTTTTGTTGCCTGATAAAATCGGCTTCTTTCGGCTAAAACCGATATTGTTGGCTCGAAATGCTTATCCAGTGCTTCAATACATTTTGCATATGATGTGGTTGAGTTGCTTATCAATAATGGTTGAATTAAATTCTCAAGCAACTTATAAGATGTTGGACATAACCCACCTATCAATATTGCTTTTTGTTTTTTAGCACTCGTTGTCTCATCAATCTCGTTTGCGATAAAAAATTGCTCTAATTGAACTTTGTATCTCCCCCAATCGTCTTCCTCGCTGTTGAAGATGGGAGCTTTTGATGCGTATGACATTTTCTTTTCTTTTTTTTTTTTCGTTTAACTCACGCACAGTAGTTCTTTTTTTTTTTTGTAATCCTCGTCGCCAGTTGTAATATTGGTATTTATTATGATAGAGGCGAAGTTATTCCGGCAAGAGTAACTCTGAGACTGACTCATTGTAACTCATACCACAGGTTTAAAATTTTAAAATTGTTTATTAGTTTTTTGAGATCTTTCTAAAACTGAAAACCAAAAAAATTTACGACCTCAGTTTTTCGAAATATCTTCATCCAAAGTGATATTACGTTATTTCAACCCTCTTTAATTAAAATTGTTCAAAAAAAAATGTTTGGATGGCGATATTTCCGCAACCGAGACTCGTAAGTGGTTGCGGTTTTCAGCACTGAATTGGAAATTCATAGACCTTTTCGTCAATGTAAAAATTTTAGCACATTTCGACAAATAAATTTTCATTGACTTTTTGAAAAAAGCATGGACTAACCCCTTTGCTAATTTTGACCCCAAAAATTAAATGTCTCCAAAACCCATCGAAATATACATCAAAAGAAAGGTATTTAAAAACTCTATTCGCAAGTGCTATCAAAAATCTTCTACGTGGTCCGGTTCTCAAAATATTTACATCCAAAGTTCCATTTGGACCGAATTTCACAGACCAACCCAAAAAATTGTTTGGATGGAGATATTTCTGCAATCGAGACTCGTAGATGGTTGAAAATTTCAAAATTGTGTATTAGTTTTCTAAAATCTTTCTAACACTGAAAACCAAAAAATTTTACGACCTCTGGTTCTCGAAATATCTTCAACCAAAGTGATATTACCTTATTTCGAACCAATTTAATTAAAATTGTTCAAACAAAATTGTTTAGATGGCGATATTTTGTAATCAAGACTCGTAGATGGTTGAAAATTTTAAAATTGTTTATTGGTTTTTTGAGATCTTTCTAAAACTGAAAACCAAAAAAATTTACGACCTCAGTTTTTCGAAATATCTTCATCCAAAGTGATATTACGTTATTTCAACCCTCTTCAATTAAAATTGTTCAAAAAAAAATGTTTGGATGGCGATATTTCCGCAACCGATACTCGTAAGTGGTTGCGGTTTTCAGTACTGAATTGGAAATTCATAGACCTTTTTGTCAATGTAAAAATTTTAGCACATTTCGACAAATAAATTTTCATTGACTTTTTGAAAAAAGCATGGACTAACCCCTTTGCTAATTTTGACCCCAAAAATTAAATGTCTCCAAAACCCATCGAAATATACATCAAAAGAAAGGTATTTAAAAACTCTATTCGCAAGTGCTATCAAAAATCTTCTACGTGGTCCGGTTCTCAAAATATTTACATTCAAAGTTCCATTTGGACCGAATTTCACAAACCAACCCAAAAAATTGTTTGGATGGAGATATTTCTGCAATCGAGACTCGTAGATGGTTGAAAATTTCAAAATTGTGTATTAGTTTTCTAAGATCTTTCTAAAACTGAAAACCAAAAAATTTTACGACCTCTGGTTCTCGAAATATCTTCAACCAAAGTGATATTACCTTATTTCGAACCAATTTAATTAAAATTGTTCAAACAAAATTGTTTAGATGGCGATATTTTGTAATCAAGACTCGTAGATGGTTGAAAATTTTAAAATTGTTTATTAGTTTTTTGAGATCTTTCTAAAACTGAAAACCAAAAAAATTTACAACCTCAGTTTTTCGAAATATCTTCATCCAAAGTGATATTACGTTATTTCAACCCTCTTCAATTAAAATTGTTCAAAAAAAAAATGTTTGGATGGCGATATTTCCGCAACCGAGTCTCGTAAGTGGTTGCGGTTTTCAGCACTGAATTGGAAATTCATAGACCTTTTCGTCAATGTAAAAATTTTAGCACATTTCGACAAATAAATTTTCATTGACTTTTTGAAAAAAGCATGGACTAACCCCTTTGCTAATTTTGACCCCAAAAATTAAATGTCTCCAAAACCCATCGAAATATACATCAAAAGAAAGGTATTTAAAAACTCTATTCGCAAGTGCTATCAAAAATCTTCTACGTGGTCCGGTTCTCAAAATATTTACATCCAAAGTTCTATTTGGACCGAATTTCACAGACCAACCCAAAAAATTGTTTGGATGGAGATATTTCTGCAATCGAGACTCGTAGATGGTTGAAAATTTCAAAATTGTGTATTAGTTTTCTAAAATCTTTCTAACACTGAAAACCAAAAAATTTTACGACCTCTGGTTCTCGAAATATCTTCAACCAAAGTGATATTACCTTATTTCGAACCAATTTAATTAAAATTGTTCAAACAAAATTGTTTAGATGGCGATATTTTGTAATCAAGACTCGTAGATGGTTGAACATTTTAAAATTGTTTATTAGTTTTTTGAGATCTTTCTACAACTGAAAACCAAAAAAATTTACGACCTCAGTTTTTCGAAATATCTTCATCCAAAGTGATATTACGTTATTTCAACCCTCTTCAATTAAAATTGTTCAAAAAAAAAATGTTTGGATGGCGATATTTCCGCAACCGAGTCTCGTAAGTGGTTGCGGTTTTCAGCACTGAATTGGAAATTCATAGACCTTTTCGTCAATGTAAAAATTTTAGCACATTTCGACAAATAAATTTTCATTGACTTTTTGAAAAAAGCATGGACTTTGACCCCAAAAATTAAATGTCTCCAAAACCCATCGAAATATACATCAAAAGAAAGGTATTTAAAAACTCTATTCGCAAGTGCTATCAAAAATCTTCTACGTGGTCCGGTTCTCAAAATATTTACATCCAAAGTTCTATTTGGACCGAATTTCACAAACCAACCCAACAAATTGTTTGGATGGAGATATTTCTGCAATCGAGACTCGTAGATGGTTGAAAATTTCAAAATTGTGTATTAGTTTTCTAAAATCTTTCTAACACTGAAAACCAAAAAATTTTACGACCTCTGGTTCTCGAAATATCTTCAATCAAAGTGATATTACCTTATTTCGAACCAATTTAATTAAAATTGTTCAAACAAAATTGTTTAGATGGCGATATTTTTTAAATCAAGACTCGTAGATGGTTGAAAATTTTAAAATTGTTTGTTAGTTTTTTGAGATCTTTCTAAAACTGAAAACCAAAAAATTTACGACCTCAGTTTTTCGAAATATCTTCATCCAAAGTGATATTACGTTATTTCAACCCTCTTCAATTAAAATTGTTCAAAAAAAAATGTTTGGATGGCGATATTTCCGCAACCGAGACTCGTAAGTGGTTGCGGTTTTCAGCACTGAATTGGAAATTCATAGACCTTTTCGTCAATGTAAAAATTTTAGCACATTTCGACAAATAAATTTTCATTGACTTTTTGAAAAAAGCATGGACTAACCCCTTTGCTAATTTTGACCCCAAAAATTAAATGTCTCCAAAACCCATCGAAATATACATCAAAAGAAAGGTATTTAAAAACTCTATTCGCAAGTGCTATCAAAAATCTTCTACGTGGTCCGGTTCTCAAAATATTTACATCCAAAGTTCTATTTGGACCGAATTTCACAGACCAACCCAAAAAATTGTTTGGATGGAGATATTTCTGCAATCGAGACTCGTAGATGGTTGAAAATTTCAAAATTGTGTATTAGTTTTCTAAAATCTTTCTAACACTGAAAACCAAAAAATTTTACGACCTATGGTTCTCGAAATATCTTCAACCAAAGTGATATTACCTTATTTCGAACCAATTTAATTAAAATTGTTCAAACATAATTGTTTAGATGGCGATATTTTTTAAATCAAGACTCGTAGATGGTTGAAATATCAGTTTTTCGAAATATCTTCATCCAAAGTGATATTACGTTATTTCAACCCTCTTCAATTAAAATTGTTCAAAAAAAAATGTTTGGATGGCGATATTTCCGCAACCGAGACTCGTAAGTGGTTGCGGTTTTCAGCACTGAATTGGAAATTCATAGACCTTTTTGTCAATGTAAAAATTTTAGCACATTTCGACAAATAAATTTTCATTGACTTTTTGAAAAAAGCATGGACTAACCCCTTTGCTAATTTTGACCCCAAAAATTAAATGTCTCCAAAACCCATCGAAATATACATCAAAAGAAAGGTATTTAAAAACTCTATTCGCAAGTGCTATCAAAAATCTTCTACGTGGTCCGGTTCTCAAAATATTTACATCCAAAGTTCTATTTGGACCGAATTTCACAAACCAACCCAACAAATTGTTTGGATGGAGATATTTCTGCAATCGAGACTCGTAGATGGTTGAAAATTTCAAAATTGTGTATTAGTTTTCTAAAATCTTTCTAACACTGAAAACCAAAAAATTTTACGACCTCTGGTTCTCGAAATATCTTCAACCAAAGTGATATTACCTTATTTCGAACCAATTTAATTAAAATTGTTCAAACAAAATTGTTTAGATGGCGATATTTTTTAAATCAAGACTCGTAGATGGTTGAAATATCAGTTTTTCGAAATATCTTCATCCAAAGTGATATTACGTTATTTCAACCCTCTTCAATTAAAATTGTTCAAAAAAAAATGTTTGGATGGCGATATTTCCGCAACCGAGACTCGTAAGTGGTTGCGGTTTTCAGCACTGAATTGGAAATTCATAGACCTTTTCGTCAATGTAAAAATTTTAGCACATTTCGACAAATAAATTTTCATTGACTTTTTGAAAAAAGCATGGACTAACCCCTTTGCTAATTTTGACCCCAAAAATTAAATGTCTCCAAAACCCATCGAAATATACATCAAAAGAAAGGTATTTAAAAACTCTATTCGCAAGTGCTATCAAAAATCTTCTACGTGGTCCGGTTCTCAAAATATTTACATCCAAAGTTCCATTTGGACCGAATTTCACAGACCAACCCAAAAAATTGTTTGGATGGAGATATTTCTGCAATCGAGACTCGTAGATGGTTGAAAATTTCAAAATTGTGTATTAGTTTTCTAAGATCTTTCTAAAACTGAAAACCAAAAAATTTTACGACCTCTGGTTCTCGAAATATCTTCAACCAAAGTGATATTACCTTATTTCGAACCAATTTAATTAAAATTGTTCAAACATAATTGTTTAGATGGCGATATTTTTTCAATCAAGACTCGTAGATGGTTGAAAATTTCAAAATTGTGTATTAGTTTTCTAAAATCTTTCTAACACTGAAAACCAAAAAATTTTACGACCTCTGGTTCTCGAAATATCTTCAACCAAAGTGATATTACCTTATTTCGAACCAATTTAATTAAAATTGTTCAAACATAATTGTTTAGATGGCGATATTTTTTAAATCAAGACTCGTAGATGGTTGAAAATTTTAAAATTGTTTATTAGTTTTTTGAGATCTTTCTAAAACTGAAAACCAAAAAAATTTACGACCTCAGTTTTTCGAAATATCTTCATCCAAAGTGATATTACGTTATTTCAACCCTCTTCAATTAAAATTGTTCAAAAAAAAATGTTTGGATGGCGATATTTCCGCAACCGAGACTCGTAAGTGGTTGCGGTTTTCAGCACTGAATTGGAAATTCATAGACCTTTTCGTCAATGTAAAAATTTTAGCACATTTCGACAAATAAATTTTCATTGACTTTTTGAAAAAAGCATGGACTAACCCCTTTGCTAATTTTGACCCCAAAAATTAAATGTCTCCAAAACCCATCGAAATATACATCAAAAGAAAGGTATTTAAAAACTCTATTCGCAAGTGCTATCAAAAATCTTCTACGTGGTCCGGTTCTCAAAATATTTACATCCAAAGTTCCATTTGGACCGAATTTCACAGACCAACCCAAAAAATTGTTTGGATGGAGATATTTCTGCAATCGAGACTCGTAGATGGTTGAAAATTTCAAAATTGTGTATTAGTTTTCTAAGATCTTTCTAAAACTGAAAACCAAAAAATTTTACGACCTCTGGTTCTCGAAATATCTTCAACCAAAGTGATATTACCTTATTTCGAACCAATTTAATTAAAATTGTTCAAACATAATTGTTTAGATGGCGATATTTTTTCAATCAAGACTCGTAGATGGTTGAAAATTTCAAAATTGTGTATTAGTTTTCTAAAATCTTTCTAACACTGAAAACCAAAAAATTTTACGACCTCTGGTTCTCGAAATATCTTCAACCAAAGTGATATTACCTTATTTCGAACCAATTTAATTAAAATTGTTCAAACAAAATTGTTTAGATGGCGATATTTTGTAATCAAGACTCGTAGATGGTTGAAAATTTTAAAATTGTTTATTAGTTTTTTGAGATCTTTCTAAAACTGAAAACCAAAAAAATTTACGACCTCAGTTTTCTAAGATCTTTCTAAAACTGAAAACCAAAAAATTTTACGACCTCTGGTTCTCGAAATATCTTCAACCAAAGTGATATTACCTTATTTCGAACCAATTTAATTAAAATTGTTCAAACATAATTGTTTAGATGGCGATATTTTTTAAATCAAGACTCGTAGATGGTTGAAAATTTTAAAATTGTTTGTTAGTTTTTTGAGATCTTTCTAAAACTGAAAACCAAAAAATTTACGACCTCAGTTTTTCGAAATATCTTCATCCAAAGTGATATTACGTTATTTCAACCCTCTTCAATTAAAATTGTTCAAAAAAAAATGTTTGGATGGCGATATTTCCGCAACCGAGTCTCGTAAGTGGTTGCGGTTTTCAGCACTGAATTGGAAATTCATAGACCTTTTCGTCAATGTAAAAATTTTAGCACATTTCGACAAATAAATTTTCATTGACTTTTTGAAAAAAGCATGGACTAACCCCTTTGCTAATTTTGACCCCAAAAATTAAATGTCTCCAAAACCCATCGAAATATACATCAAAAGAAAGGTATTTAAAAACTCTATTCGCAAGTGCTATCAAAAATCTTCTACGTGGTCCGGTTCTCAAAATATTTACATCCAAAGTTCTATTTGGACCGAATTTCACAAACCAACCCAACAAATTGTTTGGATGGAGATATTTCTGCAATCGAGACTCGTAGATGGTTGAAAATTTCAAAATTGTGTATTAGTTTTCTAAAATCTTTCTAACACTGAAAACCAAAAAATTTTACGACCTCTGGTTCTCGAAATATCTTCAACCAAAGTGATATTACCTTATTTCGAACCAATTTAATTAAAATTGTTCAAACATAATTGTTTAGATGGCGATATTTTTTAAATCAAGACTCGTAGATGGTTGAAATATCAGTTTTTCGAAATATCTTCATCCAAAGTGATATTACGTTATTTCAACCCTCTTCAATTAAAATTGTTCAAAAAAAAATGTTTGGATGGCGATATTTCCGCAACCGAGACTCGTAAGTGGTTGCGGTTTTCAGCACTGAATTGGAAATTCATAGACCTTTTCGTCAATGTAAAAATTTTAGCACATTTCGACAAATAAATTTTCATTGACTTTTTGAAAAAAGCATGGACTAACCCCTTTGCTAATTTTGACCCCAAAAATTAAATGTCTCCAAAACCCATCGAAATATACATCAAAAGAAAGGTATTTAAAAACTCTATTCGCAAGTGCTATCAAAAATCTTCTACGTGGTCCGGTTCTCAAAATATTTACATCCAAAGTTCTATTTGGACCGAATTTCACAAACCAACCCAACAAATTGTTTGGATGGAGATATTTCTGCAATCGAGACTCGTAGATGGTTGAAAATTTCAAAATTGTGTATTAGTTTTCTAAAATCTTTCTAACACTGAAAACCAAAAAATTTTACGACCTCTGGTTCTCGAAATATCTTCAACCAAAGTGATATTACCTTATTTCGAACCAATTTAATTAAAATTGTTCAAACAAAATTGTTTAGATGGCGATATTTTTTAAATCAAGACTCGTAGATGGTTGAAATATCAGTTTTTCGAAATATCTTCATCCAAAGTGATATTACGTTATTTCAACCCTCTTCAATTAAAATTGTTCAAAAAAAAATGTTTGGATGGCGATATTTCCGCAACCGAGACTCGTAAGTGGTTGCGGTTTTCAGCACTGAATTGGAAATTCATAGACCTTTTCGTCAATGTAAAAATTTTAGCACATTTCGACAAATAAATTTTCATTGACTTTTTGAAAAAAGCATGGACTAACCCCTTTGCTAATTTTGACCCCAAAAATTAAATGTCTCCAAAACCCATCGAAATATACATCAAAAGAAAGGTATTTAAAAACTCTATTCGCAAGTGCTATCAAAAATCTTCTACGTGGTCCGGTTCTCAAAATATTTACATCCAAAGTTCCATTTGGACCGAATTTCACAGACCAACCCAAAAAATTGTTTGGATGGAGATATTTCTGCAATCGAGACTCGTAGATGGTTGAAAATTTCAAAATTGTGTATTAGTTTTCTAAGATCTTTCTAAAACTGAAAACCAAAAAATTTTACGACCTCTGGTTCTCGAAATATCTTCAACCAAAGTGATATTACCTTATTTCGAACCAATTTAATTAAAATTGTTCAAACATAATTGTTTAGATGGCGATATTTTTTCAATCAAGACTCGTAGATGGTTGAACATTTCAAAATTGTTTATTAGTTTTTTGAGATCTTTCTAAAACTGAAAACCAAAAAAATTTACGACCTCAGTTTTTCGAAATATCTTCATCCAAAGTGATATTACGTTATTTCAACCCTCTTCAATTAAAATTGTTCAAAAAAAAATGTTTGGATGGCGATATTTCCGCAACCGAGACTCGTAAGTGGTTGCGGTTTTCAGCACTGAATTGGAAATTCATAGACCTTTTCGTCAATGTAAAAATTTTAGCACATTTCGACAAATAAATTTTCATTGACTTTTTGAAAAAAGCATGGACTAACCCCTTTGCTAATTTTGACCCCAAAAATTAAATGTCTCCAAAACCCATCGAAATATACATCAAAAGAAAGGTATTTAAAAACTCTATTCGCAAGTGCTATCAAAAATCTTCTACGTGGTCCGGTTCTCAAAATATTTACATCCAAAGTTCCATTTGGACCGAATTTCACAAACCAACCCAAAAAATTGTTTGGATGGAGATATTTCTGCAATCGAGACTCGTAGATGGTTGAAAATTTCAAAATTGTGTATTAGTTTTCTAAGATCTTTCTAAAACTGAAAACCAAAAAATTTTACGACCTCTGGTTCTCGAAATATCTTCAACCAAAGTGATATTACCTTATTTCGAACCAATTTAATTAAAATTGTTCAAACATAATTGTTTAGATGGCGATATTTTTTAAATCAAGACTCGTAGATGGTTGAAAATTTTAAAATTGTTTATAAGTTTTTTGAGATCTTTCTAAAACTGAAAACCAAAAAAATTTACGACCTCAGTTTTTCGAAATATCTTCATCCAAAGTGATATTACGTTATTTCAACCCTCTTCAATTAAAATTGTTCAAAAAAAAATGTTTGGATGGCGATATTTCCGCAACCGAGACTCGTAAGTGGTTGCGGTTTTCAGCACTGAATTGGAAATTCATAGACCTTTTCGTCAATGTAAAAATTTTAGCACATTTCGACAAATAAATTTTCATTGACTTTTTGAAAAAAGCATGGACTAACCCCTTTGCTAATTTTGACCCCAAAAATTAAATGTCTCCAAAACCCATCGAAATATACATCAAAAGAAAGGTATTTAAAAACTCTATTCGCAAGTGCTATCAAAAATCTTCTACGTGGTCCGGTTCTCAAAATATTTACATCCAAAGTTCTATTTGGACCGAATTTCACAGACCAACCCAAAAAATTGTTTGGATGGAGATATTTCTGCAATCGAGACTCGTAGATGGTTGAAAATTTCAAAATTGTGTATTAGTTTTCTAAGATCTTTCTAAAACTGAAAACCAAAAAATTTTACGACCTCTGGTTCTCGAAATATCTTCAACCAAAGTGATATTACCTTATTTCGAACCAATTTAATTAAAATTGTTCAAACAAAATTGTTTAGATGGCGATATTTTTTAAATCAAGACTCGTAGATGGTTGAAAATTTTAAAATTGTGTATTAGTTTTTTGAGATCTTTCTAAAACTGAAAACCAAAAAAATTTACGACCTCAGTTTTTCGAAATATCTTCATCCAAAGTGATATTACGTTATTTCAACCCTCTTCAATTAAAATTGTTCAAAAAAAAATGTTTGGATGGCGATATTTCCGCAACCGAGACTCGTAAGTGGTTGCGGTTTTCAGCACTGAATTGGAAATTCATAGACCTTTTCGTCAATGTAAAAATTTTAGCACATTTCGACAAATAAATTTTCATTGACTTTTTGAAAAAAGCATGGACTTTGACCCCAAAAATTAAATGTCTCCAAAACCCATCGAAATATACATCAAAAGAAAGGTATTTAAAAACTCTATTCGCAAGTGCTATCAAAAATCTTCTACGTGGTCCGGTTCTCAAAATATTTACATCCAAAGTTCCATTTGGACCGAATTTCACAGACCAACCCAAAAAATTGTTTGGATGGAGATATTTCTGCAATCGAGACTCGTAGATGGTTGAAAATTTCAAAATTGTGTATTAGTTTTCTAAGATCTTTCTAAAACTGAAAACCAAAAAATTTTACGACCTCTGGTTCTCGAAATATCTTCAACCAAAATGATATTACCTTATTTCGAACCAATTTAATTAAAATTGTTCAAACATAATTGTTTAGATGGCGATATTTTTTAAATCAAGACTCGTAGATGGTTGAAAATTTTAAAATTGTTTATTAGTTTTTTGAGATCTTTCTAAAACTGAAAACCAAAAAAATTTACGACCTCAGTTTTTCGAAATATCTTCATCCAAAGTGATATTACGTTATTTCAACCCTCTTCAATTAAAATTGTTCAAAAAAAAATGTTTGGATGGCGATATTTCCGCAACCGAGACTCGTAAGTGGTTGCGGTTTTCAGCACTGAATTGGAAATTCATAGACCTTTTCGTCAATGTAAAAATTTTAGCACATTTCGACAAATAAATTTTCATTGACTTTTTGAAAAAAGCATGGACTAACCCCTTTGCTAATTTTGACCCCAAAAATTAAATGTCTCCAAAACCCATCGAAATATACATCAAAAGAAAGGTATTTAAAAACTCTATTCGCAAGTGCTATCAAAAATCTTCTACGTGGTCCGGTTCTCAAAATATTTACATCCAAAGTTCTATTTGGACCGAATTTCACAGACCAACCCAAAAAATTGTTTGGATGGAGATATTTCTGCAATCGAGACTCGTAGATGGTTGAAAATTTCAAAATTGTGTATTAGTTTTCTAAGATCTTTCTAAAACTGAAAACCAAAAAATTTTACGACCTCTGGTTCTCGAAATATCTTCAACCAAAGTGATATTACCTTATTTCGAACCAATTTAATTAAAATTGTTCAAACAAAATTGTTTAGATGGCGATATTTTTTAAATCAAGACTCGTAGATGGTTGAAAATTTTAAAATTGTGTATTAGTTTTTTGAGATCTTTCTAAAACTGAAAACCAAAAAAATTTACGACCTCAGTTTTTCGAAATATCTTCATCCAAAGTGATATTACGTTATTTCAACCCTCTTCAATTAAAATTGTTCAAAAAAAAATGTTTGGATGGCGATATTTCCGCAACCGAGACTCGTAAGTGGTTGCGGTTTTCAGCACTGAATTGGAAATTCATAGACCTTTTCGTCAATGTAAAAATTTTAGCACATTTCGACAAATAAATTTTCATTGACTTTTTGAAAAAAGCATGGACTAACCCCTTTGCTAATTTTGACCCCAAACATTAAATGTCTCCAAAACCCATCGAAATATACATCAAAAGAAAGGTATTTAAAAACTCTATTCGCAAGTGCTATCAAAAATCTTCTACGTGGTCCGGTTCTCAAAATATTTACATCCAAAGTTCTATTTGGACCGAATTTCACAGACCAACCCAAAAAATTGTTTGGATGGAGATATTTCTGCAATCGAGACTCGTAGATGGTTGAAAATTTCAAAATTGTGTATTAGTTTTCTAAGATCTTTCTAAAACTGAAAACCAAAAAATTTTACGACCTCTGGTTCTCGAAATATCTTCAACCAAAGTGATATTACCTTATTTCGAACCAATTTAATTAAAATTGTTCAAACAAAATTGTTTAGATGGCGATATTTTTTAAATCAAGACTCGTAGATGGTTGAAAATTTTAAAATTGTTTATTAGTTTTTTGAGATCTTTCTAAAACTGAAAACCAAAAAAATTTACGACCTCAGTTTTTCGAAATATCTTCATCCAAAGTGATATTACGTTATTTCAACCCTCTTCAATTAAAATTGTTCAAAAAAAAATGTTTGGATGGCGATATTTCCGCAACCGAGACTCGTAAGTGGTTGCGGTTTTCAGCACTGAATTGGAAATTCATAGACCTTTTCGTCAATGTAAAAATTTTAGCACATTTCGACAAATAAATTTTCATTGACTTTTTGAAAAAAGCATGGACTTTGACCCCAAAAATTAAATGTCTCCAAAACCCATCGAAATATACATCAAAAGAAAGGTATTTAAAAACTCTATTCGCAAGTGCTATCAAAAATCTTCTACGTGGTCCGGTTCTCAAAATATTTACATCCAAAGTTCTATTTGGACCGAATTTCACAGACCAACCCAAAAAATTGTTTGGATGGAGATATTTCTGCAATCGAGACTCGTAGATGGTTGAAAATTTCAAAATTGTGTATTAGTTTTCTAAGATCTTTCTAAAACTGAAAACCAAAAAATTTTACGACCTCTGGTTCTCGAAATATCTTCAACCAAAGTGATATTACCTTATTTCGAACCAATTTAATTAAAATTGTTCAAACAAAATTGTTTAGATGGCGATATTTTTTAAATCAAGACTCGTAGATGGTTGAAAATTTTAAAATTGTGTATTAGTTTTTTGAGATCTTTCTAAAACTGAAAACCAAAAAAATTTACGACCTCAGTTTTTCGAAATATCTTCATCCAAAGTGATATTACGTTATTTCAACCCTCTTCAATTAAAATTGTTCAAAAAAAAATGTTTGGATGGCGATATTTCCGCAACCGAGACTCGTAAGTGGTTGCGGTTTTCAGCACTGAATTGGAAATTCATAGACCTTTTCGTCAATGTAAAAATTTTAGCACATTTCGACAAATAAATTTTCATTGACTTTTTGAAAAAAGCATGGACTAACCCCTTTGCTAATTTTGACCCCAAACATTAAATGTCTCCAAAACCCATCGAAATATACATCAAAAGAAAGGTATTTAAAAACTCTATTCGCAAGTGCTATCAAAAATCTTCTACGTGGTCCGGTTCTCAAAATATTTACATCCAAAGTTCTATTTGGACCGAATTTCACAGACCAACCCAAAAAATTGTTTGGATGGAGATATTTCTGCAATCGAGACTCGTAGATGGTTGAAAATTTCAAAATTGTGTATTAGTTTTCTAAGATCTTTCTAAAACTGAAAACCAAAAAATTTTACGACCTCTGGTTCTCGAAATATCTTCAACCAAAGTGATATTACCTTATTTCGAACCAATTTAATTAAAATTGTTCAAACAAAATTGTTTAGATGGCGATATTTTTTAAATCAAGACTCGTAGATGGTTGAAAATTTTAAAATTGTTTATTAGTTTTTTGAGATCTTTCTAAAACTGAAAACCAAAAAAATTTACGACCTCAGTTTTTCGAAATATCTTCATCCAAAGTGATATTACGTTATTTCAACCCTCTTCAATTAAAATTGTTCAAAAAAAATGTTTGGATGGCGATATTTCCGCAACCGAGACTCGTAAGTGGTTGCGGTTTTCAGCACTGAATTGGAAATTCATAGACCTTTTCGTCAATGTAAAAATTTTAGCACATTTCGACAAATAAATTTTCATTGACTTTTTGAAAAAAGCATGGACTAACCCCTTTGCTAATTTTGACCCCAAAAATTAAATGTCTCCAAAACCCATCGAAATATACATCAAAAGAAAGGTATTTAAAAACTCTATTCGCAAGTGCTATCAAAAATCTTCTACGTGGTCCGGTTCTCAAAATATTTACATCCAAAGTTCCATTTGGACCGAATTTCACAGACCAACCCAAAAAATTGTTTGGATGGAGATATTTCTGCAATCGAGACTCGTAGATGGTTGAAAATTTCAAAATTGTGTATTAGTTTTCTAAAATCTTTCTAACACTGAAAACCAAAAAATTTTACGACCTCTGGTTCTCGAAATATCTTCAACCAAAGTGATATTACCTTATTTCGAACCAATTTAATTAAAATTGTTCAAACAAAATTGTTTAGATGGCGATATTTTTTAAATCAAGACTCGTAGATGGTTGAAATATCAGTTTTTCGAAATATCTTCATCCAAAGTGATATTACGTTATTTCAACCCTCTTCAATTAAAATTGTTCAAAAAAAAATGTTTGGATGGCGATATTTCCGCAACCGAGACTCGTAAGTGGTTGCGGTTTTCAGCACTGAATTGGAAATTCATAGACCTTTTCGTCAATGTAAAAATTTTAGCACATTTCGACAAATAAACTTTCATTGACTTTTTGAAAAAAGCATGGACTAACCCCTTTGCTAATTTTGACCCCAAAAATTAAATGTCTCCAAAACCCATCGAAATATACATCAAAAGAAAGGTATTTAAAAACTCTATTCGCAAGTGCTATCAAAAATCTTCTACGTGGTCCGGTTCTCAAAATATTTACATCCAAAGTTCCATTTGGACCGAATTTCACAGACCAACCCAAAAAATTGTTTGGATGGAGATATTTCTGCAATCGAGACTCGTAGATGGTTGAAAATTTCAAAATTGTGTATTAGTTTTCTAAGATCTTTCTAAAACTGAAAACCAAAAAATTTTACGACCTCTGGTTCTCGAAATATCTTCAACCAAAGTGATATTACCTTATTTCGAACCAATTTAATTAAAATTGTTCAAACAAAATTGTTTAGATGGCGATATTTTTTAAATCAAGACTCGTAGATGGTTGAAAATTTTAAAATTGTGTATTAGTTTTTTGAGATCTTTCTAAAACTGAAAACCAAAAAAATTTACGACCTCAGTTTTTCGAAATATCTTCATCCAAAGTGATATTACGTTATTTCAACCCTCTTCAATTAAAATTGTTCAAAAAAAAATGTTTGGATGGCGATATTTCCGCAACCGAGACTCGTAAGTGGTTGCGGTTTTCAGCACTGAATTGGAAATTCATAGACCTTTTCGTCAATGTAAAAATTTTAGCACATTTCGACAAATAAATTTTCATTGACTTTTTGAAAAAAGCATGGACTAACCCCTTTGCTAATTTTGACCCCAAAAATTAAATGTCTCCAAAACCCATCGAAATATACATCAAAAGAAAGGTATTTAAAAACTCTATTCGCAAGTGCTATCAAAAATCTTCTACGTGGTCCGGTTCTCAAAATATTTACATCCAAAGTTCTATTTGGACCGAATTTCACAGACCAACCCAAAAAATTGTTTGGATGGAGATATTTCTGCAATCGAGACTCGTAGATGGTTGAAAATTTCAAAATTGTGTATTAGTTTTCTAAGATCTTTCTAAAACTGAAAACCAAAAAATTTTACGACCTCTGGTTCTCGAAATATCTTCAACCAAAGTGATATTACCTTATTTCGAACCAATTTAATTAAAATTGTTCAAACAAAATTGTTTAGATGGCGATATTTTTTAAATCAAGACTCGTAGATGGTTGAAAATTTTAAAATTGTGTATTAGTTTTTTGAGATCTTTCTAAAACTGAAAACCAAAAAAATTTACGACCTCAGTTTTTCGAAATATCTTCATCCAAAGTGATATTACGTTATTTCAACCCTCTTCAATTAAAATTGTTCAAAAAAAAATGTTTGGATGGCGATATTTCCGCAACCGAGACTCGTAAGTGGTTGCGGTTTTCAGCACTGAATTGGAAATTCATAGACCTTTTCGTCAATGTAAAAATTTTAGCACATTTCGACAAATAAATTTTCATTGACTTTTTGAAAAAAGCATGGACTTTGACCCCAAAAATTAAATGTCTCCAAAACCCATCGAAATATACATCAAAAGAAAGGTATTTAAAAACTCTATTCGCAAGTGCTATCAAAAATCTTCTACGTGGTCCGGTTCTCAAAATATTTACATCCAAAGTTCTATTTGGACCGAATTTCACAGACCAACCCAAAAAATTGTTTGGATGGAGATATTTCTGCAATCGAGACTCGTAGATGGTTGAAAATTTCAAAATTGTGTATTAGTTTTCTAAGATCTTTCTAAAACTGAAAACCAAAAAATTTTACGACCTCTGGTTCTCGAAATATCTTCAACCAAAGTGATATTACCTTATTTCGAACCAATTTAATTAAAATTGTTCAAACATAATTGTTTAGATGGCGATATTTTTTAAATCAAGACTCGTAGATGGTTGAAAATTTTAAAATTGTTTATTAGTTTTTTGAGATCTTTCTAAAACTGAAAACCAAAAAAATTTACGACCTCAGTTTTTCGAAATATCTTCATCCAAAGTGATATTACGTTATTTCAACCCTCTTCAATTAAAATTGTTCAAAAAAAAATGTTTGGATGGCGATATTTCCGCAACCGAGACTCGTAAGTGGTTGCGGTTTTCAGCACTGAATTGGAAATTCATAGACCTTTTCGTCAATGTGAAAATTTTAGCACATTTCGACAAATAAATTTTCATTGACTTTTTGAAAAAAGCATGGACTTTGACCCCAAAAATTAAATGTCTCCAAAACCCATCGAAATATACATCAAAAGAAAGGTATTTAAAAACTCTATTCGCAAGTGCTATCAAAAATCTTCTACGTGGTCCGGTTCTCAAAATATTTACATCCAAAGTTCTATTTGGACCGAATTTCACAGACCAACCCAAAAAATTGTTTGGATGGAGATATTTCTGCAATCGAAACTCGTAGATGGTTGAAAATTTCAAAATTGTGTATTAGTTTTCTAAAATCTTTCTAACACTGAAAACCAAAAAATTTTACGACCTCTGGTTCTCGAAATATCTTCAACCAAAGTGATATTACCTTATTTCGAACCAATTTAATTAAAATTGTTCAAACATAATTGTTTAGATGGCGATATTTTTTAAATCAAGACTCGTAGATGGTTGAAATATCAGTTTTTCGAAATATCTTCATCCAAAGTGATATTACGTTATTTCAACCCTCTTCAATTAAAATTGTTCAAAAAAAAATGTTTGGATGGCGATATTTCCGCAACCGAGACTCGTAAGTGGTTGCGGTTTTCAGCACTGAATTGGAAATTCATAGACCTTTTCGTCAATGTAAAAATTTTAGCACATTTCGACAAATAAATTTTCATTGACTTTTTGAAAAAAGCATGGACTAACCCCTTTGCTAATTTTGACCCCAAAAATTAAATGTCTCCAAAACCCATCGAAATATACATCAAAAGAAAGGTATTTAAAAACTCTATTCGCAAGTGCTATCAAAAATCTTCTACGTGGTCCGGTTCTCAAAATATTTACATCCAAAGTTCTATTTGGACCGAATTTCACAAACCAACCCAACAAATTGTTTGGATGGAGATATTTCTGCAATCGAGACTCGTAGATGGTTGAAAATTTCAAAATTGTGTATTAGTTTTCTAAAATCTTTCTAACACTGAAAACCAAAAAATTTTACGACCTCTGGTTCTCGAAATATCTTCATCCAAAGTGATATTACCTTATTTCGAACCAATTTAATTAAAATTGTTCAAACATAATTGTTTAGATGGCGATATTTTTTCAATCAAGACTCGTAGATGGTTGAAAATTTTAAAATTGTTTATTAGTTTTTTGAGATCTTTCTAAAACTGGAAACCAAAAAAATTTACGACCTCAGTTTTTCGAAATATCTTCATCCAAAGTGATATTACGTTATTTCAACCCTCTTCAATTAAAATTGTTCAAAAAAAAATGTTTGGATGGCGATATTTCCGCAACCGTTACTCGTAAGTGGTTGCGGTTTCCAGCACTGAATTGGAAATTCATAGACCTTTTCGTCAATGTAAAAATTTTAGCACATTTCGACAAATAAATTTTCATTGACTTTTTGAAAAAAGCATGGACTAACCCCTTTGCTAATTTTGACCCCAAAAATTAAATGTCTCCAAAACCCATCGAAATATACATCAAAAGAAAGGTATTTAAAAACTCTATTCGCAAGTGCTATCAAAAATCTTCTACGTGGTCCGGTTCTCAAAATATTTACATCCAAAGTTCTATTTGGACCGAATTTCACAGACCAACCCAAAAAATTGTTTGGATGGAGATATTTCTGCAATCGAAACTCGTAGATGGTTGAAAATTTCAAAATTGTGTATAAGTTTTCTAAAATCTTTCTAACACTGAAAACCAAAAAATTTTACGACCTCTGGTTCTCGAAATATCTTCAACCAAAGTGATATTACCTTATTTCGAACCAATTTAATTAAAATTGTTCAAACAAAATTGTTTAGATGGCGATATTTTTTAAATCAAGACTCGTAGATGGTTGAAAATTTTAAAATTGTTTATTAGTTTTTTGAGATCTTTCTAAAACTGAAAACCAAAAAAATTTACGACCTCAGTTTTTCGAAATATCTTCATCCAAAGTGATATTACGTTATTTCAACCCTCTTCAATTAAAATTGTTCAAAAAAAAAATGTTTGGATGGCGATATTTCCGCAACCGAGACTCGTAAGTGGTTGCGGTTTTCAGCACTGAATTGGAAATTCATAGACCTTTTCGTCAATGTAAAAATTTTAGCACATTTCGACAAATAAATTTTCATTGACTTTTTGAAAAAAGCATGGACTAACCCCTTTGCTAATTTTGACCCCAAAAATTAAATGTCTCCAAAACCCATCGAAATATACATCAAAAGAAAGGTATTTAAAAACTCTATTCGCAAGTGCTATCAAAAATCTTCTACGTGGTCCGGTTCTCAAAATATTTACATCCAAAGTTCTATTTGGACCGAATTTCACAAACCAACCCAAAAAATTGTTTGGATGGAGATATTTCTGCAATCGAGACTCGTAGATGGTTGAAAATTTCAAAATTGTGTATTAGTTTTCTAAGATCTTTCTAAAACTGAAAACCAAAAAATTCTACGACCTCTGGTTCTCGAAATATCTTCAACCAAAGTGATATTACCTTATTTCGAACCAATTTAATTAAAATTGTTCAAACATAATTGTTTAGATGGCGATATTTTTTAAAAAAAGACTCGTAGACCAAAAAAATTTACGACCTCAGTTTTTCGAAATATCTTCATCCAAAGTGATATTACGTTATTTCAACCCTCTTCAATTAAAATTGTTCAAAAAAAAAATGTTTGGATGGCGATATTTCCGCAACCGAGACTCGTAAGTGGTTGCGGTTTTCAGCACTGAATTGGAAATTCATAGACCTTTTCGTCAATGTAAAAATTTTAGCACATTTCGACAAATAAATTTTCATTGACTTTTTGAAAAAAGCATGGACTAACCCCTTTGCTAATTTTGACCCCAAAAATTAAATGTCTCCAAAACCCATCAAAATATACATCAAAAGAAAGGTATTTAAAAACTCTATTCGCAAGTGCTATCAAAAATCTTCTACGTGGTCCGGTTCTCAAAATATTTACATCCAAAGTTCCATTTGGACCGAACTTCACAGACCAACCCAAAAAATTGTTTGGATGGAGATATTTCTGCAATCGAGACTCGTAGATGGTTGAAAATTTCAAAATTGTGTATTAGTTTTCTAAGATCTTTCTAAAACTGAAAACCAAAAAATTTTACGACCTCTGGTTCTCGAAATATCTTCAACCAAAGTGATATTACCTTATTTCGAACCAATTTAATTAAAATTGTTCAAACATAATTGTTTAGATGGCGATATTTTTTAAATCAAGACTCGTAGATGGTTGAAAATTTTAAAATTGTTTATTAGTTTTTTGAGATCTTTCTAAAACTGAAAACCAAAAAAATTTACGACCTCAGTTTTTCGAAATATCTTCATCCAAAGTGATATTACGTTATTTCAACCCTCTTCAATTAAAATTGTTCAAAAAAAAAATGTTTGGATGGCGATATTTCCGCAACCGAGACTCGTAAGTGGTTGCGGTTTTCAGCACTGAATTGGAAATTCATAGACCTTTTCGTCAATGTAAAAATTTTAGCACATTTCGACAAATAAATTTTCATTGACTTTTTGAAAAAAGCATGGACTTTGACCCCAAAAATTAAATGTCTCCAAAACCCATCGAAATATACATCAAAAGAAAGGTATTTAAAAACTCTATTCGCAAGTGCTATCAAAAATCTTCTACGTGGTCCGGTTCTCAAAATATTTACATCCAAGGTTCCATTTGGACCGAATTTCACAGACCAACCCAAAAAATTGTTTGGATGGAGATATTGTTGCGTGTCAGGGTACCACTGAGGCATATCTTCAGGAGTTAGGAAAAGGCGTTGGCATGCTTGCTCTAGCTCGGCTAAGCTCGACGGGTTGGGGAGTGGTTCTTGCCTTTTTCCGCTCTCCTCCTACACAGCAAACAAAAAAAAATCATGCCTATAATAATAAAGGATCAGGATAGGAAATGGGATAGGATATGAAAATAGGGCTAGGATTACTAAAGGACAATGAATTGCACAAACATAGTTACCTATGCCACTGCATTGGAGAAAGAGTGAGGCTTTGGTGTGTTCTCAGTGGATAAAAAAAAAGGAATTAAATTTAAACTTACTTTCTAAACCCTAAATTTATAGATATATATAGTTATATATATATATATATATTTATATATATATATCTATATATATATATTCATATATATATGTTCTTAAACCTAATCTATTACTAAAACCTATAGTAAAAAAAAAGATATATATATTTTTTTTTATTTCCACCAGAAGACACCATCTGCCCCACTGTCTCACCAATACAATGGTTCGCCGAGCCATCAAAGACATTGCCTGGTGTTATTGGCAAAGGTTGGCCTGCCCACCCTTGTATCTGTATGATACAACCGATGCTATCTCGTTGGCCAGTATTCACGAGATAGCCCCTAATCAGAAAACTACAGTCACAACCTAAGTCATTGCAAGCTACGTGTCAAGAAGGCATTTTGGCAAGTAAGTATGTAGATAGGTCGGTATGTATAAAGGTAAGTAATCAAGTGATGATTAGGTAAGTATAAAGATAAGTATTCACGTAATATGTATGTAGGTAAGTATGTATGTAGGTAATTCCGTATGTATGTAGGTTTGTATGTAAACATGTAAGTATAGGTAAGTATTTGTATGGGTAAATGTGTATGTATGTATCACCGTTCGTAAGTTGTCATAATCGTCCTTGTCTGTGTTGTCAGTTACGTCCTTGTCATCTTTTCCTCTCAATCACCGGCCCAGCCGATCCTCCACACACCTACATCTTTAATTTAGCACTCCATATGGAAATCTACTTCACCGTCTCAGAAAAATAATAATTCTGAATTTTATCCAATGTTACTATATACATTTATTTTGCAAAAGAATCCAACTTAAATTCAAATGTTAAATAAAAAAAATATCAAATAAGAAATCAAAAGAAATTAATAAAGATGTTAAATGTAAAAAAGAGTTTGTCTTCAATGAACCTCTTCTTATTTTATTGTATTTACAAAAAAAAAAAGGAGATTCACTTTTCACAGGAGAAATGAGAATAAAAAAAAAAAAAAAAGGTATGGCTTGATCTAAAGCACTAGAGTGTGGGGACTTCTTTCCTCTACAAATGTATATATGTCCATACATATGTCAAATGTATATCAATAGATACATATATCTATTTATTTATATATTTTATTTAGCAAATAAAAACTTACTTTTTGTTTTTTTTTCTTTTTAGTTCTTTTTACCCTTTTTTTTTTTTGTTGTTGTCCTTTGATGTTCTGCCGGCAGTAATCCTCAGGTACATTCAAATCAATATCATATTTCCTTATTTATCATGATGTCTCTATTCGAACATATATATGCATCGAGAGTCCAGAGTCGCACAACATTCACTTTTCACTTTGCACTTATATCTTTTTTTTTTTCTATCTTTTACTGTTTATCATTACTTTCCACCACAAGTTTTCTCTATTTAATTTCTTTTTTCTTTTCTTGTACAATTTCTAACTTTACGTTAATTAAAAAGAATTATCAGAGTTCATAAAAATTAACAATCAAAATTGAAATTCATGGATTAAAAATTACCAAAATTAAAAAAAGGAAAACCATTAAAATAAAAGGTTGATATCCAAATTAATAAAAAAATACAGTTGGTCCAGAAGGGATACAAACATAAAAAAATCGTTATCTACAACCGAGTACGACGGGAGTGAGTGCCCTTAAGTGCACACTTTTCCAAAGAGGTACTTTGTACTCTGCAGACCACCAGTTCACCAACCCGGGTGGGCTTAGATCTAAGTTCCGAATCCTTCAATATCTTTTCCACCCTCTCTTTGCTATCTCCAATTGCTGTCGAGAACAAAAAAAAAAACTCTAAGCAGAGACTTAAGTCGACAGCCTATAGTGGGCGTAGGCAGGCACCTTAATTCTATGGTTATATATATTTATGTATATCTAATTCAATATATGGATATATTATATTATATATATATATGATATGGATATTATATTATATATATATATATATAGGTAGGTGCAGCAGATGCCCTTGAGGCGAGGTTTCCTCTACTTTGACCTAAGCCTCTGCTATATTGGAGCGAAGCCCTTGATTTGCCTATATTAGCAATGTCTTCAATACTCTCTTTTGGATTCCCAATCTTTTCCTTTCACAATATATTTCGGATTTTAAAAATTATTTTTAGATGACACTTTGGCCTATTTTTCAGTAGGCAAAAAAAAAATGAAATTAAAAAAAATTCTTTTTTGTGTAGCGGAATGCACTCTTCAATATGATTATGCTTTCTCTAGATCGAGTCTGATCTTTTTTCTTTTTTTTTTTTTTTTTTGCATCATCATCGGTCGTTGCTCAATGGCCTATATTTCTATCTATATAGATGCCCTCTCAGATCTCTGCAGATTGGAATAATTATACATTGTTCCCCAATTACAAACACCTGTCTATTTAGCTCTAAATCAGTGTTTTTATAATGTACCAGTATAGGTGTGCAGACTACGCTCACGCAATTTTGTTGCAGCAACAAACTTTACAACACTAAGAAATACTATACAAAAATTTGTAATAAATGAATCTGTAATACTATAAGAGTAACGTATTTTAAACTAAATCCTACTTATAACGTCCGAAAACTACTAATATTGCACTAATCCTATTAATAAAGCTTTTACTATCTTCAATATCACCAAGTCACTTGAAGAGTTTAAATTGAAAAATTTCAATTTCCTGTATCCCTCAAGTTTTCGCAACCATTACTTATAAGCTCGTTTTTGTTTAGGTACTTCCCTTTTTCAGCGCTACGAATACAGGCTTAATGCTTAAGTACCTCCCTTTCAGCAAATTTGTAGAAGTGTCGAGATGACACTTCGTAATGACAACACTAATTGACAACGGCATAAAAACAACACAAAATTAAAGTCAACAGATAGATAAGTCATTAATTCACTTATTGTTTTGGTTAATATTTCATTCTTTTTTTTTTTCTACTCCTACAGATCATTTCGCTCCTCACAACATCCCCGCGGATCGGGGACTCCACCTCGTCGACCAAAAATGGACCAACCACCCCAATCGAGGCGCCATTCATCCACATCGATAGGCCCAACATCGATGGGCTAAAAATTGTTTCCCAGTGCCTCTCCTAGTGGAACGAAAGCGATCGCCCTCGCAACAAGCTCGACGATAATTTCCGAGTGGTCGTGAGGAAAATTAGCCTCGTAATAAAAGAAGTCGATCGGTAGTTTATTTATGAGTTCTGTGCCGTTCGGTAATCGGAACGTGTGGCACGTCCCACTCCCTGAGTTAATTTTGTTATCAGTCCGGGCATACTTTTAAATGGAATTATTGCAATTAAAAAAGGACATTTCCATTTAACTCTTTATAAATAGGATTAATTTCATCCCTTCAGAATTGAGTTTGAGTTGAAAGTTTTATGTAGAATTACTATCTCAAATGAATTTATATAAGTCGGTTGGTACAAAAAGGATAAATATCAAGTACATATTCTTAAAATTAGTCAGTCTTTTCTTCTCTTGGTTAATCGTTTCATGAAACAGTCTATATCTTTCACTAATAAAATTGGATGAATAGGTATGTATGTATATCCATCTATACTATGTAGGATACTGAAGATAGTTTTCACTATTTTATTTGATAAGTAAATAGATCTATACGACGGACAACGATATAAATAAATAATTAGATATATAAACATTAATAAATAAGTAGACTAACACCACTACATGCATATCACAGATCTTGAATAAGGCAACAGCGGTTGAGTGCGTCATTAGGCATGAATATCTTTGGCATGGTACACTCCCACTTTCTCACCCTGTAAATTACCCAATTCATATAGTGAATTACCAACTGTTTTTAACACTATTGATTTTAAAAATTTCGGTCCTAGTTTCGCATTGTATTTATCTAATAAATTACTTTGTTTAAAGTTTCGTCGATACACAATCTGCCCTACATTATATGATATATCTTTGCTTCTCGTGTTATACGTTTTTTTAGCTCTTTGATGTGCTAAGTTCAAATTTTCAAATATTTTTTTTCTAAGTAAAGCTTGTTTATCGGATTTAATTGTGACTTCGAAGTCAGATTCTTTTATTACATCAAGTCGTCTTAGAAGTTCATAAGTTTCACCGCTTTGGACCATTTGTGATCCGAAAACTGCATAGTATGGTTCAAATTTAGTTGCGTCATGCAATACACTACGAAGAGAGAATGCCGTGTTACTCACATGCAGGTCCCAGTTACGTTGGTCACCATCAATGTATGACCTAATCTTTGCCAAGACTGAGCGATTTACTCGCTCTGAGGCATTCGCTTGAGGCGAGTAAAATGCAGTCCGTATGTGTTTTACCCCGTATCTTTTTAGAAAACTGGAAAACAGTTCGGAGATGAATTGTTTTCCGTTGTCAGAATGTATGTATTCCGGTACTCCAAACATATGGAACACACTTTCTTCAAGATATTTCACTACCTCAGCTGCTGTTGCCTTGCGTATTGGTTTCAGAAAAACATATTTGCTAAAATGGTCTAAGACTATAAATATATGTGTATGTCCGTTTTTCGTTCGTGTGTATGGTCCTAAGAAGTCAATGTAAAGTCTTTGAAAAGGTCGTTCCGTTATCATTTGTTGTCCCATGGGTGGCCTTGATATTGAGTTCATTGGCTTATTGCATTTGCATATATCACATTTAGTTACGTAGTCGTTTACTTCGGTAGTCATGTTTGGCCAGAAATACCTCTGGCGAAGTTTTGCCAGAGTTTTATGTATTCCCCCATGGCCTGCGGTAAAGGAGTCATGCGCTGTTGCCAAAAGACTCCCACGCAACTCCCTGGGTACCCAGAGTTTCCAGGCTCTGTCTTCTTGAATCGGGTCTCCAGTCCGTCTGTCTGTTCGTTTGTAAACGAAGCCGTCCGAAATACAGGTGTCGGGTAGTCTGTCTTGGTGTTCGTTTATTGTCTTCTTCAACTCAACATACTCTTCTGATGAAAAGTATGGAGAATTGAAGTCAACCTCTAGTATTTCAGTCGTAATCTCATCCATATGAACTCTTGAGAGGGTATCTGGGACTACGTCGAGAACCCCCTTCCGATGCTCAATGGTGAAATCAAAGCCTTGCAACTTCAAACTCCACCTAGCTAGCCGACCACTCAAGTCCTTCTGTGTCATCAGCCACTTCAGGCTCGCGTGGTCAGTTATAATCGTAAAAGGCAATCCTTCGACATAGGCCCTAAACTTCTTTACAGACAGAACGGCCGCATAACATTCAAGTTCCGTCACGCTATAATTCCGTTGAGCGGGATTAAGTTTCTGGGACATGAATGCTATGGGTCGCTCGTTGTTCTCACCGTCCAACTGAAAGAGAACGCTACCAACGCCAGAAGATGAGGCATCGCATTGTATGAAGAATTGTTTCGTAAAGTCTGGATTCGTTAATATTGGTGCCGTGACCAGGGTCGTCTTCAAGTCTTCAAATGCTGTCAAGGCCTCGCTAGTCATTTCAAAGTTTTTCCCTTTTTTCAGGCAGTCTGTCATCGGGGCTGATACAGACGCAAAATTTGGGATAAAGCGTCTATACCAACCCGTCATCCCTAAGAAACGACGGAGCTGCTTAGGAGTTTTCGGAACAGGAAAATCCCTCACTGCGGATACCTTTTCAGGGTCAGTCCTAAGGCACCCGTCACCAACGAAATAGCCTAAGTACTTTATCTCTTTATAACAAAACTTGCTCTTTTCTACGTTTATTGTCAGACCCGCTGCCCGCAAACAACCTGCCACCTCTTTTAAAACGCTCAAATGGGAATCAAAGTCTGGAGAGCAAATCAAGAGGTCATCAAGATAAACAAAGACATTCTCTCTCAAACGGGATGGGATAACTTTGTCCATCAGCTTACACATCCTCTGGGCGGCGTTGCACAGTCCAAACGGCATAACCGTAAACTGATACAACGGCCGTCCAGGGACTGTGAAAGCCGTCTTCTCCCTTGACTTCTCCTCCAGAGGAATTTGCCAAAACGCATCTTTCAAATCAATGGACGAGATGAAATGCGTATCGCGAAGTCGACTCAAAATCCCTTCGATATGTGGGAGTGGGTATGCAAATTTTTTTGTGGCTGCATTCACTTTCCGTGAGTCCAAACAAAGCCTATTTTTTCCTGGCTTTCGGACCAGCACAACCGGAGAGCTATATGCGCTATTGCTTTCCTCGATGACTCCTAACTCGAGCATCCGATCAAGCTCAGCATACATCAGCCTCTGTACTACAGGTGAGATTGGGTAGTGTCTTTGTTTGATGGGAATTGTTTCGTCCTCCATCTCAATGACGTGTTCTTCCAAACTTGTTTTACCCAACCCCAACACTGCAAACGAAGGAAATGTCTGCTTGACCCGCTCTAACTCTTCCGTTTGTGTTGGTGAAAGTTGACGCATAGGATTAAGCTCATTCTGTTCCGTTGAGGATGTAATGGCAAGAGAACTGATTATATTTGGAGCAACCCTAAAGTTCCTCCAGAAGTCTACCCCCAAATAAAGCTGCTGTTGCAAACTTGGAACCACATACAGCTCCATCTCTTGTGTATTACTGCCCCATGAGACTTTTGTTAAAAATCGTCCGTTAATTTGTTGGTGTTGGCCATCCGCCGTACGTATGTCTTCGTTCATCATTTTCATTTTCAAGCTATGCTTGCGAACAAAATCTATTGCACCACGACCCATACAACTAACTGAAGCTCCGCTATCTAACAGCCCTAAAAACTCTTCTCCTTCTATAGTTACCTTTGCGTAAGGTCTGTTATCATCGTTGACCGCTAATACTGAAGCTTCAATTTTATGCTTCCTACTCTGTTTTAATGCTATTTTCTCCCTAAGCCTTTGAATTTTCTTAAAGTTTCTGCTCTTAATCCCTATATCACAGTTAATCTCTCCGTTAAATATTCTCTTCCTTGCCGCATCATACTCTTGCATGCGTTGATGAAGAGTTTTATATTGCACTTCTGAACCCGACCTCTCATGATTTACCTCGTGTTCCCTCTTCAAAATTCTTACTTTTCCAGGTTCTGGTTCCCCGGGATTAATGTCGTCGCCGGCTGAGTCGACCCGGGGGCACTGCCGACCTTCAGGTTTCCCTGACAGGACGCACACTTAAAAGATAGATTAGCTTGACCGCAACTAAAACATGTTAGGGCATGAAATGTCGAGGGACACGTTGCTGACGTCAAGTTTTTTTCTTTCATAAGTTCAGTTTTTTTGTCACGTTCGTTGTTTTTGCTTGTAGGGTGTCTTTTGTCTGTTCTAGTGTAAGGTTGTAGTTTGTCTGTCCGGTTATATTGAACAGCAGCAACCTGCCCCTCCCATTCGTCTTCAGAATCTACTATTGAAACTTTACTGCGATACATATCTCGATCTTCAATTTCATTTATCTGTTTTTTGGATTTCCAATCTCTTGTCTCGAGATGTTTTTCGGCGCGCCTACACTCCTCTCTCAGATCTCTTATATCATTGATGTTGCATCCAAAAATGAGGGTAGCAACTTTATCCTTGATATTTTGTTTAACCATGGATACTAAATCTCTTTCACTTGGCTTGTTCTTCATCTGAAGCATCAAACTCCTAATCTCCTCATAGAATTCATCAAACGACTCATTAGGTTGTTGACGTCTATCCATCATAGCTCTAAGAATCTCATGATCAGTCTTTCTGTTTCGGAATTGTCTTAATAATTCTGCTTTAAGATCATAGAAATTCAGATATTCATCCCCCTGATTCTCTTCGAGATATTGCCAGTACCAACGTTCGGCTACGCCTGTAACTAGGTGATGAAAATTGGCAAAAATCTGCTCATTGGAGACCCTATTCTTTTTTTGTAAAGTTTCGACTCTAAAAATAAAACTCTCCACCGTCATACTTTTTGGAGTACCATCGAATTTTATAGCCCATTTATAAATATCGACCCTTTTCCCATGTTCATGGCACGACCCGTTGGGGTGGCAACGCGGTTGAGGCCTACTCTTAGAAGGAGTCCTCGGGGGACTTATCTCAGGATCAGATAACAGGTTTACTTCTTGTTGCTCTTTTCGAGCATAGGCCGAGATGGCAGATTTTTCCACGATCCCTAACCGTTCACTCAAAGTGGTCATGTTCCCGGACATTACTTGGACCATCTTTTGCATCACCTTCATATTTTTAGTTTGTTCGGCAAGGAGTGAAATAGTTTTGTTTTGGGCCTCGTTCATTGAGCGAGAGACCGCACAATCTATCGCCTTTTTTAAATTTTCTCCCCCTAAGGTAATTTCATATTCTTCTTTCTCTTGTCTCCCTTTATCTACCTGTTCTAACCGAAATCTTTCTCTTTCTAGGCCCTGTGTTAATCTATTGACCGTATCCCTAGTTTCATCCTCATCTCCTCCTATCGGTATCAAAATATTAGGCATCTTAACCTGACTTGTCTCGAGAGGAATTGGAATTGGTAACGGCATTGCCGCTGTACCTTCACCTTCTAACCCGCTTTCAAGGTCATTGCCGTTTCCCCTAAGTAAATCATCAAATGGGTTCGGTAACACACTCTGGTTAAGTTCTTCTTCCGACGGAGTTGGGCTTGGGTTAGATCTGGTGGTCTGTCGAGTAGTTCGACCCTTGCTTCTACCCCGTTTAGGAATGGTACTCTTTTTGATGGTACCCGTCGAACGTTTCTCCATTTCAAGGGTTTTCTAATTATTGTTTTCTTTCTTAATAAAAGGTTTTGGTTTTCAAAAAAAAAAATTTAAAAATAAAAAAAATAAAACAATTCAAAAATAAAAAAAATTCTGTAATTTTAAAAAAAGCTAGTAATTTCAAGTAACTCAAAAAAATTAATGTAAGTAAATTTCATAAAAAAAATAAAAAAATTTATTAAAGGAAAATTCAAAAATAAAGGAAGATTTTCAACTTGGTTTCGAAGTTAAAGGTTAAAAAAAGGATTATCACCAAATAAAATTTTCAAATGCAAAACTTTTTTAGATGTAACAATGTAAAATTAAAAAATAATCAAAAAAATGATATTGGAGATCAAACTTTCCTGTAGAGTTTTATATATATTCATTTAAGGTGTGTGAAGTTAAGGCTGAGTATCCAAAACAATGTAAGAGGAAAAGTATTGTCAAAAATGACAGGTCTCGTAAAAGGTTTCCGTCGCGATAAAGTTGTCTTAGTAGATGTTGTGAGTCAGCAGTCAGTCATGGTTGTGACTGGTGCCTCTGTGACTAGACGAGTGTTTTGAATTACCCCAGATCTTTCCGCCACATCGTACTTTCTGGTGATAAAACCTGAAAAGAAGGTTGGCTGGAAAATTGAGGCAATCCTCCACACGAATAGAATTGCGAGACTACCCACGTACACCACTCTAACCGTCTGGCTTAACCCGACTGGTATAGCTAGCAGTACGTTTCCAGTCTCTCAATACCATTCCGCTCTTTGCTTAATAAAAGAATCCATTTTACCTCACGGAATCCACTGGTTCAAGACCTGTCGGATTGGACAGCCAAACTTCATCTTTCATCTCGCCGAGAGCTTTTACGGTCCCTATACTTGTGCAAATTGGGATAGGAATGGAAAAAAAGTAAAAGAAAAAGGTTGGGATGAAATTGATTGAGATTCTTGTGAGTCCAAGGGAATGATCTTAAAATGAAAATCATCACCTTGGAGTCCCAATGAATCCCGAAGGCCGTTCGTAATCGTTGGGCGCCATTGTTGCGTGTCAGGGTACCACTGAGGCATATCTTCAGGAGTTAGGAAAAGGCGTTGGCATGCTTGCTCTAGCTCGGCTAAGCTCGACGGGTTGGGGAGTGGTTCTTGCCTTTTTCCGCTCTCCTCCTACACAGCAAACAAAAAAAAATCATGCCTATAATAATAAAGGATCAGGATAGGAAATGGGATAGGATATGAAAATAGGGCTAGGATTACTAAAGGACAATGAATTGCACAAACATAGTTACCTATGCCACTGCATTGGAGAAAGAGTGAGGCTTTGGTGTGTTCTCAGTGGATAAAAAAAAAGGAATTAAATTTAAACTTACTTTCTAAACCCTAAATTTATAGATATATATAGTTATATATATATATATATATTTATATATATATATCTATATATATATATTCATATATATATGTTCTTAAACCTAATCTATTACTAAAACCTATAGTAAAAAAAAAGATATATATATTTTTTTTTATTTCCACCAGAAGACACCATCTGCCCCACTGTCTCACCAATACAATGGTTCGCCGAGCCATCAAAGACATTGCCTGGTGTTATTGGCAAAGGTTGGCCTGCCCACCCTTGTATCTGTATGATACAACCGATGCTATCTCGTTGGCCAGTATTCACGAGATAGCCCCTAATCAGAAAACTACAGTCACAACCTAAGTCATTGCAAGCTACGTGTCAAGAAGGCATTTTGGCAAGTAAGTATGTAGATAGGTCGGTATGTATAAAGGTAAGTAATCAAGTGATGATTAGGTAAGTATAAAGATAAGTATTCACGTAATATGTATGTAGGTAAGTATGTATGTAGGTAATTCCGTATGTATGTAGGTTTGTATGTAAACATGTAAGTATAGGTAAGTATTTGTATGGGTAAATGTGTATGTATGTATCACCGTTCGTAAGTTGTCATAATCGTCCTTGTCTGTGTTGTCAGTTACGTCCTTGTCATCTTTTCCTCTCAATCACCGGCCCAGCCGATCCTCCACACACCTACATCTTTAATTTAGCACTCCATATGGAAATCTACTTCACCGTCTCAGAAAAATAATAATTCTGAATTTTATCCAATGTTACTATATACATTTATTTTGCAAAAGAATCCAACTTAAATTCAAATGTTAAATAAAAAAAATATCAAATAAGAAATCAAAAGAAATTAATAAAGATGTTAAATGTAAAAAAGAGTTTGTCTTCAATGAACCTCTTCTTATTTTATTGTATTTACAAAAAAAAAAAGGAGATTCACTTTTCACAGGAGAAATGAGAATAAAAAAAAAAAAAAAAGGTATGGCTTGATCTAAAGCACTAGAGTGTGGGGACTTCTTTCCTCTACAAATGTATATATGTCCATACATATGTCAAATGTATATCAATAGATACATATATCTATTTATTTATATATTTTATTTAGCAAATAAAAACTTACTTTTTGTTTTTTTTTCTTTTTAGTTCTTTTTACCCTTTTTTTTTTTTGTTGTTGTCCTTTGATGTTCTGCCGGCAGTAATCCTCAGGTACATTCAAATCAATATCATATTTCCTTATTTATCATGATGTCTCTATTCGAACATATATATGCATCGAGAGTCCAGAGTCGCACAACATTCACTTTTCACTTTGCACTTATATCTTTTTTTTTTTCTATCTTTTACTGTTTATCATTACTTTCCACCACAAGTTTTCTCTATTTAATTTCTTTTTTCTTTTCTTGTACAATTTCTAACTTTACGTTAATTAAAAAGAATTATCAGAGTTCATAAAAATTAACAATCAAAATTGAAATTCATGGATTAAAAATTACCAAAATTAAAAAAAGGAAAACCATTAAAATAAAAGGTTGATATCCAAATTAATAAAAAAATACAGTTGGTCCAGAAGGGATACAAACATAAAAAAATCGTTATCTACAACCGAGTACGACGGGAGTGAGTGCCCTTAAGTGCACACTTTTCCAAAGAGGTACTTTGTACTCTGCAGACCACCAGTTCACCAACCCGGGTGGGCTTAGATCTAAGTTCCGAATCCTTCAATATCTTTTCCACCCTCTCTTTGCTATCTCCAATTGCTGTCGAGAACAAAAAAAAAACTCTAAGCAGAGACTTAAGTCGACAGCCTATAGTGGGCGTAGGCAGGCACCTTAATTCTATGGTTATATATATTTATGTATATCTAATTCAATATATGGATATATTATATTATATATATATATGATATGGATATTATATTATATATATATATATATAGGTAGGTGCAGCAGATGCCCTTGAGGCGAGGTTTCCTCTACTTTGACCTAAGCCTCTGCTATATTGGAGCGAAGCCCTTGATTTGCCTATATTAGCAATGTCTTCAATACTCTCTTTTGGATTCCCAATCTTTTCCTTTCACAATATATTTCGGATTTTAAAAATTATTTTTAGATGACACTTTGGCCTATTTTTCAGTAGGCAAAAAAAAAATGAAATTAAAAAAAATTCTTTTTTGTGTAGCGGAATGCACTCTTCAATATGATTATGCTTTCTCTAGATCGAGTCTGATCTTTTTTCTTTTTTTTTTTTTTTTTTGCATCATCATCGGTCGTTGCTCAATGGCCTATATTTCTATCTATATAGATGCCCTCTCAGATCTCTGCAGATTGGAATAATTATACATTGTTCCCCAATTACAAACACCTGTCTATTTAGCTCTAAATCAGTGTTTTTATAATGTACCAGTATAGGTGTGCAGACTACGCTCACGCAATTTTGTTGCAGCAACAAACTTTACAACACTAAGAAATACTATACAAAAATTTGTAATAAATGAATCTGTAATACTATAAGAGTAACGTATTTTAAACTAAATCCTACTTATAACGTCCGAAAACTACTAATATTGCACTAATCCTATTAATAAAGCTTTTACTATCTTCAATATCACCAAGTCACTTGAAGAGTTTAAATTGAAAAATTTCAATTTCCTGTATCCCTCAAGTTTTCGCAACCATTACTTATAAGCTCGTTTTTGTTTAGGTACTTCCCTTTTTCAGCGCTACGAATACAGGCTTAATGCTTAAGTACCTCCCTTTCAGCAAATTTGTAGAAGTGTCGAGATGACACTTCGTAATGACAACACTAATTGACAACGGCATAAAAACAACACAAAATTAAAGTCAACAGATAGATAAGTCATTAATTCACTTATTGTTTTGGTTAATATTTCATTCTTTTTTTTTTTCTACTCCTACAGATCATTTCGCTCCTCACAACATCCCCGCGGATCGGGGACTCCACCTCGTCGACCAAAAATGGACCAACCACCCCAATCGAGGCGCCATTCATCCACATCGATAGGCCCAACATCGATGGGCTAAAAATTGTTTCCCAGTGCCTCTCCTAGTGGAACGAAAGCGATCGCCCTCGCAACAATATTTCTGCAATCGAGACTCGTAGATGGTTGAAAATTTCAAAATTGTGTATTAGTTTTCTAAAATCTTTCTAACACTGAAAACCAAAAAATTTTACGACCTCTGGTTCTCGAAATATCTTCAACCAAAGTGATATTACCTTATTTCGAACCAATTTAATTAAAATTGTTCAAACATAATTGTTTAGATGGCGATATTTTTTAAATCAAGACTCGTAGATGGTTGAAAATTTTAAAATTGTTTATTAGTTTTTTGAGATCTTTCTAAAACTGAAAACCAAAAAAATTTACGACCTCAGTTTTTCGAAATATCTTCATCCAAAGTGATATTACGTTATTTCAACCCTCTTCAATTAAAATTGTTCAAAAAAAAATGTTTGGATGGCGATATTTCCGCAACCGAGACTCGTAAGTGGTTGCGGTTTTCAGCACTGAATTGGAAATTCATAGACCATTTCGTTAATGTAAAAATTTTAGCACATTTCGACAAATAAATTTTCATTGACTTTTTGAAAAAAGCATGGACTAACCCCTTTGCTAATTTTGACCCCAAAAATTAAATGTCTCCAAAACCCATCGAAATATACATCAAAAGAAAGGTATTTAAAAACTCTATTCGCAAGTGCTATCAAAAATCTTCTACGTGGTCCGGTTCTCAAAATATTTACATCCAAAGTCCTATTTGGACCGAATTTCACAAACCAACCCAACAAATTGTTTGGATGGAGATATTTCTGCAATCGAGACTCGTAGATGGTTGAAAATTTCAAAATTGTGTATTAGTTTTCTAAAATCTTTCTAACACTGAAAACCAAAAAATTTTACGACCTCTGGTTCTCGAAATATCTTCAATCAAAGTGATATTACCTTATTTCGAACCAATTTAATTAAAATTGTTCAAACAAAATTGTTTAGATGGCGATATTTTGTAATCAAGACTCGTAGATGGTTGAAAATTTTAAAATTGTTTATTAGTTTTTTGAGATCTTTCTAAAACTGAAAACCAAAAAAATTTACGACCTCAGTTTTCTAAGATCTTTCTAAAACTGAAAACCAAAAAATTTTACGACCTCTGGTTCTCGAAATATCTTCAACCAAAGTGATATTACCTTATTTCGAACCAATTTAATTAAAATTGTTCAAACATAATTGTTTAGATGGCGATATTTTTTAAATCAAGACTCGTAGATGGTTGAAAATTTTAAAATTGTTTATTAGTTTTTTGAGATCTTTCTAAAACTGAAAACCAAAAAAATTTACGACCTCAGTTTTTCGAAATATCTTCATCCAAAGTGATATTACGTTATTTCAACCCTCTTCAATTAAAATTGTTCAAAAAAAAATGTTTGGATGGCGATATTTCCGCAACCGAGACTCGTAAGTGGTTGCGGTTTTCAGCACTGAATTGGAAATTCATAGACCTTTTCGTCAATGTGAAAATTTTAGCACATTTCGACAAATAAATTTTCATTGACTTTTTGAAAAAAGCATGGACTTTGACCCCAAAAATTAAATGTCTCCAAAACCCATCGAAATATACATCAAAAGAAAGGTATTTAAAAACTCTATTCGCAAGTGCTATCAAAAATCTTCTACGTGGTCCGGTTCTCAAAATATTTACATCCAAAGTTCTATTTGGACCGAATTTCACAGACCAACCCAAAAAATTGTTTGGATGGAGATATTTCTGCAATCGAAACTCGTAGATGGTTGAAAATTTCAAAATTGTGTATTAGTTTTCTAAAATCTTTCTAACACTGAAAACCAAAAAATTTTACGACCTCTGGTTCTCGAAATATCTTCAACCAAAGTGATATTACCTTATTTCGAACCAATTTAATTAAAATTGTTCAAACAAAATTGTTTAGATGGCGATATTTTTTAAATCAAGACTCGTAGATGGTTGAAAATTTTAAAATTGTTTATTAGTTTTTTGAGATCTTTCTAAAACTGAAAACCAAAAAAATTTACGACCTCAGTTTTTCGAAATATCTTCATCCAAAGTGATATTACGTTATTTCAACCCTCTCCAATTAAAATTGTTCAAAAAAAAAATGTTTGGATGGCGATATTTCCGCAACCGAGACTCGTAAGTGGTTGCGGTTTTCAGCACTGAATTGGAAATTCATAGACCTTTTCGTCAATGTAAAAATTTTAGCACATTTCGACAAATAAATTTTCATTGACTTTTTGAAAAAAGCATGGACTAACCCCTTTGCTAATTTTGACCCCAAAAATTAAATGTCTCCAAAACCCATCGAAATATACATCAAAAGAAAGGTATTTAAAAACTCTATTCGCAAGTGCTATCAAAAATCTTCTACGTGGTCCGGTTCTCAAAATATTTACATCCAAAGTTCTATTTGGACCGAATTTCACAAACCAACCCAAAAAATTGTTTGGATGGAGATATTTCTGCAATCGAGACTCGTAGATGGTTGAAAATTTCAAAATTGTGTATTAGTTTTCTAAGATCTTTCTAAAACTGAAAACCAAAAAATTCTACGACCTCTGGTTCTCGAAATATCTTCAACCAAAGTGATATTACCTTATTTCGAACCAATTTAATTAAAATTGTTCAAACATAATTGTTTAGATGGCGATATTTTTTAAAAAAAGACTCGTAGACCAAAAAAATTTACGACCTCAGTTTTTCGAAATATCTTCATCCAAAGTGATATTACGTTATTTCAACCCTCTTCAATTAAAATTGTTCAAAAAAAAAATGTTTGGATGGCGATATTTCCGCAACCGAGACTCGTAAGTGGTTGCGGTTTTCAGCACTGAATTGGAAATTCATAGACCTTTTCGTCAATGTAAAAATTTTAGCACATTTCGACAAATAAATTTTCATTGACTTTTTGAAAAAAGCATGGACTAACCCCTTTGCTAATTTTGACCCCAAAAATTAAATGTCTCCAAAACCCATCAAAATATACATCAAAAGAAAGGTATTTAAAAACTCTATTCGCAAGTGCTATCAAAAATCTTCTACGTGGTCCGGTTCTCAAAATATTTACATCCAAAGTTCCATTTGGACCGAACTTCACAGACCAACCCAAAAAATTGTTTGGATGGAGATATTTCTGCAATCGAGACTCGTAGATGGTTGAAAATTTCAAAATTGTGTATTAGTTTTCTAAGATCTTTCTAAAACTGAAAACCAAAAAATTTTACGACCTCTGGTTCTCGAAATATCTTCAACCAAAGTGATATTACCTTATTTCGAACCAATTTAATTAAAATTGTTCAAACATAATTGTTTAGATGGCGATATTTTTTAAATCAAGACTCGTAGATGGTTGAAAATTTTAAAATTGTTTATTAGTTTTTTGAGATCTTTCTAAAACTGAAAACCAAAAAAATTTACGACCTCAGTTTTTCGAAATATCTTCATCCAAAGTGATATTACGTTATTTCAACCCTCTTCAATTAAAATTGTTCAAAAAAAAAATGTTTGGATGGCGATATTTCCGCAACCGAGACTCGTAAGTGGTTGCGGTTTTCAGCACTGAATTGGAAATTCATAGACCTTTTCGTCAATGTAAAAATTTTAGCACATTTCGACAAATAAATTTTCATTGACTTTTTGAAAAAAGCATGGACTTTGACCCCAAAAATTAAATGTCTCCAAAACCCATCGAAATATACATCAAAAGAAAGGTATTTAAAAACTCTATTCGCAAGTGCTATCAAAAATCTTCTACGTGGTCCGGTTCTCAAAATATTTACATCCAAGGTTCCATTTGGACCGAATTTCACAGACCAACCCAAAAAATTGTTTGGATGGAGATATTTCTGCAATCGAGACTCGTAGATGGTTGAAAATTTCAAAATTGTGTATTAGTTTTCTAAAATCTTTCTAACACTGAAAACCAAAAAATTTTACGACCTCTGGTTCTCGAAATATCTTCATCCAAAGTGATATTACGTTATTTCAACCCTCTTCAATTAAAATTGTTAAAAAAAAAATGTTTGGATGGCGATATTTCCGCAACCGAGACTCGTAAGTGGTTGCGGTTTTCAGCACTGAATTGGAAATTCATAGACCATTTCGTTAATGTAAAAATTTTAGCACATTTCGACAAATAAATTTTCATTGACTTTTTGAAAAAAGCATGGACTTTGACCCCAAAAATTAAATGTCTCCAAAACCCATCGAAATATACATCAAAAGAAAGGTATTTAAAAACTCTATTCGCAAGTGCTATCAAAAATCTTCTACGTGGTCCGGTTCTCAAAATATTTACATCCAAGGTTCCATTTGGACCGAATTTCACAGACCAACCCAAAAAATTGTTTGGATGGAGATATTTCTGCAATCGAGACTCGTAGATGGTTGAAAATTTCAAAATTGTGTATTAGTTTTCTAAGATCTTTCTAAAACTGAAAACCAAAAAATTTTACGACCTCTGGTTCTCGAAATATCTTCAACCAAAGTGATATTACCTTATTTCGAACCAATTTAATTAAAATTGTTCAAACATAATTGTTTAGATGGCGATATTTTTTAAATCAAGACTCGTAGATGGTTGAAAATTTTAAAATTGTTTATTAGTTTTTTGAGATCTTTCTAAAACTGAAAACCAAAAAAATTTACGACCTCAGTTTTTCGAAATATCTTCATCCAAAGTGATATTACGTTATTTCAACCCTCTTCAATTAAAATTGTTCAAAAAAAAATGTTTGGATGGCGATATTTCCGCAACCGAGACTCGTAAGTGGTTGCGGTTTTCAGCACTGAATTGGAAATTCATAGACCATTTCGTTAATGTAAAAATTTTAGCACATTTCGACAAATAAATTTTCATTGACTTTTTGAAAAAAGCATGGACTAACCCCTTTGCTAATTTTGACCCCAAAAATTAAATGTCTCCAAAACCCATCGAAATATACATCAAAAGAAAGGTATTTAAAAACTCTATTCGCAAGTGCTATCAAAAATCTTCTACGTGGTCCGGTTCTCAAAATATTTACATCCAAAGTCCTATTTGGACCGAATTTCACAAACCAACCCAACAAATTGTTTGGATGGAGATATTTCTGCAATCGAGACTCGTAGATGGTTGAAAATTTCAAAATTGTGTATTAGTTTTCTAAAATCTTTCTAACACTGAAAACCAAAAAATTTTACGACCTCTGGTTCTCGAAATATCTTCAATCAAAGTGATATTACCTTATTTCGAACCAATTTAATTAAAATTGTTCAAACAAAATTGTTTAGATGGCGATATTTTGTAATCAAGACTCGTAGATGGTTGAAAATTTTAAAATTGTTTATTAGTTTTTTGAGATCTTTCTAAAACTGAAAACCAAAAAAATTTACGACCTCAGTTTTCTAAGATCTTTCTAAAACTGAAAACCAAAAAATTTTACGACCTCTGGTTCTCGAAATATCTTCAACCAAAGTGATATTACCTTATTTCGAACCAATTTAATTAAAATTGTTCAAACATAATTGTTTAGATGGCGATATTTTTTAAATCAAGACTGGTAGATGGTTGAAAATTTTAAAATTGTTTATTAGTTTTTTGAGATCTTTCTAAAACTGAAAACCAAAAAAATTTACGACCTCAGTTTTTCGAAATATCTTCATCCAAAGTGATATTACGTTATTTCAACCCTCTTCAATTAAAATTGTTCAAAAAAAAAATGTTTGGATGGCGATATTTCCGCAACCGAGACTCGTAAGTGGTTGCGGTTTTCAGCACTGAATTGGAAATTCATAGACCTTTTCGTCAATGTAAAAATTTTAGCACATTTCGACAAATAAATTTTCATTGACTTTTTGAAAAAAGCATGGACTAACCCCTTTGCTAATTTTGACCCCAAAAATTAAATGTCTCCAAAACCCATCGAAATATACATCAAAAGAAAGGTATTTAAAAACTCTATTCGCAAGTGCTATCAAAAATCTTCTACGTGGTCCGGTTCTCAAAATATTTACATCCAAAGTTCTATTTGGACCGAATTTCACAAACCAACCCAAAAAATTGTTTGGATGGAGATATTTCTGCAATCGAGACTCGTAGATGGTTGAAAATTTCAAAATTGTGTATTAGTTTTCTAAAATCTTTCTAACACTGAAAACCAAAAAATTTTACGACCTCTGGTTCTCGAAATATCTTCAACCAAAGTGATATTACCTTATTTCGAACCAATTTAATTAAAATTGTTCAAACATAATTGTTTAGATGGCGATATTTTTTAAATCAAGACTCGTAGATGGTTGAAAATTTTAAAATTGTTAGTTTTTTGAGATCTTTCTAAAACTGAAAACCAAAAAAATTTACGACCTCATTTTTTCGAAATATCTTCATCCAAAGTGATATTACGTTATTTCAACCCTCTTCAATTAAAATTGTTCAAAAAAAAATGTTTGGATGGCGATATTTCCGCAACCGAGACTCGTAAGTGGTTGCGGTTTTCAGCACTGAATTGGAAATTCATAGACCTTTTCGTCAATGTAAAAATTTTAGCACATTTCGACAAATAAATTTTCATTGACTTTTTGAAAAAAGCATGGACTAACCCCTTTGCTAATTTTGACCCCAAAAATTAAATGTCTCCAAAACCCATCGAAATATACATCAAAAGAAAGGTATTTAAAAACTCTATTCGCAAGTGCTATCAAAAATCTTCTACGTGGTCCGGTTCTCAAAATATTTACATCCAAAGTTCTATTTGGACCGAATTTCACAGACCAACCCAAAAAATTGTTTGGATGGAGATATTTCTGCAATCGAGACTCGTAGATGGTTGAAAATTTCAAAATTGTGTATTAGTTTTCTAAGATCTTTCTAACACTGAAAACCAAAAAATTTTACGACCTCTGGTTCTCGAAATATCTTCAACCAAAGTGATATTACCTTATTTCGAACCAATTTAATTAAAATTGTTCAAACATAATTGTTTAGATGGCGATATTTTTTAAATCAAACTCGTAGATGGTTGAAAATTTTAAAATTGTTTATTAGTTTTTTGAGATCTTTCTAAAACTGAAAACCAAAAAAATTTACGACCTCAGTTTTTCGAAATATCTTCATCCAAAGTGATATTACGTTATTTCAACCCTCTTCAATTAAAATTGTTCAAAATAAAATGTTTGGATGGCGATATTTCCGCAACCGAGACTCGTAAGTGGTTGCGGTTTTCAGCACTGAATTGGAAATTCATAGACCTTTTCGTCAATGTAAAAATTTCAGCACATTTCGACAAATACATTTTCATTGACTTTTTGAAAAAAGCATGGACTAACCCCTTTGCTAATTTTGACCCCAAAAATTAAATGTCTCCAAAACCCATCGAAATATACATCAAAAGAAAGGTATTTAAAAACTCTATTCGCACGTGCTATCAAAAATCTTCTACGTGGTCCGGTTCTCAAAATATTTACATCCAAATTTCTATTTGGACCGAATTTCACAAACCAACCCAAAAAATTGTTTGGATGGAGATATTTTTGCAATCGAGACTCGTAGATGGTTGAAAATTTCAAAATTGTTTATTAGTTTTCTAAGATCTTTCTAAAACTGAAAACCAAAAAATTTTACGACCTCTGGTTCTCGAAATATCTTTAACCAAATTGATATTTCGAACCAATATAAATAAAATTGTTCAAACAAAATTGTTTAGATGGCGATATTTTTTCAATCAAGACTCGTAGATGGTTGAAAATTTTAAAATTGTTTATTAGTTTTTTGAGATCTTTCTAAAACTGAAAACCAAAAAAAATTACGACCTCAGTTTTTCGAAATATCTTCATCCAAAGTGATATTACGTTATTTCAACCCTCTTCAATTAAAATTGTTCAAAAAAAAATGTTTGGATGGCGATATTTCCGCAACCGAGACTCGTAGATGGTTGAAAATTTCAAAATTGTGTATTAGTTTTCTAAGATCTTTCTAAAACTGAAAACCAAAAAATTTTACGACCTCAGTTTTTCGAAATATCTTCATCCAAAGTGATATTACGTTATTTCGTACCAATTTAATTAAAATTGTTCAAACAAAATTGTTTAGATGGCGATATTTTTTCAATCAAGACTCGTAGATGGTTGAAAATTTCAAAATTGTGTATTAGTTTTCTAAGATCTTTCTAAAACTGAAAACCAAAAAATTTTACGACCTCAGTTTTTCGAAATATCTTCATCCAAAGTGATATTACGTTATTTCGAACCAATTTAATTAAAATTGTTCAAACAAAATGGTTTAGATGGCGATATTTTTTCAATCAAGACTCGCAGATGGTTGAAAATTTCAAAATTGTTTATTAGTTTTTTGAGATCTTTCTAAAACTGAAAACCAAAAAAATTTACGACCTCAGTTTTTCGAAATATCTTCATCCAAAGTGATATTACGTTATTTCGAACCAATTTAATTAAAATTGTTCAAACAAAATGGTTTAGATGGCGATATTTTTTCAATCAAGACTCGCAGATGGTTGAAAATTTCAAAATTGTTTATTAGTTTTTTGAGATCTTTCTAAAACTGAAAACCAAAAAAATTTACGACCTCAGTTTTTCGAAATATCTTCATCCAAAGTGATATTACGTTATTTCAACCCTCTTCAATTAAAATTGTTCAAAAAAAAATGTTTGGATGGCGATATTTCCGCAACCGAGACTCGCAGATGGTTGAAAATTTCAAAATTGTGTATTAGTTTTCTAAGATCTTTCTAAAACTGAAAACCAAAAAATTTTACGACCTCAGTTTTTCGAAATATCTTCATCCAAAGTGATATTACGTTATTTCGAACCAATTTAATTAAAATTGTTCAAACAAAATTGTTTAGATGGCGATATTTTTTCAATCAAGACTCGTAGATGGTTGAAAATTTCAAAATTGTTTATTAGTTTTCTAAGATCTTTCTAAAACTGAAAACCAAAAAATTTTACGACCTCAGTTTTTCGAAATATCTTCATCCAAAGTGATATTACGTTATTTCGAACCAATTTAATTAAAATTGTTCAAACAAAATGGTTTAGATGGCGATATTTTTTCAATCAAGACTCGCAGATGGTTGAAAATTTCAAAATTGTTTATTAGTTTTTTGAGATCTTTCTAAAACTGAAAACCAAAAAAATTTACGACCTCAGTTTTTCGAAATATCTTCATCCAAAGTGATATTACGTTATTTCGAACCAATTTAATTAAAATTGTTCAAACAAAATTGTTTAGATGGCGATATTTTTTCAATCAAGACTCGCAGATGGTTGAAAATTTCAAAATTGTTTATTAGTTTTTTGAGATCTTTCTAAAACTGAAAACCAAAAAAATTTACGACCTCAGTTTTTCGAAATATCTTCATCCAAAGTGATATTACGTTATTTCAACCCTCTTCAATTAAAATTTTTCAAAAAAAAATGTTTGGATGGCGATATTTCCGCAACCGAGACTCGTAGATGGTTGAAAATTTCAAAATTGTGTATTAGTTTTCTAAGATCTTTCTAAAACTGAAAACCAAAAAATTGTACGACCTCAGTTTTTCGAAATATCTTCATCCAAAGTGATATTACGTTATTTCGAACCAATTTAATTAAAATTGTTCAAACAAAATGGTTTAGATGGCGATATTTTTTCAATCAAGACTCGCAGATGGTTGAAAATTTCAAAATTGTTTATTAGTTTTTTGAGATCTTTCTAAAACTGAAAACCAAAAAAATTTACGACCTCAGTTTTTCGAAATATCTTCATCCAAAGTGATATTACGTTATTTCAACCCTCTTCAATTAAAATTGTTCAAAAAAAAATGTTTGGATGGCGATATTTCCGCAACCGAGACTCGCAGATGGTTGAAAATTTCAAAATTGTTTATTAGTTTTCTAAGATCTTTCTAAAACTGAAAACCAAAAAATTTTACGACCTCAGTTTTTCGAAATATCTTCATCCAAAGTGATATTACGTTATTTCGAACCAATTTAATTAAAATTGTTCAAACAAAATTGTTTAGATGGCGATATTTTTTCAATCAAGACTCGTAGATGGTTGAAAATTTCAAAATTGTGTATTAGTTTTCTAAGATCTTTCTAAAACTGAAAACCAAAAAATTTTACGACCTCAGTTTTTCGAAATATCTTCATCCAAAGTGATATTACGTTATTTCGAACCAATTTAATTAAAATTGTTCAAACAAAATTGTTTAGATGGCGATATTTTTTCAATCAAGACTCGTAGATATTTGAAAATTTCAAAATTGTGTATTAGTTTTCTAAGATCTTTCTAAAACTGAAAACCAAAAAATTTTACGACCTCAGTTTTTCGAAATATCTTCATCCAAAGTGATATTACGTTATTTCGAACCAATTTAATTAAAATTGTTCAAACAAAATGGTTTAGATGGCGATATTTTTTCAATCAAGACTCGCAGATGGTTGAAAATTTCAAAATTGTTTATTAGTTTTTTGAGATCTTTCTAAAACTGAAAACCAAAAAAATTTACGACCTCAGTTTTTCGAAATATCTTCATCCAAAGTGATATTACGTTATTTCAACCCTCTTCAATTAAAATTGTTCAAAAAAAAATGTTTGGATGGCGATATTTCCGCAACCGAGACTCGCAGATGGTTGAAAATTTCAAAATTGTGTATTAGTTTTCTAAGATCTTTCTAAAACTGAAAACCAAAAAATTTTACGACCTCAGTTTTTCGAAATATCTTCATCCAAAGTGATATTACGTTATTTCGAACCAATTTAATTAAAATTGTTCAAACAAAATGGTTTAGATGGCGATATTTTTTCAATCAAGACTCGCAGATGGTTGAAAATTTCAAAATTGTTTATTAGTTTTTTGAGATCTTTCTAAAACTGAAAACCAAAAAAATGTACGACCTCAGTTTTTCGAAATATCTTCATCCAAAGTGATATTACGTTATTTCAACCCTCTTCAATTAAAATTGTTCAAAAAAAAATGTTTGGATGGCGATATTTCCGCAACCGAGACTCGCAGATGGTTGAAAATTTCAAAATTGTTTATTAGTTTTCTAAGATCTTTCTAAAACTGAAAACCAAAAAATTTTACGACCTCAGTTTTTCGAAATATCTTCATCCAAAGTGATATTACGTTATTTCGAACCAATTTAATTAAAATTGTTCAAACAAAATTGTTTAGATGGCGATATTTTTTCAATCAAGACTCGCAGATGGTTGAAAATTTCAAAATTGTTTATTAGTTTTTTGAGATCTTTCTAAAACTGAAAACCAAAAAAATTTACGACCTCAGTTTTTCGAAATATCTTCATCCAAAGTGATATTACGTTATTTCAACCCTCTTCAATTAAAATTGTTCAAAAAAAAATGTTTGGATGGCGATATTTCCGCAACCGAGACTCGCAGATGGTTGAAAATTTCAAAATTGTTTATTAGTTTTCTAAGATCTTTCTAAAACTGAAAACCAAAAAATTTTACGACCTCAGTTTTTCGAAATATCTTCATCCAAAGTGATATTACGTTATTTCGAACCAATTTAATTAAAATTGTTCAAACAAAATTGTTTAGATGGCGATATTTTTTCAATCAAGACTCGTAGATGGTTGAAAATTTCAAAATTGTGTATTAGTTTTCTAAGATCTTTCTAAAACTGAAAACCAAAAAATTTTACGACCTCAGTTTTTCGAAATATCTTCATCCAAAGTGATATTACGTTATTTCGAACCAATTTAATTAAAATTGTTCAAACAAAATTGTTTAGATGGCGATATTTTTTCAATCAAGACTCGTAGATATTTGAAAATTTCAAAATTGTTTATTAGTTTTCTAAGATCTTTCTAAAACTGAAAACCAAAAAATTTTACGACCTCAGTTTTTCGAAATATCTTCATCCAAAGTGATATTACGTTATTTCGAACCAATTTAATTAAAATTGTTCAAACGAAATTGTTTGGATGGCGATATTTCCGCAACCGAGACTCGTAAGTGGTTGCGGTTTTCAGCGCTGAATTGGAAATTCATAGACCTTTCCGTCAATGTAAAAATTTTAGCACATTTCGATAAATTAATTTTTATTGACTTTTTGAAAAAAGCATGGACCCCTTTGCTAATTTTGACCCCAAAAATTAAATGTTTCCAAAACCCATCGAAATATACATCAAAAGAAAGGTATTTAAAGACTCTATTCGCACGTGTAAGCAAAAATCTTCTACGTGGTCCGGTTCTCAAAATATTTACATCCAAAGTTCTATTCGGACCCAGTTTCAAAAACCAACCCAAAAAAATGTTTGGATGGCGATATTTCCCCAATCAAGACTCATAGATGGTTGAAAGTTCCAAAATTGCGTATTAGTTTTTTAAGATCTTTCTAAAACTGAAAACCAAAAAATTTTACGACCTCAGTTTTTCGAAATATCTTCATCAAAAGTGATATTACGTTATTTCAACCCTCTTCAATTAAAATTGTTCAAAAAAAAATGTTTGGATGGCGATATTTCCGCAACCGAGACTCGTAAGTGGTTGCGGTTTTCAGCACTGAATTGGAAATTCATAGACCTTTTCGTCAATGTAAAAATTTTAGCACATTTCGACAAATAAATTTTCATTGACTTTTTGAAAAAAGCATGGACCCCTTTGCTAATTTTGACCCCAAAAATTAAATGTCTCCAAAACCCATCGAAATGTACATCAAAAGAAAGGTATGTAAAAACTCTATTCGCGCGTGCTATCAAAAATCTTCTACGTGGTCCGGTTCTCAAAATATTTACATCCAAAGTTCTATTTGGACCGAATTTCACAAACCAACCCAAAAAATTGTTTGGATGGAGATATTTCTGCAATCGAGACTCGTAGATGGTTGAAAATTTCAAAATTGTGTATTAGTTTTCTAAGATCTTTCTAAAACTGAAAACCAAAAAATTTTACGACCTCTGGTTCTCGAAATATCTTCAACCAAATTGATATTTCGAACCAATTTAGATAAAATTGTTCAAACAAAATTGTTTAGATGGCGATATTTTTTCAATCAAGACTCGTAGATATTTGAAAATTTCAAAATTGTGTATTAGTTTTCTAAGATCTTTCTAAAACTGAAAACCAAAAAATTTTACGACCTCAGTTTTTCGAAATATCTTCATCCAAAGTGATATTACGTTATTTCGAACCAATTTAATTAAAATTGTTCAAACAAAATGGTTTAGATGGCGATATTTTTTCAATCAAGACTCGCAGATGGTTGAAAATTTCAAAATTGTTTATTAGTTTTTTGAGATCTTTCTAAAACTGAAAACCAAAAAAATTTACGACCTCAGTTTTTCGAAATATCTTCATCCAAAGTGATATTACGTTATTTCAACCCTCTTCAATTAAAATTGTTCAAAAAAAAATGTTTGGATGGCGATATTTCCGCAACCGAGACTCGTAGATGGTTGAAAATTTCAAAATTGTGTATTAGTTTTCTAAGATCTTTCTAAAACTGAAAACCAAAAAATTTTACGACCTCAGTTTTTCGAAATATCTTCATCCAAAGTGATATTACGTTATTTCGAACCAATTTAATTAAAATTGTTCAAACAAAATTGTTTAGATGGCGATATTTTTTCAATCAAGACTCGTAGATGGTTGAAAATTTCAAAATTGTGTATTAGTTCTCTAAGATCTTTCTAAAACTGAAAACCAAAAAATTTTACGACCTCAGTTTTTCGAAATATCTTCATCCAAAGTGATATTACGTTATTTCGAACCAATTTAATTAAAATTGTTCAAACAAAATTGTTTAGATGGCGATATTTTTTCAATCAAGACTCGCAGATGGTTGAAAATTTCAAAATTGTTTATTAGTTTTTTGAGATCTTTCTAAAACTGAAAACCAAAAAAATTTACGACCTCAGTTTTTCGAAATATCTTCATCCAAAGTGATATTACGTTATTTCAACCCTCTTCAATTAAAATTGTTCAAAAAAAAATGTTTGGATGGCGATATTTCCGCAACCGAGACTCGTAGATGGTTGAAAATTTCAAAATTGTGTATTAGTTTTCTAAGATCTTTCTAAAACTGAAAACCAAAAAATTTTACGACCTCAGTTTTTCGAAATATCTTCATCCAAAGTGATATTACGTTATTTCGAACCAATTTAATTAAAATTGTTCAAACAAAATTGTTTAGATGGCGATATTTTTTCAATCAAGACTCGCAGATGGTTGAAAATTTCAAAATTGTTTATTAGTTTTTTGAGATCTTTCTAAAACTGAAAACCAAAAAAATTTACGACCTCAGTTTTTCGAAATATCTTCATCCAAAGTGATATTACGTTATTTCAACCCTCTTCAATTAAAATTGTTCAAAAAAAAATGTTTGGATGGCGATATTTCCGCAACCGAGACTCGTAGATGGTTGAAAATTTCAAAATTGTGTATTAGTTTTCTAAGATCTTTCTAAAACTGAAAACCAAAAAATTTTACGACCTCAGTTTTTCGAAATATCTTCATCCAAAGTGATATTACGTTATTTCGAACCAATTTAATTAAAATTGTTCAAACAAAATTGTTTAGATGGCGATATTTTTTCAATCAAGACTCGCAGATGGTTGAAAATTTCAAAATTGTTTATTAGTTTTTTGAGATCTTTCTAAAACTGAAAACCAAAAAAATGTACGACCTCAGTTTTTCGAAATATCTTCATCCAAAGTGATATTACGTTATTTCAACCCTCTTCAATTAAAATTGTTCAAAAAAAAATGTTTGGATGGCGATATTTCCGCAACCGAGACTCGTAGATGGTTGAAAATTTCAAAATTGTGTATTAGTTTTCTAAGATCTTTCTAAAACTGAAAACCAAAAAATTTTACGACCTCAGTTTTTCGAAATATCTTCATCCAAAGTGATATTACGTTATTTCAACCCTCTTCAATTAAAATTGTTCAAAAAAAAATGTTTGGATGGCGATATTTCCGCAACCGAGACTCGTAAGTGGTTGCGGTTTTCAGCACTGAATTGGAAATTCATAGACCTTTTCGTCAATGTAAAAATTTTAGCACATTTCGACAAATAAATTTTCATTGACTTTTTGAAAAAAGCATGGACCCCTTTGCTAATTTTGACCCCAAAAATTAAATGTCTCCAAAACCCATCGAAATGTACATCAAAAGAAAGGTATGTAAAAACTCTATTCGCGCGTGCTATCAAAAATCTTCTACGTGGTCCGGTTCTCAAAATATTTACATCCAAAGTTCCATTTGGACCGAATTTCACAGACCAACCCAAAAAATTGTTTGGATGGAGATATTTCTGCAATCGAGACTTGTAGATGGTTGAAAATTTCAAAATTGTGTATTAGTTTTCTAAAATCTTTCTAACACTGAAAACCAAAAAATTTTACGACCTCTGGTTCTCGAAATATCTGCAACCAAAGTGATATTACCTTATTTCGAACCAATTTAATTAAAATTGTTCAAACAAAATTGTTTAGATGGCGATATTTTTTAAATCAAGACTCGTAGATGGTTGAAAATTTTAAAATTGTTTATTAGTTTTTTGAGATCTTTCTAAAACTGAAAACCAAAAAAATTTACGACCTCAGTTTTTCGAAATATCTTCATCCAAAGTGATATTACGTTATTTCAACCCTCTTCAATTAAAATTGTTCAAAAAAAAATGTTTGGATGGCGATATTTCCGCAACCGAGACTCGTAAGTGGTTGCGGTTTTCAGCACTGAATTGGAAATTCATAGACCTTTTCGTCAATGTAAAAATTTTAGCACATTTCGACAAATAAATTTTCATTGACTTTTTGAAAAAAGCATGGACCCCTTTGCTAATTTTGACCCCAAAAATTAAATGTCTCCAAAACCCATCGAAATGTACATCAAAAGAAAGGTATGTAAAAACTCTATTCGCGCGTGCTATCAAAAATCTTCTACGTGGTCCGGTTCTCAAAATATTTACATCCAAAGTTCTATTCGGACCCAGTTTCAAAAACCAACCCAAAAAAATGTTTGGATGGCGATATTTCCCCAATCAAGACTCATAGATGGTTGAAAGTTCCAAAATTGCGTATTAGTTTTTTAAGATCTTTCTAAAACTGAAAACCAAAAAATTTTACGACCTCTGGTTCTCGAAATATCTTCAACCAAATTGATATTTCGAACCAATTTAGATAAAATTGTTCAAACAAAATTGTTTAGATGGCGATATTTTTTCAATCAAGACTCGTAGATATTTGAAAATTTCAAAATTGTGTATTAGTTTTCTAAGATCTTTCTAAAACTGAAAACCAAAAAATTTTACGACCTCAGTTTTTCGAAATATCTTCATCCAAAGTGATATTACGTTATTTCGAACCAATTTAATTAAAATTGTTCAAACAAAATGGTTTAGATGGCGATATTTTTTCAATCAAGACTCGCAGATGGTTGAAAATTTCAAAATTGTTTATTAGTTTTTTGAGATCTTTCTAAAACTGAAAACCAAAAAAATTTACGACCTCAGTTTTTCGAAATATCTTCATCCAAAGTGATATTACGTTATTTCAACCCTCTTCAATTAAAATTGTTCAAAAAAAAATGTTTGGATGGCGATATTTCCGCAACCGAGACTCGTAGATGGTTGAAAATTTCAAAATTGTGTATTAGTTTTCTAAGATCTTTCTAAAACTGAAAACCAAAAAATTTTACGACCTCAGTTTTTCGAAATATCTTCATCCAAAGTGATATTACGTTATTTCGAACCAATTTAATTAAAATTGTTCAAACAAAATTGTTTAGATGGCGATATTTTTTCAATCAAGACTCGTAGATGGTTGAAAATTTCAAAATTGTGTATTAGTTCTCTAAGATCTTTCTAAAACTGAAAACCAAAAAATTTTACGACCTCAGTTTTTCGAAATATCTTCATCCAAAGTGATATTACGTTATTTCGAACCAATTTAATTAAAATTGTTCAAACAAAATTGTTTAGATGGCGATATTTTTTCAATCAAGACTCGCAGATGGTTGAAAATTTCAAAATTGTTTATTAGTTTTTTGAGATCTTTCTAAAACTGAAAACCAAAAAAATTTACGACCTCAGTTTTTCGAAATATCTTCATCCAAAGTGATATTACGTTATTTCAACCCTCTTCAATTAAAATTGTTCAAAAAAAAATGTTTGGATGGCGATATTTCCGCAACCGAGACTCGTAGATGGTTGAAAATTTCAAAATTGTGTATTAGTTTTCTAAGATCTTTCTAAAACTGAAAACCAAAAAATTTTACGACCTCAGTTTTTCGAAATATCTTCATCCAAAGTGATATTACGTTATTTCGAACCAATTTAATTAAAATTGTTCAAACAAAATTGTTTAGATGGCGATATTTTTTCAATCAAGACTCGCAGATGGTTGAAAATTTCAAAATTGTTTATTAGTTTTTTGAGATCTTTCTAAAACTGAAAACCAAAAAAATGTACGACCTCAGTTTTTCGAAATATCTTCATCCAAAGTGATATTACGTTATTTCAACCCTCTTCAATTAAAATTGTTCAAAAAAAAATGTTTGGATGGCGATATTTCCGCAACCGAGACTCGTAGATGGTTGAAAATTTCAAAATTGTGTATTAGTTTTCTAAGATCTTTCTAAAACTGAAAACCAAAAAATTTTACGACCTCAGTTTTTCGAAATATCTTCATCCAAAGTGATATTACGTTATTTCGAACCAATTTAATTAAAATTGTTCAAACAAAATTGTTTAGATGGCGATATTTTTTCAATCAAGACTCGCAGATGGTTGAAAATTTCAAAATTGTTTATTAGTTTTTTGAGATCTTTCTAAAACTGAAAACCAAAAAAATGTACGACCTCAGTTTTTCGAAATATCTTCATCCAAAGTGATATTACGTTATTTCAACCCTCTTCAATTAAAATTGTTCAAAAAAAAATGTTTGGATGGCGATATTTCCGCAACCGAGACTCGTAGATGGTTGAAAATTTCAAAATTGTGTATTAGTTTTCTAAGATCTTTTTAAAACTGAAAACCAAAAAATTTTACGACCTCAGTTTTTCGAAATATCTTCATCCAAAGTGATATTACGTTATTTCAACCCTCTTCAATTAAAATTGTTCAAAAAAAAATGTTTGGATGGCGATATTTCCGCAACCGAGACTCGTAAGTGGTTGCGGTTTTCAGCACTGAATTGGAAATTCATAGACCTTTTCGTCAATGTAAAAATTTTAGCACATTTCGACAAATAAATTTTCATTGACTTTTTGAAAAAAGCATGGACTAACCCCTTTGCTAATTTTGACCCCAAAAATTAAATGTCTCCAAAACCCATCGAAATATACATCAAAAGAAAGGTATTTAAAAACTCTATTCGCAAGTTCTATCAAAAATCTTCTACGTGGTCCGGTTCTCAAAATATTTACATCCAAAGTTCTATTTGGACCGAATTTCACAAACCAACCCAAAAAATTGTTTGGATGGAGATATTTCTGCAATCGAGACTCGTAGATGGTTGAAAATTTCAAAATTGTGTATTAGTTTTCTAAGATCTTTCTAAAACTGAAAACCAAAAAATTTTACGACCTCAGTTTTTCGAAATATCTTCATCCAAAGTGATATTACGTTATTTCAACCCTCTTCAATTAAAATTGTTCAAAAAAAAATGTTTGGATGGCGATATTTCCGCAACCGAGACTCGTAGATGGTTGAAAATTTCAAAATTGTGTATTAGTTTTCTAAGATCTTTCTAAAACTGAAAACCAAAAAATTTTACGACCTCAGTTTTTCGAAATATCTTCATCCAAAGTGATATTACGTTATTTCGAACCAATTTAATTAAAATTGTTCAAACAAAATTGTTTAGATGGCGATATTTTTTCAATCAAGACTCGTAGATGGTTGAAAATTTCAAAATTGTGTATTAGTTCTCTAAGATCTTTCTAAAACTGAAACCAAAAAATTTTACGACCTCAGTTTTTCGAAATATCTTCATCCAAAGTGATATTACGTTATTTCGAACCAATTTAATTAAAATTGTTCAAACAAAATTGTTTAGATGGCGATATTTTTTCAATCAAGACTCGCAGATGGTTGAAAATTTCAAAATTGTTTATTAGTTTTTTGAGATCTTTCTAAAACTGAAAACCAAAAAAATTTACGACCTCAGTTTTTCGAAATATCTTCATCCAAAGTGATATTACGTTATTTCAACCCTCTTCAATTAAAATTGTTCAAAAAAAAATGTTTGGATGGCGATATTTCCGCAACCGAGACTCGTAGATGGTTGAAAATTTCAAAATTGTGTATTAGTTTTCTAAGATCTTTCTAAAACTGAAAACCAAAAAATTTTACGACCTCAGTTTTTCGAAATATCTTCATCCAAAGTGATATTACGTTATTTCGAACCAATTTAATTAAAATTGTTCAAACAAAATTGTTTAGATGGCGATATTTTTTAAATCAAGACTCGTAGATGGTTGAAAATTTTAAAATTGTGTATTAGTTTTCTGAGATCTTTCTAAAACTGAAAACCAAAAAAATTTACGACCTCAGTTTTTCGAAATATCTTCATCCAAAGTGATATTACGTTATTTCAACCCTCTTCAATTAAAATTGTTCAAAAAAAAATGTTTGGATGGCGATATTTCCGCAACCGAGACTCGTAAGTGGTTGCGGTTTTCAGCACTGAATTGGAAATTCATAGACCTTTTCGTCAATGTAAAAATTTTAGCACATTTCGACAAATAAATTTTCATTGACTTTTTGAAAAAAGCATGGACTAACCCCTTTGCTAATTTTGACCCCAAAAATTAAATGTCTCCAAAACCCATCGAAATATACATCAAAAGAAAGGTATTTAAAAACTCTATTCGCACGTGCTATCAAAAATCTTCTACGTGGTCCAGTTCTCAAAATATTTACATCCAAAGTTCTATTTGGACCGAATTTCACAAACCAACCCAAAAAATTGTTTGGATGGAGATATTTCTGCAATCGAGACTCGTAGATGGTTGAAAATTTCAAAATTGTGTATTAGTTTTCTAAGATCTTTCTAAAACTGAAAACCAAAAAATTTTACGACCTCTGGTTCTCGAAATATCTTCAACCAAATTGATATTTCGAACCAATTTAGATAAAATTGTTCAAACAAAATTGTTTAGATGGCGATATTTTTTCAATCAAGACTCGTAGATATTTGAAAATTTCAAAATTGTGTATTAGTTTTCTAAGATCTTTCTAAAACTGAAAACCAAAAAATTTTACGACCTCAGTTTTTCGAAATATCTTCATCCAAAGTGATATTACGTTATTTCGAACCAATTTAATTAAAATTGTTCAAACAAAATTGTTTAGATGGCGATATTTTTTCAATCAAGACTCGTAGATGGTTGAAAATTTCAAAATTGTGTATTAGTTTTCTAAGATCTTTCTAAAACTGAAAACCAAAAAATTTTACGACCTCAGTTTTTCGAAATATCTTCATCCAAAGTGATATTACGTTATTTCGAACCAATTTAATTAAAATTGTTCAAACAAAATGGTTTAGATGGCGATATTTTTTCAATCAAGACTCGCAGATGGTTGAAAATTTCAAAATTTTTTATTAGTTTTTTGAGATCTTTCTAAAACTGAAAACCAAAAAAATTTACGACCTCAGTTTTTCGAAATATCTTCATCCAAAGTGATATTACGTTATTTCAACCCTCTTCAATTAAAATTGTTCAAAAAAAAATGTTTGGATGGCGATATTTCCGCAACCGAGACTCGTAGATGGTTGAAAATTTCAAAATTGTGTATTAGTTTTCTAAGATCTTTCTAAAACTGAAAACCAAAAAATTTTACGACCTCAGTTTTTCGAAATATCTTCATCCAAAATGATATTACGTTATTTCGAACCAATTTAATTAAAATTGTTCAAACAAAATTGTTTAGATGGCGATATTTTTTCAATCAAGACTCGCAGATGGTTGAAAATTTCAAAATTGTTTATTAGTTTTTTGAGATCTTTCTAAAACTGAAAACCAAAAAAATTTACGACCTCAGTTTTTCGAAATATCTTCATCCAAAGTGATATTACGTTATTTCAACCCTCTTCAATTAAAATTGTTCAAAAAAAAATGTTTGGATGGCGATATTTCCGCAACCGAGACTCGTAAGTGGTTGCGGTTTTCAGCACTGAATTGGAAATTCATAGACCTTTTTGTCAATGTAAACATTTTAGCACATTTCGACAAATAAACTTTCATGGACTTTTTGAAAAAAGCATGGACTAACCCCTTTGCTAATTTTGACCCCAAAAATTAAATGTCTCCAAAACCCATCGAAATATACATCAAAAGAAAGGTATTTAAAAACTCTATTCGCAAGTGCTATCAAAAATCTTCTACGTGGTCCGGTTCTCAAAATATTTACATCCAAAGTTCTATTTGGACCGAATTTCACAAACCAACCCAAAAAATTGTTTGGATGGAGATATTTCTGATATCGAGACTCGTAGATGGTTGAAAATTTCAAAATTGTGTATTAGTTTTCTAAGATCTTTCTAAAACTGAAAACCAAAAAAATTTACGACCTCAGTTTTTCGAAATATCTTCATCCAAAGTGATATTACGTTATTTCAACCCTCTTCAATTAAAATTGTTAAAAAAAAAATGTTTGGATGGCGATATTTCCGCAACCGAGACTCGTAAGTGGTTGCGGTTTTCAGCACTGAATTGGAAATTCATAGACCTTTTTGTCAATGTAAACATTTTAGCACATTTCGACAAATAAACTTTCATGGACTTTTTGAAAAAAGCATGGACTAACCCCTTTGCTAATTTTGACCCCAAAAATTAAATGTCTCCAAAACCCATCGAAATATACATCAAAAGAAAGGTATTTAAAAACTCTATTCGCAAGTGCTATCAAAAATCTTCTACGTGGTCCGGTTCTCAAAATATTTACATCCAAAGTTCTATTTGGACCGAATTTCACAAACCAACCCAACAAATTGTTTGGATGGAGATATTTCTGCAATCGAGACTCGTAGATGGTTGAAAATTTCAAAATTGTGTATTAGTTTTCTAAGATCTTTCTAAAACTGAAAACCAAAAAATTTTACGACCTCTGGTTCTCGAAATATCTTCAACCAAAGTGATATTACCTTATTTCGAACCAATTTAATTAAAATTGTTCAAACAAAATTGTTTAGATGGCGATATTTTGTAATCAAGACTCGTAGATGGTTGAAAATTTTAAAATTGTTTATTAGTTTTTTGAGATCTTTCTAAAACTGAAAACCAAAAAAATTTACGACCTCAGTTTTTCGAAATATCTTCATCCAAAGTGATATTACGTTATTTCAACCCTCTTCAATTAAAATTGTTCAAAAAAAAATGTTTGGATGGCGATATTTCCGCAACCGAGACTCGTAAGTGGTTGCGGTTTTCAGCACTGAATTGGAAATTCATAGACCTTTTCGTCAATGTAAAAATTTTAGCACATTTCGACAAATAAATTTTCATTGACTTTTTGAAAAAAGCATGGACTAACCCCTTTGCTAATTTTGGTTGCGGTTTTCAGCACTGAATTGGAAATTCATAGACCTGTTTGTCAATGTAAACATTTTAGCACATTTCGACAAATAAACTTTCATGGACTTTTTGAAAAAAGCATGGACTAACCCCTTTGCTAATTTTGACCCCAAAAATTAAATGTCTCTAAAACCCATCGAAATATACATCAAAATAAAGGTATTTAAAAACTCTAATCGCACGTGCTATCAAAAATTTTCTACGTGGTCCGGTTCTCAAAATATTTACATCCAAATTTCTATTTGGACCGAATTTCACAAACCAACCCAACAAATTGTTTGGATGGAGATATTTCTGCAATCGAGACTCGTAGATGGTTGAAAATTTCAAAATTGTGTATTAGTTTTCTAAGATCTTTCTAAAACTGAAAACCAAAAAATTTTACGACCTCTGGTTCTCGAAATATCTTCAACCAAATTGATATTACCTTATTTCGAACCAATTTAATTAAAATTGTTCAAACAAAATTGTTTAGATGGCGATATTTTGTAATCAAGACTCGTAGATGGTTGAAAATTTTAAAATTTTAAAATTGTTTATTAGTTTTTTGAGATCTTTCTAAAACTGAAAACCAAAAAAATTTACGACCTCAGTTTTTCGAAATATCTTCATCCAAAGTGATATTACGTTATTTCAACCCTCTTCAATTAAAATTGTTCAAAAAAAAATGTTTGGATGGCGATATTTCCGCAACCGAGACTCGTAAGTGGTTGCGGTTTTCAGCACTGAATTGGAAATTCATAGACCATTTCGTCAATGTTAACATTTTAGCACATTTCGACAAATAAACTTTCATGGACTTTTTGAAAAAAGCATGGACTAACCCCTTTGCTAATTTTGACCCCAAAAATTAAATGTCTCCAAAACCCATCGAAATATACATCAAAAGAAAGGTATTTAAAAACTCTATTCGCAAGTGCTATCAAAAATCTTCGACGTGGTCCGGTTCTCAAAATATTTACATCCAAAGTTCTATTTGGACCGAATTTCACAAACCAACCCAACAAATTGTTTGGATGGAGATATTTCTGCAATCGAGACTCGTAGATGGTTGAAAATTTCAAAATTGTGTATTAGTTTTCTAAGATCTTTCTAAAACTGAAAACCAAAAAATTTTACGACCTCTGGTTCTCGAAATATCTTCAACCAAAGTGATATTACCTTATTTCGAACCAATTTAATTAAAATTGTTCAAACAAAATTGTTTAGATGGCGATATTTTGTAATCAAGACTCGTAGATGGTTGAAAATTTTAAAATTTTAAAATTGTTTATTAGTTTTTTGACATCTTTCTAAAACTGAAAACCAAAAAAATTTACGACCTCAGTTTTTCGAAATATCTTCATCCAAAGTGATATTACGTTATTTCAACCCTCTTCAATTAAAATTGTTCAAAAAAAAATGTTTGGATGGCGATATTTCCGCAACCGAGACTCGTAAGTGGTTGCGGTTTTCAGCACTGAATTGGAAATTCATAGACCATTTCGTCAATGTAAAAATTTTAGCACATTTCGACAAATAAATTTCTGCATATCGAGACTCGTAGATGGTTGAAAATTTCAAAATTGTGTATTAGTTTTCTAAGATCTTTCTAGAACTGAAAACCAAAAAATTTTACGACCTCTGGTTCTCGAAATATCTTCAACCAAAGTGATATTACCTTATTTCGAACCAATTTAATTAAAATTGTTCAAACAAAATTGTTTAGATGGCGATATTTTGTAATCAAGACTCGTAGATGGTTGAAAATTTTAAAATTGTTTATTAGTTTTTTGACATCTTTCTAAAACTGAAAACCAAAAAAATTTACGACCTCAGTTTTTCGAAATATCTTCATCCAAAGTGATATTACGTTATTTCAACCCTCTTCAATTAAAATTGTTCAAAAAAAAATGTTTGGATGGCGATATTTCCGCAACCGAGACTCGTAAGTGGTTGCGGTTTTCAGCACTGAATTGGAAATTCATAGACCTTTTCGTCAATGTAAAAATTTTAGCACATTTCGACAAATAAATTTTCATTGACTTTTTGAAAAAAGCATGGACTAACCCCTTTGCTAATTTTGACCCCAAAAATTAAATGTCTCCAAAACCCATCGAAATATACATCAAAAGAAAGGTATTTAAAAACTCTATTCGCAAGTGCTATCAAAAATCTTCTACGTGGTCCGGTTCTCAAAATATTTACATCCAAAGTTCTATTTGGACCGAATTTCACAAACCAACCCAACAAATTGTTTGGATGGAGATATTTCTGCAATCGAGACTCGTAGATGGTTGAAAATTTCAAAATTGTGTATCAGTTTTCTAAGATCTTTCTAGAACTGAAAACCAAAAAATTTTACGACCTCTGGTTCTCGAAATATCTTCAACCAAAGTGATATTACCTTATTTCGAACCAATTTAATTAAAATTGTTCAAACAAAATTGTTTAGATGGCGATATTTTGTAATCAAGACTCGTAGATGGTTGAAAATTTTAAAATTGTTTATTAGTTTTTTGACATCTTTCTAAAACTGAAAACCAAAAAAATTTACGACCTCAGTTTTTCGAAATATCTTCATCCAAAGTGATATTACGTTATTTCAACCCTCTTCAATTAAAATTGTTCAAAAAAAAATGTTTGGATGGCGATATTTCCGCAACCGAGACTCGTAAGTGGTTGCGGTTTTCAGCACTGAATTGGAAATTCATAGACCATTTCGTCAATGTAAAAATTTTAGCACATTTCGACAAATAAATTTTCATTGACTTTTTGAAAAAAGCATGGACTAACCCCTTTGCTAATTTTGACCCCAAAAATTAAATGTCTCAAAAACCCATCGAAATATACATCAAAAGAAAGGTATTTAAAAACTCTATTCGCAAGTGCTATCAAAAATCTTCTACGTGGTCCGGTTCTCAAAATATTTACATCCAAAGTTCTATTTGGACCGAATTTCACAAACCAACCCAACAAATTGTTTGGATGGAGATATTTCTGCAATCGAGACTCGTAGATGGTTGAAAATTTCAAAATTGTGTATTAGTTTTCTAAGATCTTTCTAAAACTGAAAACCAAAAAATTTTACGACCTCTGGTTCTCGAAATATCTTCAACCAAAGTGATAATACCTTATTTCGAACCAATTTAATTAAAATTGTTCAAACAAAATTGTTTAGATGGCGATATTTTGTAATCAAGACTCGAAGATGGTTGAAAATTTTAAAATTGTTTATTAGTTTTTTGAGATCTTTCTAAAACTGAAAACCAAAAAAATTTACGACCTCAGTTTTTCGAAATATCTTCATCGAAACTGATATTACGTTATTTCAACCCTCTTCAATTAAAATTGTTCAAAAAAAATGTTTGGATGGCGATATTTCCGCAACCGAGACTCGTAAGTGGTTGCGGTTTTCAGCACTGAATTGGAAATTCATAGACCTTTTCGTCAATGTAAAAATTTTAGCACATTTCGACAAATAAATTTTCATTGACTTTTTGAAAAAAGCATGGACTAACCCCTTTGCTAATTTTGACCCCAAAAATTAAATGTCTCCAAAACCCATCGAAATATACATCAAAAGAAAGGTATTTAAAAACTCTATTCGCAAGTGCTATCAAAAATCTTCTACGTGGTCCGGTTCTCAAAATATTTACATCCAAAGTTCTATTTGGACCGAATTTCACAAACCAACCCAACAAATTGTTTGGATGGAGATATTTCTGCAATCGAGACTCGTAGATGGTTGAAAATTTCAAAATTGTGTATTAGTTTTCTAAGATCTTTCTAAAACTGAAAACCAAAAAATTTTACGACCTCTGGTTCTCGAAATATCTTCAACCAAAGTGATATTACCTTATTTCGAACCAATTTAATTAAAATTGTTCAAACAAAATTGTTTAGATGGCGATATTTTGTAATCAAGACTCGAAGATGGTTGAAAATTTTAAAATTGTTTATTAGTTTTTTGAGATCTTTCTAAAACTGAAAACCAAAAAAATTTACGACCTCAGTTTTTCGAAATATCTTCATCCAAAGTGATATTACGTTATTTCAACCCTCTTCAATTAAAATTGTTCAAAAAAAATGTTTGGATGGCGATATTTCCGCAACCGAGACTCGTAAGTGGTTGCGGTTTTCAGCACTGAATTGGAAATTCATAGACCTTTTCGTCAATGTAAAAATTTTAGCACATTTCGACAAATAAATTTTCATTGACTTTTTGAAAAAAGCATGGACTAACCCCTTTGCTAATTTTGACCCCAAAAATTAAATGTCTCCAAAACCCATCGAAATATACATCAAAAGAAAGGTATTTAAAAACTCTATTCGCAAGTGCTATCAAAAATCTTCTACGTGGTCCGGTTCTCAAAATATTTACATCCAAAGTTCTATTTGGACCGAATTTCACAAACCAACCCAAAAAATTGTTTGGATAGAGATATTTCTGCAATCGAGACTCGTAGATGGTTGAGAATTTCAAAATTGTGTATTAGTTTTCTAAGATCTTTCTAAAACTGAAAACCAAAAAATTTTACGACCTCTGGTTCTCGAAATATCTTCAACCAAAGTGATATTACCTTATTTCGAACCAATTTAATTAAAATTGTTCAAACAAAATTGTTTAGATGGCGATATTTTGTAATCAAGACTCGAAGATGGTTGAAAATTTTAAAATTGTTTATTAGTTTTTTGAGATCTTTCTAAAACTGAAAACCAAAAAAATTTACGACCTCAGTTTTTCGAAATATCTTCATCGAAACTGATATTACGTTATTTCAACCCTCTTCAATTAAAATTGTTCAAAAAAAATGTTTGGATGGCGATATTTCCGCAACCGAGACTCGTAAGTGGTTGCGGTTTTCAGCACTGAATTGGAAATTCATAGACCTTTTCGTCAATGTAAAAATTTTAGCACATTTCGACAAATAAATTTTCATTGACTTTTTGAAAAAAGCATGGACTAACCCCTTTGCTAATTTTGACCCCAAAAATTAAATGTCTCCAAAACCCATCGAAATAAACATCAAAAGAAAGGTATTTAAAAACTCTATTCGCACGTGCTATCAAAAATCTTCTACGTGGTCCAGTTCTCAAAATATTTACATCCAAAGTTCTATTTGGACCGAATTTCACAAACCAACCCAAAAAATTGTTTGGATGGAGATATTTCTGCAATCGAGACTCGTAGATGGTTGAAAATTTCAAAATTGTGTATTAGTTTTCTAAGATCTTTCTAAAACTGAAAACCAAAAAATTTTACGACCTCTGGTTCTCGAAATATCTTCAACCAAATTGATATTTCGAACCAATTTAGATAAAATTGTTCAAACAAAATTGTTTAGATGGCGATATTTTGTAATCAAGACTCGAAGATGGTTGAAAATTTTAAAATTGTTTATTAGTTTTTTGAGATCTTTCTAAAACTGAAAACCAAAAAAATTTACGACCTCAGTTTTTCGAAATATCTTCATCCAAAGTGATATTACGTTATTTCAACCCTCTTCAATTAAAATTGTTCAAAAAAAAATGTTTGGATGGCGATATTTCCGCAACCGAGACTCGTAAGTGGTTGCGGTTTTCAGCACTGAATTGGAAATTCATAGACCTTTTCGTCAATGTAAAAATTTTAGCACATTTCGACAAATAAATTTTCATTGACTTTTTGAAAAAAGCATGGACTAACCCCTTTGCTAATTTTGACCCCAAAAATTAAATGTCTCCAAAACCCATCGAAATATACATCAAAAGAAAGGTATTTAAAAACTCTATTCGCAAGTGCTATCAAAAATCTTCTACGTGGTCCGGTTCTCAAAATATTTACATCCAAAGTTCTATTTGGACCGAATTTCACAAACCAACCCAACAAATTGTTTGGATGGAGATATTTCTGCAATCGAGACTCGTAGATGGTTGAAAATTTCAAAATTGTGTATTAGTTTTCTAAGATCTTTCTAAAACTGAAAACCAAAAAATTTTACGACCTCTGGTTCTCGAAATATCTTCAACCAAAGTGATATTACCTTATTTCGAACCAATTTAATTAAAATTGTTCAAACAAAATTGTTTAGATGGCGATATTTTGTAATCAAGACTCGTAGATGGTTGAAAATTTTAAAATTTTAAAATTGTTTATTAGTTTTTTGAGATCTTTCTAAAACTGAAAACCAAAAAAATTTACGACCTCAGTTTTTCGAAATATCTTCATCCAAAGTGATATTACGTTATTTCAACCCTCTTCAATTAAAATTGTTCAAAAAAAAATGTTTGGATGGCGATATTTCCGCAACCGAGACTCGTAAGTGGTTGCGGTTTTCAGCACTGAATTGGAAATTCATAGACCTTTTTGTCAATGTAAACATTTTAGCACATTTCGACAAATAAACTTTCATGGACTTTTTGAAAAAAGCATGGACTAACCCCTTTGCTAATTTTGACCCCAAAAATTAAATGTCTCCAAAACCCATCAAAATATACATCAAAAGAAAGGTATTTAAAAACTCTAATCGCACGTGCTATCAAAAATTTTCTACGTGGTCCGGTTCTCAAAATATTTACATCCAAATTTCTATTTGGACCGAATTTCACAAACCAACCCAACAAATTGTTTGGATGGAGATATTTCTGCAATCGAGACTCGTAGATGGTTGAAAATTTCAAAATTGTGTATTAGTTTTCTAAGATCTTTCTAAAACTGAAAACCAAAAAATTTTACGACCTCTGGTTCTCGAAATATCTTCAACCAAAGTGATATTACCTTATTTCGAACCAATTTAATTAAAATTGTTCAAACAAAATTGTTTAGATGGCGATATTTTGTAATCAAGACTCGTAGATGGTTGAAAATTTTAAAATTTTAAAATTGTTTATTAGTTTTTTGAGATCTTTCTAAAACTGAAAACCAAAAAAATTTACGACCTCAGTTTTTCGAAATATCTTCATCCAAAGTGATATTACGTTATTTCAACCCTCTTCAATTAAAATTGTTCAAAAAAAAATGTTTGGATGGCGATATTTCCGCAACCGAGACTCGTAAGTGGTTGCGGTTTTCAGCACTGAATTGGAAATTCATAGACCATTTCGTCAATGTTAACATTTTAGCACATTTCGACAAATAAACTTTCATGGACTTTTTGAAAAAAGCATGGACTAACCCCTTTGCTAATTTTGACCCCAAAAATTAAATGTCTCCAAAACCCATCGAAATATACATCAAAAGAAAGGTATTTAAAAACTCTATTCGCAAGTGCTATCAAAAATCTTCGACGTGGTCCGGTTCTCAAAATATTTACATCCAAAGTTCTATTTGGACCGAATTTCACAAACCAACCCAAAAAATTGTTTGGATGGAGATATTTCTGCAATCGAGACTCGTAGATGGTTGAAAATTTCAAAATTGTGTATTAGTTTTCTAAGATCTTTCTAAAACTGAAAACCAAAAAATTTTACGACCTCTGGTTCTCGAAATATCTTCAACCAAATTGATATTTCGAACCAATTTAGATAAAATTGTTCAAACAAAATTGTTTAGATGGCGATATTTTGTAATCAAGACTCGAAGATGGTTGAAAATTTTAAAATTGTTTATTAGTTTTTTGAGATCTTTCTAAAACTGAAAACCAAAAAAATTTACGACCTCAGTTTTTCGAAATATCTTCATCGAAACTGATATTACGTTATTTCAACCCTCTTCAATTAAAATTGTTCAAAAAAAATGTTTGGATGGCGATATTTCCGCAACCGAGACTCGTAAGTGGTTGCGGTTTTCAGCACTGAATTGGAAATTCATAGACCTTTTCGTCAATGTAAAAATTTTAGCACATTTCGACAAATAAATTTTCATTGACTTTTTGAAAAAAGCATGGACTAACCCCTTTGCTAATTTTGACCCCAAAAATTAAATGTCTCCAAAACCCATCAAAATATACATCAAAAGAAAGGTATTTAAAAACTCTATTCGCAAGTGCTATCAAAAATCTTCTACGTGGTCCGGTTCTCAAAATATTTACATCCAAAGTTCTATTTGGACCGAATTTCACAAACCAACCCAACAAATTGTTTGGATGGAGATATTTCTGCAATCGAGACTCGTAGATGGTTGAAAATTTCAAAATTGTGTATTAGTTTTCTAAGATCTTTCTAAAACTGAAAACCAAAAAATTTTACGACCTCTGGTTCTCGAAATATCTTCAACCAAAGTGATATTACCTTATTTCGAACCAATTTAATTAAAATTGTTCAAACAAAATTGTTTAGATGGCGATATTTTGTAATCAAGACTCGTAGATGGTTGAAAATTTCAAAATTGTGTATTAGTTTTCTAAGATCTTTCTAAAACTGAAAACCAAAAAAATTTACGACCTCAGTTTTTCGAAATATCTTCATCCAAAGTGATATTACGTTATTTCAACCCTCTTCAATTAAAATTGTTCAAAAAAAAATGTTTGGATGGCGATATTTCCGCAACCGAGACTCGTAAGTGGTTGCGGTTTTCAGCACTGAATTGGAAATTCATAGACCTTTTTGTCAATGTAAACATTTTAGCACATTTCGACAAATAAACTTTCATGGACTTTTTGAAAAAAGCATGGACTAACCCCTTTGCTAATTTTGACCCCAAAAATTAAATGTCTCCAAAACCCATCGAAATATACATCAAAAGAAAGGTATTTAAAAACTCTATTCGCAAGTGCTATCAAAAATCTTCTACGTGGTCCGGTTCTCAAAATATTTACATCCAAAGTTCTATTTGGACCGAATTTCACAAACCAACCCAACAAATTGTTTGGATGGAGATATTTCTGCAATCGAGACTCGTAGATGGTTGAAAATTTCAAAATTGTGTATTAGTTTTCTAAGATCTTTCTAAAACTGAAAACCAAAAAATTTTACGACCTCTGGTTCTCGAAATATCTTCAACCAAAGTGATATTACCTTATTTCGAACCAATTTAATTAAAATTGTTCAAACAAAATTGTTTAGATGGCGATATTTTGTAATCAAGACTCGTAGATGGTTGAAAATTTCAAAATTGTGTATTAGTTTTCTAAGATCTTTCTAAAACTGAAAACCAAAAAAATTTACGACCTCAGTTTTTCGAAATATCTTCATCCAAAGTGATATTACGTTATTTCAACCCTCTTCAATTAAAATTGTTAAAAAAAAAATGTTTGGATGGCGATATTTCCGCAACCGAGACTCGTAAGTGGTCTCGGTTTTCAGCACTGAATTGGAAATTCATAGACCTTTTCGTCAATGTAAAAATTTTAGCACATTTCGACAAATAAATTTTCATTGACTTTTTGAAAAAAGCATGGACTAACCCCTTTGCTAATTTTGACCCCAAAAATTAAATGTCTCCAAAACCCATCGAAATATACATCAAAAGAAAGGTATTTAAAAACTCTATTCGCAAGTGCTATCAAAAATCTTCTACGTGGTCCGGTTCTCAAAATATTTACATCCAAAGTTCTATTTGGACCGAATTTCACAAACCAACCCAACAAATTGTTTGGATGGAGATATTTCTGCAATCGAGACTCGTAGATGGTTAAAAATTTTAAAATTGTGTATTAGTTTTTTGAGATCTTTCTAAAACTGAAAACCAAAAAAATTTACGACCTCAGTTTTTCGAAATATCTTCATCCAAAGTGATATTACGTTATTTCAACCCTCTTCAATTAAAATTGTTCAAAAAAAAATGTTTGGATGGCGATATTTCCGCAACCGAGACTCGTAAGTGGTTGCGGTTTTCAGCACTGAATTGGAAATTCATAGACCTTTTCGTCAATGTAAAAATTTTAGCACATTTCGACAAATAAATTTTCATTGACTTTTTGAAAAAAGCATGGACTAACCCCTTTGCTAATTTTGACCCCAAAAATTAAATGTCTCCAAAACCCATCGAAATATACATCAAAAGAAAGGTATTTAAAAACTCTATTCGCAAGTGCTATCAAAAATCTTCTACGTGGTCCGGTTCTCAAAATATTTACATCCAAAGTTCTATTTGGACCGAATTTCACAAACCAACCCAACAAATTGTTTGGATGGAGATATTTCTGCAATCGAGACTCGTAGATGGTTGAAAATTTCAAAATTGTGTATTAGTTTTCTAAGATCTTTCTAAAACTGAAAACCAAAAAATTTTACGACCTCTGGTTCTCGAAATATCTTCAACCAAAGTGATATTACCTTATTTCGAACCAATTTAATTAAAATTGTTCAAACAAAATTGTTTAGATGGCGATATTTTGTAATCAAGACTCGTAGATGGTTGAAAATTTTAAAATTTTAAAATTGTTTATTAGTTTTTTGAGATCTTTCTAAAACTGAAAACCAAAAAAATTTACGACCTCAGTTTTTCGAAATATCTTCATCCAAAGTGATATTACGTTATTTCAACCCTCTTCAATTAAAATTGTTCAAAAAAAAATGTTTGGATGGCGATATTTCCGCAACCGAGACTCGTAAGTGGTTGCGGTTTTCAGCACTGAATTGGAAATTCATAGACCTTTTCGTCAATGTAAAAATTTTAGCACATTTCGACAAATTAATTTTCATTGACTTTTTGAAAAAAGCATGGACTAACCCCTTTGCTAATTTTGACCCCAAAAATTAAATGTCTCCAAAACCCATCGAAATATACATCAAAAGAAAGGTATTTAAAAACTCTATTCGCAAGTGCTATCAAAAATCTTCTACGTGGTCCGGTTCTCAAAATATTTACATCCAAAGTTCTATTTGGACCGAATTTCACAAACCAACCCAACAAATTGTTTGGATGGAGATATTTCTGCAATCGAGACTCGTAGATGGTTAAAAATTTTAAAATTGTGTATTAGTTTTTTGAGATCTTTCTAAAACTGAAAACCAAAAAAATTTACGACCTCAGTTTTTCGAAATATCTTCATCCAAAGTGATATTACGTTATTTCAACCCTCTTCAATTAAAATTGTTCAAAAAAAAATGTTTGGATGGCGATATTTCCGCAACCGAGACTCGTAAGTGGTTGCGGTTTTCAGCACTGAATTGGAAATTCATAGACCTTTTCGTCAATGTAAAAATTTTAGCACATTTCGACAAATAAATTTTCATTGACTTTTTGAAAAAAGCATGGACTAACCCCTTTGCTAATTTTGACCCCAAAAATTAAATGTCTCCAAAACCCATCGAAATATACATCAAAAGAAAGGTATTTAAAAACTCTATTCGCAAGTGCTATCAAAAATCTTCTACGTGGTCCGGTTCTCAAAATATTTACATCCAAAGTTCTATTTGGACCGAATTTCACAAACCAACCCAACAAATTGTTTGGATGGAGATATTTCTGCAATCGAGACTCGTAGATGGTTGAAAATTTCAAAATTGTGTATTAGTTTTCTAAGATCTTTCTAAAACTGAAAACCAAAAAATTTTACGACCTCTGGTTCTCGAAATATCTTCAACCAAAGTGATATTACCTTATTTCGAACCAATTTAATTAAAATTGTTCAAACAAAATTGTTTAGATGGCGATATTTTGTAATCAAGACTCGTAGATGGTTGAAAATTTTAAAATTTTAAAATTGTTTATTAGTTTTTTGAGATCTTTCTAAAACTGAAAACCAAAAAAATTTACGACCTCAGTTTTTCGAAATATCTTCATCCAAAGTGATATTACGTTATTTCAACCCTCTTCAATTAAAATTGTTCAAAAAAAAATGTTTGGATGGCGATATTTCCGCAACCGAGACTCGTAAGTGGTTGCGGTTTTCAGCACTGAATTGGAAATTCATAGACCTTTTCGTCAATGTAAAAATTTTAGCACATTTCGACAAATTAATTTTCATTGACTTTTTGAAAAAAGCATGGACTAACCCCTTTGCTAATTTTGACCCCAAAAATTAAATGTCTCCAAAACCCATCGAAATATACATCAAAAGAAAGGTATTTAAAAACTCTAATCGCACGTGCTATCAAAAATTTTCTACGTGGTCCGGTTCTCAAAATATTTACATCCAAAGTTCTATTTGGACCGAATTTCACAAACCAACCCAACAAATTGTTTGGATGGAGATATTTCTGCAATCGAGACTCGTAGATGGTTGAAAATTTCAAAATTGTGTATTAGTTTTCTAAAATCTTTCTAACACTGAAAACCAAAAAATTTTACGACCTCTGGTTCTCGAAATATCTTCAACCAAAGTGATATTACCTTATTTCGAACCAATTTAATTAAAATTGTTCAAACAAAATTGTTTAGATGGCGATATTTTTTCAATCAAGACTCGTAGATGGTTGAAAATTTTAAAATTGCCTATTAGTTTTTTGAGATCTTTCTAAAACTGAAAACCAAAAAAATTTACGACCTCAGTTTTTCGAAATATCTTCATCCAAAGTGATATTACGTTATTTCAACCCTCTTCAATTAAAATTGTTCAAAAAAAAAATGTTTGGATGGCGATATTTCCGCAACCGAGACTCGTAAGTGGTTGCGGTTTTCAGCACTGAATTGGAAATTCATAGACCTTTTCGTCAATGTAAAAATTTTAGCACATTTCGACAAATAAATTTTCATTGACTTTTTGAAAAAAGCATGGACTAACTAACCCCTTTGCTAATTTTGACCCCAAAAATTAAATGTCTCCAAAACCCATCGAAATATACATCAAAAGAAAGGTATTTAAAAACTCTATTCGCAAGTGCTATCAAAAATCTTCGACGTGGTCCGGTTCTCAAAATATTTACATCCAAAGTTCTATTTGGACCGAATTTCACAAACCAACCCAAAAAATTGTTTGGATGGAGATATTCCTACAATCGAGACTCGTAGATGGTTGAAAATTTCAAAATTGTGTATTAGTTTTCTAAGATCTTTCTAAAACTGAAAACCAAAAAATTTTACGACCTCTGGTTCTCGAAATATCTTCAACCAAAGTGATATTACCTTATTTCGAACCAATTTAATTAAAATTGTTCAAACAAAATTGTTTAGATGGCGATATTTTGTAATCAAGACTCGTAGATGGTTGAAAATTTTAAAATTGTTTATTAGTTTTTTGACATCTTTCTAAAACTGAAAACCAAAAAAATTTACGACCTCAGTTTTTCGAAATATCTTCATCCAAAGTGATATTACGTTATTTCAACCCTCTTCAATTAAAATTGTTCAAAACAAAATGTTTGGATGGCGATATTTCCGCAACCGAGACTCGTAAGTGGTTGCGGTTTTCAGCACTGAATTGGAAATTCATAACCCTTTTCGTCAATGTAAAAATTTTAGCACATTTCGACAAATAAATTTTCATTGACTTTTTGAAAAAAGCATGGACTAACCCCTTTGCTAATTTTGACCCCAAAAATTAAATGTCTCCAAAACCCATCGAAATATACATCAAAAGAAAGGTATTTAAAAACTCTAATCGCACGTGCTATCAAAAATTTTCTACGTGGTCCGGTTCTCAAAATATTTACATCCAAATTTCTATTTGGACCGAATTTCACAAACCAACCCAACAAATTGTTTGGATGGAGATATTTCTGCAATCGAGACTCGTAGATGGTTGAAAATTTCAAAATTGTGTATTAGTTTTCTAAAATCTTTCTAACACTGAAAACCAAAAAATTTTACGACCTCTGGTTCTCGAAATATCTTCAACCAAAGTGATATTACCTTATTTCGAACCAATTTAATTAAAATTGTTCAAACAAAATTGTTTAGATGGCGATATTTTTTCAATCAAGACTCGTAGATGGTTGAAAATTTTAAAATTGCCTATTAGTTTTTTGAGATCTTTCTAAAACTGAAAACCAAAAAAATTTACGACCTCAGTTTTTCGAAATATCTTCATCCAAAGTGATATTACGTTATTTCAACCCTCTTCAATTAAAATTGTTCAAAAAAAAAATGTTTGGATGGCGATATTTCCGCAACCGAGACTCGTAAGTGGTTGCGGTTTTCAGCACTGAATTGGAAATTCATAGACCTTTTCGTCAATGCAAAAATTTTAGCACATTTCGACAAATAAATTTTCATTGACTTTTTGAAAAAAGCATGGACTAACCCCTTTGCTAATTTTGACCCCAAAAATTAAATGTCTCCAAAACCCATCGAAATATACATCAAGAAAGGTATTTAAAAACTCTATTCGCAAGTGCTATCAAAAATCGTCTACGTGGTCCGGTTCTCAAAATATTTACATCCAAAGTTCTATTTGGACCGAATTTCACAAACCAACCCAACAAATTGTTTGGATGGAGATATTTCTGCAATCGAGACTCGTAGATGGTTGAAAATTTCAAAATTGTGTATTAGTTTTCTAAGATCTTTCTAAAACTGAAAACCAAAAAATTTTACGACCTCTGGTTCTCGAAATATCTTCAACCAAAGTGATATTACCTTATTTCGAACCAATTTAATTAAAATTGTTCAAACAAAATTGTTTAGATGGCGATATTTTGTAATCAAGACTCGAAGATGGTTGAAAATTTTAAAATTGTTTATTAGTTTTTTGAGATCTTTCTAAAACTGAAAACCAAAAAAATTTACGACCTCAGTTTTTCGAAATATCTTCATCCAAAGTGATATTACGTTATTTCAACCCTCTTCAATTAAAATTGTTCAAAAAAAAATGTTTGGATGGCGATATTTCCGCAACCGAGACTCGTAAGTGGTTGCGGTTTTCAGCACTGAATTGGAAATTCATAGACCTTTTCGTCAATGTAAAAATTTTAGCACATTTCGACAAATAAATTTTCATTGACTTTTTGAAAAAAGCATGGACTAACCCCTTTGCTAATTTTGACCCCAAAAATTAAATGTCTCCAAAACCCATCGAAATATACATCAAAAGAAAGGTATTTAAAAACTCTATTCGCAAGTGCTATCAAAAATCTTCTACGTGGTCCGGTTCTCAAAATATTTACATCCAAAGTTCTATTTGGACCGAATTTCACAAACCAACCCAACAAATTGTTTGGATGGAGATATTTCTGCAATCGAGACTCGTAGATGGTTGAAAATTTCAAAATTGTGTATTAGTTTTCTAAGATCTTTCTAAAACTGAAAACCAACAAATTTTACGACCTCTGGTTCTCGAAATATCTTCAACCAAAGTGATATTACCTTATTTCGAACCAATTTAATTAAAATTGTTCAAACAAAATTGTTTAGATGGCGATATTTTGTAATCAAGACTCGTAGATGGTTGAAAATTTTAAAATTTTAAAATTGTTTATTAGTTTTTTGAGATCTTTCTAAAACTGAAAACCAAAAAAATTTACGACCTCAGTTTTTCGAAATATCTTCATCCAAAGTGATATTACGTTATTTCGAACCAATTTAATTAAAATTGTTCAAACAAAATTGTTTAGATGGCGATATTTTTTCAATCAAGACTCGTAGATGGTTGAAAATTTAAAAATTGCCTATTAGTTTTTTGAGATCTTTCTAAAACTGAAAACCAAAAAAATTTACGACCTCAGTTTTTCGAAATATCTTCATCCAAAGTGATATTACGTTATTTCAACCCTCTTCAATTAAAATTGTTCAAAAAAAAATGTTTGGATGGCGATATTTCCGCAACCGAGACTCGTAAGTGGTTGCGGTTTTCAGCACTGAATTGGAAATTCATAGACCTTTTCGTCAATGTAAAAATTTTAGCACATTTCGACAAATAAATTTTCATTGACTTTTTGAAAAAAGCATGGACTAACCCCTTTGCTAATTTTGACCCCAAAAATTAAATGTCTCCAAAACCCATCGAAATATACATCAAAAGAAAGGTATTTAAAAACTCTATTCGCAAGTGCTATCAAAAATCTTCTACGTGGTCCGGTTCTCAAAATATTTACATCCAAAGTCCTATTTGGACCGAATTTCACAAACCAACCCAACAAATTGTTTGGATGGAGATATTTCTGCAATCGAGACTCGTAGATGGTTGAAAATTTCAAAATTGTGTATTAGTTTTCTAAAATCTTTCTAACACTGAAAACCAAAAAATTTTACGACCTCTGGTTCTCGAAATATCTTCAACCAAAGTGATATTACCTTATTTCGAACCAATTTAATTAAAATTGTTCAAACAAAATTGTTTAGATGGCGATATTTTTTCAATCAAGACTCGTAGATGGTTGAAAATTTTAAAATTATTTATTAGTTTTTTGAGATCTTTCTAAAACTGAAAACCAAAAAAATTTACGACCTCAGTTTTTCGAAATCTTCAATTATAAAATTGTTCAAAAAAAAAAATGTTTGGATGGCGATATTTCCGCAACCGAGACTCGTAAGTGGTTGCGGTTTTCAGCACTGAATTGGAAATTCATAGACCTTTTCGTCAATGTAAAAATTTTAGCACATTTCGACAAATAAATTTTCATTGACTTTTTGAAAAAAGCATGGACTAACCCCTTTGCTAATTTTGACCCCAAAAATTAAATGTCTCCAAAACCCATCGAAATATACATCAAAAGAAAGGTATTTAAAAACTCTATTCGCAAGTGCTATCAAAAATCTTCTACGTGGTCCGGTTCTCAAAATATTTACATCCAAAGTCCTATTTGGACCGAATTTCACAAACCAACCCAACAAATTGTTTGGATGGAGATATTTCTGCAATCGAGACTCGTAGATGGTTGAAAATTTCAAAATTGTGTATTAGTTTTCTAAGATCTTTCTAAAACTGAAAACCAAAAAATTTTACGACCTCTGGTTCTCGAAATATCTTCAACCAAAGTGATATTACCTTATTTCGAACCAATTTAATTAAAATTGTTCAAACAAAATTGTTTAGATGGCGATATTTTGTAATCAAGACTCGTAGATGGTTGAAAATTTTTAAATTGTTTATTAGTTTTTTGACATCTTTCTAAAACTGAAAACCAAAAAAATTTACGACCTCAGTTTTTCGAAATATCTTCATCCAAAGTGATATTACGTTATTTCAACCCTCTTCAATTAAAATTGTTCAAAAAAAAATGTTTGGATGGCGATATTTCCGCAACCGAGACTCGTAAGTGGTTGCGGTTTTCAGCACTGAATTGGAAATTCATAGACCATTTCGTCAATGTAAAAATTTTAGCACATTTCGACAAATAAATTTTCATTGACTTTTTGAAAAAAGCATGGACTAACCCCTTTGCTAATTTTGACCCCAAAAATTAAATGTCTCCAAAACCCATCGAAATATACATCAAAAGAAAGGTATTTAAAAACTCTATTCGCAAGTGCTATCAAAAATCTTCTACGTGGTCCGGTTCTCAAAATATTTACATCCAAAGTTCTATTTGGACCGAATTTCACAAACCAACCCAACAAATTGTTTGGATGGAGATATTTCTGCAATCGAGACTCGTAGATGGTTGAAAATGTAAAAATTGTGTATTAGTTTTCTAAGATCTTTCTAAAACTGAAAACCAAAAAATTTTACGACCTCTGGTTCTCGAAATATCTTCAACCAAAGTGATATTACCTTATTTCGAACCAATTTAATTAAAATTGTTCAAACAAAATTGTTTAGATGGCGATATTTTGTAATCAAGACTCGAAGATGGTTGAAAATTTTAAAATTGTTTATTAGTTTTTTGAGATCTTTCTAAAACTGAAAACCAAAAAAATTTACGACCTCAGTTTTTCGAAATATCTTCATCCAAAGTGATATTACGTTATTTCAACCCTCTTCAATTAAAATTGTTCAAAAAAAATGTTTGGATGGCGATATTTCCGCAACCGAGACTCGTAAGTGGTTGCGGTTTTCAGCACTGAATTGGAAATTCATAGACCATTTCGTCAATGTAAAAATTTTAGCACATTTCGACAAATAAATTTTCATTGACTTTTTGAAAAAAGCATGGACTAACCCCTTTGCTAATTTTGACCCCAAAAATTAAATGTCTCCAAAACCCATCGAAATATACATCAAAAGAAAGATATTTAAAAACTCTATTCGCAAGTGCTATCAAAAATCTTCTACGTGGTCCGGTTCTCAAAATATTTACATCCAAAGTTCTATTTGGACCGAATTTCACAAACCAACCCAACAAATTGTTTGGATGGAGATATTTCTGCAATCGAGACTCGTAGATGGTTGAAAATTTCAAAATTGTGTATTAGTTTTCTAAGATCTTTCTAAAACTGAAAACCAAAAAATTTTACGACCTCTGGTTCTCGAAATATCTTCAACCAAAGTGATATTACCTTATTTCGAACCAATTTAATTAAAATTGTTCAAACAAAATTGTTTAGATGGCGATATTTTGTAATCAAGACTCGAAGATGGTTGAAAATTTTAAAATTGTTTATTAGTTTTTTGAGATCTTTCTAAAACTGAAAACCAAAAAAATTAACGACCTCAGTTTTTCGAAATATCTTCATCCAAAGTGATATTACGTTATTTCAACCCTCTTCAATTAAAATTGTTCAAAAAAAATGTTTGGATGGCGATATTTCCGCAACCGAGACTCGTAAGTGGTTGCGGTTTTCAGCACTGAATTGGAAATTCATAGACCTTTTCGTCAATGTAAAAATTTTAGCACATTTCGACAAATAAATTTTCATTGACTTTTTGAAAAAAGCATGGACTAACCCCTTTGCTAATTTTGACCCCAAAAATTAAATGTCTCCAAAACCCATCGAAATATACATCAAAAGAAAGGTATTTAAAAACTCTATTCGCAAGTGCTATCAAAAATCTTCTACGTGGTCCGGTTCTCAAAATATTTACATCCAAAGTTCTATTTGGACCGAATTTCACAAACCAACCCAAAAAATTGTTTGGATTGAGATATTTCTGCAATCGAGACTCGTAGATGGTTGAAAATTTCAAAATTGTGTATTAGTTTTCTAAAATCTTTCTAACACTGAAAACCAAAAAATTTTACGACCTCTGGTTCTCGAAATATCTTCAACCAAAGTGATATTACCTTATTTGGAACCAATTTAATTAAAATTGTTCAAACAAAATTGTTTAGATGGCGATATTTTGTAATCAAGACTCGTAGATGGTTGAAAATTTTTAAATTGTTTATTAGTTTTTTGAGATCTTTCTAAAACTGAAAACCAAAAAAATTTACGACCTCAGTTTTTCGAAATATCTTCATCCAAAGTGATATTACGTTATTTCAACCCTCTTCAATTAAAATTGTTCAAAAAAAAATGTTTGGATGGCGATATTTCCGCAACCGAGACTCGTAAGAGGTTGCGGTTTTCAGCACTGAATTGGAAATTCATAGACCTTTTCGTCAATGTAAAAATTTTAGCACATTTCGACAAATAAATTTTCATTGACTTTTTGAAAAAAGCATGGACTAACCCCTTTGCTAATTTTGACCCCAAAAATTAAATGTCTCCAAAACCCATCGAAATATACATCAAAAGAAAGGTATTTAAAAACTCTATTCGCAAGTGCTATCAAAAATCTTCTACGTGGTCCGGTTCTCAAAATATTTACATCCAAAGTTCTATTTGGACCGAATTTCACAAACCAACCCAAAAAATTGTTTGGATTGAGATATTTCTGCAATCGAGACTCGTAGATGGTTGAAAATTTCAAAATTGTGTATTAGTTTTCTAAAATCTTTCTAACACTGAAAACCAAAAAATTTTACGACCTCTGGTTCTCGAAATATCTTCAACCAAAGTGATATTACCTTATTTCGAACCAATTTAATTAAAATTGTTCAAACAAAATTGTTTAGATGGCGATATTTTGTAATCAAGACTCGTAGATGGTTGAAAATTTTTAAATTGTTTATTAGTTTTTTGAGATCTTTCTAAAACTGAAAACCAAAAAAATTTACGACCTCAGTTTTTCGAAATATCTTCATCCAAAGTGATATTACGTTATTTCAACCCTCTTCAATTAAAATTGTTCAAAAAAAAATGTTTGGATGGCGATATTTCCGCAACCGAGACTCGTAAGTGGTTGCTGTTTTCAGCACTGAATTGGAAATTTATAGACCTTTTCGTCAATGTAAAAATTTTAGCACATTTCGACAAATAAATTTTCATTGACTTTTTGAAAAAAGCATGGACTAACCCCTTTGCTAATTTTGACCCCAAAAATTAAATGTCTCCAAAACCCATCGAAATATACATCAAAAGAAAGGTATTTAAAAACTCTATTCGCAAGTGCTATCAAAAATCTTCTACGTGGTCCGGTTCTCAAAATATTTACATCCAAAGTTATATTTGGACCGAATTTCACAAACCAACCCAAAAAATTGTTTGGATGGAGATATTCCTACAATCGAGACTCGTAGATGGTTGAAAATTTCAAAATTGTGTATTAGTTTTCTAAGATCTTTCTAAAACTGAAAACCAAAAAAATTTACGACCTCAGTTTTTCGAAATATCTTCATCCAAAGTGATATTACGTTATTTCAACCCTCTTCAATTAAAATTGTTCAAAAAAAAATGTTTGGATGGCGATATTTCCGCAACCGAGACTCGTAAGTGGTTGCGGTTTTCAGCACTGAATTGGAAATTCATAGACCTTTTCGTCAATGTAAAAATTTTAGCACATTTCGACAAATAAATTTTCATTGACTTTTTGAAAAAAGCATGGACTAACCCCTTTGCTAATTTTGACCCCAAAAATTAAATGTCTCCAAAACCCATCGAAATATACATCAAAAGAAAGGTATTTAAAAACTCTATTCGCAAGTGCTATCAAAAATCTTCTACGTGGTCCGGTTCTCAAAATATTTACATCCAAAGTTCCATTTGGACCGAATTTCACAGACCAACCCAAAAAATTGTTTGGATGGAGATATTTCTGCAATCGAGACTCGTAGATGGTTGAAAATTTCAAAATTGTGTATTAGTTTTCTAAGATCTTTCTAAAACTGAAAACCAAAAAATTTTACGACCTCTGGTTCTCGAAATATCTTCAACCAAAGTGATATTACCTTATTTCGAACCAATTTAATTAAAATTGTTCAAACAAAATTGTTTAGATGGCGATATTTTGTAATCAAGACTCGTAGATGGTTGAAAATTTTAAAATTTTAAAATTGTTTATTAGTTTTTTGAGATCTTTCTAAAACTGAAAACCAAAAAAATTTACGACCTCAGTTTTTCGAAATATCTTCATCCAAAGTGATATTACGTTATTTCAACCCTCTTCAATTAAAATTGTTCAAAAAAAAATGTTTGGATGGCGATATTTCCGCAACCGAGACTCGTAAGTGGTTGCGGTTTTCAGCACTGAATTGGAAATTCATAGACCTTTTCGTCAATGTAAAAATTTTAGCACATTTCGACAAATAAATTTTCATTGACTTTTTGAAAAAAGCATGGACTAACCCCTTTGCTAATTTTGACCCCAAAAATTAAATGTCTCCAAAACCCATCGAAATATACATCAAAAGAAAGGTATTTAAAAACTCTATTCGCAAGTGCTATCAAAAATCTTCTACGTGGTCCGGTTCTCAAAATATTTACATCCAAAGTTCTATTTGGACCGAATTTCACAAACCAACCCAACAAATTGTTTGGATGGAGATATTTCTGCAATCGAGACTCGTAGATGGTTGAAAATTTCAAAATTGTGTATTAGTTTTCTAAGATCTTTCTAAAACTGAAAACCAAAAAATTTTACGACCTCTGGTTCTCGAAATATCTTCAACCAAAGTGATATTACCTTATTTCGAACCAATTTAATTAAAATTGTTCAAACAAAATTGTTTAGATGGCGATATTTTGTAATCAAGACTCGTAGATGGTTGAAAATTTTAAAATTTTAAAATTGTTTATTAGTTTTTTGAGATCTTTCTAAAACTGAAAACCAAAAAAATTTACGACCTCAGTTTTTCGAAATATCTTCATCCAAAGTGATATTACGTTATTTCGAACCAATTTAATTAAAATTGTTCAAACAAAATTGTTTAGATGGCGATATTTTTTCAATCAAGACTCGTAGATGGTTGAAAATTTTAAAATTATTTATTAGTTTTTTGAGATCTTTCTAAAACTGAAAACCAAAAAAATTTACGACCTCAGTTTTTCGAAATATCTTCATCCAAAGTGATATTACGTTATTTCAACCCTCTTCAATTAAAATTGTTCAAAAAAAAATGTTTGGATGGCGATATTTCCGCAACCGAGACTCGTAAGTGGTTGCGGTTTTCAGCACTGAATTGGAAATTCATAGACCTTTTCGTCAATGTAAAAATTTTAGCACATTTCGACAAATAAATTTTCATTGACTTTTTGAAAAAAGCATGGACTAACCCCTTTGCTAATTTTGACCCCAAAAATTAAATGTCTCCAAAACCCATCGAAATATACATCAAAAGAAAGGTATTTAAAAACTCTATTTGCAAGTGCTATCAAAAATCTTCGACGTGGTCCGGTTCTCAAAATATTTACATCCAAAGTTCTATTTGGACCGAATTTCACAAACCAACCCAAAAAATTGTTTGGATGGAGATATTCCTACAATCGAGACTCGTAGATGGTTGAAAATTTCAAAATTGTGTATTAGTTTTCTAAGATCTTTCTAAAACTGAAAACCAAAAAAATTTACGACCTCAGTTTTTCGAAATATCTTCATCCAAAGTGATATTACGTTATTTCAACCCTCTTCAATTAAAATTGTTCAAAAAAAAATGTTTGGATGGCGATATTTCCTCAACCGAGACTCGTAAGTGGTTGCGGTTTTCAGCACTGAATTGGAAAGACCTTTTCGTCAATGTAAAAATTTTAGCACATTTCGACAAATAAATTTTCATTGACTTTTTGAAAAAAGCATGGACTAACCCCTTTGCTAATTTTGACCCCAAAAATTAAATGTCTCCAAAACCCATCGAAATATACATCAAAAGAAAGGTATTTAAAAACTCTAATCGCACGTGCTATCAAAAATTTTCTACGTGGTCCGGTTCTCAAAATGTTTACATCCAAATTTCTATTTGGACCGAATTTCACAAACCAACCCAACAAATTGTTTGGATGGAGATATTTCTGCAATCGAGACTCGTAGATGGTTGAAAATTTCAAAATTGTGTATTAGTTTTCTAAGATCTTTCTAGAACTGAAAACCAAAAAATTTTACGACCTCTGGTTCTCGAAATATCTTCAACCAAAGTGATATTACCTTATTTCGAACCAATTTAATTAAAATTGTTCAAACAAAATTGTTTAGATGGCGATATTTTGTAATCAAGACTCGAAGATGGTTGAAAATTTTAAAATTGTTTATTAGTTTTTTGAGATCTTTCTAAAACTGAAAACCAAAAAAATTTACGACCTCAGTTTTTCGAAATATCTTCATCCAAAGTGATATTACGTTATTTCAACCCTCTTCAATTAAAATTGTTCAAAAAAAAATGTTTGGATGGCGATATTTCCTCAACCGAGACTCGTAAGTGGTTGCGGTTTTCAGCACTGAATTGGAAATTCATAGACCTTTTCGTCAATGCAAAAATTTTAGCACATTTCGACAAATAAATTTTCATTGACTTTTTGAAAAAAGCATGGACTAACCCCTTTGCTAATTTTGACCCCAAAAATTAAATGTCTCCAAAACCCATCGAAATATACATCAAAAGAAAGGTATTTAAAAACTCTATTCGAAAGTGCTATCAAAAATCTTCGACGTGGTCCGGTTCTCAAAATATTTACATCCAAAGTTCTATTTGGACCGAATTTCACAAACCAACCCAACAAATTGTTTAGATGGCGATATTTTTTCAATCAAGACTCGTAGATGGTTGAAAATTTTAAAATTGTTTATTAGTTTTTTGACATCTTTCTAAAACTGAAAACCAAAAAAATTTACGACCTCAGTTTTTCGAAATATCTTCATCCAAAGTGATATTACGTTATTTCAACCCTCTTCAATTAAAATTGTTCAAAAAAAAATGTTTGGATGGCGATATTTCCGCAACCGAGACTCGTAAGTGGTTGCGGTTTTCAGCACTGAATTGGAAATTCATAGACCTTTTCGTCAATGTAAAAATTTTAGCACATTTCGACAAATAAATTTTCATTGACTTTTTGAAAAAAGCATGGACTAACCCCTTTGCTAATTTTGACCCCAAAAATTAAATGTCTCCAAAACCCATCGAAATATACATCAAAAGAAAGGTATTTAAAAACTCTATTCGCAAGTGCTATCAAAAATCTTCTACGTGGTCCGGTTCTCAAAATATTTACATCCAAAGTTCTATTTGGACCGAATTTCACAAACCAACCCAACAAATTGTTTGGATGGAGATATTTCTGCAATCGAGACTCGTAGATGGTTGAAAATTTCAAAATTGTGTATTAGTTTTCTAAGATCTTTCTAAAACTGAAAACCAAAAAATTTTACGACCTCTCCTCTTCAACCAAAGTGATATTACCTTATTTCGAACCAATTTAATTAAAATTGTTCAAACAAAATTGTTTAGATGGCGATATTTTGTAATCAAGACTCGTAGATGGTTGAAAATTTTAAAATTTTAAAATTGTTTATTAGTTTTTTGAGATCTTTCTAAAACTGAAAACCAAAAAAATTTACGACCTCAGTTTTTCGAAATATCTTCATCCAAAGTGATATTACGTTATTTCGAACCAATTTAATTAAAATTGTTCAAACAAAATTGTTTAGATGGCGATATTTTTTCAATCAAGACTCGTAGATGGTTGAAAATTTTAAAATTATTTATTAGTTTTTTGAGATCTTTCTAAAACTGAAAACCAAAAAAATTTACGACCTCAGTTTTTCGAAATATCTTCATCCAAAGTGATATTACGTTATTTCAACCCTCTTCAATTAAAATTGTTCAAAAAAAAATGTTTGGATGGCGATATTTCCGCAACCGAGACTCGTAAGTGGTTGCGGTTTTCAGCACTGAATTGGAAATTCATAGACCTTTTCGTCAATGTAAAAATTTTAGCACATTTCGACAAATAAATTTTCATTGACTTTTTGAAAAAAGCATGGACTAACCCCTTTGCTAATTTTGACCCCAAAAATTAAATGTCTCCAAAACCCATCGAAATATACATCAAAAGAAAGGTATTTAAAAACTCTAATCGCACGTGCTATCAAAAATTTTCTACGTGGTCCGGTTCTCAAAATGTTTACATCCAAATTTCTATTTGGACCGAATTTCACAAACCAACCCAACAAATTGTTTGGATGGAGATATTTCTGCAATCGAGACTCGTAGATGGTTGAAAATTTCAAAATTGTGTATTAGTTTTCTAAGATCTTTCTAGAACTGAAAACCAAAAAATTTTACGACCTCTGGTTCTCGAAATATCTTCAACCAAAGTGATATTACCTTATTTCGAACCAATTTAATTAAAATTGTTCAAACAAAATTGTTTAGATGGCGATATTTTGTAATCAAGACTCGTAGATGGTTGAAAATTTTAAAATTGTTTATTAGTTTTTTGACATCTTTCTAAAACTGAAAACCAAAAAAATTTACGACCTCAGTTTTTCGAAATATCTTCATCCAAAGTGATATTACGTTATTTCAACCCTCTTCAATTAAAATTGTTCAAAAAAAAATGTTTGGATGGCGATATTTCCGCAACCGAGACTCGTAAGTGGTTGCGGTTTTCAGCACTGAATTGGAAATTTATAGACCTTTTCGTCAATGCAAAAATTTTAGCACATTTCGACAAATAAATTTTCATTGACTTTTTGAAAAAAGCATGGACTAACCCCTTTGCTAATTTTGACCCCAAAAATTAAATGTCTCCAAAACCCATCGAAATATACATCAAAAGAAAGGTATTTAAAAACTCTATTCGAAAGTGCTATCAAAAATCTTCGACGTGGTCCGGTTCTCAAAATATTTACATCCAAAGTTCTATTTGGACCGAATTTCACAAACCAACCCAACAAATTGTTTAGATGGCGATATTTTTTCAATCAAGACTCGTAGATGGTTGAAAATTTTAAAATTGTTTATTAGTTTTTTGACATCTTTCTAAAACTGAAAACCAAAAAAATTTACGACCTCAGTTTTTCGAAATATCTTCATCCAAAGTGATATTACGTTATTTCAACCCTCTTCAATTAAAATTGTTCAAAAAAAAATGTTTGGATGGCGATATTTCCGCAACCGAGACTCGTAAGTGGTTGCGGTTTTCAGCACTGAATTGGAAATTCATAGACCTTTTCGTCAATGCAAAAATTTTAGCACATTTCGACAAATAAATTTTCATTGACTTTTTGAAAAAAGCATGGACTAACCCCTTTGCTAATTTTGACCCCAAAAATTAAATGTCTCCAAAACCCATCGAAATATACATCAAAAGAAAGGTATTTAAAAACTCTATTCGCAAGTGCTATCAAAAATCTTCTACGTGGTCCGGTTCTCAAAATATTTACATCCAAAGTCCTATTTGGACCGAATTTCACAAACCAACCCAACAAATTGTTTGGATGGAGATATTTCTGCAATCGAGACTCGTAGATGGTTGAAAATTTCAAAATTGTGTATTAGTTTTCTAAGATCTTTCTAAAACTGAAAACCAAAAAAATTTACGACCTCAGTTTTTCGAAATATCTTCATCCAAAGTGATATTACGTTATTTCAACCCTCTTCAATTAAAATTGTTCAAACAAAATTGTTTAGATGGCGATATTTTAACATTGAAAATGTTTATAGGGCCGTTTTGATAAAAGTATGGTGTTACCAAAATGAACAAAGATAGAGAGTGAACTCTAGCGTATAGGGGGAGAAAGATTGAATTTTTGGTTGGTGTTACCAAAGAAACTACCAAAATGAATAAAATGAAGAAAAAAACACAAGTGATGAATTTCTGCCATGTTGATCATTGCCAACGGACGAGATTCAGTGGAGGAGTGTATAAAATGCTCGATTTGATCCCACTTAGAAGCCTATAACTTTTGTTATAATTATTGGATGTTAAATCTTAAGCTAGATAATTAAAGTTTAAATGACAGGTTACAAATCTGCATAAAAATTTTTGGAAAATCGTAAAAAATTTCATACTAGAAACTTGAAAAATTGTCTTTTTTAGAACTAATTTCATCACGGCAAAAGAAAAAAAAAAACAAACAAAATATGTACATATGTATGTAGGTACGTACCTACAAAGAACATATTGATAAAGGGAGAAGACGGTGGAGTGTGTGCAATAAAAAAAAACACGTGGCAAACAAAATTGGCTTTGCATGGGGCACAAAAATGATATACATTATGTTTATGTAGGTATGTGCATGAACATTAAAATTTGTAGTAGGTATTTTACAAATAATAAAATCGTAAAGTTTGGATTTGGTTGGTTTGTTTGAATTAACGGGTGATTTTTAAGCTGGTTTGGTTTTGGCAACACTGGTTTTGACAGCTGACGTGTGTTTAGTACCTTGTGTCACTGTCAAACAGCTTCAGTTTGGTTTGCAATTTAACCATGGATCGTCTTACAAATGAACAACGCTTGCAAATTATTGAATTTTACTATCAAAATTCGGTTCGAAATGTTGTTTATCGAAAAATTGTGTTCAGCGATGAGGCTCATTTTTGGTTGAATGGGTACGTAAATAAGCGAAATTGCCGCATTTGGAGTGAAGATCAGCCAGAAGCATTGCAACAGCTACCAATGCATCCCGAAAAAGCCACTGTTTGGTGCGGTTTATGGGCCGGCGGCATTATTGGGCCATATTTCTTCAAAGATGATGCGAATCGCAGCGTTACTGTCAATGGTGAACGCTACCGAGCGATGATAACAAACTTTTTTTTGCCCGAAATGGAAGTTCTTGACTTGCATGATATGTGGTTTCAACAAGACGGTGCCACATGCCACACAGCACGCGAAACAATGGCGCAATTGCGAGGCGAGTTTGGTGAACAGTTAATTTCACGTTTCGGGCCGGTCAATTGGCCGCCTAGATCGTGCGATTTGACACCATTAGATTATTTTTTGTGGGGGTATGTCAAGGCTAATGTCTATAGGGACAAGCCCGCTTCGATTGACGCACTGGAAGCCAACATCCATGCATTCATTCGTGAGATACCGGCCGATATGTGTGAAAGAGTATGCCAAAATTGGACTCAGCGGATGGGCTACCTGAGACGCAGCCGCGGTCAACATTTGCATGAAATTATCTTTAAACATTAAATTGCAAGGTTCAAACTATCGATTCAAATAAATATTTCATTCATTTTTTCGAATTTTTTGTGTTTTTTTTTTTTTTAAAGTTCTAAACCTCTTAAAAAATCACCCATTATAACTTCTGTTCTAATAATCGGATGTTTGAGGTTAAAGTCTTAAAATTAGGGTAAAATGTCAGTCTAAAGAAATTATGTAACAAAAGTTGACTTTCTTTTAAATCAATCGATTGTTGAACCTAGAATATGCAAGTAGGTAGCTGCTCGAACCTCTTTAATTAACTTATAACTTAAGTTCTAAGGGCCAGATGCTCAAGGTTAAGGTATGTTTAGGTAAATCAGGACAGAAGGAAGAATTAACTTAGCTAAACAAATAAAATATTATAATCGAAAAGGGTCGATTTTGTAAGCAGATATATTCTGTTCTAAATTCTAATTATCGGATGTTTGAGGTTACGGTTTGAAAATGAAGGTAAAATGTCAGACTCGAAAATGCTTTTGACAAAACTTGACTTACTTCTGAATCAGTTTGATTGTTTAACCTAGAATATGCATAGGTACCTACTCGAACCTCTTTAATAAACTTATCTTAAAGTAGTCCATAAAATATTCAATTTGGTTGTCAACTAAATTGATGCTTGCCGCTCGGCCACACATTTCATAAACTCAGTTAAAAGAATACAGCTCCAAGTGTCAAAAACATTATTTTTGTCTAAAAAAAATTACGCGACTCGATATTGTTAAATTGATTAAAAGAAGGTTTGGGTTCAAAATATTTTAAAATAAAATATTATAGAATAATAACAATTAGCAGTGAGGTTGGGCTTTGCATCAAATTCTTTGCAAATTTTGTCTCGATTTAAAAAAGGTTTACCTGGACAGTAAATCAAATGTCTTGGCTTTATACAATATACATACTTCAATGATTTGAAATACTTGTAAATCAATTTGAAAAAATTCAAAATCTTTTGATTTTCTCATCAACCGTCAAATTGATCAAATAACAAGCCAACTCACGGGTTGATTCAACAACAACCAACTGAGTCGAGAACTAAGTTGAACCGTATTATATGTATGCTTTAATCGATCTGTAATAATTCAGTTACCTTTCTGCAATGCTTAGCTATGCAAAAATGTCAAATACCTAGATATATACGTTAAGATAGATGGTATGTAACTTTAATTTCGTGTATAAGTGTTGTACCGGTGCGGATAAAAAATGAGTACGATTGTATAATTGCGAGTTAAGCTACAATTAAAACTAAGATTCACCTTATTAAAAAAAATTAACAACATTAATTTAACCGTCAACTGGGAAGTGACATTAAATTTACAAATTGGAACTTCAGACTGTAGAATGGTTTCTAAGACAGTTTGTGAAATTATAATGCAACAATAGTATACAAAATAAAAATTACAAAGATTAGACATGTTTTTGTTTTATCGACGTAATATAAGTCATTTTCAATGTCCCATATAGTTACTCTATGAGTGAAATCTGTAAATTTTTTCAATCAAGACTCGTAGATGGTTGAAAATTTTAAAATTATTTATTAGTTTTTTGAGATCTTTCTAAAACTGAAAAGCAAAAAAAATTTACGACCTCAGTTTTTCGAAATATCTTCATCCAAAGTGATATTACGTTATTTCAACCCTCTTCATTAATTCAATTAAAATTGTTCAAAAAAAAATGTTTGGATGGCGATATTTCCGCAACCGAGACTCGGTTTTCAGCACTGAATTGGAAATTCATAGACCTTTTCGTCAATGTAAAAATTTTAGCACATTTCGACAAATAAATTTTCATTGACTTTTTGAAAAAAGCATGGACTAACCCCTTTGCTAATTTTGACCCCAAAAATTAAATGTCTCCAAAACCCATCGAAATATACATCAAAAGAAAGGTATTTAAAAACTCTATTCGCAAGTGCTATCAAAAATCTTCTACGTGGTCCGGTTCTCAAAATATTTACATCCAAAGTTCTATTTGGACCGAATTTCACAAACCAACCCAACAAATTGTTTGGATGGAGATATTTCTGCAATCGAGACTCGTAGATGGTTGAAAATTTTAAAATTGTTTATTAGTTTTTTGAGATCTTTCTAAAACTGAAAACCAAAAAAATTTACGACCTCAGTTTTTCGAAATATCTTCATCCAAAGTGATATTACGTTATTTCAACCCTCTTCAATTAAAATTGTTCAAAAAAAAATGTTTGGATGGCGATATTTCCGCAACCGAGACTCGTAAGTGGTTGCGGTTTTCAGCACTGAATTGGAAATTCATAGACCTTTTCGTCAATGTAAAAATTTTAGCACATTTCGACAAATAAATTTTCATTGACTTTTTGAAAAAAGCATGGACTAACCCCTTTGCTAATTTTGACCCCAAAAATTAAATGTCTCCAAAACCCATCGAAATATACATCAAAAGAAAGGTATTTAAAAACTCTATTCGCAAGTGCTATCAAAAATCTTCTACGTGGTCCGGTTCTCAAAATATTTACATCCAAAGTTCTATTTGGACCGAATTTCACAAACCAACCCAACAAATTGTTTGGATGGAGATATTTCTGCAATCGAGACTCGTAGATGGTTGAAAATTTCAAAATTGTGTATTAGTTTTCTAAAATCTTTCTAACACTGAAAACCAAAAAATTTTACGACCTCTGGTTCTCGAAATATCTTCAACCAAAGTGATATTACCTTATTTCGAACCAATTTAATTAAAATTGTTCAAACAAAATTGTTTAGATGGCGATATTTTTTCAATCAAGACTCGTAGATGGTTGAAAATTTTAAAATTATTTATTAGTTTTTTGAGATCTTTCTAAAACTGAAAACCAAAAAAATTTACGACCTCAGTTTTTCGAAATATCTTCATCCAAAGTGATATTACGTTATTTCAACCCTCTTCAATTAAAATTGTTCAAAAAAAATGTTTGGATGGCGATATTTCCGCAACCGAGACTCGTAAGTGGTTGCGGTTTTCAGCACTGAATTGGAAATTCATAGACCTTTTCGTCAATGTAAAAATTTTAGCACATTTCGACAAATAAATTTTCATTGACTTTTTGAAAAAAGCATGGACTTAACCCCTTTGCTAATTTTGACCCCAAAAATTAAATGTCTCCAAAACCCATCGAAATATACATCAAAAGAAAGGTATTTAAAAACTCTATTCGCAAGTGCTATCAAAAATCTTCTACGTGGTCCGGTTCTCAAAATATTTACATCCAAAGTCCTATTTGGACCGAATTTCACAAACCAACCCAACAAATTGTTTGGATGGAGATATTTCTGCAATCGAGACTCGTAGATGGTTGAAAATTTCAAAATTGTGTATTAGTTTTCTAAAATCTTTCTAACACTGAAAACCAAAAAATTTTACGACCTCTGGTTCTCGAAATATCTTCAACCAAAGTGATATTACCTTATTTCGAACCAATTTAATTAAAATTGTTCAAACAAAATTGTTTAGATGGCGATATTTTTTCAATCAAGACTCGTAGATGGTTGAAAATTTTAAAATTATTTATTAGTTTTTTGAGATCTTTCTAAAACTGAAAACCAAAAAAATTTACGACCTCAGTTTTTCGAAATATCTTCATCCAAAGTGATATTACGTTATTTCAACCCTCTTCAATTAAAATTGTTAAAAAAAAAATGTTTGGATGGCGATATTTCCGCAACCGAGACTCGTAAGTGGTTGCGGTTTTCAGCACTGAATTGGAAATTCATAGACCTTTTCGTCAATGTAAAAATTTTAGCACATTTCGACAAATAAATTTTCATTGACTTTTTGAAAAAAGCATGGACTAACCCCTTTGCTAATTTTGACCCCAAAAATTAAATGTCTCCAAAACCCATCGAAATATACATCAAAAGAAAGGTATTTAAAAACTCTATTCGCAAGTGCTATCAAAAATCTTCGACGTGGTCCGGTTCTCAAAATATTTACATCCAAAGTTCTATTTGGACCGAATTTCACAAACCAACCCAACAAATTGTTTGGATGGAGATATTTCTGCAATCGAGACTCGTAGATGGTTGAAAATTTTAAAATTGTTTATTAGTTTTTTGAGATCTTTCTAAAACTGAAAACCAAAAAAATTTACGACCTCAGTTTTTCGAAATATCTTCATCCAAAGTGATATTACGTTATTTCAACCCTCTTCAATTAAAATTGTTCAAAAAAAAATGTTTGGATGGCGATATTTCCGCAACCGTTACTCGTAAGTGGTTGCGGTTTCCAGCACTGAATTGGAAATTCATAGACCTTTTCGTCAATGTAAAAATTTTAGCACATTTCGACAAATAAATTTTCATTGACTTTTTGAAAAAAGCATGGACTAACCCCTTTGCTAATTTTGACCCCAAAAATTAAATGTCTCCAAAACCCATCGAAATATACATCAAAAGAAAGGTATTTAAAAACTCTATTCGCAAGTGCTATCAAAAATCTTCTACGTGGTCCGGTTCTCAAAATATTTACATCCAAAGTTCTATTTGGACCGAATTTCACAAACCAACCCAAAAAATTGTTTGGATAGAGATATTTCTGCAATCGAGACTCGTAGATGGTTGAAAATTTCAAAATTGTGTATTAGTTTTCTAAGATCTTTCTAAAACTGAAAACCAAAAAATTTTACGACCTCTGGTTCTCGAAATATCTTCAACCAAAGTGATATTACCTTATTTCGAACCAATTTAATTAAAATTGTTCAAACAAAATTGTTTAGATGGCGATATTTTGTAATCAAGACTCGTAGATGGTTGAAAAATTGTGTATTAGTTTTCTAAAATCTTTCTAACACTGAAAACCAAAAAATTTTACGACCTCTGGTTCTCGAAATATCTTCAACCAAAGTGATATTACCTTATTTCGAACCAATTTAATTAAAATTGTTCAAACAAAATTGTTTAGATGGCGATATTTTGTAACCAAGACTCGTAGATGGTTGAAAAATTGTGTATAAGTTTTCTAAAATCTTTCTAACACTGAAAACCAAAAAATTTTACGACCTCTGGTTCTCGAAATATCTTCAACCAAAGTGACATTACGTTATTTCGAACCAATTTAATTAAAATTGTTCTAACAAAATTGTTTAGATGGCGATATTTTGTAATCAAGACTCGTAGATGGTTGAAAAATTGTGTATAAGTTTTCTAAAATCTTTCTAACACTGAAAACCAAAAAATTTTACGACCTCTGGTTCTCGAAATATCTTCAACCAAAGTGATATTACCTTATTTCGAACCAATTTAATTAAAATTGTTCAAACAAAATTGTTTAGATGGCGATATTTTGTAATCAAGACTCGAAGATGGTTGAAAATTTTAAAATTGTTTATTAGTTTTTTGAGATCTTTCTAAAACTGAAAACCAAAAAAATTTACGACCTCAGTTTTTCGAAATATCTTCATCCAAAGTGATATTACGTTATTTCAACCCTCTTCAATTAAAATTGTTCAAAAAAAAATGTTTGGATGGCGATATTTCCGCAACCGAGACTCGTAAGTGGTTGCTGTTTTCAGCACTGAATTGGAAATTCATAGACCTTTTCGTCAATGTAAAAATTTTAGCACATTTCGACAAATAAATTTTCATTGACTTTTTGAAAAAAGCATGGACTAAACCCTTTGCTAATTTTGACCCCAAAAATTAAATGTCTCCAAAACCCATCGAAATATACATCAAAAGAAAGGTATTTAAAAACTCTATTCGCAACTGCTATCAAAAATCTTCTACGTGGTCCGGTTCTCAAAATATTTACATCCAAAGTCCTATTTGGACCGAATTTCACAAACCAACCCAACAAATTGTTTGGATGGAGATATTTCTGCAATCGAGACTCGTAGATGGTTGAAAATTTCAAAATTGTGCATTAGTTTTCTAAGATCTTTCTAAAACTGAAAACCAAAAAATTTTACGACCTCTGGTTCTCGAAATATCTTCAACCAAAGTGATATTACCTTATTTCGAACCAATTTAATTAAAATTGTTCAAACAAAATTGTTTAGATGGCGATATTTTTTCAATCAAGACTCGTAGATGGTTGAAAATTTTAAAATTATTTATTAGTTTTTTGAGATCTTTCTAAAACTGAAAACCAAAAAAATTTACGACCTCAGTTTTTCGAAATATCTTCATCCAAAGTGATATTACGTTATTTCAACCCTCTTCAATTAAAATTGTTCAAAAAAAAATGTTTGGATGGCGATATTTCCGCAACCGTTACTCGTAAGTGGTTGCGGTTTCCAGCACTGAATTGGAAATTCATAGACCTTTTCGTCAATGTAAAAATTTTAGCACATTTCGACAAATAAATTTTCATTGACTTTTTGAAAAAAGCATGGACTAACCCCTTTGCTAATTTTGACCCCAAAAATTAAATGTCTCCAAAACCCATCGAAATATACATCAAAAGAAAGGTATTTAAAAACTCTATTCGCAAGTGCTATCAAAAATCTTCTACGTGGTCCGGTTCTCAAAATATTTACATCCAAAGTTCTATTTGGACCGAATTTCACAAACCAACCCAAAAAATTGTTTGGATAGAGATATTTCTGCAATCGAGACTCGTAGATGGTTGAAAATTTCAAAATTGTGTATTAGTTTTCTAAGATCTTTCTAAAACTGAAAACCAAAAAATTTTACGACCTCTGGTTCTCGAAATATCTTCAACCAAAGTGATATTACCTTATTTCGAACCAATTTAATTAAAATTGTTCAAACAAAATTGTTTAGATGGCGATATTTTGTAATCAAGACTCGTAGATGGTTGAAAAATTGTGTATTAGTTTTCTAAAATCTTTCTAACACTGAAAACCAAAAAATTTTACGACCTCTGGTTCTCGAAATATCTTCAACCAAAGTGATATTACCTTATTTCGAACCAATTTAATTAAAATTGTTCAAACAAAATTGTTTAGATGGCGATATTTTGTAACCAAGACTCGTAGATGGTTGAAAAATTGTGTATAAGTTTTCTAAAATCTTTCTAACACTGAAAACCAAAAAATTTTACGACCTCTGGTTCTCGAAATATCTTCAACCAAAGTGACATTACGTTATTTCGAACCAATTTAATTAAAATTGTTCTAACAAAATTGTTTAGATGGCGATATTTTGTAATCAAGACTCGTAGATGGTTGAAAAATTGTGTATAAGTTTTCTAAAATCTTTCTAACACTGAAAACCAAAAAATTTTACGACCTCTGGTTCTCGAAATATCTTCAACCAAAGTGATATTACCTTATTTCGAACCAATTTAATTAAAATTGTTCAAACAAAATTGTTTAGATGGCGATATTTTGTAATCAAGACTCGAAGATGGTTGAAAATTTTAAAATTGTTTATTAGTTTTTTGAGATCTTTCTAAAACTGAAAACCAAAAAAATTTACGACCTCAGTTTTTCGAAATATCTTCATCCAAAGTGATATTACGTTATTTCAACCCTCTTCAATTAAAATTGTTCAAAAAAAAATGTTTGGATGGCGATATTTCCGCAACCGAGACTCGTAAGTGGTTGCTGTTTTCAGCACTGAATTGGAAATTCATAGACCTTTTCGTCAATGTAAAAATTTTAGCACATTTCGACAAATAAATTTTCATTGACTTTTTGAAAAAAGCATGGACTAACCCCTTTGCTAATTTTGACCCCAAAAATTAAATGTCTCCAAAACCCATCGAAATATACATCAAAAGAAAGGTATTTAAAAACTCTATTCGCAACTGCTATCAAAAATCTTCTACGTGGTCCGGTTCTCAAAATATTTACATCCAAAGTCCTATTTGGACCGAATTTCACAAACCAACCCAAAAAATTGTTTGGATGGAGATATTTCTGCAATCGAGACTCGTAGATGGTTGAAAATTTCAAAATTGTGCATTAGTTTTCTAAGATCTTTCTAAAACTGAAAACCAAAAAATTTTACGACCTCTGGTTCTCGAAATATCTTCAACCAAAGTGATATTACCTTATTTCGAACCAATTTAATTAAAATTGTTCAAACAAAATTGTTTAGATGGCGATATTTTGTAATCAAGACTCGAAGATGGTTGAAAATTTTAAAATTGTTTATTAGTTTTTTGAGATCTTTCTAAAACTGAAAACCAAAAAAATTTACGACCTCAGTTTTTCGAAATATCTTCATCCAAAGTGATATTACGTTATTTCAACCCTCTTCAATTAAAATTGTTCAAAAAAAAATGTTTGGATGGCGATATTTCCGCAACCGAGACTCGTAAGTGGTTGCGGTTTTCAGCACTGAATTGGAAATTCATAGACCTTTTCGTCAATGTAAAAATTTTAGCACATTTCGACAAATAAATTTTCATTGACTTTTTGAAAAAAGCATGGACTAACCCCTTTGCTAATTTTGACCCCAAAAATTAAATGTCTCCAAAACCCATCGAAATATACATCAAAAGAAAGGTATTTAAAAACTCTATTCGCAAGTGCCATCAAAAATCTTCTACGTGGTCCGGTTCTCAAAATATTTACATCCAAAGTTCTATTTGGACCGAATTTCACAAACCAACCCAAAAAATTGTTTGGATGGAGATATTTCTGCAATCGAGACTCGTAAGTGGTTGCGGTTTTCAGCACTGAATTGGAAATTCATAGACCTTTTCGTCAATGTAAAAATTTTAGCACATTTCGACAAATAAATTTTCATTGACTTTTTGGAAAAAGCATGGACTAACCCCTTTGCTAATTTTGACCCCAAAAATTAAATGTCTCCAAAACCCATCGAAATATACATCAAAAGAAAGGTATTTAAAAACTCTATTCGCAAGTGCTATCAAAAATCTTCAAAACTGTGTATTAGTTTTCTAAAATCTTTCTAACACTGAAAACCAAAATATTTTACGACCTCTGGTTCTCGAAATATCTTCAACCAAAGTGATATTACCTTATTTCGAACCAATTTAATTAAAATTGTTCAAACAAAATTGTTTAGATGGCGATATTTTGTAATCAAGACTCGAAGATGGTTGAAAATTTTAAAATTGTTTATTAGTTTTTTGAGATCTTTCTAAAACTGAAAACCAAAAAAATTTACGACCTCAGTTTTTCGAAATATCTTCATCCAAAGTGATATTACGTTATTTCAACCCTCTTCAATTAAAATTGTTCAAAAAAAATGTTTGGATGGCGATATTTCCGCAACCGAGACTCGTAAGTGGTTGCGGTTTTCAGCACTGAATTGGAAATTCATAGACCTTTTCGTCAATGTAAAAATTTTAGCACATTTCGACAAATAAATTTTCATTGACTTTTTGAAAAAAGCATGGACTAACCCCTTTGCTAATTTTGACCCCAAAAATTAAATGTCTCCAAAACCCATCGAAATATACATCAAAAGAAAGGTATTTAAAAACTCTATTCGCAAGTGCTATCAAAAATCTTCTACGTGGTCCGGTTCTCAAAATATTTACATCCAAAGTTCTATTTGGACCGAATTTCACAAACCAACCCAACAAATTGTTTGGATGGAGATATTTCTGCAATCGAGACTCGTAGATGGTTGAAAATTTCAAAATTGTGTATTAGTTTTCTAAGATCTTTCTAAAACTGAAAACCAAAAAATTTTACGACCTCTGGTTCTCGAAATATCTTCAACCAAAGTGATATTACCTTATTTCGAACCAATTTAATTAAAATTGTTCAAACAAAATTGTTTAGATGGCGATATTTTGTAATCAAGACTCGAAGATGGTTGAAAATTTTAAAATTGTTTATTAGTTTTTTGAGATCTTTCTAAAACTGAAAACCAAAAAAATTTACGACCTCAGTTTTTCGAAATATCTTCATCCAAAGTGATATTACGTTATTTCAACCCTCTTCAATTAAAATTGTTCAAAAAAAAATGGGATGGCGATATTTCCGCAACCGAGACTCGTAAGTGGTTGCGGTTTTCAGCACTGAATTGGAAATTCATAGACCTTTTCGTCAATGTAAAAATTTTAGCACATTTCGACAAATAAATTTTCATTGACTTTTTGAAAAAAGCATGGACTAACCCCTTTGCTAATTTTGACCCCAAAAATTAAATGTCTCCAAAACCCATCGAAATATACATCAAAAGAAAGGTATTTAAAAACTCTATTCGCAAGTGCTATCAAAAATCTTCTACGTGGTCCGGTTCTCAAAATATTTACATCCAAAGTTCTATTTGGACCGAATTTCACAAACCAACCCAACAAATTGTTTGGATGGAGATATTTCTGCAATCGAGACTCGTAGATGGTTGAAAATTTCAAAATTGTGTATTAGTTTTCTAAGATCTTTCTAAAACTGAAAACCAAAAAATTTTACGACCTCTGGTTCTCGAAATATCTTCAACCAAAGTGATATTACCTTATTTCGAACCAATTTAATTAAAATTGTTCAAACAAAATTGTTTAGATGGCGATATTTTTTCAATCAAGACTCGTAGATGGTTGAAAATTTTAAAATTATTTATTAGTTTTTTGAGATCTTTCTAAAACTGAAAACCAAAAAATTTACGACCTCAGTTTTTCGAAATATCTTCATCCAAAGTGATATTACGTTATTTCAACCCTCTTCAATTAAAATTGTTCAAAAAAAAAATGTTTGGATGGCGATATTTCCGCAACCGAGACTCGTAAGTGGTTGCGGTTTTCAGCACTGAATTGGAAATTCATAGACCTTTTCGTCAATGCAAAAATTTTAGCACATTTCGACAAATAAATTTTCATTGACTTTTTGAAAAAAGCATGGACTAACCCCTTTGCTAATTTTGACCCCAAAAATTAAATGTCTCCAAAACCCATCGAAATATACATCAAAAGAAAGGTATTTAAAAACTCTATTCGCAAGTGCTATCAAAAATCTTCAAAACTGTGTATTAGTTTTCTAAAATCTTTCTAACACTGAAAACCAAAAAATTTTACGACCTCTGGTTCTCGAAATATCTTCAACCAAAGTGATATTACCTTATTTCGAACCAATTTAATTAAAATTGTTCAAACAAAATTGTTTAGATGGCGATATTTTGTAATCAAGACTCGAAGATGGTTGAACATTTTAAAATTGTTTATTAGTTTTTTGAGATCTTTCTAAAACTGAAATCCAAAAAAATTTACGACCTCAGTTTTTCGAAATATCTTCATCCAAAGTGATATTACGTTTTTTCAACCCTCTTCAATTAAAATTGTTCAAAAAAAAATGTTTGGATGGCGATATTTCCGCAACCGATACTCGTAAGTGGTTGCGGTTTTCAGCACTGAATTGGAAATTCATAGACCTTTTTGTCAATGTAAAAATTTTAGCACATTTCGACAAATAAATTTTCATTGACTTTTTGAAAAAAGCATGGACTAACCCCTTTGCTAATTTTGACCCCAAAAATTAAATGTCTCCAAAACCCATCGAAATATACATCAAAAGAAAGGTATTTAAAAACTCTATTCGCAAGTGCTATAAAAAATCTTCAAAACTGTGTATTAGTTTTCTAAAATCTTTCTAACACTGAAAACCAAAAAATTTTACGACCTCTGGTTCTCGAAATATCTTCAACCAAAGTGATATTACCTTATTTCGAACCAATTTAATTAAAATTGTTCAAACAAAATTGTTTAGATGGCGATATTTTGTAATCAAGACTCGAAGATGGTTGAAAATTTTAAAATTGTTTATTAGTTTTTTGAGATCTTTCTAAAACTGAAAACCAAAAAAATTTACGACCTCAGTTTTTCGAAATATCTTCATCCAAAGTGATATTACGTTATTTCAACCCTCTTCAATTAAAATTGTTCAAAAAAAAATGGGATGGCGATATTTCCGCAACCGAGACTCGTAAGTGGTTGCGGTTTTCAGCACTGAATTGGAAATTCATAGACCTTTTCGTCAATGTAAAAATTTTAGCACATTTCGACAAATAAATTTTCATTGACTTTTTGAAAAAAGCATGGACTAACCCCTTTGCTAATTTTGACCCCAAAAATTAAATGTCTCCAAAACCCATCGAAATATACATCAAAAGAAAGGTATTTAAAAACTCTATTCGCAAGTGCTATAAAAAATCTTCAAAACTGTGTATTAGTTTTCTAAAATCTTTCTAACACTGAAAACCAAAAAATTTTACGACCTCTGGTTCTCGAAATATCTTCAACCAAAGTGATATTACCTTATTTCGAACCAATTTAATTAAAATTGTTCAAACAAAATTGTTTAGATGGCGATATTTTGTAATCAAGACTCGAAGATGGTTGAAAATTTTAAAATTGTTTATTAGTTTTTTGAGATCTTTCTAAAACTGAAAACCAAAAAAATTTACGACCTCAGTTTTTCGAAATATCTTCATCCAAAGTGATATTACGTTATTTCAACCCTCTTCAATTAAAATTGTTCAAAAAAAAATGGGATGGCGATATTTCCGCAACCGAGACTCGTAAGTGGTTGCGGTTTTCAGCACTGAATTGGAAATTCATAGACCTTTTCGTCAATGTAAAAATTTTAGCACATTTCGACAAATAAATTTTCATTGACTTTTTGAAAAAAGCATGGACTAACCCCTTTGCTAATTTTGACCCCAAAAATTAAATGTCTCCAAAACCCATCGAAATATACATCAAAAGAAAGGTATTTAAAAACTCTATTCGCAAGTGCTATCAAAAATCTTCTACGTGGTCCGGTTCTCAAAATATTTACATCCAAAGTTCTATTTGGACCGAATTTCCGCAACAGAGACTCGTAAGTGGTTGCGGTTTTCAGCACTGAATTGGAAATTCATAGACCTTTTCGTCAATGTAAAAATTTTAGCACATTTCGACAAATAAATTTTCATTGACTTTTTGAAAAAAGCATGGACTAACCCCTTTGCTAATTTTGACCCCAAAAATTAAATGTCTCCAAAACCCATCGAAATATACATCAAAAGAAAGGTATTTAAAAACTCTATTCGCAAGTGCTATCAAAAATCTTCTACGTGGTCCGGTTCTCAAAATATTTACATCCAAAGTTCTATTTGGACCGAATTTCACAAACCAACCCAAAAAATTGTTTGGATGGAGATATTTCTGCAATCGAGACTCGTAGATGGTTGAAAATTTCAAAATTGTGTATTAGTTTTCTAAGATCTTTCTAAAACTGAAAACCAAAAAATTTTACGACCTCTGGTTCTCGAAATATCTTCAACCAAAGTGATATTACCTTATTTCGAACCAATTTAATTAAAATTGTTCAAACAAAATTGTTTAGATGGCGATATTTTGTAATCAAGACTCGAAGATGGTTGAAAATTTTAAAATTGTTTATTAGTTTTTTGAGATCTTTCTAAAACTGAAAACCAAAAAAATTTACGACCTCAGTTTTTCGAAATATCTTCATCCAAAGTGATATTACGTTATTTCAACCCTCTTCAATTAAAATTGTTCAAAAAAAATGTTTGGATGGCGATATTTCCGCAACCGAGACTCGTAAGTGGTTGCGGTTTTCAGCACTGAATTGGAAATTCATAGACCTTTTCGTCAATGTAAAAATTTTAGCACATTTCGACAAATAAATTTTCATTGACTTTTTGAAAAAAGCATGGACTAACCCCTTTGCTAATTTTGACCCCAAAAATTAAATGTCTCCAAAACCCATCGAAATATACATCAAAAGAAAGGTATTTAAAAACTCTATTCGCAAGTGCCATCAAAAATCTTCTACGTGGTCCGGTTCTCAAAATATTTACATCCAAAGTTCTATTTGGACCGAATTTCACAAACCAACCCAAAAAATTGTTTGGATAGAGATATTTCTGCAATCGAGACTCGTAGATGGTTGAAAATTTCAAAATTGTGTATTAGTTTTCTAAGATCTTTCTAAAACTGAAAACCAAAAAATTTTACGACCTCTGGTTCTCGAAATATCTTCAACCAAAGTGATATTACCTTATTTCGAACCAATTTAATTAAAATTGTTCAAACAAAATTGTTTAGATGGCGATATTTTTTCAATCAAGACTCGTAGATGGTTGAAAATTTTAAAATTATTTATTAGTTTTTTGAGATCTTTCTAAAACTGAAAACCAAAAAAATTTACGACCTCAGTTTTTCGAAATATCTTCATCCAAAGTGATATTACGTTATTTCAACCCTCTTCAATTAAAATTGTTCAAAAAAAAATGGGATGGCGATATTTCCGCAACCGAGACTCGTAAGTGGTTGCGGTTTTCAGCACTGAATTGGAAATTCATAGACCTTTTCGTCAATGTAAAAATTTTAGCACATTTCGACAAATAAATTTTCATTGACTTTTTGAAAAAAGCATGGACTAACCCCTTTGCTAATTTTGACCCCAAAAATTAAATGTCTCCAAAACCCATCGAAATATACATCAAAAAAAAGGTATTTAAAAACTCTATTCGCAAGTGCTATCAAAAATCTTCTACGTGGTCCGGTTCTCAAAATATTTACATCCAAAGTTCTATTTGGACCGAATTTCACAAACCAACCCAAAAAATTGTTTGGATGGAGATATTTCTGCAATCGAGACTCGTAGATGGTTGAAAATTTCAAAATTGTGTATTAGTTTTCTAAGATCTTTCTAAAACTGAAAACCAAAAAATTTTACGACCTCTGGTTCTCGAAATATCTTCAACCAAAGTGATATTACCTTATTTCGAACCAATTTAATTAAAATTGTTCAAACAAAATTGTTTAGATGGCGATATTTTTTCAATCAAGACTCGTAGATGGTTGAAAATTTTAAAATTATTTATTAGTTTTTTGAGATCTTTCTAAAACTGAAAACCAAAAAAATTTACGACCTCAGTTTTTCGAAATATCTTCATCCAAAGTGATATTACGTTATTTCAACCCTCTTCAATTAAAATTGTTCAAAAAAAAAAATGGGATGGCGATATTTCCGCAACCGAGACTCGTAAGTGGTTGCGGTTTTCAGCACTGAATTGGAAATTCATAGACCTTTTCGTCAATGTAAAAATTTTAGCACATTTCGACAAATAAATTTTCATTGACTTTTTGAAAAAAGCATGGACTAACCCCTTTGCTAATTTTGACCCCAAAAATTAAATGTCTCCAAAACCCATCGAAATATACATCAAAAGAAAGGTATTTAAAAACTCTATTCGCAAGTGCTATCAAAAATCTTCTACGTGGTCCGGTTCTCAAAATATTTACATCCAAAGTTCTATTTGGACCGAATTTCACAAACCAACCCAAAAAATTGTTTGGATGGAGATATTTCTGCAATCGAGACTCGTAGATGGTTGAAAATTTCAAAATTGTGTATTAGTTTTCTAAGATCTTTCTAAAACTGAAAACCAAAAAATTTTACGACCTCTGGTTCTCGAAATATCTTCAACCAAAGTGATATTACCTTATTTCGAACCAATTTAATTAAAATTGTTCAAACAAAATTGTTTAGATGGCGATATTTTTTCAATCAAGACTCGTAGATGGTTGAAAATTTTAAAATTATTTATTAGTTTTTTGAGATCTTTCTAAAACTGAAAACCAAAAAAATTTACGACCTCAGTTTTTCGAAATATCTTCATCCAAAGTGATATTACGTTATTTCAACCCTCTTCAATTAAAATTGTTCAAAAAAAAAAATGGGATGGCGATATTTCCGCAACCGAGACTCGTAAGTGGTTGCGGTTTTCAGCACTGAATTGGAAATTCATAGACCTTTTCGTCAATGTAAAAATTTTAGCACATTTCGACAAATAAATTTTCATTGACTTTTTGAAAAAAGCATGGACTAACCCCTTTGCTAATTTTGACCCCAAAAATTAAATGTCTCCAAAACCCATCGAAATATACATCAAAAGAAAGGTATTTAAAAACTCTATTCGCAAGTGCTATCAAAAATCTTCTACGTGGTCCGGTTCTCAAAATATTTACATCCAAAGTTCTATTTGGACCGAATTTCACAAACCAACCCAACAAATTGTTTGGATGGAGATATTTCTGCAATCGAGACTCGTAGATGGTTGAAAATTTCAAAATTGTGTATTAGTTTTCTAAGATCTTTCTAAAACTGAAAACCAAAAAATTTTACGACCTCTGGTTCTCGAAATATCTTCAACCAAAGTGATATTACCTTATTTCGAACCAATTTAATTAAAATTGTTCAAACAAAATTGTTTAGATGGCGATATTTTGTAATCAAGACTCGTAGATGGTTGAAAACTTTAAAATTGTTTATTAGTTTTTTGAGATCTTTCTAAAACTGAAAACCAAAAAAATTTACGACCTCAGTTTTTCGAAATATCTTCATCCAAAGTGATATTACGTTATTTCAACCCTCTTCAATTAAAATTGTTCAAAAAAAAATGGGATGGCGATATTTCCGCAACCGAGACTCGTAAGTGGTTGCGGTTTTCAGCACTGAATTGGAAATTCATAGACCTTTTCGTCAATGTAAAAATTTTAGCACATTTCGACAAATAAATTTTCATTGACTTTTTGAAAAAAGCATGGACTAACCCCTTTGCTAATTTTGACCCCAAAAATTAAATGTCTCCAAAACCCATCGAAATATACATCAAAAGAAAGGTATTTAAAAACTCTATTCGCAAGTGCTATCAAAAATCTTCTACGTGGTCCGGTTCTCAAAATATTTACATCCAAAGTTCTATTTGGACCGAATTTCACAAACCAACCCAACAAATTGTTTGGATGGAGATATTTCTGCAATCGAGACTCGTAGATGGTTGAAAATATCAAAATTGTGTATTAGTTTTCTAAGATCTTTCTAAAACTGAAAACCAAAAAATTTTACGACCTCTGGTTCTCGAAATATCTTCAACCAAAGTGATATTACGTTATTTCGAACCAATTTAATTAAAATTGTTCAAACAAAATTGTTTAGATGGCGATATTTTTTCAATCAAGACTCGTAGATGGTTGAAAATTTTAAAATTATTTATAAGTTTTTTGAGATCTTTCTAAAACTGAAAACCAAAAAAATTTACGACCTCAGTTTTTCGAAATATCTTCATCCAAAGTGATATTACGTTATTTCAACCCTCTTCAATTAAAATTGTTCAAAAAAAAATGGGATGGCGATATTTCCGCAACCGAGACTCGTAAGTGGTTGCGGTTTTCAGCACTGAATTGGAAATTCATAGACCTTTTCGTCAATGTAAAAATTTTAGCACATTTCGACAAATAAATTTTCATTGACTTTTTGAAAAAAGCATGGAAATTAAATGTCTCCAAAACCCATCGAAATATACATCAAAAGAAAGGTATTTAACCGAGACTCGTAAGTGGTTGCGGTTTTCAGCACTGAATTGGAAATTCATAGACCTTTTCGTCAATGTAAAAATTTTAGCACATTTCGACAAATAAATTTTCATTGACTTTTTGAAAAAAGCATGGACTAACCCCTTTGCTAATTTTGACCCCAAAAATTAAATGTCTCCAAAACCCATCGAAATATACATCAAAAGAAAGGTATTTAAAAACTCTATTCGCAAGTGCTATCAAAAATCTTCTACGTGGTCCGGTTCTCAAAATATTTACATCCAAAGTTCTATTTGGACCGAATTTCACAAACCAACCCAACAAATTGTTTGGATGGAGATATTTCTGCAATCGAGACTCGTAGATGGTTGAAAATATCAAAATTGTGTATTAGTTTTCTAAGATCTTTCTAAAACTGAAAACCAAAAAATTTTACGACCTCTGGTTCTCGAAATATCTTCAACCAAAGTGATATTACCTTATTTCGAACCAATTTAATTAAAATTGTTCAAACAAAATTGTTTAGATGGCGATATTTTGTAATCAAGACTCGAAGATGGTTGAAAATTTTAAAATTGTTTATTAGTTTTTTGAGATCTTTCTAAAACTGAAAACCAAAAAAATTTACGACCTCAGTTTTTCGAAATATCTTCATCCAAAGTGATATTACGTTATTTCAACCCTCTTCAATTAAAATTGTTCAAAAAAAATGGGATGGCGATATTTCCGCAACCGAGACTCGTAAGTGGTTGCGGTTTTCAGCACTGAATTGGAAATTCATAGACCTTTTCGTCAATGTAAAAATTTTAGCACATTTCGACAAATAAATTTTCATTGACTTTTTGAAAAAAGCATGGACTAACCCCTTTGCTAATTTTGACCCCAAAAATTAAATGTCTCCAAAACCCATCGAAATATACATCAAAAGAAAGGTATTTAAAAACTCTATTCGCAAGTGCTATCAAAAATCTTCTACGTGGTCCGGTTCTCAAAATATTTACATCCAAAGTTCTATTTGGACCGAATTTCACAAACCAACCCAACAAATTGTTTGGATGGAGATATTTCTGCAATCGAGACTCGTAGATGGTTGAAAATTTCAAAATTGTGTATTAGTTTTCTAAGATCTTTCTAAAACTGAAAACCAAAAAATTTTACGACCTCTGGTTCTCGAAATATCTTCAACCAAAGTGATATTAACTTATTTCGAACCAATTTAATTAAAATTGTTCAAACAAAATTGTTTAGATGGCGATATTTTTTCAATCAAGACTCGTAGATGGTTGAAAATTTTAAAATTATTTATTAGTTTTTTGAGATCTTTCTAAAACTGAAAACCAAAAAAATTTACGACCTCAGTTTTTCGAAATATCTTCATCCAAAGTGATATTACGTTATTTCAACCCTCTTCAATTAAAATTGTTCAAAAAAAAATCTTTGGGTGGCGATATTTCCGCAACCGAGACTCGTAAGTGGTTGCGGTTTTCAGCACTGAATTGGAAATTCATAGACCTTTTCGTCAATGTAAAAATTTTAGCACATTTCGACAAATAAATTTTCATTGACTTTTTGAAAAAAGCATGGACTAACCCCTTTGCTAATTTTGACCCCAAAAATTAAATGTCTCCAAAACCCATCGAAATATACATCAAAAGAAAGGTATTTAACCGAGACTCGTAAGTGGTTGCGGTTTTCAGCACTGAATTGGAAATTCATAGACCTTTTCGTCAATGTAAAAATTTTAGCACATTTCGACAAATAAATTTTCATTGACTTTTTGAAAAAAGCATGGACTAACCCCTTTGCTAATTTTGACCCCAAAAATTAAATGTCTCCAAAACCCATCGAAATATACATCAAAAGAAAGGTATTTAAAAACTCTATTCGCAAGTGCTATCAAAAATCTTCAAAACTGTGTATTAGTTTTCTAAAATCTTTCTAACACTGAAAACCAAAAAATTTTACGACCTCTGGTTCTCGAAATATCTTCAACCAAAGTGATATTACCTTATTTCGAACCAATTTAATTAAAATTGTTCAAACAAAATTGTTTAGATGGCGATATTTTGTAATCAAGACTCGAAGATGGTTGAAAATTTTAAAATTGTTTATTAGTTTTTTGAGATCTTTCTAAAACTGAAAACCAAAAAAATTTACGACCTCAGTTTTTCGAAATATCTTCATCCAAAGTGATATTACGTTATTTCAACCCTCTTCAATTAAAATTGTTCAAAAAAAAATCTTTGGATGGCGATATTTCCGCAACCGAGACTCGTAAGTGGTTGCGGTTTTCAGCACTGAATTGGAAATTCATAGACCTTTTCGTCAATCTAAAAATTTTAGCACATTTCGACAAATAAATTTTCATTGACTTTTTGAAAAAAGCATGGACTAACCCCTTTGCTAATTTTGACCCCAAAAATTAAATGTCTCCAAAACCCATCGAAATATACATCAAAAGAAAGGTATTTAAAAACTCTATTCGCAAGTGCCATCAAAAATCTTCTACGTGGTCCGGTTCTCAAAATATTTACATCCAAAGTTCTATTTGGACCGAATTTCACAAACCAACCCAAAAAATTGTTTGGATGGAGATATTTCTGCAATCGAGACTCGTAGATGGTTGAAAATTTCAAAATTGTGTATTAGTTTTCTAAGATCTTTCTAAAACTGAAAACCAAAAAATTTTACGACCTCTGGTTCTCGAAATATCTTCAACCAAAGTGATATTACCTTATTTCGAACCAATTTAATTAAAATTGTTCAAACAAAATTGTTTAGATGGCGATATTTTGTAATCAAGACTCGAAGATGGTTGAAAATTTTAAAATTGTTTATTAGTTTTTTGAGATCTTTCTAAAACTGAAAACCAAAAAAATTTACGACCTCAGTTTTTCGAAATATCTTCATCCAAAGTGATATTACGTTATTTCAACCCTCTTCAATTAAAATTGTTCAAAAAAAATGTTTGGATGGCGATATTTCCGCAACCGAGACTCGTAAGTGGTTGCGGTTTTCAGCACTGAATTGGAAATTCATAGACCTTTTCGTCAATGTAAAAATTTTAGCACATTTCGACAAATAAATTTTCATTGACTTTTTGAAAAAAGCATGGACTAACCCCTTTGCTAATTTTGACCCCAAAAATTAAATGTCTCCAAAACCCATCGAAATATACATCAAAAGAAAGGTATTTAAAAACTCTATTCGCAAGTGCTATCAAAAATCTTCTACGTGGTCCGGTTCTCAAAATATTTACATCCAAAGTTCTATTTGGACCGAATTTCACAAACCAACCCAACAAATTGTTTGGATGGAGATATTTCTGCAATCGAGACTCGTAGATGGTTGAAAATTTTAAAATTGTTTATTAGTTTTTTGAGATCTTTCTAAAACTGAAAACCAAAAAAATTTACGACCTCAGTTTTTCGAAATATCTTCATCCAAAGTGATATTACGTTATTTCAACCCTCTTCAATTAAAATTGTTCAAAAAAAAATGTTTGGATGGCGATATTTCCGCAACCGAGACTCGTAAGTGGTTGCGGTTTTCAGCACTGAATTGGAAATTCATAGACCTTTTCGTCAATGTAAAAATTTTAGCACATTTCGACAAATAAATTTTCATTGACTTTTTGAAAAAAGCATGGACTAACCCCTTTGCTAATTTTGACCCCAAAAATTAAATGTCTCCAAAACCCATCGAAATATACATCAAAAGAAAGGTATTTAAAAACTCTATTCGCAAGTGCTATCAAAAATCTTCAAAACTGTGTATTAGTTTTCTAAAATCTTTCTAACACTGAAAACCAAAAAATTTTACGACCTCTGGTTCTCGAAATATCTTCAACCAAAGTGATATTACCTTATTTCGAACCAATTTAATTAAAATTGTTCAAACAAAATTGTTTAGATGGCGATATTTTGTAATCAAGACTCGAAGATGGTTGAAAATTTTAAAATTGTTTATTAGTTTTTTGAGATCTTTCTAAAACTGAAAACCAAAAAAATTTACGACCTCAGTTTTTCGAAATATCTTCATCCAAAGTGATATTACGTTATTTCAACCCTCTTCAATTAAAATTGTTCAAAAAAAAATGGGATGGCGATATTTCCGCAACCGAGACTCGTAAGTGGTTGCGGTTTTCAGCACTGAATTGGAAATTCATAGACCTTTTCGTCAATGTAAAAATTTTAGCACATTTCGACAAATAAATTTTCATTGACTTTTTGAAAAAAGCATGGACTAACCACTTTGCTAATTTTGACCCCAAAAATTAAATGTCTCCAAAACCCATCGAAATATACATCAAAAGAAAGGTATTTAAAAACTCTATTCGCAAGTGCTATCAAAAATCTTCTACGTGGTCCGGTTCTCAAAATATTTACATCCAAAGTCCTATTTGGACCGAATTTCACAAACCAACCCAACAAATTGTTTGGATGGAGATATTTCTGCAATCGAGACTCGTAGATGGTTGAAAATTTCAAAATTGTGTATTAGTTTTCTAAAATCTTTCTAACACTGAAAACCAAAAAATTTTACGACCTCTGGTTCTCGAAATATCTTCAACCAAAGTGATATTACCTTATTTCGAACCAATTTAATTAAAATTGTTCAAACAAAATTGTTTAGATGGCGATATTTTTTCAATCAAGACTCGTAGATGGTTGAAAATTTTAAAATTATTTATTAGTTTTTTGAGATCTTTCTAAAACTGAAAACCAAAAAAATTTACGACCTCAGTTTTTCGAAATATCTTCATCCAAAGTGATATTACGTTATTTCAACCCTCTTCAATTAAAATTGTTCAAAAAAAAATGTTTGGATGGCGATATTTCCGCAACCGAGACTCGTAAGTGGTTGCGGTTTTCAGCACTGAATTGGAAATTCATAGACCTTTTCGTCAATGTAAAAATTTTAGCACATTTCGACAAATAAATTTTCATTGACTTTTTGAAAAAAGCATGGACTAACCCCTTTGCTAATTTTGACCCCAAAAATTAAATGTCTCCAAAACCCATCGAAATATACATCAAAAGAAAGGTATTTAAAAACTCTATTCGCAAGTGCTATCAAAAATCTTCTACGTGGTCCGGTTCTCAAAATATTTACATCCAAAGTTCTATTTGGACCGAATTTCACAAACCAACCCAACAAATTGTTTGGATGGAGATATTTCTGCAATCGAGACTCGTAGATGGTTGAAAATTTCAAAATTGTGTATTAGTTTTCTAAGATCTTTCTAAAACTGAAAACCAAAAAATTTTACGACCTCTGGTTCTCGAAATATCTTCAACCAAAGTGATATTACCTTATTTCGAACCAATTTAATTAAAATTGTTCAAACAAAATTGTTTAGATGGCGATATTTTGTAATCAAGACTCGAAGATGGTTGAAAATTTTAAAATTGTTTATTAGTTTTTTGAGATCTTTCTAAAACTGAAAACCAAAAAAATTTACGACCTCAGTTTTTCGAAATATCTTCATCCAAAGTGATATTACGTTATTTCAACCCTCTTCAATTAAAATTGTTCAAAAAAAATGTTTGGATGGCGATATTTCCGCAACCGAGACTCGTAAGTGGTTGCGGTTTTTAGCACTGAATTGGAAATTCATAGACCTTTTCGTCAATGTAAAAATTTTAGCACATTTCGACAAATAAATTTTCATTGACTTTTTGAAAAAAGCATGGACTAACCACTTTGCTAATTTTGACCCCAAAAATTAAATGTCTCCAAAACCCATCGAAATATACATCAAAAGAAAGGTATTTAAAAACTCTATTCGCAAGTGCTATCAAAAATCTTCTACGTGGTCCGGTTCTCAAAATATTTACATCCAAAGTCCTATTTGGACCGAATTTCACAAACCAACCCAACAAATTGTTTGGATGGAGATATTTCTGCAATCGAGACTCGTAGATGGTTGAAAATTTCAAAATTGTGTATTAGTTTTCTAAAATCTTTCTAACACTGAAAACCAAAAAATTTTACGACCTCTGGTTCTCGAAATATCTTCAACCAAAGTGATATTACCTTATTTCGAACCAATTTAATTAAAATTGTTCAAACAAAATTGTTTAGATGGCGATATTTTTTCAATCAAGACTCGTAGATGGTTGAAAATTTTAAAATTATTTATTAGTTTTTTGAGATCTTTCTAAAACTGAAAACCAAAAAAATTTACGACCTCAGTTTTTCGAAATATCTTCATCCAAAGTGATATTACGTTATTTCAACCCTCTTCAATTAAAATTGTTCAAAAAAAAATGTTTGGATGGCGATATTTCCGCAACCGAGACTCGTAAGTGGTTGCGGTTTTCAGCACTGAATTGGAAATTCATAGACCTTTTCGTCAATGTAAAAATTTTAGCACATTTCGACAAATAAATTTTCATTGACTTTTTGAAAAAAGCATGGACTAACCCCTTTGCTAATTTTGACCCCAAAAATTAAATGTCTCCAAAACCCATCGAAATATACATCAAAAGAAAGGTATTTAAAAACTCTATTCGCAAGTGCTATCAAAAATCTTCTACGTGGTCCGGTTCTCAAAATATTTACATCCAAAGTTCTATTTGGACCGAATTTCACAAACCAACCCAAAAAATTGTTTGGATAGAGATATTTCTGCAATCGAGACTCGTAGATGGTTGAAAATGTAAAAATTGTGTATTAGTTTTCTAAGATCTTTCTAAAACTGAAAACCAAAAAAATTTACGGCCTCAGTTTTTCGAAATCTTCAATTATAAAATTGTTCAAAAAAAAAAATGTTTGGATGGCGATATTTCCGCAACCGAGACTCGTAAGTGGTTGCGGTTTTCAGCACTGAATTGGAAATTCATAGACCATTTCGTCAATGTAAAAATTTTAGCACATTTCGACAAATAAATTTTCATTGACTTTTTGAAAAAAGCATGGACTAACCCCTTTGCTAATTTTGACCCCAAAAATTAAATGTCTCCAAAACCCATCGAAATATACATCAAAAGAAAGGTATTTAAAAACTCTATTCGCAAGTGCTATCAAAAATCTTCTACGTGGTCCGGTTCTCAAAATATTTACATCCAAAGTCCTATTTGGACCGAATTTCACAAACCAACCCAACAAATTGTTTGGATGGAGATATTTCTGCAATCGAGACTCGTAGATGGTTGAAAATTTCAAAATTGTGTATTAGTTTTCTAAGATATTTCTAAAACTGAAAACCAAAAAATTTTACGATCTCTGGTTCTCGAAATATCTTCAACCAAAGTGATATTACCTTATTTCGAACCAATTTAATTAAAATTGTTCAAACTAAATTGTTTAGATGGCGATATTTTGTAATCAAGACTCGTAGATGGTTGAAAATTTTAAAATTGGTTATTAGTTCTTTGAGATCTTTCTAAAACTGAAAACCAAAAAAATTTACGACCTCAGTTTTTCGAAATATCTTCATCCAAAGTGATATTACGTTATTTCAACCCTCTTCAATTAAAATTGTTCAAAAAAAAATGTTTGGATGGCGATATTTCCGCAACCGAGACTCGTAAGTGGTTGCGGTTTTCAGCACTGAATTGGAAATTCATAGACCTTTTCGTCAATGTAAAAATTTTAGCACATTTCGACAAATAAATTTTCATTGACTTTTTGAAAAAAGCATGGACTAACCCCTTTGCTAATTTTGACCCCAAAAATTAAATGTCTCCAAAACCCATCGAAATATACATCAAAAGAAAGGTATTTAAAAACTCTATTCGCAAGTGCTATCAAAAATCTTCTACGTGGTCCGGTTCTCAAAATATTTACATCCAAAGTCCTATTTGGACCGAATTTCACAAACCAACCCAACAAATTGTTTGGATGGAGATATTTCTGCAATCGAGACTCGTAGATGGTTGAAAATTTCAAAATTGTGTATTAGTTTTCTAAGATCTTTCTAAAACTGAAAACCAAAAAATTTTACGACCTCTGGTTCTCGAAATATCTTCAACCAAAGTGATATTACCTTATTTCGAACCAATTTAATTAAAATTGTTCAAACAAAATTGTTTAGATGGCGATATTTTGTAATCAAGACTCGAAGATGGTTGAAAATTTTAAAATTGTTTATTAGTTTTTTGAGATCTTTCTAAAACTGAAAACCAAAAAAATTTACGACCTCAGTTTTTCGAAATATCTTCATCCAAAGTGATATTACGTTATTTCAACCCTCTTCAATTAAAATTGTTCAAAAAAAATGTTTGGATGGCGATATTTCCGCAACCGAGACTCGTAAGTGGTTGCGGTTTTTAGCACTGAATTGGAAATTCATAGACCTTTTCGTCAATGTAAAAATTTTAGCACATTTCGACAAATAAATTTTCATTGACTTTTTGAAAAAAGCATGGACTAACCACTTTGCTAATTTTGACCCCAAAAATTAAATGTCTCCAAAACCCATCGAAATATACATCAAAAGAAAGGTATTTAAAAACTCTATTCGCAAGTGCTATCAAAAATCTTCTACGTGGTCCGGTTCTCAAAATATTTACATCCAAAGTCCTATTTGGACCGAATTTCACAAACCAACCCAACAAATTGTTTGGATGGAGATATTTCTGCAATCGAGACTCGTAGATGGTTGAAAATTTCAAAATTGTGTATTAGTTTTCTAAAATCTTTCTAACACTGAAAACCAAAAAATTTTACGACCTCTGGTTCTCGAAATATCTTCAACCAAAGTGATATTACCTTATTTCGAACCAATTTAATTAAAATTGTTCAAACAAAATTGTTTAGATGGCGATATTTTTTCAATCAAGACTCGTAGATGGTTGAAAATTTTAAAATTATTTATTAGTTTTTTGAGATCTTTCTAAAACTGAAAACCAAAAAAATTTACGACCTCAGTTTTTCGAAATATCTTCATCCAAAGTGATATTACGTTATTTCAACCCTCTTCAATTAAAATTGTTCAAAAAAAAATGTTTGGATGGCGATATTTCCGCAACCGAGACTCGTAAGTGGTTGCGGTTTTCAGCACTGAATTGGAAATTCATAGACCTTTTCGTCAATGTAAAAATTTTAGCACATTTCGACAAATAAATTTTCATTGACTTTTTGAAAAAAGCATGGACTAACCCCTTTGCTAATTTTGACCCCAAAAATTAAATGTCTCCAAAACCCATCGAAATATACATCAAAAGAAAGGTATTTAAAAACTCTATTCGCAAGTGCTATCAAAAATCTTCTACGTGGTCCGGTTCTCAAAATATTTACATCCAAAGTTCTATTTGGACCGAATTTCACAAACCAACCCAACAAATTGTTTGGATGGAGATATTTCTGCAATCGAGACTCGTAGATGGTTGAAAATTTCAAAATTGTGTATTAGTTTTCTAAGATCTTTCTAAAACTGAAAACCAAAAAATTTTACGACCTCTGGTTCTCGAAATATCTTCAACCAAATTGATATTACCTTATTTCGAACCAATTTAATTAAAATTGTTCAAACAAAATTGTTTAGATGGCGATATTTTGTAATCAAGACTCGAAGATGGTTGAAAATTTTAAAATTGTTTATTAGTTTTTTGAGATCTTTCTAAAACTGAAAACCAAAAAAATTTACGACCTCAGTTTTTCGAAATATCTTCATCCAAAGTGATATTACGTTATTTCAACCCTCTTCAATTAAAATTGTTCAAAAAAAAATGTTTGGATGGCGATATTTCCGCAACCGAGACTCGTAAGTGGTTGCGGTTTTTAGCACTGTATTGGAAATTCATAGACCTTTTCGTCAATGTAAAAATTTTAGCACATTTCGACAAATAAATTTTCATTGACTTTTTGAAAAAAGCATGGACTAACCCCTTTGCTAATTTTGACCCCAAAAATTAAATGTCTCCATAACCCATCGAAATATACATCAAAAGAAAGGTATTTAAAAACTCTATTCGCAAGTGCTATCAAAAATCTTCTACGTGGTCCGGTTCTCAAAATATTTACATCCAAAGTTCTATTTGGACCGAATTTCACAAACCAACCCAAAAAATTGTTTGGATAGAGATATTTCTGCAATCGAGACTCGTAGATGGTTGAAAATGTAAAAATTGTGTATTAGTTTTCTAAGATCTTTCTAAAACTGAAAACCAAAAAAATTTACGGCCTCAGTTTTTCGAAATCTTCAATTATAAAATTGTTCAAAAAAAAAAATGTTTGGATGGCGATATTTCCGCAACCGAGACTCGTAAGTGGTTGCGGTTTTCAGCACTGAATTGGAAATTCATAGACCATTTCGTCAATGTAAAAATTTTAGCACATTTCGACAAATAAATTTTCATTGACTTTTTGAAAAAAGCATGGACTAACCCCTTTGCTAATTTTGACCCCAAAAATTAAATGTCTCCAAAACCCATCGAAATATACATCAAAAGAAAGGTATTTAAAAACTCTATTCGCAAGTGCTATCAAAAATCTTCTACGTGGTCCGGTTCTCAAAATATTTACATCCAAAGTCCTATTTGGACCGAATTTCACAAACCAACCCAACAAATTGTTTGGATGGAGATATTTCTGCAATCGAGACTCGTAGATGGTTGAAAATTTCAAAATTGTGTATTAGTTTTCTAAGATATTTCTAAAACTGAAAACCAAAAAATTTTACGATCTCTGGTTCTCGAAATATCTTCAACCAAAGTGATATTACCTTATTTCGAACCAATTTAATTAAAATTGTTCAAACTAAATTGTTTAGATGGCGATATTTTGTAATCAAGACTCGTAGATGGTTGAAAATTTTAAAATTGGTTATTAGTTCTTTGAGATCTTTCTAAAACTGAAAACCAAAAAAATTTACGACCTCAGTTTTTCGAAATATCTTCATCCAAAGTGATATTACGTTATTTCAACCCTCTTCAATTAAAATTGTTCAAAAAAAAATGTTTGGATGGCGATATTTCCGCAACCGAGACTCGTAAGTGGTTGCGGTTTTCAGCACTGAATTGGAAATTCATAGACCTTTTCGTCAATGTAAAAATTTTAGCACATTTCGACAAATAAATTTTCATTGACTTTTTGAAAAAAGCATGGACTAACCCCTTTGCTAATTTTGACCCCAAAAATTAAATGTCTCCAAAACCCATCGAAATATACATCAAAAGAAAGGTATTTAAAAACTCTATTCGCAAGTGCTATCAAAAATCTTCTACGTGGTCCGGTTCTCAAAATATTTACATCCAAAGTCCTATTTGGACCGAATTTCACAAACCAACCCAACAAATTGTTTGGATGGAGATATTTTTGCAATCGAGACTCGTAGATGGTTGAAAATTTCAAAATTGTGTATTAGTTTTCTAAAATCTTTCTAACACTGAAAACCAAAAAATTTTACGACCTCTGGTTCTCGAAATATCTTCAACCAAAGTGATATTACCTTATTTCGAACCAATTTAATTAAAATTGTTCAAACAAAATTGTTTAGATGGCGATATTTTGTAATCAAGACTCGTAGATGGTTGAAAATTTTAAAATTGTTTATTAGTTTTTTGAGATCTTTCTAAAACTGAAAACCAAAAAAATTTACGACCTCAGTTTTTCGAAATATCTTCATCCAAAGTGATATTACGTTATTTCAACCCTCTTCAATTAAAATTGTTCAAAAAAAAATGTTTGGATGGCGATATTTCCGCAACCGTTACTCGTAAGTGGTTGCGGTTTCCAGCACTGAATTGGAAATTCATAGACCTTTTCGTCAATGTAAAAATTTTAGCACATTTCGACAAATAAATTTTCATTGACTTTTTGAAAAAAGCATGGACTAACCCCTTTGCTAATTTTGACCCCAAAAATTAAATGTCTCCAAAACCCATCGAAATATACATCAAAAGAAAGGTATTTAAAAACTCTATTCGCAAGTGCTATCAAAAATCTTCTACGTGGTCCGGTTCTCAAAATATTTACATCCAAAGTTCTATTTGGACCGAATTTCACAAACCAACCCAACAAATTGTTTGGATGGAGATATTTCTGCAATCGAGACTCGTAGATGGTTGAAAATTTCAAAATTGTGTATTAGTTTTCTAAGATCTTTCTAAAACTGAAAACCAAAAAATTTTACGACCTCTGGTTCTCGAAATATCTTCAACCAAAGTGATATTACCTTATTTCGAACCAATTTAATTAAAATTGTTCAAACAAAATTGTTTAGATGGCGATATTTTGTAATCAAGACTCGAAGATGGTTGAAAATTTTAAAATTGTTTATTAGTTTTTTGAGATCTTTCTAAAACTGAAAACCAAAAAAATTTACGACCTCAGTTTTTCGAAATATCTTCATCCAAAGTGATATTACGTTATTTCAACCCTCTTCAATTAAAATTGTTCAAAAAAAAATGTTTGGATGGCGATATTTCCGCAACCGAGACTCGTAAGTGGTTGCGGTTTTCAGCACTGAATTGGAAATTCATAGACCTTTTCGTCAATGTAAAAATTTTAGCACATTTCGACAAATAAATTTTCATTGACTTTTTGAAAAAAGCATGGACTAACCCCTTTGCTAATTTTGACCACAAAAATTAAATGTCTCCAAAACCCATCGAAATATACATCAAAAGAAAGGTATTTAAAAACTCTATTCGCAAGTGCTATCAAAAATCTTCTACGTGGTCCGGTTCTCAAAATATTTACATCCAAAGTTCTATTTGGACCGAATTTCACAAACCAACCCAACAAATTGTTTGGATGGAGATATTTCTGCAATCGAGACTCGTAGATGGTTGAAAATTTCAAAATTGTGTATTAGTTTTCTAAGATCTTTCTAAAACTGAAAACCAAAAAAATTTACGACCTCAGTTTTTCGAAATCTTCAATTATAAAATTGTTCAAAAAAAAAAATGTTTGGATGGCGATATTTCCGCAACCGAGACTCGTAAGTGGTTGCTGTTTTCAGCACTGAATTGGAAATTCATAGACCTTTTCGTCAATGTAAAAATTTTAGCACATTTCGACAAATAAATTTTCATTGACTTTTTGAAAAAAGCATGGACTAACCCCTTTGCTAATTTTGACCCCAAAAATTAAATGTCTCCAAAACCCATCGAAATATACATCAAAAGAAAGGTATTTAAAAACTCTATTCGCAAGTGCTATCAAAAATCTTCTACGTGGTCCGGTTCTCAAAATATTTACATCCAAAGTCCTATTTGGACCGAATTTCACAAACCAACCCAACAAATTGTTTGGATGGAGATATTTCTGCAATCGAGACTCGTAGATGGTTGAAAATTTCAAAATTGTGCATTAGTTTTCTAAGACCTTTCTAAAACTGAAAACCAAAAAATTTTACGACCTCCGGTTCTCGAAATATCTTCAACCAAAGTGATATTACCTTATTTCGAACCAATTTAATTAAAATTGTTCAAACAAAATTGTTTAGATGGCGATATTTTGTAATCAAGACTCGAAGATGGTTGAAAATTTTAAAATTGTTTATTAGTTTTTTGAGATCTTTCTAAAACTGAAAACCAAAAAAATTTACGACCTCAGTTTTTCGAAATATCTTCATCCAAAGTGATATTACGTTATTTCAACCCTCTTCAATTAAAATTGTTCAAATAAAATGTTTGGATGGCGATATTTCCGCAACCGAGACTCGTAAGTGGTTGCGGTTTTCAGCACTGAATTGGAAATTCATAGACCTTTTCGTCAATGTAAAAATTTTAGCACATTTCGACAAATAAATTTTCATTGACTTTTTGAAAAAAGCATGGACTAACCCCTTTGCTAATTTTGACCCCAAAAATTAAATGTCTCCAAAACCCATCGAAATATACATCAAAAGAAAGGTATTTAAAAACTCTATTCGCAAGTGCTATCAAAAATCTTCAAAACTGTGTATTAGTTTTCTAAAATCTTTCTAACACGGAAAACCAAAAAATTTTACGACCTCTGGTTCTCGAAATATCTTCAACCAAAGTGATATTACCTTATTTCGAACCAATTTAATTAAAATTGTTCAAACAAAATTGTTTAGATGGCGATATTTTGTAATCAAGACTCGAAGATGGTTGAAGATTTTAAAATTGTTTATTAGTTTTTTGAGATCTTTCTAAAACTGAAAACCAAAAAAATTTACGACCTCAGTTTTTCGAAATATCTTCATCCAAAGTGATATTACGTTTTTTCAACCCTCTTCAATTAAAATTGTTCAAAAAAAAATGTTTGGATGGCGATATTTCCGCAACCGATACTCGTAAGTGGTTGCGGTTTTCAGCACTGAATTGGAAATTCATAGACCTTTTTGTCAATGTAAAAATTTTAGCACATTTCGACAAATAAATTTTCATTGACTTTTTGAAAAAAGCATGGACTAACCCCTTTGCTAATTTTGACCCCAAAAATTAAATGTCTCCAAAACCCATCGAAATATACATCAAAAGAAAGGTATTTAAAAACTCTATTCGCAAGTGCTATCAAAAATCTTCAAAACTGTGTATTAGTTTTCTAAAATCTTTCTAAAACTGAAAACCAAAATATTTTACGACCTCTGGTTCTCGAAATATCTTCAACCAAAGTGATATTACCTTATTTCGAACCAATTTAATTAAAATTGTTCAAACAAAATTGTTTAGATGGCGATATTTTGTAATCAAGACTCGAAGATGGTTGAAAATTTTAAAATTGTTTATTAGTTTTTTGAGATCTTTCTAAAACTGAAAACCAAAAAAATTTACGACCTCAGTTTTTCGAAATATCTTCATCCAAAGTGATATTACGTTATTTCAACCCTCTTCAATTAAAATTGTTCAAAAAAAATGTTTGGATGGCGATATTTCCGCAACCGAGACTCGTAAGTGGTTGCGGTTTTCAGCACTGAATTGGAAATTCATAGACCTTTTCGTCAATGTAAAAATTTTAGCACATTTCGACAAATAAATTTTCATTGACTTTTTGAAAAAAGCATGGACTAACCCCTTTGCTAATTTTGACCCCAAAAATTAAATGTCTCCAAAACCCATCGAAATATACATCAAAAGAAAGGTATTTAAAAACTCTATTCGCAAGTGCCATCAAAAATCTTCTACGTGGTCCGGTTCTCAAAATATTTACATCCAAAGTTCTATTTGGACCGAATTTCACAAACCAACCCAAAAAATTGTTTGGATAGAGATATTTCTGCAATCGAGACTCGTAGATGGTTGAAAATTTCAAAATTGTGTATTAGTTTTCTAAGATCTTTCTAAAACTGAAAACCAAAAAATTTTACGACCTCTGGTTCTCGAAATATCTTCAACCAAAGTGATATTACCTTATTTCGAACCAATTTAATTAAAATTGTTCAAACAAAATTGTTTAGATGGCGATATTTTGTAATCAAGACTCGAAGATGGTTGAAAATTTTAAAATTGTTTATTAGTTTTTTGAGATCTTTCTAAAACTGAAAACCAAAAAAATTTACGACCTCAGTTTTTCGAAATATCTTCATCCAAAGTGATATTACGTTATTTCAACCCTCTTCAATTAAAATTGTTCAAAAAAAAATGTTTGGATGGCGATATTTCCGCAACCGAGACTCGTAAGTGGTTGCGGTTTTCAGCACTGAATTGGAAATTCATAGACCTTTTCGTCAATGTAAAAATTTTAGCACATTTCGACAAATAAATTTTCATTGACTTTTTGAAAAAAGCATGGACTAACCCCTTTGCTAATTTTGACCCCAAAAATTAAATGTCTCCAAAACCCATCGAAATATACATCAAAAGAAAGGTATTTAAAAACTCTATTCGCAAGTGCTATCAAAAATCTTCTACGTGGTCCGGTTCTCAAAATATTTACATCCAAAGTTCTATTTGGACCGAATTTCACAAACCAACCCAAAAAATTGTTTGGATAGAGATATTTCTGCAATCGAGACTCGTAGATGGTTGAAAATTTCAAAATTGTGTATTAGTTTTCTAAGATCTTTCTAAAACTGAAAACCAAAAAATTTTACGACCTCTGGTTCTCGAAATATCTTCAACCAAAGTGATATTACCTTATTTCGAACCAATTTAATTAAAATTGTTCAAACAAAATTGTTTAGATGGCGATATTTTTTCAATCAAGACTCGTAGATGGTTGAAAATTTTAAAATTATTTATTAGTTTTTTGAGATCTTTCTAAAACTGAAAACCAAAAAAATTTACGACCTCAGTTTTTCGAAATATCTTCATCCAAAGTGATATTACGTTATTTCAACCCTCTTCAATTAAAATTGTTCAAAAAAAAATGTTTGGATGGCGATATTTCCGCAACCGAGACTCGTAAGTGGTTGCGGTTTTCAGCACTGAATTGGAAATTCATAGACCTTTTCGTCAATGTAAAAATTTTAGCACATTTCGACAAATAAATTTTCATTGACTTTTTGAAAAAAGCATGGACTAACCCCTTTGCTAATTTTGACCCCAAAAATTAAATGTCTCCAAAACCCATCGAAATATACATCAAAAGAAAGGTATTTAAAAACTCTATTCGCAAGTGCTATCAAAAATCTTCTACGTGGTCCGGTTCTCAAAATATTTACATCCAAAGTCCTATTTGGACCGAATTTCACAAACCAACCCAACAAATTGTTTGGATGGAGATATTTCTGCAATCGAGACTCGTAGATGGTTGAAAATTTCAAAATTGTGTATTAGTTTTCTAAGATATTTCTAAAACTGAAAACCAAAAAATTTTACGATCTCTGGTTCTCGAAATATCTTCAACCAAAGTGATATTACCTTATTTCGAACCAATTTAATTAAAATTGTTCAAACTAAATTGTTTAGATGGCGATATTTTGTAATCAAGACTCGTAGATGGTTGAAAATTTTAAAATTGGTTATTAGTTCTTTGAGATCTTTCTAAAACTGAAAACCAAAAAAATTTACGACCTCAGTTTTTCGAAATATCTTCATCCAAAGTGATATTACGTTATTTCAACCCTCTTCAATTAAAATTGTTCAAAAAAAAATGTTTGGATGGCGATATTTCCGCAACCGAGACTCGTAAGTGGTTGCGGTTTTCAGCACTGAATTGGAAATTCATAGACCTTTTCGTCAATGTAAAAATTTTAGCACATTTCGACAAATAAATTTTCATTGACTTTTTGAAAAAAGCATGGACTAACCCCTTTGCTAATTTTGACCCCAAAAATTAAATGTCTCCAAAACCCATCGAAATATACATCAAAAGAAAGGTATTTAAAAACTCTATTCGCAAGTGCTATCAAAAATCTTCTACGTGGTCCGGTTCTCAAAATATTTACATCCAAAGTCCTATTTGGACCGAATTTCACAAACCAACCCAACAAATTGTTTGGATGGAGATATTTCTGCAATCGAGACTCGTAGATGGTTGAAAATTTCAAAATTGTGTATTAGTTTTCTAAGATCTTTCTAAAACTGAAAACCAAAAAATTTTACGACCTCTGGTTCTCGAAATATCTTCAACCAAAGTGATATTACCTTATTTCGAACCAATTTAATTAAAATTGTTCAAACAAAATTGTTTAGACGGCGATATTTTGTAATCAAGACTCGAAGATGGTTGAAAATTTTAAAATTGTTTATTAGTTTTTTGAGATCTTTCTAAAACTGAAAACCAAAAAAATTTACGACCTCAGTTTTTCGAAATATCTTCATCCAAAGTGATATTACGTTATTTCAACCCTCTTCAATTAAAATTGTTCAAAAAAAATGTTTGGATGGCGATATTTCCGCAACCGAGACTCGTAAGTGGTTGCGGTTTTTAGCACTGAATTGGAAATTCATAGACCTTTTCGTCAATGTAAAAATTTTAGCACATTTCGACAAATAAATTTTCATTGACTTTTTGAAAAAAGCATGGACTAACCACTTTGCTAATTTTGACCCCAAAAATTAAATGTCTCCAAAACCCATCGAAATATACATCAAAAGAAAGGTATTTAAAAACTCTATTCGCAAGTGCTATCAAAAATCTTCTACGTGGTCCGGTTCTCAAAATATTTACATCCAAAGTCCTATTTGGACCGAATTTCACAAACCAACCCAACAAATTGTTTGGATGGAGATATTTCTGCAATCGAGACTCGTAGATGGTTGAAAATTTCAAAATTGTGTATTAGTTTTCTAAAATCTTTCTAACACTGAAAACCAAAAAATTTTACGACCTCTGGTTCTCGAAATATCTTCAACCAAAGTGATATTACCTTATTTCGAACCAATTTAATTAAAATTGTTCAAACAAAATTGTTTAGATGGCGATATTTTTTCAATCAAGACTCGTAGATGGTTGAAAATTTTAAAATTATTTATTAGTTTTTTGAGATCTTTCTAAAACTGAAAACCAAAAAAATTTACGACCTCAGTTTTTCGAAATATCTTCATCCAAAGTGATATTACGTTATTTCAACCCTCTTCAATTAAAATTGTTCAAAAAAAAATGTTTGGATGGCGATATTTCCGCAACCGAGACTCGTAAGTGGTTGCGGTTTTCAGCACTGAATTGGAAATTCATAGACCTTTTCGTCAATGTAAAAATTTTAGCACATTTCGACAAATAAATTTTCATTGACTTTTTGAAAAAAGCATGGACTAACCCCTTTGCTAATTTTGACCCCAAAAATTAAATGTCTCCAAAACCCATCGAAATATACATCAAAAGAAAGGTATTTAAAAACTCTATTCGCAAGTGCTATCAAAAATCTTCTACGTGGTCCGGTTCTCAAAATATTTACATCCAAAGTTCTATTTGGACCGAATTTCACAAACCAACCCAACAAATTGTTTGGATGGAGATATTTCTGCAATCGAGACTCGTAGATGGTTGAAAATTTCAAAATTGTGTATTAGTTTTCTAAGATCTTTCTAAAACTGAAAACCAAAAAATTTTACGACCTCTGGTTCTCGAAATATCTTCAACCAAATTGATATTACCTTATTTCGAACCAATTTAATTAAAATTGTTCAAACAAAATTGTTTAGATGGCGATATTTTGTAATCAAGACTCGAAGATGGTTGAAAATTTTAAAATTGTTTATTAGTTTTTTGAGATCTTTCTAAAACTGAAAACCAAAAAAATTTACGACCTCAGTTTTTCGAAATATCTTCATCCAAAGTGATATTACGTTATTTCAACCCTCTTCAATTAAAATTGTTCAAAAAAAAATGTTTGGATGGCGATATTTCCGCAACCGAGACTCGTAAGTGGTTGCGGTTTTTAGCACTGTATTGGAAATTCATAGACCTTTTCGTCAATGTAAAAATTTTAGCACATTTCGACAAATAAATTTTCATTGACTTTTTGAAAAAAGCATGGACTAACCCCTTTGCTAATTTTGACCCCAAAAATTAAATGTCTCCATAACCCATCGAAATATACATCAAAAGAAAGGTATTTAAAAACTCTATTCGCAAGTGCTATCAAAAATCTTCTACGTGGTCCGGTTCTCAAAATATTTACATCCAAAGTTCTATTTGGACCGAATTTCACAAACCAACCCAAAAAATTGTTTGGATAGAGATATTTCTGCAATCGAGACTCGTAGATGGTTGAAAATGTAAAAATTGTGTATTAGTTTTCTAAGATCTTTCTAAAACTGAAAACCAAAAAAATTTACGGCCTCAGTTTTTCGAAATCTTCAATTATAAAATTGTTCAAAAAAAAAAATGTTTGGATGGCGATATTTCCGCAACCGAGACTCGTAAGTGGTTGCGGTTTTCAGCACTGAATTGGAAATTCATAGACCATTTCGTCAATGTAAAAATTTTAGCACATTTCGACAAATAAATTTTCATTGACTTTTTGAAAAAAGCATGGACTAACCCCTTTGCTAATTTTGACCCCAAAAATTAAATGTCTCCAAAACCCATCGAAATATACATCAAAAGAAAGGTATTTAAAAACTCTATTCACAAGTGCTATCAAAAATCTTCTACGTGGTCCGGTTCTCAAAATATTTACATCCAAAGTCCTATTTGGACCGAATTTCACAAACCAACCCAACAAATTGTTTGGATGGAGATATTTCTGCAATCGAGACTCGTAGATGGTTGAAAATTTCAAAATTGTGTATTAGTTTTCTAAGATATTTCTAAAACTGAAAACCAAAAAATTTTACGATCTCTGGTTCTCGAAATATCTTCAACCAAAGTGATATTACCTTATTTCGAACCAATTTAATTAAAATTGTTCAAACTAAATTGTTTAGATGGCGATATTTTGTAATCAAGACTCGTAGATGGTTGAAAATTTTAAAATTGGTTATTAGTTCTTTGAGATCTTTCTAAAACTGAAAACCAAAAAAATTTACGACCTCAGTTTTTCGAAATATCTTCATCCAAAGTGATATTACGTTATTTCAACCCTCTTCAATTAAAATTGTTCAAAAAAAAATGTTTGGATGGCGATATTTCCGCAACCGAGACTCGTAAGTGGTTGCGGTTTTCAGCACTGAATTGGAAATTCATAGACCTTTTCGTCAATGTAAAAATTTTAGCACATTTCGACAAATAAATTTTCATTGACTTTTTGAAAAAAGCATGGACTAACCCCTTTGCTAATTTTGACCCCAAAAATTAAATGTCTCCAAAACCCATCGAAATATACATCAAAAGAAAGGTATTTAAAAACTCTATTCGCAAGTGCTATCAAAAATCTTCTACGTGGTCCGGTTCTCAAAATATTTACATCCAAAGTCCTATTTGGACCGAATTTCACAAACCAACCCAACAAATTGTTTGGATGGAGATATTTTTGCAATCGAGACTCGTAGATGGTTGAAAATTTCAAAATTGTGTATTAGTTTTCTAAAATCTTTCTAACACTGAAAACCAAAAAATTTTACGACCTCTGGTTCTCGAAATATCTTCAACCAAAGTGATATTACCTTATTTCGAACCAATTTAATTAAAATTGTTCAAACAAAATTGTTTAGATGGCGATATTTTGTAATCAAGACTCGTAGATGGTTGAAAATTTTAAAATTGTTTATTAGTTTTTTGAGATCTTTCTAAAACTGAAAACCAAAAAAATTTACGACCTCAGTTTTTCGAAATATCTTCATCCAAAGTGATATTACGTTATTTCAACCCTCTTCAATTAAAATTGTTCAAAAAAAAATGTTTGGATGGCGATATTTCCGCAACCGTTACTCGTAAGTGGTTGCGGTTTCCAGCACTGAATTGGAAATTCATAGACCTTTTCGTCAATGTAAAAATTTTAGCACATTTCGACAAATAAATTTTCATTGACTTTTTGAAAAAAGCATGGACTAACTCCTTTGCTAATTTTGACCCCAAAAATTAAATGTCTCCAAAACCCATCGAAATATACATCAAAAGAAAGGTATTTAAAAACTCTATTCGCAAGTGCTATCAAAAATCTTCTACGTGGTCCGGTTCTCAAAATATTTACATCCAAAGTTCTATTTGGACCGAATTTCACAAACCAACCCAACAAATTGTTTGGATGGAGATATTTCTGCAATCGAGACTCGTAGATGGTTGAAAATTTCAAAATTGTGTATTAGTTTTCTAAGATCTTTCTAAAACTGAAAACCAAAAAATTTTACGACCTCTGGTTCTCGAAATATCTTCAACCAAAGTGATATTACCTTATTTCGAACCAATTTAATTAAAATTGTTCAAACAAAATTGTTTAGATGGCGATATTTTGTAATCAAGACTCGAAGATGGTTGAAAATTTTAAAATTGTTTATTAGTTTTTTGAGATCTTTCTAAAACTGAAAACCAAAAAAATTTACGACCTCAGTTTTTCGAAATATCTTCATCCAAAGTGATATTACGTTATTTCAACCCTCTTCAATTAAAATTGTTCAAAAAAAAATGTTTGGATGGCGATATTTCCGCAACCGAGACTCGTAAGTGGTTGCGGTTTTCAGCACTGAATTGGAAATTCATAGACCTTTTCGTCAATGTAAAAATTTTAGCACATTTCGACAAATAAATTTTCATTGACTTTTTGAAAAAAGCATGGACTAACCCCTTTGCTAATTTTGACCACAAAAATTAAATGTCTCCAAAACCCATCGAAATATACATCAAAAGAAAGGTATTTAAAAACTCTATTCGCAAGTGCTATCAAAAATCTTCTACGTGGTCCGGTTCTCAAAATATTTACATCCAAAGTTCTATTTGGACCGAATTTCACAAACCAACCCAACAAATTGTTTGGATGGAGATATTTCTGCAATCGAGACTCGTAGATGGTTGAAAATTTCAAAATTGTGTATTAGTTTTCTAAGATCTTTCTAAAACTGAAAACCAAAAAAATTTACGACCTCAGTTTTTCGAAATCTTCAATTATAAAATTGTTCAAAAAAAAAAATGTTTGGATGGCGATATTTCCGCAACCGAGACTCGTAAGTGGTTGCTGTTTTCAGCACTGAATTGGAAATTCATAGACCTTTTCGTCAATGTAAAAATTTTAGCACATTTCGACAAATAAATTTTCATTGACTTTTTGAAAAAAGCATGGACTAACCCCTTTGCTAATTTTGACCCCAAAAATTAAATGTCTCCAAAACCCATCGAAATATACATCAAAAGAAAGGTATTTAAAAACTCTATTCGCAAGTGCTATCAAAAATCTTCTACGTGGTCCGGTTCTCAAAATATTTACATCCAAAGTCCTATTTGGACCGAATTTCACAAACCAACCCAACAAATTGTTTGGATGGAGATATTTCTGCAATCGAGACTCGTAGATGGTTGAAAATTTCAAAATTGTGCATTAGTTTTCTAAGACCTTTCTAAAACTGAAAACCAAAAAATTTTACGACCTCCGGTTCTCGAAATATCTTCAACCAAAGTGATATTACCTTATTTCGAACCAATTTAATTAAAATTGTTCAAACAAAATTGTTTAGATGGCGATATTTTGTAATCAAGACTCGAAGATGGTTGAAAATTTTAAAATTGTTTATTAGTTTTTTGAGATCTTTCTAAAACTGAAAACCAAAAAAATTTACGACCTCAGTTTTTCGAAATATCTTCATCCAAAGTGATATTACGTTATTTCAACCCTCTTCAATTAAAATTGTTCAAATAAAATGTTTGGATGGCGATATTTCCGCAACCGAGACTCGTAAGTGGTTGCGGTTTTCAGCACTGAATTGGAAATTCATAGACCTTTTCGTCAATGTAAAAATTTTAGCACATTTCGACAAATAAATTTTCATTGACTTTTTGAAAAAAGCATGGACTAACCCCTTTGCTAATTTTGACCCCAAAAATTAAATGTCTCCAAAACCCATCGAAATATACATCAAAAGAAAGGTATTTAAAAACTCTATTCGCAAGTGCTATCAAAAATCTTCAAAACTGTGTATTAGTTTTCTAAAATCTTTCTAACACGGAAAACCAAAAAATTTTACGACCTCTGGTTCTCGAAATATCTTCAACCAAAGTGATATTACCTTATTTCGAACCAATTTAATTAAAATTGTTCAAACAAAATTGTTTAGATGGCGATATTTTGTAATCAAGACTCGAAGATGGTTGAAGATTTTAAAATTGTTTATTAGTTTTTTGAGATCTTTCTAAAACTGAAAACCAAAAAAATTTACGACCTCAGTTTTTCGAAATATCTTCATCCAAAGTGATATTACGTTTTTTCAACCCTCTTCAATTAAAATTGTTCAAAAAAAAATGTTTGGATGGCGATATTTCCGCAACCGATACTCGTAAGTGGTTGCGGTTTTCAGCACTGAATTGGAAATTCATAGACCTTTTTGTCAATGTAAAAATTTTAGCACATTTCGACAAATAAATTTTCATTGACTTTTTGAAAAAAGCATGGACTAACCCCTTTGCTAATTTTGACCCCAAAAATTAAATGTCTCCAAAACCCATCGAAATATACATCAAAAGAAAGGTATTTAAAAACTCTATTCGCAAGTGCTATCAAAAATCTTCAAAACTGTGTATTAGTTTTCTAAAATCTTTCTAAAACTGAAAACCAAAATATTTTACGACCTCTGGTTCTCGAAATATCTTCAACCAAAGTGATATTACCTTATTTCGAACCAATTTAATTAAAATTGTTCAAACAAAATTGTTTAGATGGCGATATTTTGTAATCAAGACTCGAAGATGGTTGAAAATTTTAAAATTGTTTATTAGTTTTTTGAGATCTTTCTAAAACTGAAAACCAAAAAAATTTACGACCTCAGTTTTTCGAAATATCTTCATCCAAAGTGATATTACGTTATTTCAACCCTCTTCAATTAAAATTGTTCAAAAAAAATGTTTGGATGGCGATATTTCCGCAACCGAGACTCGTAAGTGGTTGCGGTTTTCAGCACTGAATTGGAAATTCATAGACCTTTTCGTCAATGTAAAAATTTTAGCACATTTCGACAAATAAATTTTCATTGACTTTTTGAAAAAAGCATGGACTAACCCCTTTGCTAATTTTGACCCCAAAAATTAAATGTCTCCAAAACCCATCGAAATATACATCAAAAGAAAGGTATTTAAAAACTCTATTCGCAAGTGCCATCAAAAATCTTCTACGTGGTCCGGTTCTCAAAATATTTACATCCAAAGTTCTATTTGGACCGAATTTCACAAACCAACCCAAAAAATTGTTTGGATAGAGATATTTCTGCAATCGAGACTCGTAGATGGTTGAAAATTTCAAAATTGTGTATTAGTTTTCTAAGATCTTTCTAAAACTGAAAACCAAAAAATTTTACGACCTCTGGTTCTCGAAATATCTTCAACCAAAGTGATATTACCTTATTTCGAACCAATTTAATTAAAATTGTTCAAACAAAATTGTTTAGATGGCGATATTTTGTAATCAAGACTCGAAGATGGTTGAAAATTTTAAAATTGTTTATTAGTTTTTTGAGATCTTTCTAAAACTGAAAACCAAAAAAATTTACGACCTCAGTTTTTCGAAATATCTTCATCCAAAGTGATATTACGTTATTTCAACCCTCTTCAATTAAAATTGTTCAAAAAAAAATGTTTGGATGGCGATATTTCCGCAACCGAGACTCGTAAGTGGTTGCGGTTTTCAGCACTGAATTGGAAATTCATAGACCTTTTCGTCAATGTAAAAATTTTAGCACATTTCGACAAATAAATTTTCATTGACTTTTTGAAAAAAGCATGGACTAACCCCTTTGCTAATTTTGACCCCAAAAATTAAATGTCTCCAAAACCCATCGAAATATACATCAAAAGAAAGGTATTTAAAAACTCTATTCGCAAGTGCTATCAAAAATCTTCTACGTGGTCCGGTTCTCAAAATATTTACATCCAAAGTTCTATTTGGACCGAATTTCACAAACCAACCCAAAAAATTGTTTGGATAGAGATATTTCTGCAATCGAGACTCGTAGATGGTTGAAAATTTCAAAATTGTGTATTAGTTTTCTAAGATCTTTCTAAAACTGAAAACCAAAAAATTTTACGACCTCTGGTTCTCGAAATATCTTCAACCAAAGTGATATTACCTTATTTCGAACCAATTTAATTAAAATTGTTCAAACAAAATTGTTTAGATGGCGATATTTTTTCAATCAAGACTCGTAGATGGTTGAAAATTTTAAAATTATTTATTAGTTTTTTGAGATCTTTCTAAAACTGAAAACCAAAAAAATTTACGACCTCAGTTTTTCGAAATATCTTCATCCAAAGTGATATTACGTTATTTCAACCCTCTTCAATTAAAATTGTTCAAAAAAAAATGTTTGGATGGCGATATTTCCGCAACCGAGACTCGTAAGTGGTTGCGGTTTTCAGCACTGAATTGGAAATTCATAGACCTTTTCGTCAATGTAAAAATTTTAGCACATTTCGACAAATAAATTTTCATTGACTTTTTGAAAAAAGCATGGACTAACCCCTTTGCTAATTTTGACCCCAAAAATTAAATGTCTCCAAAACCCATCGAAATATACATCAAAAGAAAGGTATTTAAAAACTCTATTCGCAAGTGCTATCAAAAATCTTCAAAACTGTGTATTAGTTTTCTAAAATCTTTCTAACACTGAAAACCAAAAAATTTTACGACCTCTGGTTCTCGAAATATCTTCAACCAAAGTGATATTACCTTATTTCGAACCAATTTAATTAAAATTGTTCAAACAAAATTGTTTAGATGGCGATATTTTTTCAATCAAGACTCGTAGATGGTTGAAAATTTTAAAATTATTTATTAGTTTTTTAAGATCTTTCTAAAACTGAAAACCAAAAAAATTTACGACCTCAGTTTTTCGAAATATCTTCATCCAAAGTGATATTACGTTATTTCAACCCTCTTCAATTAAAATTGTTCAAAAAAAAATGTTTGGATGGCGATATTTCCGCAACCGAGACTCGTAAGTGGTTGCGGTTTTCAGCACTGAATTGGAAATTCATAGACCTTTTTGTCAATGTAAAAATTTTAGCACATTTCGACAAATAAACTTTCATTGACTTTTTGAAAAAAGCATGGACTAACCCCTTTGCTAATTTTGACCCCAAAAATTAAATGTCTCCAAAACCCATCGAAATATACATCAAAAGAAAGGTATTTAAAAACTCTATTCGCAAGTGCTATCAAAAATCTTCTACGTGGTCCGGTTCTCAAAATATTTACATCCAAGTTTCTATTTGGACCCAATTTCAAAAACCAACCTAAAAATTGTTTGGATGGAGATATTTTTGTAATCAAGACTCGAAGATGGTTGAAAATTTCAAAAACGTGTTTTAGTTTTTCAATTAATATAAAATTTTTATTTATCAATCCATTTGTATGTAAATTGAGGCATTTACTGATAAGCTTAAAAATAAGTGACAATGCAATAATTTCCGTAAATTTAGTTGCAATTTAAGCTTATTAACAATGATCTCTATGCGTAGACAACAATTAAATCAAAAAATTAAAATTTGCTTATTACCGTCTGAGTCATAGCCTTAATACCAATCCATGTCTCGGACACAAGTGGTTTGATCTTTGATGGTGGAGGATCAAAACCGAAACCATTACCAGGCAATTCCATTGTTATTGCAATTTGAATACCAGCAACACCAAGAGCCCAATCATCACTGCCACCAGAAGCGGCATAGATGACATTTGTAGATGATCCAACAGTGTATTTGGTTCCAGTTGCCGATTTAATAGCCTTAGCTCCAGCCTTTGCGACTTCATCGAGATCGGCAATGTTTGAGGGAAGAGATCTGATAGAAAAGTAAGTTTAAGAATAGAATTGAAAGAAAAATGAAGAAAAAGCTTACGAAGTCCAGCCCCATGGGTACAACAAGAATTTACCAAAGGAGTGAATGGTTAGGTAGAATTTGGCACGTCCCTTTAATTTTAACAACTCATCCCTCAAAATCTGGCTTTCTTGCTCAGAGAATGCTTCTTGTCCCTTAAATATATAGGAGCACGGTGAATCGGAAGCACCAAACTCACCCCAATGGAAGCCAAAGTTCCTATTGAGGTCAGTGCCGTTGCATGTACTGTTCGATGGCTTCCTTGTCTTCCTCCACCTGCGTAACTTGGTGTGGCTGTGTTCATATCCATCAGGATTAACCATTGGCATTACAACCCAATCGTATCTAGCTAAAAGATCCTTGTGGGCTGAGAAGTTTTCTACAAGCTGATTGATGACATAAAGCGCAGTAGCTGGAGAAATCCATTCCCTAGCATGAATTCCACCATCAACCCAGATCACATTCTTATTATTCTTCTTATCGCCATTGGTAATCGTAATGGTCTTAATTTGTCTGCCTTCATAAGACTTACCAACGTTGTTAACATTCACACGGTCTGGGTACTTAGCTGCCAATTCATCGAGATAAGCATTGATTTGTTTGAATCTTTGGAAGCTGTTGAAAGAGATACCACGAGATATCGAACGGAATAAGGTATTTTGAATACGTTCCAGATAGATGGATTTCGACACATCTTTATTTATGACTTGAAAATTAAGAGAAAACTTGTTAAGAGTATTTTCGAAATCATCTTGATCCTTGGGGGCAATCATAACACGAGACGATGCATTCAAAGCCCTTGGGCGATAAAAGAAGTCATAGTCCTCAGCTTTGCTCATATGTTCAAGGATCTGTTGCTCAAAGGTATTGGTAGGAGTGACATCGTAGATCTTGTAACTGAAAGGAAAACAAAAATTTACCCGATTTGCCATTCCAGCATAGTTGAGGAACATTAGAAATGAAAAAAGCTTTATGTATTTATGTATGTACACTGAATGTCAAATTTAAATGTTGAGCAAATTTTCTGAACATAGGTACCAACATCATAACTTTCCTAAAAAGGGTCAAATACATGTGGTTTAAAAAATTATTGTTTTGTATTAAATTTTCGTTTCCATTAAATACGCAATTTAATAAGGTTTTTCATATATAGTTTTATGTGACTGTGCAATGATATAATACAAAAAATGTAGTCCGATATTCTAGCTAAATTTTAAGACCTAAATGAACGGATTATTAGAACCGAAGTTATAAGCAAGCCAAACCAAACACAATGTATCTTTACAATTATTATACCGACTACAAATTTAGGCAGGTACATTATGAACATTTACCATTTTTTTTCCGACGCGAAGCAAATTTGCCACGATTGTGGTTTTTTATTGCACAAACTCCGCCGCCGCCGGCTTTAGAATACTATATTCCTCTCGCCAATTGGTGGTTGAAAGTATTTTAATGCTTTTTTTGTTTTTATACTTCCTTATTGAATTAAATTATTTGTCCGATATTTATTTTCATGTTTTTAGTATAAAACTTTAAATGATTTTGAAAATTTTTGTTTGCTTTAACACGCCAGTCATTTTCCCTTTATTTATATACCTTATTATTGAAAATCGGATAATTGGATCGAAAGATATAAGCATTTAAATAAACGCAAATCGGATATTTTTCGGATTTCGCAAAAATCATCATCAAAAACATACCCATTTTTTTCCTACGAACATTTCTCCTTTTTTTCTGTCCGTTTTATTATCTTCTTCGTTTTCTGTTTCCTCAAACTAGTAACAACAAAGCATGAACGAAATAATTTTGTTTATTTTGTTTAGTTTGTTTATTTTTTTTTATTTTGTTGATTTTGTTTATTTTGTTTATTCCCCTCACGTTTCGCCCCCTTTGTCTACTAGGCGTTTCATATTTTTTTGATTTTTTTATATTGTATGCCTCCGTTTAAACATTTCTAATGTTAAAATTAGGGTTCAGTTTAATGTTCCAGTTTCATCAATTTTAATATCCCTTATCCTCAGGAAAGGATATTATATAAGCATCAAGTCTACCTCATATCCTCGTATTAAGGAAAAACCCATATTTCTTGGGCTTGAAATCAAGGAACACAATTTATCAAAAACTTACCCTTCTAATTCGGCACTGACCAATGCGAAGCCACAGCAAGCCAATAAGCCCAAGAATATTTTAACTTTCATTGTTGTTCTTTTTTTGTTGAAAGTGTTTCTCTCAACTAATGATTTATCTCTGTCAAACAGTTCCTTTTATATGTGAAATTTCATGAAGCTTCTATCTCTAGCTATCTCTATAGACGCAAACTTATAATTACCTATAATATTCTTTAATAAAAGTCGATTGCTTATCACTACTTTTGCATAAACACTCAAAATTATTAAAATTTGAATCAAATTGATATCAGAATGATAAATTTTGATCTTTCTCGTAACAGTAAATTGTCTTTTAGTTATTTTTTCTATGACATCTTACTATATATCAGAGATTAAAAATTAATTAAACCACTTCAAATGACGTCAAAAAGTATATCTATACATATATATTTATTTACCTACATGACTTGAGGAGATATGAAAAAAAGGCAGGTATTTAGGCTTAAGCAAATAACATTGATTAAGTTCTTAAGTAAATCGAAATAATAATATTTCAAAACAGTTTGAGGTAGAATTTGCTGGGGGACACTATCCTTTGACGAAAAAATTATGTAATTATGTATTTTTTGTACTTCCCTTTATAATTTGATGCATCAAGGCTCTTCTATACACAAGCGTACTCAGTACAATCTTTAGCATTAAAAATAAATAAATATTACATCTCCCTAATAAATGTAACGTCAAAAACTAATTAAAATAAAAAGTACAAGACCTTAAGCACCACCCAGTGGTATTTTAGTTTTTAATTTGATTTTGTTCAAAGGGTTGAAATATGTCGTTAACCAAACGACATGTGTTTCTTCAAATCTTAGCTCTGCACTGCCTATAAACTTCTTCTGTCGCCTCCCCATAGTGAACATCGGTTGCCTTGCTTATACTCTGTTCTGTAGGACGTTTGCCTCTCATTCTGGTTGCATTGGATTGCATAACATGTGTATGCTTATTAAATCTCTCACAGGGTTTCCGTTACATTATAAATCGCCGCAAATGACAGAGAAGAACGCATAGGGTTACCGTCTGCTGATTTTCCTACGGCTTCCGATTTATTTTTAAGAAGGCCATAAAATGTGTTTGCTGCTTAGATCCCTTGAAAATTTTGTAGCCATTTGTAATGGGTGATTTTTTAAGAGGTTTAGAACTTTAAAAAAAAAAAAAAACACAAAAAATTCGAAAAAATGAATGAAATATTTATTTGAATCGATAGTGCGTCAATCGAAGCGGGCTTGTCCCTATAGACATTAGCCTTGACATACCCCCACAAAAAATAATCTAATGGTGTCAAATCGCACGATCTAGGCGGCCAATTGACCGGCCCGAAACGTGAAATTAACTGTTCACCAAACTCGCCTCGCAATTGCGCCATTGTTTCGCGTGCTGTGTGGCATGTGGCACCGTCTTGTTGAAACCACATATCATGCAAGTCAAGAACTTCCATTTCGGGCAAAAAAAAGTTTGTTATTATCGCTCGGTAGCGTTCACCATTGACAGTAACGCTGCGATTCGCATCATCTTTGAAGAAATATGGCCCAATAATGCCGCCGGCCCATAAACCGCACCAAACAGTGGCTTTTTCGGGATGCATTGGTAGCTGTTGCAATGCTTCTGGCTGATCTTCACTCCAAATGCGGCAATTTTGCTTATTTACGTACCCATTCAACCAAAAATGAGCCTCATCGCTGAACACAATTTTTCGATAAAAAAGCGGATCCTCGGCCAGCTTTCCGAGCACGAATTTTGATAGTAAAATTCAATAATTTGCAAGCGTTGTTCATTTGTAAGACGATCCATGGTTAAATTGCAAACCAAACTGAAGCTGTTTGACAGTGACACAAGGTACTAAACACACGTCAGCTGTCAAAACCAGTGTTGCCAAAACCAAACCAGCTAAAAAATCACCCGTTACATAAATATGTAACTAACACAATACTTATTATTACAAACAATATTAAACAATATTAATTAAATATTGATTAAACATAAAAAACAATAAATATTACTACATTTATACTAAAACGTAATTAAAAACTAAAAACTTAAAAAAAAATGCATTTTAACGAATTTTCCAGAAAAAAAATTAAAAGGGGAAAAGCAAAACGACAAAACTATCAACAAACTCAACAGTCAACTTTATAAAATTCAAAAGCTTCAAATCCCAAAAGTTCATAATAAAATCCATTGAATAAGCTCTTTGCTTGCAATTGAAAATGATAATGGTAGATAACGAGGGCACGATCGTTTTGACAGTATTGACACTTGACACTTTGACGGTACCCCATCCTATTAGCAGTGGGATACAACGGTCATGTTGGGGTGTACGAATTTTTGCGAGGAATTACAAAAACAATTGTTTGCTCTTTTTTTTAGTGGCATTTTTCCCAACTCAGTGTCCTGTGGGTGCATCATAGTCATAGCCGTCGCGAGCCGTGTTGACCTTGTAAGGAGTATATGCATCAGCTCATCTACGAGCTGGTAAGCATTTCCAAAAAATGGAACATTAGCATCGTTTACCTGATTCTTAAGAAGGCAGAAACTGGCGATTGAACTAACAACAGAGAGACCTGCAAGTCTCATTAACACCGCTTGCAAAGACTATAATTTCGGTAAAAGTGAATTTTACTCTAGCGGACTAAGTGAATTCAGTGAATCATCACGGGAGAGGAAATATTTCAGTACAAGGCTATTTCTGTGATTTATCAATCAAGCAATCAATGTTGTCCTTTTTGTTGGATTCGTATTGAACCAGGTAAGAATAAAACGGAGACGAAAATTTGAATTTTTCATTAGGCGTAAATGGGGGCGATATTTAAAAAATTCTATATTTTATATGGGAAGGAGATAAATTTGATTCTAAGGAACAACAAACACTACGGAATTGACAATTCCAATTGGCTATAATAAGCTGCGTTTTATTATCTACGAATCTGGATCGGGATCATCTGTTAACTCGTAATACAACAAAAACTTTGGATCCTGCTTTTTATCTGGATCTATTTTAAAGATTCGAAAATAAGTTTTCACTCTGGCGGGTAGACGGCTCTTCAGTCGGTAGGGAGTACAAACTGTAGTGTAAGGAAAAAAGACAGTATCATACAAAATAAACAAACATAAGAAAAAAAGAGATGAGCCATACAATACTGTTGTCATTCGGATCCGTATCGTTTTATTTTCATGAGATGATCCTGATCCAAATCCGTATATAATAAAACGCGGCTATTGTGTCCTTCACGAAGATTATTGTGTCGCCGACAGATGGCGTTACACTCTCAGACTGGTTCATTTTGCGTATATTATATACAAATGATGGGCATGCCAAAAAATTCTATGTAAAAGGTTGTTTGAGGACATACAAATTTTATTTTCACTTTTTAAAATGCTTAAATTGATAAAAAATTCCGTGCGAAATCGAGAAGCTCAGCAAATTTGCTTATATAAAAAAAAAAAAAAACAGTTTACTAAAACCGACTATGTTTTAGCATTTTAATTTCTTTTCATATAAATGTATATTCAAATATAAAACTACAAACAAGTTGTTAAAAGGATTGCATCTTCAAAAGTCCACTTAAAGAATTAAACACCATATTGGACTGTTCCCAAAAAAAAAACAAGACAAAAACCCTTTTTATCACCTCATCCATTATTTTCCTTGTGCCAGAGCTATAGAGTAGTATTCAAATTCAATATCCTTTCATTATGTACCGGTTTTCATTTCCTCCTCATCCATTATGTCCACCCGATTTTTTCTTTTTCTTTTTTTTTCGATTATCCATTTATTTGCCTAAACTTGTTGCATGCTATTCATTAATTGTGAAAGCTCCTATAAGTCGAGGAGCATATCCGCCTTCTTACATCTTCCGTCCAAATTCAAAAACCCTATATCCAATAGCTAAAAGGAATAGGAAAGTTCACAAAGGACTAAGGGATATTTTGATAACATCTACCCGGAAGTTGCATATATGCAACCATACTATACCAAACAGCATGCTCCCAATCTTCCATATTCTAACCATCAAAGCGGCCAATCCTCCTCCTATCCTATATCCTGTGATGATGGTCCTTTGTGTTCCTTAGATCTCGGCTATAGGGATTTTTGCATTGTGTTCCCGTTTATTATTAGTTTTTTACGAGTCTTTTATCCTCGCCTATTGTTTGTAATCTATATGTGTTTGTTTGTGTGGTGAAGATGGACAGGCTTTTCCCTTTGGCTGGCTTCATTCTCACCATTTTCCATACTTAAATTTTATATATGAATGAATGGGAAATGGAGGTTATATTAAATGGAAGTGATTATTTCTGGGATGACTTGAAGTGGAGTGTGGAAAACGAATCACACTCTTTAGATGATTTTGTTTTTCTGTTTTTTTTTTTTTTTTGCCAGAAAGGGAGCTTGGGGTTTTTCCCCCAAAAACCTACATCGGACGAGCACATTGAGATAGACAGCAAGGCACAGGCAAAAGTTTCATCTCTCTATTTCTATAACTGGAACTTGGTCGTTTTGCTGTTTTGAATTTTCGAGAATTTATTGAAAAATACTTGTTGTAAAGTTGAATTCTGTGTGCCGATGACGATGAAGCTGCAGCCGTCGACGATACAGCCGACACGACGATGGCGCCGCTGCCGACGGGAACGAATGGGTGTAACCAAAAACAATGAACAAAAGGATTTTGTTTTGTTTTTTTTTTGTCTTTTTTTGTTTTTAATAATAATTTTTGAATGAATATATAGATACTTACATCATAGAAAATTTTTGTTTATTTTTTATTTTTTTTTTAAACTAAAACGAAAATCCAGCCAAAAAGTTTTCATAAGTTTTCCATTAAATAAACAATAAAGCATCTGAATGTGACTGCAACATGCGAGCTTATATTAAACCTATTCATTGTTGAATTTATAGTTGAAAAGTATAAAAGGGGGGGAAGATGTGCTTCAAAGTGAAATAGCATTAAATAAATGCCTTTCTTTTGTGTGCTTTTTTATTTTATATAGAAAATCTAAACCATTTCAAAGGGCTTTAATTAATTAAACATAAAAAACAATTAAGAAAAATATGTTAAAACTTATCGTAATGAGCTATAGGTCAAATAATAAATTGAATGAACTAAAAAAAAAAAAAATAACCTTTTAAACGTGGCAACCCTCTATGCCTTCACTTCTTTTAATTGAGCAACCTACGTAGTGGGTTAAAAAAGTTAAAAAATTGAAAAAGTTAAAAAAAAGTGAAAAATAATGAAAAAAGTAATAAATTTGAAAAAAAAATTAAAAAAATGAAAAAGTGTAAAAGTGTAAAAGTGAAAAAAAAATGTTTATATTTTCAAATGAAAAGTGAAATAACTTATTGAAAAATAATGAAAAAAGTGAAAAAATATCGAAATTAAAAAAAAAATATTTTGATTTTTTTTTTTTATTAATTATTGTTTAAATTTATTGGAAACTGGATATTGCATACAAAATTTAGTTAAAATCTAGGCTTAAGGCTGTTTAACTGAACGGACAGTTTTTTTCGTCTTCGGCGTCATCCCAAATGTCAAGTTTGATTTCGAATTATTATGTTATGGCATCGTAAAATAACTAACTCGAGATTTTGATTAAAGTTGACATTACGATGTGGGTCTTGCAATTCTGTCTGTCTGTCCTTTCAGCTGCAGACCAAATGAGTGGATAGATTTTCTTTACACTTGGTTTCTATTTTTTATAAGATCCAAAAATAACGTAGTCTGCCGTATAATTTTTTTTAGCAAATAATACAAATTTTATTTTTCTCAAAAACGTCACAAAACTTTATTTTTAAAAAATTCAATACATCATTTTTAAATTTTTATTTATAAATGCTACCTCCGACAGAACCATTTTTTTGATTTTCTCGAAAACGGAAAAAAAGCTGGCCGAGTTTTATTAAATGAAACATCCAGTAGTTTATTATTATTATCTAACAGATTGTTAATAAAAATTATTCTTACCTATAACCGTAACTTAAAACAACGGTTCCTTGTATACAAATAATTAAAAACCAGTAAGGAAAATCTTATTTTTCTCAAAAACGAGATAGCACGATCTACAATATTGTTTGAAAAAAATGTATCTGTCATTAATTAAAAATTATCAAATAAACCGATTTCAATTGCACACAAAAGCTTTTAATAAGTTTGAATAATATTGCACAACAAAATTTTCAAAAAAATCAATTTTTTTATTTTAAATACCTAAATATTCAAAATTATTCTTTCAAAATTCAATATTTCGAAAATGGGTTGATGATTTTTTTCCAAATTTAATTTTTAAACTCTGCATTAATAAGTACTAAAAAATGGCGTAGCTACCAATTTTTGTCTTAAAATTTTTTAAAAATTTTATCGTCTTTTAAATTTTGTTCTCATAAGTTGAGGTTTGTGTAAGAAATTAGATGGTATATATGGCGTTATTTATTTCTAATTACATACATACATACCTATATGTATTTTTGTTTAAAAATTGTTCAGTTTAAAGTTCCACGCATGTTCTTGTGCAACCTTGTGCTATACCTTCAACTAAAGAAAAATTTTTGGCAGGTGTCATAAAATTATATAATTTATTTCTTTTAAAATCAAATTTAAATTTTAAAACCACAATAAAAACAAGTTCGTGTGACTCAGTCGTGCCTTTTATTTTTTACGAATCCATAACTTTCCACAATACATAATATAATAATGCCGGAACCACCACACCTATCTCGTGGGGAGTGATGTGTTGTGTCGCTGACTGTTTCTTGTTGCAAACTTCAATTTTTGCGTTCGCTATTTACTTATTTATACTTTTCTCCGAGCACTCTTTCATCTTTTCCACAGAAAAATATGGATCCGACACAGCATAGTATGGCTTAATCGGCAAAAGATTGATTCCAATTCCAACACAACACACCACGACACATCAAACGAGACAAATATGGCACTATCTACGCATACCAAATAATATTGAAGCGATAGCCGCACACCACACGAAATAATTGTGGTTCTGGCTTAAGGCACACAAATATTTTGTGTTAACTTGGTTAAAATATGTCAGAGATAGTAAATCTGGTTTTGAAGTAAAAAAAAACTAAAAATAAGAGCTCAATAAAAATTCGATTAAAAATTAATTTACCTAACAAAAATAAAAATAAGACAATTCAAGTTGAAGTTGATTAAATCATAAAGAAAATTCTGCTTTGATAAACTTATCAATTTTTTATTAAATAAGTGGATAAGATTAAAATCTTATTTTTCGGTTGTCTTTTTTTGATCACAATGGTTGTGAGAATGAAACAATTAAATTAACATTAGCTTTTCCCGACGACGCAACCGACACGACGTTTCGGCAGGTGATCTTGATTTTTTTCTTCATGCAATTTGAAGCGTCAAAAGTTTCCTATGTGAAAAGTTTAAAATTGGCGAACTCGTCCAGCTCTGCCTGCAGCTGCGGGTGGAGGTGTTGTGTTTGTAACATAGAATTTGTGTGTGTTCAATAATAGGCGTGTTTTTTTTGCTATCGATAACAAGTACATACATATATAATTCACGCCGGTTGTTGTTGTATTTAACATGGTGATTGTTTAGCACCGACGTCGTTTTTTCGTCCAATTTCCTCCGGCCTTAAAAAAAAAAATACGGCTAGTGCCAGAGACGCTTAAAATGTTAAAATGAAACCTATCATTACTTTCCCCTTTCCATAAATGCAACATTCAACTATCTAGACTAATGATATTAACCATTTCCATTAATTCACAAGCTTCAAAGGATATCCTCTATATTGTTTGAGTCTTGATGATGAAATTATTAAAGGTACATGTCTAAATGCATAAATTTCCTATATAATGCTCTTTAGAAAGCTACAATGTTGAAAGCTACCTCAATACTTTCTTTATAATAAAGGAACTGTAGAAAATAGAAATTATACACACATCCGTTCAATGTTTTCTTACTTGTCATTTTCTGAACCTTCTTAGTTTTTGCTCGATTTCAACTCGATCCACAGTGAAACCACAATGAGGAGCTTTAACAAACAAACTACAGCCTACTTTTCATATCCTGCAGATGGTTTTTGTTTAAATTTCCATTGGTCGTGGTTAAAAGAAGTTGCCGTTGTCGTCGCTACTTAAAGTGTTTTTTGTTTGTTTTGTGTTTGCAAATAAAACTGTTCCTTAAGTTATTTCAGAAAGAAAAACGAGAAACTTATGTTTTTGTGCGCTATGACACACTATACATATGCGGATTGCGGTAGGTAGACAATGAATATTTCATTAAGTTTTTTATTTGAAAATACTTGCGGCAGCTCCGCTTTTTGTTAGTTGTTAATTTATTTACACAAATGGTAAATTTATTGAATCATGTTTTGCATTATTTTGTAATGGATGTCGTTTTTTGTTTGAAAATATTTTCTTGTGAGAATTCAGCTTAAAAATTACGTAATATAGGATGTATTGGTTATAGTACTTATAAGAAGCGTTTAAAAAAAAGTTTTATTCAATTACGGGGTAAATTACAACAAAGAATTAAAAGAAATAATTTGCTTTATTCGTGTATTGTCAAAAAATAAGAATGTCTGCCAGTTTTTACTTCATTTGGAACAATTTTCTTAAAATTTCTTCAAAATTCACTTTATTTGAAATATAAAATGGGACTAAGAGGGTGCCATATTGAATTTTTTCGTGTCAAAAATCCACGATCGTGCCACTTCGGAAACGCTGTCTAGAAGGTAGGTACATTTTTGTATTTATGCATGTGTGATTTTTTAAATTAAAGGACGCATACCCTTTCAACAATGAATATTAATTTATGACTTGTTACAATATATCAAATTCGTAACCTAGACCATATACTATACCTATTGTATTAATCTCGATTTAAGTCATGAATTCTCGATTCTAAATTGTTGTTTTCTTATGGGGGAGCGCTTGCCGCTTAGCAAGAAAATAAGTTGCCCAAGTTGCTCACGCGAATTTAGTAGCTTGAAGCAACTTTAAATTGCTTGCCCTCAACCACATATTTAGAAACTTTTGTTGCCGGTGACTTTATCCAACCAAAAATATAGATGTCAAGATGGCTTTTTAATTTGCAGTTGATGGCATTTAGAGCTTTCGATTATGTAAGTATACATAAAATTGGACAGCCAAACAAATTAGAAATTACAAAAAAAATGCGTACAAAAGTTATCACAACAAATATAAAAACACAAACTTCAAATTCGTAAAAGTTGCTCGGTATAGAAGGGGATGGCAACGGCAAGCATCTTTATTTCCTCCGTGTCGCAAGTAACTTGAGGCAACTTAGAGCTGCCGTCAACTAAGTTGTGCTAAACCTTTAATAATGGCTATTAGTAAAATTCCACTTTAAAATGAAGAAAAAAGTTGCTGGAGATTTTTTTAAATTTTTTTTTTTTATTTTATCTAAAGTTTCTTTTAGCTTTCACACGAGGGAAGAAAATAGTAAGTTGAATACTACCTGACCGAGCAGCGGCTCCATTGGCAATATGTATTTGTGTAAATAAATTTTTTGGTTCATCGCCATTATGAATATTGGTATAATGGAGACGCTTTGGCAATGGCAATATTATAAATATTGCTCATTAGAAAAGGCAATTATTGATTTCCATCGTCGCACAGTGGTCGATTTGAGGATCGCTACCTGAACTTTGTTTCGAAAGAACAATTTATTTGCTTAAAATTCAAGCAGCATTTCTTAAACCTCAAGTGGTTGATATTTTTTCTGTGTCGTTTTGGAAGAAAAGATTTGAGATTTTTTGTTGTTGTTATAGCTGTTGTTTGGCTATTTGTCTCTTAACCAAACGGTATTTCAATAACAATAACTAGGTATAATATATTTTTTTTAATTATTAAATCATTCAGTGCGCGCCGCCAACCTTTTTCTAAATGGTTTCTCAGCAATTTTGAATAACTTTAGGTTCGTTTTCAAAATTTAAATAAAAATATAAGAAACTTAGTGAAGAATTAGTCAAGAATAATGAATTAAATAGCAAAAAAAATGACAATAGTTAACATTTCTATACTGACATTTGACTGGTGAAATTTCCTGGCAACGAAATGCCCACTCAGCTAATAAATTTCAATTGCCGTTAAAATTAAAATTGTCTCAAAGTAGGTACACAAATCTAAAGGACCCTACGCACCATCAATTTTACCTGAAAATATTAATTGAACGAGTCTCGATTCAGGTAAAATTGATCGTTAGGCACTTCAATATTTGACACAAGTTAAAATTGATACATTGACGCAAAATTCCTTTGATTTTCATCAATGTTCAATGACAAAATATTTACGGTGTTTATTTTACCTGACATTTAAAACAACTAAACAGAAGGCAAAAAATTTACAGATTTCACTCATAGAGTAACTATGGGGACATTGAAAATGACTTGTATTACGTCGATAAAACAAAATCATGCCAAATCTTAGAGATTTTTATTTTGTATAATATTGTTGCATTATAACTTCACAAACTGTCTTAGAAACCATTCTACAGTCTGAAGTATCAATTTGTATATTCAATGTCACTTCCCAGTTGGCGGTTAAATTAATGTTGTTAATTTTTTTAATAAGATGAATCTTAGTTTTAATTGTGGCTTATCTCGCAATTACACAATCGTACTCATTTTCATCTGCACCGGTACAGCACTTATACACGAAATTAAAAATACATATAGGTACCATCTATGACATTTTTGCCTAGCTTTGCAGAAAGGTAACTGAATTATTACAGATCGATTAAAGCATACATCATATACGGTTCAACTTAGTTCTCGACTTGATTGTTTTTGAATCAACCCGTGTGTTTGATTAAATGTCCAGGTAAACCTTTTTTAAATCGAGACAAAATTTACAAAGAATTTGATGCGAAGCCCAACACCACTGCTAATTGTTTTTATTCTATAATATTTTATTTTAAAATATTTTGAACTCATCTTTTAATCAATTTAACAATATCGAGTCGCGTAATTTATTTTAGACAAAAATAATGTTTTTGAGACTTGGAGCTGTATTCTTTTAACTGAGTTTATGAAATGTGTGGCCGAGCGGCAAGCATCAATTTAGTTGACAACCAAATTAAATAGTTTATGGACTACTTTAAGATAAAGCCTAAAATTTTATTTGCATTTGAGGACCTTAACCATGAAGATCTGACCATTAGGGCTTAAGTTATAAGTTTATTAAAGAGGTTCGAGTAGGTTCCTATGCACATTCTAGGTTAAACAATCAAACTGGTTCCGAAGTAAATCAAGTTTTGTCAAAAGCATTTTCTAGTCTGTCATTTTACCTTCATTTTCAGACCGTTACCTCAAAAATCCGATAATTAGAACAGAATATATCAGCTTACAAAATCGACTCTTTTCGATTATAATATTTCAATTGTTTAGCTAAGTTAATTCTACCTCTTGCCTGATTTACCTAAATATATCTTAACCTTGAGCATCTAGCCCTTAGAACTTAAGTTATAATTTTATATAAGAGGTTCAAGTAGGCACCTATGCATATTCTAGGTTAAACAACCAAATTGATTTAGAAGTTAGTTAAGTTTTAAGCCAAACTATGCATATTCTAGGTTCAACAATCGATTGATTTAAAAGACTGACATTTTACCTTAATTTTAAGACCTTAACCTCAAACATCCGATTATTAGAACAGAAGTTATAATCCAAACAAACCAACCAAATCCAACCTTTACGATTTTATTATTTGTAAAATACCTACTACAAATGTTCATGCACATACCTACATGCATACATACATACCTACATAAACATAATGATAATGTATATCATTTTTGTGCCCGATGCAAAGCCAATTTTGTTTGCCACGTGTTTTTTTTTTATTGCACTCACTCCACCGTCTTCTCCCTTCTATCAATATGTTCTTTGTAGGTACGTACCTACATACATACATATTTTGTTTGTTTTTTTTTCTTTTGCCGTGATGAAATATAGTTCTAAAAAGACAATTTTTCAAGTTTCTAGTATGAAATTTTTTCCGATTTTGTAAAAAATTTTATGCAGATTTGTAGCCTGTCATTTAAACTTTAATTATCTGGCTTAATATTGAACATCCAATAATTATAACTAAAGTTATAGGCTTCTAAGTGGGCTCAAATCAAGCATTTTTCGAATTTTATACACTCCTCCACTGAATCTCGTCCGTTGGCAATGATCAACATGTAGGTACGCTGGCTGAAATTCATCACTTGTGTTTTTTTCTTCATTTTATTCATTTTGGTAGTTTCTTTGGTAACACTAACCAAAAATTCAATCGTTCTCCCCCTATACGCTAGAGTTCATTCTCTATCTTTGTTCATTTTGGTAACACCATACTTTTATCAAAACGACCCTATAAACATTTTCAATGTTAATTGTCAATGTTAATTGAAAGTGTGGACTGTGGATTTTTGTTTTATCAATGTTACCTGACAACTAAAAATGATGGTGTGTAGGGTCCTTAAGTTAATATATTGCACAGGTTGTCAAAGTTGGAAGCAGCGTTGCCGAAGTGGCACGATCGTGCTTTTTGACATAAGAATTTTACCGTGGCACGAAAAAATTCAATATGGAACGCTCTTCTTATTTCCATTTTGTACTCCCAAAAAAGCAAATTTTGAAAAACTTTTATGAAAATGGCTACAAATGGAGTAAAAAACTCTTATTTTTTGATAATTATTTCTTATAATTTTTGTTGTATGTGGTTGAACAGTTGAATTATATTTTTATAATAATACAGGAACTTGCGTTTTTTCATACGGAACGAAAATGTCACGTTTTTTCAGAAAATGGCACGTTTTTTTAGGAAATGTGACACGGAATTATTTTTTTGGACGGCAACGCAGTTGGAAGTGTCAGAAATTAGAAATGGCTGTTCGAGTGCCCACAAGAACTATCCACCGCATCGTTAGAAACAAAAAGAAGGGCACTAGATCCACCATTTCCCTTGATTTTGACAGATACGCAGAATTGAACATAAATGAAAACACTAATGATATACATTTAATATGAAGTGTTAAGGGTTTAGTAAAAAAAAAATATCCTCAAATCGTTGGCCGGGGAAATTTCTTCGTGCCCTTTTTGCCTATAAAAATTAAAAACTGAAAGTTGCTGTTTCCTCGTGTGAAGAGAGATTTAACTTTTAAAAACATATTGACGAAAAATTGCATTTTTAACTACATAAAAAAAAACTTAAATTTTTTAGGAATGTAAGGTTGACCAAATATTTAAAATATATATTTTCATAAGTAAAAATACACAAAATGTTATGTTTACAAAATCTGTATATAAAAAATTTAAAGGAAGCTTTTCTTCAACAATAGGACAATAGGACTTAAAGTATCTACCTACTGGATTGAAGGCAAAATAATTAAAGTTATTAAAAAAAATTCTTTCTTTTTGTTTTTAATATTTTTAAGAACAATGTTTCTAATGGATCATTCAAATTCTGGCTAGAAGATAAAAGACTTTTTATTAATAACAGCTACTCTATCTCCCTTGTCCTCACTTCTAAATGATGGACATAATTAAATTAAATATTTAAAAATTAAAAAAATACAAAAAGCCACCCCTACCCTCTTTTTTTTTTAAATACCAATATAATTCTCATCCCATCAACACCCTTATAGTGATGGTAATTAAAACAATGAGCCAGCAAATTTAAGTTCGCCAACCGCAGAAACAAAAGAATCCTTCGCACATCACCCGCACAATGGCCGTCACTCAATATAAAATCTAAAAAGCCCCTCTCTTTTCTATATACCCACCAACTTCTCTCTCCTATATTTATACAAGCCCCCTCTTAAACGTGTCGTTTTTCAGATGATATTTCGATTTGGAGTGTTTTGTATAACCCATAGGGAAAGCAAATAGAAGTGAGAGGAGAAAAATGTTCGCGTCTTGTGTCCCACTTCTTTATGGTGAGACGAGAATCGAAATGCCAGAGAGACCATTATAATATTATATAGGAAAGGAACGAAGGATTTTTAATTAAAATTCATCTTCACTTTAATCAAATAATGGTTAGACGAGTTACGAGCTTCGTCGAGCTTCTAATTAAGTGCGAAAATCGCTCCAGAGAGTGTAAAATCAAATCGAGATTAATTGAAGTTCAAGTAAGTAACTGGGAAGCATCGAGGTGATATGGGTGATGATGTGGTATTCAGTTTTCGAGATCTCAGAAGTCAAGAGGGTTTTAGGTATATATACAGAGTTGGAACTTTAGCTGATGAAGGAAGTGTTTTTGGTTGAGGTGGAAAGAGGAGGGGGGGGATTCGATATTAAGCAGTTAATGTAGGCAACTGGTTTGGATTAGCAAATCGATACGAACGAAATTTATAAGATAGCTTTGTGTTTTTGTATGTACCTAAATGATTAATGATGTCGATGAGAAAACATAAACTATATTTATATTGGTAAATAAATATTTAAATTTAAGCAAAAATCTCTGGATATTAATTGAAACAATGAGTGTGCGGTTTTTTGCATGCGATTATAATATAGATAATAAGAAATCATTCTTCGACAATCAGATGTTTTGGGTACGAGCGCAACGACAACCACATTAACCCTTCTCATCATCAAAATCGATGGCGCTGACGATCGAGTCAAAAACCAAACCGTCGACATGCAAGTGCGCAGGCCACACCCCTTTTCACAGTGTCGGGATAAGCGGTGCTTGCGACCGAGAACAACGTCAGCGAGGGAAAAAAAAATACCAACGGGCTAGCTACAGGCTTGCCAGATTGGGCTATTTATCGGAAATTGGGATATCTTTTTCCAAAATTGCCGACAAAAATTTCACTATGACAGCCTAATCATAATTGGGCTATAAATAAACCAAATCTAATCTTGGGCGAAAATCGGCCAAATTTTAAGGATCTGCCTTTGGACATAATTCCAAACAGTAAGAAAACGGTGGAAAATATTTAACGATTGGAAGAACAATGGAATAAACTCCCTCTATATGAATGGAGTTCGGTTTTTCCTTCTAAAATTCCAACAAATTTAGAAGAATTTTGGACAGAATTTGCTATTAACGTAAAAAATAGTTCTGATGTTTTAGTTTTCGGGGATTTGGCGTTATTAACTTTGCCTGTCAGCAATGCTGGTAGTAGAAAAACATTCTCTTTCATGAGTAGTGTAAAAACAAAACCAAGAAATTGATTAACTACAGCATCGCTCGATGCAATTATGCATTTGCTACTTTGCGTATTGTTGCTACGGTTAAAAAAATTTAGCTGTAAAAACTTTTTACCCTCAATTGAAATGATAAATAAATTTAACCAAAATATGTACAAATGTGATGACAATGACCAAGATGATGACATGAGGAGATAACAGTTTTTGAATGATTTTCAGCATTTAAATATGTGATAATATTCTTAACTCTTCTTTTTTATGAACAAAAAATGTTTTTTTTTCTTTTTCGTTGTTTTTTTAAAATAAAAATAAATTGTAATTGAAGTTATGAGACATTTTTTTTTTTATTGGTATTGGGCTACTATTTGGGCTACTTTATCGGCCCCGATTTTGGGCTACAAAAATTTCTAAATTGGGCTATCGAACTAGGTTAAGACATGGCAACCCTGGCTAGCTATAGCAGCAACAAATAAAGGAGCAACGCTAAATGCAACAACAACCAACCCTGACGATTGGACGATGTGCGATGTCGTGAAATGTTTTTCTTGGCTTTTTAATTTCTACCTCTCAAGTGTTCAGACGTGCCTCCGGAGCTGAATATACAGTCCACTATTTCTTTCTTTGTTTAATTGTTTCATTGATTGTTTAATAAAATATAATTTTGTTTCAGGATTCGGTTTTGCGTTTCTATTTTTAAAGAGCCGCTTCCATACAATGGTTTTTTGGCAAAATCACTAACCTCTAAAAAAGATGAACGGGTTAAAATTTTTTATACTCGAAAAAATTTACTATTTAAAAAGATAAACGGGCCCTGTGTTATAGCTGTTCATCTTTTCGAGATTCTACTGTACTTATAAGTATATACTTTTTGTAGAAAAATGTATACCAGAAAACGCCATTCTTGATTAAAAAAATTTATTCGTCTATCTATCTCTCTGGTCTGTAACTCAACAGTCAAACTACATTATATACCGCTACCTATATAGGTGGCCACGAGATGAGAAACAGATACGATAATTATACTTCTAACGCCTTCTGCACACGAAGGGTCTCGTCAAAAGCGTGTACCTACTCCGATTGCTTGCGACACACATCTGTAAAGACTGCGTTTAGCTGATGTGTGTTTCAATAGACAACCGCACACGAGGCGTAACGTAAGCTGAACATTTTCACTTTTCTGAGATCTTCTGATGTCAGCTTCACTGAGGAGAAGGAGAAACATGAACGAGATTTCTCAGCTAGAAGTCAAAAGCACTCTCTATTTCTTTTTTTTTATTTTGATAAGCTGTGACAAAATATAATTGAGCAAACGAATCCAAAAATATCAGTCTCAGCTTTTTGACACTTCATATGTGCAGAAGGCTAGCAGAAGTGTAATCGCCGCTGCATGGCTAATCTCGTATGCATCTATGACTAGACGAAGACGATTCGAAGACCTAAAGCACCCAAGACGAGGAGTATAGCTTTTTGTTGGAAATTTACTGAAGGTCTCGATGGTTTTTGCAGAAAGGGGTAAAATTGCATTTTTAAATAATTACAACTAAGAAACTTTTAGAATAATGCCCAATTTCATAGAAGGCATTTTCATTTCATTTAAGAACATTTTTTTTTTTTGGTTTCACGAAGTGCTTTTAAATTTAAAATGCTTTTAAACGCTATTATGAACTAAAAGCTCATTTTTAATCAAGTAAAATAGGCCAAAAATACTCTATAAAAGGTCGGGTGGTTCTAAATTTTTGATTTTTTTTTTTTGTATGGCGGGTGTGAAAAAAAAACATTCCACAACCACGCCCCCTTCACAATCCTTGAAACACCACCGAAAATTAGCACTTTTTTCAGTCTTGTACCTTTAACTTTTTTCTGATATAAACAAATTTTGAAAGTTTCTTTCAAATCAGTGGAACCGTTTCTTAGAAACATAGATATAAGAAAAGTGGGCGTGTCAGTGGGCGGATTTTAATAAAAGTATTTTTTTTTTATTTTTTTCTTGCTAATATAAACAGCCTGCCTCTAATTTTTTTCTATTTGCTCCATACAAAAATCTCTAGATCTCCTGGAGTAATACATATTTATACACATATAGGATTTGGCTCCGACCTTAAAATTTTTAAACCGTCTCTTTTTGAAATAAAAGTTGTCTGGGTCAATTTTAATAAAATAATCTTTATTCGCTTTAAACTTAACGACTAAAAGAAAACGACCGGTCTTTACCACCTGAGTTTAAAAAATAAAACTTTATTACGAGCGATGCGTTCGTTTTGGGTCCAGGCTAAGAACTAACTACAAATCCAAATCTTAAAAATAAATTAAAGCTATACGATGGACGCCAACGCCGCGCCGCCGCCACCTCCGCCGCCATGCCGAATATGCTGAGTCGATTCACGATTGTCGATTTTAATTGCAATTCAATATTTTCTTCGTGATGATAAATATTTTCTGAATGTGAAGTATGAATCTGTATTAATGATTAATAAGTAATTTCTTTGCTGTATCTGAATTTTTGGGTTGGATTCTTTATCAAGCTGTACCTATGTATGTATGTATATTATAACTTGCTGACTAAATAAAATATTAAAATATGTAGGTACTTTGAAAGCGAAATTTGGTTTTCTTTAAGAAAACTGTATTTCGTTCGTTCGCTTACAATTTTACATCGTCAGTGCTATCAGTTAAATAAAAAATTTAGTTCGTATTTTTCGTATGTGCATCATGCCGAAAACTGCATTCTTGAAGTATTTACAAATATTAATTCGACTATACGTAAGTTATTGTTTGTTTTTTTTTTTTAATTCAATCTACAATTATGTAGAAATAATCTAATATGTATTTCTTAATCAAAAATTCATTGAACTATTTATATTTCTACACTTCCCGTATACTCTCAGATACGCGCTGGCTAAAATTCATTCAAATTCATGCTCTAAACGAGAATGTTTGACTTGGGGATTATAATATCTCCTAGGGAAACAGTGTTAAAAAAATTGCCGAGTATGTAGTACATACAAATCTTTTGTTTGAATATTCGGAAGTTTTTTTTATCTTTCATATTAATTTTTTTTCTGTTGATATTTTAAATTTTTTGGAATTTCTTGATTTGACAAAAAATAATCTTTAAAAAGCTGTGAATGTGCAAAAATAATTTTAAGCAAATTAGTTTAAAATAAAGTTAAGCTAAAAAATTAAATATTGGAATAAAAATCACCCAAAAAATGTTTAACCACAAAGACAGATTAAATGAACAAAGCTGACGAGGACGACTGATCTCAATTGAAACTTTTTACGCGATTGCATTTTTAAACTTAATGAGTAATAATCTAAAAGCTGATAAGAAAAATATTACTCACACATTGATTGTGCTATAAGCTTCAATTTCAAAATTCAAATTTATTAATTTTTGTTAAGGTCATGGTCATTTAGTTACACAGTGATATCTGAGACAGTATTACGAGAGCTTAAAAAAAAAAATAAAAAAAAGAAATCCCTTATCAATAGCAATAATTTAGAAAATCAATTAGTATTCATGGAAAACGACAACAACAAAAACAATGGAAACCATTAATTGTGCCCTAATTGGTGATGTAGAAATGACCAAGCAGAGTGTTTATTTTATGATGCGATCTGAGCCAAAAGATAACATCCCAATAGTGTGTGATGAGGAACTTTTTACAGTTGACATTAATGAAAGCCATCAAATAGAATTACATCTTTGGAATGCATCGGGCGGTGAAAAGGATTACAAACTTGTAAGAAAGCTTTTATTTCCACAAATGAATGTTTTTGTGATTTGTTTTTCAGTTATGGATAGCCAAACATTTAGAAATGTTGAACTTAAATGGCACCCACAAGTGAAATATAATTGTCCAGAAGCCAAGATTATATTGGTAGGCTGCAAAGCTGATATTTGTGATATGAACGCAAAGAGAACGCTTATGATTAGAAACGAAAAAGCTATAACTTATGCAGAAGGACTTGAGATGGCCAAAAAAATATGTGCTTTTCAATATTTGGAATGTACCAGTCTAACACCAGCTGGGGGTTTGACAAAAGTTTTTCAAGCTGCTGGACGATCAGTGTTATTGTTGCCACCTGATGATGAGCCACTTGACATTGAGAACGAAACAAGTGGAATATATATGGAAATTGAAGATTTCATTTAAAATACAGCAACATTTCTATAGTTAGTGAAAACAATTTATATATTTTTCATAATCCCCTATAAAATATATAAAAAAAAACACTAAGACACATCTGACGAATCTTGAGTTATGGTGCAAAAAAAAAAATATACACCACCGGATCACACGAGCTTTCAAATATAATATAGTGGGGCTATATATTGAAAATGTATGTACATATATGTAATTGTATCAAGTTATCAACAAATGTAACATTCTAATTAAAAACACCAAAAAATTGATTTTTTGAGTTTTTGTATTGCCCATAAAAAAATTTTATTCCAATTTTTAAAATGAAATCGCCCGAAATTTTTGACGATTTAGTATGATTTTAAGCATTTTTCAAGGGGGTAATTCCGTAATTTTCTAAACGATAAGCATAAAAACGATAATCGTCGACAAGATCTTCCATGATTTGCTTCATGTAACTCGACCACTATCGTCTCATCTATCGTTTGCAGTTTGAGAGCGTTTGGTGCATTTTAAAAGTCAAATTGGTTGCTTTAATTTTCAATTAAATGCATTTTTAGTGTCTGTTTTGTTTTTGGTGTGGATTGAAAATAAAGAGAAATCATTTTGGGTACGAGTACGATAACTATGGCGCTAAAAACTGATAACGATTTTTTGTAGAGGGGTCAAAAACAAGTATTTTTTATTATGGGAGGGCGGTCTGTATCGCCTGGTTTAGGAGGTAGGGGCAATTTAAAAAAAAAATGACTTAAAATGAAAAAAAAATATTAAAAAAACAACGGCAACACTTAAAATGAAGTAGGTACTATACCGGTTTTGAAAGCCAGAAATCTGTTTCTTAATCCTAAATTAAAATTAAATTATTTATGTCAACTGTTTTTAAAAAAATTGCATGCAAACTCAAAATTTTGATTAAAAAACAATGAAAAAAAAAAAGTTTAGGCCAATTTTTACAGTGACAACTCAATCATTCAACTACAGTCACCTACAAACTTCAAAAAAAAATTAAGTTGTGTTGTATTATGCTCAAAAAATAATACAGCACATCGCAATTTTGCAAAAAATTGTATTCGTAAAATTTGCAAATTTGCGGATTTAAAAGAAATATTTACGGCACATGCCAGCACAAGTTGAGCACAATACAGCACAAAGTTTTTTTTTTTTTTTGAAAACGAAAATGGCGGTGCTAACTTCACGCTAAAAAAATGGCTAGCCTCTAAAAACCTAACGCTTAGTACGATTTTTTTTTTTAAATATGGTACATCGCAGCACAAGTTGGGCACATCGCAGCACAACCTTTTTTTTTGTCAGAAATCCAAAATGGAGGTGCTAACTTCACGCACATGAAAAAGTCACTGTTTAGTGGAGATTTGGGGATGGCGGCGTCATTGCGGTCCATATTTCTTTGAGAACGACGACGTTGTCCAGGGCATCACAGTCAACGGCGGGGGCTAGGTAGGTGATTACCAACTTCTTTTGAACTGAATTGGATGATATGGACACCAACGACTCACGCCACAGAGCTCACACCACATTCTGCACAAGTGATTCGAGATCATGGTCATCTCACATGGAGGTGATATGAACTGGCCGCTGAGATCGTGCGATTTCACCCTGTTAGACTTTTTCTTGTTGGGTTTTCTGAAGTTGCAGGCCTATGCGAATAAGCCACAAACCACACAGCCAATATAACCTATGCCATCGGTCAGTGCCGTAGCCAGGATTTTGGTTCGGGGGGGGGGCTTGCTTCCAAATTTTACGAGGAATTTTTTAAACAAAAAACTATATATATCCCAATTTATTGATTTTTATTAGTTTTTAAACTGTATGTACTCAAACGAATATATACTTAAATTATTTTTTTTATACACACATTTTATCAAAGCAGAAGACGTCTTGATTTTCTTTTTGACATGAGATCAATCACCTTATCTGGATCCACATTAATATCTGAATGAGCAGATATCATAGCAAGTGAGCTTAATCTTGCATTCCCCATAACTCTTCGGGACACTGTTTTAATCCTTTTCATAGTTGAAAAGGTTCTTTTAACACTAGCTGTGGTCACTGGAGGCGTGGCCAAAACCGTAATCAAGAAGTTTATACCTCTAAAGTTAGTCTTGTCACATATATCAAGCAATTTTAAAACTTCGATAGAAGGATCAATCGAAGATATTTTTTCGCACCAGAGAATGTACTCAGCTTTCACAGCTGACAACGAAATTGCATTATCAAAGTAACATGTTATCTTTTCCATTTCTTTGACTCGCCCAACTGCAGAAAAACTTGGGAGAAGAGCTTGAAACGATGGTAGAACGTCTTCGTTGATCATGAATCTGTCCGTAAGATTTTGTATTAACGAATCTATTCAAGGAATCAATACAGACACTCTAAAATAGGATTCAGTAGAAGAGGTTTCTGGTTCAGCCCCTCAAGCCCCCCCCCCCCTGGCTACGTGCCTGCCATCGGTCAAATTCAACCTGATTTTTCCACCCAGAATCATGGAAAATTGGACATTTCGGATGCGCGTAACCCAGACACGCCACTGCGGCGGTCATTTGAACGATGTTGTTTTCCATATAATGGCATCGATAGGCCTTTCAAACGATTACAAAATTTGTCGATGATATATCACATAAACACTTTATTTTATTTAAACAAATAAGAAGATAAGAAGCGCTTAATGAAAGACCCTGTAGTTTCGGGCTAAAAGTGATTTCACCAAGATGATGCGTTGGGCGCCACATAAAATTACCAAATCAAGTGATTTCAATTTATTTCAGGTTATACGATTTAACGACACCTCCGGCGCTGCTAAGTTGGACTTTTTTTGTGAGCTTACCATATGATCTTGATAAACCTCAAACTTATATGGTTTAAATTACCTATAGAATTTATTTAACCTTTTTTTTTGAGGAAATTTCATCCAAACTTAAAATACTTTTGTTGATAAATTAAAATACGTATTTAAGCATAATGTTAAGGTGCGATTTATAGCCTTACTTTTATATATAGGTCGTTCATAAAATGCGGAGTTATGGTTGTGCAAACACATGAGTGCAATAAGAATTTTCTTATCTCAATTATTGAAACATTTTTCACCGTCACAAAAACTAAATGAAATTCATCTTAAAGCTTACAGCAAATAAATTACTCATTATTTTGTGTGCGATTTTGATATCAGCAAAAACAAAACGCCTTCCATTATGTGAGTAATTTAAAATTCAAATTTCAAAAATTTTCGCTAATAATGTTAATAATTTAATTTAGTTTCACAGTGATTTCTGACAAAGAAACAATATAATTAAATAAAATAAATCTATACAATACTTAAAAATTCGATAAAAATAAATATTTTGAAAATGAATTTGTATCTAAATAAAGATAGTATCGGAATTACAAAAACAAAATCCGTAGAAACCATTAATTGTGCCCTTATTGGTGATGTTGAAATGACCAAGCAGAGTGTTTATTTTATGAGGCAATATGAATCAAAAGATAAAATCGCAATGTTATGTGATGAGGAACTTTTTACATTTGAATTTAATGGAAGTCAAAAGGAAATACATCTTTGGAATGCATCTGGAGGACAGAAAAATTACAAACTAGTGAAACCGCTTTTGTTTTCTCAAATGGATGTTTTTCTGATTTGTTTTTCAGTTATGGATTTTCAAACGTTTAAGAATGTTGAAACCAAATGGTATCCACAAGTGAAATACTATTGTCCAGATGCTAAAATTATTTTAGTTGGCTGTATTCCTAAAAAGAAGTGCAATAAAAACAAAGGTGTAAAAAGAACCATCACGTATGCGTCAGGATGTAAGATGGCCAAACAAATATGTGCTTTTAAATATTTGGAAAGTTCCAATTGTACACTGGATCATCGAATGATAGAAGTTTTCAAAGCTGCTGCAAGATCAATGTTATTGCCATCACTAAAAATAGAAAATGAAAATGATAGCGATTGTAGATGAGGCGTCACATGAACCTGAATTACAGACCCCTTAAATTTTGTATTGTTTCAAAAAAAAAAGTTAAATAAAATAAAATAAAAAAGAAAGTAATTTTTACTTGCAAAATTGTCTGTCTGTTCGGCATGCAGCCTAAACGGATATTATAGCTAGCTATAGCTTTTTTTGGACATTCCCCAACAGGTTTTTTCATTGTTTTTATGACTATATCTACATTATAATTTTTTACTTGTAATTATACGGGTGGTATGTTTCACAAGATTTGTCTGGCAAACTAACATTTCGGGGGGTTCATTACTCCATTTTCCGTTTCGCATTTTTTTTGTTTAGCATTTTGTTATTTCGTATTTTATGTTTTGCGAATTATTTTCCGTTTTTTTCATGATTTGTCAAATTATCCTTTCGCAATTTTCATTTAGTTTTTTATTGGATTGAGTTCGACAATTTTTTTTTTGATATTTTGTTTTTTTTCGCTTTTTTTATTTGGCATTCAATTGTTTTGCTATTTTTTGGCTTCTATTAAATTACACGTCTTGAAATTTCGAGCGAATAAAAATACTTTTCAAAAACTAAATAATTCTTAATCAAACAACTAAACGGCGAAGTAATCTATCAGCCAAATTATAAAACAGCTTGGCGTAATTTTGCAAACTAATGAAACGGCGAAACGTTATTTTGCGAAAAAAAAAACACTCGGAACAACAATGGAACAAAAAAACTAAACAACAATTTGCGGAATAATTTTTGCGAAATGATTAAATAAAGGGTTTTTCAACAGGGACGGTACAAAAGTAGAGCAACAGGGACAGCAAACGACACCATATTTCTTGCCGCTCTTTTGACATTTCTCTTCAGTAAGGTTTGCCATTTCATGATGGAAAGATATACGAGCCAACAACGAGTTGAAATTATTAAAATTTACTACCGAAATTCGGAGTCAGTGACCTCAACGTTAAGAGCGGATTTTCATCGAAAAATCATCTTCAGCGATGAGGCTCATTTCTGGCTGAATGGCATGGTCAATAAACAAAATATGCGGTATTGGTCAGGCAGCAATCCACACGTACTCCATGAGCCATCATTGCATCCCGAAAAAAATACGGTTTGATGTGGTTTATGGGCCGGCGGCGTCATTGGGCCGTACTTCTTCCGTGATGATCAAGACCGGCACGTTACTGTGAATGGGGATCGCTACCGTTCAATGATAACCGAATATTTTTGGCCCCAATTGGATGATATGGACTTGGAGGACATGTGGTTCCAACAGGACGGCGCGGCGCCACAAGCCACACAGCGAATGTCACAATCAATTTATTGGAAACCACGTTTGGAGAACGTGTTATCTTACGAAATGGCTCACAAGTAGCTGACAATTGACATATTTCTTTTGTCAGCTCTTGTTTGACAATTTTCAGACATTAACATATCTGACAAAATTGTCAGATTGAAAATTTTCTATTTTAATGGTTGGCAGATCTATACAAAAAATTGATTGAATGTTTACATCTTTTAAAAAAGTTTTCGTGGGTGTGATGCACTTGTTTGTGTCAAAAAAAAAAAAAAAATCAAAAAAGGAAAATGGAAAATGGGAGACAATAAACCAATTGCAACATTTTTAGCTACGTTTGTTTTAGAAGACAGTAAGGAGGATGAATCACCATCAGGAAGTACCCAAATTTGTTTCACGAAGGATTGGGTTGCCCGTCGAGAGCAGAAAGGGTTTTATGTAAAATTGCTCGTCGAATTGCGAGCTGAGGAGCCCGAGCTGTATCGGTGATCAATGATCATGCTTCCATTGTTAGATTTTTTATCTATTTTAGTTTTTTTTAGTCAGAAATTAGACAAGAATTCAACAACATGCTAAATAGAATTAATAAAAGACAAATGGCGGCCGAACATAAGCACTCAATTTGTTCCGAATAAAACTACACAACACAAGGAATTGATATAAAATATAATTGAAGTGAGTTGCTTTATAAATATTTTCTTTTTGAGTTTATTTATTCAGTTGTGCAAAAAATTAAAATTTCCAACACAAATGTTTTTTTTATCTCTCTTTTAACCAACTCGACTACAACCGATGGGTTTCATTGACATTTCGGACAATGAAGAAACTTTCAGCAATTGTAAGATGTTTTCAATGAAAACAATGAGTCTGACAATGTCCTATTCGTCTGACAATGATGGAAATTCTGTGTTCAGACGATTGTAAGACATTTAGGATAGTTTTTTCAGATCTGACAATATTGTAAGATCTTACAATCGTCTGTACTTAGCTTAAATTGCAAGTTAATGACTGCGAATTAAAAGAAATATTTAACGACTAAAATGAAATAAAGAAATGCCAAAAGAATTTTTCCAAAAAAGGGTTACCTACGATACACATTATTATGTAGGTAGGTGCTATGGCAAGTTATGGATTCGTAAAAAAAACCTGAACTCAAGATTTTGATCAAACAAGACGTTGATGTGGAAGTCGAAAAAAAGAAATTCGTTATCTCAGCATTCCCTCTGCACGTTTTTTTCTTTTTTTTAGGGTAACCAAATAATGACAGTCTCACAAAATATTGAGCAATTTACCAAAAAAGTATTAATCTCAATTCAAAAAAGGTTCATTTTAATAGGTAAAGGACAGTAGTGTTAAATTGGGCCCAAAAATTGCCCGACTCTTGTTTTATTTATTTTTTATATAAAAGATGAATAATTAAATGAGCATTTTGCCCACCCGCAGTTCCAGATAAAATGTATTTTAAAAAATGAGGGGTCAAAAGAACGCTACCCCCAAAAAACTAAGTACACAAATTGCATCTTTTTTGTTGTAAATTATTTGTGAAATGAAAATAGTTCTAAAAATTTTTTTGACGAAGTTTAATTTACCAGCTACCCAGCTTTTTGAAAAAAAAAACTTCGTCAGAATTGTTAAGAATTTTTTTTCTTTCCATAGCTAAATGCTAATATAAAAAGTGTAGTGCTAACTTCAAATATCGCTCACCGCCTGCAATAATGGCTCAAGGCCAAAAAATTGAAATTTGAACTGTGGACGCCATTATGATTAAAATCAATCCCTTTACATTTCCGTAATATCGGCACATTGATACTTTTTCTCAATTACGAGAGATGGAGATAGTGTCATTATAGTTTCGAAAATGGCGCTTAAAGACTTTCGATGTACATTGCTTAATGCAATAACGACACTTTCCCAAAAAAAGGCGGATGCCGCCCACTTTTGAATCCCGGAAAAAAAGTTATAAGTAAGTAATGGTGAAAAGCATCAACGGACGATACTGAGGACACAAAAATGGAGTAAAAATCATCAAATCAAAACCCTCGAAGGATGCACAAACAGTTTTCTGGCAAACACATTTTTTTCATGATAATTTCTGAGAATGGTAAAAACGCTAGAAATTTTTTTTTTGAAAAAATATCTGGAAGGATTGGAAGAAAAGTCTAGGATTCTTTCCTAAGGAAAAGTACTAGAAATTATAGATGAAAACATTTATGGCATTTTTACCAAGAACAATTCTGACGTAATTTCCGGGAGCCGTATACCAGTTTCTAATATAAGTAAATTTTATTCCTATAATCAAAACTAGTGGAACCTATGATATACAAATACTTGAAGCACGTTATAGGGAATTTTTCTCGAAAACGATTTCTTCGATTATGATAATTTTATTTTTAGAGTGAAACTTGTTATTAAGAGCTCTGCCTTCAAGGAGGTTGATTCCCAAAGGAACACCGTAAAACACCTCCTTATATGTTCTATTAACCAAAACATCCCATTCGTTTGATATAACAATTATATGATGACCCATTCAAATAAATTAGGACAAACCCTTTAAAAAAAAGAAAAACAAAAATCCCCAAAGCAACCGTATGATACAAGAAAAAAAAAATTAAATGTAGAACACAGGAAACAAGGATAATGATTCGGAATATGCAAATAATTGTAATTTACACTTTTCACACAACCGACCGACACACAAGTCACGCTCGATATTTGTGTGTGTGTGTGTTGTGTGTGTTTAGTGCGGGGTTGTGGAAATAGGGTGCACCCCCCAATATGCAATGTTTTTGCAAACGCCCCGCGACAAGAACAAAAGCGCCGAACTGGAAAAACCATGAACCGCAACACTTTAATCCTTTTCCTTGTAAAAATAAAACAAAAAAACAAAAAGGAAGAAAAGTTTTTGCTGTGCGAAATTTTGCATTTTGTTTGCTATACCACTAGGTGATGGAGGTGCGCTGCTAAAAATGGTGTTGATGTGGAGTATAATATGAAGACAGAGCAAAAGGCCAGGACGATGGAAGATCCTTGCGGCATGTTAGTTGCTTGTTCATTTCTATTCTATGCGGCGGTATTATTTCTATATACCCAAAGCATCAGCCTTTCACTTCGCCAGCAAACTTCCGGCGCGGGGTACTCGTACTCGTCGTCGTCGTCGTCATCGTCGCTCGTCCTTTTTTTGTGCAGGTTATGTTTTATTTTAAATAATTGTTGTGTACGTTGGTTTATATTTAGAGCTACCGACTTCATTCTTCAAGGACTAAATTATGTGTCTGTCTGAATATATGCGAATGAACGTCGTTGTCGTCGTCATCATCGTTGTTGTCTGTTTGGCTGTATTCTTATAGATACATACAATTGGAAGGGTGTTACTATTTTTTGTTTTGTTTTAAATTTTTTACGCCGCTTTTGTATAATGAATGCAATTTTCAAGTTTTCTGCTCTCATTATCGCCACATCAGGAATCCGAATTCAGCAAGCGAGTTCTTCGAAGCAAGAAGTGTTGCTTCCGAAACTGGTGTTGGCTCAACTATATATTATGCATCATCAGGAGGAGAACAACAGCACAATTTCACAGAGTCACAGAAACAGCAACGAGTATGCCTGGCAACACCATTGTGATCATCATCAGCTTCAGTTGCAGTCATCTGTGGGAGCGGGCAGGGATACTGATGTGCAACACACCAAAAGCAACACTTTAATTTAACTGGCGGATGCCGTTCCATTGCGGATGTGGTATTATGTAAGGCTTAATCCTTTATCCGTGTTCATTATTTTTATCTTCAAACAGAAGAAAGGAAAAGTGTAAATTATTCCGCACATCCAATCAGAGGGATTGCAATTTAGTTGGGCGTGATGCTGATGAAGAATACTGTGGTGCGGGACCATGATCCAAGGGGTGGGCATAGGAGATACATATATCTACATAGACATAGGTAGGTATGTACTCTTCAATGCAAAAAAGGATATAGTTTATGGCATTGTTTTTCAGTTGAATGTACATGCATATATAGGACTTGTTCTGCCATAGAGTCCTTCGTCCTTATTCTATCCATTATGCGATGGTGATGAATTGTATACAAATGATTGTGCAATGCATTTGGAATGGTTTGATGGGTTGGTTTGGGTTGGGTTAGATCTCAACCACCTATACACACCCACATTTATATCCTTCTGTAGATTATGTATGCGGATTTTCTTTCAATGATTTTCTTTTTCGTCAATTTTTTTTTAAGGATGTGGTATATGCATGCATTCATTTGAATGTGGAATTTTTGGAAGGAGACGTTTTGTGATGTTTTGAGTAAGGTAGGTTATATAGATGAGTTGGGAAGATGACATGGTTTTCGAAATGTATTTTTAATCAATTCGCTAATATGCAAATGTGGGGGGAAAAAACACTTGATCCCACAATGTTCATCGTAACAATGAACTGAAAAGGATCTAAGGTTTCTATAGGTAGGTATATCGATATCGACATATTATTATGCATTTAAGTGTTGTTTTTTTTTTGAGAATAGTGCAGACAAAAATACTGTTAACCGAGTTTTTTAGAATTCTATCTCGAGAGGCGAGAGAAGTGTGGCAGAACATATCACAAGAAGAGTCAAGTGGGTAAAAGCAATGTGAGGAATTTTTAATTAAAAACACATTTTGAATCTAGTATTCGACTATAGTGAATATTTTTACATCTCTATTTCGTTGAGCATACATATTTGAAAAATAATATACACCTTGGTATGTAAACCTACCTATATGGATATCTGCATGAATATCAACTTTTAAATTGAGATTTTTGAGAGTTTTTGTTTTTGTTGTATTTTAACATTGTTTAAAAAATTAAATAAATATCTAAAGGCTGAATTGCAATTTTGCACAAAGATTATCCAGAAAACTAGAAAGAAGATACCTTAACGTTGGAGTGAAACAAATTAAAATCTTTCGGCTTGCAAGAGGAACTTAGATGGTGTTAATTTTTTTTTTCGACATTCAAAACAGTAAGGGTAGTTAGGTAAATTTATTTAAAGAATACTTAATGTTTTTATAATTATGTATTAAATTAATTATTTTATTAACTTGAACTTTAAAAAGTAATTCTGCATTTTATTTAATATTGCAAATAGACTTCTTTTTTTTTAATAAAAAGTTGCCAAAGGCTTTCCTTGACTTATTATGAACCTATGTGCAAAGTCCCGTCGAAATCAGTTAAGTCGTTTCAAAGATTACCCCGGACAAGCATATAGACAGGGGTCCTTATTGCCAATGTGGTTCATTGGAGACTCCAATATAGTTTTTTGCATTAAAAAATTCCCAAAATCCGTCCTTTTATAATTCTTTAGTTAATGTTAAGTCCCTCTGTCTTCTTTTATAGGTATTTATTTAGTTATGTGTTATGTGTAAAGTCCCGTTGAAAAATCAATGAGGTCGTTTCAAAGATTAACCCGAACAAAGAGATAGACAGCGGTCCCTATTATTAGTATTGTTCGTTTATTATTATATGCAACTAGCAGAATCGTACTCGCGTTGCTTCGCAAAATACCCTTAATTTTTGTTTATTATATTATTAAACAAAAAGTTTATATGCCTACGTTTTGAGTAAAATCAATCCTCTTTTTTAAAAAATAATTTGTTTGTAGGTAAGTAACTACCTTCCTATTGTTAGGTTCGATAGACGAACAAAATCTTTACATCCCCTTTTTTCGTAATGCCTTGTTCGATTGCTATATCCCGTTCGATTTTTTTAACTTGATTGCCCTTATAATTCTTCAGCAGAAGAAAAAAAAAAAAAAAGAGCCAACAACTGAGTGGAATCAGGGAGTTTAGTAAAAACGGAAAAAGATGTCGGAAGAAGAGTAAATCCGAAAACGACTCAACTTCAATATTTTTTCTTTTTATCTTCAGCTATTTACTCGGCTCATTTTTACATTGCTTCGCTTCCACTCAAATTTTTATTTGTTATCTCATTCTCAAGTCGATTGAGAGACACACACAGAACAGCACCCACTTTTTCATGTTCTCCGTCTCGCATTTTTTGACGAATCCATTAATTACCCTGTCTCTAATATAGTTCTTAGATTTATGTACAATGTACCTACATATATATCGCACGTCAGTTAAAACAGTGAAAAGTTCAATGACAGAGAGAGGTATTGAGTGGACAGAAAAAAAAGCAAATAGAAAAAGGAGTAAGAGAAAATGCAAAAACACCGGAATGACAATGAAGTGGAACAAAGCAGCGACCCCTCGATTGCGGGTAAAACATTTCTAGATTAAAAAATACAAAAAGTTGTAATTTTAAAATTTGTTTAAGTACATACATATTTCTCAGCTTGTAGGTGTAATTAAGAAAAGATTTAGGCCGGCCTTAAAATTTGTGTTTAAATATTAACTTTTAGAAACAATCTCTATTTTTGTAAAGTAGCCAAAAGGTTTTGATGTATAAGAGAAAATGTGTGTCAACCTCAAAGAAAAAGTTGACAAAAAATATTAAAAAGAAATAATATTCTCATTAAATAAACAAATTAGAAAAACAAAAATCTAGTCCTAAACAATTTTATAAATAAAAGAATATAATAAAATTTGTTTCAAGTAAATCAATTTAATAATTTCTGAGTTTACGCCGGACATAATAATATTGCTAATTCTTTATAATGGGTGATTTTTTAAGAGGTTTAGAACTTTAAAAAAAAAAAAAACACAAAAAATTCGAAAAAATGAATGAAATATTTATTTGAATCGATAGTTTGAACCTTGCAATTTAATGTTTAAAGATAATTTCATGCAAATGTTGACCGCGGCTGCGTCTCAGGTAGCCCATCCGCTGAGTCCAATTTTGGCATACTCTTTCACACATATCGGCCGGTATCTCACGAATGAATGCATGGATGTTGGCTTCCAGTGCGTCAATCGAAGCGGGCTTGTCCCTTTTGACATTAGCCTTGACATACCCCCACAAAAAATAATCTAATGGTGTCAAATCGCACGATCTAGGCGGCCAATTGACCGGCCCGAAACTTGAAATTAACTGTTCACCAAACTCGCCTCGCAATTGCGCCATTGTTTCGCGTGCTGTGTGGCATGTGGCACCGTCTTGTTGAAACCACATATCATGCAAGTCAAGAACTTCCATTTCGGGCAAAAAAAAGTTTGTTATCATCGCTCGGTAGCGTTCACCATTGACAGTAACGCTGCGATTCGCATCATCTTTGAAGAAATATGGCCCAATAATGCCGCCGGCCCATAAACCGCACCAAACAGTGGCTTTTTCGGGATGCATTGGTAGCTGTTGCAATGCTTCTGGCTGATCTTCACTCCAAATGCGGCAATTTTGCTTATTTACGTACCCATTCAACCAAAAATGAGCCTCATCGCTGAACACAATTTTTCTCAGAAGGTCGAGAATGCCGACCATAAAATGGAAGCAGCGCGCGATGAACATTTCGAACCGAGCACGAATTTTGATAGTAAAATTCAATAATTTGCAAGCGTTGTTCATTTGTAAGACGATCCATGGTTAAATTGCAAACCAAACTGAAGCTGTTTGACAGTGACACAAGGTACTAAACACACGTCAGCTGTCAAAACCTCAAAACAACTTAAGAGAAGAAAATCAGTATTTGTTTTTTTTTTTTTTTTTACAAAAAGATTACTGTGTTTTAAAAAGTTTTAAAAGTATTGTATACCAAAATTATCCAATTTTTTTTTATTTAAAAAAAAATATTTTTTTAAACTTTTCGACAAAAACGAATTTGATGAAGACCTGGTATTTTTATCAAGCATGCAGCAGGTTTTGAACATTATCTAGCAGATTTTAATTAAAAATTCGCATTTTAACGAAAAATAACGGTACCTACCATAAAAGTTTTCTCATTTTTCCCAAAAACGACTCTTACGGTTTTGATTTAAATTTTTGAATGCGCTAAAATCAGTAGGTACGTTCTACCATATTATTGGAGAAAAAATGTAATCTATAGATTAAAAATGGTATTTATTATAGAACCTTTTTTTATTTTTGACTATCTCAATATCTGTTCGCATCAACTTTATTTTAATTGCAATAGTAATGCTATAATTATCGTTAAGCAACTCAGCAACATTTTTAAACGCAAACAATAACAAATCAAACAATAACAAAGTAGGTACTTATAAGAAGTTTTTTTTTGTATTGTTTATGTATAAAAAATTTAGCTGAGTTGCAATAAACACTTTCATCAAAATACCTGTTTTATTTTCGTCCGTACATTTGTACTAGTTTAAATTAATTTCATAAAAATAGCGTTATCTGTTTTAGAAATACACTTGTGAGGAAGATACATAGATAAAGTATTAACGTCAATGTTAATTTAATTATTCGTATGTAAGTACATTATAGATGCAATCAAGAAATATTTATTTTTGGAATCCTAATTGAATTAATTAATATTGATTATGATAACATTGACAAAAAAAAAGATAGTTCTTTATTTTTTGTTTTGGAATTCTCAAAACAAAGATAGAGCAAAACATCAAAACAAAAATATATTTATTTACTTATCTCCAATTATTGAAGTTCCGCATTGGAAATAAATTTTAAGTTATGTACATCTAGAAAATCTGACTATAGTTTAAGTCGCACGTACTTGCTCATAATGTTGAAAGTGGTTTAGAAATTAAATTGTTGAAATAACCTCAGAAACAATAAATTTGACTTTAAAAAATATCGTAAGAACAAAATTGAAAAATTAAATGAATTAAAGTTAGATTTAATTTGTATTCAATTATACAAATTTCGATTACTCTTGACTAGATGTATTTTTTTGTTCAAACCTTTGGGATTAAAAAAAATTATGATGCAGGATGGGTGAAGCATAACCTTGTTCGATTCATGTTTTCAACTCTTCTTTTTTTCTTTAAATCTTTTGACTTCTGGCAAAAGAGTGCCCAAAAATAAATTAAAAAAAAAAAAAGGATTTAAGAGTAAATAGAAAAACCATTGGGCAACTAAAGGGAGTTAGCAACAACACTATACCGCTGTGCCACTGCTGAAACGTCCTCATTGTAAAATTCCCAATTCCAGTCTTCTTCGTCCAACTAGCTATATATACCAGAATTCTCGTAATACCATCATAACCCCCTCTATACTTCTTTAGAAAGATGAGAACATTGAACATCAACCAGAAGGGAAAACCAGGATTCGCTTTTAACCAGATTATATCAGCTGTCAAGAGAGGCTATGAAACGCTTCTCCACTTCTCTCACATTCACTTCCAGAATCCTGATTCCTGCCTTGCGTAGCGTATACCTATATTCTATGAACACTGTGGATATCAGGATTGACTCCAGCTCCAGAACTGACTTTTTACCTTATTGTCCTTGTCGGTTGTCATCATCCTGAATGCTTATGTAAGTGTGTGTTTGTGTTGCCTGGCGAATGTGTTAAATATGGTGGAAAATTGCATTAAACAGCTGCTTGTCAGCGTTGATAAGGGAATTAAATTTTGCGGTGCCATAAAGAAGCCAACAGCCAAGGCAAGGATTTCGTATCGTATCGGTTGTATAAAAGCATTATACCTTACATATCCTTGTAGCAAAAGAGAGTTTCCCAGTGTACGGGGGTGTAGTAGTGCTTCCTTCTTTCTTGTTTATTTTTTTTTTTGCTCTGACTATATAGGATCATGTTTATTATTGAATGGAAGATGTTGACGACAGATAATATCCTTTATTTTGAGCTTTAAGGATGTCATTTCCGTATTTTTTTTTTGTAATATTTTTCTGTTTATAAAACATGAAAAAACGCTTATGTGGAGTTTAAGTGGCTTTGAGTTATTAAATGTCAATTGAAAAGTGAAAATTATAAAGATCATTGCTGATGGGTGGATAGAAAATAGGTACAAAGGCGAATGCTTCTTTTATTATTATTTAATAGCTATGTCTGTATCTAGCTAAAATAAAATTTTACTATGGAAGTAATTCAGTAAGAAGTGCTCCCATACTTCTGCAAGCGTTGGTCAATTGGCTGTGAGCTGCCTTAAATGTGTGTTCCAGTAATTAATTTTATATTTTTTGTTGTGGCAGGCAAACTTAAATCTAGGTTTTGTTCACTCAAAGCTTGAGAAAAAAATGTTAGGTATAATCTATTGTAATTATTTTCACCTGAAATAACTTCCTTACTTAAGATCAGGGTTGTAAAAGCTTAAGCTCTTTCTTAGCTTAAGCCCTCATTCAATTCACAGGTCAGTAATAGGCTCGTGAATTTAAAAATATTTAATTCATAAGCTATTTAAGATTGGTGATTAAAAACATTTTTAATTCACAAGCTCTTTAGGATTTGTGATTTGAAATTTTTTTAATTCACAAGCTAGTTGGGATTTGTCATTTGAATTACTTTCGATTGATAACCTTTTTTTCAGCTTATTTTTTCTGAATTGAAGAATACATGTGTAATTCAGTGTATGATGCACGTGCGGCTTTGTCATGAGACACCATGCATGCGACATGCTGCACGTGGCTTGGTTGATGGTTGCTACCTCAGTTTAGAGAATGTTTAGGCTGATCTTTAAAAATAATTTCATCTTTTACAAAATAAAAACAATTAGCTTATGAATTAAAAAAAATTCAAATTACAAATCCTAAAGAGCTTGTGAATTAAAAAATTTTCAAATCACAAATCCCAACTAGCTTGTGAATTAAATATTTCTCAATTCACATATCCAACAGAGCTTGCGAATTGAAATTAATTCAATTCTCAAATCAAAAATAGCTTGTGAATTGAATAATTTTAAGCTCACAAATCAAAAAAAAACTTCTGAATTAAATCTTTTTTAATTCACAATTCCAAAAAGAGCTTATGGCTTAACGTTTTTTTAATTCAAAAATTCACAACCCTGCTTAAGATGCAGCTCTACACCTACATGTTGGCTTTAAGTGAGTAGGTTAAATTATTTTACATTCGTGTAGTGCGGTTTAAAAAAGAATTTCTTTACTCAATAGAACGCTCAAAATAAGGCTTACAAGTTAATTGATGGATGCTAGTAATAAGGTTTGAAATTATTTTTGTTGAGAAATGCAACTGCAGCTATTTCAGTGGAAAATTTTCGATAAAATTATCAATTAAATAAAATGAGATGGGAAACATATTATTTGAAGGCGGTCAATAAATGTTTAAGTTTGGCAGCATTCTAAATATTGTCAGCTAGTATGTTTTTCTTCTTTTTTAGGAGTGTAACAGTGATTGTTTTGAACATTTAAAACAAATTTTACTAAGAATGTTCATAAACATTACGTAATCGTAAACATTATTAATCGTAAAAAAACTCGAGATTTTGATCAAACTTGATATTACAATGACAGCAAGGTAAAAAATGGTCTCGCAATTCTGTCTGTCCTTTCGGTTTCAGCCTAAACGACAGCGTCGATTTTCTGTAAACTTGGTACCAGCGGTTTTTGGGCATTCCCCCGACAGATTTTTGTGTTTTATTTTTTAGGCCAAAAATAACGGTACCTGTCGTACAATTTTTATTACCAAATTAGGAAAATCTTATTTTTCTCAAAAACGTGCCCACAACTTAAAAAAAAACAGTAATTTTTTTACTGTTGAACCGATTTATATGAAATTTTTACACAAGAGCTTTTAATAAGTTTGAATATAAATGAAGTATACCAAAATTTTCAAAAAAAAATTTTTTGCATATTTTTAAAAATATTAAAATTTATTTTTTTGAAAATTTGATATTTCGAAAAATAAGAAGATCATCATTTTTCAAAATTAATTTTTTAACTTCATTAATTAATAAAGGCTCAAAAATGGCGTACCATTTTTTTTTCTTAAAAATGTAAATGTAAAAAACTATATTTTTAAAAAACCGCTCCAACAATTTAAAAAAAAAATTCTCATAAATTGGGATTTTTTTAAGAAATCAGATGGTTTATATCGCGTTGAAACTGTTAATAAATTTATTTATAATTACCTATGTTTTTATTTTTAAACAATTGTTTAGTCTAAAATTTAAGTTCCATGCATGCATATGTACAAAATGGTGTTATATTGTTCATATTTACATATTATGTAATCACATATGTATATAATACTACATTAAACTGAACTACGTTTTTGGTAGGCGACATAAAATATAGGCTACTATAATTAATTTATTTCCTTTAAAATCAGATGAATAGATCTAAACTATTCAGACTTTTAAACAAAACCAAAGTGTTAACGTTCATAAGAGCAAGTTCTTGCGACCCAGTCGTGGATTTTATTTTTATAGGTATCAGTTGAAGTTATTCTGTAGTGATATTGATATAGTGTTTTTACATTATCATATCATTCTGTATTGCGAACAGTAAATATATATTTTAGTAATTGTAAATGAAAAGCATATAGTATTCTCATCGCTTTTGAAATTGAAAGCTTTTCGATTAAGGGAAGTAGTTACAAACTATGAAATCCTTAAAAATAAATAAGAAATGTTTTCAAATCCGTAATACCAGACATCCTGATGGAGGGCGGCACCACAAATTGTCAACTTGTGACTATAATCTGTTTTATACACAATTTTCATTTAATTGCTTTATTGTTTATTTCATAAATTCTCAAACTTAATTCATTTATTGCCCAATTTCAGAATCAATTATTTTTCAGCGCCCCTGAGGAAAGAGATAAAATAAAAAAATATTATTTGTCACTTTTTTCAATAAAATTACTTTATCAACAAATAAAGTATCAATTGTCCCCCTAAACTACTTTTTCACCAAAAAATATTGTCAGGTCTGTTGCCGCCCCCCAATGGTTCACTAGCGCCCACAGGGGGTATCATCGCTCATTTTGAGAATCAATTATTTTTCAGCACCCCCAGAGAAACAAAATTAAAATGAAAATTTAAAAAAAAAATGATTTGTAATTTTTTCAATAAAATCCCCTCTCACTACTACCACTATCGCCAACTTTAAGAAACGGCGGCTTTTTATGAATTCTTATTTAATTTTTGCCAGAAAATTTTGTCGCATCAGATTTTGCCGCCCTAAGCCCGGGCATCATGGGCTTAAGCCTAAATCAAAGCAATGGGCGAACAACTATTTTCGATACAGCAAATCTTTTGCAACTTAAAAAATTTAACAGTCGAATTTAAAAATATAACTTACTAATTTAACAAAAAAAATTCTTCGAACTGTTAACTAACTAATAGCGACTTGAAAATTTAGGGTTTTTACAATTTTCTCTTACAAATTGACATTTTTTTCATCAATTTGGAAATGATCAACAAATAATAACCAGTAATTTTTCGGAGGGCCCCAACACCAAAGGCTTGCATTGCCTTTGGGGCCTGGCCTGTACTTTACATGTACTAATCCGGCTCTGATCTGACTTATTGCCAAGACTTTCTTACATGGTGTGATTATCTTTCTTCTGGCTGTGAATTGAAGTATTTTTTTTAATTTTGAGTTTTTTGCTGTTTTGGATTTTTTAAAGTTCCTCTAGTCCATAGCTGGTTAATGGTTATGCAATTTTCAATCTTGAATAAAATTCATCAAACTTTTTAAATGAAAACAAGAATTTGAAGAAATAATAAAAGAGGTGGCCGCAATAAAAGTATAAAACTAATTTTGATATCGAAGAATATCTATCCCTACTTATACCAATTTTAATTTTGTCAAAAACATAAATCCTACCCATAATATTCACCTATTGGGCACTTGGGAAATTATTGTCGTTCTGAAATACGAGAAAGATTGTCAATTCAACATTATAACCACTCTTCATATTTCATATAAACTCTAGATATACAATAGTACTTTCTTCCGATCGCATAAAAATACCAAAACGTGTTTTTCTATAATATGTATAGGTATGTTGTGTTGTGTATGTAAAGGAATTATTATTATTGTAGATATAGATATTATTGCCTCCAAATTATTTTAGTTGTGCATGTGCCTTCTTCCATTTCGAATTATTCAATTTGACTTGTGACCTGTTTATAAGTTTTGGTAACATTTTGTCGTCAATCAATAAATCGCACCCAAGGGTACACTTAACCCTCACAATCCTAGGAATGTCCTTTGAAATTGAAATAAAACAAACCAAATCATATAGGTTTACGTGTGTTGTTGAATTGTTGGTTTTAACAATCAGAATTGTATGAAAAAAAAAAATAAAAAAAGTAGCAAAACAAAACTCATACCTATTGCTGAACAGGACGAGGGCACATACAGTGTGCGTATTTCATTGAAATATATGTATGACCCTTTGCAGGATATTTTTACTTAACAACTTATATGATTTATGGTAAAAGTTACTTTTTTCCGGCGGCGTATCGCCTTTCAATTTTTACTTCTTATAATTGGTTCTTACCATAAAGACAACTTCCAAATTTTTCGAAAATTTTAGTCAATATTATGAAACCTAGATAACGGAAAAAGTGGAAATACTGAGATATTTTTATAACACTTTGTTGGTATTTTCTAAATAACTTAGACAGGTTTAAGTATTTAAAAATTGGTGATTAATGGCTTTTTTAATTGGTCACCAAAAAACCTTTTGAACCCTGAAAAGAAGAGAAGACGGTTCTATAGATTTTATCTCAGAAGTCACAGAAAACTTCGTGTGCAGAAGGCTTAACTTGATTAAATTAATTAAAACTTCGCATAGAGCTGGCATCCTTGAGAACAAGAACATGCAACCAACAAGTCATAGAAAAAATAATTTTTCCCGCCAGTGCTTAAAGCTCCATAGAGTCAAGTAGTAAATAAAGAAAAAGAACACACTCAAATAAAACTGCACATACATCTCTACAACGAAATAATTTTGCGGGGATTTGTTGTTGGGGTTTCAAGGACTCAAAAAGAACGATCTGATTATAAACACATTCTTGATTACAAACATACATTCATATATATTATATACATATGTATTCAATTCACGGTATCAACGAACTACGAACGCTGACGACTAAGACCGTTAGTATGAATAACATACAATAATTCGTATTGAATTTCGCTGGAATTTTTTTGCAGAAGGACACACTTCTTTTCAACAGAAAAGAATTCCACTTAAACTTAAACAAAACATATACTCCTGTCCTGCCAATAAAGTACGACTGGTGGTGGTGGTGAGGTAGGAAATAGGGTGGATTACGTATCATTTAACACAAAGGATTTAGATTCCATTCATTTGAAACTTAATGATTGTAATAGCGGTAACATTACAAAAAGTGACAGTTGATAAAGAACGGACATATTATGCAGGACATAGGTGAATTGTAATGTGGCTGAGGACGAACGACGAACATTTTCTAGAAATCAGTTGGGGTGCGGTTTTCTCTTTAGGTGGTTTTTTAATTGACTCCTTTTGGTCGATTCGATTGTTGGTGAACGATCCTTTAGTTCTCTTTCCGACACAGCATTGAGTTACAATATTGTTGCTTAAAAAAAAAAAGAAATTTATTCGTTTATTCTTTTATAGTCAGGTTGAAGATATTGAAATTAACCAATGGTATCTATTGTGTATTTGTATCAACTATAAATATGGTAAATATAGTTAAATCTTTGAAAAAAAAAATACTTTACCACAGTTTGTCAGAGTTTAACAAAGTTGGCTATAGAATCGCTCGGACCACAGGTGAAGGTATACTTTTTGACTTTGAAGCAAGATTTAAATTGAAATTTATATTAAAATAATACAATCAATTTTATTTGCCCTATATAGAGCAAGTACCTACCCATGAAACACGAACAATTATTTTTTCTGTAATTAAAGTCTATAAAATTTGTCTAAAATTAGCGAATAAAATCTGAAATGAAAAAACTTTGATATTATAGGTTTAAATTCCTACAAATATCACAAACTGAATTCATTCATCAAATTTTACCTGGTAATATTTTATTTCCCTGATGAACATCTGCAAAAAAAATTTCATTGCACTTGAACTTAAGAATGATTGTATCATTTTTTGATGTCATTATTCATTAAATATGATGGAATTGGAAAATAGTAACTATTCAGAATGACTTTTGAAAATGCAAAAATGAAAAAACAATAATTTTTATTTTAATAATTATTTTCTCTATTATTTTGAAAATAAACACCGGAATTTGTATAAATATTTATAGGTATACAATTTTTTAATGAAAAAAATCCATTAAAATTTTGTTGAGCAACTTCCAAAATAAAAATTTTAAAAGTCAAATTGGAAATAACGCCCAAAATTGGAAATATGTATCGCCTAAAAAAAAAATCCAGAAAAAAAACTACGCCCAAATCTTAGGAAATAACGCCCAAATCAAAATCTTGTCAATAATTGTACTGAAACAACTCCGTTTTAAATCAAATCAAATTTATTTCACTTTAAGAAATTAAAAATATATAAATAATAAATAAATAAATAAATATATATTCAAAAAAGAAATAAATAAATAATTCCATTATTAAATAATCAATAACAAAAATATAATAATAAAATAAATGTTATTAATTTTCAATTAAAACGGCGGCGCGTACATTATAAGATTTGGGGTAGGTGCGAGGCTGGGCTTATAACTACAAAGTTTCTTTAAATTCAGATTCTTTAAATACAAAAGAGACTTTGCATATATCCAGCCTCGCACCTACCCCAAATCCTATAATGTGCCCAAGCAGGGGGGTTGCATACATACCTCACTGTTTATGCGCCGCGATTTGTTTTATAACACGATTTTCCTTCATATACATATTTGTTTTTCGTTTACTAAACAGATAAGTTTTAAATTTAGTCTTTTTTCATTGACTTTTTTTTATAATTGATTTTTTCTACTCAGCATAATTTATCACAAATTTTACCGCAACTTGAACTGTTAAAATTTTTTTAGCGATGTTTGCTAACAAGTTTCATTGAAATACGTTGGATAGACGCCCAAAATATAGGAAAGAACGCCTAAATTAAAAAAATGTTTGGAAGTATTGCCCAAAATTGAGGAAATAATACCCAAATTGTACAAAAACAATTTACAATTTAAACAAAACAATTTTTTTTAATTTTTAAAAAAATCAATTTTTTTTTAATTTACAAAAATATCAATTTTTTTAAATTAAAAAAAAAAATCCAAAATTATTTCTTAAATTCGATATTTCGAAGGTATGTAAGTATGGCTTTTTCAAAATAAATTTTTTAACTTCGCATTAATAAATATCAAAAAATGGTGTACCTACTAATTTTTTTCTTAGAAATGTAAACACAATTTAATGTAAAAAAAAATATTAATTTTTTTTAAAACTTCTCCAACAACTTTTAAAAAATGTATTTTTAGAAATTGTATTTATTAAAGAAATCAGATCGTACATATTTAGTATTTATTTATTCATTGAAAGCTTACACTGTAAGATACAATATCTTATAAAATAGTGAAGCTACTGATATGTATAATTACTGCAGGATTGATAAAAATTCAAGTGTTACATATTTTTATACAATGATTCAAATTTATTTTAAACTAAGAATTACGATAGTAATGTTTAAGTTCCTTTCCTAATTGCTTCGTATTGCTTATATTTCTAATATCTCGTGGCAATGAATTCCAAAATCTTACCGAGTTGACATATTGCGTCGTGTTTCAGTAAAAATAATTTTAAAAGATTTTTAATAAATTTATTTCAAATTCTATTAATTATTAATAACATTTTTTAGTTTTAGTGCATCCATCTAGGCGTGCAATACTTATTTGTATTGTTAATTTTTGTGTATATTATAGTACTGATTATTAAAGTACTGATTTTAAGACTAAATTTCGGAAAATACAATATTACATAAAAGAGTTAAATTCGAAAAAAAACTTTTACAAAATTACATGAAACTATTGAATTCTGACACCTTTTTGACTTTTTTGATCACATTGTGGCAGGAAAGTGACGAATCGCAGTCATACAAATATTTTTAAAAACCCTTAAAAATATAAAAAAATATATTTCTTTAGTTTTTGTATTTTTCAAAGTATATTCAGAAAACCTACATAAATTACATATACCTACGTCCTACACATTTTATTATGCATACATAGTTAATAAGCCTTTTTTTCTCACCTTGATATTTTTTTTTAATTTTAGAAAATCACACCCAACATTAATATTTCCTGCGTTTCCTTTAATTCTTGAAACTTCAACCTGTTGCCATACTAAAATAAAAAAGGGAAAACGGGATATCCGGAAAGACTACTCATGCATTTACATTATATCTTTAAATTTTTAAAACACAACAAATATGAAATTTTTATGGTAAACATTGTGCAGTCCCACATCACCAAGAAGCCGCAAAAAAAAGTGTAAAAATGTCAGAACCCTCTTTATGAAGACTGTGTTCCATCCAAAAAGGCCAGTGACTCTTAATTAACCTCATTAGGATGTGTGTCAGTCGTCCTGGAGATTTATGAACTTTTTCTCCTTTTTAATTAAACTCACTTTACCTAGACTTCTATATAGAGCATCAACCGCACTATAACCTCACTCATAGGGGTATAACTTAAAACTTTTAAAGCGACATCGTCCTTTTCCATGATGAAACATTCGCCTTGATGGAATCAAAGCCATGATGGAATCAAAATCAATGAACATTTCAAACTAGAGAAATGGGTAGCAAAATCTTGCACTAATAGCATCAATACTTATATCTATTTAAATATTCTTTCCTTATAACTGTCTTTTTATGTATAAAATAGAAATACAAAAAATTGACTAAAATTTTAAAAGTCAGACACATAAAATCGATTTGCCATCATTGTCATTTGCCTCAAACATTCCATTAATCCCTCTCTCTCTCTCTCTATTTCTCTGGCTTGGCATTGTGAATTCATTGCAAAAACCCTTTCAAGGTTCCATATCTCAAATATACTCTGTGGCACTCATAATTCAATTAGTAAGTTTGGCATCAAGTTGCGGCGCGTATAATTTTGATTGATATACCAATTATCTAGGTAATATATCATTTGCATGCCAACTTCTGGCCCTGGATGCAAATGCAAAGGCATGAAACGGAAGGAAAGATATAGATAGCATCATCTCTGCAGCGAAAGGGTGAAGTAGAGAATTCTGTGTGATGTGAGTGGCATTGAGAAAATCAACGTGACATTGTGGACACAAATTAAATTTGCCATCATTAGGGTTGTATTATTATTTAGTTCGTAGAAATTTATATGAACGTCTACGTGATATAATGTCAAGGTGGTCCATATGCCATACATAATAGGTATATGTGTATAAGGTTTAGGACTCTCTGTAAATCCAAAGCAAGAAGAAACCACAACAATCGATATGATTCCAAGGCTTAGTTACATACATATACATATTACATACATATACATTTGTATGTAGAAGAAGACGCCAGTAATTAATCTCTTTAAATGCGATTAAGTTGCACTTGTTCGCCAAGTTAATCTCTTAATTGAGTTTTCTTGGTATAGTTTTGTTTTATCCAAAAGGCTTTCGCCAAAAGAGGCCAAGAGGAAGTGAAACAGACAACAAAAAAACATGAACATGGTCAGCAATTTATTGCGTAACTTTGTAACTAAATTTAAAATAAATTGTCTTAAGAATGGACGATGAAGAAAAAGGAGCTATATTACCAATAGGATGAAGCTTTACTATAAGGCAAGACCTAAGCTTGTAAAAACATTGAAAAGAAAAAATATTATGTGAGAAAAATATAGTACGAGAATAATCTGAAACATATATATCTTTGGAGAAAAATATCATAAAAGAAAAATATCATGCCAGAAAAAATATTATAGGAGAAATATATCATGGGAAAAAGTTTTCATGCCAGAAATGCCAGAATAAATAAATCATGGGAGAAAAATATTATGCAATAAAAAAATCATGCGAAAATATATCACGCGAGATAATTTTCATGCGAAAAATGTAATAGGTATGGGAGAAAAATATCATGGAAGAAAAACATCATGATGGGAACAAAATTTTATGCGGATAAAATATTATGACAGAAAAATATTATGCGAGAAAAATAGGTAGGTATTATCGGAGATTAATATCATTGAAAAAAAATAAGATGCGAGACAACTATCTTACGAGAAAAATATATTGCGAGATGATATAACCCTCCCCTGATATTTTTTATGTATGATAGTTTTCTCGCATGATATTTTCTTCACTTAAAATATTTATTTCGTGATATTTTTTTCGAATTATTTTTTTTTTTTGGATGATATATTTTTCTCGCATAGTACTTACAGCCAATTCCTTCACTGAGTTCTAACGCTAGTACCGGTACTAGTTTGTTATCTATCTGTCAAGCCATAAACTGTCAAATTCCATTGGAGGATGGTTACGATGTTGATGTATTAAAAAACTCCTGAAAATCACAAATCTTGTAAAATTTTATTTTGGATTTCTGAAAAATTCGGTTTTAGGTATTTCGGATGATATTTGAAATGAAATATTCGATATACCATAAAATATAGCTTGTTATCTATCTGTCAAGCTATAAAATTAATGTCCAATTTCAGTGAAGGCTACGACGATGGATTAAAAATACTCTACAAAATCAGAATTTTTTTAAATTGAGATGAAGGTCAACGTAGGTTACGTTGGCACGATAAAAAATTGTGTTGTGTCAACGTTTAGATACAGTTAACCCGCTGACAAGCATTATGTCAATCCGTCCTTACTGCGTTGACCGGGTGATTACAAGGTCTCACAAATTGATCAACGCGTTGACACTAAAAATCATGTCAACGCGAATGTCAATCCATTGAAGGCGTATTCTGCATTAATAAACACACGCCTTGACAACTTAGGGACACAATTTGACGTCATTTGAAGTCAGAGAGTCAACGTGTTGACCATTAATGTTGATCGTCTAATCGTAGCTTAACAATGCAGACTGAAAATGATTGTGCTGAAGAGCTACCGAAGCGAGCGCTGGACTACATTAATTGGATAGGAATATTCCAAATTTTAATTGATTTTGATGCAAAGCAAGACTGAATGCTTCTTGTTGTTCTATTTCGTCCACACGATCAGTACACTCGTCTTGATAGAATTGCATACTCCAAATTCTCCAAATACTGCCATAAACTTGGGCTCCTCGTCATAGTGTTGTTTGGGCATGGAAAAGTGTTTGAATTGACAATTCTCTTGCCGATGGTAACTTTATATGGCATTGATACTTCATTGAGAATGAGTTCCAAAGAAACACAATATAAAGAAAGAGATATGTAAATAGAAAAAGAAAACGCTTATTGAAACTTGAAAATTTATAGAAGCTTTGATAATATCCGTATTTTCAATAGAAAACATAATTATTCTCAATTTTTTTCGATTTTGACGAAAATAATTTATTTTTTTAAGTAAAAATTTAGTACCTACTTTAGGGTGCGTCTCAAAAAATTAAAAACGAAAATTAATCACCCTACTGTTTCTACCAAAAATTCCATGCCGATTTTTATTATTTTAGTTCCTTAAAAAATAAATAAAATTAAGCCATTTTTATTTAATTAAATAAATTTCAAATTCCACAAATATTCATAAAACACCGCCATCTGCCTTAACATTCATAAATGAACTTCCTACCTATTTTCCAGGTGTATGTCTATATAGGCGTGTGTTGAGTATGTATGTAGTTAGTTTGAAAAATAATTTTTGATATCCGGTGTTATAATTACAAATCGATTAACAGATTGACCGGATATGTGAGCCACTCCTACAATTTACTAGTTGTGAATGAATTTTCCATTTCTATTTATCTTTTTTTTTTTTGTATTTTTATTACTTTTTTTTGCCATTTTCCATTTAACTTCTTGTCCAACAGATTGCAATTTCCTGAAATTAACGAACGAACAAGCAGGGAGTGACTTTAATTTCACATTTTTTTTTTGTTTCTCTTTCTATGTCCTTCTCTGACCTCTCGACACGACCAAAAGAACGAACGATGATGATGATGATGACGACTGGCTAACTGCAAGAGGGTGTTTCGATTCGGACTGAACTGAAGTCAAAAAGTTCTTCTTCTTCTTCTATAGAAAATTGAAATCCGATGGAGATGGTAAATATATAGTTAGTTTTACTAGAGGTAGGTGGTAATGATAAAAATCACATCCACTCCCTAATTTTCTTGACATGCAATCCAATGATGTTGATGATGATGTGTTTGACCCTCCTTTTAGTTAAAAAGTTGTTTTATATGAAAAGGAAGGACACGACGAAAGTGTATTGTTGCCACTTTGTAGTATTTTTTTTTTTTTTTTGCTAAAAAGTGTTTCTTTTTAACATTGGTAATTTTTTAAATATCCTTAAAGTGTTAGGAAAACTGACTTAAAAAAAAAAAAACAAATATACAAATATATTTCGGTTTCGAAAGTAAAGCTAAATAAAACACACACAGCAATACATTTTTGATGAGAATTTTATTACATTATAAAGTTTGGACTTTTCCATTAGGTGAATATCATTCCAATTACTGCCTCGGGAAGATTCGCAGCATGCGATTCTTTTGAGGTAATTTTTAACCACTTTTTTCGCGGACAAAACTTGTGTAATGTAGGTTTTTAATGCGCCTAGAGTTCGGGATTATTCGCGTAAACACGGTCTTTTGTGTAGCCCCACAGCAAAAAAAAAATCTAACGTTGTCAAATTGCATGATCTTGGTGGCCAGTCGACGTCGCCAAAACGTGAAATTACGCGACCAGGAAACTTCTCACGCAATAAATCATAATTGGTCGTGTTGGGTGGCTTGTTGCCCACTCTTGTTGAAACTATCGTCATGAAGTCATGATCTTCAATCGCCGGCCAAAAAAAATGGGTTAATTGCTACGAACGCCGCCGCCGGGAAATCGATAAATTCGAATCATCAGCAACACTTGTACTTGCAGCAGCAATATTTTTGACTGAGCGTGCATTACAATTATACACAGCAAAGGCCTTATGACATCAGTGACGCGTAATGCGCGTGGCTACGTTTGAATCACCACTTTTGTAGTAAGTTTTAATAATTTTAACGCGTTGTTCGATTGCTAAGCGATCCATTATCGTAAATGGCAAACCGTCAACTAATATTATGACACTTCAAATGACAGCTGAGTTTGACAGATGTCAAATGCCAGCGCTACCAACTTGAAACTACGAAATAAATGACCCGTGACTAGTTCTTTTATTGTTAGTTATTTTCTTACAAAAAAAAAACATTTTTTTTTTTAAACTTTATTTTTTATTAGTGAAATTTGGGACCTTACTTTACTGAGACAAATATTGATCTTAATTCTTCTGATTCAAATGTTGGAATAACTGCAAAAATGTATTAATAATTAAAGTTACACCTAACTTTTGCTGCTACCAAACATGTGTCAGCACTTTTCGTTGGTGTTTCCAGCTTGGCGGACCCATCCCCATTCCCCACCCATTTAATTGTTATTTGTTTGTTAATTTACACTCTTCTTTTTGTCCTTGATGTATTCATATAACATCTTTCCTCTGGTTATGTAGCATTTAATCAGATTAATTTCGTAACTGAGATGGATATGCTTGACTCAACATTACCCACTCGCGTAAATTTAAAAATTGACGAAAAATATTATTTTTATATTGTTTCGTTTTATTTCGTAGTTAAGATTTTTTTAATACAAGTGGCAACCATAAACAAATCCCCATCGACCATTACAATTTCTGTTTTTATTTTATTTGTCTCTGTCTTACGTATTTATGTTATGATTCTGACGAGAGGGTTATTTTGTAAGAACACGCAAACTGTATAAGTATTTCCAAGGTAGGGCTTTGGGAAATTGTGAATCATTAAGTATTTAGTAACACGATAAATAGAAAATCCTTAAATTGGAATAATGTGATTAAGTAATATAAATACTTGGGTGTATTTAAGGACAATCTAAAAAAACAAAACAAAAACCAAAACCAAAACCAAAAACAGGGGACAACGCATCAAAATTGTTTATTTATAGTAGTTTTAATAAAGAACTTAGGGGAAATTCTGATTACGCTTTGGAAAGAGATTTTTAGATGGGAAATTTGTCATACTAAACAAGTTCTACATAAAAAATGGACTATTATACATGTTACGATATTGCCATTTATAAAATTAAAAAAAAAACACATTTACTTTATTTGAGTATTAATGAGAAAATGAAATTTATTTCAAAAAATATTTAAAATATCTTCTTTTTTTTTTTTTTATTTAAGACCCCATTATCTATAAAACAATCATTTTAAGGACCGATTTGTGTCGAATAAGTAACAGATTTTTCGATGTGGGAAAAATTGGGGAAAAGCTGAAGTAAGACTTCCATTCGATATTTTTAAGATACTGAACGAAGTTCCCATTGATATAAAATTTACTACACCTTAAAAAATTTACGAGGGAGTCTACAGGCTTCCAAAAAATATTTTCTATGATTAACTCCTTATCGTTTATTTTGAGTGAAAAAAATGTTTTTAATAATTTGTAGTTTACATAATTTTCTACAAAAACTTATTTGTCACTTTTTTTTATTAAGTCAACAGTGTTGTCGATATAATTTGGTTTGAAAACTTGTTATCTATACTATTATATAAAGTAAGACTTTTGTTTGTTTGTCAGTTGGTTTATAAATAGTCCAATAGCGAACAAACAAACAAAAGTATTCCTTTATAAACAGTTTATGTACTTACTTTTGTTGGTCGATAATAATATCCGGGCATCTGAAAATGGAAAAACTAATAAATAATATGTTAAAACTTAAATTATTTTCACTTACCTCCAAAAAAATATTTCCAAAAACTTGGAAAAGTGACAGCCGATTGACAATTGTCTGACGTTTCTCACTATTCCGCATTTCATTTCATTTTATTCCTCTATATATTTTGAGGCTGAACACATACTTGGGCTGTTGGAGTAAGAAACTGTTTACACGGCCATGGTTACACGCAAGTTTTTTCGTGCATATAAATTTTTTAGTATCGATATTTAAAAAAAGGCACGAATTTTAGTTTAAACTCTCAGTGCATCAACAATTCGCAACATCGTTGTTCGATAAATTCGTGGATTTCTGTTAACACATTCCACACGACTTTGGGTGCATAAAAATTTCGTTCAAAAAACGTGTGGATTTTAGTTTACACATGAAATGCTCTGCAATATGGCTTTCATCAATTTTGTTTGATGTTAATTTTTGCAGAAATTATGTTTTAACATTCATATTCAAGTGATAAAATCATGGATGCTCAGAAAGACAGCATTTACATATGCAAGTTTTTGCGTACGATTTTTTGCAGTCAAAATTTTGCAATATCAAAAAAGCACAGATCTTAGTTTACACATTCAACACGACTTTTTGTGCATCAAAATTTTACAATATCGATGTTCGATAAAGTCACGGATTTCTGTTAACGCATTCCACATGACTTTGTGTGCATAAAATTTCGTTCAAAAAACGTGCGGATTTTTAGTTTATACATGAAATGCCTTGCAATATGGCTTTCGTCAATTTTGTTTGATGTTAATTTTTGCAGAAATTATGTTTTAACATTCATATTCAAGTGATAAAATCATGGATGCTCAGAAAGACAGCATTTACATATGCAAGTTTTTGCGCACGATTTTTGCAGTCAAAATTTTGCAATATCAAAAAGCACAGATCTTAGTTTACACATTGAACACGACTTTTTGTGCATCAAAATTTTGCAATATCGATGTTCGATAAAGTCACGGATTTCTGTTAACACATTCCACATGACTTTGTGTGCATAAAATTTCGTTCAAAAAACATGCGGATTTTAGTTTACACATGAAATGCCTTGCAATATGGCTTTCATCAATTTTGTTTGATGTTAATTTTTGCAGAAATTATGTTTTAACATTCATATTCAAGTGATAAAATCATGGATGCTCAGAAAGACAGCATTTACATATGCAAGTTTTTGCGCACGATTTTTGCAGTCAAAATTTTGCAATATCAAAAAGCAAAGATCTTAGTTTACACATTGAACACGACTTTTTGTGCATCAAAATTTTGCAATATCGATGTTCGATAAAGTCACGGATTTCTGTTAACACATTCCACATGACTTTGTGTGCATAAAATTTCGTTCAAAAAACATGCGGATTTTAGTTTACACATGAAATGCCTTGCAATATGGCTTTCATCAATTTTGTTTGATGTTAATTTTTGCAGAAATTATGTTTTAACATTCATATTCAAGTGATAAAATCATGGATGCTCAGAAAGACAGCATTTACATATGCAAGTTTTTGCGCACGATTTTTGCAGTCAAAATTTTGCAATATCAAAAAGCACAGATCTTAGTTTACACATTGAACACGACTTTTTGTGCATCAAAATTTTGCAACATCGATGTTCGATAAAGTCACGGATTTCTGTTAACACATTCCACATGACTTTGTGTGCATAAAATTTCGTGTAAACTAAGATCTGTGCTTTTTTGATATTGCAAAATTTTGACTGCAAAAAATCGTGCGCAAAAACTTGCATATGTAAATGCTATCTTTCTGAGCATCCATGATTTTATCACTTGAATATGAATGTTAAAACATAATATTGCAAAATTTTGACTGCAAAAAATCGTGCGCAAAAACTTGCATATGTAAATGCTGTCTTTCTGAGCATCCATGATTTTATCACTTGAATATGAATGTTAAAACATAATTTCTGCAAAAATTAACATCAAACAAAATTGATGAAAGCCATATTGCAAGGCATTTCATGTGTAAACTAAAATCCGCATGTTTTTTGAACGAAATTTTATGCACACAAAGTCATGTGGAATGTGTTAACAGAAATCCGTGACTTTATCGAACATCGATATTGCAAAATTTTGATGCACAAAAAGTCGTGTTCAATGTGTAAACTAAGATCTTTGCTTTTTGATATTGCAAAATTTTGACTGCAAAAATCGTGCGCAAAAACTTGCATATGTAAATGCTGTCTTTCTGAGCATCCATGATTTTATCACTTGAATATGAATGTTAAAACATAATTTCTGCAAAAATTAACATCAAACAAAATTGATGAAAGCCATATTGCAAGGCATTTCATGTGTAAACTAAAATCCGCATGTTTTTTGAACGAAATTTTATGCACACAAAGTCATGTGGAATGTGTTAACAGAAATCCGTGACTTTATCGAACATCGATATTGCAAAATTTTGATGCACAAAAAGTCGTGTTCAATGTGTAAACTAAGATCTGTGCTTTTTGATATTGCAAAATTTTGACTGCAAAAATCGTGCGCAAAAACTTGCATATGTAAATGCTGTCTTTCTGAGCATCCATGATTTTATCACTTGAATATGAATGTTAAAACATAATTTCTGCAAAAATTAACATCAAACAAAATTGATGAAAGCCATATTGCAAGGCATTTCATGTGTAAACTAAAATCCGCACGTTTTTTGAACGAAATTTTATGCACACAAAGTCATGTGGAATGTGTTAACAGAAACCCGTGACTTTATCGAACATCGATGTTGCAAAATTTTGATGCACAAAAAGTCGTTTTCAATGTGTAAACTAAGATCAGTGCTTTTTTGATATTGCAAAATTTTGACTGCAAAAAATCGTACGCAAAAACTTGCATATGTAAATGCTGTCTTTCTGAGCATCCATAATTCTATCACTTGAATATGAATGTTAAAACATAATTTCTGCAAAAATTAACATCAAACAAAATTGACAAAAGCCATATTGCAAGGCATTTCATGTGTAAACTAAAATCCGCACGTTTTTTGAACGAAATTTTATGCACACAAAGTCATGTGGAATGTGTTAACAGAAATCCGTGACTTTATCGAACATCGATGTTGCAAAATTTTGATGCACAAAAAGTCATGTTCAATGTGTAAACTAAGATCTGTGCTTTTTTGATATTGCAAAATTTTGACTGCAAAAAATCGTACGCAAAAACTTGCATATGTAAATGCTGTCTTTCTGAGCATCCATGATTTTATCACTTGAATATGAATGTTAAAACATAATTTCTGCAAAAATTAACATCAAACAAAATTGACGAAAGCCATATTGCAAGGCATTTCATGTATAAACTAAAAATCCGCACGTTTTTTGAACGAAATTTTATGCACACAAAGTCATGTGGAATGCGTTAACAGAAATCCGTGACTTTATCGAACATCGATATTGTAAAATTTTGATGCACAAAAAGTCGTGTTGAATGTGTAAACTAAGATCTGTGCTTTTTTGATATTGCAAAATTTTGACTGCAAAAAATCGTACGCAAAAACTTGCATATGTAAATGCTGTCTTTCTGAGCATCCATGATTTTATCACTTGAATATGAATGTTAAAACATAATTTCTGCAAAAATTAACATCAAACAAAATTGATGAAAGCCATATTGCAAGGCATTTCATGTGTAAACTAAAATCCGCATGTTTTTTGAACGAAATTTTATGCACACAAAGTCATGTGGAATGTGTTAACAGAAATCCGTGACTTTATCGAACATCGATATTGCAAAATTTTGATGCACAAAAAGTCGTGTTCAATGTGTAAACTAAGATCTGTGCTTTTTGATATTGCAAAATTTTGACTGCAAAAATCGTGCGCAAAAACTTGCATATGTAAATGCTGTCTTTCTGAGCATCCATGATTTTATCACTTGAATATGAATGTTAAAACATAATTTCTGCAAAAATTAACATCAAACAAAATTGATGAAAGCCATATTGCAAGGCATTTCATGTGTAAACTAAAATCCGCATGTTTTTTGAACGAAATTTTATGCACACAAAGTCATGTGGAATGTGTTAACAGAAATCCGTGACTTTATCGAACATCGATATTGCAAAATTTTGATGCACAAAAAGTCGTGTTCAATGTGTAAACTAAGATCTGTGCTTTTTTGATATTGCAAAATTTTGACTGCAAAAAATCGTACGCAAAAACTTGCATATGTAAATGCTGTCTTTCTGAGCATCCATGATTTTATCACTTGAATATGAATGTTAAAACATAATTTCTGCAAAAATTAACATCAAACAAAATTGACGAAAGCCATATTGCAAGGCATTTCATGTATAAACTAAAAATCCGCACGTTTTTTGAACGAAATTTTATGCACACAAAGTCATGTGGAATGCGTTAACAGAAATCCGTGACTTTATCGAACATCGATATTGTAAAATTTTGATGCACAAAAAGTCGTGTTGAATGTGTAAACTAAGATCTGTGCTTTTTTGATATTGCAAAATTTTGACTGCAAAAAATCGTACGCAAAAACTTGCATATGTAAATGCTGTCTTTCTGAGCATCCATGATTTTATCACTTGAATATGAATGTTAAAACATAATTTCTGCAAAAATTAACATCAAACAAAATTGATGAAAGCCATATTGCAAGGCATTTCATGTGTAAACTAAAATCCGCATGTTTTTTGAACGAAATTTTATGCACACAAAGTCATGTGGAATGTGTTAACAGAAATCCGTGACTTTATCGAACATCGATATTGCAAAATTTTGATGCACAAAAAGTCGTGTTCAATGTGTAAACTAAGATCTGTGCTTTTTGATATTGCAAAATTTTGACTGCAAAAATCGTGCGCAAAAACTTGCATATGTAAATGCTGTCTTTCTGAGCATCCATGATTTTATCACTTGAATATGAATGTTAAAACATAATTTCTGCAAAAATTAACATCAAACAAAATTGACGAAAGCCATATTGCAAGGCATTTCATGTATAAACTAAAAATCCGCACGTTTTTTGAACGAAATTTTATGCACACAAAGTCATGTGGAATGCGTTAACAGAAATCCGTGACTTTATCGAACATCGATATTGTAAAATTTTGATGCACAAAAAGTCGTGTTGAATGTGTAAACTAAGATCTGTGCTTTTTTGATATTGCAAAATTTTGACTGCAAAAAATCGTACGCAAAAACTTGCATATGTAAATGCTGTCTTTCTGAGCATCCATGATTTTATCACTTGAATATGAATGTTAAAACATAATTTCTGCAAAAATTAACATCAAACAAAATTGATGAAAGCCATATTGCAGAGCATTTCATGTGTAAACTAAAATCCACACGTTTTTTGAACGAAATTTTTATGCACCCAAAGTCGTGTGGAATGTGTTAACAGAAATCCACGAATTTATCGAACAACGATGTTGCGAATTGTTGATGCACTGAGAGTTTAAACTAAAATTCGTGCCTTTTTTTAAATATCGATACTAAAAAATTTATATGCACGAAAAAACTTGCGTGTAACCATGGCCGTGTAAACAGTTTCTTACTCCAACAGCCCAAGTATGTGTTCAGCCTCAAAATATATAGAGGAATAAAATGAAATGAAATGCGGAATAGTGAGAAACGTCAGACAAGTAGTTGCGCATGTGTTAGTAGCTACATCTGCCCGAATTCAAACATATACATGCTGATTATGTATATGTTTGAATTCGGCAGATGTAGCAGAACAACACATTTCGTATACATGGTGAAAGAAAAGGAAAACAATCTATCCTATTTGTATGGTTGTTACCAAGTAGGAGAAGTGGCGCGCCCTAAAACAACAGTTATTTGTAATTTTTGTGTTCCATTTTATTTCGTCGCGTCTATTGTGTTGTTGTTTTCATATGTGTAAATTTCTAAAAACATCTTCATTGTCCATTAAAGTGTTGTCGGTGTCGGTGTCGGTTCGGTTCGGTTCGGTTCTTTTACTTTGGATTTCTGTGATTTTCATTTTATGAAAGGAAAGAATATGAAATCACAGAAATCCAAAGTAATAAAAAAATAGGAAAAATAGAAAAGTTAAAACCAAAAAAAAATTATTGTGAAAAAAAAAAATTAAATTGCGAAAAAAAAAAATTTATTTGTGAAAAAAACTAAAAAGAGGAAAAAAAACTAAAAAGAGGAGCCACCTATACAAAACAAAATTCAAGTGGTAAGTTCGCATTTTTAATAATTTGTTTAAATTTTAATTTTACAATAAATAACGTTTAATTAAATTATTATAAAATAAAATAACAAAGAAATTTGGTTTTGAGCGTTATCGCTCAAAGAAAGCTTAGCTGCAATTTTGGTTTAAAAAACAATTTATATAGTTCCGACTAAAGGCCAATGTAATTATAGGCAGTGCATAATAAATTTTGTTGAGAAAATATTAATACACACAAATTTAAGTGGTAAGTTTGAATTGGATTTTAACTTTTTTAAATAAATATCGTAAAATAAATCAGATATTGGATTGTCTGATTTTACTTAAATTATCTTTCGATTTACAAAAATTTAAATGCGGTGATTTTCTAAGGTAGAACGCCTAAAATTTAGATTTTTTTTTCTACATGTAGCTAAGGGTATTTATAGTTAAGTACAGTAGTACAGTACAGTAGGGAAAAACTATTAAATTAAAAAAAAATTTATACTTTTTTGTTGCAATTTTTAAAATTATGTTCTTTTTTTTCACTAAGGTTAATATACAAAGTAATTTCCTCGGTTTGGTTCCTATGTGCCCAGGATTTGTAACTTCCGTTTTGGATCTTCTTTTCTTGCTACCGTCACTCTATCGCCCTGCTTACGGGATTTTCAGTCATAGGCAGTGCATAATAAATTTTGTTGAGAAAATATTAATACACACAAATTTAAGTGGTAAGTTTGAATTGGATTTTAACTTTTTTAAATAAATATCGTAAAATAAATCAGATATTGGATTGTCTGATTTTACTTAAATTATCTTTCGATTTACAAAAATTTAAATGGGGTGATTTTCTAACGTAGAACGCCTAAAATTTAGATTTTTTTTTCTACATGTATCTAAGGGTATTTATAGTTAAGAATAAAATAGCTATAAAAGTACTATACACAGTAGGGAAAAACTATTAAATTTAAAAAAAAATTTATACTTTTTTGTTGCAATTTTTAAAATTATGTTCTTTTTTTTCACTAAGGTTAATATACAAAGTAATTTCCTCGGTTTGGTTCCTATGTGCCCAGGATTTGTAACTTCCGTTTTGGATCTTCTTTTCTTGCTACCGTCACTCTATCGCCCTGCTTACGGGATTTTCAGTCATAGGCAGTGCATAATAAATTTTGTTGAGAAAATATTAATACACACAAATTTAAGTGGTAAGTTTGAATTGGATTTTAACTTTTTTAAATAAATATCGTAAAATAAATCAGATATTGGATTGTCTGATTTTACTTAAATTATCTTTCGATTTACAAAAATTTAAATGGGGTGATTTTCTAACGTAGAACGCCTAAAATTTAGATTTTTTTTTCTACATGTATCTAAGGGTATTTATAGTTAAGAATAGAATAGCTATAAAAGTACTATACACAGTAGGGAAAAACTATTAAATTTAAAAAAAAATTTATACTTTTTTGTTGCAATTTTTAAAATTATGTTCTTTTTTTTCACTAAGGTTAATATACAAAGTAATTTCCTCGGTTTGGTTCCTATGTGCCAAGGATTTGTAACTTCCGTTTTGGATCTTCTTTTCTTGCTACCGTCACTCTATCGCCCTGCTTACGGGATTTTCAGTCATAGGCAGTGCATAATAAATTTTGTTGAGAAAATATTAATACACACAAATTTAAGTGGTAAGTTTGAATTGGATTTTAACTTTTTTAAATAAATATCGTAAAATAAATCAGATATTGGATTGTCTGATTTTACTTAAATTATCTTTCGATTTACAAAAATTTAAATGCGGTGATTTTCTAAGGTAGAACGCCTAAAATTTAGATTTTTTTTTCTACATGTAGCTAAGGGTATTTATAGTTAAGTACAGTAGTACAGTACAGTAGGGAAAAACTATTAAATTAAAAAAAAATTTTATACTTTTTTGTTGCAATTTTTAAAATTATGTTCTTTTTTTTCACTAAGGTTAATATACAAAGTAATTTCCTCGGTTTGGTTCCTATGTGCCCAGGATTTGTAACTTCCGTTTTGGATCTTCTTTTCTTGCTACCGTCACTCTATCGCCCTGCTTACGGGATTTTCAGTCATAGGCAGTGCATAATAAATTTTGTTGAGAAAATATTAATACACACAAATTTAAGTGGTAAGTTTGAATTGGATTTTAACTTTTTTAAATAAATATCGTAAAATAAATCAGATATTGGATTATCTGATTTTACTTAAATTATCTTTCGATTTACAAAAATTTAAATGGGGTGATTTTCTAAGGTAGAACGCCTAAAATTTAGATTTTTTTTTCTACATGTATCTAAGGGTATTTATAGTTAAGAATAGAATAGCTATAAAAGTACTATACACAGTAGGGAAAAACTATTAAATTTAAAAAAAATTTTATACTTTTTTGTTGCAATTTTTAAAATTATGTTCTTTTTTTCACTAAGGTTAATATACAAAGTAATTTCCTCGGTTTGGTTCCTGTGTGCCAAGGATTTGTAACTTCCGTTTTGGATCTTCTTTTCTTGCTACCGTCACTCTATCGCCCTGCTTACGGGATTTTCAGTCGCAGGCAGTGCATAACAAATTTTTTTGAGAAAATATTAATACACAAAAATTTAAGTGGTAAGTTTGAATTGGATTTTAACTTTTTTAAATAAATATCGTAAAATAAATCAGATATTGGATTGTCTGATTTTACTTAAATTATCTTTCGATTTACAAAAATTTAAATGGGGTGATTTTCTAAAATTTAGATTTTTTTTTCTACATGTAGCTAAGGGTCTCTATAGTATAAGAAATAAAATAGCTATAAAATATTACAGTGGGGAAACACTATTGAATTAAAAAAAATTTCTATACTTTTTTTTGCATTTTTTTAAATACTATGTTTTTATATGTTCAGTCACCAGACAGACGCCTTTGTCGACAATTTTTTTGGAAAAATATGCATATTGTATGAAAAGTACTGTAGGGACTAAAAGTTTTCTCAAATTAAAATTATTAAAATATAAAGCTTTAATTACATATGCCAAAAAAGTAAAAAAAATGCAAGCTTTCTTGAAAAAATATACATTTTGTATAAAAATATTTTAATGAAAATTTAAGTAAAAGTTTCCTCATATTAAAGTTATGGTATTGAATACTTTTTTGAGAAATACAAAAAGGGGAGCTACTTTCAACAAAATTTACAAAAAAAAAAATCAAAATTGAAGTTGCAATTTGCTTTTTTTAAGTATTTTTTTTAAACGAATAACGTAATGTAAATCAAGTACTTATACTTGCTATGTCACTCTGTCGCCGCACTTCAGTTGCCAGCAGGTGAATAACACATTTTGTTGAGAAAATATTGATAAACAAAAGTTGAAGTAGTAAGTTGGAATTGGATTTTAACTTTTTTAAATAAATAAATCAGATATTGGATTGTCTGATTTTACTTAAATTAACTTTTGACTTACAAAACTTTAAATGGGGTGATTTTCTAAGTTAGAACGCATAAAAAATAAAGATTTTTTTTTTCTACATGTAGGGGTCTCTATAGTAAGAAATGAAATAGCTATAAAATATTACAGTGGGGAAACACTATTGAATTAAAAAAATGTCTACTTTTTTAAGTAATATGTTTTTATATGTTCAGTCAGTTCAGCCTATGTCGACAATTTTCATGGAAAAAAATGCATATTGTATGAAAAGTACTGTAGGGACTATAAGTTTTTTCAAATTAAATCCTGCGAAAAAAATTGTTCCCACAAAAATACCACTCTCGAATTCACTAACCATCTAAACGAATATATTAAATGTACAAACCTATGCATTCGACGAGTTTTATTTTCAATATACCAGTATTCGATAATCCAGTATTCTTAAACATATTAACGACTACTTCAAGCTACATTTTTACCTATATTTTATTTAGCCCATACCGAGAGCATTGATGTTTACACACAAAAAGACAACAACCACACAAATATTTTGAAATCTTTTTTTTTTTTCTTAATCTATATTTATTGATTTTTGTTACATCACGAGGAAGTGCTGTTGGTTCGATAAGATCAAAAACGGTCAAACAAAATAAAATTCAAAATTCAACTGAAATATTTTCAAATATTTCTCTACGAATGATAAACAGTAGCTATTGGGTTGTTGCATTCGATAACAGTTTTTTCAAATATAGTAACAAAATTTTACTTTCGGGTCCGGTTCGTGCATTCGTTAACCCAGTCTTTTGGAGACAACAACCATTTTACTTATCTCTTTGTTTTTTAAATTATTATTTAAATAAATAAATAACGTATCGTAAAATAAATCAGATATTATATTGTTGTGATTTAAGTAGGGTGAGTTCCCAACGCAGCAATTTTGTATGAGAAATGAAAACCTTAAAAATTAGATAAAAATTTAAGTAAAATTTTCCTCACATTAAAATTATGATATTTTTTACTTTGAATCATAAATCTTCTATTGAATAAACGATTTGTCTTTTTTTTTTAAAGGATCTTCTAGATGTCTTTAAAATATATCGTTTGTTGAGGATAAAAGGATATGTGTTGTAAATTTCATCATTTCTTATTGAAAAGGTTAAATGTTGGCTTTTAATGATTTTTGTTTTAATTGAATCATTTTTAAAATCGATTGATCCTACTTTTTAAAGGATCAACAATAGACTAGATGTCTTTAAAACACATCATTTACTCTTATCATTTCTTGAGGATAGAAGGATATGTGTTGTAAATTTCATCATTTCTTATTGAAAAGGACCAAAGGAAACTAGATGTCTTTATAACACACATCCTTTACTCTTATCGTTTCTTGAGATAGAAGGATATGTGTTGTATTATTTAAAAGGTTACATGTTGGCCTTTAGTGATTTTTTTTAATTGAATCATTTTTAAAAGCGATTGATCCTACTTTTCAAATGATCAAAAATAGACAAGGTTCTTTACAATATATCTTTTATTCTTATCGTTTGTTGAGAATAGAAGGATATGTGTTGTAAATTTCAAAATTTATTATTGAAAAGATTTCATGTTGGCTTTTACGTTGTTTAAGAATATTTTTTTTAAATGGATAGCTCCCATATATTCCGTTTTTTTGTCAAACTTATGAGAAAAATGTATGTACTGCATTTTTTTGTCTTATTTTTTTAAATATTATATATTTATTTCATGTTTTTTTAGATTTTAACTTTCAAAATATTTATTTTGTCAAAATCACTGTTTTTTTTAATGTTTTCAAGAATTAAAAAGTTATAGCATTTTCTTTCGCAAAATGCCAAAAAAGAAGTCGAACCTCTCAAAAAAAACTAGGCAAGCTTACCGTGCAGATCTAATTCGTAAAAAAGAATCTTCTTTTGAACGAGAAGCCCGATTAATTAAACTACGTCTCTATACTAAATTTAAACGTAGTCAGGAAAGTGACGAAGAAAAACAAGCACGTTTAACACAAAACTACGTTAAAATTGCTCTATCAAGAAAAAAAGAGTCTAATATTAAAAAAGCCAGGCGACTTGCAGATGAAGCTCAACGAACATCGCTCAAAAGAGAAGAGGAACTCCCGACAGATAGAATTGAACGGTTGTCAAATGAAGCTCATCACACAAGACGTAAAAGGAAATTGGAATCGGTGTCAGAGAGAGAGCGGCGACTAGAACTACAAGCAATTCGTTCGGCAGCTTATAGGGAAGCAGAAACGGAAGCAGAAAGACAGGAGCGTGTACTACAACAAAATGATCGAACAACAAGTGTTAGAAATGTTGAAACTGACCAACAAACAAGAAATCGAAGAGCTCAAGAAAATGAGCGTCATACTTTGCGACAAATAAGCACACGCACACGCACAACACTAAATTTTAACGCAGCATTCAATTATCATCCGAGCTTTGATTACATTGGAAATAAAAATGTGTGCATTGGAGAAATGAGCACTATATGTAGATTTTGTGATGCAATGAAATGGCCCGATGAATGTAAGGGAATGTGCTGTTTTGGTGGCAAAGTTAAATTGGATCGTTTATCTGAACCTCCAGAGCCTCTTAAAACTTTATTGAAAAACTCACATCCTCTGTCAAAACATTTTTTTGACAACATTAGAAGTTATAATACTTTATTTCAAATGACATCATTTGGAGCGAAAGAAATTAGAGAAAGTAATTTTATGCCCACTTTTAAGATCCAAGGACAAGTTCATCATTTAATTGGGAGTCTATTTCCTGCTACCGATAATCCAAAGTTTTTACAAATTTATTTTGTTTCCGACGCTGATCAACTTTCTTTACGCCAAAATATAAAGTCTAACTTAAAACCAGAATTAATTAAAATATTGCAGAATTTATTGAACGCACACAATTCTTATCTTTCGAGTTTTAAAACCACCATGGAAACTATACCGCCAGATACACCGGACTTAAAATTAATAATTCATGCCGATAGAATTCCAACAGAACAACATAGAGGCAGATACAATGCACCCATTACAAATGAAGTCGCTGTACTCATGATAGATGAAGACAAAGGGCCGAGAGACATAGTGTTACATGGCCGTGATGAAAAATTATACAGAGTTTCTGAATTACATAGATCTTATGACCCTTTGCAATATCCTCTTATGTTCGTAAATGGGGACGGTGGTTATTGCATCAACATACATTTACAAGATCCAATAACAAAAGAAGAGAACACAAATAAAACAGTATCATGCATGAATTTTTATGCATATAGGATAATGGTAAGGCAAAACCAAACAAATTATCTTCTATTTAATCGACAATTGTTTAACCAATACATTGTTGATATGATGGCAAAAATAATATCTGAAAGATTAAATTACATCCGCAATAATCAAAAAAAATTAAGAGCAGAGAACTATGTGCATCTTCGAGATGCTTTGAACGCAGATGCGAATGTCAATCCTCAAAGTATTGGACAACAGGTTATATTACCATCTTCATTTACGGGTTCACCAAGATATATGCATGAGAAAACACAAGACGCAATGACCTATGTCAGAAAACATGGTCGCCCCGATCTGTTTATTACTTTTACAACCAATCCGGAATGGATAGAAATTCGAAATTCATTATTTGAAGGTCAAAGATCTTCTGATAGGCATGATCTTATTGCAAGGGTATTTCATCTTAAACTAAAAAAATTAATTGGCATCCTAACAAAACATTGCATTTATGGTAAAGTTCTTTGCTATATGTATAGTATAGAGTGGCAGAAAAGAGGACTACCACATGCTCACATATTACTTTGGTTACAAATTAAAATACAACCCGAACAGATTGATTCCATAATAAGTGCTGAAATTCCCAATTCAGAACAAGATCCTTTACTGTATGATATTGTGTGCCGGAATATGATTCATGGTCCTTGCGGTGAAATCAATAAAAATAGTCCATGTATGATTAATGGGAAATGTAGTAAAAACTACCCGCGAGAGTTTAATTTGGAAACGGAAACAGGTGCTGATGGTTTCCCAAAGTACCGAAGACGATCAACATTACAAGGCGGTCATATAGCTGTTTTAAAAACGCATGGAAGAGTTGAGGTTGATAACCGATGGATAGTGCCATATTCGCCAGTGCTTAGTCGTTGTTTTTCTGCACATATTAATATTGAGTATTGTCATTCAGTTAAGGCTATAAAATATGTATGTAAGTACATTAATAAAGGAACTGACCAAGCTACAGCAACCGTGCAATCCAATGAAATAGACTTATATTTGAATGGTCGTTATATTAGTTCCGCAGAGGCAGCCTGGCGAATCCTTGAATTTCGGATTCATGAACGCTTTCCAGCGGTAGTGCATCTCTCTGTTCATCTTGAAAATGGTCAGCGGATTTACTTCACTCCAAGTAACATAACACAGCGACTTGAAAGTCCACCTAAAACTACTCTAATAGCATTCTTCGATCTATGTGCCAATGATGAATTCGCAAGAACACTTTTGTATAATGACGTTCCATCGTACTATACATGGACAAATAACAATTTCCAGAGGCGCAAACGAGGTGAAGAAGTTCCTGGATACCCAGAAATTAAAAAAGATAGTGCGATTGGCAGAGTTTACACCGTTCATCCCAGTCTCACCGAATGTTTCTACCTTAGAATGTTGTTACACTACGTCAAAGGTCCGGATTCTTTTTTGGCACTTCGCACAGTTAATGGATCCATATTACCTACGTACCAAGAGGCTTGCCGAGCATTAGGACTACTAGAATCTGATGAACAGTGGTCCCTGACGTTGAAAGAAGCTGTTATTTCGCGATCTCCTTTCCATATAAGAGAATTATTTGTTATCATTCTAATATTTTGTCAACCGTCAAATCAACTTTCACTTTGGAACGAGTTTAAAGAGTCTATGTGTGAAGATATCCTATATGAAGAGCGCCAGTTAAATCAAAATTCTGAATTAGCATTTTCTGAACATATTTTCAACAAAGGATTAATTCTTTTACAAAGCAAAATCACGTTTTTAAGTGAAAAATGTCTCAGCGATTTTAATTTACCTATGCCAGTAATATCTGATTCCAGTGTCACGTCCCAAAACTTTAACACTGATGACCTTCAAAACTACGTCTCTATGAATGAAAGCAAACTTAATTTGGATCAGCGGTATACTTATGACACCATTATCGATAGTGTTTTCAACAACGAAGGCAAATTGTTATTTGTTGATGCACCCGGCGGGACTGGAAAGACATTTTTAATAAATTTGCTTCTTGCTAAAGTGCGTGCTGCTAAGATGGTTGCAATAGGTGTCGCATCTTCTGGCATTGCAGCGACTCTTATGAGTGGTGGGAAAACTGCTCACTCAACTTTCAAATTGCCATTGAAGATTATACCCGAAGAGGATACAATCTGCCCAATAAGAAAAAATGGAGCCCTAGCTAAGACACTAAAAGAGGCTGTGGTTGTGTTTTGGGATGAGTGCACTATGAGCCACAGAGCACATTTAGAAGCAGTTAACAGAACCTTGCAAGACATACGATCCTGTACGAAAGTAATGGGGGGACTTACTTTTGTTTTATGTGGTGACTTTCGTCAAACACTACCCGTTATACCAAGAGGTACTCGAGCTAACGTTGTAAGCGCGTGTTTAAAAAGTTCGTTTCTATGGTCAAAAGTCGAGAAATTATCACTAACCATAAATATGCGCGCTGTTTTGTCAGGTGATCAGAACGATTTGACATTTGCTGAAAGGTTGTTGGAAATTGGAGCTGGTATATTAGGAAGCAATATAACTATAAGTAATGATATCGGCATAAAGGTGCAAAATCTTAATGAATTAATAAATAGCGTTTATCCTGATATTAAAAATGTAATGTCAAAGGGGTTTGAGTATCTATGCGAGAGAGCTATAATAACACCAAAAAATTCATCTGTAGATGAAATTAATGAATTGATTCTGCAAAAGTTCACCTCGGAAAGTACAACGTTCCGTTCCATCGACAGCGTAGTTAATACGGATGATGCAGTGCACTTCCCATTGGAATTTTTGCAGAGCCTAAATCCTCCTGGAGTTCCATCGCATATGCTCTTTATTAAAATTGGTTCTCCAATAATATTGCTTAGGAACCTTGATCCACCCAAATTATGTAATGGGACAAGACTCCGAGTAATGGGTTTCAAAAGTAATATAATTGAAGTTAAAATTTTAACAGGACCTTCAGCCGGTGAAAATGCCATTATACCGAGGATTCCAATTATTCCGTCAGACTACCCATTCCAGTTCAAAAGACTTCAATTTCCAGTTAAAAATTGTTTTGCTATGACAGTAAACAAAGCCCAAGGTCAAACTTTTAAATGTGTGGGGATTGATCTCAGGGAAGAATGTTTCTCGCATGGTCAGCTGTATGTTGCTCTTTCACGCGTTGGTAGAAAAGACGCACAGCATATTCTTTTGCCAGCGAATGGGAAATCACCTAATATAGTATATCCTGAGGTACTCAATTAAATCAACTCTCTTACTTTATCTGCGCCCTTTCTCTCTGGCACTTTCTTCTAAGTTTGTAAATCATGTAAGTAAATCATGTAAGTAAGTGCAAACATAACATCAAACATTTAACAATAATTAACATTATAATCAAATTAAACAGCGTTAATGTGAATGTTTTTTATTCTGCTGTCCGTTATAATCATTGTTTCGAAATAATTACCTTACGCATCTAATTCAAACAAAAATTGCTTTTCGCAATTTAAAACATAATAATTTCAAAACTCTTCTTTTCCACTTTTGAGAATTTTGAGTAAAACAAAAAAACCTTTAAAATTATATTAACGATTGGTTTAAATTTGGTTTAAAATTGGTAAAATTTGAAGTTTGGAATGACCTTTATGTATTTCTTATGATTTTGAAACTATAAGGTAAACCTAAAAATTATAAAAAATCAATTAAATTTGGAAAAGAAGAGCTTTGAAAATTACGATTGGAATAGTTGACTTTTTATTTTTAGTTTCGAAAAAAAACTTCACTTTTTAAGTACTCAAAAGTATAGGAAATAACAAGTTTTGATAAATTTTAGCTGAGAGCCCTTCTAAAGAACACTTTCCCATACTTAACTCATTTTTTGAAAAAAAAAATGAAATAGAATAGTTTTGAAATTATACCCATGGTTGGCCGAATTAACTACACTACATTTTCTACATCATTAACTACGCGTAGTTAATTGAATTTACTACACGCAGAAAAGTAATAAAATTTCAATAAAAACTTTTCCACTCAAAATTCCAACCTCAAGCTGACAGATCATTTGACATTTAAAACTACGTTTGCTACAATTTGTTTCATTAACTACATTAACTACGTCTAACTACATAAATTACATAAACTACGTAGCAAATGTAACAAATGTAGTTTAATCTAAAAAGTTACAGTTCGGCCAACCCTGATTATACCTCTCAAATAACGGTTAAGCGCTATAAAAAAAATAATTTGAAACGAGACTTTGTCGTAATTTGAAACTTATGATTGAACCGAATAGTAGAAAATTTATCAAAAACTTTGCTAAGCCCAAATTATATCTTAAAATTTCTTCTCTATTATAAAAAATAAAAACATTATTAAATTTTTATTGCAGAAGCATGGATTCGTACACACTTAAGCAAAAAGTTTTAAAACTAATTTTTCAACTTGAATCTGCTCCATTAAATGAGTTTGAGAAAAACGTAGCCCGCATAGAATTTTTTAAGCAAGCCTACATTGGTTTGCAAAAGTCAATGGAAGCAGCAGGTTAGTTGATATTTATATGTAATGGTTTGCTTAAAGTAAAAAGTATATGAATTTGAAGAAAATTATATAAGCGAATGAATTGAGTTCATTTAAAATTTTAAATGAGTTCTACTCCATCTTACGTCTTACCAAGTTAAAATAGTAGTAGACTGCACTTGAACTTATTTCGTTCCACTTAAATTTTTATTTGAACTTAATTCATTCATCCACTTGAAATATGATAAAGCCAGGGATTTATTTTCTAAATGGTGAATTCAAACAAATTTCCCTAAGCAAATAGAATTCACAATGTATTTATGCTGTAAATATTTTTTATAAGATTCGATTTAGCATCTAACTGATGAAACCAATAGTCGTAAATGGGCGAAACACAATATGGAGTAGAGTTAATATACTTATATAAACTTAATAATTGTATAATTAAATACAACAAAATAATAGTTTTATTCTGGATTTTAAATTTCAATAACAAATCTATAGACATTAATTCGTATTTGTATTTTGTTATTTTAAGGAGATTTGGGATCTGCCCCCGCAAAGCAAAATCCAGGCCAACAAATTCAAGAAAAACAACAAGATAAAATCCCGGAAACACAACTGCAACACAATAAACAACGGCCACATCAACGACAACACCAACTACGTTGTCAGAAACAATACAAACAACAAAAACAAGATGAACAACCGAAAGAACACATTGGTTCTTCCACCAGTAATTATTCGCAGACTGAGTTGATGGAACTCTCGAACTGCTCTATTGTTAACTTCGAAGAAGATATTTTCGCATTATCCCAGGAAAAAGAAGAACACACAAAGCAAAACAATGAAAATGAAAAAAATAAAAATGAAGTAATTGAAGTAGTCCAAACCGAGGAAACAACAGATAGCGATAACTAGGCAACCAAAAATATGCTTTAAAATAATAGTTTTAAGCACTTTAAATATGTTATTAAGAAAATACTTACATATGAACTGAATATATGCTTCAATAAAAATTTGTTTCAAAATTATTAAAAAATTCAATAAAACAATCTTTTCAATTAACATTTTTAAAGTATTTAATGGCGAATAATTCAAAATCGCATGCTTAGGTATGTATATTTAAAGAAATGAAATCGATAACAAAAATAAAGTTATTTCAACTACATATTTCTTGAAAGTATTAGTGGTTTCAAGCAAATGATAATTTCATTTTAAATATAGAGACAGAAATTTTGTTTTTTTGAACGAACCAAAAATGGAATTCTTCGATAATTACGGAGTCTTTTCAGAAATACTTATAAAATCGATTTAGAATCTGAAGGCAAGTACTTTTTTCAATCAATTTTTTTTTTTTACTTTATGAACTGTTATCTTACCTTATTCTACAGGAAAAAGTATATAGAAAAAACAAATCAATATAATAAAAATGAAAAACATATATATTAAAATAAAGTAACTAAAGAAGCCCAAAACGAAGAAACAACAGATAGTGATAACTACGGCATACAAAAATATGCTCTAAAAAAAAAAGTTTGAAGCGCTTAACATACATGTGTTAATTGTGCATATGCTTCAATAAATATTCTTTTCCAATGTTTACAAATGGTAATAAATACATAATCTGTTTAGTTCACCTATTCTACGTGTGCATGGTATGCAAAAATATACCGCAACAATTTGTGGTTTGATATCATGTAACTGTAAAGGGTTATCGCGAATAAATTTTCCTCGGAATATTTCCCTTTTACTAAAATTAGGAACGTGAATGATGCTTGAGAGATTCTCTCAGAATTTGTTAGTATCGAAAATAAACTTTCTAGGATAATTTAGTTGTTATTACATAGAACTTTGCGTGCGAAAGAAATTTTCTCCACAAGAACCCGGCAACGCCGGGTATTTTACGCTAGTAAATTATAATTAGGAATTTATTGCCCATAAAATCTTAAGAGTTATGAGAATAAAGGCCTAAAATAGGGTACAGTGGACCTATTGGGTAAGTTTTGGTTTGGTTAAAAAAATCTAATTAGAAATTTTGTTCAAACTTGACATTGTGATGATAGGAAAGACAAAAAAAAGTGGGCCTCGTAATTTTATCCGTCTGGCTGTCAATGTCTTTGACTTCAGCCTTAACCGAATAGGTCAATTTACTCAAAACTACTAGCGTTTTGTGGGCATTCCCCGACATGTTGTTTTTCATTTTTTATGATAAAAAATTACGGTATCTGGCAAATATTTTTTTAGCATTTTTGAGTAATCTTATTTTTCTAAAAAAATGCTCTACAGATTTTTCTAAAAAAACAAAAAACAGTTAATTAGTTATTTTGATAAAAAAAAAAATTCAAGAAATACTAATTAATAGCAACTCGCACACAACAATTATTGTTTTTTGATTTTCTAAACGACAGTTGACTGATTTTGATCAACTTTTTATGGAACAAATTTTAAAAAGTCTAAATAGGTACTAGTCTTGTGTTCCAAAATTTTTTAAAAATATTTATGATGTTAATTAAATTTTGTAAACAAGAGATTCTAATAAGTTAAAATAATATTGCATATCAAAATTTCCATAAAGCAAATTTTAAAATTAAAAAAAAAATTATTAAAGGGCTTTAAATCAAATTTGTAGTAAAATCTGTTAACCAGTTTAAACTCTAGTTTAAGGAAGGTATAGTGGACGCACTACAGACCAATGAATTATACATTTAACAAAAAAAAAAACACTGTTTGGTCTTCCCTGTATCAATATTAATGTTATAAGTTGATGTTAATCTTATTTATTAGATTTCACTAATACTCGTTTTAACTTCAGAAAAGTTAAACCGATTCGAAGCACTCACTCCGTCTTTACGCCAAGTCAAACAAATTCTTATTAATAAAATATTTACTTGGCGATCTTAGCTACACCCTCCTTATGTCAAATATATAAAACATGACCAATCTAAAACTCTGGTTATTATAAACGTAAACAAACCCCAGCTAATTTCCACAATTTTTCATTTAAGTATTTTTTATTGGTGGTATTTTTTCGAAATAAATGGATAAACAAAATAAAAGCAAATGGTCTGAAAACTGGGATAGTTCTCAAAAAGCATGTGAATAAATTTTGCCTTACAATTAGTAACAAACAAACACAAACATTTCTTCCATACTCCTTTTTGGTTTCTAAATTTCATGTCAAAATGACATTTAGATACTAAAACAGCTTTACATCGGCCTACCACGTACCAGTTTTAGCTTTGAATGCTTTTAGACGACTGCAATTTCTATCCGTAATTCTCTTTTGAGTTTCTTTCCGATTGCAGCATCCATTTAAATGCTGCAAATTTTAATACCTGCTTATGTCTCAAACCATAAGAAAAAGCACAAAGAAGAAAGAGCGACAACTCTGCAATTATTTTAACCTCTGCAACTTTGTCTACCCCGGACACCGCATACGTCCCCCGCCTACATGCTTAAAAATTGCAGGGGGTAAGTGCAGAGTAATTGCAGCGTTTAAAAGCAGTCTTTCTCCGCCTCTATACCTCGTTTATTTTTTTTATAAATGAGTTTTTCAGGATTAGATGTGTTGTAAAATCAGAGTAAATTTATTCCGTCAATAAAACGAGTTAATAAATAAGGCTGTTAAAGTTTGTTCTAACGTCAAGTCGACTAACTATTTGAACAAAATGGAGATGAAGCTGCAATTGGCGATATAGACGGTGCTATAAGAGTTCACCAACTTTTAAGTTTTAACGTACAGTACTTCAGTACTGCTGACGTTTCAATTTTTATGAAGAAAAGAGAACCAGACAAAAATATTGAAGCTTTTTGTGCATATTTGTTTCGCGAAAAAAAATATTATTTAAAAGAAAAATATCGGAAATAAAAAAGTGAATAATAATCCCGTCATTTTTTTTTTTTTAATTTAAAATATAAGACTGTACAGTGTACAGTACACTGTACAGCTGAATTGTGGGCACATACAAAATAGCACGTATGACACTTTTTAGCTCTTCCATGTCTTATCTTGTTTTTGTTTTGCAGTCGCTAATTAAGGCCAACTAAATAATAAAGCTGTTGTTTTTTTTGCAATCTTGAATATTTTTGTTTGTTTGTTAACTTCTCATTGGAAGTTTTTGTGATTGGTCCGATTTGTCGAATCTATAATTTTGACACATCTACACGTTTCGAAGTCCCAAGAATCCGAATACATCGTTTTTAGAGAAATGTCTGTGTGTACGTACATACATATATACGTTCGTACGTTCGTGATACATTTTTTCGTTCAACTTATCTCGAGAACGAATAGAGATATCGACTTCGAATAAATTTTATTTTACAGATAATAGCATCATAAAGTGGAGAAAGAGTTTTTTTTTTTAAAGTTTTTTTGTAAGCCCGAAGGGAATTGGTCGAAAAAAATAACGTCGGTACTAAAAAATCACTATGTTAAATACAACAACAATTAATCCCCTGCGAGCTAAGCTAAACCCAGAGAATTCTCCGGGCTTAACTTAAGCACTAGAGAAAAACTGTGTTACCGACGTGAATTATACACTTGTTATCGATAATTTGTATGAAAACTCCATTTTGTTTCTGTGATGCAGTCGCTAATCCTTGTGGTCGTTTTTTTTCGCACAATTCCCCCCGGGCTTGCAAAAGAACACACCTAAAATTGCAAAACAAAATTAATTAAATATTTTCAAAAATAGTTTTCGGTTCGATTATCTCGAAAACAAACAATGCTATCGACTCCAGAATAATTTTATTTTATACTAACATGCTGTAAATAAGAATTTATGGTCTTTGTAAAAATTCAATTTACATTTTTTTTTGTTAAAGCAAGAAAATCTGCCAAAAATACTTCTACTACGTACTAATAAAAAGTTGAAAAATATATAATACCCTCAACTTTGGTTTTCAGTTTTCACTTGATCGCATATTGAGCATCGATAAGGTCTTTTAAAATTTTGAATTATGAATTCCCTTATAACAAAATAACATCGGGTGTCCAGTTTCCAAGGGTACCATAATGGGAAGTTACCAGTATGTGGGTCGTACCCACTCTATTTTTTGTCTTTTCGGAGCATTTTTTGTATCCATCAAAATTTGTCTCAAGAAACATGCAATATTTGTCTTGAAATACTTTCAAATAAAGAAGCATAAGTTTAAAAATAGATTTTTTGTAATAATAGGTAGGCATCCACACTATATCCATAGACCTCTTTGCAATGTGACTCAATTAAACGTCCAACAAAGATTAGTTGTTCGCTCTAAATCTTTCATCAAATTAAGTTCAGCATTAAATACAAAATAATTCTAATAGATCATTGAGTTAAGCTCATACTTATGGTTTCGGTCTGGTAATAAATGCTTCACATCAAGTAAGTACATTACTCACTCCCACACATCTCAAAAACATTGCTGCACTGATGTACGTAGGTATATAATGTATGTTGTATACCTACACCTCCTCTTGAGCATTTTCACTACCAAATCCAAGCTATTTCCATCGACATCAGTGTTACTTTAATTCAACAATGATTAATTACATCGTATCATTAATTATCATAATTATTTTAACCAAGAAGGCAAGAGAAACACCAAAATGGTCAGAAATTGTGATACTTATATTCTCAATGGTAGAGTCGTAGAGTGTGGCTGAGAAGAGGCTTTAGCCATTATCATGGTGTGGTTAATATTTTCGGCAAATAATTGTAATTACATTTCCTTGAAGAGTAATTAATTTCCTCCTTAATGTTGGTGACATTCGCCGCAGGTTAATGTCATAAAGACCAATAATATCAGAGGGGTTATATCCTTAATGTTTAACGTCATTTAACAGCTCTCATTTATATGTACATTTATATAAATGTTGTAATCCTGTTTGGAATACAATATTTTTTTCGTCCTTCTTAAGAAAAATGGTATTTTTGTTTGCTTATGAATGCGTTGCAATTGTGAAAATGTTATATTGTGGTCATAGATTAGATTAGATGTGAGAAAGGGAATCAAACTATTAAGGAATGTCGACATTTATACCTTCAGCATTGTTTTGACAACTGTTATTAATTTAATATTAAATTCAGCTAGACTTTGATTAACGGCATTTTTATAGGGAAGAAATTAATATTTTCGAAATTTTTTATTTATTATTTGGAGGCTTTTTTCATTCAATAAAACTGAAATTTAATGCTTCTAACAATACCTAATTTATGTGTATCAAATTGTTTCTCAGTGTTGAAGTGGAAAATTTGACCTTCAAAACTTTAAGAAGTACCTTTGAAATTTATACAATTAGAATATTAATGTAGTTTAAGCATTTTAAGTGATAAGATGGACAATCGTCTGATACAAGGACTATTGAATAAAAATATAAATTTGAACAATAATTAATTTGAATCATGTTTTTTATTGTTATGAAAAATCGGTCTTTTTTTGTTGTCTATGTGCAAATGAAACGAAAGTTATTTAATACTTTTTTCCACGACAAGAACTATATATGGCAATTAAGAGATTGAAATTAAGGAAACAGTTCAATTTTGTCGTAAAATAAATTTCTAAATATTCACAATTAAAATAATTATCAACTATCAAGAAGATGAATATTAGCCATGTTTTGGTGAAAGTGTATAATAGCTCAGTAAAATTTTTATACGCAAACAATACAAGTCATTTTTTGTTTTTTTTTTTTTTTTTTGTTGTACAGAACAATAACAAAGTTTTTATAATAACTTTAGTTTACCTGTAAAAGAAATTGCTGACTTGTTATACACTTTCACCAAAACACGGCTATTATATAAAACAATGGTGCACTGTGGCGTATGCACACTTTTTTTTTTAATATTTATACATTACGGTTTGTACATATACATATGTACTATATAACATGTTATGCATTCGAAAAAAATCGAACTGAAGATAACGATGATAGCGAATTCGAAAACAGTGGGTCCCGCAATTCTGTCTGTCTGTCCTTTCGACTGCTGCCTAAAGGGTGGTTTGATTTTCTTGAAACTTGATTTCTAGCGGTTTATGGGCACTCCCCCGAGGTAAATTTTCATTTCTGGGACCAAAAATAACGGTACCTGCCGTACAATTTTTTTTAGCAATTAATGAAAATCTTATTTTTCTCAATAACGTGCCCACAACTTCAAAAAAAAAAATTAAATAATAAAAAGGTTCCTCCTATAGAACCATTTTTTTGCATTTCGTTTTTTTTTTGAATTGGTTCAATTGGTGTTTATAAATGCTTGAATAGGAATTAAAAGATTTAAAAAGTTTTTAAATATTAAAAATTTAAAAATTATTTTTTTGTTGATTTTTAAAAAACGTTTAAATCGTTTTTTTTTCGAAAACCTTTTAGTAACTTGAATTTATAGGTACAAAAATAGTTTTAATGACCAAAAATAACGGTAAATACCATAAAAGTTTATAAAAACCAGTAAGAAAATCGTATTTTCCTCAAAAACGGCTCCTACGATTTTGATTAGAATTTAAATGTGAGCTTATATCAGTACGATATTATTGGAAAAACAGATTTAAAATGGTATTTCTCATAGAACCTTTTTTTTTGGGTTTTCGAATATCTCGATTATCTGTCAAGTCGATTTTAATGAAATTTTTTACACACGAGCTTTTAATAAATTTGAATTATTATATCTTATCAAAATTTTCAAAAATAAAATTTTCAAAATTATTTTTTGAAAATCAGATATGTATTTCGAAAATAGGTGCTGATTTTTTTTTTCAAAATAATTTTTGTAACTCTGCATGCTTATACTGAAAATTAGCGTACCAATTCTTTTTCTTAAAAATGTTTTCAAAATTTTATATAAAAAAAAATATTTTTTTTTTTTTTTGAACCGCTCCAACGATTTAAAAAGTTTTTGTTTATCATAAATTAAAATTTCAAAAAAATTTCAGAGGTTATAAATCAATTTATTTTTTTATTACATAAAATTTATTTTTTAACAATCTTTCAGTCTAAACTGTAAGTTTCATGCAAACGTGTAACTCATAACACAACCTTAAAGTAAACATGGTTTTTGGAAGCTGGCATAAAATATAGACTCCCATAAATAATTCATTTCTTTTATCAGGTGAATATTTTTGAAAATACTAATATTTTAAAACCACAGTATAATCTTAAATAGAAGTAAGTTCGAGCGACCCAGTCATGCATTCTATTTGGGGTGTGCCTTATTCTCAGGAGTACGAAACACTATGCAATTGTTATTAGATTTTACTTAAGTTTAGGAAAAACTGGCAACTGGACACCCAATGTTATTTTGTTATAAGGAAATTCCTTATTCCAAATCTTAAAAGACCTTATCAAATGTTCAATATGCGATCAAGTATATTATATTTTTCAACTATTTGAGTTGTATTTTTAGCAAATGTTTTTGCTTAAAAAAAAAAAACTATCAATTAATTTTTTTTTTTACAAACTCCACCAATTCGTAGTTATAGAATTGTGTGTAAAATAAAATTATTCCGGAGTCGATAGCTTTGTTTGTTTTCGAGATATTCGAGTCCAAAAACTTTTTTTAAATTTTTTTTAGTGGTTTGAGTTTGAAAATTTGTTGATTTAAAAAAAAGTGTCAATTAAATAATTCTACAAATCTTATCAGTTATTTTATACGTCACTATGTATAGAATAAAATTGGTCCGGCTTCTAATCTAGTGTTTGTTTTCAAAATATTCGAGCCGAAAAACGTTTTTCAACGATTTTTAGTATTTTCTTGTTTTTTTTTTTTTTTGCTTTACAAAAAAACCGTCAATTTAATTTTTTAAAATTTATATCAGTAGCCAATTATGGCATCGTGAATAGAATAAAATTATACCGAAGTTAATATCGTTGTTTGTTCTCAAAATATTGCAACCGAAACACGTTTTTCACCTGAAGTCGATGGCATTTTTTGTTCAAGAAATATTCGAGATGAAACATTTTTACCACTTTTTTTTAAATTTCTGTAGTAAAAAAAAAACGCTAATTTTTTGGGAACCCTTTCTGCACTTCGTGATGTTATGTATTATCTGTAAAATAAAATTTACTCGAGGTCGATATCTCTATTCGTTCTCGAGATACAGTGAACGATAGAAATGCTCACGAAGTTACGAATGTATGAACGGGATTTTTTTTAATATAATTAAATATGCTAAATTAGGATTAATAAAGATAAAGGTCGAGAATCTATTTTCTTTGTAATCGATAGATCTTATATAAATACAAAAAATTCATATAATAATAAAAGAAAATTCTATAAAATCCAAAAGATAAACATTTTTGAAAGTCAGAAAGTGAAAAAATAACGTTGGAGAAAAAAATCACCTTAAATGAGGGTGAGGTTTTCTAGAAATATGAAAAATGAGACACAGATAAGAAATAAAAAATAAGTGTTTGCAACATTTTCGATTTAAGCTTTTTTCTTGAGTAGGCGAATTTTGTGAATTTTTATTAGGTTTTGATTTTTTTATCATCGTTTGTATTTTTATTTAAAAAAAAATCAAAATAAAATATGCTGTTTCCAAAAACGTTCTAAAAACTCAGAGTTACCGAACTTTTTACTATTTTTAAATTACTCTGTGCGTTGAAAAGAAAACAGTTGTAATATAAGCAACATCGTAACATATAACACATAAATTTATTTATAAGTTAAATTTCCTTGATTGAATCAAAATACATTATTTTTCAGAAATTAATGCTGGTAGTAATTTTATTATTTAAATTAATATTATTTTTTTTTTTAATTTAACGCTTTTAGCAAGGAGAGTCGAGAGTGTAACCCGCCCTCATAATATTTTATAACACATCCTTTCTTAGAGTTCTGTGAAGGTATAATAAAACAGAAAAACCACTAAAACGATGAATATATTATTATTCTTTTATCTTGATGGGATGAGATTTAATCGTAGTCAACATATTTTAATTACCACAAAATCCAGCATTAAATTCCAAAGTTAATGAAATTCAACAGCTTTCTATTTTCATGAAACATTCTTCGGCGGGTGTATGGGTTGCAAGGAAACGTATTATGAAAGTAAAAGGTATATAGAGACAATATCAAAATGTGGAGCGGGTGTCTTAACATCCCTATAAGGATGTGCATAAATGTAATAGGTACATATTTTTCAAGGATATAAATTTTAACTTTCGGCTTGTAATAAAGCTTTATTAAACCCATATTATGAGGTATTGGCTCATAATAATTACGGTCAATGGTGAATGAATCTGATGTGAATATGTAACACAGGGTGAAAACTGTTTTTTAAATTGTGTTGTTTTTTTTTGTGCTTCGATTTTAAATTTCGAAATTGGGTACATATTGAAGAGATTATTTCGAAGTATCGGCTAGACAGCAGATTAGGCGCTACCTTTTCCCCTCTATCAAGAGTTACTTCCTACATTTTTTAGGGCCAGTTTCACAGTTTGAAGTTTTTAAGTCTGAGTAATTAAGTTGCCAATACGGGAGAATTAGGTGTCACTTATTGATGTTAGTTTGCACTGTAAAATTGTTTTTAATTCTTTTATTTCGAAAACGATTATTGCTTTGAAAAAAAATATCAATATGTTTTTTGTATAGGAAATTTTCTAAGCTACGATTTAGTTCTTGAAATTTTTCCATTCAACTAACCATTTGGGAGATATATCTGACAAAACCATTTCAGGGGGCGGCTATAACCCCCCGTAAAATTGTAAGCGACGCTCCTATCGATGGGGACTTTTTACAGTTTCTTACAAACACCATGAGGAGGATATATACCAAAATCCAGCTTTTCGGAGTGGAACGTCTTTGACTGAAGTATTTGGATGGCAATATTTTGAGAACCAGACTCTTCCTAGAAGCTTTTTTGCTTATATGTGCGGATACAGTTTGAATACACCTTTCTTTCGATGTATATTTCCATGGGGAAATGTGGTTTTCTTGAGCAAAAATTTTGGAATGGAAAATTGGAATTTAAGTTTGGACAGAAATGAAGAAAGGAAACTTTTTTTACCAAGTCAAAAATTTTGGACTTTTTTCAATTTACCAAATTTGAAATTTGAATCCCTACTGGAAAGTCAAACTATCCGGACGTAATCGTATAGCGAAGGTATATGCTAAATATTATTCTTCCTCACAAAGAAAGAGAAACACATTAACTTCCCCCATGATAAGCCATTTCTTTCTATCCAACAAGAGCCACTAAACAAAATTCACGGAAATTTAAACAAAGACTCAAAACAAAAAAATCTTGAATGTATTACCATTCAGCCGATTTAATGTCATGCATACCGCAATATGACAAAAAGGCATTTTAACTCCATTACTTTCTACCGTTATTTTTTTTTTTTACAACTGGACGATTTGGTCGACAATGTCGAGACAACAGCGAATATATTAACAAGGAGACACGAGAAATCGTGTAGGAAGTGGTTGCATGTTCCTAGATACTGAAGACATGTTTCATAAACCAGACTCGTCGACTATACAAGAAGAGACAATCCGCTCCACCATCACCACACGAAACGACGAACATATACTTTGACTGCTGCTGCCCCATCCATAGAGAGAAGTCGTCCTTTCCACAAGGCAACAACTGTAACAGTTGCTTAATACCATCAATTCTATCCGCAACACCGTGCAGCGCTAATAGGAAGAACTCTGTTGAGAGCTTTGGTCTTCATACAGTTATAATAAAACGAGGAGTAGCTATTACAAAAAAAAAAAAAAAAAATAGAACTGATAAAAATGGAGAAAACTGCTTTCAAAGGGTAATTTTCTTGCAATTTTCAAGTCGTTAACAGCGGCCACAAAGGAAGTTGTTGACGTCCTTAGGCTGCTGTTGTTGGTGATGATAACAATTTCCAAGAGTAGCTATAAGAACCTCAAAGATGACTATGACTACTTTACGCCGCGTTTTCGTGTGATGTTGCTGTTTATTTTCATAGCAGTTAGTAGTAGTAGTAGTATAGTTGGTGTCATTAAAAGTGGCTAGAATTTAATGGTTTTCAGCTTGGTGTAATTTCAGAATAGCTTTGAACGTGACGACAGAAATACCTTTTGGCAAAGAGATCAGTAGGTATATGTAGTTATCAGTGAGACTGAGGGTTTATTCTATGACTTTTACAATTAGCTTTTAGTCATTGTATATCTAGAATTTAAATCAAATTTATTTATAATCTTGAAGCACAGATAATAAACTATACAGATGTAGCATCCCCATAGAAGAAAATGTCCCGATTTTTTTTTACACCAGGCAGACGATCAACAGCCAAGAAAGCTCTTTGCCTGTTGTTAGTAAAGCACAGAAAGAAAGCTATTTGTCTTTTGCAAAAAGTTCTCTCTTGCGTGCTCGCTCAGATGTTTTCCCTCTTGCTCTGTTACTCAGGATATAGGAATGTAATGAATGGGGAAAATATTTAATAAAAACGTATTTTTTTTATTTCTGCAATTGCAATAAGCAATACTATGCAGTCAGCAATGATCGAGAGGAAGACGAAGGACGAAAAACAATGCGATGATTTTTGTCTTTTTTTTTTTTTTTGGTGTGTTGTACCTATGTACGATTTTTTTTAAGGTCGTCTGAGGCTGGCGACAAGGAATAAAAAGTATATGAACTCTTTTTCTTTTTGCATTGATCTATGGATATTGGATATTCTTTAAGCAGGTAGGTAGAGATTTTTTTTAGTGGTAGAAGATATTTTTTAATAACGAGAAAATGTCTTCTTTTTTGCTTAAGGTTCCTTATGAATAATGATTATGAATGAGCGTGGAGTTTGTAGTTTTCGCCTGCGTCCCTATTCACCCATTGGTGGGGGGCATGTGGACAGAAAATATTAAAGATTTTTAAAATTTCTCCACAAACGCCTCCTCCCCCCTATTTAAATTAATTTTTGTTTCAATTAAACTTTTGCGAACATTCTCAAAAAATATATTTAAATATTTTTTGAAACAAAAAACATGAAGCGCACAAGCAAAATAAGTATATAATGAAGCACACATAAAAATCTAACGATGACGATTTTCATCCTTGATTTGAAAACCGCATACCAGGCTCGGATTTTTTTATTTACTTTCAATAGAAAGTCGCAAATTGACCTGCGGTAGGACATAGCAAGTAAAGATCATGAAAACAAAACAATGAACACACGATTCCTAAAGAGCGAGAAGCAAACAGGTTTTTTTCCGTTTGTTTTTTCTCATAGCCCTTGTAGGGGTAGAAGAAATAAAAAACAAAAACAAAATTGTGTGTGTAGTTCTCCCAAATGTTAGAGCAGTAGAGAAAATAAATTAAAATGTTGTCCCTGCTCTAAGCTTCTCTAAGAAGTTGAACTTTTAAGAAAGCTCTTTTTTTGGACGCATGCAATAAAAGAAGCATGCAGTAAAGCTGCATGAAGTTGCATGCAATAAAAGTTGCATGAAGTTGGATGCAATAAAAAAAGACATGCAACTTTTAATGCATGACACTTTTACTTTTGTTGCATGCAACTTTTATAGCATGCAATTGCATGCAACTTCATGCAACTTTTATAGCATGCAACTTTTATAGTATGCAACTGCATGCAACTTTTATTGAATGCCACTTTTACTGTATGCAACTTCATGCAACTTTTATAGCATGCAATAAAAGTTGCGTGCAATAAAAGTTGCACGCAATCAAAGTTGCATGCATAAAAGTTGCATGAAGGTGCATGCAATAAAAGTTGCATCAAGTTTCATGCATTTGCATGCAATAAAATTTGCATCCAGTTGCATGCTATAAAAGTTGAATGTAGTTGCATGCTATAAAATTTGCATGCTATAAAAGTTGTATGCAATAAAAGTTGTATGAAGTTGCATGCAATATAAGTTGCATGAAGTTGCATGCAATAAAAGTTACATGCAATAGAAATGGCATGCAATAAAAGTTGCACGCAATCAAAATTGCAATAAAAGTTGCATGCAATAAAAGTTGGATGAAGGTGCATGCTATAAAAGTTGCATGCAATAAAAGTTGCATGCAGTTGCATACAGTTGCATGCAGTTGCATGCAATAAGAGTTGCCTGCAACTTTGATTGCGTGCAACTTTTATTGCATGCAACTTTATGCAACTTTTATTGCATGCAACTTTTATAGCATGCAACTACATGCAACTTCATGCAACTTTTATTGCATGCTACTTCTATTGCATGAAACTTTGATTGCGTGCAACTTTATTGCATGCAACTTCATGCAACTTTTAATGCATGCAACTTCATGCAACTTTTATTGCATGCAACTTTTACTGCATTAAAATGGGTTTGGCTTGCAGCCTTTCTCGCATGCAACTTTTCTCGCATATGCAACTTTTATTGCATGCATGCTCCAATTTTCAAGTTTTTTTTACGCCTACTAATTTTTGTTTTTATTGCATGCCACTTTTATTTCATGCTATATTGTTTTCCTATGCTACTTTTCTTGAATGATGCTCTGCTCGAACTTTTCTCGAATGGTATTTTTCTCGTAAAATTCTATGTTTTACTGGTAATTCTTAAATTAGAATTTTGAACCGCATTTTATTATTGCGTCGCGATTTGCGAATCCTTATCCTTGTTTTTTTTTTTTATGTAGATACGTATGTCCTTTTTCTTCACACTGCAATTTGCTTTACCTTACCATTATGTGGATCCATAAAAAACCCCGATAGACACATAGATCCTATGTCTTTTTTGTAGATAATAAAATGGGGCTTTATTTCACATAAATGTAGCACATGTTTTAAGACATTCCTGGTGTTATTTATAAACGTTGTCTAACTTTAGACAACTGTCCAACTTTGGAAAATGTGTTCAAAAGCCTCGTTTATTGTTGTATAGCTGCCTTACTTTGACACAAGAGTAGATACAGTGTTTTATTATTAGTGTCCCTGTTTATCATACATATCGGTAAAACCGATGTTTGAGTACAAAAAAAAATTTACCACAATCATTTTTACGTGAATAATACGTAAAAGTGACTGCACTGAATTGAGGTCCTTTTTGCAAATAAAAAATCAATAATATTTCTTATGATGGAATAAGTAGCAAGTGTTGTACCATTTTGAAATATTGATGAAACGGGCCAACTTTTAAAACAACTTGCCGATGGCAAAGAGTGCATTTTTTTTTAAGATATGAAGTGTCAAAGTTAGGTTACAAAATTTTTTTGAACCATGACTCAATCGAACTTTATTTTTCTTACGAAACTGACAATATTTATTTTTAAATTTTTGATTGGAATTAATAGCATGGTTATTAAGAATTACGTAAAAAATAAAAAATTGTGACCACACTACCAAAAAAATGTGGCCTAGGGTATCGATTTTCATTATTTTTCTAAATATTGCTTTTATTACTTAACCAAGCGAGATAGATTTTTTTTATTATTTTTCCCAGTACAGGTACAGGCTACCCTATCACCCAGTACCCCCTTGACGTTGACTTACGGGACACCCTGTATACCCAATTTATATTACAAGGCATAATCTTTTTGTTATTCTTGATCTCTATTATGTTCCCGTTTGTTGTTATTTTGCAAGTTTTTGCAGATTTATATTTGAATAAGAAATTTAGTCTTAAGTTGATGATTGTAAAATAAAGTACATGAATTTACAGAAATTTCGCTTAAGTCTTTTTCTTTTGAACCAAATGTAATACGTTCCCATATTCGAAAAATTGTAATGTACTTTAAAACAAAATAAAGCTTACGGGATAAAGCAAAATTTCATTATAATGAATACATTTCTGTCCCAAAAATTTCTTCTTTTGAGGGTTTCACCCCTTTGTCTTCATAATTCAACAAGTTGTAACTTACTCTCTAAAAAGTAACTACCGAAGAAAATTGACTTTACCTAAATATAAAACATGAAAAATAGTACTTATACTCCATGTGCCCTTTGATCACTTTAAGAGAGAGCCGAAATCTATTGCGGTTATTAAACTTGGTGTCCGCGTCCGGTTTTTAAAGAGTCCGCTTATGGGAGAGTTATTTCTATGAAAAATCAGAAATTCAATTCCGTTTTCCGTCCGCAGTGCCGTAGCCAGGATTTTACAAGGAATTCTTTAAACAAAAAACTTTATATATTCCAATTTATTGATTTTTATTAGTTTTTAAATTGTGTGTACTCAAACGAGCATATTATACTTAAATTATTTTTTTATACACACATTTTTTTCAAATCAGAAGACGTCTTGATTTTCTTTTTGACATGAGATCAATCACCTTATCTAGATCCACATTAATATCTGATTGAACAGATATCATAGCAAGTGAGCTTAATCTTGCATTCCCCATAACCCTTCAACACTAGCTGTGGTCACTGGAAGCGCGGCCAAAACCGTAAGCAAGAAGTTTATACCTCTAAAGTAAGTCTTGTCACATATATTAGGCAATTTTAAAACTTCGATAGAAGGATCAATCGACTATATTTTCTCGCACCACAGAATGTACTCAGCTTTCACAGCTGACAACGAAATTGCATTATCAAAGTAACATGTTAGCTTTTCCATTTCGTTGACTCGCCCAACTGAAGAAAAACCTGGGAGAAGAGCTTGAAACGAGCTAGAATGTCTTCGTTGACCATGAATCTGTCCGTAAGATTTTGTATTAACGAATCTATGCAAGGAATCAATACAGACGCTCTAAAATAGGATTCACTAGAAAAGGTTTGTGGATTGGAACGCTTTGTTTGTTTCAATGAAGTTCTTGGAGCTCTTAATTCAACTTCAAATAAGTCCTCGGCAAGTTTAGATAGGGATCTTCGGCGTATCACTATTTCTATTTAAGTATTTGTGGTTTGTATTATTTTTTGGGAATAACTGATCCAAAATCAAATAAACTGTAGGTAGTACCTAACATTCTCATTTTAATAGCTTTTAAAATTAAATTAAATACCTAAATAGTCTGCTAAATTCAATACAAAATTGTATGCATACCTAAATAGTCTCTTGTTTCTTAACGAAGTTAAGTTAGTTGAGAACTTCAAATAAACTATACCTACCTGGATAATCTCTTTATTTTTATAGATTTGAATTTAGTATATTAGAAAGTTTTAGTTTTTATTTTAGACTTTTGGGGGGGGGGCTTCAGCCCTTCAAGCTCCCCCTCTGGCTAAGTGCCTGTCTGTCCGGTTATTATAAGAGGTGTCCGCTTATGGGGGGTGTCCGTTTGAAGAGAGTATGTACCCTGTATTTATGACTTTTTATGAATAACTATATATATACATATTTGTATTTAACAAATCTTTTGATAAAATCAACGTAATACATTTTTAGGGTAAACTAAAAACGTGGAAATTTCTGAAGCACATTACGTTGTGCTGTTACGATACGTTGATGTTGTTATGTTTTCAAATCAGTGGTTAAAACTAGACTGCTATATTTCAATAGAATTGATATCACTAATACATCAGTTTTTACTTTGCAACACATTACAAATTATTTAATAATATGTGCGTATTTAAATACATGACAATTCATCCTTTTCTTATAAAATAATTACATACATAAATTATTATAAATTCTAACATACATAATATATATTTGTTTATTTGTTTAAATTAAATTCATTGAAATGGTAGGTTTATAATTTTTCATTGGATACGTTCAATATTGGGTACGTTCCTTCGTAGCTCAAACGAAATCGAAAGGTCGAGTTTAGTTTGGGTTGAAATTTGGTTGACAGTTTGAACTCGCCGCGTTCTGTGATGTAAAACCAGCACTTGAATATTTAATTTGATATTTTCACATCTTAACCGTGAGTACCGGCACTTACACTTTCTTTTTAAATAAAATTTATTGTTAAGCATTATTAAAATAAAACATTATAAGTCAAAACTGTCACAAGATTAGATTAAAGACAAAGAATTAAAATACAATATTAATCAACTTACCGAATCTATTGAAAACAAAAGAACTTGATAAATGATATTTCCGTTATTTGAAAATATTTTTCTTTTTTCTTTATTCATTTCATATTAAAAAGGACACTTATATTTCCCTTAAGGAATTAATCATAAGACAGAAAACGAAATGAAGATTCTCTTTTGTATTTCTATATTTTATTTTATGTACTTATAATTTATATGTATATAAATGTAGGTAAAGTTTAATTAAAATCATCTAACAAAAGGTTTTTCCCTTTTCTTGCTGCTGAAAATGAAAGCAAAACCATAGCCATAGCAAATGATATAAAAAAAACTGTCTTTGTTGAATTTTAAGCAATTTTAATTTTATTTTTATTTCATTCTTATAATATATTGAAGGTGTATGTGTATGGGTACAAGTAAATTGCAAAGAAAATCGTCTTTAAATTTTGTGTTTTATTTAATGGACTTAAAAGAACATGAAATATTCCACCATAGAAAGCTAATTTGGAAAATTAAATTTCATACCAAATGCAAAGCAGTTTCAGGCAACCAACCTGTGGAAGCAACGAAAAAATTATATATAAGTAAGCATAAGGACTCATTCATTTAACCCCCTCTTTTTTTAGAGTTCCCAAACGTACTACCTATTTCAATTTACACAACGAATCTCCTCTCAACAATATGATTTCAAAAATTTTAAATTCGGGTCGCCCCCCACTTATCTATAGTTTAGGAGTTAATGTTGCTTTTTCTATGTTGGTTTTGTTTCTCAAACATACAAAGTTCTTGTCAAGCATCTGGGGCTATTAGTTATTGTCGAGAAGCCAAATGCATCCATAGAGAATGACAGTTTGGTGCGGATAGTGGAGTGGTGGCATCATTGGACTATTTTTCTTCGAAACTTTTCGGTCAACGGTGGGCGTTACAGCCATGTTCAGTGTTCACCAACTTTTTTTCTACTAAAATTGAAGACATGGATTTTGATGACCTCTGGTTCATGCAGGATGGCGCGCCAAGCCGCACAGCCCATACCACAATCGATCTTTTGCGCATCAAATTCCCAAATCGTGTTATCAGCCGTCTTGGCGATGTTAATTGGCCGCCCCGGAGCTGCGATTTGACCCCTTTGGACTTTTTTTTGTTGGAAACCGTGAAGGGCCGATGTTATACCAACAATCCGGAAACGATTCAAGCACTTATCAATATCATCCAAGCAATCCGTGAGCTACGCGAGTGACGACAGAATGCGCTACTGCGAAGCAAGCCGAGGCAGTCACTTGAACGACACGTTGTGTTCCATAATTCATGGGAATGTTTTATCTTACTAATAAAGCCAAATAAATGGAAAAAAATTAATTTGGTTCATTTTATTTAATTTTTAAAAAGAATCTTGTATTGTAGCTACTTTTACGAGAGACGTTACTTATCATTTTAAAATAAGCAATAGATTTTTGCACAAACTTAAGGCTTTAGCATGTATCCACATACGAAAATATATCCATGCCGATTATGGAATCCTCAATACTGGATCCGCAGTGATTCGCAGTATAGTGCTCTATTTTCCTTTCATGACAAATGAGTAAGGAGAAAAGAGACCCCTGCACTGCGAATCAATGCGGATCCAGTATTTCGGATTCCATAATCGACATGATCATCTCTTTTTAGACCATTTTTTATAAAGGCATAGTTTTTTAAAAATAAATGTTTCTGTTAGTTTTAAGAAAGGCTTTGAAATTTTTGAGAAAAAATCAAATTATGCAATGCTATGCACACCCGATCTGCATTAGACCATACTTTATACCAATTAATAACAAAATGTAATTCCACACTATAGCAGTTTTTGTGTTTATTTAGTGAGTGAGGTTGATTGGTATGAACATAAAAACGTTCGTTTACGTTATTGATGTTTTTTCCACACAAATTATTGTAATATTTTGCTAAGATAAATGTAGCATAGCATGGAAATGAAATCAAATGAATGGTATAAACAATAAAAATTAACACGTCAAAAATACAGATCTTTTTAACTTCGAATTCTACGGAAAAGTAGACAAAAATATTATGTTATTTTTTTATTTATTCACTAAATGGTATAAACTGGTCTAACACACATCTATTACCATTAGCTGTTTGGTTTTTTTTTTTTACATCTTAAAACATAAGCACCTCCTGCAACCTGTAAAACTGGAGAAATAAGTTAAATCTTATACAAAAAAGTAGGTACACATTTAAATATGAAACACTACCTTCCAAACTATTACTCTTTATGCAGTAAAATCTCGCGCCCGTAACCAAAATGAATATGAATTTGTGGATTAAACATTTTACCGTAGTAAATCCCATCTCATGCATAAGATACAATTTTAACATCAGGACTTGCGTCACATCCACCGCAATGAGGTGATGGTGAAGTGAACAATCGTTTCTCCCTTTTCGTCTTTCAACTATACATTCACCCACACGACACCATTGCTCGCTCTTCTGTTACCGTTCCGTTGAATGTAATAAAATAAAATGCGAAATATTATTTAAACATATTACACACCTATTTTATGGATTTAATTTGCCACCAAGTAGGTATATAGAGGCAGAATTAAAAGATTCAAACAAAATTAAATTAAAATCGAGAGGGGTAGACGTGGATTTGGATGTGGCAAAGGCATTTTAAGTTGTTTCTTGAAATTAAATATGAGAGGTCGTTTCCATATTCTATCTCGATTTTTATTGAAGATGTGTTTTGGCGAGGGAATTGCAAGATTTCTAATACAATTTATGTAATCGTTTTGCGGTAAGAAATAAAAATATTTCAGACAATAAAACAGGAAAAATATTAAGTTGTACTAAGAAATAGATAAGATTATTTAAAATTACGATAATAAATAAATATGGTGCTCCACAATGTTAAACATTTTTTCACTAAAAATCGACTTCCTCAGTCAGGGAATAAATCTTGTTAAGTCAACTTGGAAAACACCAGCTTTACATAAGAGAAGTGTTTTGTTGAAAAGTGTGTAGCAACTCAGCAAAAATTTAAAGCGCATATAATAAAACAAATCAATTTTTTATTTATAATCACTTTTTAAAATTATTGTTTAAATGTGAAAAACTTAGCTGAGCTAGTTTCACAATATCACCAAAACACGGCTTAGATAATAAACTTGAAAATATAGATAAAATAGCTTGGTCTACTATTAAATTGACAGCACTTGTTTGTGTTATTCACATGATCAATGTTTAATTTAACAAATATCCGTATTAAGTTTGCATGACAACAAAGTTAAATTAACATGACAAGTTGTTATTTTGACAATAATCACATTTGTAAAGAATTTTCCAAGAGGATAGCGGTAGATGTTTAAAAAACATAGTTTAGAAACTACACACTGGTACAGTACACACCTACAGTCGTACAGTTTTCTAGCTAGCCACTGTCTAAATAGTTGGACGTCTCCTTATTTATAAACGCATTCCAGAAGTTGTCTAAATATGTTCTCATATCCTCACTAACATACCTTTAATCTGTCAATTGCGTGAACATTTGGAAACGTTAAATGAACATTTCGTTAATTTCAAGATAATTTGACAATTCTTTGCTCATTGAACATACCCGCTTTAGTATAGCTTTGGACAACCAATTGCAGTGTCTAAGTTAGACAACCGATGGAACATGTTTATAAATAAGGTTTTGGAGTTGAACAGTTGTCCAAAGTTAGACATATGTATATACTTTGGAATGTGTTTATAAATAAGACTGCTATAGTGTCTAGCTTCTTGGTGCTTACAAAAAGTCAATTTACTGACAATATAGCAGAATCACAGAGGTTTTAAGGAGACATTTTGACCACCCCTTACGTTTTGAGCACCATAATAAGTTAATGTGAATTGAGTAAACACAGAAAAAACAGATCTGTCAAGCTAGAAACACCACAACTGAAATTCAAAATTCAAATGATGCAGAAATTAAGTGCTAATTTATTTCTAATTTAGTACCGCAAATCCCTTTTCCCATCAACTTTTGGCTTTCCCAGCTTGATGTCAAGCAAGGAACACCACAAATTTGAGGGGTAAGGCAAGGAGTATTTAATTTAGAGTTCCGCCAAATAAGGTGCACCAAAATAGCACCTAAATCCCTCATCATTAGTTTTTGGAAATTTTTAGTTTGGAGGTGTGGTGTTTCTACCTTGGCGTTAAGCTGGGAAAGCCACAAGTGGATGGGGAAGGAAGTGATTTGCGATACTAAATATGCACTAAATTAGCACTTAGTTCCTACATAATTAGAATTTTGAATTTCACTTATGGTGTTTACAGCTTGACGGACCTCAGAAAAACACTATCCACGAATTTTTATATCCAACCTCTAAGAGACTTAGTATGTAAGACTTCGTCAGCCATAGCGTTAGTACATAATTATGCAGTAAAATTGTGCTATATATAACATAAAACCTATACTTTAAATAACTTAATTAAAAAGCTTTTTCTAATTCTTTTATCGGAGTCTATAAAACCTAAACCATCAATAGCCTGCATAATAATTCTAAATTAATACCTCTGACCATTCAAACCGCACCCTTTTGCATGTAATAAATTTATCCCGCACAATATTCATTTCATCCGCAACACAAAACTATACACAAATGCGAGAATCGAGATAGTAAATCAGGAAAAGTTGTCTTATAACTTAAAACCACCATTTTGCGAGCAACAAAAGTGAAATACGATTAAAACTGAATATGTATGTGTTTGTTGGCAATTAAAACGATTTACAATGTGCTGTTCCGCTAAAGCCTATTACATTTATATACATACATTACCACACACAGAGCGAGTCTAGAAGACTTAACCCTTACCATTTGATATTAAGAGATACCTACCTGTTCTGCAAGTATGTAGGTAATATGAAGGTTCTTCCTTTTAGCTTCCTTTAACTAACTTAAATTATTAGCCGCAGTTTATAATTTATGATCATCTAGCACGGGATAGGTATATATTCAAGGTATTCACAATTCCACAATACAATTTCCTTGGCTAAATTACACAAAACCAAAAACTTTGAAAACCTAAAAACAGCCTAAAACTATGCACCAAAAAAAAAAAAGAAGAAGAAAAAATACTAAAAGATACAAGACTTTTTGGAACACGAATCATCAGGGGGACGGGTTTGAGTTCTGAGGGCTTTGTTCGTGGTAGGTCTTAAACATACATATGTACATAATATTCGTGTTTCTTAACACTGGTTAGCTAGATATGGGAAGGAAATTGTTTGTTGTGGTAGCCGTTATCATTGTGTAACAATTTGGGGTTAAATAATTCTATAATTCCGGTCTGATGTAGAGATATAGAATGGTATATAAAATGTGCGTGACTTGGGCTATTCGGCCGTCCTCTGACCAACGAAGACTTTCTAAGACCATCTTCTTCTTAATATTTTATTTTCAAAACCCTATAAAGAAAAAGGGATATCTAATTCATGTAACTTGTTCTTTTGTTCCCCAAAAATTCAGCTCTACGAGTCTCTGGTGGTTTATAGTGTTCCCCAGAATCATCAAGAAACCAACTCATTTGCTTGCCAAGTAGTGTGTAATGTGTATCTCGCTAGGCCTGATGATGGTAAGTATGACTATTATTAGCTAAAAGCGAAGAAGTAGCAGTAAGTACTTATTCACAATCCAAGGGTGGGATGTCTTGTGTGCGTGCATATCTAAAGTTATACCCACAGCAATAAAACAGATTCGTAAAATGTCCCAGGAAGCCTGACCTGACCGTCTCCTTTATAATAGAACCAAGTTACAGTTACACATACGCACATAGAAACATGCGGGATATTATAGTTGTTATGTATGTAGGTATTGTTGATGGCCCGTGACCTCTTCTCATTAACATGTGACCCGCACATGGCAAATGGGTGGGGAGCTGAATTTCTACCCCTTATATCCTTTGTTATAGTTTTTATATATAAGAAGCACTCCCGCTAAGGTATCTTTTGTGTGTGGAAAAATTTATAAGTTTTCGTTTTTACGACTTGCTGAAGCTATGTCACGCCATATCATCCGAATAGAATAACAAGGTTTAATCTTATCCTTACAGGCCAGGGTTTCTCTGTATCTCTATATATCTAACCTATACGATACTTAATTATTAATAGGAGGTTAAAACATTAATGCGACCAAAGTTAATGTGAAAATTCATTTAAATGGACGACAAGAAGTCACTGAGTTGTTGATTAGCTTTTGAATTTGAGTTTGAGATGTTTTGTGTTGTTGTTGTTGTTAGTGTTATAGAGTTTTGCGACATTTCGTGCAGGCTTTTTGGAAGGTTAACTTTTTCTACTTACATATACTACCTACATATTCGCATTTAGTACAAGTATTGGTTTCATGAATGAAGAGTTCAAAAAAAGTGATTTTTGTCATAACTTCTGCTATGCTTTCCATATTTTCTGCGCATTCGTGTGTAATATTCATGCAGGAGCCTACAAAAATTAACCGATTCGCTTAAAATTAGAACAGAGCATTTTTGTATAGAATTTCCTAGACGAAAAATAATTAAATCTTAAACATTGAATATAACAAATTTAATGATAACAAGTTTAATGATTTTCTTTTTTTTTTTGTCAAATTGTACCCTTAGAAATAAGAGCAAATACTTGCAACACATTTCGATTACTTTTAATTTATTATTTAACCGTTGTCGTAAACAATGTTGGTTGAAGTAATCGATTTGTTATGTGAATTTGGTTCACATTGTTGACGTGACATATCGTAAAGTTATCCTTAACTTCTATAGACTTAAATCGAGTGTTAATGCTATAACAATGTTTGATGTTTTTTACGGTAATTTTTATAGCAATTGGACAATTTGTTTAGTTAATGAGATAATAGGCTAAAGTCTTTTGCTATAGTACCTAAATATAGAAAATTATACGGAAATTAAATGTTTTATTTTATAGGTTTTGTTGGTACATAATAGATTGGATGTTGATGTTGAAGTTTCCAATAGGCCATCAGTCGAAAGAACAACAATATTTTTTTGTGTAATGCAAAAATAACAAAATAAATGACCAATTGCATGTCGAACTTATAATCTCATTCTAAGGCTTTGCTAACTTACTCCCTGTTTAAGTGTTTACACAGTCGTTTTACTGTAAGAAGCATCCAATGAGACAGTTAGATTTGCGTGTGCGTAAAAACGAGAAGGTTAGATTCCATCCCAAAATTCTTCTCGCTTCTACGCTCATAAAATCTACCTGTCTCACTGCAAGCGTTTTTTGTAAAACGACTGTGTGGCACTTTAGCACACTGTACAACTCAGAAATCTAATTTGATGTCCAGTGTCTAAAATAGTTAGAAATCTCCTTATTATTATTATTATTATTATTTTTATTATTATTATTTTTATTATTATTATTTTAATTATTATTATTATTATTATTTTCAACCCAAACTGAACTCGACCCTTCGATTTAGTTTGAGCTACGAAAGAACGTATTCAATATACATAAACGTATCGTAACGTGTAACAGCACAACGTAATGTGCTACAGAAATGTCCACGTTTATAATTTACCCTACCGCCGCGCTGCCGGCATAGATGTTTACACATCAAAAATTTAATCCCATTTTGTTGTCCTTTTACCACGAAAAATCCTCAATCCGGGATCAAAAACCCAAATAAAAAAAGGAAATCGACATTAGTTTCGAAACAGTTTGGTTTCGATTTTGAGTCCTATAGACTTATATTTGACTGGGCGCACCTGCTTTTCCGTGGACTCTGATCTCATATAAGCCTATAGGATTCAAAATCGAAACCAAACTAATAAATACGACTATATGCGGGAACCTGAAACGTTGAACGACTTCGTACAACGAAACACAATTTATTTGCTGTCAAATCTAATCGAAATTATTGACAAGTAGCCTTTGACACTTACTAGTTTAACAGACTGAGTATCAACAGGAACGGATTGGATGAATTCTAAAATTAAGTTCGAACTGTCAACCAAACTTCCAATCTTAACGAACCTCCAATAAAATTTGATACTGTATGCTTTGAAAGATAGCTAGCAAACTGTATTTTGATGTACATATACATATGCATGTATAATTCATTTAGTTCTAACTGACAGCGGAAAGCACTATAACAGTGGTTTTAATGTAATGGATAGGGACGAATTATAATCTGTTTGATATCTCAACCAACTTTCAACCCAAACTTAACATGGTAATTAACGGTTTTGATAGTTATGGGATTAATTTTAACGATTGACGGTGTTCACATTGGACTGCCTTTTCCGATTTTTTTTGACGTCTTTTTGACGCTGATTACACGATTCGTTTTTTCGTTCGTTTCGTCTTTCGTCTTTTTGAGAGGCACGTATTGTCGTGATTACATGGTTCTTTATTCCATTCGTGAAGACTCTTTCGTTATTTTGATGTTCAGAAAATTTGCGATGAATTTATTGGAAAATAAACAGAAGTAATTAATATAAAAATGTTTTTTAATCACTTCTTATTCATATGTACAGCTTATTTAAGTGTGAAAAATTGTTTTACAGCTCGAAATTAAAAGTTTATAAGTTCTTCGCACAATGCTCTGATTTTAGGGATGGGCGATTAAATTTTTCGATGTTAAAATTAGTGAGAAAATTTATCGAACCTGAAACATCGATGTTTTTCAAAATCGATGCATTTTTTTCTTTTCTATATTGATAATATGTATATTTACATCAAAACATGGTTTTGATTTAGGTCCGTTTGTTCATAGTAGGTTAAATCTGTAATAAAGGTTCTGACTCTGGTTCTGATGATTAAAATTTCAAATTAAGTATTCATTTAATCGTAAAAAGAACCAAAAACTTCCACACCACATATGCATTGTTTTATAAAATGCATTTTTAAATTTACGTGGTGTGAACATTTTATCGGGGTTAAATCTTAAATGACCGACCATGTAAATGAATTCTTAATTTTAAAAACGAAAATTATACACAAAGAGAATTACTTTTTGAAAAATGTCCACAGCAAAAAAGAGAAAGGAAAGTAGATGTTAACATGATTTATAATAACTTATTTGTAACTAGTTCTTATCCACTCTCTTTGCTGGAACCGCAAAACCCCTTGTTGGATGAAAAGAATTCATATTCCTTTCCTATGAAATAATCGATTTCCAAAATCCTTCCAGCCAAAAAAGTGCAAAAAAATGTACTATCACATTTAATATTTATAAGAATTATGTTTTTTTGTAGAAAGCACACATAGTTGAAGTGTCTTTCTTTGCATTTGATTTACAGAAACCATTTTATTTGTAATTTTTAGTCGATGTATTTAATCTTAAAATCGATATCTGAAATCGATGATTTTTCTCTCAACTACGATTTTTACTGACAACTAGCTATCGCTCATCTCTACCCTGTTGTCAAACCATAAACGTCAATGTTCAACCAGAAAAAATCTTCAAATTTTCATTCCTGCTTTCGTTACTTCATTCCCCTACATTTCTACACCCCTCACCCAAGCTGTCAAAAGCACGAAAGACGAAACGAACGAAAAAAAAGACTCGTGTAATCAGCGTCTTTCTCACAACTTCTACTTTATGGCGAGAAAGAGATGCCTTTCTTGGTCATCTTTTTCTCGTCACAAGAATGTTTATTTTTGTTTGTATGAAAGATGTTAACTATCTAGGCGTACTGCGGAAGGATCGTCAAATTTGTTGGGATATAACAATAACATTTTTTCTGTAATAGCTCTTTAGCTATTATAACTTTGGTAGATTTACATCCATCTTCATCCGCAGATTTGAAGAAAAGTAGAGCGGGACAGATGCCAAAAATACGAATGTTCGAAAGAGAGATGAACATGTTCGTCTTTACATCTGCATTATGGCACTTCCTATAATCTTATAGAGAAGATCTCTGCATTTTGATCTTCTCTCTCTATTCAGAAGTCCGCATGAAGATGAATGTAAATCCATCATAATTGGTTGCTTGTGACTCTCACTTATGGCGAGTCACCTTACACAGATTTTAATTTTCAGATTTTCGTTACTGAGGGAACCTCCAATAAAATTTGACATTTTGTGTTTCGAAAGATAGCAGACAAACAATATTTGGACGTATTATTCTATATATGTACGTCAAAATATTGTTTGTCTTACTTGAATTGAATCGTTTAATTGCAGAGTTATCGCTGTTTCTACTTTGTGTTTTTTCTTACTGTCTGAGACATTAGCGAAAAAAAGAGTCTAGAGATTAAGATTCATTTCCATTTGAACAAAGTTAACATCTATTAAGAATCGCAGAGTTTTTTTTTTCAACACATTCGCTGCAAAACAAATAAAAAAAAACTATTTTCTTTAACGCCCTGCGAAGCGGGCGGGGGTTTTGCTAGTACATAAATAAAAATATTGATAAAAAGGTAAATGAATATTGACTTACATGTACTTAATCCAGAATAAAAGGGTAGAAATTCTCATCTTTCGCTTATAAACACACAATTTTTAAAAATAAAACATTAAGGATTTCAATGCAAACACACACGAGTTTAATGTTTAAACTAAAATGTTGTCACTAACTAGGATATTTGCAAACTTCACTTCATTTTACGATAACGTACGTATTTTTTTGCACAAAAAGAAAAAACACTAACACACTTTAGAAAATGAAAAATTAAAGAATACAAAACTTAAAATAAAAAACCTACCATTTAGGTAGACTGATCAAAGATCACATACCGCATGAGACAAAATTTTGTTTAGAATTTAGTACTTATTCTTATGAGCCAACATATCGAATCAGCGAAATAAAACAAGTTAGTATTTTTATTTTGACGTATCTCACGAGACTTAATCGAAAATACATAACTTTGAATATGTCCAACTCAAACGCACACACAATGATACAATATAAAAAAAAAGCTCCGACAAAATAGAAAAACAACAAATAATAAACAACTAAACACAATTTGGCAACAATAACAACTACCACTTTATGTAGATCTTAACGCCCAAAGATGGAGTACACACTTCAAAACGCGTCGCGTAATCATAAAATAATTTATATAACTTTTCATTATAATAATATATTTATTTATTTTGATCACATTCACTTTTTATGATACAACCAGCGTGTCACTGCACTATCGATTATTTCAAACTATACTTCCTCAGTGCCTGTTTACACAGTCGTTTTACTAAAAGGAGCATCTAATGAAGCAGATAGATTTTATGTGAGTAAAAACGAGAAAGATTTTGCGATTGAATCTACCCTTCTCGGTTCTATTCACACATAAATCTACCTGTGTCACTAGATGCACCTTTCAGGAAAACGAACGTGTAAACACACAGTTTACATATTAAAGGTAATAGGCGTATTTTGTTGACATTCTTATGTGAGCATTATGAAATGCTTCACATTAATGTCGAATTCCTTTTACAAAAAAATCGATTTTTTTTCGAAAAAGAATCAAATTTTTTCTGTTGTAGAAAGAAATGTGTAAAGAATCGAATTTTTGCTTTGTTATTGTTACTTATTTTTATTACCGCGAAAGAAAAAATATTTTATATATAATAATTAAAATATTCACTGAAATTAAAATTCGTTAGAAACCAAAAACACAGTTTGCTTTCTTAAAACACAGCGAAATTAAATTTGAGATTTAAGAAATATCAAATTTTCTAAGTATGTGTGCAAATATGTGTAAATTCTTTTGAAAATATGTAAAATATGTAAGATTAGTTTGACAGAAAAAATTCGATTTTTTTTTTTCTAAAAAGAATCGAATCTTTGGTAAATTGTGACTTTTCACTACGCCATGGACGATGACTTTGTGGGTAAGATTGGTGATGAGGAGCTCTTTCCCCTTCACCAATCTCACCCATAAAATCATCGTCATGGATGGCGTAGTGAAAAGTCACAATCTAAACAGGGGTCTTACATAGACTGCCAAATGCATGGGCGTCCGAAGGAATTTTTAGCTGGTTTTGAGGAATGTATGTAATACTTTATTTGGAAAAAAAAAAATAACTATAAAAATAAATGCGGTTCTGCGTTAAATCCTGTTAATAAGCCTATAACAAAAAGTTTACATTTATTTTATATCACAACTCTTTTATTTAGTTTAATAAGATTTTTTTTACTATTTTAACGTTCTAAAATCTCAAAACACTTTTTTATACCTACCTGCAAATGACAGATGACCCAAGCAAATAGTGCCAACATTCAGGTGTGGAATGACTCAACGAAACTGGAAAGCTAAAGTTTTTTTGAACATTTCCTAATGTGAACATTAACAAGGTCAACAAAACAGACCTAATAACATTAGCGGTTTCTTTTTTGTTCAGTTCTGCGAATCTGTCAAATTCGAAGAAAATGGTGGATATCCAGTGCGCCTTTTCTTGTCTAATTTCAATATTTTGTTGTTGCATCCAATGATTCGTTGAATAATTCTTGGTGGGCACTCGAACAGCCATTTTTAATGTCTGACATTCAAAACTTTGGCAACCTGCGCAATATATTAGGTACCTACTATTTGTGTACTGTGCTGTAAACAGTGCTTTAATGCGCAACACAAAGTCCCCTTTTACACGAGGAACTGAGTTTCTAGCAAATTTGTCCTCTTTTACATGAAGAAACAATTTTCTAAAGATTCTTTGACGTTTTCTTTTAATTTCCAATTTCCGCCAATCGTAGACCATTCATTCCCCTAACTATGGTGTCCTTCTCACCTAAAAACTTAAAGCTGCTAGAAACTCAGTTTCCTTGTGTGAAATGGGACATTCAATTTTTTAGTAGAACATAAGGGGATGAACGGTGTATGATTGGTGGAAATTGGGAATTAAAAGAGATCGTCAAAAAATCTCCTCGTGTAAAAGGGTGTTTGTCCCCCAGAACTTTTTTTCAGAGAAAGAATTTCTTTTTGTTACTTCCTAAGCACAATGGAGACGGTGCTACACGCTGCAACTGGAACTGGAAATGCAACTGGAACTGCAACTGCAACTGCAACTGCAACTGCAACTGCAACTGCAACTGCAACTGCAACTGCAACTGCAACTGCAACTGCAACTGCAACTGCAACTGCAACTGCAACTGCAACTGCAACTGCAACTGCAACTGCAACTGCAACTGCAACTGCAACTGCAACTGCAACTGCAACTGCAACTGCAACTGCAACTGCAACTGCAACTGCAACTGCAACTGCAACTACAACTGCAACTGCAACTGCAACTGCAACTGCAACTGCAACTGCAACTGCAACTGCAACTGCAACTGCAACTGCAACTGCAACTGCAACTGCAACTGCAACTGCAACTGCAACTGCAACTGCAACTGCAACTGCAACTGCAACTGCAACTGCAACTGCAACTGCAACTGCAACTGCAACTGCAACTGCAACTGCAACTGCAACTGCAACTGCAACTGCAACTGCAACTGCAACTGCAACTGCAACTGCAACTGCAACTGCAACTGCAACTGCAACTGCAACTGCAACTGCAACTGCAACTGCAACTGCAACTCCAACTGCAACTGCAACTGCAACTGCAACTGCAACTGCAACTGCAACCGCAACTGCAACTGCAACTGCAACTGCAACTGCAACTGCAACTGCCAAAATATTGAATACATATGAATTAAATGTTACGAAAACAACGCAAAGTAGCTGCATGAGTTAAGAAACTTTTAACTTTTCAAGTACAACACTTTTGACGTATTAAATGGCATCAAGAAAAAAAAAAGGGTCGCAAAAAAATATTGCTTCGAATAAAATGTTGCAATAAATAGCACGTTTAAAATTTGGAAAATACTGTTTTTAACCTGGCTTCATGTTCATACTAAAAATGCTTTAACATCGTACTTTTGCGCCACTATCATTAATTCTGATAATTTGTTTGTTAAGACAAATGAATTTGAGTCCCGTAGATTTTGGGCTAGAATCAGGGTGTTAGTTTGCGGTCAATATAGTTTTCTTCCAACAGAGAATCATCATTTTTTATAAGTGGTTTAAAAAAAACACAGACATTTCTATGTGTTAATTTTTTTATTGATGAATGTGGCTTTCATCTTTGCTCACTTCGTGTAAAAAGAACATTAATAAAATCATTCATTCTCCCAAATTGTTTGTTCATCTATCCTAAAAAAAAATATAAGTATATGTATGTGAAATAAAAGATTCAGCCGTTTTAACAAGGAGTGGCTTTCATGAAAATATAATTTTCCCTAATTCGATAAAATTTTAGTCAGGATGAAAAATTATGGCGTGTCCTTTATATGGGTAGGTATATATTTATATAATTTTTCATGTGTGTGTATAGTAATTTAACGAACTCAGCTACAGCTTGTGTTGCCTTAGTTCGAGGTCAACGTTGCGTACCAATTCAATTAATTTATTGATTAATATGAGTAACCTTTCACTGAGTTTGAGTTCGAAATAGAAATAAATGATCCAGACTAAAATGCATATAAAAATTTGAGAAATACAGGGTGTCCGTTGGGAAGGTATACTACTTTGTTTATTTATAATTTTTGATTAAATGAATATTTTGTTTGAGTTGCTCAAGCGTTTCTGGTTTGTTTGCATAAACCATGCTTTTCAGATATCCTCACAAAAAGAAGTCCGGAGCAGTCAAATCAGGCGACCGTGGAGGCCAATCAACATCACCATTTCTTGAAATAACTTGTTGTGGAAAGAGGTCTCGCAGTAATTCCATTGTAATCCTGGCTGTATGCGATGTGGCACTGTCCTGTTCATACCACATGTTAATCAAGCCCAGAGCATGCAGTTGTGTAGTTAAAAAGTTTTCAATCATATCACGATATCGCTCCCTATTCACAGTTACCGTTACGTTGTTTTCATTTTCAAAGAAGTAAGGTCCAATGATTCCTCCTGACCAAATTGCATACCAGACTGTAACTTTTAATGGATGCAAAGGTGACTGATGAATAATTTAAGGGTTTTCCATTGCCCAAAACCGACTATTCTGTTTATTCACATATCCATTCAAATGAAAATGTGCCTCGTCAAAAATTTCACGTAACTTTCTCATCGTCACAGTAATCGATGATTGATTTTGATAAAATATTTTAACGATTAAAACACGTTGGTTTATCGAATATTTTTCCATAATAAATTTGCCATGTGTCTACTTAACGACTGCCAAATATGAACTGTCAAGACTAATGTTTAACAAAATGGCGGCAAAACAAAGTAGTATACCTTACCGGCGGACACCCTGTACATTTCTTAACAGAAGCAGATTAACTTAAAAGTAAAATTAAAACCAACTACGTACAAATTAAATATACCTACACCCTACAGACTTGTAGACAAAAAGAAAATATTAATTGGCATTTTTAATTTCACACAAAACAATTAACATTATTTTAATGAATGTTCTTAGCAAAAATGTTTCCTTTTAAATTTCTCTATTAAATTATGTAAAAAAAGAACGCGTTTATTATTGTTAAAAAAAAAACAGAACGCTTTTAAACTAAAATTCACACCAGAAACGGAAACATACCTAATCAAAATATAACATTTCTCTTTCAGTGATGCCACTTCAATGTTTTTAATAGGAAAACCACAACTTATTACAAATGTGGTTTTTGATTTGAAATTTGTTCGTTTTTCGAAAAGTTTGCTCCAATTGTTAAATAAATACAATCCTATTGAAAAATGGAAGGAGGTTATTATTATTTCAAAATCCTCTAAAACTATAGATGAATTCATTTTTGAATATCTATTACATACTTTCTTTTTTTTTCATTTTTTATTTTTTATTATATAACATACACCTTCCAAAAGATAAAAACTTTGAATGGAAATTTGACAGCTATGTCGCACTAGTTTCACAAGAAAGTACACCAATACAGTGGCAAAAAAAATCAATTGTGTTCCATTCGCCAAGAACATAATCAATTTTTTTTATTGAAATCTGAATTTACCAAGGGAAAACGCCATTAATATACTTTTATACCACTTGAATGCCAACCGTTCAAAAATGTATTTGTCTAAGGAGTATACATTTCTGTTGTTAACAAATTCTTAATTAATCAATTTTTAAAAAGAATCTTTATATGTTGCAAAACGTCATATTTTCTTTGCCTCTTTGACTAATAAGTCTAGACAATTTGTGTAGGTAAATTTAATATATCTACATTGTAAATTTTGTCCATGTTTTTTTGTTTAATTTTTGTTTTTTATTTGTGTTAAGAAAAGACTTCGCTTTTCATATTTCCATCATCACCTGCTGGCTTCCCAGTAAAGTTCCGTCTTTCTTTTTTTCGTTTTTACATCCAAGACACCTAGGTATTTATATAGACCACCCCCATAATGGCAGATTAGATTGTATCTTCACCTGAGTGAAATTTTTTTTGGCACAGTTCCAAAGAATTTGTTATGCAAGGTTTACAAAAAAAAAAAAAAAATTAAAAAAGAAACAATTAAGATTGCCGAATAAATTGGTAAACAAAAACGATGAGATATCCTATATAAGACGCAAAGACGTCAAAGTAGATTTCTTTTGCACCTGCAATCTGCGAAAATATCATCACATTCGCTTTGCTCGCAAACTATAAAACATAACCGGAAGTCTCAACAAGCAGCAAGCAAGTCGAGGGTGTTAGATCAGTGTCCTAAATTCAATTGAGTTGATTTATGTATATACGCAGTTTGCGCGAATATTCACCTACTATCTAGCTATACATATATATTTACATATATAAGATGTGAAGTGAGTTGAGTACCTATTATAACAATCCCATCATCCCACTTTATTTTTATGAAACTTTTGTCGTTCTTGTAGGTAGGTACCAACCAACAACAAAAGAAAAATTGGAAATATTTTTAATTAGAATTTTTCGTTTAAAAATGAAGCGAATAAAAGCATTAGAATTTCCGAAGGACCCAAAATTATTTATTTGGTCTCTAGATAAGCGATGGCACTGAGGTTTATGAAAATAGCCTGATGGTAATATTATTATTTTGAGCATTTTATTGTTAATTATTATTGTGGGTGCAATTTGACATTTGTTGTAGATAGAAAGTGTGAGTGTATATGCACTAAAGAATGGTCTGACAATTTGGTGACATTATGAATTTTAATAATCTAGGCATAAATTAATTTTAACTGTACGTCTGTAGGGAAAAAGATTTCGACTACATAAGAGTATTTGAGTGCAAAGGGTGTTTCCGAGTTCAGTTTTAATACTTTGGGAAATGCATTTTGGAAATATTTTAATGAAAAAATACAATTTTTGTATAATATATAGCAAATGAAATAAGGGAAACTATTTTTGAAAAAATGTGTATGTTTCATTTTCAGACTTTGATAAAAAATAACGACTTGATTTAAATTTTTAAGAAATACTCAAAATTTTGTTAATAGGGAGCTGAGTCAAAAATATTATCTTAAAATTGCTATGAAGCATTTTTTTGTTTATATACATAATACTTCTTGTCTCTTTGAGGGTTCTAAAATGCACAAAACCTAAAAAAACATATTTCTGCGTTGTCTGCTAATATAAACGGAAATATAATGCGTTCCCGGCTCATATATGTATGCCGTAGAATAATTAACCCTTTTAATAAAAAAAAGCTTAGTTATCATCAAAATTCAAATATTTTAGAGGTATAGAACTTTGAAATGGAATAAAGCAAAGATGATTTTTTTAAATTGATATGAAATTTACTTTATTCTAAGATAAAGATAATATTCTGGCATTATAATTTAAATATGATTTCTGGGATATGACCGCCACGGCTGGCTCGGTCCATTTTTCGATGACTTTCCAACATTTGTGGCCGTTTATCGGCAATAATGCGGCGAATGTTGTCCTCCAAGTGGTCATTCGTTTCAGGCTTATCGACGTAGACTAGCGACTTCACATATCCCCACAGAAAATAGTCAAGCGGCGTTAAATCGCACGACCTTGGAGGCCAATTCACGGGTCCGTGACGTGAAAATATGCGGTTACCAAACATTTCCTTCAATAATTCAATTATGGGATGAGCTGTGTGACATATTGCGCCATCTTGTTGAAACCACAGCTCCTGCACATCATGGTTGTTCAATTGATAAACGAAAAAGTCAGTAATCATGGCTCTATAGCGGTCACGTTCTGGCCAGCATCGTTTTTAAAGAAGTACGGACCAATTTTTCCACCAACCCATAAAGCACACCAAACAGTCAGTTTTTGTGGATGTAACGGTGTCTCAACATACACTTGAGGATTATCACCACTCCAAATATGGAAGTTTTGTTTATTGACGTATCCATTCAACCGAAAGTGACCTTCATCGCTAAACAATATTCGCTTATGAAAATTGGGATCAACGGCAATCTTGTTTTGGGCTGAATTTACACAATTTGGAGGCGTTGTTCAGGCGCCAGTCTATTCATATTGAAATGCCAAATAAAACTAAAAAAAAATCACTTGACAAAGACCAAACGCATCAGATACTTTTGGTGAAAACGTATTATTATTTAATGCAGTCACGAATTTCGAAAGTCATGAGAGTAAAATAAAGTGACAGCAAACGCTTGCAATTTTGTTTGGATGCTTTCATTTGACAACTTGAAGTTTTAACTGAAAGTCAAGCAAAAACCGAGTGTAGTAAATATTATATTTTCTATTGTTAGATTTTAGGCGCGTTCAGAAAAATGAGATTATAGATTATTTTCTTAAGAAAAGATGATATTGTTTTATATTTCTTAAATTATGGTTTGTTATTAACTGCTTTTTACTTTCCCCCAGTTCCAATCCCGATCAGATTATGAAAAAAAAAACAACCCAGGATCTCAGTGACAGCACTGTCATATACTACCTATTCTCTTTTTTCCTTTTAATTTTTTTTTTTTTTATATTTGCATGTACCCGTTGTCTTTTTTTAACACTACTGACGGCATTTGAAAATTAAGAGTGTGTGTTCATAATGGATTGTCTTAAGCTATGTGCAACCCGACGCGATAGCGATTGCGATCACGATAATATTTTATCGCTACGATGTAAATGGACTAAAAAAACCTAACGTCTATAAAATCAGAAATGTTTGAAATTGAGACGAAGGTCAACGGAGACTACTTTGACGCGGTTAGAAATAATTCTTTAAAACCAGAATGCTCACTCTGAACGATATGGCGAGGATACAGTGCTTACTGCGTTTAACAAAAGTCGCGTAACTAACACAGCAGTGGGATGTAAACGCAATTTACATATCTCTTAGATTTGTGCCTCTCCGTTGATTCACAAGTGCCGCATCCATATTGTTATCGCGTCATCGCGATCGCCACCGCCATCGCTCGGTTTGCGCAACGCTTTACCCGATATAATTCAGTAAAAAATCTTGGAATCACTGTACATACTGCTGTATATACTGCTCTTGAATTGCAGATTAGAAATGGAAAACGATTTTATCATCAAACGCAAGAAACTATCTCGTACTTATTAGATTTCCTTAGAATAATTTTGGTTGTCTAGCTAGCCACTATATAAATAGTCCTTATGTATAAACGCAGTTGTCTAAATATGTTCTCATATACCTCCTGAAATCCCTGCAATCTGTCAATTTCGTGAATATTTGGATACACTGCTTTTAGAGGACTGCAATTTTTAACCGCGTTTCTCTTTTAAATTTCTTTCTCATCTCTTCACACTTTACCCCGCTTATGTCTTAAACAATAAGAAAAAGCACAAAGAAGAAAGAATTTCACGAATTTCGAAAGTCATGAGAGTAAAATAAAGTGACAGCAAACGCTTGCAATTTTGTTTGGATGCTTTCATTTGACAACTTGAAGTTTTAACTGAAAGTCAAGCAAAAACCGAGTGTAGTAAATATTATATTTTCTATTGTTAGATTTTAGGCGCGTTCAGAAAAATGAGATTATAGATTATTTTCTTAAGAAAAGATGATATTGTTTTATATTTCTTAAATTATGGTTTGTTATTAACTGCTTTTTACTTTCCCCCAGTTCCAATCCCGATCAGATTATGAAAAAAAAAACAACCCAGGATCTCAGTGACAGCACTGTCATATACTACCTATTCTCTTTTTTCCTTTTAATTTTTTTTTTTTTTTATATTTGCATGTACCCGTTGTCTTTTTTTAACACTACTGACGGCATTTGAAAATTAAGAGTGTGTGTTCATAATGGATTGTCTTAAGCTATGTGCAACCCGACGCGATAGCGATTGCGATCACGATAATATTTTATCGCTACGATGTAAATGGACTAAAAAAACCTAACGTCTATAAAATCAGAAATGTTTGAAATTGAGACGAAGGTCAACGGAGACTACTTTGACGCGGTTAGAAATAATTCTTTAAAACCAGAATGCTCACTCTGAACGATATGGCGAGGATACAGTGCTTACTGCGTTTAACAAAAGTCGCGTAACTAACACAGCAGTGGGATGTAAACGCAATTTACATATCTCTTAGATTTGTGCCTCTCCGTTGATTCACAAGTGCCGCATCCATATTGTTATCGCGTCATCGCGATCGCCACCGCCATCGCTCGGTTTGCGCAACGCTTTACCCGATATAATTCAGTAAAAAATCTTGGAATCACTGTACATACTGCTGTATATACTGCTCTTGAATTGCAGATTAGAAATGGAAAACGATTTTATCATCAAACGCAAGAAACTATCTCGTACTTATTAGATTTCCTTAGAATAATTTTGGTTGTCTAGCTAGCCACTATATAAATAGTCCTTATGTATAAACGCAGTTGTCTAAATATGTTCTCATATACCTCCTGAAATCCCTGCAATCTGTCAATTTCGTGAATATTTGGATACACTGCTTTTAGAGGACTGCAATTTTTAACCGCGTTTCTCTTTTAAATTTCTTTCTCATCTCTTCACACTTTACCCCGCTTATGTCTTAAACAATAAGAAAAAGCACAAAGAAGAAAGAGCAATTATTTCATTATCTGCAACTTTGTTTACCCAGGCCACCGCATACGTGCTTAAAAATCGCAGGTGGATATTGCAGCGTTTAAAAGCACTCATACATTCAATGAAATTTTTATTCATTTCAAGATAATTTGACAATTCTTTGCTTATTGAACATACCCACTTAAGATAGATAGATTTGCAAAACCAATTTCAGTATCTAAGTTAGACAATCAATGGAACATGATTATAAAAATGGTTTTGGAGTTAGACGCTGATTACACGAGTCTTTTTTTCGTTCGTTTCGTCTTTCGTGTTTTTGACAGGCACGTATCGTCGTGATTACACGGTTCGTTGCTTCTTCTGCACTTGAGACGTCTTTCGTTATTTTGACGTTTATTGAAAATTGTATTTGACGACATACCACTGGCCGGCATAGAAGTTACTTTGGTTGTTTTTTGTTTACATTCAGGTAAAATAATTTATTTGTAAATAGAAATTGATTTTATATTCAAAAAAAATATACGTAGATAGGTTTATTAAAGTTATTTCTTTTTTTATAATTTCAGTTACCAACAAAAACAAGTGAAAGAACAAGAAAATAGAATTTTATTGACTGCCGTAAGTAAATACATACCTTCAATATTTTATTTGGAAAGTTTTTCTATTTACATATTTTAATTATTTCATTAGATGGGAGTTCAATAAGATGGGTTAAATATTGGAAAAACAGGAAAACGCAATAGAAACCAGGAACCACCAACTGCGTGAGGTTCTCTGGTTTAGCTACGCCAAATGCCATGATGTTTCGCGTCGACAGCGAGACCTTTTAACACAAACAACACCAACGATCATGTCCAACATTCCGAACAATTTTTAGCCATTTCAATTGCTATGGTCGGACACAAGTTATCGGCAATGATCCGAATATTGCCCGCATAGATTTGGTTACATTACAGAACTTTAACGAACGATGGAAGCTTTTCCAGTGTGTGTTGATAAACGCATTGCTCTCAGCTGAAGTTATATGATGTCCTCCTTTCGATGGCACATGTTGATAGATTAAAATTGCAAGAAAGTTTCATGTCGATTGGGTTCGCATCGACGAATTCAAAACTAATCGAAGAAATCTGCTTGGTAGGTGAAAAAGTTCATTACCAAAGACCAACAAAATTAAATATTTGATAAAAACTTTTACTTTTTTCCAGGGCATATCATACATGGAATTTGGATATTTAGTAACAGAATAAATAAAACAAACCTGATTGTAACATGTTACTCTCTAAGAAAATTTAGTACTTAAAATACAAGTGTTAGTTTCACTTTTTTATAGTTCCTTTTATTATTTTTAAACAAAGCTCTAAAGATGTAAGATTCTCTTCAATTGTTTCTAGTTATTTAAGTCATATAGACAAAAAATAAAATAAAAAAACATGTACATTATATCGTTTTGTGTCATTTTTGTATTTATATATTAGGTACACATAAATATATAGATAATAGCAGTGTTTTATTAGCTATATCAGTATCTGTATCAGTATCATTTTTCAGCAACTAATACAACAATAACTTGGAATCCTGCTCTATCAAGTTGTTGTATTACGTGTTGAAAAATGATCCTGATATAGATCCGTAGATAATAAAATACGACTAATATTATAAAGTATTTCGAGTAAAACTTTTAATCATGTGTAATTCCAGAAAAAGAACAAACTTAAGACACGAGAGCCACATCAACTAAAGCTGTCATTAGCTTCATGGCTATGTAATTTTAAAATAATTATATATTTCCACAATGGTAATACCCGAACTTGGGAATCCGAAAGTCCTGTGAGGAGAGATGTAACATTATCTATCAGGAACTGATCATAGATAATGGAATACTGGCATTGCTTGACCAGCGTCTGCACAAAATCACAAAAATTAATTTTAAATTTCTTCCATTGTGCACCTGGCATTATGAGTGGATATTCATCACTTTCCTTAAAAAAATTTTAAATAAAAATTGAGTAAACTGAATTATTTTTTTTTTCTCGAAAACAAACCTCATCAAACTCCTCAGTCATTGATTCACGGCAATGGCAGCTTTCGAGTGGCGAACAATGTAGTAGAGACTGGATTTATCCGTAGTTACATCGCGCTCCTTATCAATGCGTTCCTGCTCTTTGTCTTCGTCTACCTATTGCACACGTTCACGTTTCTCTCTGGGTGGCTTAGGTGGCAAAGCTTGTTTAAGTTTCTTAATAATCGGACAAAGAAATCATCTTCATCGTCGTCAATAATAGGAGGCTTGTCTCGGACTCCTCCACGAGCTCTTAGTCGTTTCATAAGAGATCATAAATAAGTATACATACTTTCAAAAGATAGTTTTCCTACAATGTCAATCTAAAAATGAGTGTAAAGATAATAAAATATCACTTTAATTGAATTAACTCAATGGTTCTCACATTTTAAAGCATTGTTTTTGTATAAGCTGAATAGAATTGAAGCCAATTTTTCAATTTTTTCTATTTTGTCGTCAAAGGTATAGGTGAAATCTTGCAGGGTACATTTGCTTTTAAGTTTTAACGAAATTGATCACATAAAAAACAATTTATAATTAATTTAATTTCTTCTTTCATTTTTTTTTCACGGCGGCGCGCGTAAAATTGTACAACTGACAATTCTTGATTTTTTTTTTTTGGTTGTCAAACCATAAACGTCAATGTTCAACCAGAAAAAATCTTCAAATTTTTATTCCTGCTTTCGTTACTTCATTCCCCCTACATTTCTACGCCCCTCACCCAAGCTGTCAAAAGCACGAAAGACGAAACGAACGAAAAAAAGACTCGTGTAATCAGCGTCTTAAACAGTTAGACATACTTTGGAATTGGGTTTATAAATAAGACTGTAAATGTTCTGTGGTATCTGGTATGGATTCTGCAAAGAGTTCAGGAAATAAACCCTCCATTTTCAAAGGAAGAAATCAACAAAATATGTGTAAATACGTTCTGATATGTCAAACTTATACAAAGAAAAATGTATGCAAAGCATCCGGGATGCATTCTAGATGCAAAAGTGTAATTCTACTGCAAAAAAAGTTTTTTGTTTGACTTTTTGGAACTCACCCATTAATTAGTTTGCACAACTCTGAGGTTTGTTCGATGTTAGAACTAGTCCTGAACTCGCTATATGAAGCGTTTTATGTAGCACTTTTTTTGCCCCAGGTTATTTGCATTTTAGTTGATTTACACGAATTAACTTCAATTTTGTTTTATTGGTAAGATTTCGCAATTATTTCAAACATTAAAAATAAGTCCTGTTTGCTTTGAGTTTATTTTTCTGTTTGGTACAACAAGATATAAGCAAACTAATTGAAAGATCGTACTCATTCTTAGCATTGTAGGAGACAGAATTCAATTAGTTTAAAAAAATCCGATTCAACCCCGCTGGCCTTGTCGAATAAATATAGTTTCGCCAAATAAGCGAAAAAAATTGCTACACGAAGATAACCATAATCCTATGAACAAGCTTAAACCTGTACTAAATTCACCATACATTTCCAAGGTTTCCCGATGCGTGTCATGATGATAGTGCTTAAATACCTACACTAACTTGGTCTTCAATTTTATTGTAAACTTATACATTTTGCGGCTAAAAAAGCCTTATACAATCTAAATGCATCAAGGTTTTTTTTTTTTGTTTTCTTATATTTTTCACCATTTATTTCCTCATTCGTCATCAGAAATAAAGAAGACCTTAATTAAGACAGACAGCAGCTGTATTGCGATTAATTCTTTTCCAGACCTTCTAGACCATCACCATAATTTTTACCTCTCACTCGCTCCTATCCTATATACACATTCATTGCAAAAACCACAATGTCATCATTTTCATCGTTATACCGTTTAAATGCATAATACTGACACATTTCCGTTGGATGGCATAATAATTCACGACTGTGAATTATTTCACTTGATTTTATGCAATTAATTTATTAGCTGTGAAAATTTCAATCTGTCAATCGATCGACCGACCGACCAACCCACCGACCGAACCGACAACAAACGATGGTACCTACTCTTTTGAATGCGGCGTAATCATAAATTGCCCCAACATATACAACACAGCCCTCTTAATAAATGAGAACGTTTATTAGCTCCACATGAAGTATCCTACTCGTACGTATGAAGTTGAAAGAAAACATTGCTGAATTTTCTAAAAATTAAACTACGAGCAATGGCATATGGGGCGCTCCGTCGTAAAAAAAAAAGTTCGAATTTTTGAAATAAAATAAAATAACTCTTACACTACTTTTTAACATTCAGTTTAAAAATTTATCGAAATTAAAGTGCAAGTATAACAATGTGGAAATGCGCTTTTACTATCGAGATATATCAGAGATAGTGACATTATGCGTCACTGTCACACATCTGTCAAAATATCTATTAGAGTTAAATCACCAAATTCAATGAGTTAATTAGTCCGGTTTTAAATTTACTGAAAAATATTTATCTCAGAAACAGTTTTGATCTCAAAACTAAAACATATCCGCCATTTTGAATATTCCTATTTTTTCGAGGGAACCCTTTAAGCAAATTCACTCACCCAAATTTCTCGGTTTGTCTTGGATCCGGTTCTCGCTGAGTATGGTGAAATGGTAAGCTCTCTCTTTCTCTCACAATACATGCACAAAATGGGTCCGTAGTGTGATCATAAATAGATGCGGTGCCATTAATACGTTGTTTACTATACTTGCGCGGACCCAAAGCGGAGTCATTTGCTTGAAGGGAATCTTATCAGAAATGTCATTTTATTTTTAAATGACAGATGCTTTTCCGTCTTGAACTTGGCATATTAGAGTTCCAAGGTTAAAAAGTCAGAAAGGTCTATTTTCCCCCTATAATACAAACCTATCTAAAATATTGAAAAATTAAATTATTTACTAAACAAAAAATACCTCATTTTAAATCCGGCCCAGGACAAAAGTAGAGTGAGGGGGAACACAAAATTATGGGCCGCGAATATATTGAATTTCGATGACTGTGTTCATGAAAATTTTTGTTGTTCCTCTTAGTACCCCCTCATTAAGGACTCTGAACTCTGCTCTGGATGTTGCAATAAGCCATCAAAATGGAGTGTGGGTTATGCGGGGAGCCTTGGCGTGATGAGTTAAGAGAAGGACATTTTCTACACATAAATATATGCGTTTGCATTCCATTGCATCGTTGTTGGAGGCATCGTACATTGTCTGTCAAATGCAATTAAAATTTCGGCATCTATCACGTGTCATAATTCAGAAAATTCCTTAATGAAAATTGAACTGTTTCAAGAGTGTGCTATAAGAATGTCTGTAAACCAAATTGTCTGCGTATCATATATGTATGTGTAAAGAGTTATATATGACTATATATAATACATATACCTCTCCACAATACTTGTGTTTATCGAGAATAATGTATCGCAATTTAGTGGGTGGAATTAGATGACTCGCCGTGTCGCCACGCCACCACCACCATCGCCGTACGCAATTGCATTGATTTTACGTGTCCGCATAACCCTGACTGTAGGTGGAATTCGAAGCTATTTTGAATCCATAAATTGAGTGTTATTGTTTTAATGGTGCAGCATTTAAGATTTTAAATTTTGTTTAATTTTGAAAAAAAAATGAACTAATTTTTTTTTTTAATTTATTCTTAGGTATATTGGTTTATTTATGTAATTTATTGTTAGTTATTTTATGTTTTGTTTATAATATTATATTTTTTCTCATTTCAATGACATCATTTAGGTATCACATATGGGCGGGATAGTAAGTGATTGAGTGAAATTTTGATGGATGTTGACTGAGTTGGAGTTCTTCCAAGAAATTCCGATATCCGATAACTGCGTGAAAGAATTCAAAATAAATATAGGACAAACTGAGAATCATTACAATCGTCAACATAATAATTTGGGTTGCCGAAGTCAAATTATAGTTTTCTGAAAGTTTTCAATGGCATGAAATTGAACCCGATTTATAAGAATACTGTTAAAATTGGCTGAGGTTTTCATGATTTGCAAATCTAAAAGATTATGGGTTATCCTCACAACGATAAGAAAAAAAAGACAATTTAAAGACATTTTTTTGTTGAAAGAATTTTTCTTTAAATTTTTTAAGTATTTATTATTATTTTTTTTTAAATAATATTTACTGTAACGGGTGGGCCATGTAGTGGTTTTTTTTTTAATCATAGGTTATTTTGACACTGACAGCTGTTTCTCCCTCGAAATCTTGACAGAAAGTCAGTATCATACCCCGCGGAACGAAATGAGTCGCTTTACGATTGAACAACGTTGAAAAATATTGAAAATTTATTTCCAAAGTGAGCGCTGTGTAGCCCAAACAGTGCGTTATTTGAAAAGAGGCGCAATTTCATCTCGGAGGCTATACGTTAACAAACAAAAGTGCCGCATCTGGGGCTCGGAAAACCCGCAACTTATTGTCAAGAAGCCAATGCATCCACAGAGAGTGACAGTTTGGTGGGGATTGTGGAGTGGTAGCATCAATGGACCATTTTTCTTCGAAAAAGTCGGTCAATGGTGGGCGTTACAGAGCCATGTTAACCTACTTTTTTTTTATTGAAATCGAAGACATGGATTTGGACGACCTCTGGTTCATGCAGGATGGCGCGCCATACCACAATCGATCTCTTGCGCACCAAATTCCCAAATCGTTTTATCAGCTTTCTTGGCTATGTCAATTGGCAGCTTTGTAGCTATGATTTGACCCCTTTGGACTTTTTTTTTGTGGGGAACCGTGAAGGATTGACGTTAGGCCAATAATCTGGAAACGATTCAAGCACTTAAGACTAATATCATCCAAGCAATCCTTGAGCTACAGCCCGGAACCATCAAGAAGGACTTGGAAAATTTGAGTGATAGAATGTGCTACGTTCAGACCAACCGAGGCAACCACTTGAACGAAGTTGTGTTCCATAATTATTAATGGCAAAGTTAGCTCTTACTAATAAAGCCATAATACATGGACAAAATTTAATTTTGTTCACTTTTTTTCATTTTTAAAAAGAAACTTGTATTTGGCCCACCCTGTATATGCATTTTTTAATTTATGTATTTTATTGCTACATGTTTTTAAAAAGATTCATTCAACATAATAAAAGACAATGAAAATGGTTTTAACGTTTCTTTTGTTTTGTTACAGCGTCATTTTGTATTGTGTATTCCAACATTGGGATGCGTTTTTCTTTTTTATAGTTCAATTCAGACTGCAAAAGTGCTGAGCCTGACTTGTCAAAATAAAAGTTTTTTTTTTTTTTTTTTTTATCGGAGGCGAGCGTTCAGAGTTTAGAATTTGTCTTTATTTTTACGTTCAGACAATGCTCTACGAGATCAGGGAAAATTTTCTGGACAGTCTGAGCAAAACCAAGACGGACCGGGCACGAAAAAGAAATAAGGGTAGGTATAAACTAAAAAAAACGCATTGATATGACGGACGAAAGCTGTGCCCAAATGTATTTTTTGAAACAAATCGGTCAGAACGCTCTGAACACGTTTTATAAAAAAAGACAGAATAAAAATAGACTTTGATACTCTGTGATTTTCTGTTCAAAACTATAAAACAAAATAAAATGTGTAGTTTTGGACAAAAAATTACAGAGTTTCAAAGTATAGGAACGCACAAATAAAAGGCGGTTGAGGATGACAGTTATAAGTGCTCAAGTGTGTTTAAAAAAAAAAGCTTTTTTTTAGCTCATACTTGCATTATTTTAGCTCAAAGCTCAATTGGGGCTCGCTTGATGAGCTCGAAAAAAATGACAGAACACATCGAGGACAAAGCTGAGCACGGCCAACTTCTCACAATTTTCATGTAATTTTGACAGATTACTTATCATATAAAATTTCAGTGATCAATTGTGTTTCTAAATTATGATATAGAATTTATACATTCCGACACGTCACTTTTAAAATTTTTCACGTGCAACAAAACAAAATTATCATGAGCTAATTATTTCCTTTTTTTATTTCCGATATTGTTCTTTAAATTTATAATTCAATATTGTCCGGATTTTTTTCTTCATACAAATTGAAACGTCAAAACAAAAGTGCTGCACGTGAAAAGTTAAAGTTGGTGAACTCATGCAACATTGACTGCAACTGCGTTGCGTTGTGTTCGTAATATTTAATTTGTATGTATTGAATTTTTTGAGAGCTATTCCAGCTGCAGCTCCGTCTCCATTGTGTTCAGGCAGTCACTCTGACATTCAACAGTCGTTAAAACAAATCACAAATCTGGGCTCGTTGAAACATTAAGGGAGGTATTTAACGAACGCTGATAACTTAAGAATCTTATAAACCTCTTCTAAACCTGAATGGGCCCGTTCAACAGAAACTTAAAAATCATAACTTAACAATCAATAACAAAATTCACGTATTCACCTCGCTGTGGTGAGTCTTTTGTGAGGTTTCTTGTAAGGATTGTCGGGAAGTACCGAAAATGTTACCGAATCACAACAACCTTACAAGAAATCAGCCTCACAAGAGCTTGTGACTTGTGAGCCCTCACAACACCAGAATAGCCGTGTTTCTTAGTCTCAGCTGTAAGTGACAGCTGACAACACAGTCAAAACAAATTTCATGTTTAAAAACTAATTGTATTTATTTATTATTTATTATGGATTTTGTTATGGTGTTGGTGATGGTACTTCATTCATTGGAAGAAGATGCAAAGGTTGAAAAATCGCCGTGCCCAACTTTTACTGACATGCAAAATCAACATCTCGGCACATGTGGAAGGCCAAAGAGCTATAAACTGCAAGTTATTAGTAGTCGAAGTGGGATCTCCGAGATTTCAGCAATCTCAGCTACATGAACATGATTCCTCAGAAAAAATTCTCAGCTTTACTGTCAAAATTCTGAAGAAAAAAAATTTTTAATCCCACTATTTGACAGAGCGAAGTCTGAATATCTTTCACTAGATAATTGATCGTACCTACAAATTTAAGAAGAAAAAATTGTAGAAAATTAGTTTAAACTACAAAACTTTTCATTTTAATATTTTTTACGCGAACTGTCAAGTGTAAATTCGTTATACCTACCTACATACATACATTATTATCGCAATAACAACCAATACGACAATCGTGGTAGGTACCCATTTAATTTGTTTGTTGAAGATTCATGAGTTTGTTTAACAATATTTTCAATATAATAATAATTGTTCAACGCTCTATAATTCTTTTCTATATCATTTTATAGTAGGCTCGTATTTTATTTTTATGTGTAAGTTATTATTCTGCGAAAACCGGTGCTCCAAAGAAAATAATTCCGCTGACTACTGCATAATTCTTAAGGTACATCAGAGGTTTGAAATTTAAAAACGCATGCGTATAAATTTGTTTGTTTTTCTAAATTGAAAATATAAAATTCAACAAGTGGTTTGTTGGCAATATTGCCGTCAAAATAACCGCAACATTATTTTCATTTCGTTGAAAATATAGCAACATTGTTTTGAAACATACTTTTCTATGAATTCAAAATTCTTGGAAAAAGCAGCTTTGTATATAAACATAGAACGTAGAAATGTTTTGTTTATGAGGAATGCATTCCACAAGCAACATTATTAAATGGCATTTGCTGCAGTACTTCTGCAAAGTTATCTTTTACGCTTTCACCACTTTGATGCAGCAGTGCTAGCCGGCTCTGTCAAATTGAATGTTTACAATATTTCCCGCCAATATTTTCTTCACTTACACAACCACAATAGAAAGTTGGGTGGGAATGGGAGAAGTGAATAAAAGAGAGTGCAATGTTTCTGTTAGTCAATAAGTCAGGTGGTATTTTAACATTGTGTTGGTGCTAAATGAGAATCATCCCCCCATGTTGTGTGTGCGGCGTGTGAATATTCGGAATTTTTTTTTACTATTTTTGTTTCTTTTACAACTGAAAAGCAAAACTGCTGACTGCGTCGCCGTTATTGTCGTTTGTCTTCTGCTTCTAGTTCTGTTGTTGCCCCGAAATGCGAGTGTGGCCGGCATCGAAATCGCAACCAGCCAGCCAACAGCCACCCAGCCCCAGCAGAGACCAGAACCAGCAGACAGAGGATAAAAATGAAAATCTTGTGGCATTGCCGTTAAGCCACCACCATCGTGGGTGACTGAATTCAGTTGGTGCAGACTTTTTCGTGCGATAAGACGTGTAGTTATTTGTCTCTTCATCTAACGGAAAGTAAACGCGTGAGCAACTATTAATTTAGCCTCCACATTTTTATTATTTTATTCGTTTCGAAAAAAAATAACAAATTAAAAAAAAAATCGTGCCGCGACTTGTTTTGGTAACATTTCTGTGGAATTTTGTGAGAATTTTAATAATTGTACTGAGAATTATTAGAAATGCTTTTAACATGGTTTTTAAGTTAATTTGTAAAATATATCTTTCCTTTTAAAATTAAAGTTAAGAATAAAGTGTTAAGTGTTAAAGTGTTAAAATTAGAAAAAGTTAAAAAATTAAAAAAAAGGATTTGTAAAAAAAGTTATTTAATAAAAATATAGTGTGCCAAGTGAAAAATTGTGAATTATTTTTGTGTTTTAGGTGATTAAGGAACCGATAAGTAACCCTACGCTCTTGGAAATAACCTATATGTAAGTTTTATTTTTTTTATTTTCTTTAATATCGGTAGATAAGTAGGTACCTAGCTTGTTAAAAATAAGACCTTATGACTTAAATCAAAGAAAAATATTTTATTTTCCTACTGAGAATCTTTCAACTTAAAAAAAAATTCAGAAAAAAAATTAACATTTTGATTTTTTTTATAAATTCTTTATTTAAACAAAACTCGATAAATTTCTTTGCATTCATTTGTTATGTAAATCTCTTCAGTTTTGTTTAAATTAAGAACTTTTAATAATAATAATATTAATAAAATACTTAAAAACAAATTTTATCTAGAAAACAATTTTGGACTCGAATAAATCGCTTCTTACACAAGATGCCAAATTAATTTGAAATCGTTTAAAACATCACCGAAATAGCGATTATTTACCTATTGAAATTTTTAGAAAAAAAAAATATTAAAGCTATTTTTTGTGATCGTGATAAAAAATAAAAAAAAATAATATCCTCCATAGGTGAACATTTTCGATTTTCACAAAACTTTAATCTTTCGATTTAATAATATTATTTGTTACTTTCTATTAAAAATTTACCTACATATACCTAGGTACCCATGCAAGGCTTTTTCTAATATTTCACTAAATATCTGCAAGAATAATCTTAATAAAATAGTCTCGATAGGCTTGAAATCAATACACCCATGGTCTTATTTATAAACGTTGTCTAACTTTAGACAACTGTCCAACTTTCGAAAATGTGTTCAAAAACCTTGTTGATTGTTATCTTATAGCTGCCTAACTTAGACATAAGAGTAGTCTTAACCGTGAATAATGTGGTATTTATTTTTATTAAATAAAGCATATTTCCACCAATTCGAAAATAGTTAGACAGTGTCTAAGTAGACAAAAATCTAATAAATAATTTTAGTATTATGCCTGTAAATGCTAAGGTCTTTTTAATGCAACCTAGATCGTACGTAACAGTGTTTCAAGATAAATTTTAATAAAATTAAAACCTCATCGGAAAACATGCTTTCCCAATTTTATGGCACAAAAACCCGATTTTTCCGAAATTAATTTTCAAATTTCCGATCAGAATCGGATGACGAAGTATTTACCTATTGTTAAAATTTGCAAATAACATAAACATGTACTGTCGTATTTAGGTATTAAATTGTTTACTAGTAAGACAGTGTCACTGTGTTCAAAACAGTTGGAATTATGCTTCGATTAATTGAATAAATGTCACATTAGTCAAGACTTAGACAACTGAATCTACTGTATAAATAAGATAACTCTTAAATAATGATTAAACATGTTTATCTATAACTTGGATGGCTTTCAAAAGTAAGACAACGTTTATAAATACGACCGATAGTTTCCAAACTCAAACTCAAACAAAAATAAGTCATAATTCAATTTTTGTTTGAGTTTTCTATAAAATCAGGGCGATTTCCGTGCTTATGGAAAAACTCATTTCTCACTCCAATTTTTAAGAAGGGCGATAAAACTGATATTAAGAACTATAGGCCAATATCCAAACTGTCTTGTATTCCAAAGCTCTTTGAACAAATCGTTTGCGAGACTTTAGCATTCCATACCAAGAATATTATTTGTGAACAACAGCATGGGTTCATGAGGAGAAAATCAACAGTGACAAACCTCTTAACCTTCTTGCACAAATGTTCTAATTCACTAGAAAATGGAAGTGAAGTTGACTGTGTATGCACTGATTTTTCTAAGGCATTCGATCAACTTAGTAACAATATCATCGTTTATAAACTAAAAGCTTTCGGTTTTCCACCTTTTTTTATAGCATGGATAAAATCATACCTGGAAAATAGATCCTATCAGGTTAAATTCCGAAATTCTCTTTCAAACCTCTTCACAGCTCACTCAGGCGTCCCTCAAGGAAGTCACCTGGGTCCATTTTTATTCATTCTTGCTATAAATGATGTAATATCATGTATACATTCTAGTGAAATTCTCATTTTTGCTGACGATATGAAGATCTTTAAGACGATAAAGGCTTACCATGACCATGTTCTTCTGCAAGAGGATATTGAAAGATTTACTGTTTGGTGTGGGAAAAACGGCCTGTCTCTCAACCCTTGCAAATGCCAAACAATTACGTTCTCAAGAAAACGTGTTGCTAGTGCATTCGATTATTCTATTTCGCAGCACAAACTTAACCGTGTCTTTAGCTTTAAGGACTTGGGTGTTCACTTCAGCTCTAATTTAGAATTTACTGAACACATAAACTACATCGTTAACAAAGCGAGCTCCATGCTCGGGTTTATAAAACGTTGGGCAAAGGAATTTAATGATCCTTATGTTACTCTATCATTATACAATTGTTATGTACGCCCTCATCTTGAGTACGCCTCACAAGTATGGACTCCCTTCTATGAAATTCATAAAAGCCGAATTGAATCAATACAACATAAATTCATTCGCTTTGCTCTAAAAGGTCTTCCTTGGGCCGATCCGTTTAACCTTCCACCATATGAACATCGGATTCAGCTTCTGCAGGTCCAAACATTATACCAAAGGCGTGTTAATAACGACATATTGTTTGTTCACCAACTCATGAATGGTCAACTTGACGCTCCTGATTTGTTAGCCTGTATTGGCATAAATTACCGTGGAGGATCTCACCACCTGCGAAGATTTGAACTTTTACATGTAGATTTTCATAGAACTAACTACGGCATACATGAGCCTCTTAACCGAATGAGCAAACTTTTTAACTTAAATGCTTCCTCTGTTGATTTTAACATGAGTAAAATTGGATCAAAAAAAGCGTTTCAAACCAGTGCTCCACGGTCGTGATGGTTTTTACTTCTTGACAACAGATACTATTGTTCTGTATAATTCTGTGTTATAGTTTACTTGTATTATTATTTTGTTTAATTGTTGTTACTATTAATGTGTTAAGATTTGTATTTGCATGTGTTATTAGTTTGAATTATTTTTACTAATTTACTAACCACTAACACATGCACTTATGATGAGACTCTGTTTGTAGCTTGCAGCTTGCTCTAAGCTCACTACAACAAAGAATTCTGAAGTGTAAAAAAAAAAAAAAAAAAAAAAAAAAAATAACTTCACGTTCAACATTTTTAGGTTTCAGATCCCTCAAAATAATTTTTACCTATATATTGTTGATATATTTTAATATAAGCCGTTTTTATTGGTTATTCTATAGGCAGCGCAGTAAAATTTTACTTAGTACCTAAACAACAACAAAGGAATAGTGTCGATAACTTAATCAGTAAAATTAGTGAATATAATAGTTGAGATAACATTTTGGAGTGTCTGGAATAGTTTGACAATCAATGGGATTGCAGAAAAATATTTTTTATTGAAGGTTAGCATTTAAGGATGTGTTCGTTGATATTTTGCAATGTTCTTTGTTTTAATTGGAACGAAAATGTGTTGGTTTGGAAAATTAGGATATGGTTAGACGATCGACGTTAATACAACGTTTTTCTAAACGGATTCGCGTCCTAAATTAAATCTAGATCCATATCGGAAACGCTATTTGCACTGGTGACAGTTCACATTAAAAATTTACTGAATAAATACATCTATCAAGTCAATCTATCGCAGGATGACTACGATGTAAACGGTAAAACCAACAAAATTTATGTTTTATTATACCTATTTCGCTTCGGAAATTGAGCGCATTGTCGTTGCATATGGAAAAAAAATGTTTATACACGATCAAATCTCGTCACCTATCAGTCGAATAAAAGTGCCAAATTCTAATGAACAATGGTTACGATGTTCTATTTTTTATTAAATGTCGAAATATGAAAGCGAAATGTAAGAAATAGTTTAAGCAAAAGCGAAGCTTCCATCAGAACTGACCATAATGTCATTCCCAACGAAAAACACAAATGGCAGATTTAGACGACTGACAAGTTTACATAATTTCTTCAATTTTCTTAAGATTTATAGCTTCATCGTGTTAATGGTTTAAAATCTGCCATTTTGTTCGTCATAAAAACTGACAAGGGTAACTGGAAACCATTCCAAAAAAATGTATGACGTTTAATCTAGACATAACCCTTGCCTCGCGTGCGTCGTATAAAAGTTGTAAGAATACTTTTCTTCAATCGTTTTTCACTTCGTGTAACCAAATGCCGTTAATTATTTCGGGAATTTTGTACAGTCGTGTTAATCCAGCACGCAACGTGAAGTTTTTAAAAATATTACTTTTCACTACTAGACGTAAAAGTTAGAATGTTAAAAAAACGCCGATAAATTCTTTTTTATTTTTCCAATCTTTCAACAGTAATTCAACTCAACCTGCATAGAACCATTCCCCCTTATTTAACTTCATATAAAAAGACAATATTTTTCCAACACATCCCTTAACTTTTTTACAAAGTGAATTAGTTATAAGTAGGTATTTCGTATTTGTTTTTGAAAAAAATCACTCAGTGATGATCCAAAATAGTATAAAATTGAAAGGAAATACATTCAAATTGTATATTTAGGTACATATTATGTTAATGTATTGCATAACAATGCTAGTCCAAATAAATGGCGGTTTTAATGCTTTTTAATTTTTTTTTCGAACAATTTTGCATTTCGACAACAGCTTATTTTGACACACATATAAACTTTGCAACGATTTAAAAGTGGATATAATTACGGTGACCATCCGTTCATTATAATATTGAACAGTTCTGTATTTGAAGATGGTGTTCATTATGAATTATTTGTTTCACAAAAACACATAAATGTTCTATATTTCAGAAGTTGTTCATTATTTATTCTGTATTTCGTACAAATTCTAAAAAACAATAACATTAATATTTATGAGCAAAATTCATTGACAAAAGAAAATAGTATTGCTAACATGCCTTTACCGATTGAACGAACGAACAAGACATCTAGTATAATTTTATTTTGTCCTGAACTCACTCCATTTGTTTTGACATCATCAAAAACTATTAAAATTAAAAAAAAAACATATCGGTTGTCTCCTGCCTGCGTTGTTAAAATTGGTAACTTTTACTTAAAATTTCTTATTAAAAGCAAACAAAAATATTTAAATTTATTTTAGTCAACCCTGATCCCTGATGCCAACGAGAATGTAAAATCTATATTGATAACTAAATACAATAATTATGAACTCAGTTGTTTAGAGTTCAAACTTCAAAGAATATTTAAAAAAACAGATTTTCGTGAAGGAAATTTACTCCGTAGAAAAATATCAACATCCCTACAAATTAATTGTGTTAATTTAAACTTTAAGTTTTTTTTGTTTATTTGTTTTAGAGTTATTTTGTTTTTAATTTTAAGTTTTATGCAAACAAAGACTGAATTTCTGTTACCTTCTCTTTTTGACTTAAGTCTTTTTTTTGAGGATAATGGAAATGGAAAAATTTAAAATTGAATTAAATTTTGTTTCTTTTTTCATTTGTTCATTATTTACAATTTGAAAATATGGTCACCGTAGATATAATACGTCTGTGAAGTTGGCATAACACTTTTCACCTAGCCTAACGGGACCTTAACAAGAATTTGCAGTTTTTTTGCATTTTTTTTTTGCATTACTATTCCGGATTTTGCAGTTCACCAAATAGTGGGTGTAACCCCCTGAACTGCTAACTTCACTGTGAAGTTAGCAGTTCATGCTGTTTTTTCAACATTGAAATTAGGTATCTAAATTGGCAGTTCTTTTTGCAGTTCTAGAAAAAAACTAGAAAAAAATTGAAGTCATCAATTAAAAAAAATTTCATACTGTACTGCTAACTTCATTGTGAAGTTAGCAGAGATTGCACATTAGTTCCGTAATAGGTGTCATAAGCGGACACTGTCTAATAGGTAGGCACGCCATGCGACTAGGCGTTCACTCTAATGATTTCTGCAAAAGCTGCTTGGTTGAGGAAGAGGAGGAAACAATTCCTCACCTTCTTTGTACATGTCCTACTCTGTCACAGAGACGCAGACTCCATCTGGGAAACTTCTACTATGACGATACAAATGATCTAGCAAATACTTCTATAAGTAATCTTGCACGCTTCATAAGGAGCTCAAATTGGTTTAATTGAGTAAGGAAAAGCTTTCCTAGATCCATGTGGTATCACAACGGGCCAACAATTGGCCTAAGTGTGACGGTTCTCCACCGACAGCCACTTCGACCTATCCTAACTTAACCTAGCAGTTAGGGTTCCCAACCGTACTATAATATATAGTATTGTACTATATTTCGGGTCTCTGTACTATATACTGCTGAAGAAATATATAGTACGAAAAAGTACTATATTTCAGTTTGATTTATCAATCATTTTGCAACATATAAACAAATATCAAACACACTTTCATTGCACTTTAAGGTTCCATTTTATACATGTATCCGAATGAGACTAAGTCTTGCTGTCAAACGTCTATAGTTTTCAAATGTTTTAAAAATAAAAGCTTGTTTCAAATATGGAAAGTGGAAGTGACAGTGGAAGTTCGTCAAACTCCAGTGGTAAATTAACACTTAAAAAACGAAAGGTACAAAAAAGTCTACAATGACTACTACAACGCAATATTTATCTACAACTGGAAAAAGTGGAATTGGCCAGGTTTTCCAACCTTCTTTGTCGGTTTTTGTATAAATTGTCTCAATTCAAATCAATTGTTGACTGATTTTAATACTAAACGAAATTTTTACGAGAATAAAAAATATGAATGAGTTTAGCGACACAAAAACAGACCAAAAATGGCAATATATTTTTAAAAAATACGAAAACAACTTACCAAATGTAATTTCTTTTTTATACTCTCTATTCCTGCCACTTCTGCATTTACAGAAAGAATTTTTTCAATTATGAATTCCAAATGGCGAGAAGAAGCAAGCATTTCACTAATCAAAAATGAATTTTTAATCTACATAAATTTGAAAATTGATTGCGATAAAGCCTATGACACATTTATTTTAAATACAAAAATGTTAAACAATGCTAAAAGCACAAAAAATATAGATTTTATAAAAATAAATAATTACTAATAATATGTTTGGCCTTTTTTTTAACCTTTTTATAAAATACTATATATTTTTGAAGAGTACTATATTTTTTATAGCTAATAGTGAAAAATACTATACTCGGTCGAAAAAAAGTTGGGAACCCTACTAGCAGTACATGATGTTTTTTTTAATTTGCAGTTCTTTTTGCAGTTCGAAAAAAAAATTTAAGGCATGAATCTTTTAATCATCGTTATCAGATAACCAAACGGTTACCTAGTTTTCAAAATATTTAACTTTTTTTCGAAAATGAGTTCGCCTTATAGCCATTTAAATTAAATGATTCTTTTCTTCATACACGTACTTCAAAAAAAGCAAATACTTTAATGCACATATGACAAATAATAAAGAATTAAATATTTTTTGTGCTTATGGTGTACGTGTGTATGATTTCTGAACATTTGTATGCACGTAAGACATAGTTTAGTTTGGTTTATTGGTTGCATACTCAGTTAAAAAATTGCATTTTGGCATGTAAGTCTAAGGAACTTCAATAGTAGGGCGACAATTTACCAAAATCTGGTATAAGCTCTCAGTTGAGGTTAAAAAAAAAATTGTTTACGGCCATCTTGCTAACAAAAAATTACTTCCTGAGCTTATTGATTATACTGACAATTTTTTTAGAATGCGAAATAAGTTTAAATGTATTTAAAACATAGCCGTGTTTTGGTGAAAGTGTATGGCAACTCAGCAAAATGTTTACACGCAAACAAAAACAAATCATTTGTTTATTTAGTGTACAAACAATAATAAAATATTTGTAATCACTTTTATTTGTTATTGTTTACGTGTAAAAATTTTGCTGAGCTGGCTACTGACTTTTTCAAAAAACACGACTAATATTTCAGCTTTAGTTACGAAAAATTGAAGATTTTTTAATAATTATATATAGAGTAAAATTTTCTCATTTAGAGACATAGTATTAAATCATACTACACTGTCTAGACATACACTGTCTTGTCGACAAGAAAAGTACTTTTTCTTAACAGTTATACAAATAGTTTTCTTTGCAAATCTTCCTTAAACTAAATACAGTTCTTCAATAAATTTCAATTTGAATTTTTAATTATACGATTCTTTTTAAAGCAATGAGAAATATAATAAATTTACATGTATTTGCAAGTGCGGCAGTCCTAAGTTTTAATTGTGTTTTTGCAGAGACAACCTTGCATAACTTGATCAGTATAATTGTTATAATTAAAGTGATATTATTTTCACCCAACTTGGGTACAAAAATAAAAATCGAAAAATCTTTAGATATCAAAGTTTGTATATTTTAGAAAATATAGATTACCGATCTATTTCAACGTTCTCCCCCATTCACTCTACTAAAATTTATAATTTCAAAAATTGCGTATTGATCAATTTTTAAATAAAATTTTCTTTTATATATTTTATTTCTTTTTATATCTTTAAGACTTACCAACATAGAAGCTTAGTCAAATAATTGAATAAACCGAAAACTTGAACTAAAAGATTGTAATGGTAACCCTTAACTTTATTTCACTATGCAACCCAACTTGCAATTGTTTATTTTAATACTATCTAAAAAACTGTATGTAACTTTCAATGAAAATATTGATAAAGGTAGGTCGTTCTATGGCGGGATTTAGATCCCGCCTAGGACTACTACGATGCAAAATATCAAATGCATTAAAAAAATTCCTTTTTATAAAAAGAAACGATATATTCTTTGTGAATCTATGAACATTAAACGTACTATTAAAAAAACTCGTAAACCAAAAAATGCTTTCTTTTAAAAAAAAATTATATTTGTTTTTATTTTTTAATCTTTTTTTTTTTCTTTCTAAAAAACAAATAAATAATTATCAACTGGACCCACACCTCTGCTACTCTGTGTTGTGTTTATAAAAATGAGGAAGTCCATCTCAGCGTAGATATATAAAATATATATATGTATAAGTTTCATCATTCCTTAGATCAATCTTTGTTTATTCATTAAAAATGGCTCACATCTAGGTACTCAGTACTCACATCATTTTTATAGACAATCGTTTGCAAAAAGTAGGTACCTACTGAGCTCTGCTACTTTGTATATGTATTGTGTATTTTGTTAGAAGTGATTGATTTATTCCAGTGAAAGTGTCTTGCAATTTAAATTCAACTGTTTGTGTTTTGTTTATTAAAAGAGCAGAATATAGTTTGAAGTTGTAAAAGAATTTGGAATAATTGTATTTTCTTGTTTTTTCTTTTTCTTTGTTTGATTTTTATTTTTTTTTTAATTTACAAAATGTATATACATTTTGTTATTTGAACTTTGTTTGCTGCTAGAAAATGTTTATCACATACCTAAATGAAAAAGCTTTATAATTTAAAATTTGATGAAGACTGAAATAGAAAATAAAATGCTTCAGTAGTCATTCTGATTCAAGGCCGTTAAATGGTAAATTTATTACTATGTCATTATCGCCACATGATGAAACGGCACGTAAGAAAAACAAAAGTGCATACAGCATCCTATCCAAGTTATATTGTATAAAAATTGGACAAAAATAAATAAACTCTTTATTTTCTTTCTTATATTCACTGATCAGTATTTTTTTTTTTTTTTTTGTAAAAAATCAAAATATATACTTTTCTGAAGGATTTTATTTTTGGTGTGTTAACAATATCTTACTGAGGATTTCTTAAAGCCGAACAAATATTTTGGAAGTTTTTAAAATGTATTCTGAAAAAAGAAGATTGATACTTTTAGAAATTTATTGAAATAAAATGCACGATTTGGTCACACGAACTTGCTCTTGTGTGCGATCACACTGTGGTTTGAAAGTCTAAATAGTTTAGATCCATTCATCTACTTTTAAAAGAATTAAGTTAGTTATGGGGGCCTATATTTTATACCGCCTGCCAAAAACGTATGTAGTTCAGTTTAAGGAAGAATTATGTGGGTATGTATGTACATAAACATAAACAATACAGCACCGTGTGGCACATACCCATGGAACCCAGAATTTAGATTTAAAAATTGTTAAAAAATAATATGGTTAGAAATAAATTGATTTAACACTGTTTTGAATTTCTTTTGACACTAACGCGATGGACACTATCTTATTTGTTACATAAATCTCAATTTATGAGAAAAAAATTGCAAATCGTTGCAGCGGTTTTTTTTTATTTTAATAAATTTGTATATATAAAATTTTGAAAACATTTTTAAGAAAAACAAAATTGGTTAAGCAATTTTTTAGAATTTATTAATGCAGAGTTTAAAAATTAGTAAAAAAAAAAATCATCTACACGAATCGAATTTTCAAAATAAACAATTTTTTTTAAAAATCCAAAATTTGTTTTTTTGAAAATTTTCTTAATCAATATGATTTAAAATTATTAGAAGCTCTAGTGTAAAATTTAATTAAAATCGGTTAAACAGATAAAAGATAGTTTTTATTCTTATATATTAATAACACAATGATATCGACATGGTTATAAAACAATCCCATAATAATAAAGTTTTTAAATACCCTATCTTAGACACATGATTCTTCACTTTTTTTTTTTAGCAAGATCTCGACAATTTCTCAGTCTGGTGCTTCAAACCAAATGCCAACCAATCATTTTTCAATTAAAAGCCCTAAATCTCCGTTTACGTTTTTTTTTCCACAGAAACCAGACTAATTTTCCTAAATTTCGATTCATAAAAAAAATCCAACTCGAGATTTTGATCAAACTTGACACAACGATGATAGCGAAGTTAAAAAAAGTCGTTCTTGCAATTAACAGTTTTTTAACATAATCTAGCAGATTTAAAAAAAAATATTCATATGATTAATAATAACGGCACCTTCCATACAAGTGTTTAGAAAGAAGTACCTACCTATGGAAACTATCATTTTTCTCAAAAACGGCTCCTACGATTTTAATTAAAATTTTATGTCAGCTAATTTTATTACGATCTGCCATATCATTAATAATAAATTATCTATCGATTAAAAATGATTTCTCTCATAGAACCATTTTTGTTTTGTTTTCGACTATCTTATTATCTGTTAAACCGATTTCTATGAAATTTTTTACACAAGAGCTTCTAATAATTTTAAATAATATTGAATATCAAAATTTACAAGAAAACAAATTTTGGATTTTTAAAAAAATTTCAAAATTATTTTTTTTTTTTTTTGAAAATTCGATATGGTTAGATGATTTTAATTAATTTTAAACTCTGCATTACTAAAAATTGCTTTACCAATTTTTTTTAATCCACATTCCCCCTAAAACACCCACAACTAAATTATATTCACCGCACTTGGTTTTTTGAACATCAAATACCACAGTGTGTCCACTGTCAACCTCTCTTTAGGAGAAGATGGAAGAATATGAAGATATTGAGCTGCAGAACTATCAATAATGATATAATATCTGTCTAGCAGCTAAGTCACGCCTCAGGATTAGACAGAGCTTTTATTCAGCTTATCTAAAGCTTGACCTCATCTTATTTCTTAATCTGTCTTTCTTTTCTTACGCTTATTTGACTTACTTCTGATTCAACTTGCTCGCAGTTATAGACACGGGTTTGACATTCATATAAATACCAAACACATTCTTCAAATTTAAATGTATAGTTCCAAAATTATTATTGTGTGATAGCATTTCAATTTTAATTAGTATATTATTATATTTTTTGAACAATTTTGTATCTGACGCTTTTGGCTACGAATTGCAAACCGCAATAATTATGACCAAAGATGACATTCATTTGATTGCTTTTAACATTCGATTAAAATCAAGCAAAAAAAAACAACCTAAACTAAATTAAGAACCCCCATGGGGTTCTTTTTTTATTCCCCTCAAATTAGCGGTAGGTCTGATTGGATTATTTGAAATCTCTTTAATGTGGAATGTCAGCCAAAATGAATTGCATTTATAAAATCACATATGCCACTGTGTGTCCCTTCTTCTTGTCTTCTTGTTATGCCGTCGTCATCTTTTCTTTTCGAATAAAACAAAACAACATTAAAATAAAAATAAAAAAAAAAAAAATAAACAAGATATATTTACGCGGAATAAAAATGAAATATTGCAAGCAAATGTACACCATGCCATAATGAAAAGAACAATAAATCTTATTTGCTTTCCTAGACCACAGGGCAAAGTTGTTTTTGTTGTTGTTGCTGTTGTTTTGATAAAAAGGAAAAAGAAGTATTCGTGCAATCTTAAATCCATAACTTAACACTTTCATCTTTCCCAATGAAAATTTATATCTTAAGTTAGTCAAATAAACTCCTGATGGAAAATACGCAGAACTATAATAACTGATTACTCAAGTAAATTTCATCAAAATATCAAAAGAATTCATCAGTAATACTTCAAAAGAAACAAAGAAAAAATTACTAAAAAATATTTTTACTACCACTTACTGTGCTCCGAATGAAGCAAGGTGTTTCGATGTCTGTCTAAGAGTTTGCTACAATTTTACACATAGATAGTTTTTGTTGAGTCTTTTAAATCATAAGTGTTTATTGCTTTCAAATGAAAAACCACTCTCAGTCTCAGCATGTGGTGAAAGAAAAAAACAAACAAAAAAAGTTTAATGTATGACTGCGCAGGGTGGGTCGTGCGGTCTTGGTGATTGAACAAAAATAATGCCATTTGTAGGAAAAGTATAGATTATTTTACCTCAAATTGAATTATTTTAAATAGGTATGTCTATAGTATCTTTATACATCCCCTAAAAAAGGGACTTTCGCGGATCTCTTTGATTGATTGTGGCGAACTTAAATTTAGTTGTTTTTTTTTTTACTTTAAAATGGATGAAAAATATGCAGCGTTCTATTGTGGATACTTTGTTGTCTTTTCTCCACAAAGCAAATTGGGATTTTATTATTTGTAATAAATTGTTCGAAAACTATCACTTTTCAAGCCAAATTCTTAATATGCAACTGTTCAAAGAAAAAAAAAACAGTTTGACATTTTTTCGTAAGTTTCTAATTTGACTGGGTTAGGTTCCGTAGTACCTACGCAAATTGAGTTAAACTTTAGATTCCATAAAAAATTCTTTGCAAAATTTAGCCAAATGAAGCAGCGTATCCAGCTAAAAAAATCAGTGTTTTACTTCTAAATGTACATCACTTAACAAACATGGCACACATTTATTCTCTAGATAAATTTTGACAGATTCTGTTATTATTTCATGTGAACTTTTTTTTGTGAAAATAAAATAAATTTGGAAACAAACTATTCACATTGGCGAAAAAAATCCATTTTATTTGCTCAAATTCATTTAAAATAATAAGAACAAATTCTTTTTCCGAGATAAAATCGTTTATTCCCAAATATTACTCCACTTCGATTTTTTCTTAAACATAATTTACACACAATTAAATACTTACAGAATTTGTCAAAATTTAGATGAGGAATTAAGATTCTCCCAAACGAATGCAAAACATTCGGAACGACGCGACGACGAAACTTTTTCCTGTCAAAATATATTTACAGGGTGATAAATGAGAGTTACCACACCAACGCGACGATACAATCCAGTGTATTTCATTGAAAATATTTTGACATACGAAAGTTTCTTATTGTCGTTTCGAATGATGTCGCGTTGTTATGGGAGAGTCTTAAATGTGGCAAATAATTATTACTTGCGGTAAATTTTTTGACAGATAAGTGATATATAGTAAAAAACAAAAATCAATTTGCACTTTGGCTGATTTGCTTGGCTAAATTTAAGCTTTTCTAAATTTTGGATAGGATTTTCCTGATGGGAAGGTAACTAAGCGCAATTTGTGTACTAGATTTAAAGTCAAGCTTAAATTATTTCCTTCAAATTTTTATTCCATTTCCTTTAGAGAAGAAATTTGAAGTTTTGTTTTCGCTCATCTTGAACGGTTATAGCATTAAATTATTTTTAATTTTTTTTTAATAATTTTTGTCGAGAACGGTTACAACGAATTTGATTTTTTTATTCGCAGAAAAAGATTTTTAAAAATGAAATGATGTCAAACAAAAAAACATACTGACGCATTGTGGTTCAAAATGAATATTAACGTTAAGAAAATAAAAAAAAAAATATTTTCAAACCACAATGATCTCTGTTTTTAACGAAACTAGAAAGTTACCTAATGTACTTACTGTTGACATGTTGCTTTTTGTATAAAAGGTCGTAGAAAGCAATAAACCCATTAAGATGAACAATTTAACAAACATTATCATGTCCGTCAAGTTAGCATTACCACTTCAAAATTTTAAGATTCTGATAATTGGATTAATTGTCGTGAATTTGTTGTCAAAGAAAAAAATGTTTCGCGCTTGTTTTTTTTAGCATTACCACCCCCCAAAAAAATAAAAAAAATAAAAATGAATATGTCATTAGTTGTCGTGAAAGAAAAAAAAATTTAGGAATTTTTTTTTTGCTTTCAAAAAATATTTGAAATTGCATCTATGAATACAGCATTAATATACAGCTTTGGTTTATGTTTTTTCTACAAGATTTTTTGATGTGGAATTTGTTTAAACAATTGTCGCTAGACGTCCTTAAATAAGTTCTGCCAAAAAATAATTTGTCGCGATAAATCGACATTTCTCAGATAGAAAAATACAGCAAATCAAAGTGGTGGTAATGCTGATGGAACAGTGAAGAATTTTCACAACCACAGGTGTTACAAGTGATTATACAACAAAATAAGTGGACTTTTTTTGACATTTGCTTTAGTGACATCTGTTTTCTCTGTCTGTACCTTTTCTTTGGCAATTAAATATTAGGTATAGGAGTATTTTTTTTTTTTCATTTGAAAAAACAATTTTTGAATAATATTTTGTAATTGTATTTATTTATAATTAAAAGTTTTTTTACATAATTAATCCTTTAAAAAGCATAGTTTTGTTTGAATGACTGTTGGACGTCAAAGTGAGTCATTGAACGTTGAACAGCGAACTGCAAAACGAAAAGCAGGACGAAATTTTTCGTTTATAATTTCGTTGTGAGATTTCGTGTTGAGATTTTTCGTTTCGCATCAGCAGCATAGCGTATACTATATGCTTAAGCAAACAATTTATCTAACATTTGAAAAAAATTAATCCAGAGATACCAAAAATAAACAATAAAAAGAAATTTATTCAGTTATAAAAAAAAAAAAAAAAAAAAAACAAATTGCTTTCAATTTTTTTTTATGAACTTTACTCCAATTACAAATGTTTATAAAGCCATTTAACCTCGATGTAATAATTACAGAACACGGGCGGAATTTTTTTTATGTGCGTGAAGTTAGCACCGCCATTTTGGATGTCTGTAAAAAAAAAATGGTTGTGCTGCAATGTGCCATATTTTATAAAAAAAAACGTAGCTAAGCATATGATTTTTATGATTTTTACAAAAATCCAAAATGGCGATGCTAACTTCGCGCAAATGTTTTTTTTAGTTCGCTGAGGTACTTTATGTTTCATATTTCTAAACAAAATGCCTAATTTTAGAAGTCATACCTAATGAAGTTTGGTAAGATTTACCAAACAAATCGGCGGCAAATTCTATACAAACTATTTCCCATAAGTAAGAATATTGTTAAGTTAATTAGCAAAATAATCGTAAAATTGTCCAGTGTTTTCAAAAATAAAATTATTGGTTAATATGCTTATTTTTATTAAATGTAAATAGATGATTAGAATAAATAGCCGAAAATAAAACAGCGGAGCTGAGAAGTAATACTTTAAATAGATTTTATGAGTTAAAGACTTCAAAGACTTCAATTTTGGAATGAATTATCCAGTTCAAGTTTCTGAGATCTTACTGAGCAAACTTCTGTCAACTTCACTGAGGAGAAGGAGAAACCTGAACAAGATATCTCCGCTAGAAGTCAAAAGCCATCTGCGTCACTTTTTTATAATTTGATCCACAGTGACAAAAAATACTTGAGCAAGTGAATCCAAAAAAAAAATATCAGCCACAGCCTTTTTACAACAAAAGTGAGGAATTTTATTGAAGAATTACGTTCAGATTTCTGAGATTGCTGAGATCCTTGAGATCTCAGGCTGAGAAACCTAAACTGGCTAAATAATTAATTAAAGTATTGTGGCAGTGTTAATTTCATTTAGCCTGCCTACAGGCTTTTCAGTGCTTTTCGTGCTGCTTGAATATCTGACATGATGGCAATGTTTTGTTTTCCATGATTATTCCTTTCGAGGTTTTTTGAGTTAAACTCACATATTAGAAACAATCGATAGTTTATTTTTCTTTATTTTTTGTTTTATTTTGATTATGTTTTTCATTACTTTTTCACTACATTAAAAAAAATGGACACTTTCACTAGATAAAATTATCTCAGGTATTTTTATTTTGTTCACTATTTTAAAATGAATTTTAAAATTACTTTTAAACTTATTTATTAATTTAAAAATATTTACTTATTATTATATTTTATAAGTAACACCATTATCTACATTGCTTAATGCTTTTGTATTAAGTTTTAGTTTATTCATATATAAAAACACCACTAATTGGTATACAGTAAAAAAAAATGACATAAAATAATTTAAAACTTTTTTCACTTAACCAATAATTGATCTTTAAAATAACAAAACAAAAAAACACTTATAATTCATAAATTTTTGTGATGTTTATTTTGGGAATAAAAAGTAAGCAAGAAATTATATCTAAGACTTTTTGCGCCATCACAGCATAAACATAGAACCATCCACGAACTCAGATCAAACGTTGAAAAATGTTCATAAATTCGTTTGGGTGTTAAAAAGATACGAATATATGTACCTACCTCTACCTGAGGAATGTGATTTGATCCCCATAACGCTTGTCATGTCACAGTGAAAATAATTTCACTAAAATTGTTTTTGAAAGAAGGGGGTGTCATATGGATCAGAAAATGTCGTTCTTATATTTTTCTCTGTATGTCGAGAATATCTTTTGAAAAATGAAAAAAATAACACTAATTATTTTCATTACGTCGAGGTTAATTGGCTTCCGAAGAAATGAGATGTCAAACGGACTCTCAGATCAAAGAAAAATTTCACTATATTATTATTTTAATAGAACTAGACGATCAAAATAATTGAAATAAAATACTTAACCTATACCAACCGGGCAACGCCACCGCATTAAAATAATAATAATAATCTAGGTTGCAAACATTGTTGCATTTCTTTTTTTTTTTTTTTTTTTTGATAGGTGGGTATTAATTTCAATTAAAAAAAATTTAATTGTTGGTTTTAATTACAAATTATGATATTTTAGTTTAAGAAACAGCGAAGACGGGGATTTCACACCCCCAGATGAAAACAATTTGTTGGTAAAGTAGGTTATGTGTGCGCCAGGTCGATTTTAAGGGATTTATCGGTTTTTGATTGAACAATTTTGTCTTATGGGTGAGGGTGGAGAAAGTATTTAAATAGAAAAATATAATGAGCCAAAATTAAAAATTAAAAAAAAAAAACAGTTTTGGTTCTGAGAAGTGCGTTTATTTAATTAACGTATTTTTGATTTTATTCGATATTTTTTTTTCAATATTTTGCATCATGAAAATCCAAAGAAATTTCCTTGAATAATTTCAACTGGAAAGTAAAGTAATTATTTACCATTTTCTTGTGTGTTTTATGTCTTCCTTTCTCTTGTTTTTTTTTTTTTGTTTTATTAAACTGTTGTTGGATTTTAGGTTGAATGCAACATTCTCTTTTTTACGTCAAAAAAATCTTCCTTTCTCATTGGACAGCATTCATTGGTTTGCAAAGAGTGCGTGAAAATTAAATCTCAAGATTACGCTATGAACGGATTGGACAAGCACGGCGCGCCGCCTTATATCCGAAGTCATATTCAAACATTAATTACTTCTGTCAAATAAAGCCAATTCAATGTAATTAATTAATAATTCGCATAATTTTTCGTAAAATTGTCTTAAAAAAAAGTTGTCACAATTATTATTTTTTTTTTTATTTTCAAAAAACTAAGCATTGCATTTTTCAATTAACCTGAAAATTTTTAAGTGATGGTAATGCTAACTGAACTTAACATCATCTGGAAATAAAAATAAAATATCGATTTTGGTTTCCAAAATTTGGTACAAATACTCTGATGGTGAGGGTTTGTCTCCTAAAATATATAGTGACCCACAATTTTTCATTTTTCTTAAAAAAAAAAAAATAAATAATAATCTTCAACACATCATTTCTTAAATTAAAGCTTTTTACTTAATTGATTTTTGAGGAATTATTTCATACCAAAAATTAAGATGTCATTTGGCATATTTATTCATGTGCTTAGAAAATTTAAAATTGAAGAAGATCGTGGGCAACTATTTAGACAAGTCAAAGCCTTCATATTGAAAGCACTGTGAATGTAGCCCCACAGTAAAATTGTTAGTCTCAAAGCAGAAAAAGTCCGCAAATTATGTAAATATCTTGATTCGAAGTTGATTTCATTGTTTTATACCTACATGCGATAAGTATACAAGACTTAATATGTTATGGATTCGTTAAAAAAATCGAACTCGAGATGATCCAACATGACATTAGGTATACGATGATAGCGAAGTGGAAAAAGTACGTAAGTCGCGTAATTCGGTCTTCCTGTCCGTTCGGCTGCAGACTAAATGGGTGAGTCGATTTTTTTTAAACTTGGTACCTAGCGTTTTCTGTTTATTCCGCCGATAGATTTTTTACCGTAAAACTTTTTTTTTGCAATTAATGAAAAAAATCTTTTTTTTCAAATTTATTAATTTTTTTTTTTTACAAGGATACAATTTTGTAAAAAAAAAATCTGAAAAATGGCAACTCCCATAAAAACATGTTTTTTTTTTTATTTTCGATTTTCTCAAAAACGGTTTAACTGACTTTCATCAATTTTTTAATTGCAGAAGGTTTTAAAAGAACTGCATACCAAAATTTTCAAAATCTTTCTTTTTTTTTTTGGAATATTGTAAAGAAAAAAATTAATATTTTTTTTTTGAAACCTTAACAATTAAAAAAAAACTTCGTTAATTTTTACTTACCTTGCCCCCCAGCTCTTATTTCTTCTTTAGTGAAATCGTGTTACATGGTAGAATATTTTTAACATATTGAGATGAGAATACAATGATTCTTAATAACTAAAGATTTTATAATATAGAAAGTTCTTATGAAAGTGGAGATTAATATGAGAAAAAAACTCAATGGATGCAAAAAAAAACTTAAAACTATGAATAAAATAATCTTAAAATCTAACTTAATAATAACTTAAACTAAATTGGTATGTTTAAACAAGTGAATTTATTAATAATACATTTTCGTGGATTAAATGTTTTTTAGATAATATATGTAAGTACGGTCTACCATATTACTGGCACAGATTTTACATTAATTTATTGTTTAATATATTCGTTTATCACATTATATGTTCAACGATTTTGATAAATTTTGTTTATGCAAGGGCTACTAATAAGTGTAAATTATATCTCTTACGTGTCAAAATTTTCAAAATTCGATATTCGATAATTAGTAGATATTTTTTTCAAAATTCAAAATTTTCAAAATTTTTTAACTCCGCATTAATAAACACATACTTAAAAAATGGTTCACAATTTTTGTAAATGTTAATAAAATTTTATATATAAAGCTGCTGCAACGAATCTTCAATTTGTTTTTCTCACAAATTAATATTTGTTAAAGAATTCAGAAGGTTCATATTGCTTTCAAAACAATTTCAAAAGTTGTTTAATCAGTTTTATTTGATTTCTCAATAATTTTTCAATTTAAACCTTAAGTTCAGTGCAATATAAGTGCAATATGGTGACATACTGTTTATGTTTGTATGCTCAGATAATACAACCTTAAAGAAAAATAAAATCCACAATTGTTCGCTTTTGGATATATATTAAAAATTATTTAAGATTTTCCGACATTGATTATCTTACGACAAAGAACAAAGAATAAGGATTTTGTAAAAAATCGATGTACTTGATTTTATTTTTGTACAAAAAGTTTAAATTTGCCTTTTAAGTGAATATACATTTTTTTAATTTTTTTCAAAATCAATTTTGCTTCTTCAATTATTTTTGGAATACCATGAAATTTTGATATATTTCTTTGTTTAAATAAATATTTGTTTAAACTTAAAATTATATACATACCTATATGCAGACTATTAAATATGCCTTCCATCTGAATTGCGTCACATCAAATAAGCAACAGAACTTTTATGAACCGGAAGTTATATTTTTGTCTCGCACAATGAACACCCTGTTTGTAAATTCTATAAAAACACAATAAAATTTTAAATAAATCGCACTCAAAAACCAAAGAAGTAAACATTAAACTATTTTCACTAAAATATTTTCTTTTTTTTTTCATACAAAATTGTTTAAAAATTATACAATTTTTTATTGCTGACACAGTTTTTGAAAAAAAAAAAAAAATTGAAATAAAAAACATTTTCTTCTTTTTTATTTCCCCAAAGTTTGTTTGTTTATTCAGAACTAAACAGATGCTTAGTGATGCTTTTGAAAATTATTTCCTTTTTTTTATTTTTTGAGTTTGAAATTTAATTACATCCCTATGCTGATAATGTTGGAAATGACTTTTTCAAAATACAAACAAACAAAGATTTCGAAACAAAATAAATAAACAGACAATTATGTGGAATTTTATTGGTTTTCATAAAAAAAGGTGTAGGTATACCAACGTCAAGTCAAATAAAGAAATATGTTCCACAGATGGCATATAAATAGGTACATGTGTACATATAATAGTTTTCGACAGGGAAATGATAAAAGCGTCATCACAAGTTAAAAAAAAATTAAAAAATTCAATCTCTTTGGTGTGTTTTTTTTTTTCTCAAAGCTTTTGTATCAGAGGCAGTGTTGCCGCTGAAAAAATTTAAAGAGTGTCCTAAAAAGGGTCCCGCAACGAAAAAAGGGTCCCATATAGAAAAATGCTAGAATGTATAAAATAAAATAGAATAAAGACATTTCATAAACATTTATTCAAAATCTCAATTAAAAATTATTTTCTTCTAATTATACATAAAACATCAAAAACTATTCGAATAACAGAAAACAAAATACGGTGTAGTATCTTCTGTCAGTTTGCTTCTGCTGAATGCAAAGTTGGGTGCATGTCGAGATAAAATGACAGCGTTCAATACAAAATTTTGTGGAATTGAATTTTTTTTTATGAGAAATGCAATTTTCAGAAGTTTTCGAATGTAAATCTTATTAATTTAATAAAAAGGGGCCAATTGGGTCATTTTCAAAAAAGTGGTGGCCACGGGTCCCGATCGCAAAATAGTGGCCATTTGGCCACTATAGTGGCCAAACGGCAACGCTGATCAGAGGTAACAACTCTATATCAATGCTCTTCTCTTAAAAAACAAACTTCTGATAAACTACGTTTAATTTAATTTGAATTAAAAAAAAAAACTCATTGAAAAAAAAAAACTTCTGAATAAAAGATCTCTCTCTCAAATCCAGTCGAGGACGAACATTTATTTAAAAAAAAAAAAATTGGTCCTTGAAACTGCGTCGTGTCGTCTGTCTAGAGAAAACTTTTCTCTTGTTTAATTTGAATACGAGTCAATAGTTTTTTTTATTATTTTTATTGTCAATGTCTATCATATCTTCATACCACCAATTCTTCAAGTTCATTTAACCCGTAATTTAAATCGAACACAAAAAATAAAATAAAATGTCCTTGTGGTGATTACCTTACAATGAGACCAATTAAGATGAACTTTCACTGAGAACAGTTGTCTTGTCTTATCTTTTATTCCAATGGCAATGCCAATCGTCTTTAATCCAGTTCAATGCTTCATTGAAAATATTTTTTTTCTTTTTTTTTTTTTTTTGAAAAGAAGCAGAAGGACTTTCTCCTTTCCTTTTTTTGTCACATTATATCATCGAAAAGCAAGTAGGTACTATTTTCGTTGAATGTCCTTGCTTTCTTTATTAAGAACTCAAATTGGAGTCAATGCAGGCAGAGTCAACTTAAGAAATCGACAAAAGAACGCACGGTATATAAATATGTATATAACCGATCTAAGTTTATCGATGATGGAAGCGATAAGTTTTCAAAATGACTCAGCAAGGAAATAAGAATAAAAGTCCTGCGGAAGACGAACTCACAGAAAAGAAAGAAAAAAAAATAGTAAAACCGAAATTGAGGGTAAATTAAATAAATCCTTGCAGAGCATTTATTTCAAAAGAGACACACCACTTACCCCACCACCAACCAACCACTGTTTAACTTCCGCATTGCACCCTCGAAACAGTTGTTGTTTTTTTTTTTGTTGTTGTTGTTAAGGGTGGCACAGTCCTTCGGATGAAAAATACTTTCCAAAGATTTACCACCTCACAGTTATTTCTTGCAATGAGCTAAATCCAGCAGCAGTATATATCAGCGCGAAGAATGTTTTGCTGTTGCGCGCTTCTAAAATTAAGTGGTTTTGTTTTAAATCCTTCACGTACAGCAAGTTATAAGGATTCATTTGCGAGTACAAATCTTCGCAATTCTCTTCAATCTACCCAATCCGTCTTTTGCAGAGAATTTTTTTTTTACTTGGAATATTTATTTAATTTTTTTTTTGTTGCTCAAGTGCAAGTCTAAAATAAATCCTTTGGAAAATAGAAATAAAAAGGACTTTCTGTGAGTAAGAAGAAGGAAAACGATGGAAGAAGTAAATACGAATACAAGGTCGATTAAATCATCATTTGTCATATGAACATGACATGCTAGCAATGATGTGGATTAAGATTGATGGCAAAAAAGTATATTGGTTAAAAGTACAGTTATTCAGTAGATTTTTTTTTGTCAATTGTTTGAAATAAAAAAAAATTTAAGTCAAGTGGAAATAATGTACAAAACGAATATTTGAAACACATACATATGTATATTCAATTTTCATTTCAATTATAACTTATATTTTTTTTTTCATTTATGTATTGGCGAGTTAGCAGAAAAAACCAACCGAAACGGAAGTAAATTCAAGCCATATTTTAAACATACACATATTTTACAAGTAAAATAAATAAATTGGGTGTCGCAAGAGCTCCTGTAGAACCAGAGCCTAATATAGTGACTTACAACTATCAACCATTCCTGTGCTCGTGTTATTGGCAGGAATGGAGGGAAACTATAATTTTATGCCAAGTCCGAACGGCTAAGGTGTAACAGTCCTACGCACTAACCATTACGCCACGGGCTAATATTTTGCAAAAGGTGTTCAAAAAAAAAAAAATCAAATAAAAACAAAGAAGATTTTCTGCTTGGTCGATTTTTTTAAATTCAAATAATCAAGCAGATTTAAAAAAAAAAATAAAAATATAGTTATAGCCAAAAATAACGTTACCTATCCATTAAACCGTTCAGGTTCAAAAACTGCTCCTGTGATTTTAATAATTTTTTTTTGTAAGCTAATATTAGTGTGATTTACCATATTATTATAGAACAAATTTTACATTAATCCATTATTAACGGTATTTCTTACATATTATTTAATTTCCACTATCTCATTACCTCTTCAACCGATTTTAATTAAATTTTTTAATTTTAATTTTTTTTACAATAATTTGATATAATATTTTAAAACAACACTTTCAAAGAAAACAAATTTTGGATTTTTTGAAATAATTTCAAGTTTATTTTTTTTAATCAGATGTTTCGAAAATAGATTGATGTTTTTTTTAATAAATAATAAATAAATACATATTAAAAATTGGCAAACTGAGTTTTTTTCTTAAATTTTTATAAAATTTTATATACATATGTGGGTACATATATTATAAAATATATATATTTTTTTTTAAAGCGCTCCAACGATTTTTTATTTTTTCGCATTAATTAAATGGCATTCATTGCGTCACGTTGGTGGTCAAAATAATTTCAGAAGTTGTTTAATGAATTTATTTCTAATTATATTGATTTTTTACCAATTTTTCAGTAATTTTCATGCATGCATTATGTGCAACACGGTGTTATATTGTTCAGTTTTGTGTACTCAAATAATACTTTCTTACACTAAACTACGTTTTTGAGAGTTGGCATAAAATAAAGCTCTCCATAGCAAATTTATTTCAGTGTTGGCAACGTAAGTTACTTCGAGTAAGTTACCCATATAGTTACGCGTAACTAATTGTAATTAGTTACACCTCATTTTTCGCGTAACTAATGTAACTAATGTAACTAATATACATAGCTTAAAAAATTTTGACTGACTGATAATTGACAAAAATAAACAATAAACACAAACACACACATTTTTATTCCATAAAAACAACAAATAACAAAAGAAAGATTATAAAAGAATTCAAAGATTAAATCTATGTATGTAACCCAAATACATAATGTAGGTATTAAATTAGTTGAATAACTCGTCAAACTCTAAGTCCTCCAAAGATTAATTATTTACGTCTTCCATTCTTAAAGTTCCATAAAGAAACATTATTTTTTGGAACGTTCGAAAGACAGTCGATTTCTCAAAGGGGTGTGAAATAAAGACCATTTCGAAAAAGTACGCTCTATTTCTGCGGACGATGCGGGAATTTTAAGCAATTTTAATGCAAGCTTTGAAAGATTGGGTGCATAGAAATCGGCTGTCTTCCAAAACAAAACTGGATTTTCAATATTTCTTTCATATAAAGTTTTAAAAACTCCGTCTTTGGATTAAAAAAGATCCCATTGGTTAAGTACATCAGAATTTAACATTTTTAAAAGAAAGTTATCATAGATTAGTTACATTAGTTACGTAACTAATTCAATTAGTTACATTAGTTACATTAGTTACATTAATTACGCGTAACTAATTAGAATTTGTAAAACTCGCGTAACTTACCAACACTGATTTATTTCTTTTAAAATCAGAATGAATTGGTTTACAACATTTAGACTTGATGACAATCCGTTTCGATAAAATTTAAAAAATTTAAATTATTCTATACATTAAAGAAAATGAGTAAAATAAATACATAAACCTATACATAAAAATGAATTTTTATCTATATGAAGCAAATATAAATAGAATAGGTATATAAATTTTATGCAAAACCATTGTAAAATCATTGGAAACTTAGAAAAGTTCCAAAAAGAACAAAAAATAATTTCGTTAAAACCACTTTTTCACTACAGACACTGCACTCGAGATTATTTATTTTTTTATACACATATCTCAAATCTGTTAACCTTTTTCAAGACAAAAAAACTTGGTATTCTAATTTTTAATATTTATAAATGTTAAAAAATTCATTAAAAAAAATAAATCATCTATCCTTTTTCCAAATATCGAATTTAAAAAAAAAATCTTGAAACTATTTTTAATATTATGCCATTACTAACACTGAGTCACTGTACTTTGTTCAAAGGAATCTCATATAGCATAATAAGATTTCGCTTAGTAGGTACATACATTATACATCCGATCAATATACTGAAGAATTTACTTCTTAAATAGGACGCAGCATATAGTAGGTAGGTATGGAATTTACATCATAGAAGGTTCTACATGCATATGTTTGATATGTGCATGGATATAATGGGTGATTTTTTAAGAGGTTTAGAACTTTAAAAAAAAAAAAATACAAAAAATTCGAAAAAATGAATGAAATATTTATTTGAATCGATAGTTTGAACCTTGCAATTTAATGTTTAAAGATAATTTCATGCAAATGTTGACCGCGGCTGCGTCTCAGGTAGCCCATCCGCTGAGTCCAATTTTGGCATACTCTTTCACACATATCGGCCGGTATCTCACGAATGAATGCATGGATGTTGGCTTCCAGTGCGTCAATCGAAGCGGGCTTGTCCCTATAGACATTAGCCTTGAAATACCCCCACAAAAAATAATCTAATGGTGTCAAATCGCACGATCTAGGCGGCCAATTGACCAATTGGTCACAATCTTCCGAATAGACTGCTCAGAAGGTCGAGAATGCCGACCATAAAATGGAAGCAGCGCGCGATGAACATTTCGAACCGAGCACGAATTTTGATAGTAAAATTCAATAATTTGCAAGCGTTGTTCATTTGTAAGACGATCCATGGTTAAATTGCAAACCAAACTGAAGCTGTTTGACGGTGACACAAGGTACTAAACACACGTCAGCTGTCAAAACCAGTGTTGCCAAAACCAAACCAGCTAAAAAATCACCCGTTAGTTAGATCTACCTACCAATAATCCTTTAACTTTTTCAAAAAGGATAAATTATGAATGATGTCTGATTGAATTTTCATTGCAAGTTAAATTAAATAAAAAAAAAAATAAAAACGAAAAATGCATCGAAGGATAAATCCTTTTGAAAGTCCTTCAACTTCAATATTATGTACGTATAGATTTAACTTTGAAAATATATGAAATCCCATCGAAACCGATGCAAAGTGATGGAGCAAATAAAAAGTTTTCTAATTGAATTTCAAGAATATTCCAGCTAATTCTATTCACTTATATATATTTCTGAAAGTCCTTGGAGATCTTCTAAAAGGATTACAAATTTTACGGAAAAGTCGAAGAATATAATTCATTTCCCATAATAGTAGGTATTTGTCTTATATTTGTCTTCGAACTCTATAATGTGCCTAAAATCGATATCTCATCAGGATGCGATATGGATTTTCTGAGAAAGTTCATTTTTCACTTCAAAAATATAATATTTGCATTTCGAATCTAAAAAATAGGGTTGGTGGAAATTAGACATACCTACAATAAGGTTTAAGCCTATAAGCTATTGTTTACATTCTGGTAGGTATATAAATATATGGAGTTTCTTCTTCCTTTGCATGATTCCCTTATGAATTGACAAAACAAATCCTTGGCAATGCACGCAAATACCAGAAGCCGCACGACGACGTTGTTAGCCATTTGTATTAATTTATGATACCACCACTCCCTCCCATTCCCACCCTATCTCATCAAGGCAGTATTTTTTGATCGTCGGAAATTAGTTTATTAACCCTTTAAATAAAACGAAGAGGGTGTGTTTGTTTTTTTGTTTTCTTATAGTGTGGGCTGGGAATGTTTTACTTTGACAAAGAAATCGATGTGCAAATATCCTGGCTTTTATGGCCTGTTGCTGACATACATATAAATACCAATTATTGATTTTATGGCCTTTTGATTGTTTTTATATTTTATTTGTTTAACATGTTTTATTACTTCCTTTCTATTTCAATTGATTTTTTTCTTTTCATGTTAATAGGTTATAATTAAAGTTGAAGAAATTGGCAAAAATTTAAATGAATACACAAAAATACATAAACATTATAAACAAATTCATCAATTTAATAATAAATGAACCTTTATTAATGCTTTTGTTTGTAAAAACAAATAAAACATTCTGTGGTCAAATACCATATTAATCATTTTATTTTTTTTTACTTTTTTATTCTTAGAGGTCTCAAAAACTATCATCCAAAATCATTGAAAGATACTAATGGGAATTCTAGTGTATACCAAAAATTTTAATCAGACATAATAAATCATAGTCAAGATGTAAAAATAAACATTAATTCTGTCTGCATTCGTTTTTTTTTGTTTTCTTCTATTTTTTTACTAAAATTATATTTTACTTTGATATTATTAAAAAAAAAAATAAAATTAAATGAATTATTTGCACTTAACTGTCAGTTTAGATTAATCAAAAATTATAAAGTTCAAAATAATTTCATAAGATGATATATTTATTAACCATACACGTCATATAACATTTTCAAAATAAATTATCTTATTTTAAAATTATAAATCATCTCCTGTTATTAAGGTATTTAAAATTTTAGGAAACTATTTTAATGTATTTTTGGAGGAAAATCTTCAAAAACACTGTGTCACTGAGAGTCTGGCTGCTACTTTTACAATATTGGAAGAGTTTTACTCACTAAAAAAAATACGCAGCCTTTTTCTGACGAATTTTATCTAATTTCTGATAGGAACTTACTGAGTTTACAATTTTTTGACAGATTTTGGCATGATAAAAACTGGCTTAAATGGGAATGAAGGATTTCGCCTGGTTATAGTTACATACATTATATATGTATGTAGGTATGTATATATATATAGAGAGTGACAAAAAGCTAGACTGTGTAGGTTGGGTTGAGACAAGAAAAAAATCGTATGACAGGAGGGAAACTATTCCCTGGGAGGGGCAATTTTTCTAAAAAAAATGACATCAAACAGAAAAAGAAATATAAAAAAAATAACATTAACACTTACAATTCTTTGCTATAATTTTTTGTAAATTTTTTTATTTTATTGTTAAACTAGCAAAACCCCCGCCCGCTTCGCAGGGCGTTAAAAAAAATATTTTTTTTTTTTTAAATTGTTTTGCAGCGAATGTGTTGAAATTTTTTATAATTTCTTTTTTATCCTAAACTTTCTACCCTTATTCCTCTTTAATTAAAAACAACCGATCAACCGGTTTGGCTGGTTAGCGAACGTACACAAAACCAAAATTTAATTTATATGTATATATATGTAGATAAAATTGTTTTGGTGAAGAAATTTTGAAAAATTAATTTTCAAACTCAAAATTAAAAGAAAAAAAAATTACGTAATCAAGTAGGTACTATACTTTTGTTTTCAAATTTCAATGCTCTTATTAATTTCTATTCAAAAACAGAAAATCCAACGCTAAAATGTCTTCTAGTTTTTATGAAAATAAAAAATAACAAAAATAATTTTCTCCTGATTTGACTTCAATCCGTTGTTTAAGTTTCTTAAAAGATACTTTTTCACTAAAAAAGTAAGTAGATTTAGTTATTTTTAATTAGTTTTAAGTTTTAGGGATTTTCCTTTCCAGGCTTATCAGGGGGTAGAGGGATAGACTCCCTTATTCTCATACGATTATTTTCTGTCTCAACCAAACCTACACTCTTTAGCTTTTTGTCACACCTTATGCGAATCGGCCTTTATTGAAAAGGGAGAATATGAAATTAATTGATTATTAATCAAAGGTACAAAGTACCTTTATTTTAAGTTGATTGTGGAATTATTTTAATATATCTGGGAACATTACATGTTATTTTTGTTCAAAAAACAATGGATTTTTATTTTATCGAGTGAATAAATTGCATGATTGCTATATCCCCGCTCGAGCGATACAATCAGATGCGTTGATTTTTTTTTTAAGTAAGTACCTAGAATTTTTTTCGAATTTCCTCCGAAACATTTTTGTTTAATTTTTAGACCATTTAATTTTTGTTAAGCATTTTTTAGAAAATCTTATTTCTTTTTTAAAGAAATGTAAAGGGAAAGAAAATCGTAAAAAACATAAAAATAAAGTTTTTTACCAAAATTTTGCCTCATCGGAATTTTTTCAAAGTTCTGTATTTTTGTATTCTAATTTTTGTCTGCTATCATGCCAATACACTCAAAATTTGTGATTTTTGGGCATTCCCATCACATGTTTTTTTAATTTTTTTAAAAACCAAAAATAACGGTACCTGCCGTACAATTTTTTTTTTACCAAATTATGAAAATCTTATTTTTCTCAAAAAAGTGCAAACAACTTAAAAAAAAATTCGGTAATTTTTTTTTACATAAATGCTATTATTTTATAAAAAACAAATTTCGTAAAAATGGTTTTAAATGGTACCTCCCATAGAACAATTTTTTTGATTTTCGATTTTCTCAAAAACGATTCAACTGATTTTGATCATTTTTTTTATAGAATATATTTACAATAATTGGTCTCTTTTTATTAAACTTAGCATCCAGCAGTTTTTTGGAATTATCTGGCAGATTTTAAATAAAATTTTTCTTATAACCAAAAAATACCTCCCATGCAAATTATTAAAAACCCGGTATTTAAAATTTAATTTTTCTCAAAAACGGCTTATACGATTTTGATTAAAATTTTTGTGTAAACTAATATCAAAACGATCTACCATATTATAGGGAAAAAATGTATCTATCGTTTAAAAATGGTACCTCTCATAGAAGCATTTTTTTTAGGTTTTTGACTAGGTATCTCATAATCTGTTAAATCAATTTTAATGAAATTTTTTTACACAAAAGCAACTAATAAGTTTAAATAATATTGCATATCAAAATTTTCAAAAAATCAAATTTTGTTTTTTTAAACAAAATTTCAAAATATTTTTTTTAAACTTCGCATAAATAAGTACTAAAAATTGGCGTTCCAATATTTTTTTTTCTAGAAAATATATTTAAAATTTTATATATAAACAATTAATATTTTGAAAAACCGCTCCAACGATTTTTAAAAATTTTTCTCATAAATTGAGATTTGTGTAAGAAATCACTTGGTGTAAATTGCGTTGGTGTTAAATTAGTTTCAGATATTTTTTTAATTTATTACTAATTTTATTGATATTTTAACATTTTTTCAGTCGATATTGTAAAGTTATGCATATGTGCGAAGTGCAAGACAACACGGTGCTATATTGTTCATATTGAAAAGGGAGGTATTTAAGTGCTAAAATATTTTAGCTGTCGAATAAAACCGGACATGTCTTAGTAGTTTTTGTGATCAATAGAAATTTTAATATATTATATACTAACCGGATGTGTCAATTTCTGTATGAAAATGATTTAATTTTGAGTGAATTTTATAGATTTCAAATTAAAGATTCCAAAAAGTAAAAAAAAAATATTTTTTGAAATTTTGGGGTAGACAAGTCCTCCGCATGTTTTCGCCAGGTCCTCATTTTTTACTTAAATACAAAAAAAAATCGCACCTTCTGTATTCTTTGTTGTATATATATAATTCTTGAAAAAACCACATTAAATAAATTATTTCACAAAATTTGTTTGAATCAACGCGTAGCATCGATATGCCACACTTCCCTACTTAGACCTCATTTTTTCTTTTCCTCATTCATCAAAATCAAATCATAAAGAGGACGAATTAAATTTATTTTTTGCTGTACCTAGATATATTTTGTTATATGTTTAAAAATATGTAATTGAATAATAACAGTGCCTGCCTGAATTAATTTAAAATTTTGATCTAATCCTCACTTGACTTATAAGTTAATGATGATCCCTGACGCCAAATGCAGTGTTATTCATTCATCGCTATTATGCTCGCACTCTTGTTGCATTTGTCTTTTATAAAATTAATTTCACCTAACTTGTAATAATTCCGAACAACTATCCTGCTGTAGGTATTCTCAATCAAAATATACCAAAAACTATGTAAACATACATAATGTGCTGTATGTATTGGACTATTTTTGTATTATTAAAAATAAAGGACACCTATATAATTAATGCCCCAACTCTGTGCAGCAACATAAAATAATTAATTCAACGCCCAACTTGTTGCACATGTTGGATGCTGAAGCGCATGAATAACAATGTCTCTTTGTTGTCGGCATTTTTTTTTTTTAATTTCCTTTCTTTGTCTTCTATATACTTTAATTCATTCATGGCGGTTTGAACGGTTGCCAACGTCGTGTAAATGACTCAACACTTGAATCTCATTCATCAAAAATTAAAAAAAAAACTCAAAACTTTTCAAAAAAAATATTTTTGAATGACAACAACAATGTTTTTGCCCAAAATATATATACCTAGGTATGTGTAATGTTATCCAAAAATTAAATTATTTTTGGCGGAGGGTATACCTAAATACCTATGATTTCTAATTGAGGGTAAAAACTTTAATCCCATTCAAGACTAAGCCTCAAGGGGTGAGAAAAATTGCTTCTTGATTTTTATTATTTTATTTTTTTTATTATTATTATTTTGTCTGGGACCGGGACGAACTCTATCCACACTTTTTGCCTCAGCTTACAATTGGGGGCCACTTATGTCATGGGATTATCAAGGATTGTTTATGGAAAAGTACTTGTGTATTATGGGACGATAAGGCGAGGGTGTGTTATAGTCACCACCTTTACGCTTGGTGTATGGAATTTACCACCCCTTTGGCGAAATTGCAGCAGCAACCGTTCAGCTCAGCATGTGCTTGCTTGGTGAGAACGTATACCTAAGGGATAAGTTTCAATGAAAGTCATATTTTGTGTTCATGTTGCTGCTCAGGAGGATGATATACTCCTATATACATACATATTATAGTCTTGTGTAAAAGTTGCCTGCGACGACGACCTCAAACTGTTTTATGAAGTCAGGTGGTATAGATATAGTTGAGGGGATCATATGAAGGTATAGTGCAATAGTTAAGTGTATCCATAGCACAGAGTATGACCCCAAGAAGTATATGAGTCATAAAAATATAACCAACCACTATAACTGAGCAGCTTGCCTGCTACGGCTATTTGCTGCTGCTGCTACTGCTACTATGCTGATGCATGGTGGCTTGATGTTAAATTCTTTATTGCGGCATTTTTTGTTTTGAAAATATTCGAAAAGGTTTTCAAATCGATTGAACTGGAATTCTATGGGGATATTATGATGATGTTATGGAATATGGCAAAATATAAAAAATGTGCTAACCGTGGAATTTTTTTTTTTCCTCGACAGGATATAAATATTTGACATTTTTTGAAATGAATCAATCAACACGAAGTGTAGTTTAAGTTTAAGGGATTCGCAGTTAGGTAGGTATGCGACTTTTTTAGGAATTTATTTTATTTCAATCCACAAGAAATGAAAAATTTAATAAGACGATAGATGGAAACGTTTACCATACTACAGGTAAAAAGTCGAATAACATGTTTAAAGTGAAAAGACCAGTCGATCTGTATAGTAATTTTCATCGTTGAATTGAACATTTGTCAGAAAATTATATGAAGATTTTCAAGTGATTGAATGCAAATAAGTTGAGATGTGAAATGTCATTAATTGGGCATTTTGATGTTGCAGCCAAGTTTCCAAATGATTGAATTTTTTTTAAAATTTTTGATTTCATTGGAATTTTAAGAATGATGTAAGGAATGTTATGAATAAAAATTAGGAAAAGAAGAGGTCCAAGGTGACTTCCTTGAGGAACACCTAACGATACATAAACTGGAATTGAAAAAAAAAGACACATTTATTTACATAGTATCAATGAGGTAGAACACAAGCCATTTCATAACATTAGTTGTGAAAACATATTCCTTGCAATTTGTTTATTAAGCGGTCGTTTTTAATGACTCGATAGGACAGATGATAATGACATCCCTTAAACTGCACCAAACATTCAACCTTTGTGGATGCATTGGTGCTTGGGTCCAACACTTGAAGATTGTATTTGCTTCAATAATTTTGACATAACCGCTGGCTGAATCAAAAATGGACCCCATCGAATTTTTGGTCAAAATCCGGGTCTTCGGCCAACATTTCCAGTCGTTCAGCTTCAATTGTTGCTTTAGCACATTTTTTTACAGATAAAGGCCTAAATCCAATCGCAAAGTAAGCCGTGTTTACTCTCTGGCGATGCCCATTTCAATCGATCGGCGGTGACGAATCGTCATTAGAAAAACTATTATTGACCTCTGCTCTGGCCACCCTGTAGTATGGGTATATTCTATTAAAGACCTTTACTTATTTGGTGGTTGTTGTACCAACTTTACACTTTATATTCTTCTTCAAGCTTGTTAAGAATAAAGTATGAAAAGATTTTAGTTAGAGATCTACCAGCAACAAAGCCATTTTGAAATGGTGAAATAAATTCCTTCAGGAAAAATGATATTTACCAAAATAAATCTTTCTAGAAAAAGGTTGGTTTATTTAAAAAATAAATACTTTTTCATGTTTTTTTTTTTCTTTTTTAGAAAAAGTACCTACTGTTTAAAATATATGAGAGAGGCTCAAAGAACCGAAATTTGTATGAAGAATAAATTCGAGAAATATCATAAAGCCCTGCCTGCATTTTTAATTTGAGAATTATTAGTACATACATACATAACTGGCCAATATTCATCAGAGTCACTGTATTAACAAAACTTACTGATTATTTTCTGCAAAAAAGTTGTATGATTGATAAATAAAGTTTTTTAGGAGCTATAAACTTTTCCAAAAAAATATTTTAAATATTTATTATTTTCATTCTTTTATAACAAAATCATTAAGGCATTCAAGTCATTTTTTTTTTTTTTTTAATTATTTTTGTTGTTAAATTATTGTTTTTCCGTTTATCTGTATATAAGTTTGTTACTATCGAATTTACTACAAGTAAACAATATCGAAAGAAAGTGATTATAAATACTTTGTTATTGTTTTGTACAAAAAAACAATAAATGATTTGTTATTGTTTGCATGTAAAAATTTTACTGAGTTGCTATATAGATTTTCACTAAAACACGGCTTATTTTAATTATTATAATAACTAGTGAATCGATGTGAAAGAATATTTCTCATATGTTGCTGTTTATATGTATTTTCCTCTTCGTGTTGGTATCTTTAGAATTTGTAGTCGTTAAAGCCTAACAGTCGTTTAACATTTTTTTTAATAATTGTATCAGTTTTCATATTTTCTTTTAGTTTAAATGTATTAAAATGTAACCATGAGAACCTTATTTTCATTATTGATCGCAGCTGTAAGTACATCAGACAGACTCTGACGAAAATCTTTTCCAAGTACTTTTCTATCGAAAAGGCGATTCCAAAAGATCGCAAAAATTGATTAATATTTAGAAATTTATATTTTGAAAGCGTCAGAAAATAATTTTTATTGCTTACAGATTTGAAACTTAAGATTGAGTTTGATGAAAATGGTCGCTACTTTATATTATTTTTTTATACGAAAAATACGACCATTAGGCAATAATATAAGCAATTCAAATAAAAACCATGAATTTCACTTTGCATTATTTTTCAGTGATCATGAGCATAACATAAAAAAATGTTATGAATAAATTGTACACTGTGACATGTACGTACTTTTTTTTTTTAAAGGCATTAGCTTTTATCAGAAAACTTTATGATTAAAAAAAATACAAATTTTAATAATTGAAGATTAAGATTATTTTAATTTATCATAACACGTTTTCACGTTTGTATAACTGGTGTCCCGTTTGATAAACTTTTGAAAGTAATATATTCTCTTAATAATTAATATACATATATAAATATGAATGGGTCACTATTCGGCCCTTGGCGCACCCTGGCTGCGGCCCAGGATGACACTTATCTAGATAAACTTGCAAAGTAAATTTTTATGTAAATAAAAAATACAAACAAAATTTTATTAAATCTTTAGACAAACGCTAAAAACCAGATTCTTACATTGTCTTATAGTTGTAAGAAAATCGAAAATTACAACAAAAAAAAAAGTTTTTTTAAACTTGACTTCGATTGCTTAAGTTGGGTCTAAAGATCCTATTTCCACTTTAAGTATTTATCAAATAAGATTGTATTATTTTCGATTTTCGCAAAAACTAGAAACTAGAAGTCGATAAGAGCATTGAATACTAAAAACAAAAATGCTACGTTATTTAGTAGTTTTGAACAAAATTTAGTTCAAATTTAATTAATTTTTTTTTTCAAAATTTTAATTTAACTACGGGATTAAAACATTTATCAGTCTGTCTGTAGAAAAAGGTATAATATTACATTATAAATGTTACTGTTCTAGACGATTTTTAAGAAAACTGCACCTCCCGCCTTATCAGATCAGATCAAAATAGACCTTCCTCCTATATAATTTGTGTCTTGTTTTTACCGAACCTACATGACCTAATTTTTTGCCGCATATCTTATGCAGAACCACCCTGTATATACATATGTTTGCTTTTCTTTTTAAAAATGGGAAATAAGTTATACTAAATTGAATTTTGTTATTCACTGCACATAAAGCACATGGTTTTATGTTTAGTAGTTTTCCAGAAAAGTTTTTAAAACAAAGTAATTTATTTTTTTAATCTTATACTTCGAAAACGACTTGATTGATTTCTATTAAACTTGGCAACGAGTAGTTTTTCAACATTATCTGAAAAAATTATTTTTAATAATAATACCTAATATACAAGTGTTTAAAAATCGTTTTTTCTGCCTCTTTCGAGGAAGTGACAATCTCTTCAAAAGTAACTACTGCCATGCAAAAGTTCTTCTTATCTTACTACTTCAGATTTGGCATAAAATTGTAGGCCCCCTGAAAAATTGAAAACAAATATTTTTTTTCTCTATAAATCCCAAAGATATTATAAGGAGTATTTTTTTTTTACTAACTATAGTTTATTAAAATATTTCATTTTTCAAATTGTTTTTCTTTTTTTTTATAATTGTTTTTAGAACCAAATAGTACACAAAATTTGTAAATATCGCCCAGCATCAGTGCAGATGTCGACATCTGAAAATGTTTATAAAAATAAAAAAAAAAAATAAAAAAAGAAACCGATTCAGCAGGATACCACAATCATATGCCTGATGTTTCTATATAAACTTCTACACACATTCATATGCGGTCTATAATGAGTGAGAATTTCTCAATGAATTTCCTAATTACAGATTGAATTGACCGTATAGTATTAAAGATATTGGCAAAAAGATTGATGAGGTTTAGAGTATTATCTGTCTTTGGCCCATCACTCGCACTATAAATTGCTATAAATTTATTCAAATTTATCAAGAATTATTTTTAATTTGATTTTTTTTTGTAGTTTGTTTGGGTTTAAATTTTATAAATATATACATATGTACATAGCTATAAAGACAACAGGGAGTAGTGAACGGGGGGGCGCCTATTTTTGTAAAAAGTATCTTGCGGTGCGTTTTTTTTTTTTTTTTTTAAGCGTAAAGGGCTTTAGGTATTACTGAAATTCGGTAATTTATTTTAAAACCAAAAAATACCTTTGTACATAATATTTTAGTATGTTTTTATTTTTGATTTCTGGTAGCAACTCTTGGCAAAGCCATACGAAGCCACTTAAAATTTAATACAGTGAAAGCTCTAATAAGCGTATACTCATTGTCTCCCAATTTTTGTCCGGTTATATGAGAACTCTCCGGTTAAGAAAAATAAATAGAAAAACTTTTTTTTTAACTTCAACAATTTGTTAAATTTGTATTATTAAAAAATAACATCACTTAAAATATAAGGGAACGCTGTAAGAAAGAGAACCTTACACTCTCAAAATTACACCAACTTAGTTACTTGGGAAATCCCCTATAATAATCTTTCAACATAACATCGTTCTGTTTGGTTATTAGAGCTTCGCATCCGGTTATCGGAGATTTTCTATGGATTTGCTTACGTGTTAAAAATAAAAACAGAAATTATACTGTGAACGGACCATTTGTTTTTTTCTGTTTCATCTGTTGAAAAAAAAATAATCCCTAAATAAAATTATGTGTCCGCTTACGGGAGGTTTTCTATATAAAATGAGAAAGAAAAATCGTCCGCGTCCGTTTATGAGAGCGTCCGTTTATAGGAAAGTTATTTGTATGAAAAATTCGAAAAAGAAGTTTGTTCCCGAAAAGCTGTCCTCAAGTAGAGCTTTCACTGTTTATAGAAATTAAAGCAAGGCCAGGTGGTAGACCACGAATTATGTTTCCGGATCCAGTTTCGATTAAATTTCTTTAAAAAAGTCAAATATTATAACACATCTTGTTTTGTATTTCTTTTAAATATTTTACTAGCAATTGCCTTTTTTTTGAAGAAAATACTTACATATGTAGATCGATTAAAAGAAATCATTATTTAAAAAACAACTGGTCAAAACTAAAAAAAAAAATGCTGGTTTTTCGATATTTACTTTTAAATTATGAAGTTATTAAAAAAATAATTTATGCACTTTTTAAAGATTATTATATTTCTTACAAAAAATATAGTGACATATTTTTCCATATGAGTAATCAGTTTCAAACAGATTGTAGCCCGTGGCGTAATGGTTAGTGCGTTGGACTGTTACGCCAAAGGTCTTTGGTTAGATTCCCAGACTATGCCACCAAAAAAAAAAAAAAAACAGAAATGTTTTTCACGGGTTACTGCATCTTGCGAGGAATTGACAAATCCTCCAAGAGTATCTCTTGTCATAAAAAATTTCTTCTTACCCAGCCATTCGGCAGAAAATTGTAGATCCCCTCTATTCCTGCAAATAACACGCACACAGGAATGATTGCGAGTTGTAAGTCACTAGGCCCTGGTTCTATACGAGCTGTAATGCCGACCAATTTATTTATTTATTTTTTTTTTTTTTGAAATCAGTTTCAAGATATTTCTACTTCAAGCAGGTGAAATGTCGAAAATATAGGGTACAAAACTTTTAAAAAGAGAAATTTTATCGATTTCTTTTTACTCCGTTAATTCCATTAAAAATAAAACCCTTCTTATTTTTGGTACAAAAAGGAAAGAGTTGCTACAATTTCCGTTTGTTTTGATATAAAATGCCTTTTTATAACTCTTTAGATCTATTCAAGCCATCAGGTATTTTAAATTCTCTGCCAGTAAAATATGAATTATGTGAATTTTTAATGTAAATTTTACTAAAATTTACTGAACCGAAGTGTACATAAATATTTAAAAAAAAAATCATGAGCCACGAAACACATTCACATGGAACCAATGTCATTGAAACTCTTCCTCCGTATAAAATGTCACTTATAACAATAAATATCCTAATTAGATTTATATAAGCATTAATTCCACACTTCACACCGATAATCATGTCTTTAAATAAAATAACTCACTTCATTCCAAAAAAAAAAGAACTAATATTGTCGCTCACAAATTAAGTTGCAAAAAAATTAAGGACTTAAATCAGAGTCAGAGTGAGATAGAGAGAGAGAGGCACCAAAGGAAATTGAACAAGCAACGATTGTAGCAAACTTCACATTTCACTGACTGCATCCTGCCATCATCGCATATAGTATACCGTTGTCGGTCGTCATTGCTACAGGAGTAACTAGGTATGTATATTATAACAATTTCATTGGAAAACAAATGGAGCATGAATCTCAACCAAGAAGAACTCTAAAGCCATCAGTTGCAAGAGCCAGGACCAGAACCAGGAGCATGATAGTATAGAGATAGAGTAGAGGAGTGAGAGAGTTGGTATATATACGAGAAACTGTCTCCGGCTCAACTAGGTTATTGATAAAATGGTTCTTTAGTTCTGAAACGTGCCGACTTCATCTGCCATGACATCGCAGACAGAAAGTAATGAACTTTTCTCTTCATCCTCCCACGCACCAAACCAACCTGTTTCATATTCGTATATGGACCATTGAAGTTATGAAAATTGTGATTTACAATGTTTAGTCCTTAAAAGGATGGCATATTTATAATGAATCTGATGTGGCGAAAAAGGACACAAGAGTTTTATGAGTTTTTGTAGATTTGTTCGTTTTTTTTTCTTTAAAGAGAAACTCTTGTGTGAAACTTGTTGAGCAGTTTATTGATGATGATCGAAGTGGTCTTCCTTTGTTGTGGCATTTTGAAGCTTGATGTTTACATTTTATAGGGTTCAATTTTGACGGGAGTGATATAGTTTTGATTTTATGAAGTTTTTTATTTATTGAAAGTTGGTATAAGTTATAGTTCTATAACCAGTGACTCAGGAAGTTATCGTTTTTAGCCTTTTAAAAATCTTTAATTTTTTATTTAATATTCCTGAAATCTTTTGAGGATTATGACAACTGTTGGATAGCAAATTGATGTTTTTGTATTCAAGGCAGAGGCTTGTTGCCAAGAATCAATCATAGCGGCTTGATTTTACTCCTATAGTCTGACGATGAATGATGGCAAACTCATGCTGCTAAGCAAGTTAATAGCATAGTAATTGGGAGCTGAATAAAAACATTTATGTACATATAAGAGCTTCTCCCAAAGCTAGTCCCCTCCGAATACAAGATTAAAAAAGAGGAATACTGACTTTTCATTAAGACAAAAAACATATTCTTAAAAGCTCAAGATCGACGAAATAGAGAGCGGCCATCAAAGCAAGAATGAAACAAGAAAATGATACAAAAAAGGTAAAAAAACTTCTTGGAATGAATGAAAGGTGAAAGGAAGAATTGTAGTAGATGCATTCGCGGAACGAAAAATGGTTAAGTGGATGATTTGTTATTAATTACTTTTAATGTTTTCAAATTTGCCATTTAATTTTTTCTATGTTATTTTTGCTACTCTACTGAGTTTATATGGAGTTAGCGTCATCTACTCGAGGGGGGAAAACTTTCTATATAGATTGATTTTTTATTGTTAATTTTTTTTAGAATGATGTGATATGTACTTCGATATTTTTCGTGCAATCCTATAAAGTTTGAAGAACACACCCCCGAAAAGAGGTTAAAATTTGTCCATTAGTTTATCTTTAAATAGTTGTGACAATTTCAGTTTTGTCGTGCAATATTTTTTATGTTTGTATTGTTTCCTAAATTCATATAATATTAGAAAAACACCACCTAAACAGGATTTTTTCATAAACGCATATGAAGCTAAAAAAGCAACCCTTTGAAAAAGTGTGAAAAATTTGTATTCTTTGAATGTTTATAGCTTCAAAATTTTACTGTTTTTCAGTATTAAATTAATTTTAATAACTTCATTTTTTCGTGCAACGTTTTCTATGTTTTTTGTTTTGTTGTTAAAATTCTATAAAAGTTTTCAAAAAACTCCAAAAAGAGGTTAAAACTTGTCCATTATTCGTCTTTAAATAGTTGCGACAATTTTAGTTTTGTCGTGCAATGTTTTCTATGTATTTTTTGTTTCCTAAATTCATATAAAATTAGAAAAGCCCAACCTCAGAACTAAGTTTAACCTTGTAATATTGAATAACTTAATAATTTTCTGGTTTTTTAGTCTTGTAATATTTTCTATGTTTTAATGGATTTTTTTAATAAAAATTCATATAAATCTACAAAAGCAAGGCATCGAAAAAGTGTGAAAAAATTTTATTCTTTGAATGCTTTTAGCTTCAAAATTTTACTGTTTTTCAGTCTTAAATTAATTTTAATAATTGCAATTTTTTCGTGCAATGTTTTCTATGTATTTTTTGTTTACTTTGTATAAATTTAGAAAAGCACCTCTTCAAAGATAAGTTAGAACTTGTAATATTTAATTCCGTATAACCTAATAAGTTTCCGTTTTTTTTTAGTTTTGCAATATTTTCTATGTTTTTTAGGATATTTTACTGAATTCATTAGTAGTTAGCAATGTAATACCTTGAAATGGTGTTAAATGTTTTTATTCTTTTAATGTTTATTGCTTCATAATTTGCCATTTTTCAGTTAATTATAATAATTTCAATTCTATCGTGAAATTTTTTCTATGTTTTATTTTGCTCAATTCATATAAAAAAAGCACTCCCTAAAAAAAACGGACGCAATTTAATAAATTGTCGTATTTATTATTTTATAATTTGCCATTAATTACTTCTGAATAGAGAATTTTGTGTGCAATATGTTTTCTATGTTTTTTTTTTAATTAACGAAAAATAGAAAACATCGCAGGAAAAAATGTCTATTGTCAAAATTAATTAAATCCAGTATATATACTTTACTTAGTATCAACTTATAGCAAAGCAGCAAAAAACAGACAGAAAGACAATTTCAAAAATATCACAAACTAAATTACTTAAACAAAACAAATGCATGAAAGCTATCCCCATCGAAAGATCTTTAAGTAAAAACCAAAAAACTTAAAATTAAAATTAAAACACATAAAAATAACTTTACATTAATGTCTTATCTAAATATATCGAAGTCACGTAGGTATCCAGAAACCAAAATATATATATATATATTGTTATTTTCATTCATCATTAAACACAATCATTTATTACATTTTATTTTCTACAAATACCACGTATATAACACATTATCAACATCAATGTTTAACAAAGAAAACTAAAAAACTAAAACAAAAACAAATTGGTCAAGGTTCGTCTGTGTCATCTCTCTGGTGAAACATAAGCATTGTATTGTAACCTGTCAAAGTATTTTCTCTTTGATTAAGTTCTTACTCGAACGCAGGCAACAAATACAACACTAACCAACGAACCTACATAAAAATATATATAAAAGACGCACCTTTAGAATTTTATTTTAATTAAAACCGAAATGGTGCCAAGTAAATTGCCTGTTCGTCTATCTATACAATAATATCGAAGCAAACTGAGGCAACAATATCATCACAAAATTTATCTTTTCTTTGCATTTTAGTGAAGCAAAATTATATTTATATCTACATACATACATATATCATTAAAGAATAAAACAAAACAAAAACATATGTATATGTATCTAATTTATCGCTTCTGATAAATATTTTAAGTGAGACGAATTTACTTCAAATATAGTATATGAATCAGAATTGTGAAGATTCGATGTTTATCATCTTAAGAAATTGTCAATTAAAATAGCAAAGTATATGTACATAAGTAACAGGTAAATTTGAAATCATTTCAAAGGAGGATTGAGATAAACTGGCGCCCAAACGAAAATGCAATTGTCGACAAAAACAATTTACTGTTGGTACAAGCTAAGTTCTATCAAAGGGCACGGTAGTGCCCAGCCAAGTCCTGGTAATCATTAAATAATAAATTTCTCTCATAATTTGAAGTTGTTTCAATATTACTTTATCTTTAATATTTGATATTAAACCTTCAAAAAGTAAGAACTTGGGGTACTTTTAGATCTCACTACTTATCACGGCTCACTTGTTACATGTAGGTTTTTGTACAGAGGAACTTGGATCTTTTTTTAACATTTATGGTTTTGGTCTGTCGTATTTTCTTTCTGTTCTAATAATAAAACAAGATGAAACATGAATTATCTTTAATCAGTGGTATGGAGCTTGCAATGGCTTGATCAACCTCATTTTAGCAAAAATTAAACCTTGTTCAAGGTAAGATTTATGACCATGAAATAAAAAAAAAAAAACACCCTGACAATCCGGTTCAATCGATTAGGCCAATATATGCTAAGGGTTAACATAAGTCCCTAATCGACCAAATTGGATTGTGGAACTGGCAGTGGCGGTTTTTGTATTTGATGTCGATAAATCTTTCTATAACCATAGTTTTATTCGTGTTGAAATTGGGTCCCCTTTATGCCAAGAACTACTTCTAATAACGGATATATACATACTATATAGGTACTAACATCATTTTAACAAAGATAAACATTTGTTTAAGGGAAATTTATGGCATTAAGAAATTTCTATATCACACGCCGATTCGGTCGATTAATTATTTATTTTCAAAATAAATTAAGACTTAATCGAAGGAACTGGAGTGTTTTAATTTTTTTTTTTCATTTGATGGTCATAAATCTTTATGTGACCAATATTCCATCATTGTTAAAATGAGATAGGTAATTTCTTTAAGCAATTTAATTTTCAGGTTTCTTTAGGAGTTAAATTATGGGAACATTTAATTATAAGAAAAGTGGCATTGGGCAGAAAAAAATGTCTCATGCCCGAGGTTTAAAAGAGCTTGTTGCAAAATGATTGATTTCTTAAGTCTTTAAATTAAGAAAAATCTTAAATATAAGAATTGTAGGCGTTACAGTGGGTGGATTTTACCAAAGCCATTTTATAAACCTTCCCAAAGCTAGCTACTATAACAACAAAAAAAATTAAATTTTCAAATCAGTCGTATGCATTGAAGACAAACTCATTTCATTTTCATACCAGTTAATGTTTTCAAATTCTTCAATTTAAAAAATAACAACTTTAGTGTTTATAGGCAGGAGCTATACAGATATTTCTGTAAAATAAAAATATAAATTAAATAATAAGTTATTTTCGTTGTCATATTTTGGCTTGTTCTGCAACAGTCCGACCCTGGACAAAAATTCTTTACGAGATGAGGGCGCTTCCAAATGACGAATTTACTTAATTTAGCTTGAAAGAACTACGCGTACCTACCTTACCTAAATACCTGCCGACAATTTATAAATAAATATTTTACTCATTGTAGATAGATTATATTTTTTCTCGTCTTCATACTCATTATATATTGCAGATTATACCTTTTAGTACGTGTACGAGTAGATAGGTAAACATCTGTTGATTGACACTGATTGTATGAATTTGTTGCACATATATAGCTTCGAATGGAAGTGGGTAGGTGTATGGTTTTTGGTCCTTAAAATAGACCAAGAAGACGAAATATATGTAAATACATATGTACATATGTTTCATTCGAAACAGCAATCATCGTTCAACTAATGATGAACAAATAATTTTATTTGCGGCCACATAGTGTGTCTTCTTACAAAGTTATCCAATTCTTGTCAATAAAATGAAGCCACCATCTTTGAACACACACAGACCCATCCACGAGTTATATTATGTATGTAGTTTAAGCTGAAAGTTGAGCTGAATTGTATATTTCTTATTTTTTTATTTATTTTATTTTTTTTATGAAATATACCACAATTAGGTGGTAGACATGCAATTGAATACAAAATGTTGATTGATGCCGAAAATACGGACATTCGACATTATGAAAAAGAAAAACACACCCCCACAAATTTGGCAGGGGAAAACTCTCTACAGCTATATTGCTGTCAGTGACAGAAACATATTGACGGACCGATTGACATAAAGAGTAATTGCCTGATTTTGGAAACATGAGTTCTTTAGATTGTTTCTGTTTTGTATTATTTATTTTTTTAAGTCAGGAAAACTCATGATTTTTCTAACCTGATTCTACTATAAAATATTAAACCAGAATATATTTAATATGATATTTAATTTATTAAAATTACGAAATTTTCGCTAAAAGAAAAATTATTTCAGCTGTTAATTTACTAAAATTAGTAAATAATATATTTTTTTTAAATAATCTGACCCACAATGCAATATCTTTTGTGTATTGCCTAAAATTCTCTGTTACACTATTATTAATTCCGTCGATAATTATGACTTTTTGAGAATTTTATATATTAGAGCAACTTGCCTGTCTATTTTTTTTCTTTAACTCTCTATTCAGAAGATTTTTCTTACAAAACTCTGTAAACTTAAACTGTAATAATTCTCTCTTAATTAAATCATTTAAATAAAACTTCATTAATTGTTGAGCACTTAAAGGAAGCGGTTAGTTTTATTTAGCAATATTCTATAAACTTTATTTTTTTAAAAATGTCAGAGTCATTCAAGAAGGAACAAAATCAAATATAAGAAAAATAGGCGTGGCAATGTGTGGATTTGATAAAAATCATATAGGTTTACATAATTTCAGCTTTCTACCATCATACAATACGCTGAAAACCCAAATTTATTAAGTTAAGTACTAGGCGTGGCAGTAGGTTAATGACTAAAAAAAATTAAAAAGATTGTGCTCTATATTCAAGAAAGCTATATCTTTTCACTGAATAAGAATAAAACTGAATATAAAAAGTAGACATAGGTTAAAAGCGGGTGAGATGGCGCAGCGGGGGAGATGGTACACCTTTTATATCTCATACATTTATTATTCAATAAACAAATTTAAAACCTTTTTGTATTTATTTTCTCATTTCAAATCGAAGTAACTACTATTCGTAGGTTTGTATGCGATGCAAAAAAAGAAAAAAATGCAATATCAAAATTATGTGAAAATTTTTTTGTACAATTTTTGTTTGCACTTTTTTTCTTCTCAGTTTTATATATTGCCTCAATTCATACAAAAAGGTATTAGCTACAACTTGTCTATATGAGAAGTTTTTTTTAATTCCAATCGGATTTTTTTGTCTTTTTAAGATTGAGAGAAAATGCCAAAAAGGGGGAGATGGCGAAGTTGGTGCATTCCACAGCACGATTTTTCACTTTAGTATAGTGTGGCTTTATACCATCTCACCCGAATAATCATTATTTCCACTAAAGATAACTTGGTATAAACCTTGTGTAATATGAAATTTTGTTAGGTATAAAAATAAGTTTTAGGGAACTTAATAAACGTTTGTAACGATGCGATTTTTATTAATTCACTGACGCCCATGTACAAAATCGTTTTATTTAAAGAAAACAAATTAAAACAAAATAGAATTTGTAATAGTTTATACAAATTGTAAATACCAGGGCTATTAGCCATAAAATTCTCTCAAAGCTGCAGTTAATAATATCAATAAATAGCTGGGTCCGCAAACTTTGCCGCAACCATAATTTTAAGGAATGTGGCAACGTATAAACCTAAAATACAGCCTGCAACATTTTACTCACTAAGGCAACCCTATAGGGTGATGGGAGATGGTTTTTTTTTTTTACTTTTTTAACTAAAAATTAAAATAATATTTTTATTTACTTTAGAAAATTTTTACTTAATTAAAATTTTTATTTACTTTAGAAAATTTATATTACACTAGCAAAACCCCCGCCCGCTTCGCAGGGCGTTAAAACAAATATTTTTTTTTATAAAGAGAAAATTATTAAAAATTAAAAAAAAATGTTGCCGGTGACAGGAATCGAACCTGAGACCCCTCACTTCTAAAGCGGAGATTTTTCCACTGCACCACGAACTCTATTATTTTTTAAATTGCGCAAATTACTAAATATTGTTCAAAATAGTAACCCATGTGACCAATTGAAATTTCATTTCTTTTTTTAACAGATTTTCTTTACTTCTTCTTTACCTTCTACTCTTAGTCCTCTTTAATTAAAAAAAAAATTAAGAAAATCGGTCAACCGGTTTGGCTGGTTAGCGAACGTACACAAAACCAAACTTTAATTTATATACATATATAGAAGATAAGTAATTCAATAAATAATATGTATGTAGGTTATGTTAAAAAATGTGTATGTTTTTTTTTTTTTTGAAAAAATAAAAAGGTATGCCATCTCCCACACATTTACCCTATTTTTATACTGCATATAGGCGGATGTGAAAAATTCACACTTTCTTATGTTTGAAGAAATTTAACAAAACGTCAAATCTATACAAATTTAAGTGTGATGTTTTTGTTGCATTTGAGGCTATTAATATAAAACTTTTGGTAAAGAACAATTAGGTTTGGAACCTAAACAAAACATTGGTTTTATAAAAGAAAATTAAAAATAATTTTTTTTTAAACTTCAGTCTAAACCAAAATTCTCTACTAAATTCACCCTTAAGTTATTGAGAGAAGATTTATACAATGGAACTTGTTGTTTTTTTTTAATATTAATATTTACAAATAATTGGAATAAAACGCCAAATTTAATACTTTTACTTAAATTTTGTTTTGTAGAAAAATAAATTTTTTATTTTCTTGAATTAATGGTTAAAGAAAAATTAGGAAAAGTTGTATGAAGAAATATTACAAAAAAAAATTTAAATGTTTTCTAAGTGGCTGGGTATAATGGTCATAATTTAGGGTACATTTTAGGAAAAGCATATAAATCTATTATAAAAAATAAAGCTGTCCACAAAAATTAACTTTTGTTGGATTTTTCGAAGTTAATAATTTTGTGTAACTATGAGCGCTTCATGTGATGTCCTGGTATTCACTTTGTTTCAAGTACAACAGCATTTCAGAACTACTCTAGCATTTATAGTTCTATACTTAGATACACAAAATAATTCCTAATACTTACCTACAGTTTTGTGTGAACTTAGGGCCTTAAATAAACAATTTAACCTTATACCCATATAAATCGTCAAATTAATTCCAAATTATTATTTTTCACACTATATACCTCACTTCATTATCTATATCTATTTCTATACTGCATACCTACTCTTGCATGAACAAAAATTTCATCTCATTCCCAAAGGCCTAATAATAATTCACACATATTTAATTTGAGATGTCAAACTGTCAAAGTGCAATTCAATTAAATGCATTTTATAGCTGATAATAATTTACCAAATCTATAGATATATATATAGATAGTCTTCCATAAGTATATTTTATGTACGTTGTTTTGGTAGTTTTTGGTTTGTATAAAAATTTAATTGTTTAAAAATTTAAGCACACCTTACTCATACATTATTTATAATTCATAGTTCATTTGTGTTGAAATATTTTGTTTTTTTGTATTTTCTTTTCTGCCGAATCCCAGCCAGAGGCTATAAATTAAAAAAAAAATTAAAGGCACACACATTCGGGATGGAGGTTGTTTTTATTGTTATATTTTTTAGAAAATTAAGGTAAACCTATAATTTTACTTCTACACAATGCAAGTTTTATAAATATTTTTTTAGGAATATTTAATTTCTTTTAATTATGTATTTAATTGAATAATTAAATTAATATTAAATTTTATTTACATCCAGATAATCCGCTGAAATATATTTTGAATTTTAAACTTTACCTAATTATTTTAATTTGATAATAATTAAATAATAAATATTTGTTTTTCTTTGCAGATTATTTATAAATTCAAATGGTAAGCTTAAACTTAATTTATTAATTATTAAAATAACTGTGTCAAACAGTAACATGAATAAAAACAATCAGATTAATCAGATAAACCAAAATTAGACAAAATCATCAAAATAAATAATTTTAAAAACATTCCTTCTTTTCTTAATTTCTGACAAGAACATATAAATTAGTTACATTACATAATAATTATCTAAAAGAACTTGCATGCCGCTAAGAAATTTGAAAAGGTCACGAGAAAAAAAAGTCGCATTTTGAATTTTTATTTTAATATATTGTAAATTCAAACGAAATTCGCATGAATAAAATATATTTTAGGGGTAATTATAGTTTTTTTTATTAAAAAAAAAAAAATAACCAAAGCAATCATTATCCCCAATGGACTTTTGCCCCACTTGGGTGGGTTACAAGTCCACAAATCAATGAGAGACTTTTAACCCACCCTTTTGAGCCAGAAGTGCATAAAAAAGTGGGCCAATATTCTCTAATTTTAGAAAGTAAGTGGGTAATAAGTCAACAAATATTTTCTCGATTTTTTTAAATTACCAAACGTGCTGTTTATTAAGAAAACTGTTGACTTTGGCGCCGGCGAGCACATTAACCTAGCTAGAGCAGTTGTCTGGGATTTAAATGAAAAAATATTGGGCCCTATCGCGAACGACATTTCCCGGGAAATATTTCCCACGTTCGAAAAATTCGTATCGTGAATGGTGTTCGAAATTCCCCTCGGAATTTATTGCTATCGTGAACAATATTTTCATGGGAAATTTGTTGTAATTTCTCTGGAATTTTTTCCCATTTATTTTGGTGGAGAAATTAAGGCGAGACGGAGGAATTGAAACTTTTTTGATAAATAAACACAATTTTTTAATTTTATTATGGGACGAACTCAACAAATCAAATCAAAATAGAACCAGTATTATGGAAAAGAATACTATAGAGACTGGATTTACTACCTACAGGGTAAATAAGATTTGGCAAAATTTGGCCGAAATGCATCTTCATTTTGATTACCTTCTTGCAGCAAAAAACGAAAAATGCAAAACCAAGAAAAAGATCACTCAGTTTATATTTTTCGAAAAAATATAAATTTTTCTTTCTTTGCTCTTCCGCGGTTTGAATTTTGATCTATTCTGGACAAAGCTTTTCCTCGAAAATGTTAAGAAAGTTCGACAAAACTTCACAGAATGTTGACTGGGCAAGACCTCCATCGTGGTCCTTGCCGACTCCTCTTTGGTACCCACCTTCAGCAAAAAAAATGCAGACATGCACTAAGCCTGACGATGTGTGGACACTTGACAGTGTTTTCAGATAGAGGAATTTTGTTCTTCTGCGAAATTTAACACCTCGTTCAAACGGAAAAATATAATTGGCAACATGAAAAATTCAATTATTTTGTTTGTTGTACCCTAGCAAGATATCGAAGAGGACAATTTTATGCAATTTTATACAATTCAGTTGAAATGATCGCACCCAATATTTCTTTCTTCACATGGATGGGGAATTTGTTTGGGATATTTTGTTTTATTGTAAAGGGAATTTCAACTAAAATTTTATTTTTTTAAAATTATGATCCTTTGATAACACTGCACACAATTCGAAATTGATCTCCGAAAATAATTTTGTTTTTTGAATGTTGGTAGTTTTTTCCCTGGGAAAAATTTATTCCGAGGGAAGTTCACGATAACTAGAAATATTTCTTGGGAATGAAACTTTCCGTGGGAACTAAAATTCCCCGGGAGATTCCCGATAGGGCCCATTATTTCTTATTGAATTCTTAAAAAGGCAGGAATAACTGTTTTTTTTTCAATAATTATAAACTAAATATTTTTTAAATCACTAAAGTGTTTTAGAAATCTACAATCTATGGACCAAAAGTCCACAAGAATTTCCTGTGGACTTCTGGCCCACCAAGTTGGGTTAAACATCTACAATAGATTTGTGGATCCACCTATGTAAGTTGGTCGAAAATCCGTTATGGGCTTTTGGCCTTTGGACTTATGACCCTGTGTCTGTAGAATCAGAAGGTCAAGGGAGAATAGCAAGGTTACGACTTAACTGAGCGAAAACAAATGCGATCGAGTCGAACCAAACACATTTCAACTGGATTTCGTTTTATAGATTGATATTCTGTGTAACTGGCACTTTGTGATGTGGAATAGGTATAATTGCATTGCTGTTATTTACATAAACGAAAATAGTTATTTCAATAGAAGATTGGAAAGATTTTTTCAACAAAAAAGAGAACTTATCTTTTCCATGTATTTCTCTAGAGATTGTCAGAAAATTGGCCAGATTTTTAAAAAAAGGTCAAAATAGCCACTTTTTTTAAAGTTCGTATTATAGATCAATTTTCAAATTGGGCAAATGTGATGTGACCAAACTATCGACGCCTTATAAATTTCAGTTTTCTCCTCTTTTGACATTTAAATGCATAATGTAATTAATGTTTGTTAACTGCAACTTCTTGCTACAGTTAACTACTTGTCAAAAAGGTGTCCTTGAATATTTCGTTTAGAATAGTAGTTGTTATTTAGAATTGAGCTGATTATTTTTTTTTATAACAAAATAACTGTTTCAAAACTATCTAATTTATAGAAAATTGTAGGTACCTACCTGTCTAAAACAATTAGCTCCATTTGCTTATAGGTACATATATTTATAAAGTACAACAAAAATAATTATTTAACCCCTTTTCACAAGAGGAAACGAGTTGCTGGAGATTTTTTTGAAGTTTTATTTTAATTTACAATCTCTACCATTCCACCATTTCTCTTACTTGTTGCCGGTTCTCTCCTATAAACTGAAAGTTGCTGGAAACTCAGTTTCCCCGTGTGAAAGGGGACTTACTTACTTATAGTAGTCCGGCCGGCGACCGCCAGATATCACAGAATCTAAAGGCAAGTTCATGCGATCACATTGTGAATTATATATTTTTTTTTAATCAAACACAACTTTTTAGTTATATGAATTATTTATTTTATTTTGAAATTTTTTTTAATATTAATTTTCAATGAAAAAAATATTGCCTTAAATTGTGTTAAATAATAATCACGTTATTTTTGAAAATAAATCTGAAAACAAAAAATGCAAGTGACCAAACAATGTTGCAGTTACCCTATGTATATATTAAAAGAATCTCACTCAGCAAGTAGGTATAGTGAATGTTATTTTTTATTTAGATACTTTTTATCGCATTGGATAGGTATTTCTCTCCCCCTCACTCTCATGATATCACTTTCATGCTATCTTGCTGTCACTTTTAATAATTTCAATCAAAAAAAAAAATAAAAACAAAGACATAAAACATAAACTAAAGTAAAACTGTTCACACAGCAAAACAATAAATTAATTTAATAAATTTAATTAAAAAAAAAAATAAAATGCATTGCTATGTTCATTTCATCCTTTTGATATACCCCACCCAGAATCGTCATCATCAATGTTTGTTCGGTTTGGTCTGCCTTTTGCCTCTCTTTAAAGAAGTGCGCACTTGCGTTTCGATTTGGGGCGCATCACCGGACACAACACCGACCTAATAGCCTCATCGAAGACAGTCTTCAATCCTTTCTGCGTTAATGCCGAGCACTCCAAATACTTGACAGCACCAATCTCTTTAGCCATAGCCAAACCTTGTGGATAAGTTATTGGCGATAGTTTCTTATCTTTCAGCTTTTCATTGGTTAACTTATCTTCGCGCAGATCCAACTTTGTTCCAACCAAGATGATGGGCACACTGGGACAATGATGACGCACCTCGGGATACCACTTAGCACGAACGTTCTCAAACGAAGCTGGATTCACCAGCGAGAAACAAATAAGAAAGACATCAGTTTGTGGATAGGAAAGTGGTCGCAAACGATCGTAGTCCTCTTGTCCAGCTGTATCCCAGAGGCCCAGATTTATGGGCTTGGCGTCGACCATAACATTTGCCGAGTAATTATCGAACACCGTCGGGATGTATTCCCCTGGGAAGGCATTTGTTGTATAGCTGATAAGCAGGCATGTCTTACCTACGGCTCCATCGCCCACAACAACACATTTTATAGCTTGCATTATTCTCGAGTATTTTCAGTGTTCTCAGGTATTCCTGTTCAGCCTTTCAATGTCACAATCACAACAACAACGACCACGACAAAAAGATAGCTAGCTTCACAGATTATGGCAAGAAGGCAAAGGTGAAGTTTCTTCGAGTGTTTTTTTTTTCTTCGTTCTTTTTGTATCTTGTTATTTATTTTATTCTTTTCAGATAACAAACTTGTTTCCTTTTTTTCGAATCAAAAATAATTCAGCACCAGAATTTAGATAAGAAAATGCCACACACACGAAAATATCTTTTGGAATAAAATTCTCAATTAAATTGTTTTTCCAAAAAAAAAAATCAAATTAAATTTGATGGAAGTGGACAAAAAAAAAAAAACACACCCAAACTGATCACACTTTGTTCAAACACTAGCGCGATACTGTTCTTTTTTTTAATATTTCTATGAGATCGTTTTGCTGCAGATAGAGAGATCCGATCCAATCCGAATCCAAACTATATACAGTTTTCCTATTCTTGTTTTCGGTTTTGATAAATTGCGAGTAAAGTAAGTGTATGGGTATCTCTTACTCTATCGTACACATGTTTGTGTTTCATTTTGGTTGGAATGAGGAGTGGAGTAGCAGTGGTTGAGTGAAAAAGAGCAACCGAAAATTGTTTTTGTTGAGTGCATGCGTGGTTGGCGTAGTACTTGATGATCAAAAATGGATCTGAGTCACCCGCATCGATATTTTTGACACTGACAGTACACACTAACTGGGTTTTGCTATTGAAGTGCAAGAAGAACACAACATCATAGTTTTTAGTTTTATTTATGATGTTATCTCGCTCTGTGTTATGTCAGAAACGATGTAGTTGTCTCAATTTTGTTTGAATGATTTTTCTTATAGGAATTTTAATCGAACAGCCAGCCTTCCCTTTGGTGCGATGTTGGTTGTGTGTTGTGTCATGTCTTTTTTCGTTGCTGTGCAGTGTTGCCGAAAGTACTCCCATAGGAGTATTGTACTCCTTTCAACACCTCCGTACTCCTGTACTCCTCCTTTTACATTCGTACTCCTATTTTTTTTAAAGACCTAAAATATCTTACACTTGCAGCAAAGTGTAATGTTAACCTTAATAAATTTAATTCACTTCAAATTTAAATCAAATTTGGCAGCATTTTAATCTTCCAAACTGTCGTCAAAAAGGGAATTTCCCTCTTTCTTGTTTTTTTTTTGTAACTGATTTTTTTTTTTTTAATAAAGTTTGAAAACTAAAAATGTCTGTACTACTATTTTTTTCAAAATACTCCTCTTTTTTGGCTCCAGTACTACCTTCAAATATTTCTTCCCGGCAACACTGTTGCTGTGTGATGAATAAACATGCAGGGGTGTTTGTTTTTTCAGTGTTGATCGTTGCCAGGCCTTTTTGCTTCCGATATACATAATAATGTAGTACGAACGAAGGTAGATTACTCATTTATAGCAATTTATGCGCCATCTTCATCTTCAAAAATTCAACTTTATTTGAACACTTTTATATTCAATATTTTCCTTGCTTATTTTTCGGCAATTTTTGGTTTTGCTTTTTGTTTATATTGAGGGAAATTTTACTGCATTAGCTTTAAATTTTCCAATAAATGTGCCTGTATTGTACAATATATGTAGGTACTATTTTCTGAATAAAATCTAACGGCCATATTATTCACTCGATTCATCCAGATTTTAAACTTAAATGTATTTGGATGTATATTATAAATACAAATACAAATTTAATTAAATACATGGCGGTGAATATTGTGGCGGTAACTGAACACGCCTTAGAAAGTGACAATTCATGGAAACAAGTAACCAAACATACCTAATTTTTTTATAAATTTGTAACTACTTAAGCATTTGGTGATTTTATATTTTAACTTTAATAAAATGTAAAACAAATCTTGAACCTACGATGCCTACTCTTTTAAAATTTGTATCATTCTAAAAACTCTTTGACATCTCTACTTGAATCTAATATTTATATAGAAATTATTTTCATAACAACACAAAAAAAAGAAAACTAAAAAAAATTGTCTTAATTTATTCTGTTCTTAATTTGAAATTGTTCTTCTAGATGAGAATTGTATTAATAATTTTCTATAGAACATAGGTATAAGCTTTCTGTTGATTTTTAAAAATCCATCAAAAAACATTTTTTTCGATTAGATTTTTTTAAATTGGTATTAGCCGTGTTTTTTTGGGAATCTATACATAGTACAGTAAGAAATTCCCAAAAAAAAAACGCATCGGCAGTAGTCTGGTTTTTATATTTCACGTTTGGCACTACCGAATAACAGCTGTCAGAATAATTTAAAAAAAAATATAAATAAAAGAAAGTTTGCTACAAATGAAAAGGAAAACAAAAAATAACTTGAGCCAAAAATTAATTATAGTTACATAAAATGGACAATTTTTCAGAAGATATGGTAAGAAAACATAGAAAAAGATATTCTTTCTTAAATAATTTATTCATGAAATAATTGTAGATTTTGCGTGAACTGTTGGAGTCCAGTGAAAGTGGAAACGAAGCTGAAACTCTTCGGCCCTCGCCGCATAAAAATCCAATAACGCTTCAGTTCTTTCTTTTGTCCAGTTCATTCTAAACTTCCTACTGATAAGAATTGTTAAATCATATAATTTATATTAATTTCCTTTTTACCTTTTTCCTTTGTCAGACATTTCGGTTTCAGCAATAAAAATAAATTCTTCAGGAAAAGGCAGCGATAAACATATGTTTCAGGAAAGGGGTTTGTTCGTAGATTATGGTCGAAGTAAGTTGTGGTTTATGTATCATGTAGTAGATGACGTCATCGGCGATCAGTTTTGTTAGATCATATAATGATTTTTTAACTGAATTCTATGTAGTTCTTCAATCAGAAGTGCATTTAAATGCATTTTTATTTAAATCAAGTTTTAAAAAAACCGATAACGAATAAAATCAATTGATTTTTTTGGTTGAATCGAAAATGATAGATTGATTTTTTTGGTCAATGGAAAAACAGCCATGAAAAACACACAACTACTTTATAAACACAGCCATCGAGATGCAAATGATAGTCAATCCCACCAACATCTGAAAACAAAACCACCAAAATTCCATTCGATACTCGAATAAACGTCACAAACCTATCCGCAGTAGGATTCTACTTCTGCTTTTATTGGCAGTAATTCTACTGTGGATGTTGTATTTGTAACTCGTGTAAAATCCTACTGTACTGTGAATAGCTTTTCCAAGAAAACACGACTATTGTCAACTACATGCGAGAGTCAAGGTGCCAAGTCCAATGAACGAATTTTTTTTACTAAAAAGGGTAAAAATAAGGGTTAGGTTTTGGAGAGGGGACAAGAAAATTGGGTATTTTATATTTAAGTATCTTAAGCTTTAAAGCCTATTACGCAGTTCGGAAAAAATTTTATTTCTCACACAATTTTTGGCTCGGATTTTTCTTTAGCAAAAGTATCTATCCCATATAATTTTTCCAAGGCAAATAATGTTCGAAGCATTGTTTTACTAGACAAAATGTTGAACTTTCATGAATATCAACAGAATATTTTCGTTAGAGTTTTACCAATATTAAAAGATATTATGTGAACGATGACCAAAAAATATAAATTAAAATATAAAAAATAGTTACGCGAATAGATTAAATACAACAGCTGTTTTCACTGTCAGTGGTGTAGCTAATAGGAAAGGGTTCAAGGATGCCACATAGGTACTAATTGCTCATAAAGTAAGTGCGGGAGCATTTTTTTTTAAAGGAAAATGAAAATATACTGAAATTTCATTAAAATGATTTTAATATGACAATATACACTCGGAATAAATGATGTATGTAAAGCATTTTTGTAGATACTCATTTTTTATGTTATTTTCATATACAGCCCTATTCTGCTATCCGATCCGATCCGATTTTTCGATTCACGTGAATTGTTCACTTAATTTGTGATAAATTATTCTTTAAACTCTTCAATCTTAAGAGTTCAAAGCTCTACCAATAATTATTTTTGAAGTTCTTGAGAGAATCTACAGCCGTATCTATTAGATTTTCTTAAAACTTCTCTTAGATGTCATTTAGTTAAGTGCGCTTAAATATTTAAATAGCCTTTAAATGACGTCACTTAAATTCTTATCTATAATCGGTTTCGCATTGATACTTAACTAAACAACGATTTTGTCACGTAACGTAAACGAATCTACAAATTGCATACTTTTAGGCTGTTTTTTTTGACAGCTTCCAAAAAAAAAATTTAAACAAAAAACCAGCTCATTACCAAATAAGAGGGAAAGAGAAGCATCTGGATGTATAGTCCAAAGCAAAAGATCGAAACCTGACTCCATTTTGCTTTATTTTTTTTCGTAAATTTAATAGCGAAAATTTTAAACGATTTCTCTAATAAATAAACAAAAATAATTCTTCCCTAACGTCAAAATATATTTAAGAGGGCTTTAAATAACCTTTAAACGCGGTAAATGCTAAAATTGATTATAGATACCTATTTCCCACTTAAGAGCTATTTAGAGGTATTTTAGTAACTCTAAAATACCTCTAAATAGCTCTTAAGAAGGCTTTAAAATTTTTTAATAGATACGGCTGCTATTAATTATTTATTGTTAGTGTTGCCGTTATTCTTTTTAAATAGCTTTTAACGGCCTTAAGTCCACAAAAATTTGGCTTTTCGGCGATCTCACTTGGACTCATCAGTTTACTAGTGAGGTGAGGCCCTTGTCAATACGCAATTTTTGTTACATTAATTTCTTGACGAATGTCTAGTGTGAACTACATCCAACAAGACTAGAAATCCTAATAATTAATTGTTGTTGTTTTAGAAAATAGAAAAAGAACTTCTCTCACAAACGAATTTTTTTTCTTAAAAAATGATGCCCAAGAATTATTTTCCAACATATTGACACCCTGCTGTGCCCAAAACTCTCAAGTAAAAATTAAAATGAAAATATCGTTGATGCGGTAGCTTTTATTTAAGGAATTAAAAAATATAATTATGATGAAAATACGCGTAATTATGTATTCTTGTTTTCATATTATCTTAGGTTCATAGTATAACTGAAACGAAACTTGCATTTTAATAATAATTACATAACATAATAAATATTTAAGTTTTATATCAGCAAACAGGTCTTAATAACTTTTTCTGCAACCGTTTTATGTTTATTTTTTTTTTTTTTAACTTATTATTTTTGATCGTCATCAGATTTCTGTTTGAAACAATAAAAATTTTTGTAATTATTTCTTAATGGGAATATGAGATTTAAAAAAAAAAAAACTGATTTTCCTTACCTATAATTGAAGTGTTTGTAGAGAACTCGAATCTAGTTCTCGTGGCTGAGATTCGCATGTCGTTTTTACTTCACTATTTATCTCTTCGTTATCAAGTGGCATCAACACTGATCTGGCAGTTGTTTCAAAAACTTCTTCCAAACCGACTTTTGTAAAAGCAGAACATTCCAAATATTTAAGAGCACATATCTTTTTGGCCAACTCAATTCCTTCAGCGTGCTCTATCGGTTTTTCATTATTGATTTTGAGCTTGTCCAATGCTTCTTTATCATGACGCATATCAATTTGAGTACCAATTAATATAATTTTAGCAAAAGGACAATATTTTCTTGCTTCTGGGAGCCATTTAAGCTCAACATTTCTAAATGATTTCAAATTCATAACAGAAAAACAAATTAGAATAACATCTGTGTGTGGAAGCGAAAGATATCTCAAACGATTGAAATATTCTTGTCCAGCTGAATCGACAATATGTAATTTTATTTTAATTACTTCAATTTCAATAATAGAACTATAATGATCATAAACTGTTGGTATGTAATTTTCTGGTAAGGAATTATTTGTGTAACTGATCAACATGCAAGATTTGCCAATTTCTGTATCACCAATTACGGAACATTTAATTGTTTCCATTTTTTTTTTTTTATAAATTCAACAAAAATTCTCTGCAACAAAATATAGGGTAGGTTATATAAGAATTCCCTTGTGTGATATTTTGGGTTTCTTTTGGAAATCTTGTTTCTTCGCCAGAAATCACAGCGAAACTAAATGACATTCAAGAAAATTTAAACTAAAAAACCATTAAATTATTTAAAAATTATTACAAATAACCTACATATATGTACATATATACTTTCTGAATTTTTTTATTTTATGAAATGAACAGCTTTATTTGCTGAAATCATTTCATGAAATGAATAAGTTTTTTGTTTTGTTATGACCTTATTATTACTTATTAAGTTTTTTTCTGGTGATTCAAAACCTTGGCTTGACCGCCATATGATTTACAAGCAGTTATGATTATGACTAAAGTTCGAAATATTTAAAGAACACATTACAGTAACATTATCAAATTTTTCATTTTTGTTCAGTTCTGCTCTGCGCAACTGTCGAAATCGGAGAAAATAGCGATGACAGATATTTTTCTCACTCAAAAGGTGAGTAAGCGAATCCAAGTTTTTTCCTTATGGGGTTTCCATTGGTAAAATAAATCAATTTATTTTTGGTTTGGATCTGTCAAAAATACAATTTCCCTTTTTTTACTTTCCATGGGGCAAAATAAATTGATTTATTTTTGATTTTAAATCAAATTTGAAAATCTAAATTTTTCGGCAGATTTACCCCTCAATTTAGTAACACCAATACAAATTTATGCTGTCAGCTTGACAAATGTGGTTTTTAATTTGAAATTTATTCGTTTTGTGAAAAGTTTGCTCAAATTGTTAAATAAACACAATCCTATTGAAAAATGGAAGCAGTTTTATATGAATTATTAAATTCATCAACATCATCTTCTTCTGATTGAAGAATTTTTCGAAATAATGAAAATTCTATTTACAAAGGAAAAGAACACCGCGTAATAGATTTTGTAAAGGATGTAGTTTCACAGGAAAGAAAGTACGCCAATACAGTGGCAACAAAAAAAAATCAAATTGAATTGTGTTCCAATCGCCAAGAAAAAAATCAATTTTTTTCATTGAAATCTGAATTTACCAATGGAAAATCCCATTAGTGTTTTGACAGCTTAACTGAGAAATTTTTCTGAGGAACCATGTTCATGTAACTGAGATTGATGGAGATCTCCGAGATCTCATTTCCCTGAACATGCCTATTTCACAAATGTGTGTGTTTTGTTGTTATTTCTAATAATGCGGTAGGTATGGAGATTTTGTGGGCACTCGAACAGCTATTTTTAATTTCTGACACTTTCAAATTTGACAACCAGGGAAGTTAGTTTCCTCAGTTTTATGTTTTGTGCAAAATAGCTAAGTACATAATACAGGTAGGAGATTTGCGATGTGCATAAAGTGGTATTTATTTCCAATGTGGCGTGAGCTGTGTGGCACGTAGCACCATATCATCCAATTCAGGCTAAATGAAGTTGGTAATCATCAACCTATAGAGCTCGCCGTTTACGGTTATAGCCTGTTTAACTTCGTTCTCAAAGAAATATGGACCGATGACACCGCCAGCCCAAAATCCACACCAAACAGTGATTTCATCGCGATGCATTGAAAGCTCTTGGATTTCATGTGAATTGGTTAGTATCTTTCCAAATTCCACAATTTTGTTTGTTGAAATACCCATCCATCCAGAAATGGGCCTCATCGCTGAGGATGATTTTTTTTTTTGAAGAAAATTAAAGTCAGTTTCCAACTGCTCCAGAGTCCATTTAGCGAACACTTTCAGCTCCTGGGTCAGTTGAATTTTCCAAAATTCGCCAAGTTGTGATCTGCAAAAACCGATTTCTTGTGACTGACGCGAAATCGACTACCACAGATACTCCTGCACACTTTCACGAACAGCGGTTTTCGGCAGATCTTGCGTTTCGTCGACCTACCGATGTTGGTTGATCGTTTACTGAACCAGTGGATTCAAATTTATCCACAGAACTAGTCTTCTCGATAGGACGATTATGGCGACCATAAAATGGGTGAACGTTGCCCAAACAGAACCCCCGTTTTGATAAAACAATTTTATCTTTTTCACGTTTTATTAAACGCTTTATTCATCCATGGTAATTTGGCAAAATAGATTGAATAAATGACAGCCAATTTGACAAATGTAGCTTCAACTGTCAAAGTTCGGAGTCCCAATTGGAAGACCCTTTATAACGGGTGATTTTTTGGCTGGTTTGGTTTTGGCAACACTGGTTTTGACAGCTGACGTGTGTTTAGTACCTTGTGTCACTGTCAAACAGCTTCAGTTTGGTTTGCAATTTAACCATGGATCGTCTTACAAATGAACAACGCTTGCAAATTATTGAATTTTACTATCAAAATTCGTGCTCGGTTCGAAATGTTCATCGCGCGCTGCTTCCATTCAGCGATGAGGCTCATTTTTGGTTGAATGGGTACGTAAATAAGCAAAATTGCCGCATTTGGAGTGAAGATCAGCCAGAAGCATTGCAACAGCTACCAATGCATCCCGAAAAAGCCACTGTTTGGTGCGGTTTATGGGCCGGCGGCATTATTGGGCCATATTTCTTCAAAGATGATGCGAATCGCAGCGTTACTGTCAATGGTGAACGCTACCGAGCGATGATAACAAACTTTTTTTTGACCGAAATGGAAGTTCTTGACTTGCATGATATGTGGTTTCAACAAGACGGTGCCACATGCCACACAGCACGCGAAACAATGGCGCAATTGCGAGGCGAGTTTGGTGAACAGTTAATTTCACGTTTCGGGCCGGTCAATTGGCCGCCTAGATCGTGCGATTTGACACCATTAGATTATTTTTTGTGGGGGTATGTCAAGGCTAATGTCTATAGGGACAAGCTCGCTTCGATTGACGCACTGGAAGCCAACATCCATGCATTCATTCGTGAGATACCGGCTTATATGTGTGAAAGAGTATGCCAAAATTGGACTCAGCGGATGGGCTACCTGAGACGCAGCCGCGGTCAACATTTGCATGAAATTATCTTTAAACATTAAATTGCAAGGTTCAAACTATCGATTTAAATAAATATTTCATTCATTTTTTCGAATTTTTTGTGTTTTTTTTTTTTTTTAAGTTTTAAACCTCTTAAAAAATCACCCATTTTAAGCAACGAGCTGGTCATCGCACGTACCTAATTTTTCATCAATTTAAGCATTTTAAAAAGTGAACAAAAATTTTACAGAGACTTAAAACAATTTGCAAATTCTTAAACGCAAATTTGAAAAGCAAAATACATGCAAAGCAAAAGCAAATAGCTAAATATTTTTTACATTTGCATTTTTGCACAAAAAAACAAAAATCTACTATATTTTGGGATAATCTGCTTTGCAGGGATGTTTACGTTTGCATTTTAAAACTGTCTGCTTTGCATATTTTGCGCAAGTTTACAATTGGCTGCAATGATTCGTGTTTAGTAGTCTGAGAACATAACGCCATCTGTTGGCGATTTTATTTGTTATTTGTTATTTATACATGGGCTCAAAAATTATCCGATTGACAATGCCGTAGTTTTTAGTCAGTCTTTAGAACCATTATTTTCTCCTTTCCATATAAAATGCAATTTTCGGTCGAAATTTTCAATTTTCGCGGTTTCATATATTGCCTTTAGTGTGAATCCATTTTCGATTATTAAAAAAATTTTTTAAATTTTTAAAAGTCTAGATTCGACAGATTGCTGCCGAAGCGGTGGCCAATTTAAAATCACTCGCAACAAAGTTGACTGTATTGTGTTGCACTTGTTCTTGCTAAATCTTCTAAGCGTTTTGCCTGAAACAAATAAAAATTAATTTATATATAAATATTAAATATTCATAAATTAAAATGTTATTGATTTTTTACATTTAAAACTACCAAAAGGTCCACCCTGTATTGTTATGTTTTTAAGGCCTTTCCTGAGTTAAGGTAATTTTATAAAAGCTTTTAAAAAGCATCCAACAATTAAGTTTAAACTAAAAGGGTAGATATAATTTATAAAAATATACATTATTGACAAATTAAAACATCACAAAAAATCCCAAGGATACTAAATGACGAATCTTAACTATAAGCAGACTTAAAGTTTGAAGTTGACTGCTGACTTTAGTTTTAATAAAAGCATATTACGTGCTGTATTAACTTAAATAATTAATATTATTATGAATAAATTAGTAATAACACAATTACTCATTAATTTATTTTAACAAATAAAATCTTAAAAATAAGTCATATTTACTCGTATTGCTAAGCTTTTTTTGTTTGTTTGTTTTTTTTTGAGGATTTCTTGGCATTCAATAATTTTAGTAAAACTGTGATTATTGACGGAGAAACAAGATTTAATAAAATAAAAAAAAAAAAAACATCACAACTTTCATAGTTATATTTACATAAGAGGAATTCCAAAAGAGTTTTATAAAAAAAAATTAAAATAAATGGAAACCATTAAATGTGTTCTAATTGGTGATGAAGAAATCGGCAAGAGTAGCATGTTGAAGAGTTACATGCATAATTCCTGTCCAGGATACTACATACCAACACTATTTGACAATAATTATAGTTACACTTTTGCCAATAGGGGAAGAAAAACTACAGTCGATCTTTTTGATACAAGTGGATCAAAGCATTGTGATCATTTTCGCTCCCAAGCATATCCACAAACTGATGTCATTCTAATTTGTTTTTCTGTTATGAATTCGAAATCGCTTAGAAATGTTGAACTCAAATGGCTGCCAGAAGCAAAAGAATATTGTCCAAATGCTAAAATTATATTAGTTGGCACAAAAATTGATTTACGTCATAATGAAATAGTAATAGACAAGCTTAGAATGAATAACCAAGAATTTGTCACTCGCTGCGAAGGAATTGAGATGGCTAAAAAGTTATGTGCTTTTCAGTATATGGAATGTTCTGCTTTAACACAAGCTGGCTTGGAAGAAGTTTTTAAAGTAGCTACCCAAACAGTGTTGTTGCCACTTGAAACACCGAACATAAAAATGAAATTTCTGCAAGCGTATGCGACTCTCAGGCGGAAGATAAAACATTTACAGTAAGTACAAGGAGTCTCCTGTCTTTTTTATATTTATGAAATAAATAAATGTTTTTTTTTTATTTAGTGTGAAACAGAAATCTGAAGATTAACCACGAGTTATTATGCCAACAAAAAATTTAATAAAAAAGCTTAAAGGAAAACAAAAAATCTGTAAAAATATACGATTTTCTATTTTTTGTTAGAATTTTAATTTTTTTTAATTTTAAGTTACATTATTCTAAGTATTTTTCATATTAATTGTATTTTTGTATATTTCCATATATTATATTTTTATTTTATTTAAATAAAGTCTTATTTTAAGACATCATGATGCTGTCTCTATGACACACTTCTTTTGCACTTCTTTGAAAGGCAAATCATTTAAAAAACATTAGGGTGACTTTACACAGAAAAAGCAGTGGAGAAAAAAAAATCAAATAAAATCGAAAGAAATTGTCTACTTGGTCTTTTTTATTAAACAACTTATAAAATTGAATTAAGAACAATGCGAAGTCCACCATTTGAATTCTTTAATTTTTTTTACTTACGAGACATTTTTTTTTATATAATAAAATTTTGTAAACTATATTATTTCCACTACTACTATGTATTACTATTTTTTATTAATGTAAAGGGTGTCTTTTTTAGAGGTACAGAACTTTGAAATGGAATAAAACAAAGATGATTTTTTTAAATTGACATGAAATTTACTTTATTCGAAATATAATCTTCTGGCATTATATTTTAAATATGATTTCTGGCATATGACCGCCACGGCTGGCCCGGACGTAGTCTAATCTGGAGGTCCAATTTTCTATGATTTTTTCCAATATTTGTGGCGTGTATCGGCAATAACGCGGCGAATGTTGTCTTCCAAGTGGTCAATCGTTTCGGCCTTATCGGCGTAAACCAGTGACTTCACATATCCCCACAAAAAATAGTCAAGCGGCATTAACTCGCACGATCTTGGAGGCCAATTCACGGGTCCGTAACGTAAAACTGTGTGGTTACAAAACGTTTCCTTCAATAAATCCATTATGGCACGAGCTGTTTGATATGTTCTGCCGTCTTGTTGAAACCACAGCTCCTGCACATCATGGTTGTTCAATTGATGAACGAAAAAGTCAGTAATCATGGCTCTATAGCGGTCACCATTACCGTAACGTTCTGACCAGAATCGTTTTTAAAGAAGTACTGACCAATGACCAAAGCACATCAAACAGTCAGTTTTTGTGGATGTATCGGTGTACATACACTTGACGATTATCATCTCTCCAAATACGGCAGTTTTGTTTATCCATTTTGACGTATCCATTCAACCAAAAGTGAGTTTAAATCACTAAACAAAATTCGCTTATGAAAATTGGGATCAACGGCAATCTTGTTTTGGGCCGAATTTACACAATTTGGAAGCGTTGTTTAGGTGTCAGTCTATTCATGTTGAAATGCCAAACCAAACTAAAAATAAATCACTTGACAGCGAACAAAATGGCCATCAGTTAAAATAATGTTTCCAACTTAAAGTTCTATACCTCTAAAAAAAATTTTGAAATTTATTTTTTTTAAAATCTATTTGTTATTAAAATAAAAACTATGTACACGGAGAAAAACCACTTATTGAAAATCTGTCAATTATGGGTAAAATACAGCAGAGTATTACTGTTAATATAGATCCTATAGAGTTATTTGGTAGAAATAAAGAGACCGAATTCGTTTAAAATTAACTAACATTCTTAAACCAGTACTGCTGGATTGCAATTGAAATAACAAACCTAAATTTTTTGAAATAATGGTTTTCGCCACCAACATGTTTAGTTGATATTAACCAATTGAATCGCTTGATACTAACTAACACACCTCATTACATTTAACAAACCTAGTTTTAGCTTACTTGATTAAATTATTCAGTTAATACTAATTAACTTACTTTGTTTGAATTTAACAGTCTTAGAAAAATTTTACAAACGTACTTGGTTGATAGTAGCAGACAGACTTTGTTGATATTGACCAATATAATTCAACATATTCTAAAATTCATGTGACCAAGTCTTTACTGTTAAAGGCCAAAATTGGGAAAAAGGGCTTTGGATGGAAGATATGGATGGAAGAGTGTGTTGAATGCAACAAGAAAATTCAAGCAGAATCGATTGCTGAAGGGCAGGGCAAGTTGCAAGTATGAGGAACACAGTTTCTCTTGCGAAGGCAGAACAAAAAGTGATCTTTTTTTTTATTCAATTAGGCATTTATATTCAATTATTTAAATAAAATAATATCAATGAGTTATTATAAACATCTAATATAATATCAACAGTATATGACATTATGGGGTATTATTTAATTTTCAAAAAAAAAAAACAAATAAGTAGGGGTATTGCTTTCTTTAAAAAAAAAATACAAATACTTTCAAAACAATTCAGAGTTTTTTTTATTTTTTATTTTCCCTGGCCTTATTGCATGGAGCATATTTTCACTATAAAAAATTGTCCCAATTTTGAGGCTCTCTTTAGTTTCAACTTTTGGAGATGCATTTCATGGGGCCTATTTTCGCAGAGCCCGCCAAATTGAACACTTTTAAATATGTGTTTTTGTTTGGTCCTTTTTTAAAGCTGATTTAAGATGACAATATAATAAAAGAGACCCTCTTTTTATCCTTACCCAAAAGTCATTTCCCGCTGCGCTGCTGCTTTGAATAGTTCGGCCGGTAGACCCCCTACAGCAACAGCCCTGTAGAATTTTAGTTAGGTGTTGGTAAAGTGGACAATCATTTTGGCCATCATCGATATGGTGTGACGTCATTTCTGTAGTGGTACTTACACGTCGGGTTAAGGTTTTCTATAGCCTGCCTTAAGAAGTTTTCCAGAAAAAAAAGACTCCTCGTGTGTACTTAAATAATAATTTTAAAAGACAATATTTTTATTTAAATACCTAACTCTTCTCTTCTGCTATTGTTGGCAAAAACAGAGATGATGATCTTACAATAGCTTTTAAAACTTCTTCCAAATTCACTCGCGATGTTAAACAAGAATATTCCAAATATTTAAAAGCACATATCTTTTCTGCCATCTCAATTCCTTCGCTATAGGTTATCGATGGTTTTTCATTACTGATCTTCTTGAATTCATACTTTGCTGCTGATGCCTCCTCATTATTGCTCTTATAAATTTTAGTTCCAATTAATATAATTTTAGCAGAGGGACAACATTTTTTTACTTCCGGATACCATTTAAGTTCAACATTTCTAAATGATTTGACATTCATTAATGAAAAACAAATTATAAAAATATTAGTATTTGGATATAGAAGTTTTCTCAAACTAATATAACGCTTTTGTCCAGCTGTGTCCCAGAGACTTAGAATTATTTTTCTTCCATCGACTTCGATAGGAAAAGAAATATGATCAAAACCTGTTGGTATGTAATCTCTTGGATTGTTGCCATCAGTAAAACTTATAATCATGCTAGTCTTGCCAGTATCTTCATCACCAATTACGACACATTTAATAGTTGTTCTTGTCATTGGGTTTTATTTGTTTAAAATCCCAACAAAGTTCTTTTATCAGATGATTATGATTAGGTATATGTATATGTATTTTTGTGAATCAATTTTTATAGTTTATTAAAAACTTCTATCTAAAGGTATCAGAAATCACAATTTTTTTACTAAATGAAATGCAACAAACCGAAATTACAACCAAAACAAAATAAAACATACGAAAGCTTTAATGACTGTGAAATCGACAAGAATTAAAGAAATAAGAAAATGAGTAATTTATTTATTATTATGTTAATCATTTAGCTAAATCAGAAATATGATAATGGACAAATTTTTCTCCATAAAAAAATGAACAAGCGTATGCTTAATTTTTTTCTTCAGTATTTTACACCAAAACTGAGAAATATTTACTGAGGAATACAGTTTAAATACATAATCTGAGATAGCTGATTTAATACTTAACATTTTTATTAGGGAAAATGATACATTTTAGTTAAAATGTATAAATTCTATTTTAAATTGTTTCATTTGTCATTTTAAGTTAACTTTCGGAAATATTACAATTTGTACCAAATTAGCACGAATTAAGTTAAAAACCTTACAATTTGTACCAAGTTATAGAAAAAAAACCTGAAATCCATTTAAAGATCTTTTAAAAGCTCTATCTATCAAAGTAAATCATATTCACAATATTATGTTAGTTAAGTTTTAAACAAATTAAATTTAAAAAGAAAATCTGAAGCCGATAGGTGGCGCTGTTGTAAAGTTATTAACAAATTCTATATTTACGTTATAGAAGGTTGAAATTCTTTAATCAAGTTTTTTTTTAAAAAAAACTAAAATATGACGTGGGAATTTTTTTTTGAAAATACAGCGATAATTTTAATAATAATAATTTGCAATTTTGATTCAATCGTTAAATTAAAATCTTTTACTTAAAATATTTTAAACACCTTAAACCATAACATATGAAATTTTTTAAATATCCATCAAAAACTTACAAAACATTTACAAAATAACTTTTCAGTAATTATCAATTTCTTACAAATATATAATAAGTTGTCATATACATATCTATAGATATTTTCTTTTGTAATTTTTTTACCCAGCTTACCTATATTTTTTCATCCCGTGCGAAGCCGGGATAGGTCAGCTAGTACTACAATAAATAAATAAGCTTTCAGATAAATGAAACATAAGAAACAACAATAATAAACATTTTTAATATTGATTGAAAATTTGTCACTTTTTCTAAATAAAAAAATATTAACATATAACGTGCTATGTTTTTCTATGTAAAAATTAATAATGTAAAAATTATTACAACTAATTAAAGATAAACTAACAACAAGTACCTAATAAACAATTCGAAATAAAAAAATTGTTAACCGTTTGTGAAGGGTTGCTTTGCTAACTTCTTATGAATAATAAAAAAAAAAAACATAGAAAACGTTGCACGACAAAATTTAAACTTATTAAAAACTAGATAACGGTAAATTCACTATTCACTATAATAAGTTTTTACCCCTTTTTGAAGGAAGCAAATCAGCAAAAAAAAAAAAAACATAGAAAACATAGCACAATAAAATAGAAATTATTACAGCTAATTATAATCTAACTAAAGACAAATTATGAAGAAATTTACAAAATTTTAAAACCTTTGTGAGGGGTGCTTTGCTAAATTCTATAAATTAAAAAAAAAAAATACTCAAGAAAAACATAGAAAACATTGCACAATAACATTGAATCTATTAAAACGAATTAATTAACTAATTAAAACACTAACTAACGGCAGTTTAATTATTAACTATAACGAGTTGTAACCCCTTTTTGAAAAAAGCAAACCAGCAAACAAAAAAAAAAAACATAGAAAACATTGCTTGACAAAATTGAAACTGTCACAACTCACAACTCATTAAAACAGCTTTAGGCATAATATCTTTATAGATTCAAAATAGCTTTTAACAGCCTTTAGTCCACAAAAATTTAGGCGTTTCGTCCCGGCGATCTCACTTGGACTCATCAGTTGACTAGTGAGGACCTTGTCAATACGCAATTTTTGTTCAGTTCATCTAACATAGATTTCATGACGAATATCTAGTGTGAACTATATCCAACAAGACTAGAATTCCTAGTCATTAAATTGGAAGTTTTTGTTTTTGTTTTTTTGCCCAGGGCCTGGCATTGTTTATATGAAGGTTTTTTTTTAATAATACAAATTCTATATACTACTGAAATACATTAGCCAAGTAGAAGACTTAGCACTATTTAATATAGAAGTAAAAACAATAAAATTGTCCAAAAATGATTTCCACGTCTATACACATGGTGTCCCATTTATAAATTTAATCGTTTATTATTAAAATTCAAATTTTGATTCAAATAAAAAAATATTATCCCTTATTATACGATTTTGCTTTAGCAACAAATATAGGCACAAAAATGTCCCAGTTTTTATTTGTCCTTCTCGTTTTTTCGATAGTTGGAGAATACTCAATAATATTATTAACACAACATCGGCAAATTTCAGCAATTGCGAAAATTCCAATCCAAATAAATCATCATGGGTAAACAATTTTAAAAATAAGCTTCATACATGTACATATAGCTATATAAGCTTGCCTTACTCATAATAACATTTGAAAAATAAAAACTGATATCAAGGGACTTGTAATTACACAAATATTTTGCATTTCAAAATTGTAAATTTATCAAGCCATACAATCGCCAATGGTTTTCTTTCGGTCTTTTTTTACTAATTTTTTTACTGTTATTTGAATTTATTTGAGGATCATTTAGTTATTTTGTGAATTTTGACGAAGAAACGAGTGTATAACAAAATTATTTAAAACAAAATTAAACCTAATTCCAAAAGGGTAATATTCCAATTATGCCTAGGAAGTATACATACATTTTCTTTTTGGAATTAAAATAACATATAACACCCTAACAAAAAAAGAAGCCACAATGCAATCTATTAAATTAGTTACAGTCGGTGATGGCGCAGTTGGCAAGACTAGCCTGCTTCTTAGCTTCGTAGGTGGTTATACACCTGGAGAATACATTCCAACAGTTTTTGACAATTATGCATCTAATTTAGAAATTGATGGCAGGCAAATAAGATTAGAATTATGGGACACAGCTGGACAAGAGAACTACGATCGTTTGAGACCACTTGCCTATCCAAATTCCAATATTATTCTGGTTTGTTTCTCAATCATAACTCCTTCATCATATAGAAATGTCGAGTTCAAATGGATCCCAGAAGTTAAACACTTCTGTCCGCGAAGTAAAATTATATTAGTTGGTACTAAATATGATTTACGAGATGATCCCCAAGTAATCCAATTCCTCAAGGGGTCGAATGAAGCAACAATTACTTACACACAAGGACTTTTACTAGCCGAAAGGATAGGTGCTGTTAAATACGTGGAGTGTTCGTCTATTACACGACTTGGTGTGGCAGAAGTGTTTGATGCAGCTGTAAAAGCAGTATTACGTCCAGCTAAACAGAATAAGAAAAAAAGAATGTGGTGTTCGGTTTTGTAAGAACTGTCTGCGACATAAATGAATCCGTTATCTTTTCGGTCGACGTAGCTCGATATACATATGCATGTATATGAATTGATATGTCAGTGTAGAATTTGCGGTACAGAAAAAAATTAATATAACTGCCATAACAAAGTTTTCTTATAAATGTAATAATTACTAATGAGCTGTAATTTTTATTAATTATTCACTATTGATTTGATTTTAATTCAAATTCTTAAATAATTTATTTCTAATCCAATAATGATATATGATTAATTAAAAAATTGGGTGTTTCATGTTTTCAATCAATCATTCATGATGTGAAACCAATATCAGTTTGAAATTTTCAACTATCCAATGTTTACAGACACAAAGAAAAATGTTGAAATATTTATCATAAATTATTTAGGTTAAGTTAAATCATATGGCTAATAAATTTATGCAGAATTCATAAGGTCTATTTTAATAAAAATAAAAATTAATGAAAAAAAAAATCTACTGGTTTTTAATTTTTTTTTTATTGTAAGAACATTTATTTATACCTAATTATAATTATGGTATATAAAGTCCGTCGCCACGGCTTTGCTCATGGTTCCAATTTCCGATGACTTTATCGCATATGTAAATTCATATACGAACGAGACTAGAGTAATCTTACTTTATAACAGTTATAACAGTTTATCGGAATTTTTTTAAATTTGTTGGATGGTTTATGTGTTCGTTTCATTAACTTTGATGACACCAATTTGTTTGCGGTGTATTCGCTTAGACTTGATTTTAAATAGCTCCAATAAATTTGACAGATGTTGCTTTAAAAAAAATGCCCACTTTAACTATGGTATGTACATTTGTACAAGTTGGCTTAAAATCGAAAAATGCGTTAATTTTTGAAAATTGTTTCACAAAAAAATCGAAACAAATTATTCCGCGTTCTTTAGCGGTATAGTGTTTCATGTCTTGTTGACGTTTATTTTGTATGTATCTGTTTACTTACAAAGTTTCATAGTATTATGACATTTGCCGCCATTTGCAACAACTTTTGCGCCACTTTATATGTCTTCGGTTATGCTAAATGGAAAAAAAAATAGTAAACGTAATATTTAAATTGATCTGAAATTGGAGTGCCGCAAAGTAGCATTTTAAATTTACATTTTTTTTGTCATGGATTTAAAGTACTTCAATTTATGTGGATTGAATTTCAGTAAATTATATTATGAGCGTGTTTTATTGGAAAAGCTATCCGTTGTATAGTACGAGTTTACATGCATTAGGTACAAATACAACATCGACAGTAGGATTACGGCCGATAAAAGCTAAATTAGAATCTTACTGCAGGTAGATAGATTTTTTTTAAATTTCAAATTATTCTGACATGTGTGAGATACACACAGAATTCACTAAATAAGTCGAAGAAAAGCTTGTTATTTGTTTGTATAAGAAAAGGGAACAGAGGCAAGTCATGCCTGATTCACAATGCGACGAGGCAACGAGACGTTGACGTGACGAGATCTCTTTGCAGATGTTCTCTCTTAACCACGAATTTAATACAACGAAATAATAACTACATATTAAAGCATTTCTCGTCATCACGTCACGTCATAAGTTCGAAAAATTGAAAAAAAAAAAAGACGCGACGAGAAATGCTTAAGTTCGTCATTAAGAGAGGAAGAGATCTCGTCACGTCGAGTCGACGTTTCGCTTCCTCGTCGCATTGTGAATCAGGCATCAGAAACTCATTAAGTAACTAAGAGAACTGACTTAGTCAATTAATCTACCACAGTACATGCACAGTACAGCGCAGCGATAGAAGATACTCACAAAATTCACCAAATAAGTCGGAGAAGCGTGTTATTCTTTCGCATAAGAAAACGTGTGTTAAATAGAGTCGAGTTAAAATCAGAAAATCGTAAGGAAGAAAAGAAAAAGGAAATAAATTTGTTCTATCAAGTGAGAGATTTTATAACCTGACATAATTTCGGGTTGCCTTTGCTTTGCTTTGGCTTTGGCTTATGAACAGAGCACAGATAGTGTGGAAAGAATACAAATACTAATGATAATGACGTGTACACGAAAGAAAACAGACACTGTGGCTTGAAAATAAAATTCAATTGAGTGGTGGGATGTGCAGCTTGTGCAGGTTAATGAATAGATAGACTGCTTTTAGACGACTGCAATTTTAATCTGCAATTCTCTTTTGAGTTTCTTTCGGATTGCAGAATCCATTTAAACGCTGCAAATTTTAATAGCTGCAAGTTTCGTTAAATGAGAAGGAAATATCTCTTAACTATCTTTACTCCACTTACATATGTGTCAAACAATAGGAAAAAGCACAAAGAAGAAAGAGCGATAACTCTGCAATTATTTCAACCTCTGCAACTTTGTCTACCCCGGACACCGCATACGTCCCCCGCCTACATGCTTAAAAATTGCAGGGGTAATTGTAGCGTAATTGCAGCGTTTAAAAGCAGTCATAGATACAAATTAGATTTATCCCGTGGGTTTTCCATAATCCATAACTCTACTATTTCCCAAAGTTCTTTATTTCAAAATTTTTTAAAAATTGAATCTTTATATTTTCAAAATATGAAACTTCAAAATTTTGAGAGTCAAAATTCTTTAAACATATACCTACATAACTCTGTATTCCTACGTTCTGAAAATTCTGAGCATTAAAGACTTTGTAAATCCGAAATTCTTTCAACCAAAGATTTTGTATTTACTCAAATGTTTGAGCTCCAAAATTTTGAAAATCTGAACAAAAATTCTTACAATTCAAAACTCTGTATTCGAAAATTCTTTGTTTAATTTTTTTTTTAAACCCGTAATTATTGTATTCAAAAATTCTAAAAATTCAAAATTCTTTATTTTAAAGTTCTTTAAATTTAAAACTTTGTGTTGCAAAACTCTTTATTCTGAAAATCCATAATTCGAAACATTTGAAATTTTGTATTTTAAATTTCTCTAAGCCCATTAATTTTGAAAACCAAAAATTTTTGGTTAAAAAATTCTTTAAACCCATAACTCAGTAGGTTATCAAAAATTCTTTATTCTGAAGTTCTTTAAATTCGAAACTCATGTGTTCAAAAATTTCTAATTCTTAAAAACCAAAATTCTTAAAATCTTTTATTCGGAACATCTATAAAATTCTATATTTTAAAATTCTCTAAACCTATAACTCCGTATTTTAAAATTCTGAATTTTGTATTCCAATAAATTGTATATTAAAAATCTTTGAATTACAAATTCTTTGTATTTCAAAATTCTGAAACTTTAAAATTCCGTATTTTAAAATTCTGAAAATCTGAAATTTTGTGTTTCAAAATTGTGAAAATCCAATATTCTTAAAATTTTAAGCTCTGCTATTCTTAAATTTTGAAATCTCTAAATTCTGGAATTTCAAAATTCTGTAAACCCAAATAATTAATTCCTTATACTGGACAACTATTGTATTCAATCCATCTCCCATAAATCAAACTTAAGTTTGTCTTTCACTTACTCATTATGAAATTTGAAGAACATTGCTGATATCAGACAATTGGGTATATTTTATATTTTTTTTTAATTTTATGTCACTCCTCAAAATTATACACAGCTTTTAATATTAATTTCTCAAGAATTTCTTTTGTCCAGCTTCTATATATATCTATTTTCATTGGTTATTGAATTTGTTTTTGAGGATCATTTAGTTGTTTTGTGAATTTTGACGAAAAACAAGTGTTTTAAAAATATATCTACGTATAATAAAAAAAAACTAGTATCGGTATAGCGGATTATAATAATAATAATAAAAACAAAAAATGGAAACCATTAAATGTGTGGTAGTTGGTGATGGCTCAGTTGGCAAGACTTGCATGCTATTCAGCTATTTTAATAATTATGCTCCAAACGAATATATTCCAACAGTCTTCGATAATTTTTCAACTAATATTGAAATTGATAGAAGAATAGTACGATTGGAAGTCTGGGACACAGCTGGACAAGAGGGCTACGATCGTTTGAGACCACTTTCTTATCCAAGTACTGATGTATTTCTGGTTTGTTTCTCAGTTGTTAGTCGCGAGTCATTTCATAACATCAAACTCAAATGGATCCCAGAAATTAAACATTTTTCTGGGAAAAGTAAAATTATATTAATTGGGACTAAATGTGATATACGAGACCAGTCTGGAACACTTCAGATGACTGAGTCCATCATTTACTCGGAAGGATTAAAGCTGGCTAACAACATAGGAGCTGTTAAATATTTAGAGTGTTCGGCTGTTACACAAGTTGGTTTATCAGCAATTTTCAAGTCTGCAGTAGAATCAGTTTTGTATGCACCTACACCAGTTAAGACAACAAAAATTTGCTGTTCTATTTTATAGAAATTAAGATTTTACTTTTTATTATAATTTTTAGCTTATCTTATTACAATTTGGGTTTTTTATGAAAAAAAAAAACTATTATTCTATTTTATGTTGAAATGAAAATTTTCACACAAAAGCTCATTTGCCTCTTTATATATTTAAGACTGTTCAAAAAAAATAATTATTAACAAATTAAACTGATAAGAAATTTACAAAAAAAAATGTTTAAAATATTTATACCTACATGATTTTCTTGATTTTAATAAAAAAAAAAATAAAACATATAATATTTTAGGCTGTAGAGTATTAATTCTTTATTAAAATATTTTTTGGCTATACTGAATTAGGAGGATATCAGCACTCAAATTCATCAACAAATTTCCCAATACATAAGGGCTTGACAATCATTCCTTTATTCTCTTATGGGAACTTAGTTATTAATCGTTGTTTTTGTTATCAAAGAAAAATAAAAAAAAACACAATGCCTTCCTTTGCCATTATTCTTTTATTAAACAAAATCACATACATCTTAACTAATTACACATTCTCGTTTCTTTCCTTTCGATGTATCTGCACTACTTCTGTTTTCCAAGACCGCATCGATAACTTTTGTAAATACATCTTTTACTCCTTGTCCTGTAAGAGCTGAACATTCACAATATTCATAAGCATCTATTTTCACAGCCAATTCTAGTCCTTGAATATAAAATTTCGGCATCTTTTTTAATGCCTTTAATTTTAAAAGTTCTTCTATATCATTGTAAATATCCTGCATCGTGCCGACCAAAATAACAGTTGCATTTGGACAAAAATTCTTAACTTCCTTAGACCATTTCCAACTGACATTTTCATATGAATCCGGTGACATAATTGAGAAACAAATTATAAATACATCGATTTCTAAATTTGATAATGCCCTAAAACATTCTGGGCCTTCGAGTCCAGCTGTATCCCATAAATCAAGTTGGATATGTTTCTTTTTTGAATAAATTGATAAAGTATCAACATGATCGATAAATACGGTTGCTTTGTAATCCTCATCAAAGGTATTGTCAGTGTGACGTTTTAGCAAACTAGTTTTTCCCACCATTGGATCGCCAACAATAACACAATTTATGGAATTCATTATAAAAAAAAAAAAATCACAAAAAAAATTAATAAAAAACAGATGAAAATAAAGGACGACTAAAATAATATTTAAAAAAAATAAAAATATTAAAATTGATTTAAGAAAATGTTTGCATTAGTCAACCAAGAACTAAGAAAACTAATTTATTAAAGAAAAATTCAACGCAAGTCAAGGCTATACAGAACAGCTCATATGTTTATCAGTGATAAAATCATGACTGTGTATGTATTTATAGGTACATATGTATAAGTACGACTAATGGATTACACGACGCGACGTAGTTCTTATGATCAAAAACAACTCATCGCTTGGATAAAATATTGTCGTATGTGAAAAAATGAGGTTTTGAGATAAAAATGCAGTTTTGTTATTTGATTTTTTCTCTACAACCTAGTGAAATCCGTCTTTCGATATCTGCCGTAATTCCCAAGATATTTTCCTCAAAATGTGTCGTATGTGCAAGGTCGCCAACATTTAAGTATTTCTTTGTCGTAAGTGTATACAAAATGCTACACATACGACAAAATAAAAACATACGACATTTTTTTCATACAAAATCTGTTAAGCCAAAGTTTGATAAATAATTGTCTTATGTGTCATTTTTAATATACATACGACAATATTTTATTGAAATTCCGGTAAACGTTTGTTGTATGTCGGTGTAATTTCAGTCATGATCTAGATGTCGCAGAGGTCGGACGAGTCCCCTACACCAAGAGTATCTGAAGAACTCCATTATTATACGCATAGTATGATAATGGAGCACTGTTATGCTTTGAATAATTCTCTTTCATTTTTTAGCATGCGCAACGAAATATTTACGAAACTTCGAAATACCTAGGCAAGTAACTTTAATTCGACTTTTAAAAAAAAATAATTTCCCAAACGTTAATTTGAAAATTTTACAGAGGAACAAAAAGGATTTTAAAAATTAAGTCTGAAAACCTAGCTTACAAGCAAATCCAGTTCTTTAAAGTCAAAACTCTTATCTATTTACATTGGTGAGATGACTTTATTTAAAAAAGTGTTTTACACTGGTCTTATTTATAAACGTTGTCTAACTTTAAGACAACTGTCCAACTTTGGAGAATGTGTTCAAAAACCTTGTTTATTGTTGCCTTAACTTAGACACAAGAGTAGATTGTCTTAACCGTGAATAATGTGATATTTATTTTTATTAAATAAAGAATATTTTAAACAATTTGAAAATAGTTAGGCTGAGTTAGGCAGTGTCTAAGTAGATGAAAATCTAATAAATACAACTAATTCTCGATTGCAAATATGTAAAGTATCTTAAGTCATTTTTTAACATTTTTCAGGAGAGCAAAAAAACTGTTGAAAGAGGCTTCCCAAAAAACCTTTAAAACATAAACTTCTTAGAACAAACTTTTTAGAAGTGAATTTTTATGAACTTTTTTTTTTTAATTTATTGTAAAAAGATATTGTTAATATTTATTGAGTTATAGGGCAAATTATGACTTAAGATAGTTTGCCTTTTTTAAATTTATTTTAAATTATTGATTTCAAAAATCTTAAGTTGAGATAAGATACTTTGATTTCTTAAGTCTGGTATCTTAAGTCCACTTAAGATGTTTTACCTTTTCACAATTATTAGAAACTGTTAAAATCAAATAATCTTAAGTATACTTAAAATTTTGTAATTCGCTAAAACATAACATCTTATGTGGACTTAAGATATTTTACCTTGTTTCAACATGCTGTTTTTCAACATAAGATGATTTTTTTCCTTTATAAAAAGGAAACGGAGTAAGATAGAAGAATTCGGATAAGGCATCTTAAGTCGACTTAAGATACTTTACCTTTTCAGTCGAGAATTATGATTTGTGCAAAAAAAAACGGATGTTTTCAAAAGCCAACCGATGCTAATTTATGACAGAAAGAGCTTCGTTTAGCTCCAGCAAAGGCCATAAGCACCAACAAAAAAAGATATAAAAAGTATGGTTCCTTATCTGGAAAAAAATGAGATATTATAACATTTTATCGTGCCATTTTAAAAATCAATGTGAAATAATTAATGTGATTTTTTTTAAACTTACAAATATTTTTATGTTATCTATATGATACCAAAAGTGTTTTTTTAATAATTGAATATGGATTAGGTAATTATTTATTTTTTTAGAATTAAAACTTTTTTTATTTTTACTTTTCTTTCATGTGTTGAGAATAAAATAAATTATTTTTAACAGAGAAAATAAAATAAATAATTAAAAAAATAAACCTGAGTTTGTTTTTAAATAAATAACATGCTTTATACTGTCGTATGTAACATACCAACGACATTTAATTTTTTTCATTTATTGTCGTATGTGTGATTATTTTGTCGTATGTGTTTGGGTAACAAGCAGTTTTAGTCAAACCGTCACATACGACAACGGCATATTGGCAAAAATTGACCCTTATTTCTTTCATTATGAGAATATTGTAGTTATTTTAACGTTTTTGAGTTGTCAGATGTTTTCTGTATAAGCCACTAAATTTTCAAAAAAATTCACCGTATAGTTTTTGAGAAATAAAAATTTGAACTTCAAATGCGTTTTCCCAAAAGTAGCAAATTGTAACTTACGACAATATTTTATCCAGGCGACGAACTGTTATGTACCTATATTATTATCAAAGATCAATGTTTAATGACTTAATAAATTATAATAATATCATTATAACGAGAAAAAGTAAAAAAAATATTAAAAAGTACTAAAAAATAATTTACAGATTTCACTCATAGAGTAACTATGGGGACATGGAAAATGACTTGTATTAGGTCGATAAAACAAAAACATTACTAATCATTTTGATTTTTATTTTGTATACTATTGTTGCATTAAAACTTCAAAAGCTACAATTTGTATATTAAATGTCACTTCCCAATTGGATGGCGGTTAAATTAATGTTATTCATTTTTTAATAAGATGAATCTTATAGTCTTATATTAAACCGAAAATAATAGTTTTTTGTATCTTCGTACCTGCAAACATATGTACATACATACATATGTAATGTATGTTTAAATTTATTGTAAGTGTATCAATGTCAAACAAGCTTTACTCTCAATTTCACAATCACATTCATTTTCATCCGAACCGGTACAACACTTATACACCAAATCAAAGTTACATACTATCTATCTTAACGTATAGGTATTTGACATTTTTGCCTAAAGCTAAGCTTTCCAGAAAGGTAACTGAATTATTACAGATCGATTAAAGCATACATCATAAACGATTCAATTTAGTTCTCTACTCAGTCGGTAGTTTTGCAAATCAACCCGTGTATTGGCTTGTTATTTGATCAATCTGACGGTTGATGTTAAAGAAAATTAAATAGATTTTGATTTATTTTCAAATTGATTTACAAGTATTTAAATTCATTGAACTATATTACTATATTGTATAAAGCCAAGACATTTGATTTACTGTCTAAATTTACAAAGAATTTTATGTGAAAAGCTCAACCTCACTGATTTGTCTAATACTTATTTTGAACTCATCTTTTAAACAATTAACCGAACTCGAGTCAATTAATTTCTTTAGACAAAAATAATGTTTTTGACACTTGGAGCTGTATTCTTTCAACTGAGTGTGTGGCAAAGCATCAATTTAGTTGACAACCAAATTGAATCCTTTATAGGCTGCTTTAAGATAAAACCTAAAATTTTGTTTGTATTTAAGGACCTTAACCTTGAAGATCTGACCATTAGAACTAAAGTTATAAGGTTCCAGTATATTCTAAGTTCAACAATCAACTTTTGTAACATTTTACCTTAACCTTGATGATTTGGTCTTTAGAACTTAAGTTATAATTTTATAGAAGAGGTTCAAGTAGGAACCTATGCATATTCTAGGTTAAACAATCAAACGGATTCAGAAGTTTTGTCAAAAACATTTTCTAGTCTGACATTTTGCCTCAAAGATACGATGATTAGATCAGAATAGGTATATCAACTTACAAAATTGAACCTTTTAGAATATACATAGGTACTATTTTAATTGCTAAGATAAGTTACTTCTCCCTCTAGCCTGATTTACCTAAGTTTAAATATACCTTAACCTTGAGCAAATGGCCCTAGAACTAAAGTTATAAGTATATTAAAGAGGTTCAAGTAGGTACCTATTATGCATATTCTAGGTGCAACAATCGAATTGATTTAGATGTAAGTTAAAATATATATAAAATAAATTTTATAGCCTAATATTTTACCTTAATTTTAAGACTTTAACCTCAAACATCCGATTATTAGAACAATAGTTATAATCCAAACAAACCAACCAAATGCAATATGTATTATGTATTATATATGTATGTTCATATACATACATGCATACATACCTACATAATGTATATCATTTTTGTGTCCGATGCAAAGCCAATTTTATTTGCCACGTGGTGTTTTTTTTTTGCACATGCACACACGTTACACTCATACTCCAGCAGCGTCTTTTCCCTTCCATCCGTATATTCTTTGTAGGTACGTACGTCGTATATATAGGCTGACCAGACGTCCTCTTTTTAACCTCAGAAACTTTTGCCCGGTATCTTTTTGAAAAATAAACGATTTGTCCTCTTTTTTTAGGTTATTTTTTAATTTTCAATTTTCTGCGAAAAAAAAATCACAATCAAAAATGTATGTTGGTTGAACATGATCTTAAAAGCGATAAAATAAACGGAAATAGATTGTCGACCAATTTTTTAAATTTAAAAATTAAAGAGCCCCAAATTTTTAATGAAAATAAGGTCCAATGACAAATTTTCATTTGTTAAATTTATTTTTCATTTAATTTTTAATAGCTGATAGATGTTTTTTTAATTTTTTTTTTTTTTAATTAAATAACACACTAATTTATGAAGTCTTCTCTTCTCAATGAAGATAATTCTGGTCACCCCACGTACAGACATATTTGGTCTTATTTATAAACGTTGTCTAACTTTAGACAACTGTCCAACTTTGGAAAATGTGTTCAAAAACCTCATTTATTGTTGCCTTACAGCTGTCTAACTTAGATACAAGAGTAGATTGTCTTAACCGTGAATAATGTGATATGTATTTTTATTAAATAAAGCATATTTCCACCAATTTGAAAATAGTTAGACAGTGTCTAAGTAGACAAAAATCTAATAAATACGACCGATTTTTTTTTGCCGTGATGAAATTATTTCTCAAAAGACAGTTTTTCAAGTTTATTGTATGAAATTTTGTACGCCTTTGCAAACATTTTGATGCAGGTTTGCAGCTTGTCATTTAAGCTTTAATTATCTGCCTTAGTACTTAACATCCAATAATTATAACCAAAGTTATAGGCTTTTAAGTGGGCTCAAATCGAGCATTTTTCGAATTTTATAGAAATTCAACAATCGTCCACCGAATCTCGTCGGTTGGCCATGATCAACATGTACGCGCCCGCTGGCTGAAATTTATCACTTAGGTAAGGTATGTTGTTTTCTTCATTTTGGTAGTTTCTTTGGTAACACCAACCAAAAATTCAATCGTTCTCCCTCTATAAGCTAGAGTTCATTTATTATCTTTTTTCATTTTGGTAACACCATAATTTTTTGAAAACAACCCTATAAACATTTTCATTTTTAAAATGGAATTAGTGTTTGATTTTTTTTTTTTTCAGTGCAATATTGTTTACACTATTGAGATTATCACCAGATAAAAAATTTGTTATAGTTATTACTCATTAACAAAATGTACGTGAATATCTAAATAATTAGACAATTTTTTCAAAACATTCGTCAAAATCTCTATTACTTTTATGCGATTTTTTTTTTTCGAAAACCTGAAACGCAGTTTTCTTACAACCACCTTTGGTCATTCCAGGCAAGAAGTTTATTCAAAATCGTTAGAGCTGTTTTCGAGAATATTAGAAAAAATAAAACTAAATCTTTGTATGGCAGCTGCTCGTTTTAAATGAGCTAAATTAAATCTTTGAATTTCCCCTCTAGGGGAAACGTGTTAATTAAATAATTAAACACCGCTAATGATTTTTTTTTTTCGTTTAGACATTCAGGGTTACCTTTCTATACAAATTTTTTTCTAGTCAAAATTTTCCATTTTTGATGGGAATGGAAAAATTCCAAAATTCAAAGGCAAACGACTTACGAATTTCTTCAAAATGAATATAAATCTAAAGAAAACACGTACTCACTACTCAGAGGCATATGTAGTGTAGGTATCAAGTTCAATTGAATGCTTGACAAAAATGAAAATGTACTAAATATGAATTAAAAACATTAACATTTTTTTTAAAAATTAATTATTTACTTTATATTATGTTTCAAAGACGTATTTTTATAAAGATACTACTTAAATTAAACAACAGAAAATAAAATAGAATTAAATATTATTTATATATGATGTCTGGTCACACCTGCTCATAATATCGAGCAAACCCTTCGTTTTGATGGTAACGATTTGCGTTCGAAATATGCTAACAAACCACAATCGAAAATTTCCTTTAAACCGATTCTTTTTAAAGCCGAGCATTCTATATATGAGTGGGCTTTAATCCTGTTCGCTAATCGTTGTCCTTGTTCTATTGTCACAGGTGATTTTCCGCTTTTCCTTAATTTTTGAATCGTAGTCACATCATTACGAAGATCCTTCTTTGTGCCAACCAATATGACAATAGCTTGCCGACAATGATGTCGAACTTCTGGAAACCAATTTTTTTCAGCATTGTCATAAGATGTTGGATTGTCAATTGCAAAACAAAGAAGAAAAACGTCCGTGTGTGAATAGGAAAGCGCTCTTATCTGAGTGTAGTCCTCTTGTCCGGCCGTATCCCAGATTTCCATGCGATAAGGTATATTTTTGTATGTGAAAATAGTTGAATAATTATCTAATACAGTAGGTTTGTATCCATCTGGAAATGTGTCGGTTGTGAACATGCATAGCAAGCTGGTTTTGCCAACGTTGCCATCGCCGACTATCACGAATTTAGCGGTTTCCATTTTTATTTATTTTTTTTTTTTAATTTTTCTTTAATTAAAATATGAGTTTTATTTTATTAACTAGTTGAAAACATATTAAACACTAGTACTCATTTCGAAAATATAAACCAAACTGACTGATTTGGAGAAATGTACTGCGAAACAGCTACAGTTTTATGTTATCAAATCCTGGCCTTATAGAATTTTAATTCTCAATTATTATTCATATCCTATTATTAAAAGTTATAAGTACATATAGTTATTTGTATATGAAATGGCAATGAGCAATGTTACTTAAATTATTTTAAAACTTTATCATTTAACATGAAATGAGTATTACGTTATATGAATGACTTTATCATTAAACTTAAAGAAAAGTGTAATGATGACGAACTATAGGTATTCATATTTGAATGAAAGGAATGCCATCATTTTCTAAAGAGTAGGTAGAAGATACGACGAGGAATAAGAGTAACACTACTATATTACCGTTGTCAATTACCAATTGATAAAAATTATTGAAACTATTCAGACTTTAAAAGCACAGTGTGATCGCCCCTAAGAGCAAATTGCTGCGACCCAGTCGTGCAATTTATTTCATCAGGTAAAAATTTCACTTTTTCCATTTTTTTTTTATTTTATTTTACTTTGTTCACTTTTTCATTTTTTCACTTTTTCACATATTTTTTTTTATGTTATTTCACTTTTTTAATTTTTTTCATTTTATTTACATTTTTAATTTTTTCTTCACTTTTGTGTAAGAAATTTTTCTAATTTTTTCAACATTGATTTTTCTTCCCGAAAAATTAACCTTAAACGAAATAAAAAATGCACACATATTTACCAATTTGTTGTTGGAGAACTTTGACCTCTTTTAAAATCTTGCTAAACAAAAATCTTTAAAAATATTTTGAAAGGAGACTTTAAATTTTTAAGCGGTCAATTGATGATTATTTTTTGCAAAAAAAAAGTAATTAATCATCATTTAATGTTTCAATCAAACCACATTACATTCAGCCCTTGTATCTTAAAATAAACTCTATTAGTATTGTTTGGTCATTCGTACATCTTACTCATAAAGAAATTATAATTATTTTTGAAAAAAATTCGAATTTTGTCAGAAAACTCTTTTGGTAGTTTTAAATGTTTTTTTTTTTAAATATTAGTCCTTGCGAAGTTGCTATTGCAGCAAGAAGAGAAAATCGCAGCAGTAAAAATATCTAAATAATTCTTCATGGCATGGTAACAAAAAAAAAATATAAATCAATATTAAAGCTATTTCTGTATTAATATCTAAAATCATAACGTGAGTTAATTTTTTTTAGAATCTAAATACTTATACAAGAGAAAAATGGAATATATTAAAATGGTTGTTTTGGGCGATGGTGCAGTAGGAAAGACGCGCATTGTAAATAGCTACGCCAAAGATTATTCCCTTGCTGACGAAAATAATATGTCAATTGCTATGACAGCTTGGAGATATAAACGACCAATTCGATTAGAACTATGTGATTCAGCCGGACAAAAAGACTACGAAAGCTTATCGTCATTTTGTTACACAGATACCAGAGTGTTTTTATATTGTTTCTCAATTGTCGATCCGGATTCGTTTGAAAATTTAAAAACAAAATGGCATCCGAATGTTAAAACTTTTTGTCCCAAAGCTTCAATCATATTAGTCGGAACAAAATTGGATCTGCGAAACAATCAAGATCATATTGATAAGCTTAAGTTAAAAAATCAATCGCCAATCACACTGGATCAGGGTAAAAAATTAGCTGTTGAAATTGGTGCTTACCGTTATTTGGAATATTCAGAATTTATGACTCAAGAAAGACTCAAACAAATTTTTGATAAAGCTTTGGAATCGGTTCTAATAGTTAAGTTAAACTATCATTTGAACTTGCGCACAGAGGTAGTGTATGATTTTTTTTTCGAGAATCGATGTAAGAACTTATTTGAAAGGATTAAAACCAAATTTATGTAACTTTACAGCTATTTTTTAACAAAAGATTTTTTATAAAATGCATTTTTGTGGCTTTTTTGCACGGTAAAAAATATATAATTTTTGTAAGAATATTCGCTATTATTTTGTTAAATATATTAAAATTCTTTTTATTTAAAATCAATCAATAAAAAGTAACACTAAGTTAAAGTGAAATGAAATTATAAATGATGTTCGGATATTGAATTGAATTGAATTGAATTGAATTGAATTGAATTGAATTGAATTGAATTGAATTGAATTGAATTGAATTGAATTGAATTGAATTGAATTGAATTGAATTGAATTGAATTGAATTGAATTGAATTGAATTGAATTGAATTGAATTGAATTGAATTGAATTGAATTGAATTGAATTGAATTGAATTGAATTGAATTGAATTGAATTGAATTGAATTGAATTGAATTGAATTGAATTGAATTGAATTGAATTGAATTGAATTGAATTGAATTGAATTGAATTGAATTGAATTGAATTGAATTGAATTGAATTGAATTGAATTGAATTGAATTGAATTGAATTGAATTGAATTGAATTGAATTGAATTGAATTGAATTGAATTGAATTGAATTGAATTGAATTGAATTGAATTGAATTGAATTGAATTGAATTGAATTGAATTGAATTGAATTGAATTGAATTGAATTGAATTGAATTGAATTGAATTGAATTGAATTGAATTGAATTGAATTGAATTGAATTGAATTGAATTGAATTGAATTGAATTGAATTGAATTGAATTGAATTGAATTGAATTGAATTGAATTGAATTGAATTGAATTGAATTGAATTGAATTGAATTGAATTGAATTGAATTGAATTGAATTGAATTGAATTGAATTGAATTGAATTGAATTGAATTGAATTGAATTGAATTGAATTGAATTGAATTGAATTGAATTGAATTGAATTGAATTGAATTGAATTGAATTGAATTGAATTGAATTGAATTGAATTGAATTGAATTGAATTGAATTGAATTGAATTGAATTGAATTGAATTGAATTGAATTGAATTGAATTGAATTGAATTGAATTGAATTGAATTGAATTGAATTGAATTGAATTGAATTGAATTGAATTGAATTGAATTGAATTGAATTGAATTGAATTGAATTGAATTGAATTGAATTGAATTGAATTGAATTGAATTGAATTGAATTGAATTGAATTGAATTGAATTGAATTGAATTGAATTGAATTGAATTGAATTGAATTGAATTGAATTGAATTGAATTGAATTGAATTGAATTGAATTTGAGTGGTATAGTTGTGCAAAAAAATCCCCTGCGATGTACTGATATACCCAAGTGGACGTCTATAAAATAGTAAAATTTCTCTCAAAATCTATTGCTTTTATGAAAAAAAAAAAACAACAGTTTTAACTGAATTTTGACACTTCTCACCTCCCCTATAGGTATACTTATTACAAGAACGAGTTCGTGTCAATTCAGTCGTGCGTTTTTATTTTTCAAACAAATTTCTATATAAAATAGTCTCAAAACCACCATCGAAATAATTATCCACACAATAATATAATGAACCAATAAAATACCATTGGCCAACCATCAGGCATAATATATTCTGGCAATAACTGTGAAACCACGAAAATGTCACACACCGGCAATAATATTTGCAAATTCCATTTGGAAATTCACTAAAAATATTTGCATGACAGCCCATCATCCTGAATGATGCTGGACACCTTCTCATCCCCAAAAAAAAAAAGAAATTCACATAAACCTTTAACCCGCTGTATTCATGATCTGTATACATTCAGTTGCTGGACTTTATTATATTTATTGCTCAATTTCACTTCAATGCAAGTCCATGTTTTTGTTGTTGTTGGTATATGTAGGTGTACAATAAAAAGTTGCAAAAACCTGTTACAATCATAACAATGATAATTGCTCGAATTAATTATTTGCACAATTCCACTATTGCCAGATAATAAATCATTGCCAAAAGGATTTTCTCATGACGCAGCCATGCGTCTGTACGTCGCCTGCCGCTGCACCGCATGTCGGTTTTCCAATTCTTCGACCCCTTTCAGTCTGGTCAACACAGCATCACAGACACATTTGGGGGTAAATCGCAGTCGTGCGTATGTAGCTTGGGGTTGCTAGTTAACATAATACTCACCCAAGGGCTTGCACTATATATTCACCGGCCAAACCTCAACGAAGCTTGATATACAGTAACTTTTTAAATGGTCAACGGACGGCCCAAACGAGACGCTCAATTCCGGAAATGAAATTTATAATTTCATTGTACCTACTGGGTCGTATTGACGTGGCCAGGGGGGGTTGGGGTGGACAGTTTGTTATATAATTTGTTTGCTTGGCCGGAAAAGCGTAAACGTTTAACCTCAATCGATCCACTTATCAACACAATTTGCATTGGTGCGTCTCTTTAGGGCATCGAGCGGCATCACGGTTTATCACCTCACCAATTTTTGTTGTTGTTGTTGTTGTTATTTTATTGAATGCGTAAGGAAATACAAGCATGCGGTTGGGTTTGTGGGGTTATACTCATTTTATTAATTTAACCTTTGACCGGAATGTTCTTTTTGTTTACTGTGGGCACTCGCGTTATCAAACAGCAATAGCACCAGCAACAGCAGCTATTATATGCGACGATCGAGGAGGTGTTAGTAGAAACACAACTTTGGTATCAAGTATCAGTAAAAAAGATGTGGGATTACGTTATGGTTTTGAGAGTCTCAAATTAATTTTTGAAAAGATGCCCAGAGAATATAAATTGGGGAAAATTGAAAATGCTTGTTTAACAAATCATAACTCAAGATTTGAACGATAGATTTACGAAGTTATTTTTTTTTTGATCCGTTTTACAGTCTTTAAGGTGATTTTAGTAAAATCCGCCCACTGTCACGCCTACCTTTATTATTCTTAAATTTTCTCCTTAATAAACGAACAAAGAAATGTTAAATGTATCTAGTAATTAACCTGTGTTTGATATAAAGCATGAAACATGTTATTTTTTTGGAAATCCACCCACTTCCACGCCTACTTTTATTAGGTTTTATCCTTATTTAACGCACATAGAAATGTAAAATTTAGTAATTAAGCTCTCTTTAACATAAAGCATGATGTATAACCTAATATTTGTTTGGAAATCCGCCCACTGCCACCCCTACTTTTCTTACATATATCTGATTGTATCCTTAGAAAAATAAGAAATGCCTTTCGTTAAATCTATGGCCTAGGAAACAACTCGAATTTTCATAATTTATTATTATAAGTGGGAGGAAAGTCTAAAAAGTATTTTTAATAAGATCTTCCCATTGCCACGCCCACATTTTTATATATATATATTATAATTTTATACTTATAGTATAACGTTTTAAGAAAGCTGAAATCTTTATACATATATAAATTAAAATTTGCTTTTGTGTACGTTCGCTAACCAGCCAAACCGGTTAACCGATTTTCTTAATTTTTTTTTTAATTAAAGAGGAATAAGGGTAGAAGGTTTAGGATAAAAAATAATAATAAAAAATAAAAAAAATCTGTTAAAAAAGAAATTAAATTTTTTTTAACGCCCTGCGAAGCGGACGGGGGTTTTGCTAATTTTATAATAAATCTGTCTTTAGCCAAAATCATGTTTTTTTTTGTTTTAAAAACTTTTGATGCCACGCCCCGTTTTCTCAGATTTTAGTGTCCTCCATAACAATATTGAATGACCTAAGAACAAAAGAAGAAACAACAACCACCCACAAGCGATCAGTTGACCCGTGACCACGACAAATGGAATTTTGTCGAAAGGTCGGGTGAAAACATTCAATTAATTTGAATTAATTAATTAAACGCGTTAAGTCCGTAAATAAAATTAAATAAAATGTATAACAATCGCGAATACAAAAGTTTAAAATCTAAAAAAATGTCCTAAGAACGTTAAAATTTTGTAATGTAGGTCTCTTCAACATAAAGCATGACTTTTGTTATTTGTCCCGCCAACTACCATGCCTAATTTTATTGTATTAGAATTTTATTCTTACAGGAAAAGTTGTTTTTTAGAAAACCGCCTACTACCACGCCCATTTATATCTTCTTAGCTTATATCTTGGGTTTCTCCTTACTTTCTATTAATAGAATATACAAATTTTGAATGTACAACCATAAAATGTGTCATAATTTTTAAGTCCGCCTACTGCCACACCCAGTTGTTTTCCCACATTTGAGTTTTTTGTCTTAAGTAAAAAGTGGTTCATATAGCCCCGCCCTTTTGAAAGTTGAATTCTTTGTAGTTTACAAAAATTTTTAATATGTGGTGCTGTGAAATATAAAAAAATAAAATTGAAATTCGACTTTTCAGTTATAAACATTTTCTGAATAACACACAACAACTCGTGGAGATCCAGGAACTATAGTAACTTAAAACTCTCAACCATGCTGTTCCTACTTACATCCTTTTGCTTGTTTTCAAGAAGTGCCTTTAATGTTTGCTGTTTATAATTTGTTTATTTATTGGGCTGAGCAGAGCTTAAGCTTGACTTTAATTTACAACCTACAAAGTGACTTATGAATTAAAAAAAAAGTAATTCATAAGCTAATGGGTGAATTCTGATTAGAAAAATTATGAATTGGAAAATTTATAAGCTAGCATGATCATTTTATGTTTTCTAAACCAGATTTGAAAGCTAAAAATAGATTTAAAATAATTATGTAGTCAAAACAAGCTTACAAATTTCCAATCTACCAACTAGCTTATGAATTCAATTTTTTTTAATTCATAAGTCACTAACTAACTTATGAATTCAATTTTTTTAATTCACAAGTCATCTACAGACTTATGACTTAATGATTTTTTAATTCAAAAATTCGCAACTCTGGGGCTAAGTTGACTCAGTTACTTAGGGTCAGTGGTACAAACGTGATCATCATTTTCGAATTAAGATTTTAACCCGACGATTTCGCCGGATAGTAATAAAAATTCCAAAAAAGTGTTAAATGTTGTCCTTATGTCTTATAGTGGGCTGGTCGGTTATTTGACCTGGTACTTATTTCTCACAACTTATTTTGCCACCACAAATCTACTAAATATATAATATGTGGCTTTAAAGTACGTCTTTAATTAGGAGCCAGTAAAAGTCGTATAGTAAATCACTTCTTAAGGGTGTTTCTTTTCAACACAAAATTTTACTTCAACAAAAATTATGTTTACGCTATGGTTTCATTTATTTATTTCAATTATAAGCACACTTTCATATGCCCTATAATACGGTCTTCGAGGTAATTTATTTCATATATAGTACACCTTTACTCGCAAATACACATCTAGGCTACTTATAAAGCCTCATCCCCGCATCACACCTTAATGTAACTCCTTAAATGGTAACATCTTTTAAAATTACATATAAAATAAAAATATAAAAAAAAAACAACTTACATTCAAGTCTTCCTACATACATACATATGTACCTCCTTTGCCATGAGGATCTCACAAAAATGATGTATGAAATGAATTAACAGTCTGCGAACACATTCAATTCCGATTTGGGTTAACGCAGGATGGAATTAAATGGATCGGCATATTGTGTATAATGGAGCGTTGATGTGTGTCTGTATCGTTTTAAGGACTTTAAGGAATATTTAGAAAGTGCTTAACACAAAAATAAAAATAAAAAAAAGAAATGACAATAAAACCAAACATACATAGGATAGGTGGTACCATATAAGGATGGAAAATATATATATATGTATATGTATATATACGAGTGTATGAATGTCCCACAGGATGAATTAACTTATGTCCCGCCCGGCTGTTGCCTGGTATACATTGAGTACGAGTGTACATTTATATAGGCACTCTATAGGAAATCTACATTCCAAAGATGACTCCCTTTCTTCGATAAAGGATGCGGATGCCATAAATATACCCGCACATATGGTAAATATTGTCTTAACCTAAAAGTTTGTATTGCATGTAGCTACCTACCTACAACTGAGAGTAGCTGGGTGTCCCGGTTTTTCGTTCATTTTGCCTTTTTTTCCCACAACTTTTCAACTGTAGATTATTATGTAGGTATAGTACTCGTACGTTACGCTTGCAAGAGGATACAATTTTTGTGGCGTGTGCTTTGAATTTCACTTTTTAGTTCTTGTGGAATTCTCTAGGACGATGGTTTTTTTTGCAATTTTTTTCTGTTGAAATTTCTTAATAGGAATCGTATGCTGCTATTTTTTTTACTATGGTGAATATAAGGCGGGGGAGTTTCAAAACTTTGCAGTTTGCTTGAAATCATATACAAAATTGAAACTAATATAAGATTCGTCGTCGTGCAGCTTTAACTCAATACCATATTATTATCATCATGAAATATATATATATCTAAAAAAACCTAGATACAGTATTATTTGATGTTGGCAAATACCTAGAACAAATGGCCCAAATATATTTTAGTATAGTAGGTATATTTATTTCTATTTCCATATCCATCTGGAGCTTAGCTACTAGTAAAAATAGTTAAAAAAAAAAAAACAAAAAAACAAATATAGAAAATGTGAAAAACCTTAAGAAAAAGTCCGAACATTGTGTTTAACAAGAAAATGCATTGGACTGAGAGCCCGATTATAAAAAAGTATGAGTGCCGGGACTCACGGTTAAGATGTGTTAACATCAAATTAAATATTCAAGTGCTGATTTTACATCAACGCGGCGAGTTCGAACTGTCAACCAAATTTCAACCCAAACTCAACTCGACCTTTCGATTTAATTTGAGCTACGGAGGAACGTACCGCAATATTGAACGTATCCAAAATACAGCAACGTATCGTAACGTTTAACATCACAACGTAATGTGCTACAGAAATTTACACGTTTTTAGTTCATCCTACCGCCAGCATAGATGTTTATATATCAAAAAAAAATATGGACATTTCTTATAACTTCTGCAATTGAAAAGCAACACATTATATACTTATAGGCCAATCGGCAGTGATGCAATTTTTTTCATAATGCAAACATATAAAGGGTGGTTAAATTTTAAGGGCCGATGTTGATTTTGAATAAAACACAAATTATTTAGGAAATTATTGTCATTTCTTTTTATTATGATAATATTGGTATGGTTCAATTATGTATGGAACAAAATATCGGCCAAATGGCTGCCGCGACCTCGGCGGCACACCTGCACCCTGCAGCGTCATCGATGAGGTTCTATGCCGTTAATGTGCCGAATTATCTCATCCTTTAGCTCTTGAATTGTTGCTGACATATTGACGTACATCTTTTCTTTCAAATAACCCCAAAGAAAGAAGTCCAACGGTGTCAAATCACATGATCTTGGCGGCCAATTGACATCGCCACCACCCACGTGAGATAACACTGCCATTGAATTCGCGCAAAAAAGCCATTGTTTCGTTAGCTGTGTGGCAAGTGGCACCGCCCTGTTGAAACCAAATATCGTCCACATCCATATCTTCCAATTCGGGCCATAGAAAGTTCATTATCATCTCACGATAGCGAACACCATTCACAGTAACTGCCTGACCGGCCTCATTTTGGAAAAAATACTGCCCGATGATGCCGCCAGCCAATAAACCGCACCAAACAGTCACTCTTTGTGGGTGCATTGGTTTTTCGACAATCACTCTGGGATTATCATTCGCCCAAATGCGGCAATTCTGCTGATTGACGAATACACTGATGTGAAAATATGCCTCATCACTGAAGATTATTTTCTTCGAAAATTGATCATCCACTGTTGCCATTTCTTGAATGACTTTAACGCGTTGCTCTATTGTGTATCTTTCAAATTGAGTTAGTCTGAAATTGAGAAATGTCAAATGAAATGCAGAAAAAAACTTGAAGTTTAGGTGTGGTTCACATTCAACATCGGACCTTAAAATTTAACCACCCGTTATTTAGCAAATTTTATAATCGGAATTGGTACCTATTAACGTGGGTCATTCTTAAGTATACTAAAAAAGTAGCACAGCTTCATCTAAGTGTTGTAAGTTAGTCGCTATTCTGAAAAATGCGTTTAAAACTCATTTTCTAAAGAGCGGCTCATAGTAAAAAAAATTTATTTTTCAACACGAAAATTTATTATCATTCTTTCTTCCTAAAGTATTTCTGTATATGATTTATAGATTTTTTTCGTTCGTTTCGTTTCTCGTGTTTTTGACAGCTTGGGTGAGGAGTGTAGAAATGTAGGGGGAATGAAGTAACGAAAGCAGGAATAAAAATTTGAAGATTTTTTCTGGTTGAACATTGACGTTTATGGTTTGATAACAGGGTAGAGATGAGCGATAGCCAGTTGTCAGCAAAAATCGTAGTTGAGAGAAAAATCATCGATTTTAAGATTAAATACATCGACTACGTAAAATTACAAATATGCAAATAAAATGGTTTCTGTAAATTAAATGCAAGAAAGCAACTTCAACTATGTGTGCTTTCTACAAAAAAAAAAAACATCATTCTTATAAATATTAAATGTGAAAGTAATCTATTATTTCATGAGAAAAGGAGTGGGTAAGAACTAGTTACAAGTAAGGTATTCCAAATCATGTTAATTATCTACTTTCCTTTCTCTTTTCAGCTGTACACATTTTTTAAAAAGTAATTCTCTTTATGTACAATTTTCGTTTTTAAAATTAAGAATTCATTTACGTAGTTATTTAAGAATAAAACACGATAAAATGTTCACACCACGTAAATTTAAAAATGTACTTGATAAAACAATATGAGGTGTGGAAATTTTTGTTTCTTTTTACATGTTCTATAGTACAAGTATTGAAGTATTGGTTTCGTGTAAACAAAACATGGAGGAGTCTATAAAAGTAGTTTTACCATACCGTCCGTTGATTTCTACGTCTTTGCACTATACGTGATGGTTCCATCGAGATAGAGGTTAAACAGGAGGACCGATTTGCTCCAAATATCGTACAGTGCACGTTCTGTAAGGCTTCGGCCATGCAATGAGCGACGAGCGATTGAATGATTGAGCGACGAATCTGAGCGATGGGTGACCATTTACTGAACGTCATCGCTGGGCGATTAGTTTGGAAAATGCTATCGTCAAGTGCGATTCGCCGTAGCTTTTTAGTTGAAAGTCGCGTTCATATTTATAGAGCTATATATATAATAAGATCAAGGACACGTTAGATTTGGTGTGCACCCCATAAATCGTGAAAGGGCCAATTATGATGAATTTCATCGTTTACATCAAAATATTCGAAGATTTCTAGATCGATTTTGTCAATATTGTCGTATTTCAGTACCATCTTTTGATTTGCTCTTGGAAAAATCAAACTTTCTGCGTTTATTATCCATGTTATTACTTCGTCGCTCAGCGGTCGACTGAAAAATTAAAACAGATTTGATTGCAGAGCGACGTCGCTTAAAAAAGTCGCCCAGGGTTTCGACGAATGACGATATACGATTTCATGACTGTTTTAATTTTTTTGCGTCGCTCGGCCTCAGTGACTGGTCGCTCAGTCACTCAATCGTTGCGTGGCCGAAGCCTAATTCTCACATCGATAGCATTGGTCGAGAAACGTTGAAGAATAAATTAAAACTCATGATGTAATTCTCATCATTTCTCGACTAATTTAATCGATGTGAGTTACAGAACGTAGGCACAGATCATTTTAATGCAATTTCTTAGAGGAGAAAATCGATTTAATGAATCCTTAATTTAAAATTTTAACCATCAGAACCAGAGTCAGCACCTTTATTACAAATTTAACCTATACTATGAACAAACGGCCCTAAATCAAAAACACGTTTTGATATAAATGTAAATGTTATAAAGTATTTGGCTATCAAAATAGAAAAGAACATTCTGAACATCAAAATAACGAAAGAGTCTTCACGAATGTTAAAAAGAACCATGTAATCACGACGATACGTGCTTGTCAAAAAGACGAAAGACGAAACGAACGAAAAAAAACGAATCGTGTAATCAGCGTCATACTTTCACAATTAAAGCACCTAAAAGTTAGTGTCCGACCGAAGCTTCGGCTTCGGCCTTCGGCTTCGGCCGAATTCGGCCAAAAAAACAACATTCGGCCAAACCTTCGGCTTCGGCATTTTAGGCCGAAGTTTTGGCCGAAGCCGAAGAATCTGTTTATTATATCGAGCATCGTTCTAGGCGCCGGAAAAAAATTCAATTTTTGAAATTTTTGAATTACGAAGAAAAGATTGCAATCTTTTCTTCGGTAGGTATTCAAAAATTTCAAAACACATTATAAAAATTATTACTAAAAATTAATTATTTATTTATTTTTTCTTTATAATTACTAATTAGTTATTAGTTATTTTTATTTTATTTGTCTTATGTTTTTTAAGCAATAAATTTTAATAAAAATAATATTTTTATCCAATTGGAAAGGAGAATTCTTGACTTTTTTCAACCTTAGGCTTCGGCTTCGGCCGAAGATTTTCTTTCAGCCTAATAATTCGGCTTCGGCTTCGCCTGAAAATCGACCTTCGGTCGGACACTACTAAAAGTACACTTTATTTAAATTCCCAATATAGTTTGCTGAGTTATGAAAAAAAATATCAACTGTTAACTTTTCACGTGCAGCACTTTCAATGTTTCAATTTGAATGAAGAAAAAAAGAGCCGGAAAAAATACTGAAGCTGTTTGTGCTTATTTGTTTCGCGACAAATATTATTAAGTAGGTAATTTAAAAAAATATATTAGAAATGTGAAAAATAAGGTCATAATTATTTTTTTTTTATTTACAAAAAGCTGTACAGCTGCATGCTAAAAATGCTATAACATTGTACTTAACCGTCTAAAATTATGCGCCATTATCTTTAATTTGTGTAAACCGTGCCACAGGGTGACATAACGGCTCAAGTGACATTTAAATTAATTTTATAGGCTACAAAGTCATAAGCAGCGTTGCCATAGTGACACGATCGTACTAATATCACCAATAGAGCAAATTATGTGTGTATTCATAAACGCAGAAAATCTGCGCTAGTACAGTCGCAGTTCTTTTCTAATGCATTTGTGAACGCACTCACAATGCAGAATGTCTGCAGTAAACAAAAAGGCCTGACTAAGTCCGATTTATATGTAAACAGAGTTCATAAACGTCAAAGAAAAATGGCTGCCAAACAAATTTTGTTGAACTTGATTTTTGATTTACTTGCCGAAAAAATAAAAAGAAAAGAAAATTATAATTGGGACAAATTTCTTGCAAAGAAAAAATAGAAAAAAATTATAACGAAACGATTTCTAAGCTTAAAAAAATATTGCCAAAAAATGTATTTTTCATTAATTTGATTTAAGAGTATCCTGGCGATATATTCCGTAGTCATCTTAGGATGTCGAGATCCACATTCAAAGTAAGGTTCTTTCTGATTATTATACAATATAAAAAATTTAAATTTTATTATTATTATTATTATTAATATTATTATTATTATTATAATTTATTAACTAGTAATTAAAATTACAAGGTAATACACATAATAAAGAAGAGAGCCTAGCTGCGAAGACTATTGGCTCAATTTAAAATTTTAATTTCCATAGTTTGTTGAAGACGAGTTGAAAATATTGTGGAAAACAAAACAAACATTCTTTACAAGTCAGTGCCGCTTCGTCCTTCTTGGTGACTTTAAAATTAATTTTATAAATTCCCGCTCTTACTGCAGCTAAAAAAAATCAGCTGCACAATCTGCCCGACGCTGACGACAGTCTGACGTTTATGAACGGTAGGTACTGCAGTTGGGCTAGGTTAGTTCGATCGAAATTCTGATGCAGATAATGCAGTTCTTAGTTAGGCTAACAAATGTGAACTCACCCTATTTCTTCGTTTTTTTTTTTTTTTGCATTTTACCACCTGATTTATGTAAATATAAAAACTTGCGTTTTTTTCATATAGCGAAAATGATATGGTCTTTTAGAAAATTTGACAATGACAATTTATTTGGGCGGTAACTCTTGTCATAAGGATGCCAGAAACGAGAATATAGTACGAGCATACTAGTTATCAAATAGTTTGTTGTAGAGATAATTTTGACAAATTAAAGACAAATTCTGTGGAAAAAAAATTATGTCTATCATGGAAGCTTTTGTCAATGTGTTTGGCGATAGCTTAGGATATACAATACATATGTACTTGATTTTAAATTTCATTAGAATATTTCTTGTTAGAAATACTATCAAGAACTTTGGTTCTTAATATGGCCGCAACCTCGTTGCTTTAAGTCGCCACTTCCTCGTCGTCGTCGTCGCGTCGACATTTCTCGTTCAGCCGTTTTCTCTTGAAATTCAATGCTGCAGCAAATAGTTCACTTTAATATGCATGGACTTCTTATACTCGCAGCATTGTACAACCACAACCGTTGAACCACCACCTCCAATAAATATGCAAAAAAAGAAATAAAATAAACACCAAAATTATTGAGACTTTTAGAGGGTTGCAGAAATATAGAAAAATGTACTAGCACAAGAAGAAACATAAATAAATATTCAGCTTTTTTTTTCATTTCGAATAAAATGGTGAACTAAATGTGTGCTTCAGTTTTGGATTCACTTTTTTTTTATTTTTGTGTTGTTGTTTTGAGGTAAAAATATTCAATACGGGAGCGGGAGGAGTGGCATAGGGGCTTGAAGCTTAGGTATAGATAACCCCCATGAAGTTGCTTATTTTGTATGCATTCCGCCAGACATCATCATCAACGTCATCATGATCATCGTTATCATCATCGTGCGGCCGGTGTCGTTGTCATCTTGTTTATGAAACCATCCAACTTATTTGCCATCACAGAAGAAATTTATATTCAGGATATTCTAGGCCTGCAGCAGAACGAACCTCCTTGTTCTCATTCATCGTTGAAAAGAATATTTAATTATTTTTTTTTTTTTTTTTGAATGAGAAAAGTTATTTTTTTTTCTCGTCCTACCCTTTGATTGAAGGGGGGGGAGGGGTGGTTTGTCGACCCATTGACTGGCATATGACATCATGTGGTACATGTTGTAACTTGTAAGGTATACCCTTGCAGGGAAAAACCCTTTTCATACGATATGATGGTGAGTTCTGGAAAATTCTTATCGGCATCTCATAGTAAAAGAAATCTCCATCTCCATGTTGTGTTTATAAGCAATATAATAAGTATACCGTACCAACATTACCTACCTTTACATTTGGCTATTTGTCTGTGGCATTGTAAGGACCTGTTTGCATTTTTTTTGTGTTAAGTCGAGAAGACGCGATGTTTGCTTAAACTTTCAAGGGAATTGTACTCACTTATATGCTCGGATATAGGGCTGTTTCTTAGATGAATGATATGTGAAAAAGGTCTTTTCATTTGGGAATCCTTTTTAAGCCGTTTACCAGATGAATAGTCAGCTCATCTACTCATTGGTATGCTTGTTGTGGGAAAGGATAATATTTAGATTTTCTTCTTGATTTTTTTTTTCTATTTAAAGGTAGAATGAATAAAATCGACTTTTTTGAATGAGTTTGTATTTTTTTTTCTAGAAAAAGTACAAAGATGAAACAAAAATTATAAATTGGCAGACTTGGATAATATAAAAATTATATTTGCTTAAAATTGTTGAAAGACTACAAATACTTTTACCCTTAACGAAATAAGACAAATGTTAAAGGATTTCTTTCATCGAAAAAGCTACAACAATGACAATTAGAGAATATTATTATTTTCGTATTTTTGTCCGTTAACTTCAGAATTATTTAAGCGGATATTTTAATAACTAAGAAACTATGCTAGCTACAAATTTTTGGTTTGCGCAACAAATTAGCATTTAATTAGTTAAAAATACAAATATCAGAATTTTTGTATTCCGCCATTCCGTCGCGATTTTTTAAACTTCATTTTGAGAGAAAATTGGAAGTAAATTAGTGTGGAAAATGTTTTGACGTCCGATGATATGCGAAGACCTTTTCCGATCGGTATTCTTATAAATTCTTAAGAAGGCCTTTCCAGACGTCCACTGTCCAGTACCTACCAAATGTTGAGTACCATACCAGTGGGAACCAACTGTGCTGGATTCATTACCTACTACCGCAATGTACCTACTCCTAAACATAAGTGAAAAGTCCTATTTATTTCCAAGTCAACACTGAAAACCTCAAACACTTCCGACTTTTGGTTACGCAAATAGCGCCATTAAAACCCTTTTTATTTTTAAAGTTAATATTTAAATTAGAAATAAAAGTAATAACACCTGGGAGAACATATTCCGAGAAACAGACATCGTATAGAAGCTTTTGGTTTTTAATTTTAGAATGATCTTGTACACTTACGACGCAAGGTCAATTTCGCAATTATTTCTATTCAAAAAGAAATTCTTCTTCGATCGATCAAAATCAGTTTTTATGGAAAACAATTAATATTTCTTAATTTCTCACCGCGAGATATCTACCTAGAGGGTCTTTCATTAAGCGCTTCCTGTGCCTTAAATTTAAATAAAACAAAGTGTGTGGGAGACATCATCGAAATTTTTTGTTCGTTTGAAAGGCCTATCAATGCCATTATGTATGAAATATCACATCGTTCAAATGTTCGCCGCGACTAAATCAGACTGAATTTGACATGGCATGGCTTATTTTGGTTTTGAGGGCCGCTGGGGTTTGTGGCTTATTCGCATAGACCTGCGACTTCAGAAAACCCCACAAGAAAAAGTCAAACGGGGTTAACTAACACAATCTGGTTGGCCAGTTCAAATCACTTACAATTTCCAATGCGGCGTGAGGTGTGTGGCACGTTAGCGACATCCTGTTGAAACCACATGTCGTTGGTGTCTATATAATTCAAATCAGGCTGAAAGAAGTTGGTAATCATCAACCTATAGAGCTCGCCGTTGACGATGATAGCCTGGCCAAACAAATATGGACACATGACACCGCCGCCAGCCCGAAATCCACACCATAAAATTAATTTTTCGGGATGCATTAGACACTCTTGGATCTCATGTGGATTGTCACAGATTCGAAAATTTTGTTTGTTGACGTACATTCATTGGGAAATATGCCTCTTCGCTGAAAATGATTTTTCTTTGAAAATTAGTGTCAGTTTCGAACTACTCCAGACAGCGTTTTGATGCCAAATTTTCTAAAAACACGTGTCATTTTCGTACCATATCAAAAAACAAAAATTCTTATATTACAAAAAATTAATATAATTCAATTAAAAATTAGAAGAAATAATTTGCTCTATTCGTGTATTGTCAATAAAAATAAATAGATTCTGCCAGTTTTTACTCCATTTCTAAATTTTCTTCAAAATTCGCTTTATTTGAAGTAAAAATTGAAATAAGAAAAACGTGCCATATTGAATTTTTTCGTGCCACCGTGCCACGAAGAAATTTTTGTGTCAAAAAAGCACGATCGTGCCATTTCGCCAATGCTGGCTCCAGAGCCCACGTCGTCGTTGTCTATGGTCGTTTACCTTTAGCTCCTGGGTCAGGGTGCAGGCTCAAGTCACGATGTAAAATTCTCCAAGTTGTGGTCTGCGAAAGGCCGAGTTCCTGTGAGCGACACAAAATCGAGTGTATCGGATTCTCTATAGCACACTTTCACGAACAGCAGCGATATTTTCGCAGATCTTGGGTTTCGTTGATGACCAACACTCGTTGGTTGATCGTTTATCGAACCAGTGTACTCAAATTTATCTACCACACTGCGAATAGTCATCTCGCTAGGACGATTACGACGACCGTAAAATAGGCGAAGGGCGCGAACGTTGCCCGAATAGAAAACCCATTTTGATAAAATAATTTTATAATTTGCACGTGTTATTGAATGCTATATACGTCCATGATGATTTGACAAAACAGCCTGAATAAATGACAGCCAATTTGACAGATGTAGCTGCAACAATATGGCCGCTATCAAAACTGTCGAAGTTCAGAAGTCTCTATTTGAAGACCCTTTAGATGAATCTTGATATGTGAAGGACAACAATATCACATATTACGATTCACGAATATGCTATTGTGAAGTTGCGAGAGTTAGGTTTTAGTTCAGCCGGACATCGAGTTAAAAGATTTTGTGCTTGCCGCAAAAACATCCAACTTCTTTAAGGACAGAAATCGAGTTTTTTGAAGATTGTTTGTTTTTTGGTCGAGTGATACCCCGATGAGAAGATGTCAGTTCCTAGTTTACCACTGTGCCATTTTAAGGTCGCTTGGATGCATTTTCATATTTTTAGTATCATATTAACTACAAATGTCACTTTGACACTTAAGAAATATTATTATGGTATTTTTGCTTACTTTTCTGTATGAACTATCAGTTTTTAGACGTGTTCAGCAAAAGTTTGTTCAGAATATGATTCTAGTTTAAAAATGTTTAAAACTAAGAAAATTTTAGCATAATAGCTTTAAAGTTAGAAAATGTTTTCTATAATTATGCTAATAGTTATTTTGACATCATTCTGTTTAAATGTTTGTGCCAATTTACTTTTAAAACAGAAAAAGAGAAAAATAAAATTTGGCCTTATAGGCCTTGAGCAGGAATTAGATTCAAACAGTAATATTTCTAAACCCATTTCAAAGTATGTCCAACTTTGGACAGGTGTCCAATTCCAAAACCTTATTCATAATCATGTTCCATCGAGGGTCTAACTTAGACACTGAAATTAATTGTCTAAAGTGGGCACGTTCAATGAACAAAAAAATGGAAAATTAATCTTCAAATGAACGAAATATTCATTAAACCTATACAAATCCTCACAAAATTGACGGATTACAGGGATGTGAGTGAGTGTATGAGAACATTTGTAGGCTACTGTTGGAATGCTAAAAATAAGAAGTTGTCCAACTATTTAGACAATGGCTAGCTGGACAACTGTCCAAGAGTGTTCTAAGGAAATCTAATAAATACGACTGTAAGTGTTTTAAATTTTTAACATTTTGTCCTTGATCTGAATCTACTCCATTAGCGCATTATAAAATAGTTATGAAATACATAAGAATTATTGTCATTTAAAATAATTTAAACTTAAATTGTAGGTGCCATCGTTTGTTAAAATAAAAATGATTCTTTGGGATTTTCTTGGACTTCGATCTTCAAGGGGAATTTAGGAGGATTCTAATCGAAGCCTGTTTGGTGGGGACATCGTTAATTCGTGGTAAAATTATAGTCGTTAATTTTTTCCCAATTTGCTACATTCACACTTTCCAACTAATTTTATTTAATTTTTGTATTTAATTTTGATTACAGCTTATCGAGGAATTAAATTTTCTTTAGCAAAATTATCCAAAAAACAACCAACAATTTAATTCTGTTTGCCTCCCTTAACCTCTTCCATACCCAAATATCAAAAGAAATCGGCATCAGAATTAAAAATGAACCCAAATTAATATACCTAAGCACACAAGTCCAACATATGTCAAGTGCACGTCCAAAAAGCCAATCGATGGCTTTATAACTTTCCATAAAGCTGCTATATATACACTTCTGCTCTCTTGGTCGTCTGCTTTGCGACATTCGAATTGTCATTAATTATTCGCTGCCATTTCTTACTCGATATACGGATTACCCCATAAACATTGCCACATTGTATCTCGATAATCTAATTAATTCAGTTCTTTCTCTGGAGCTCCACAGTCCACATACATACTTTAGGAAGTCTATATATGGCTTCTTGATATGTCAACCTGGTAGTTGACAGTATTTACACCACCGCACTAAATAAGTCTCGGTTTCCCCTGTTTTTGTTTTTTTGTTTCTGAATTGAGTTAAATTAAGTGGCTGTCTTATGTCTAGCCCTTGAGCCCCTTTGTACTCTAACTGTACATATATTTGGTTCTCCTAACACTGGAATTGAATAATCGCATCCTAATGCCTTTTCGATTTCTATAATATTCTGAATTCCGTTTCTGTCCTCGAAGCATTACATACACAAAGCTTCCTCCTCGCTTATTCCTACGTATATATGCAAGGAAACCACAAAAATGTTGGGTTCATCCATCCATTTCCATATGCCCCATAGGGCTGATTTGTATTAATTAATTCTAACTGCACACAGAAGTATAGAAAGTATTTGCAAGTGCCACGGTAAATAACTTCGCGCGCCATGTGGTTCCCCCTTTGCCTTTAAGTGCTGTGTGGCTGGCTGTGTGCAGAAGAGGTCCTTTGATAGCGGAACTTCTTCCTTCTGCGCTGCAGACTTCAGATACAAAATATTAATTTCCAAAAATTATGGAAATGTAATAAGTTAAGTGTCTCATTCTGAGTGTACCTAACCTACCCATATCGTGTGTGCGTGGTGTGGGTGGAAGCAAAAGGACTTATTTGCATAAACGTGCTCTCAAGAACACAAAGAAATTAACGGGTAACTTATTGTCGGAAAGTCTCTCTCATTATATATAAATATATGTACATAACCAACAACAATATGCATTGTGCCCTCTGATGTCCTCAACATTTTCACATTAACGTTCTTTGTTTACGTAATGATTTGGAAAAATGTTTTTTTGTTTTTTTTTTTTCTTCAAATTCAAATTCATTTGTTTTTGTTTAACTTTAAAACAACCCTTTTTCAAAAAAAAAAAATTATATCAAAGAATGGAATTGTTAGAAATAATTTTACAAAACACTCAACAACAACAAGATTCTGAAGGACTAAAAAGGATTGAATGGAAAAACAATGAGAGCACGTATCATTTACAAGGACAATAATATAAACACATATACTTTGTTGTATTGAATAGACAAGAACAATGCCTTTAATGTGGCAATGAATGGAAAAGCAGAAAGTGCATCATCCTCCACAACTTGCATTTCCATTCAAAATACTGTACCAGTAAATAATATATGCATAAATCATAATCGTAATATGTGACAAGAATATTAATTCGAAGTTATTATTGGATCTGTTTTGGTTTTGAAAAATATTGCAGGAAATGCCAACTTTGATTCTGTGATTCTTTGAACTGTGATTCTTTCTGTCCAGTGCTTTGATTGTAACTTTCTTCTTCTTCTTCTGAGAAAATGAGTTTGTACTACAATTTACATTAAATGTTATTTTAAAATTTTCTACCCATTCCTCTTTGTTTAAAAAAGTTTACTCAAAGTGTCAGTACCGTGGCATGTTCCTGTTCCATCCTTGTTTTTCTAATTAAATCTACTATTTTCCATTAAAATACATCGTTGAATAAAAATATTGTCCTCAGAGAAGTTTGAGTGCGATAGTTGCTTGATTAAATTTTCACATTATCAAATTAAAATATTTGATCTTGAATTAAATAATCATAATTGAAAGTTTTCACCAGATTTCATTTTATTTTTGAATTCAAAATATTTCCCTCTGAACCACCATCTTTTTTTTAGTTTGATGTCGCTTGTGTGGTGGCATTTGAAAGACACTATTTATTTATTGTTAACAAAAGTCAATTTATTTTATTAACGTAATGTGCTGTAAGAGTAGATTGTTTTTATTCTAAAAAAGTGTGTGGTGTTGCGTTAAGAAAACAAAATTTTGTTTTTATAATAATTATGTCGTCGATAATATTTTATTTGCATAAAACTGACTTAGTTTCAGTTATTTAAGACTTTAATCTTCAAGATCCGTCAAGTGTTTTTGTATTTTGGGATTTAGAAATACCTACCCGTAATCCGGCCATGGAAACTGTTTCTTTAAATTTAAACCGATGTGGTGTTTTTTTTTTTTTTTTTTAATCCATAAAAAACAGCCCTAACGCAATGCACATGCACCATTTAAATTTTTTAAAAAAATCTTAATTTATGACAAAAATATTTCAAAAAATAGTTGAGACGGTTTTTTAAAAAAATATTTTGTAGTTTTAAGTAAAAAAAAGTGATGCGCTATTTTTTAATATTTATTAATGCGGAGTTAAAAAAGTAATATTAAAATAATTATCTAACCATATAAAAAAAATTATTTTGAATTATTTTTCTTTTAAATCAAAAATTTAAATTGTTTAAAAAAAATCGGTAGACAGGATAATGAGACAATGGAAAACCAAAAAAAAAATGTTTCTATGAGAGATAACTTTGATAAAAGATTAATTAAAAAAAGTTTTCCAATAATATAGTAGACCGTACTCACATCAAATTTTAATCAAAAAATCAATGAGATTTTCTTTGACAGTTTTTAAGCACGATAGTAGGATAGGTATCTTTATATTTGGTTATAAGAAAAATGTCCGCTTAATAATGTTGAAACACTTTTAGATACTAGGTTTAAATAAAATTCGTTTAAGAATTATCAAATTCTCAAAAAAAAATAACTTTTTTCAAAAATCAAAAAATGAAAATTTTGGACACCAAAAACTTTTTGAAACATTTTTTATAAAAGAGTGATTAAAATTTGTTAAACCGTTTTAAGAAAATCGTAAATATGGTAGAAAATTTACAAAATGGTAGTTTTTTTTTGGAAAAAAATTACGGAATATTTAAAAAAAAGTTGTGGGCATGTTTTCATAAAAAAAAATTTTACGGCAAATACCTACCGTTATTTTCAGTCCCAAAAAAAAAACAAAACATACGTGTTGGGGGAGGGCCCAAAAAATGCTTGATACCCAGTTTATAAAGAAAATCAACCCACGTTTATTTATTTATTTATTTATTCATCAATGGATTTACAATATTCTGTTGATTACATTTAATTTAGACTAATTAATATACACATATACAATACTAGCTCAACTTAGAAGTGAAAATAGGTTTAAAGCAATGTTTTTAAAACTATCCCTATTCATTGATAGATCGACTTCACTAGAGATGGAGTTATACAACTTTAAAGAACGTGTCATTGGGTTGTTTAGACCATAATTTGTTCGATGAATGGGAACATAGAAGACATCTATTCTATTTCTTAGATTTCTTTCTGGAACGTACCAAGAAACTAGCGCTAGTAGTTCTTCAGATTTAACACTACCACATACTATATCTTTTACCTATATAAAAAGAACGCATTGAGCTTGTCTGCGGCTTTCAAGAGATTTCAAATCTAATAGCACACATCTTGAAATATAATCAGGCATTCCGTCGGACCATCTCAGATTTCTTAAAGCGAAACGCGTGAAACTTTTTTGAATCCTTTCTATTCTCATAATAGCATTATCATAAAGTGGGGACCAAATCACACAACAGTACTCTAGGATAGGCAGTACCAATGACAAAAAAATTGACTTTAAGGTATACGCATCTTTAAAAACTGCTGAAGTTCGTTTGAGGAAACCTAACATAGAATTTTCTTTTGATATGATAAAATCAATGTGAGCTGAAAAAGTGAATTTTGAGTTAAATATAACACCTAGGTCTTTAACTATACTGACTTTTGACCGAGATTCGTTTCCAAATTTGTAATTAAAAGTTACCGTGACAAAGTTCTGTAAGCACTGAAAACTTTACATTTTGATATAATTAAGTTCGAGATGGTTGTAAATGCACCAGTTTAAAAATGAATCAATATCATTTTGAAAGTTTAAACAGTCACAATTCGAAGATATTTGATTATACAATTTAACATCGTCAGCAAACATCAAACAATCAGAAAATTTAAGAACGTTAGGAATATCATTTACGAACAAATCAAACAAAAGTGGTCCTAAATGACTGCCTTGAGGGAGACCTGACTCAACCTCGATAAAATTTGATGTGAAACCATCAATATGTACGACCTGTTTTCGGTTTGATAAGTAGGACTTTAACCATAGTAAAAAATTTGCGTTGAATCCTAGTTTTTGAAGTTTAAGCAATAATAATCCGTGGTGAACTCTGTCAAATGCTTTAACAAAATCCGTGTATATGACATCGACTTGTTTCCTGTCTTCCAAGGATTTCAGACAGAATTGGGAAAATAGGCTTAAGTTACTGGTAGTCGAGCGGCCATTAACAAAACCATGTTGTTTTGACGTTATCGATTCTTTTACTAATTTTTCAAAAAGTTTTGGCACTACAGAGAGTTTTGATATTGGTCTATAATTTTTAACCAGGTGTTTTAGACCGCTTTTATAAATTGGATTTACAAAAGATATCTTCCAGTCGTCGATAAAAACACCGGTTGTTAAGGATTTGTTAAAAATTATTTTTAACACATAGGAAAGTGACGAGGAACATTTTGATAATAAAAGTGGGGGAATTTTATCCATACCAGCTTTTTTACTTGAATCCAGTTCAAACAACCCATCAAGAATGTCTCGTTCTGAAAAACAGTTTAAACTAAAATCTGTAATGGGCGAAATATATGGATACAATTCATTTATATTAGAGATAACGTCTGTATTATAATTGGATTGAAAGTATTTTGCAAATAGGTTACAAGATGATTGTACATCGCACGACTTTTCATTGTTAAGTTCCATTGCTATTGGCAAAAAAGAACTTTTTCGTTTAGAGTTTAAAAATACCCAAAACGATTTGCTGTTTCTTTTAATATTACTCTCAGTAGTACTTACATATGTGCTGATGATATAAAAATTTATTCAAAAAATCAAACTCTTTCTGAAACTGAAGAAAACGAGCACGATCCTGTGGCTTACCTGAAGCTTTTGAACTCTTAAATGCTTTATTTTTAATATTTTTTAAATTTTTTAACCGCGAATTAAACCATGACAGCTTAAAAGAAGATCTTTTATTGGAAACCGGAACAAACTGTTCAATTCCGCTAAAAATTACCTACGTCTTTAAAAGTGACATGCATTTCATTTAGTGAACTATTATGAATTCTATGGTCCCAGTCAATTGAACTATAGAAATTATTCAATCCAATGAAGTCAGCCTTTTTAAAATTAAAGTTTAAACAATTTTCAGTTGAACAAACTGGACTAAATTCATAAAATTCATAAATTATAAAAACAGCTTTATGATAAAATTGATTGTTAACCAAAGGAAAATCTGATTCATATAAGTAAAATTTTATATCATTATTGCAAAAAATAAGATCTAATGTTCTACCTAATCCATTTTTAGAATGATTTATTTGGTATAAACCTAGCGAAGCTATAGAGTCAATAACGTTTAGACTGCAAATAAATTAATGTCAAGTTTGATCAAAATCTCGAGTTCGCTTTTTTTACGGATCCATATAACTTGCCGTATAGTAACATATACATATATGTATGTAAGTTTATCGCAAGTAAGAATTAAAATACAGTGTCCATTATAGCGACCAGCGAGTTACATTATGTTTGGGGTTAGTTACTATATCGAGAGTATATTGCAATATTAAGGATAAATTGGTTGGTATTTTGCATCTAAAAATGTTTTTCTTTTTTAAAATTGAAATTAAGACACGATGTTAATTTAATATTTAAAAAAAAATCTCCGTTATTCGCACTTAGACGTTGGTATTTCAAATTCAACATAAGTATATATGTATGTCTGCCATTTATCACAATTTTTAGTTATAGAAAAAATCTCCCACTTTTAGTTCGTTTGGTCTCTTTATCAGCCAGCAGCTATCAACCATTAAAAAAATTTTCTCAAATATCCTGAAAACACTATTTCCGATAGATTTGCTTTTTTTTGGCAAAAACCTAAAATGTCAAAATCAAAATCGTTATAGCTGTTATTGAGGAATTTTGGAAAAACCGTAATTGTTGTTTAGGAGCTGTACCTATTGTAGATGAGCTTTACACAAAATTTCGAATACCCATCTCTTCTCTCATAAGTGGACGGAGAAACAGACCCAAAGACAAACGCAGACCGATGCGCAGGATGGCTTATTACCGCCTCCACCAACGAATGTTTGTCTCAATTTTTTAAAATCACGAAACCAGTATGATAAAATGCATCTAATAAATCTTTTATCTGTGGCATTCGTGTATTAGTTCTTTCAATTCAATTAGGTTCTTGTCTAGAAAAAGGTCAAAAGTATGTAGATTTGTTTAAACCTAATTTTGTTTTGTTTATAAATAAAATTATAAAATAAAACTACCTACTTTTAATGTAAAAAAAATAACTTCATTTTCATATTTTATGCCCTGGATATTATGACTGCGTGAAAAATACCGTCCATTTTGCTACCAACACAAAATTTATTCTCAACACTCTTCCCTTTCTGCATTTAATTTATTTGAAAAAAAAAAATAAATATCCTGCTGAAAATTCCCGTTTAATGTAATGGAAAATTAAATTTCACTCCTCGTCGCATATTATAAAATTTTGATTTTAAAATTCTTAAAAAACGATTAAAATTTCGATTAATTTATTTAAAGCTTTTTGCCAAAAAAAAATAATTAATAAATAAACACAAAAATAATAACGAAATCGAAAACGAACAGGAAAAACAATTTGAATTATGTTTTTTTTTTATTTTTTGAAATGAAGTAATACCAAAGTTGAATGGAATTCATCATTCCAACTTCAATATAACCAGAACAATGCGCACACAGAATGAGGAGAGAAGACAAAAAAATAATAATAATAACAATAAATTTCCACAGAGTCCTGGCGCTTATTTCAATTGCTCGGGATGCTTCACATCATCATATCCAATACCAAAAAAAAAAAAAAAAAACAATCCCGATTTAGTTGGACAGTAAGGATGGCGCCCAACATGAGCCTATATAACGAAAAATCGCTATGGTATATTTTGCGGCGATTATGTGAAGTAAACCTACTGGGTCTATTGTCTGTTGGTCTATGTGGGTGCGTTTTGTTGTTTTCCAGTCATCTTAATCCGACTTAAAGCAGAAAAACTCGCAGATTCCATTCCGAATATAATGATGGATATTTTCCATATAGCATCCCTTTTCAGGAATTTTTGTCCATCCATTCCAATCCATTCCATCCATCCATCCTCTCCGAACTGCGAACAAGAGCAAGTGCAAAATAAGAGAAAAAATAAATCCAACTGTGATGCGGGTTCACTAAATACTTTTCCATTTACTTTTTTTTTTTTTTTTTCTTTATGTACCTATATATTGTTGATGTTGAGGCTCTGTGTCCCTTACCCACTTTTCATCTTTGGTTTTATTTTTTTTTTTTTTTCAGGATAATCTGCTGTGTCCTGTCCGAAGCTAGGATCTCCTTATCGTCGTAATAATATCGACGCAGCAGTCAACAAGCAAGCTGTCATCGTTGTCATCGTCATCGTAGTCGTTATAGCCGTTGTCCTTGTCAAGTTGTCAAGTCGAGAACATTTAATCCTTAAACCAGCAACCACTAACCGCATAAAGATATCATCGTATCGTATCGTATCGTATCGCATCGCATCGGCAGCAGCAAATCGATTGCGCTAGTGGAATTTCAATAAGGAACGGATAAATCGTCTGTAAATTCGTTTGCTTTCTCACTCTTTCACTCTCCTGGGATTGGCTATAACATTTTTTTTCACAATTCTGCCAATATGAAGATGTCAAAGCTATCGAACCAGACCAACTCACAGGATCCGCAGGCGGTTAATTCACGAGTATTCGTTGGCAACTTGAATACTTTTCAGTGCTCGAAAACGGATGTGGAACGTATGTTCCAGATATATGGCCGATTGGCAGGTATGTTGGTTGTCATAATCCGAAATCCTTTTTGTTCCTTTTTTTTTATTTTTTTTTTATTTTACCTGATTTTGGTCCTTTAATGCGATTAAAACATATATTTCCATTGAATTTCCTTGTCGACCCATTCGACTATAATATGCTTAAAGTGGTTCTTGTTTGTACAAAATTGCAGGAATCTCAATGCACAAGGGATATGCATTCGTACAATTTACCAATCCATTCGATGCGCGGAATGCCTGCCATGGAGAGGATGGACGAACAGTCCTTAGCCAAACTTTGGGTAAGTCGTCTATGGCTAAATTATATTATTTGTTTTTTTTTTTTTTATTTTTTCAGATTTTTAAGTTCAATTGGGGATGTTTTTTTTTTATTGGATCAGTGCATTTTTAGTTTGAAAATTCTTTGACGTTTCGTGTTAGTGGCAAGTTATCCTTTTAAACATATCCATATACATTATACTGTATCCACAGTGCTCCTGTTTTTTTTGTTTTTTTTTATGGAACATTGGTATTCCTCAACGAAGAGCGATAATTTTCACTTTTTCACTTCCGGAGTATTGGCCGAGAACACTAGAATTATATAAGTAGGTATACATACCAAGCAAGCGATTCAGCCAAACCTCCCCGGATGTGCAGCTTGGGGGATTTGTAGGGTGTTTGAATTTAACTAGGGGTCGGTTGATGTAGATGTACTTTGGTTTTAGCTTCAACTTAATACGTATTGGCGCAATGTTCTTATTCCTCCTATCCATATACAAGAAAGTGTATCTAGATATACAAGGGAATTCCGTTTTAGTGCATTGCACTTGGGTGAATTTATTGCCTGTCGAACTTCTGTCTGTTTTTATTTCGACTAATTTCGAGAAACGATAAATCTTTTGCCATTTGGCTTTTGTCTCCTAAGGGGCTATATGGTGAGGGTGACAGTAGACAATTCCTACCTATAAATAGGTTTTTGTTTTTATTTTAATTCACGGGCTGGAAATGGTCTTAACCAAGGTTTTATGTAAGTACATATTGGTAAAAACAACTTTTAAACTTCTTCATAGAAGAGTAACAGTTAAGAAATAATATAAATATATAACGGGTGTTTTTTTTAAGAGGTATAGAACTTTAAGTTGGCAACACTATTTAAACTGGCGGCCATTTTGTCAGCTGTTAAGTTATTTATTTTTAGTTTGGTTTGGCATTTCAAGAATTGAAGCCACAGGATTACCTAGCAAAGTGTAAATTCGGTGAATGGGCCCAAAATAATATTGCCGTTGATCCCAATTTTCATAACCTAGTTTTGTTTAGCGATGAAACTCACTTTTGGTTGAATGGATACGTCAATAGACAAAACTGCCGTATTTGGAGTGATGATAATTTTCAAGTGTATGTTGAGACACCGGCGCAACATGTCACACAGTTTGTGCCACAAATGATTTATTGAGGGAAATGTTTGGTAACCGCATAATTTCACGTTACGGACCCCTGAATTGGCCTCCAAGATCGTGAGATTTAACGCCGCTTGACTATTTTCTGTGGGGATATGTGAATTGTCACTAGTCTACACCGATAAGCCCGAAACGATTGAATACTTGGAATAAGACAACATTCGCCGCGTTATTGCCAATACACGCCACAAATATTGGAAAAAGTCATAGAAAATTGGACCTCCAGATTAGATTACGTCCGAGCCAGCCGTGGCGGTCATATACCAGCAATCATATTTAAATTATAATGCCAGAAGATTATCTTTCGAATAAAGTAAATTTCAGGTCAATTTAAAAAAAATCATCTATGTTTTATTTCATTTCTAAAAAAACACCCTTTAATTTAGTTATAATTTTGCGATACCAATACTTTCAATTGAATTTAAAGTTCTTTTTACTCTTAACTTATGACTTTTAATATTATATAATTACTTTAGTCAGCTGTACCAACATTGGTCTATATGTGATCAATATTTGTAAAGGGCTCTGCGAAATTAGGCCCCAAAATTGTGATTTAGTACACCAATTGCTTTCTTATCTAATTTATTTCAATCACAATTTTTTGTCAGATTTAGATATAAAATAAATCTGCATTAGGTACCCATATCCCACATTCCATTCCGAACTATTGTGCCAGTGCTGTCGAAAGTATTTTTACAGAAAAAAAAGTTTTAAAATTAGTACAAAACGTAGGTTTAGGATGAAAAGATTTTAATATGGGTGTGAATTAATAAAATAAAGATCAATTAATTTTTATAAACCCACTGCACTTTGCCCAAAATCGTGTAATACTTTTTCAATTGATATCACAGGGGATATACATAAGTACCAAATTTTATATTTATATTTTTCTATTCGGTAAACAATTTGCAGTCGATATTTAATGAACTTCTTGTTGAGCTAGAAAATTTAAATTTTATACAAACATTTTCACATCCAAATCTAGCTTACGTTGTACTTTAAGTTTCTTCATTAGTTTAAAATCGATTAAAAAGTTTTTGTATCGACAGACATAAAAAAAAACCGAGTCGATAAAAACGTTTTAAAAAAGATGTGTCTCCTTATAAAACAATTACAATATCCATTTGATAACAAAAGCATATTTTTAAGCAAATAAAACAAGAAGAGTATTTAAACTTCGTAAAACAAGGCTTTTTAAAATAAATTGAGTTCTTCTTCATCATCACTATACTATTTAATGAAACAATAATGAAAAAGCTATACATATATTTATAAGCAGAGAAGGTACCTACTGGCGTTCAAGGATGACGTCCATTCAAAAACACCCTTACAGAATTACTGATCCTGAGTGTTGTATTCATCAAGCCCATTATCCACTTTTCGTTTTTGGCTTAAAGCCACCAATTCAACAGACTTTTTCTTCTTCTCTTCCCCCATAACTCTTTCTCCCCCCCCCCCCAAAAAAAAAAAAAACCAAACCACTTCCATTCCATATAATATAACTTTGCTATATCCTTTCAACCCACTTTATTCATTCACGTCCATCTTCATAAACATTAAACCAAGTTAAAAAAAAAGCAAAAAAAATTATAATATTTAAAGTCCTTCCACTCAGATTTTAACAAAACAATACCAGAACCGAACCACTCTACCACCAACCATCATCAAAAACAAGGAATTAAGTCACTTAGCCGAGTTGAAATGGGGAAAACGAAAAATGAAAACAAAACAGAAACAGAAACAAAAAAAAAAACTTTTCATAATTATTAAGATGAAGCCTCCGAATATCAGAAGAGCTCTTTGTTGTCTGAAAAGTGCAAGGAAGTTGCTTTACAAAACTTCAAAAAGCAACATCTTTTAATACAGTTCTTATTTCAAAAGTCTGTATATAGATGAGTTCATTTCGAACACAAATTATAGACCAGAAGGTAGTGTTATTTTTATATACTCATGAGATATATTAGGCCTCATGATTTTTAAGGTCTGACAAGTTCGAGTTATACAATTCTTCGAATGCATGAGGGGCGAAAAATTCTTTCATCTCTGACGATTCATATCGCATTTTGTCGAGAAGTAAACTTAAGTCAAAATGACGTCAAATTCTGTTGTCGTTAACGCCGAATATTGTCAAATTGTTTACACTCGCATCAGCACTTGCGTTGGCATTTGCGTTGACACTCGCGTTGAGATTAGCGTTAAGACTAGCGTTGACATTCACGTTGATTCTCGCGTTTACATTTACATTAACACTCATGTTGGCATTTGCGTTGAAACTCGCGTTCACACTTAGGTACGTTCACGTTCGCGTTGACACTCACGTTCACAATTGCTTTGACAATTCCGTTCACACTCAAGTTGATACTCGCGTTTACATTGAGGTTTATTGTAAACGCGTTGATTATTCTGCATGACCGTAAAATCACTCTGTCAACGCAGTTAGGACACACTGACTGACTGCTTGTCAGCATGTATTCTAATGTATAGTTTGCGTTGAACTTCATCTCAATCTCAATTTGATTTTTTTAAGACGTTTTTAAATCCATTGACATCGTAGTCATCCTTCAATTTGACAGTTAATGGCACGACATATAAATTTTGACTTATATGTAGGTATGTAAAATAATTTGATCCAAATGTCAAAACCTTAAAATTGCTCTTTTCTGAACAATACATTTTTTTCAAATAAATTCTATATTTCTTAGAAGTTTTCAATTTCATCGAAATTGTATCCATTCTAACATAATGAAATTTAACAGTTTATGGCTTGTCAGATAGGCGACAAACTGTATTGAATATTTTAATTCTCAAGTGTCATCCAAAAGCATTAAAACATTTTTTCTGTAGCAAAGCATTTAGTCTCAAAATTTTGTCATTCTTTGTTATGAAATTTGATAGAATTAAGGTAGTGCGTTCATCAACAAGAAAACTGATTATGGTCTCTTAAGTCATTTAAATGTCATAGTTTGACGTATCTACCCGTTGATACCAAAGGCTAAAAGAAAAACTGATACAGATAACACGTCAACCCGATTTGTGAACAGCATTAACCGATTGTCGTCATAAGTGCGTTTGTAAAAGTTTCATGCGTTGATAAAGTCACGTTGACAATTGTATTTTGATGATGTTTTTAGTGATGTCAAGAAGCCAACTCGTTATTGAAGAACTTTTCTGCTATGTCAACTTTGGAACCCCCTTATATTATGTTCAAGGAAACAAATTAAATTGTTAAATATTGGTGCATCCCAAAATGTAAACGCTACCTCTCAGACTATATAAAAACGAAAGGGTTGATATCAGTTTTTTCTAAAAATACAAAACCCTCGCAATTTTTGATTCTGTTAAAGAAAATAAGTTAATGTTATGTTTATGCCAGCTTAATCATCATTCAACAGTTTGTTGACAACAAACAAATGAATGACAATGTCAATGGTGGCGCGCATTGTCAAAACTTTTGTTTGAAAATCTTCCTTAGCCACCGCTGTCCCCACTTTCCCTCTGTCTCTTCGGTACATTACATTTAAATAGACATTGCTCCGCCAAAGGGTACGGAATTTATCATCTCCTGCAGTGATGACAAGGACGATGACAATACTTTTAATATTTATTTTTAATTAAATGCACATTTTTGGGATTTTCCGGAGTAAGTATGAAGATGTACATAGATATCCGAATTCATTGCCAAGCTTATAATCCCTTATACTATGTTCCATTTTTGGCTATAGCTGACGACGACGGTGGCGGTGGGCGTAATAAACTTCACTCACATGCATTGTCAATCTATCTTTCTAGAGGATGGTTTTTCTAGTCATTTTATTCCATTTTGCATTGTGTCGTCCCATCTAGTAACACATAAAGTGCTGATGCATATTTTTGTTTGTAATGCCAAAAGGAAATTTCATTAGAGACTCTCTAAGTGCATTAAGATGTTTTCTGTAAAAGCGCAAAACTGTTCCCAGTTTTAAATTTGAATAAATCTCATGCAACAAAATAGAAAAAAAAATAAACCAAAAACATTTGCAAGCGGGGTCGGTGTCGGTCGGGTTATATGTGGCTAGATGCGATGATGACACATACTCTTACTTCGTGTGCATTCAGGAGCGAATTTGTTATAAAGTATTTAGAATTTTTAAATCAAAGTCAAAAGGCCCTGATTATTCATAATCTGAAATGCCACCAAATTTATTTATTTTTTAGAAATATTCTTGATGGGGAATTTTAAACTTCTTCAAACAGGCAGTAGCGGTGAAAATACGTTTTTTTTTTGTTTTATTTTGGGAGTGAGAAATAACAATTCGCGTGAATTGAAATCCTTCTTCTATAATTTGTTATTTTGACTTTTTAATTTGATTTTATTTGGGCGATTTTTTTCTACTGTCCTTTGCACATATTTTAAAACATTATTTCTTTAATAATATGTTTTCGACAGCACTGTCAAAAAGTAGTGCATATTGTTGTGTGTATATGCGTGCGCCTGCAAACTCTCTAGTACCTACGTCGTCGTCGTTTCTCAAATGATTCAAAATTAGATTTTGGACTCATTCTGGAATTTACAGTACAAAATAAACAACCTTACGTCTTTATAAAAAAATTAAATACCTACATATCTAATAAAAATATTGTCATTCAATAAAAAAAAAAATATATTAAACAAAATTTAGGTAAATACATTTTTAATTCCCATATGGGCCTTTAAAATTTTAAGGCATACAGAAACGCTCCTGTACGTTTCATTGAATGCAATTTCATTCATGTGCGGTTGTCTAGTTGTTGACAGACAAATCGTTTGTGCGGTGCATGTAAGGCCAAAATGAGGTAAGTAAGGGGATGGTAGGACATCAGAGCAGAGCAGGGTGTGTAGCTGTAGATATATTATAGTCGCACAGTAAAATAAATTGAAATTAATTTTTTGTCCAAAATTAGATGGGAATACAATTTGAGGGTAAATATACAATTATATGTGTGTGGCTATGGCACTCAATGGATAATAATAATAAGGATCTCTATACTCCATGGTATATTCTTGCTCTCATACCTATACTATTTTATTTGTTTTATTTTATGCAATTTGAAATTGGCTACAGTTGTGATTTCCATCATTTAATTTACTCATTTGCCATCTGACCAATTGTTCGCGTAGGTATATGCCAAGTAACGCTACAGTGGTGCGATTTGTATACAAAAAAGTTGACATAGATAATATTTTTTTTATTTTAAATACCCACATTTTTGTTCCAAATTTTAGTGTGCAATATAATTTGAGCTTCTCATGGTTATAAAATTTCAATTTATTTATAAATACTAAGTCAAGTCATATTAGACATAAAAACAGCAGAATAATAAAAAAAATCGCCGTTAATCTAGATTTTGGTATACAGCCTTCTTATGGTGTTTTTAAGAAACTGTAAAAAGTCCCCATCGATTTGAGCGACTCTAACAATTTCACAGGTTTTTCATGAATATCTCCTGTGCAGAAAAATTGTCAGGAACTAATTTGTAGCTTAGAAAATTTCCTACGAAAAATATTTTGATATTTTTTTCATAAAAATAACTGTTTTCGAAATAAACCAATCGGGAGGGGTAAGGGTTTTACTATATAGTGGGCGGCTTAGTTAAAAAATTGTTCATTTTAAAAAGAAGAAAGATAAAAGAATCAAATTTGTTTCATTGTATGGTAAATTTTATGAAAATGATTTTTTTAAGATATTGAGCGACTTTATATGACAACCCCTTTAGGTAGGAGGGGTAAATAAAGAAAAAATTAAGAATGAGTTCCTGTCTTTAAAAAAAACTTCAACATAATATTGTAGATAGTGTTGCCGTTGTCTTTTAATATTATTTTTTTATTTTATGTGCATTTTTTTAAATCTGCCCCTCCCCCATATTTTAAATTAATTCCTATTAAATGTTAAATTAATTAAAAATTACATATTTTTGACAAATCCAGAAATTAAAAATATTGAAAATTTTGTTATTGAACTTTTAAAACATTCTCTATAAAAAATATGATCAAAATCAGTTGAATCATCTTGGAAAAATCGAAAATGGTTCTGTGGGAGGTGCCATTTATAACAATTTTTGTTTTTATAAAAAGGTAACATGAAGTGGTTTAAAAAAAAATGATATTATTTAGGTAGTCTAATTTTATGAAAAATATAAATTCAAAAATCATGCATTAGTTTTTGAAATATCGAATTTTAAGAAAAATTATTTTGTTTTTTTTTTTTTTTTTTTTAATTTCAAAAAATATTTTGTATTAAATTTTTATACGCAACATAACTTCAATTTAAATCGGTTTAGTAGATTTGATTGCGATGTTCCTACTTACATTTAAATTTAAAATTTGTTCGTGCTAAACGGTATAATGGTGTATGATATAGAAAATCTCATTGTTTTTAACGATTTTTAAATAGTTACATGGAAGGTAAAATTCATTAATAAATAAAATTAAAATCATATTCAAAATAGATTTTAAAGTTTTGAAAAAAAAAAAAAAAAAAATTAAAAACCCTGTTTCAAAAATTCAAAAAATTTCTATTTAAAAATTTTGATATTATGTACCTTTAATACTTATCAAAAATTTCTCCATACAAATATTGATCAAAACCAGTTGAACCATTTACAAGAAAATCGTTTTTTTTTTTTTTTTAAAAAGCCTATTTCTGTCTATTTAAACTATCAGAATTGTTTTAAAGAAAAACTAGGAAGCCATATTTGAGTCCTAAGAATCTAATAAAAATTATTTGGCAGGTACCGTTATTTTAAGTCTTAACAAAAAAATTAAAAAAGCATTTTGTGGAATGTCCAAGAAACGCTAAGACCAATATTCAAAGAAAATCGAACTATCTGTTTAGCATGTTGTCAAACTAACACATGGACAGAATTGCGAGAACCTACTTTTTCGTCTTTTATTACGAATTATTTAACGAAGTGACTATTATTATTTTTTTTTTTTTTTGAAACAAATATAATTTTTTAAATTAAGATTTTGAAAAATTAGAGAAACCCTCTTAAAAGAAAAACACGCTTACGTGAAATATATTTTCAGTTAAACTTTATATTTTTTTTATTGAAAAAAAAAACTCTCTTAAGTGAAAAAAAATTGAATCGATCAAAAAATGTGCTGAACTATTTCATTTCTTTTTTATTTTTAACCTCCACCATTTTTACCATAAAAAATGATATTTGAATTTCTGATAATGTCACAACCATTTTATTTAATCTGCAAAAAAATAAATTCAATTTTTTCTAGCTTTAAATTTCCACTTAGTGGAATTTTTAAATGAAATTTTTTTTCCCTAATCCGGACTCCGTTTAAGTGAAATTTTTTCGGTTAAGTGAAAGAAATACTGTGACATTTTGCCGTTTCTCTTAAGCGGGTTTTACGTATTAAGAAAAAAAATAAATTTGGTTCTGTGACACTTGCGCATAACCAGAGCCCAGGCACGTTGCCAGGGGGGGGGGGGGGGGCTTGAGGGGCTGAAGCCCCCCCCGAAAGTCTAAAATAAAAACTAAAACTTTCTAATATACAGTATTATTTCCTTTGTAGAGCTCTTCAAATGCATCTCAATAAGTCTTGAAGAAATAACGAGCAGAACGTGGGCGATGTCTTCGAAGGCATCAACACTTTTGGCAGCGGTCCAAAAATGTGATTTCCTAGTTAGCCCCATTGTATGCGAAAAACTGTTCAGTTTAACGCTGCCCTTATCAGTTTTCCTACAGAACAAATCCTTAGATTTCGTTTCTGCAATCGACCGCACCAAAGAAGAGTTCTGAATTCTCTTGAGAACATCAGAGAAAAAGCCGAAGATTTTTTCAGAGAGGCTTTCCAATCCGTATCTAACCTTGCCGAGGACTTATTTAAAGTTGAATTAAGACTAGAGGTGTGCTAAAGAGCGATTTTAAATGAGCAGCGATCGCAGAGAGCAGTTTACAAAAAGAACAGCTCTTTTTCGCAGCTATTTAATCACTCTTTAAAAACAAGTTAAAGTCGAAGAATGTACTTTAAATTTTGTTTTCTGATTTGAAATTCGTTTAATCCATCATCATTATAGCCATCCTTCGATGGGATTTGACAGATGGGTGAGAACCTATACTTTGAGGCATAGAGAATATTTCGTTCCAAATGTCAACGGATTGCCCTTAAAAAGCATTTTTCCGGAGCAGAAAAAAAAATTCGAAAATTTTCGTTTTTTTAGAGGTTTTTTAATCCATCGTCATCGTAGCCATCCTTCGATGGAATTGGACAGTTGATGGCTTGACAGATGGGTGACAACCTATACTTTGAGGCATAGAGAATATTTCGTTCCAAATGTCTACGGTTTGCCCTAAAAAAGCATTTCCCCGAAATATCGAAATTTTTCGTATTTTTAGAGGTTTTTATCTATCGTCATCGTAGTCATCGTGTCCAAGTGATTTGGAGAAACTCCACACATCCATTGAGTTTCCCAGTATATAATGCGATTTCAACTTCAACCTGCTCTCTGTTCAGTTTCTTTGCATTATATTTAATGATGAACACTGAACAGTATAGTTCCAAGTATGTAATGCGATTTCAACTTCAACCTGCTCTCTGCTCAGTTTCTTTGCATTATATTTAATGATAAACAGTATAGTTTAAATAGCAATGAGCAGTTTAAAGAGCATATAGCATTTTGTTCTGAGTCAGAACAAAATGCTATATGCTCTGAGTCAGAACTTCTGACTGCTCAGTGCTCATCTAATCGCTTTCGCGATTTATTCGCATTGAATAAGCACTAAGCACATTACTGTTTCTTGCTCATTCTATCTTTTCAGTCTCCTCTTTGGAGATATAGCTAAATGTATACACTATATGAGATCCCATACCTGCTTCCCGGTTATTGCGATTGTTGAATTTGTTTGTGAGTTTTTGTAAGGTTCACCACTGAGCACTGAGCAGTGAGCAGTTAAATTGAAGAGCAATCGCTACTGCTCTCTGCTCAGTGAAATAGCAGAGTGATTAAAAGCAGCTATCGCAATAGCAGCCTCACCTCTAATTAAGACTCCAAGAACTTCATTGAAACAAACCACGCGTTCCAATCCAGAAACCTCTTCTACTGAATCCTATTTTAGAGTGTCTGTATTGATTCCTTGCATAGATTCGTTAATACAAAATCTTACGGACAGATTTATGGTCAAATAAGACGTTCTACCATCGTTTCAAGCTCTTCTCCCAGGTTTTTTGCGGTTGGGCGAGTCAACGAAATGGAAAAGCTAACATGTTACTTTGATAATGCAATTTCGTTGTCAGCTGTGAAAGCTGAGTACATTCTCTGGTGCGAAAAAATATCGTCGATTGATCCTTCTATCGAAGTTTAAAAATTGCTTGATATATGTGACAAGAATAACTTTAGAGGTATAAACTTCTTGCTTACGGTTTTGGCCACACCTCCAGTGACCACAGCTAGTTTTGAAAGAACCTTTTCAACTATGAAAAGGATTAAAACAGTGTCCCGAAGAGTTATGGGGAATGCAAGATTAAGCTCACTTGCTATGATATCTGCTCATTCAGATATTAATGTGGATCCAGATAAGGTGATTGATCTCATGTCAAAAAGAAAATCAAGACGTCTTCTGCTTTGATAAAATGTGTGTATAAAAAAAATAATTTAAGTATATGTTCGTTTGAGTACATACAATTTAAAAACTAATAAAAATTAATAAATTGGGATATATATAGTTTTTTGTTTAAAAAATTCCTCGTAAAATTTGGAAGCAAGCCCCCCCCCCGAACCAAAATCCTGGCTACGGCACTGCCAGAGCCTATATAGTGATTTACATAACTATTCCTGATATTATTCTTTTCTTGCCTGACGAAATGTTGTGAAATTTGTTAAAATCTGACAACGACCGAAATTGTTATGAAAATTTTGTTAAACATACGAAAATTATGTCACAATGTCGATACTATTTCGTCTGTTCGTTTACTTCTCAACATTTGTTTATAAGAACTTTGAAAGAATTTTGTCCTAAAATTGATAGAAATTTGCAATTTTGGGAAGTAAACAAACAAATAATTACGTACATATGTACATACATAAGTAACATGCCTATGTATATGAGTTTCAAATATGTAATTTTTTTCCGAAATAGGGATGCCAGATTTCGTCTGAAATTTTGGACACATTTTTGTGCTCCATTTTACCACTGTTCGTTTACTGAACGGCTGGTTGCCTGTTTATCTGGTTGGCTGAATACGTTCCATTCACGCCACGTCACGCTTTTGGCATGCCAAATGGAAATAGCTTTCAAATATTTTACGATTTGTTATGCCCTCGATGATAGTCAATTAACATACATATGTATCCCATGAGCTTCAGCGTGGACTAATTTTTTTTTTTTCATTTCATTTCATTTTATTTTTGTTTTGTTTTATTTTTGATAATAATTGTGTTGATGCCTTGATGATGTTGATGATGATGATTTGTCTTTTGATGAAATATTTGTGTTCTTGTTAAGAGTTTAAAAGGAATTTATTTGACATCTTTGTGAAATAATCGAGAAGGTGACGACCGTTGCAACGACTTGAAAGGAATATTTTTGTAATGAGAAATTTAGTTTCTTTATAAAAGATTAGAAGGTCGACTTTATAACTTGTTTGTTGATATTTTCGAAAAGTGGGAAAAGTAAACGAAATTTGTTTATTATTTATTTTATATTAACTATTTTTATAGAAAGAATTTTAAAAATATTTCAAAAAATTAAAAATATATGTATATTTTTTTAACTTTATTTTAGATGTCAATATGGTTGCTGAACCAAAACCACATCAAGTTGGACGTAAACGACAGAATATAACAAAAACAGGAAATGACTGGTAAGCTTAAATTCTTGAATTATAATAAATGATTGATTGTTTTGTGGGCGGTGTGGCGGGGTTTGTCATCTTAATTGTGCATTATTCACTCAAAATAATTCAATTCAATTTTCACAAACCTTGTTCTAATTTTGGATATTACATGCAGACATACATACATGTATTTATCCACATCCGTCACATCACATAAAAAAAGGCACAAAGTCGTGTCAAATTTGATAAAGCTCCAATTAAATATCGGAACGTAAGAGGCAAATCCATTTATAAATTTGCTGAATAACCTTGATACGGTGTCAGTTCAGCATTACAATGCTAAACGGTCATTAGAATATAAGAAAATGATTGATGGCTATTATTATAGCTTAAGCCTCATACAAAAAAAATGTCTGGGTAGAAAGGCAACCCTTAATCAAATTGGACATTGGTAAATGGTTAAACCAGGGTATATCAAAACAGGGAAGGTCATTTTAGTTCGGCTGGTGGTATAGCTCCCTCCCCCACACAGAAATAACAAACTTCTTTGGTTTTCTTCCAACTATCCCAAATTTTCATACTTCACATTATATAATAATATTTTTATGATATTTTTTTTTTTGTTTATGGGGAGTGGTATTTAAATTATCCTTTATAACAGAGGGCGGACAGAGTGGTATAATAGTAATGACCAAGACGACATGCAACCACCCCGCATATATGAGTGACAACTTTGCATGTGATGTTCCATTTAGTCGCTACAAAATGTGTTGCATGACACAAATGGGTGTTAGAGAATTTTAAAGAACGCGTTGTGCTATATGATGCGTGTGGAGGTGTGTTGGAGTTAAAAAGTTTTGTTAAATGGATAATTATTTGCTTTTAACATGACTTTGGTGTTAGTTCTAATTAAGATTTTAAATGTTTTGTTACTTAAGCATATTTTCTTGTTTAAAAGCTATACCTGAACTACTTTACAAATTATATATAGATTTTATTAACATTTAGGCCAATGTCTTATATGTATAGCTTTTTCGAATGAACTTTTCTGATAAATTTTTAGTACTAAACAGTCAGATAAATACCTATCTACAATTTTAACTCTATACAAAATTAAAGGCATTCCACCTACACTGCCGTACAAATTTTATTTCCCAAATTATGAAAATCTTATTTGTCTAAAAAACGTGCCCACAACTTAAAAAAATTCAGTAATTCTTCTTACAAAAATGCTACCATTTAAAAAAACAAATTTTCGGAAAAATGGTTTAAAATGGAACCATTCCCATAGAACCATTCTTTTGATTTTTGATTTTCTTAAAAACGGTTAAACTGGTTTCCATCAATTTTTTTAAAGCGAATGTTTACAATAATTTTAAATATTATATTGTATATCAAAATTAAAAAAAAATTTTTTTGGATTTTTAAAAAAAGTTTTAATTTTTTTTTTTAAGAACTTAATAATTTGAAAACGACTTGGTTGATTTTTATTAAACTTTGTACTCAGCAGGTTCTTGACATTACCTATCTAGCAGATTTTAAATAAATTTTTTTCTTATAATTGAATAATATTGCATAACTACCAAAAATTAAAAAAAAAAATTCAATATTATTTTTGAAAATTCGATATTTCGAAAATGGTTAATTTTTAAACTCCGCATAAATAAGTACTAAAAATTGGCGTACCAATTTTTTTCTTAAAAATATGTATTCAAAATTTTATATATAAAAAATATTTTTTTTTTTTTTAAATCGCTCCAAAGATTTTAAAAATTTTTTCATTTGTTGAGATTTGTGTAAGAAATTACTTGGTGTGCATTGCGTTGGTGTCAAATCGATTTCAAACAATAATATTAATAAATTTTTTTTATTAGATGAAAAGTTTTTAAAATTATTAAGACTTTAAAACCACAGTTTGATTGCATATTAGAGCAAATTCATTAACCCAGTCGTGAATTTTATTTTTTTCCGATTTGAAATTTTGTTGATGTTTTCGATTCTTAGAGATTTTACACAGACCCTCAAAACATTACAACAATATCACAAATTATAGTAAATATTTTCAGTTCAATCAATAATAAATAAATAAATAATTCGGAAATTCTGTTTCCTATTTGGTTCCAAATCTAATGGGTGATTTTTTAAGAGGTTTAGAACTTAAAAAAAAAAAAAAAACACAAAAAATTCGAAAAAATGAATGAAATATTTATTTGAATCGATAGTTTGAACCTTGCAATTTAATGTTTAAAGATAATTTCATGCAAATGTTGACCGCGGCTGCGTCTCAGGTAGCCCATCCGCTGAGTCCAATTTTGGCATACTCTTTCACACATATCGGCCGGTATCTCACGAATGAATGCATGGATGTTGGCTTCCAGTGCGTCAATCGAAGCGGGCTTGTCCCTATAGACATTAGCCTTGACATACCCCCACAAAAAATAATCTAATGGTGTCAAATCGCACGATCTAGGCGGCCAATTGACCGGCCCGAAACGTGAAATTAACTGTTCACCAAACTCGCTTCGCAATTGCGCCATTGTTTCGCGTGCTGTGTGGCATGAGGCACCGTCTTGTTGAAACCACATATCATGCAAGTCAAGAACTTCCATTTCGGGCAAAAAAAAGTTTGTTATCATCGCTCGGTAGCGTTCACCATTGACAGTAACGCTGCGATTCGCATCATCTTTGAAGAAATATGGCCCAATAATGCCGCCGGCCCATAAACCGCACCAAACAGTGGCTTTTTCGGGATGCATTGGTAGCTGTTGCAATGCTTCTGGCTGATCTTCACTCCAAATGCGGCAATTTTGCTTATTTACGTACCCATTCAACCAAAAATAAGCCTCATCGCTGAACACAATTTTTCGATAAAAAAGCGGATCCTCGGCCAGCTTTCCAAGAGCCCATTTTGATAGTAAAATTCAATAATTTGCAAGCGTTGTTCATTTGTAAGACGATCCATGGTTAAATTGCAAACCAAACTGAAGCTGTTTGACAGTGACACAAGGTACTAAACACACGTCAGCTGTCAAAACCAGTGTTGCCAAAACCAAACCAGCTAAAAAATCACCCTTAAATAGGAACATCCCTGCTGTCAACTTAGTTAAGAAAGCAAATTTAGTTGCAGGAGAATTTGCTGGTTATTTGAGTTTCGATTTTGCCAAAAAGCATTTTAGCTCCCCCTGTATTCAAAGGCGTTAATGGCACCATTTGAAGATTTTTGTTGTATTCATAAATCCCCTAGCCCAGATAGTCAACAATTGTTTTGAAGACGTATATTCTTCCACGCTTCGAATTTTCAAAAATGTTTGTTTTTTTTTTTTTTTTTTCTTGAAAATTTTCAATGTACAGTTTATTATTTAGGCTTAATAGAAGCTTCTGGATACAAACTTTTTTTTTATGAAGGGTAGGTACTAGGTATTGTTAGCAATGGTTAAACTACAGTATACGTATACTATAATATAGTTCTTTTGTCATTTTTTATCAAATCAACTTCTAAGCACAATTTATTTTTATGGAAAAAAGTAGTTTTAAATTTTCTTAGAACCTATGTATTATAAGAAGACAAAAAACCATCTGGTTTAGCATTCGACCAAAAATTTAAATTTAAAATAGTAGATAAATATCTACTCATTTGCATTAAATACAAATTTTTTTGGTTAACACTTTAAGTTTGAAAATAATTTTTGCAAAAAAAATAACAATTGATTATGATTTTGATTGATTTTGATTTTAATGAAAGCTACAGCATAAATGTTGTAAGTTTTTTCTTAGATTTTTAATAAATTTGTATCCATTTAAGTTAAGCTGTCTAAGCGGGGGAAAATACCATCCTCCCCCTATAATTTGTTTTTCTTGTCTGGTATCAACCTACCATATAGGCTAGCTTTTTGTGAAATTCTACGGGAATCACCCTGTATTCAATTTAATATGGCTTAATTAATTAAGCGCTCACAGCGCCATTATTTTTTCTTCATTTGAAGATGATTTAGAACCATCGAAAGTAAACTTTTTTTTAACTATCACCATATTATAATGTAGGAAAAGTTGGTTACGTGCTACAATAGATCCCTCAAGACCAGTGTTTCCCAACCTTTTTATTGGCTATGTCCCACCAGAACCTTTTCAAAATCCTCATGTCCCCTCATGATCTTAGAGATCTCAGCAATCAGCAGGTCATTATTTGCACCAATAGCGCATTAATTTCATTTGTTTTCTCTCTCGTTTTATTATTTTGCTTACATTACAACCTATTCTCTTTTAAACTTACGAACAAAATTTAAGGAAGACGTTAAATTGAAATTTTTAATCGTCTGACTGCTGTTTACATTTACTACAGCGTGTTCTCAATGTTCTCATACGCTCACTCACATCCCTGTAATCTGTCAATTTCGTGAGCATTTGGATGAACATTTCGTTCATTTGAAGATTATTTTTCAATTTTTTGTTAATTGAACGTAACCACTTTAGAATAGGTTTGGACAACCAATTTCAGTGTCTAAGTTGGACACTCGATGGAACATGATTATAAATAAGGTTTTGGACTTGGACAGCTGTCCAAAGATAGACGTACTTTGCAATGGGTTTATAAATACGACTGAGTAAGTTTGTTTTCAAAACATTGTAAAACCGAACTTCAAGTAAAAAAGTTCAATAATATTAATATCAATATGTATGTAATATAAAAGTTTAGTGAAATCCTTGCGCTAGATGCTTCCTGCAAATAGATTTTATGTCAGGTTAAAATTTAGAAAACTTCTGTTTCATTTTCTTGTTTTAAATCCAGACGATTTCTTTTCTATCATATTTTATATATATATCCGCCATATTTTTCACTATTTATATTGAATTTGTATAATTTACATCCGGATTTAAGTTTTAATCTGGATGAATCGAGTGAATAATATGGCCGTAAGTCATTTATGGCATTAAATGCGCATTTGATGAATGACAGATCCTGGATGCGTTCAGAAATATATCTCCAAGGGTGTAAACACAAGAAGCAAAGATTTTTCGAAATGAAGTGTAATGTAGCATAATTTTAAATTGCCCCTCTATAAAATTAAGTTCCCACGTTGGAACTTGGGAAACACTGCTTAAGGCTCTTGTAAATAATTTTCAGAAATACCGAGCTTTGAAAATGAACAGAGCATACGGGGCCCGATCTCGTTAAAATCGAAAAACTGCAGTAACGTGTCGCCACGACTCGTTCTCGTTGTTTTATTTTTGTTTCTTTGGAAGAAATATTAAACCACCTATACCACCTCCCGATACATTTGAGTTTAGATATATATTTTCTCATCTCGACGGTTCCCAGTCGATGATTTGGAGGCACATTACTGAGTACACATAATAAAGGTAATATCATAAAAGTTTTCATTTTTGTTCAACTCTGCGCTTCTGTGAAAATCAAAATAAAATTGCCAATCCCAGGTCCCCTATCACTTGTCAATTTTCAATAATTGTAGATGTTTCAAATAAATGTGGTGTGCAATTTTTTGAGGAGACCGCTCGCATATATTTGCTTATATTTTACTTAATATTTGATGGATTTTTTCATAAAATGTTTTCTAGAAATTTTTTTTAAAGTTCGTCATGTAGAGTATTTATTTCGAGTATAATTTCAATAAATAACCCAAAAATTTACTTTCAAAACCTCAATTTTCTTTTTCAGCAAACCTCAAATACAGCACAATCTTGGGTGGTCGATTCACTGGTTCATCTATCGAATTCTCAGTTTTTTTTAACATTCCCGATTACTGACTGAATCTGTATAAAGACCATCCGCATTGCACACAAATAGGTATTTTTCCTTTCTTTTTCGCACAAAGTTGCATATCTTTCGAAATAATTTTGTTCTTATTTTCCCTTGAAATAATTACTGAGCATTGACTGACAACTTTGGCCATTCCTACTGACTTTTATATGAAATATTGAACGATTATGGGCAGCACCAGGTGCATATGTTAGGTTTAGGTTGAATCTCCTGAGTATATTCTTTATTTGCCTTCTTCCCGAACTTGCCTATCGGATCCCGGAAACTATCGCAGTTTTTTCCAAGAAAAAAATTCAAAAATGTCTGTCGAAAATTTCAGAGTTATTTATAACCTTAAATAAAAATTTCACCTTTTTAACTCGTAACGTTTAAATTTTCTTGCTAACAAACAAAGCGTTGATGTTTTATTGACCAAGCGTCACTTAGATCGATTTTTGTTAATTTTTTGCTTAAAAAAAGTAATTTGAATTTAAACAACCCAACTGAAATCATCATCCCATCCTCCCATCCTTAAACTATTCAATTATTAGGAGTGTTTTTATGAGAAGTGTATAGCCAGCATTATGTTTTTACATAAATATAATAATAAATTATTTATGGTTTATACTTTTAAATTGTTCCTATAATATCATAATTATTAGAAAAAAGGTTTTCTTTTAAAAAGTCTTTTTAATTATCATTAACAGAAAAAAAACTGGAAAGTCCTTGAATTCAATTTTCCCTTACATCGCAGACATTTCAAATACTTCAAACTATCAACATCATTCTGTCCTCCATTTGTTTTATTTACATTCCATTTAACATTTATTTTATATTCCCTTCACAAATAACACCAATTCATCACTTAACTGTCCTATACCGAACGACAACGAGCGGCACTTTACAGTAAAACAAAACCAAAAAAAATATAATAAAATCAACCAACCCCCACCGATCCCTCACACACGTACTCTAACTATACCTATACCTAGATCTACTTATAACGCCCAGAGGTTGACAATAGTTCCTGAATGCTATTTTCCTTCTTTTTTGTTACACCTTTCCATACATTTTATAGCAAACAATTTTCAAAAAAGGCTCACACCGGGCGCCACTCGTAACTGTTTCGCTAAAATCAACAGCAGAGTGAACATTTTTGCTGAATAAATGAATGCAAGCGACCGGAAATAAATTGTAACTTTTCTCCACTGCGTTCCGGTTTTTCAAAAGTTTTGGGGTGGGAAAGTCAGAAGCACACACAAAAACAAAAAAAACTCGAAGGGAACATTTTTTCAAGTGGAAAATTCATTCGTAAATACCACCACCGCCGCCGTAGTTGCAACCCTCTCGGTTAACGCCCGCTCGACTTTATGCCACAATTCACTTCAACTGGGCGATGTTGAAAAAGTTTGTGTGTGACCGACACATTTTACCGCACTGAATTTGTCCAGTTGTCATCTCTGAAACTGAATCAACCTTCCGGAACTCCTATATTCTTTTCCTCTCTGTGGTGCAAGACTGTAGTGCTGACCCAATATTCTATCCAGGACATCATCGTGACTACGGACGTAGTCATTCTCTGTTTGTCCCGCATCTGTGTGACAGGCACTACTGTGACTGTCTGAAGTTTTATTTATAAATTGTTTAAGGTTAAACTGACTTCACACCCTCTTGCTCTGTCCACACTTCCGCAATTCCAAACCAGGCCAAACCAAAAAGTCAAACAATCAAAGCCGACGACGACGACGACAACGACGACGACGCTCTGAAGTGATTCCTGGAGGTGTGGCGAGTTCGGTCGAGCCACTAACTACCAGCTTGTGGGCGACCTCGGTAATTTATATAAATCTGTGAGGATTTTAAATTGTTGAAGAGTTTTCAAAACCCCAACACTCCCACCATCCTATCCTCAAACTCAAAGTTAATCGAGGGTGAGAAAGGTTGGGTTGGAATATAATTCTAAATCAAATATTGACAGGAACTTTTGTATTTCTTCTTGATGTCCTTTGGGGGTGTATAACTGTATAACCCACCCGAGCCACGAATCCTTTAAATGATTGAATGAGAAAATTTCGACAAACCTTTTAATTTGTTGTTTGTTTTTTTTTTTCTTTCCAGGGATTACTACTACGACAGGTATGCAGCAGATTTTCGGTGTTATTTTTTTTAAACCTTGCTTTATCATAATTTTGTGTCCCCTTTTTCTATAGCTACTATTCATCGACCCTATTCAGGGCAGCTGGTGCTCGTCCCAAGAAGCGTAAACGGTTAATGACACCACAAGCCCGAATGTTGACCGATTCGGTAAATAATGGCACTCTGAATGCGGCTGTCGTAGCCGCAGCCGCCCAACAACAGCAACAGCAGCAACAACAACAGCAACATCAGCAGCATGCTGCTGCCGCCGCTATGGCAGCTATGGCCAATCTACTTCCTCAGCAACAACAACTAATCTTGCATCAGCAAAGTTTACTATCGAATGGAGCCGCTGCTGCTGCTGTGGCTGCAGCTGCTAATGGAATGGTTAATGGGGTTGGTGGTGCCGGTTCGGGGACGACACCCCATCACAGTTTGAATGCGTTTTTGCAGCAACAACAGCAGCAGCAGCATCAACACCAACAACAACAACAACAACAACAGCAGCAGCACCAGTTTGCAGGACTCCATTTGAAACCGACCTCACCCACAATCAATGCGCCTCCATCGGCAGTCCTTTCTACAGTAGTGCCATCCACATCGTCGGGCATCACAAATAATAATCCGTTGACGACAACGGCCGCATCGATGGCGAATTGTGAACCAATGTCAACATTGTGTGTAAACAGTTCATCACTGATTCAGCAGCAGACGAACCATAAACAGCAACAGCAACAACAACACCAACAGCAGCAACAGCAATTGTTCCAACAACAATTGCTGCAGCAGGTTAATGCACAACAGCAGCAGCAACAGCAACAGCAGAATCAGCAACAACAACAACAACAGCAAACACAGTGGGGTCCATACAAATTGTACAGTAAGTTATATTTTCTTTTATATTTACTTAGCCTAGCTACATATATGAATCACTATACATAAACCTGGAAAGATAAATACGAAATTAGGTTGATTCCTTGATTTCCTAGAGTAAAATTTGCAGCTTGCAAAAATAGTTTCGTGATTACAGAACGTACTTACAGGTTAAAACAGACAGAGGAAAATGAATTTATTTTTATATACATTTTTGACATACTATTTCTATTTCAGTGTCCTTGATTACGAATGAAAAAATACGTAGAATCTTAATTATCAAAATAAAAATGAGTGGGCCGAGGTGGCTGCCTTGTGGTAGGTATACCATGAAAAATTGTAAGTTTTAGGGTCTTCTGTATTTATGAATTGACGAGAAAAAATAAAACCATGCTTAAAAAAGGTCTAGGAACTTTTTATTAAAGAAAATAAGACATTAATGCAAAATTCTTTTAAATCTTATTGCGTTGCGAATACATTAATTACTTTAAAAGCGTCATGAATCATAATTATATGAATTACATATGTATATGTAAACTTAAAGAAAAAATTAAAATTAAGTATTAAGCAATTAATAATTGTAGCTTTTTTGTTGTAAGTTATTTGTGGAATGAAAAAAAATTCTAATAATACTAGTTTAATAAAAATTATTAAATGTTTACTTTAAATCTGTTAGGCGGACAAAAACAATAACTGCTATGAGAAGTTAAGTTGTTTCCTATATTTAAACGTAGATAGTAGCAAAATAATAAGATAATAACAGAGGATGTAGTTGAATAGACAGACAGACAAAATGGCGAGACATACTTCTTTCGTCTTCTCTTCTCGATGAGTAGTTAAAGGTAATTAAGGTAGACGTCAGATCTATATCAAAAGCCTACAAAGATAAAAAATCATTTACCTAATTTATAGTTACAAGATTCAAGGTTTCTCGATTGCGGACGAGAAATTTGCCTGGCCCATCAACAAGGGCGGATGCAGATATATATAGGACTATACATGGCAAGTTAAGGGTTCGTAAAAAAAATTAATCGAGATTTTGATCAAACTTGACATATTAATGATAGCGTAGTCGGAAAATGTGGGTTCTGCAATTTTGTCTGTCTGTCTGTCCTGTCCTTTCGGTCGATGTTCTTCAAACTCAGTACCTAGCGTTCCCCCAGACGTTTTTTTATTTTTTTAAGACCAAAAATAACGGTACCTGGCTTCTTATCTTATCCGGCTTATCTTATTTTTCTCAAAATTTTTTTCCAAAAAAGCTACCATTTTATAAACAAACATTTTCGAAAAAATGGTTATTGGTACCTCCAAAGACAACATTTTTTTGACTTTCGATTTCTTCAAAAACGGCTCAACTTATTTTGACCAATTTTTTTATAAAAAAATTTTCAAGAAGTTTCAAAAGTTAATACACAAATTAAAAAATTTTTTTTTTTTTTTTTGGATTTTTAAAAAAAGTTTCATTTTTTTTTTGAGAACTTAATAATTCGAAAATGCAGTTTTTTTACATTATCTACCAAATTTTGAATAAAAATTATTCTTATATGACCAAAAATAACGGTACCTCCCGTACTAAATGTTTAAAAACCGGAATGGAAAATCTCATTTTTCTCAAAAACGACTATCTCATTAATCTGTTAAACTAATTTTAATAAAATTTTTTACACAACAGCGTAATTTATTTGAATAATATTGCATATCAAAATTTTCAAAAAACCAAATTTTGGATTTAAAAAAAAAAATTCAAAATTAGTTTTTGAAAATTGATTTTTTCAAAATTATTTTTTTAACTCTGCATTAATAAATACTAAAAAATGGAATTACCATTTTTTTTATTTTTAAAAATTTTATATAAATATAAATAATCAATTTTAAAAAACCGCTCCAACGATTTTTAATTTTTTTTCTCATAAATTGAGATTTGTATAAGAAATCAGATGGTGCACATTGCGTTGGTGTCCAAACAGTTTCAGAAATTGTTTAATCAATTTATTTCTAATTATATTGATTTTTTAAACAATTTTTCAGTGTAAGTACCCTATATACTTTAAAATCACAGTTTGATATAAGAGCAAGTTCGTGTGACCCAGTCGTGCATTTTATTTTTTTCTAGAGTAAATAACTTAGAAGTTATAAACAAAAATAAGTAACAAATTGGACTTGATCACCCTTATTTTTAAATTGCTCGCAAACCGTTACTTTTTTTTTAAATATGAAATACTTTTTTTTAGTTAATATTTAAATAAACAAAATAATATAAAAGCCCAGTTTCTTTACTTTGAAACTCTGTGCATTAGTGTGAATTTCTTCACAAAAGTCTGTAAAAGTTCATATAAAAAAAAATTAACTGTGTAGAAATTCAAAGAAATGCACAGATTTTCAAAGTAAATGAACACACCTATTATTGTTTATTTATTTCTGGCAATTTTTAACGTCACTGTCCACGAAAAAACTATTTTATTAAAAAGGTTGGTATACTACCTACGGCTATTAATAATTCTTTTTAGACAAATTCCTTCTTTTTTACTAAAAGTTTAACAAAAAGCGAATTAACTTCATTTTAGGATAAAAATTCGAAGTAGGTACATATTATTATGTAGTTCCAAATTTAAATTTTTTTTAATTCAGTTTTTCAAAACCTCTTTTGTTTGGTATACCTACCTATCCAAAATGCTGCAAGTAGGTAATATTATAAAATGTTCAAAAAACACTTGTCTTTATTTTTTCTACAATTTTTTTTTTAAATACGTTGATTCCCGGAAAAGTTAATATCTTTGAAAAGTTAATTGTCCAGAAAAATTTAAATACAACATAAACATCCTTCAAAAGTTTTTGGGAGAAAATGCAATATGTTCTAAAAAGTAATAATTGGTGAAGAATTAAAATAGGCAAACACAGAAGTCAGTATATGGAGGGACGTTGCTATGTACAAATTGGCCTATACAATGACTTAAGTTGACAAGAAATCTAGGAAAAAAATGGATATAAGAGAGGATGTACTGGAATTACGTGAATTTCAGATTTTGAAGGGGATATGTCGGACATTAAAGTGGATGAGCAGATGCAAGCAATTAAAAAATTAGGTGACACGACAGCTCGTGTTGAACCAGGACCACCTAGTGACTAACAACTCTCAACCATTCTTTTGTTCGTGTTATTGGAAGGTATAGAGGGGACCATATCCGACAGATATGTTGAAGAAACACTTTTTCATGACAAAACATCCTCTTGTTTGTCAATTCCTCGCAAGAGGCAGTACCCCTTGAAAAACATTTCTGTTTTTTTAGGTGGCATAGGCTGGGAATCGAACCCAAGACCTTCGAGGTAACAGTCCTACGCACTAACCATTACGCCACGGGCTACTTCTATCCATTGCAATTCGCAAATTTAAAAAAATCTTAATTGAATGGTGCGAGTAGGACCTATACCTAGCATAGCAATTAGAACTAATTGCCAAACAAATTTGTGTTTCGTGCAAAATTTTTGAGTAAACAGTAAATGGTCGATTTAAAAAAAAAAACTTTTTCAGAATGCTCTTTCACGTTTCGTTAAAAAAAATTACTCACTCTCTCTCTCTCTCTGTGTCTCTCTTTTTCTCTCAAAAATACTACCTATACCTACCTACATATTTCTGTAAAATCATCCAAAATCATTCTCTCCCATCAAGCTTTCAAAACTATTTTCACTAAACAATTTTCCAAAACTCCCCCAAATTGCATCTTCCTAATATGAAAAGTTCACAAAGCCTTGTGATTTATGAATATAAGGGGATAATGGATAAACAATTGCCACAATTGTACAAACTAAACTTGAAAATACCACAAGGATCAGGGCCGCGGGGCGGGACACATAGCCATCTAATTGTTCACCACAAACACTGGCCATTGTTGCAAGCCGTTACAATATATAATAATAGGTTCTTCCTATATGTATAGGGTTTCGGATGCAAGAGTAAAAATACTTCGCCGGATACGACACAGAACGTTATACTATATAACTCGAAGGTCCTTTCGCAATGGAAAAACAGATGAAAATTTTGTTTGTGTTTGCAAAAGTACTTACGTCTTGCGACGGACAGCGACGCACGGGTGCACAGCAACATATAATGCCAAATGTGTCCTTTAGCCCCGGGTTGGTGTAGACAAGTGTTTTCTTTTTTTTATTTTTTTTTTGTTTGTTTGTACCACCACACTCCTTCTTCTCGTTGCAGCTTAACCAACTGTTTGTTCTTCTTTTCTTTTTGTTGTTGTATCTTATTCAAAGTTTTTTTTTTTTTTTTTTGATTCTAGGTAATCCGGACACATTAATTTGTGGCAACTGCAGAGAATGCTTCTCGGACCTCGGTGAATTATTGGACCACAAAAGGACTTACTGTAAATTAAGGTTTACATGCAAGTGCCAGGACATAGCATTAGCATCAAGTAATTAATTTATATGAAAATTCCTTTAAACTCATACAGAGTTTAGAAGAAGAGAATGTTCGGTTGAGTTGAGACATCAGTTTTAAAATAAGCGCATATATCCTGCATCAGGGATTAACATTTAATACGCATAGTTTTTAACAGGATGCACTCAGCTCAGCCTCATATTCAAATTCAGCATTCAGGATGCAAATTAAAATGATGTTTAATTTAATATTATTATTTTCGTCTATTTTCTACTACTTTCGCAGAAAATCCACCCGCAGGAGCTAAATTGTTGTGTGCAGTTTGTAAGGATGCATTCACAAATCCCTGGGATCTGATGGTGCATGCCCAAGCTGCCCACATGGTGAACATCTATGAGCTGGGCAATGAGGCATCAGATACCACAAGCGCTGCAAACATCAACATCAACAACAATAACAACAACAACAACAACAACAACAACAACAACAACAACAACAACAACAACAACAACAACAACAACACTAACAGTATCAACAAAAACAACAAGGAAATAAATGGAATCGGCCAAATGAATGGTGGTACATCTGTAACCGAAAATGACGTTTGCATTTCAACAGCGTGTGCTGGTTCTGGTTCTAATATTGGTACTCGTGGAGGAGACGGTACAGTCGAATTAGTGCCTTCCGCCACACTTGTGTCGCCTAAAGTCAATGGCACTCTAAACGGCAGCGGCGGCGGTGTCAGTAGCTGCAACAATAGCTTTTCGGGTGATGGAAATGCCAGTGATGGTGATGCTTGCATGGAAATCAATGGTGGCATGATGTGCAGTCCGAATGGTTCGATTCCCAAAGAGGTGAGTACCTATGCATGTATAATGGGTAGGCCTAGACTATATTGTTGCAAATGGAAGCCGAGTGAAATGTGATTTCTCTGGGTGTCCCTGGGTATAGTCGAATGAAGTGCGTCTGGCATTTTACTGTGTCTCTGGTTTGAATGGATCATATTATAATATAACGTTGCAAATTTTGAACAAATAGATAGATGTGCCACTTAATTGACAAGAGGGCTTATTATATGTTGTATAAAGTTGGGTTGGAGTCTTATAAACGAAAAGAGGGTTTTAAAATAAGTTTCTATAGAAATGCATGAGCTTTCGAAATGTACCAAACCTAGCTGTGCTTCGATTTTATGTACAGCGTGAGTGAGATAGGTACCTACCTACCTGTATTTATTTTAAGAATATTAACCTTTTACCATTTTAATCAATGATATAGCAGAGGATAAATTAGAAAGAACCCATTTAGATATATGCATAAAAACGGATCATTCCTATTCATTCAGTGGTATGGGTAGGGTTACAGCAATATCACAGACACAAGATTCCAGCGGCTATGTTTTCGACTCCTACCGACTACTGCACTCCTACTATGGACTTCAATAGGGATTTTAAAGTTAAATTTCCATCCAGACAGGATTGGGAGGAAAACGTCATGCCGAGTGACTTCGACACAACTATTTTTACTGATGGATCAAAGATGGAGTGTGAAGTTGGTTCAGGGATATATTCCAAGTCTCTGAATATAAATAAATCTTTTCGGCTTCCCAACTTTGATAGTGTTTTCCAGGCAGAACTAATGGAAATTAAGGAATTATGCAAAATACTCAAATAAGAACCTAACAAAAATTTAAATATACTGCTATTCTGACAGATAGTCAAGCAGCCGTGAAAGCCATTGATTCGGCTGTATCAGCATCAAGATTGGTTCAGCAATGCTGTGATGAGCTCAAAAGCCTTAATGTTAACCTCAAAGTCACTATTATATGGGTTCCGGGTTACTGTGGCATTGAGGGAAACGAGTACGCAGATGAACTGGCCAGGAAAGGATCAGCCTTTCATGGCTCACTTGCGGAAAGAGTCAACATTCCTCTTGTGGTTATGAAGGGCAATACATTCTCATTTTTTCTTAACGAATCAAACCACAGGTTGGGCAAACAAACAGAACAAATGAATTAATTTGCAGACCCAGGCAAGACATAGCCAGGATTGTTGCAACCTGTTCTGGATACTGGGCATTAGAAGAGCATGCGGCAAAGCAGGGAATCCCTCATAACACTCACTGTCGTAGTTGTGAGGACCAGCAGGAAAAGGAAACACACGCTCACTTCTGCTGCAAATACCCCACTCTAGCCAGAATGAGATTATAGTCATTTTGTACCATTTGGTAACCATTCTTCGACAACCTCAACGAACTTTCTGAAATAAAGATAAAAGATTTGGTCTCTTTTCTCAATATAAGATGAAATCCGACCGCGAGTAAGTGGACGATGTTCTTCTGAAAGTATATAGATTCACTCTGAACCGGAAATCAATTAACATACCTATCTCGGCAAACCGTGGTTGGGGGAGTGTGTCGATGATTCCACAAATACGTTTCAACAATTCTTTATCTTATACAGGTCAAACGAGTTATGGTATCAAAACGGCGGCGGCGCAATCAAGCACTAATTGGGTCACGGAGCTAGGTGCTCGTGGCCGTCATTTCTACATACCTATAATATGGGTAGATATGTATATACCATCAACTTAAATGTTTTTTATTTAAATTTTTTTTTATAAATTGTCAGCTTCTTTTATAAATTTGTAGAGATTGCATATTTTTTATCAGCTCGAAAGTTATAGTTAATAGCTCACCACCAATAAGGTGGAAACTTTAACTTTTCATAGAAAAATTTATATAGGTAAATGAGACACCTAATTTGACCATTCCCTTTTTTAAATTTGTTTTATTACCAAAAATAACGATACCTGACCTGACGTAAAATTTTGTTGGCAATAAATGCAAATCTTATTTTTCTCAAAAACGTGTCCACAACTTAAAAAAAATTATTATTATTTTAACATTCTGTAAAAAAAAATTCAATTAAATGGTTATAAATGGTACCTTCAATAGAACCATTTTTTTTTTTTATTTTCGATTTTTTCAAAACTTGTGAATACTTTTGATAATTCTTTAACGCAGATTATTTTAAAATGTTTTAAAATTTTTGTATATGAAATTTTTCAAAAAAAAAGTTAGAAAAGTTAATTTAATCCCGCTTAAATAAAATCCCGTCTCTGCAAAGTCCGCTTTTTAAATTCCCGTTTAATCCCGCTTAGCCCGTTTCATAATTAGATAAATACATATAACTCAATAGGTATATTGTACTCTTGTTGTTGATTACCTATAGCAGTTCCCCAATGTGAAAAGTTGGGCTGAACAATAAAGTTCGTTGTGGTTTGTCTAAACATTGTTTTTATCAATTTATACATAATACAGAGAAGCTGGGATAGATCTCTCAAGAGATAACGTATAACTGGCTTTTCTATAGTTGCATTTTCTGAAAAAAAAAAAAAAAACTGGTTTCTTAAGCCAAAGAAATATTTAGTTTTGATCGCGAGATTTTAAAATAAAACACCTTGATGTTGATTCGAAAAGCGGGATAGTAAAAAAAACGGTATAAAAAAACAAGATTTTAAAGGTGGGATTTTAAAAAAACAGGATTCTCAAAAACGGGCCCAACGTAACCAACCCTTTTAGAAGAAAGTATTTTAAAAATAAATTATTTTACTAGACGGGATTGGTTGCAAAAGCGGGATTTTAATAGACAGGATTATAAAAAGCGGGATTAAAAAAACGGTACAGTAAAAAGCGAGATACCTAACCCAACCATATAAAACTTCTTTTTCATGATTTTTGGAAAACTAGATTTTAAAAACTGGGAATCCGATACGCTCCCGTTTTTGGCCAATAGCATTCAATTTAGACTCCCATAACTAATTTATTTCTTTTATCAGATGAATAGTTTTTAAAATATGAAGACTTTAAAACCACAGTGTAATTTTACATAAGAGCAAGTTCGTGCGACTCAGTCGTGCACTTTATTTTTAAGTAGCAATTGAAGAACTCAGAAGAAATTATTTTTTTTTTGAATTTGAATTTCTTCACAACTTATCACTCATAAAAATTAAACGTAATTAATCGCAGTCTTTCCGAATAAAAGAGATCTGTCTTAATTTGTCTAAGAACATAATTAAAACATTACCCTAAGTAATTTTCCATATGCAATGAATACCTACTTACCTACTTACGTACCTACATCTCCATTCAAATGAGAACCTTCTGTTAAAATATTCATTTGCAAATTAATTAAAGGACAACCAAAAACTTTCCTCATTAAGCTATTGCTCTTGTTTGTGGGATATTTGGCCAGTTCAGTGGCGTGGCGCGTACATACAGACTATGTGATGGTCTGGTCACTTGGTTAATTCTCCCCGCCAAAAGTAATTACGAATGATGGATGATGACAAGTAGAAAGCTCTCGCGAATCCATTTTTAACCCATTCCTTTCCTTGTCGTCGTGCGTCGGCTCGGCTTCTTTATTTTTATTCCTGATGATGGTTGATATATGTTGAAACTAATTCCTCTTATTCCAAAATGTGTCCTTTTTCTTTTGCAGGAAATTCATTCGGACGGTGGGGCATCTCTGGATGGACAAATGTCAATCTCATCGCCAACTCATCACTCCGATGACATGATGAAACTTAACGGATCGGTGTCATCACGTGGCAGTTCTCCAGCATTGGACGATCAACCACGAGCCTGTATTGTTCGTACACTAAGCATTGTAAGTATTACCTATGATTTATTTAAAAAAATAAATTAAAAACGAATTTTTAATAATTAAATTTTTTTACAATAATAATAATACATTTAAAATCATATATCTATTTATACATAAATACTTATATAAAAAATAAAAACCTTTATTTCATTAAAGGAAGCCACAAGCCCACCAAATGCCACAGCAGCAGCAGCGGCAGCTCTTGGACTAATGACCACTAGTCTGGCTATAAGCTTAACGAATGGTACTGCAACAGTATCTCCACAGTAGACGACCGACGACGCCACACAAGTGACGGATAGAGGACGCGATATTTCAGATACGTAAAAAAGATTATATTAAAAAAATTAAAAAATCGCTGCCAGAATGAAGCAAATAACAAAAAAAAAAACATACAGAAAAAAATATTATTAAATAAATGAATGTTGTTCCCAATTATCACCGAAATGTTATCCTGTTGTAGTTTTATGTGTTTGCATTTTTGTTCCTTGAAATTTGTATACGTTAATAATTTATTTAATATTTTTTTTTTTTAATTGTGTTGTGTCAGTTTTTGGGATATAATGAGTCCTGTTTGAATTTTTTTTAATTGCTTGTCGGATATGGAATATCGGTCGGTATGTGTGTGGACGATGGACGACTGTGTACTTTAAAGCTAGGGGTGCTTTCCCATCCTGCTGAAAACGAGCTGATGTTTGAACCAAATATTATATATGTATCTTGGACTCGTATAGGTACATATATGTATTTATAGGAATTTTAATTGCATGCTTTCCGGAGGCAGCAGGCAGGAGGGTTATCAATCACAATGCTACATGCATTTTATCAGAGTTTCATATCATGTTATTGTGTTTATATAGGTTGGTTATTACCTGGCTTTATTTTTTTTATCAGTCATACAGAGTATATGTATGGGGGCTGGTTTTAAGCCGATCAGGGATGGACTTGGACATTTTATTTTATTTTTTTTTATTGGAATGGGGATTACATATAAATAGCTATATATTTTTGTAAATGAGATGTTTTCGTTTGGGATATGACCAAAGGTCACTTGCGTATCAATGTTGTAATTACTACACGGCGTTGATTTAATCCCTTTTTTTTATAAAAAAAAAAATAAAATATAAACGAGGAGATTACAACTCAAAGAGATCTATAATCACGTTTTTTTTTTTTTATTTTAAATTGTTTCATTTGCGAGATTAAAACTTACATTTATGTAAAACAAACTTAATATTGATAAAATGAGTTATAATTAGATTTAAATAAATTTATTACGATTTCAAAAATCAATCAATAGATACCAAGCGGCGTGTAAATTAAGGGAATCATATTCTAGAGTGGTCAGTTCAAACGGGTATAGTTCTTTTCTAGCCCTAAAAAAAAAAATTAAATCATTCAGAATCTTTATAAAAAAATCCTTAATTTAAAAATCCACAAATATTATATTGGCTGTGTTTTGGTGAAAGTGTATAGCTACTCAGTAAAACTATTACAATCAAGCAATAACAAATAATTTATTGTTTTGTGTGTGAAACAATAACAAAGTATTTATATCTAATCACTTTTAATTTGTTATTATATTTTCGTGCAAAAACTAAGTTGCTATAAAATTTCACCAAAACACGGCCATTATTTATATAAACAATTCCAAAAAATTGAAGTTCCGAAAAACAGCTAAATACTAAATTAAAACCTGCGATGCATAAACATTGTCTTTGAATAATGAGTATCTTTGATCTATTTTTTTGTTATTATATGTTAGTATATTATAATGGGTGATTTTTTAAGAGGTTTAGAACTTTTTTAAAAAAAAAACACAAAAAATTCGAAAAAATGAATGAAATATTTATTTGAATCGATAGTTTGAACCTTGCAATTTAATGTTTAAAGATAATTTCATGCAAATGTTGACCGCGGCTGCGTCTCAGGTAGCCCATCCGCTGAGTCCAATTTTGGCTTAACAAAAAATCCTCAAAATCTAAATTTATAAAATTCAAAATCCAACCCAAAAACAAAACATTAAAATTATCACAAAAAACATTAAAAAAAAAATCTGAACATTAAGACCTCGGAAATATATATATACCAGAATCATTATAATAATACTACCAATCCCGAAAAATTTAAATCTCATATTTCCAAAAAAATCAAAATTTCGAACTTCCAAAATAAATGGATAAACCTAAGGTACGAGGTACAAAAGTACTTAATTTAAATTTAAAAATTATAAATCCCATTAAATGAAAATACAAAAAACCGTGAATAAAAATCCCGAAAAATTAAATCCCTCTTAATTGTAAAAAAATTAAAATTCCAAAGAATTAAAACGAAGAATTCTATAAGTTCAAAATTCTGGAAATTTCAAATTCGAAGAAATAAATGATAAAAAAATAAAATCCCGAAAAATTTAAATACATTCATTACACACAAAAAAATCAAATCACAAATAGAAAAAAAAACCATAATAACTAACTAAAAATCAAAACTAAAATTACGAAAAACAAAATCAAAATCAAAATTTTCCGAAAAACGAATTCTTAAATTTGGTAATTTAACCTAGATTTGTTGGTGGTTTCGCTCCGAGTTTTTTGAATTGAGTATTTCTAGTCTAGTGATTGTCACAACAATGACAATCAAATTTGTTGGGAAGAGAACTTTCCAAAAAAAAAAAGTAATCTCGGGCCAGGGTTCTTTATTTTGTGTGATAGTAATTAAGAGAGCAAACAATAGTTGTTGGTTAATTTCCTGAAAACATTAGGTTTTTTTATTGTTGCAAGAAATATCAAGACAAGAATAATTGAAGAATATACATAAAATTCAAGACAAAAAAGATTTGGGCACTTTTTTTTGTTAGCAGAATAGATTTTGGGAAAAACTTGTGCAAACGTGATAAAGTTAGTTATAGTTAGTTAACACTTTTATTTCAGTTTAAGTATTACAATGTTTTATAAAAAGCCTAATTGGTTTGGCCTTTGGCCGTCTACCAGGTTGACAATTATTTCAATAACATCATTGATATTTGCTTAACATACAAGTTTTTTTTTTTTGTTTCTTAAAAATCTCCCACTATAATACGGTTCCTGTATCGAAGTGCAGCTGTTGTGGATTTGTATAGAACTTCCCAACCTTGTTCACCGTTTAAAATGCTAAAGGCTTCAGTTGCATCCAAAGTGGGTTTTCTAAAAAACTTGGATCGGAATTCCTTAAGAATCGGACAAATAGCAAGAAAATGCAGGGTATCTTGTCTCCTGTTCATATTACAAATGGAACATAGAATTGGTAGGTCGAGGCGGTGGGGAACAAAGTTTAGATTTAGAATCTCTCCTCTTATTTTAAAAATTGTGCTGATTTTATGAACAGAATAAGAGTTAAGAAAGTAGGTTGTGTCCAATAAACGGTGGTTCAATTGGCTGTAGTAACACCTAAACAGTGAGGATTTAGCTTCTTCCGAGTATCTATCATATAACGTTCGACCTAAGCTCTCCAGCATTAAGTTAAATTTACTTCTGAATGAGGTAGGTTACTCGTTCGCCGCGATATCGAAGTCTACTCCACAATCTGATGCTATCTTCTGCCACTCTTGTACCATACTTCCTCTTGTTCTTCTTATGTTTTTCAATATTATTTTCGGTAGTCTTATATCTTTCATTTCCATTACTTTTATTATATAGTTGAAATGCATTTCCAACGTATATAAAAATAAGGGTGGTGTGCCAGTTTCCATATGCAGCATGTAATTTGGAGTATTCTTTGGTAGCTGAAATATTCTCTTCAAGAAGTAACGGAGGAATTTTTCAACCGATTCGAATAAGCAATAACCCCAGACTTGCGCCCCATAGAGCATGACTGAGGCAGCAGTTGTATGAAACAGCTTATGTTTCGAGCTATGGGACACATATTTGTTATTGAAGCATTTTTCCAGACCGAAGAGATAGCTCGTTTTGAGTCTGATAATTTTTCATCTAAATGTGCGCTCATACTTAAGTTAGCGGATATTAGAATACCAAGGTATTTGTATTTTCGAACGATCTCGACATCGTCTCCACTGAAATTCCATTTTTCAAAGTGTGAGTATCGTCCACCTCCATTCCTGAACACCATGATTTTAGAACGTGATAAATACTCTACTAATTTGCGCAAAAAATTGGTGCTCATATAAAAAAGCGTTAAAATCTTTTATAAGCTAAATACATTCCTTCCAAAAAATTGATAACTTTCAAGCAACAACTTAAAAAAAAAAAAAACAAATTTTACCGCAGAAAATCAATATCAATATTGAACATTCAAAAATAACATTTTAGGTGAAAACGGTTTTTTACTACTCAAATTTTCTTCAGTACTTAGAATTTCATCGTTTGTTTTTAGATTTTATAGAACAAACACAGAGGCCACCATGGGACAACTCGCAAAGCTTTATACAGTTGTCCCTTATACATTTAACTGTTATTCAGTAGCCCAGTTATAGCTTTTATTTTAAACGATAATTGAAAATTTGATTTGGTAACTAGAAAAGCAAAATCAGTGTTTATTTGTATGCTAAAATTAAGGTTTTGACTTAGTTATTATTTTTAGCTAAAAAAAAAAATTTAGTTTTGGACCAAGATTCAGCATTAAAAAAAATTAACGGTATTTTAAAGTTGAAAAAAATTATGTCAACTATAGCGTTAGTTAGGTATATTAAACAAACATTTATTAAATTAACTAATATTTATAGTTGATTAAATGTTTTGATGGTTTTAATTCTTTAAAAAAAAATACATATCTGAAAATTGATAATGAAAAATCTCGTGATATTGAAAAAATATAATTATTATATTAAAAAAAAACAAAAACATTTCTATTTTTTGTATCGTGAATTTATCCAATTCCATCGAGAGTACTGAAATTTCATATCTGATAGCAATATTTTCAGTCGAATAAGCTTATATTCTTGAACTTCCTTTGTTAAAAAATTCAGATAACTTGAAAGCTAAATCTATTACGAAGTATTTTCTGACCACAAAAAAAATAATACAATTTTTCCGTTTAACTGACAGTTAAAATTTCATCAAACAAAAATATTAGAGAGGAAAAATCAGATTAAAAAATCTTAAATTGTAGTTATAATATAATTAATTAATCGCCAGAGATTTTCTTTTCTATAAATATCTTTTACTTTTAAACATTATTTTTAGCTCAATTAATTTGATAGATTTCCATTAAAAAAAAAAAAACATAATTTCAAAATTTGTGAAAAATTGCAGTTTCAATTAAGCTGATTCGACTGTGTTTTATATAAATTAAAACTTTCTTTTTATTTTACCCTCTAATATACCAACTTACCTACAATTATTGTTTATAGTTTAAGATAGGACTTAGAAGAAAAAAAAATTTATATATATAAATAATAAATATATTATATAAATATATTACGTACTGTGCCATAAAATGTTATCACATTAATAGCGTATATTCAGTGTAAATACATATCACTAATTTATTATTGTAATAACAAACATAAATTTCAATTAGGTACCTACCTATAATTTAACAACAACAAAAAAGTACCAACTTTCATATTAAATTATTTTATTTTAACATTGTACGATAAAATTGTACTTTTAGTAAAAAAAAGCCTATAACATAACTGTATAGAAAAAAAGTATAAACAAAATGACCAAAAGTTCTAGAAAAACAAATATAATAATGTATAATCATTAAATATGAAATTATGAGCTTTTGTAAATTATTAATTAAAAAAATAATATCTTTTAATTTAATTAAAAAATTATAATCATAAAATTTTAAAATATATTAATAAATATATACCTATATAAGACTAGTTATTAAAAAAAAACAAATTATCGAACAAAAATACACTCATCATATAATCATATCATTTTTAACAGAAAAAAAATAAAAACAATTCAATTGCTAGAAAAAATAAATTGTTAAAAAAAGTATATATTTACTAAAAAAAAAAAATAAAAAATAAAAATATTATATTTAATTACATAATTATAAATAATTGATTTCTTAATTTTAATGACTATTATTTTTCTTTTTGTTTGTATCTTTCCTTAAAAAAAAAAACTACAATTATATCGAAAGCCTTAAATGTTTTACATAAATATTGTTTATGTTTGTTCTCTTTATATATTTAAAAAAAAATTAAAAAATCTTAAATAATGTCAAAAAAGTATATAAGAAATTAACAATGAAATTATTATAAAAAAACTGTAAAATGTTAAATTAAGGTTGCTACTATTCTATATAATAAATACATATATGTCCTCCACTTATATATATAACGAAATATTGTTTTATTTATTTTGACTATAATATTGTTGATGCAGTAGATGCCTGTATTGTATATTTATGTGCTACTGTAGTATAGTGCTCATTTAAAACCCAGAGATTTTTTTAATTGCACAATTTTTTAACAATTCTCTTTAAAATTCCCGAAATCGATAAATATCCTAAGCTTTCCCGAATTACAGACCAAAAAGTCAAGTTCTGGCAGTACACTCTTTTTACAGTAACTAACTCAGGTAATATTTGCTAATCTGACCAAGGAGAGGCACCTTACCTAATTTCAGTTCCTGTCTTCCTGAGAAATTGCTAAAACCGTAATTGACTGATTCATCATATTATAATAATCAAAATTATGAAGCACTTCTCAAATCTGTAGAATATTTTAATTTAGCACAACGGTAGGTTTTGTGATGCATACAAAGGAAAACATCTAAGAGAGAGACCTGTTATCCACTCACTTTCTCAAAATTTTTATCAATTATAATATATGGTGCTCTTCCGATTGCTGTAAAATTATAATATTAAATATGTAGGTAGGGCCTAAAGTGCATATAAATGAAAAAAAGAATTGAAAAATGGAGATTTTCATTCGGTGGGCGTGGCATCCACCCAATTTCTTATAATTTTTATTATTTTATGGAGTACTTTCTTTATCGTAGAATTATGGTAGAGCGTAAAGGCAAGTGCATTCAAAAGTGAGAATTACAAATTTTATATTCAAGAGGTGTGGCAGCCACCCACTATCTCAAAATCAAAAGAAAATCTTTATAAAATTGAAATTAGACCAAAAACATGAAATCTTTATAGAAATGAATTCTTTATTCAGAATTTTTGCTAACGGCTTAATTCTGTTCATTTTTTTTCTTATGTGAAAGATTAAAAGAAACTGCTTTTAAATTAGGTACATCAGTAAAACCTTTCTAAAAAAAAAAATTCATAATTTATGTCTTCTCAAATTACAAATTTTGAAATAAAAAAAAAAATATTTTGGATTAAACGATTCTCTTTTGAAGCATTTTATTTCTTACGAGGAAAAAAACAATCTTTTAAGATTTTTTTCTCTGCTTCTTACCAGGCAAAACTGGAAAACTGGAAAAAAAATTATATAAAAACAAAACATTTCGAAACAATGTTACCGAAAAAATCTATAAAATAAATTCTCGAATTTCCACATTTTAGAGTTTCACAGGGCAACATATTCACAAAATCCCAATATGTTCATTTCATATATTAACAGCCAAATTAATAAACGTAGAATAGGGTTAGGTCTTATTCCGTGGACTAAGTGCAAAATGCTATGAATTAAAGAAAAAATGATTTTAATTTACAATTACTATGTTAAACGAGCTTTGGTTATAGGTATACAAAAGGACGAAATCGAAAGGTATAGTTCAGCTCATTGACATCACTGTTTGAAAATTAAGCGAACAGGGTTACTGCCTGAACTGAACACAATAGTGCAATTGGAACTGGAGATACAACAGCTGTGAAAAAATGTCGTATGTCCTAATTTGTATATATGTGCCCACAATGCAGCAGTACAGCATTTTGGTTTTAAAGAAAAAAAAAAAATAATGATGTATATTTTATGCGAAGTGTGAAATCTGCACTGTCGTTGAATGTGAACTCCGCTACGTAACGTAAAGTTTGTTAATTTATTTTCAGACAAAGAGATGTTATCGGAAATGAAATGCTATACAATTAATTTCGTATGATTCGAAATTGATTTAGATTACAAATTTTATTCGATAATTAGTATATATAATTGAACCAGAAAGTTAGTCTCCATTCATAATAGTTTATATAAAATTTTCATAAACTTTGTGTTTTTTTTAAAGAATTTTTAAGTTGCCAAACAGACCTAATTTATTAATCTGAAATATGTATATGTAAATGCTGATCAACAATATGACACGATAGTTTGTTTATCTTGATTTTTTCTTCTATCCTTGGTGGAATTTGACATTTCTTTGTTGAACAACTGTATTTTGACTTTACGTAAATAATAAATAAAGATTATTAAGTTTCAACAAAAACTGACAGCAGAAAGCATTGAAAACAATTGTTTTTCAGAGGAAAAAATACAGGTTAGTAGAGTTAAAATATATAGAATTTTTAAGGATTCATTTGATTGTATCAGCAAATCAAGTTATATTTAAATTATCTATTTTCAAATAAAAATTTTAAAATCGAATTTTTGAAAAAGAAATTATGTACATATTTCAATTTTTGTTTCTTAATTTTAGTTATTTACATAAATACCTACCTGATATTTTTTTTTATTGAATTTATTTTATTCCATGGTCTTTTTAATTAATAATTAAAACAAAACTTTTTGAGAAAATCTAATATTATGAACATCAATGTTTCTTAGAATTTTTTTATATTTACCTACTTTAAATTTAATATAAATTATTTTCTAACCAAAGTCTAAAGCATGAAGAACTCTTTTGGCGTACTAAATTTCATACATTTTTTTTAAATAAAATCATGGTAATTTATTTGTTTTTTTGTTTCAAAATTTAGGGTTTAAAATCTGATAATTGAAATAACTAAATTTTAATCTGATTATAAAATAAAAGAATATAGGTTTTTTGTTTTATTGCACAGTATTGTGGGTATTGCCATTAGTTTTTAATAATTTTATTGGCATCTACTTTAATTAAAAATACCCCTCCCCATAAAAGGGTTGCTAATTTTTTTGAGAACATAGGTACCTAGAAAAAATATCTGAAAGTATTGACACGACATAACTTCGGAACACATTGATTGAAATATTTAGTTCGAATGGGCGTAAAATGAAATGTTAAATTAAATTAAATGAAAAATTTGTTGACATCGTAGCCATCCTCCATTGAAAATTGGCTGATCAGATTAAATTTGACGTAACATCCAGATATAGGCTTGTAAAAGAATTAAGTCTTTTGTGAATGTAATCTTTAAAAATCATTTAATTTAATGAATTAATTATTGCATTCATTGCACTTTACTTTGAGACTTCAGACTTCAAATTATGCAATGACCATTCATTTTAATCAAATCTTTTTTGGGCTCCATTTTACAGTTATGAATTAATGCAATCTTTTGAGATTCTTTTGCATTTTTTGCATTCTTTTGCATTATTTTTCATTTAAAGAAGATCCGTTTAAGATGTCATAAAAAAGTATTAAAACATTTCTTATAGATTTTTTCAAACTTATTTTTTTATGCAATAAAGTGAAAGCTCAGTAATTGATTAAGCTCTTTGAAAATAATACCTCACCATTTTAGACAAACTATCGCCTACATAATTATTTGAATCTCTGTTAATACTTTAATATACGTCTATTCCATTAAATGCTTTTTCAACCAAAATACTCTTTTATGTGCTATGCTCTTTTATATCCATCACTTTTATTACTTAATTTGAATAACTACATTTCATTTCTCAAAAGAAACAATCCTGGAATACTGCCACAATCACATATAACCGTTCACCAAAAAAAGGGGATTTATATAAATACTTACCTACTCCTTGGGGTGGAATTTCGACAATTTTCACCAAGGCCGAAGTCAAAAATGAAGCAAAAAAAAAAAATGGATATACCAAAAGAGAAAACAAAATGTTAAATGTAATTGCTCGGAATGGAATGTTAATAAAGTTTTGTGTATTATCCTCAGATTCTTCAATTAATTCCAAGTAAAATAACTCAATTTAGCGTGTTGATGTCGTCCAAGCGGATTTAAGTGTTTGTGTATAATATAATAATAACGTCTTTTTTGTTGTTGGTTCGTCCATTCAAGTTCTTTTGCTTTAATCATGACATCATGTTGCAGAGATTTTGGTTAAAATTAAACAAATGTAACCGGAAGTTGAAAGGACTAGGTTAGGCAGTAGGTAGCCACAAAGTGGAATCGGGTTCACAGTCAGGGTCCTTCATCAGGTTATAATGTATTTGGTACACATTTAGGGTAACATTGTCCTATCTATTCGTATAATAACAGTTTGCATGTCCTTGTTCTCGTTTCGTATACCAAAATATATAGGGGGGCCTAGTTTAGTCCTTGGTCACGGTTAATGTTTGAATTTTGCCTCCAATGTTCATTTTAAATCACCGAGAGCATACTGAACGAGCTACTTAATTTTCAAACAACACAACACACCGGCAAATCGAACAAACACACACACACTCAAATCACAAAAATTCACGTTTGTGTGCTTGAAGCATTTTATACCAAAAACTAAACACAAAGGATTCAAAAAGGACACTTGGATATACATACATGGTCGTCGCCAGTTATGCCTACATATATTCATGTACACCTTCATCTGCAAGGACACTCGATTTAATAGAGTATAGTTGTGGAGAGCTAGTTAATTGTTGAAAATGTTGCCGACTGGCATTAGGAAACTGGAGTTCTTGTTGCATTCGAAAAAGACCAGAAGAGGACGACCAATCCAACTATCACTATGGAAAATGCAGACATGGTGGCCAACTCATTCAGGATATGACATAAAATAACAAAAACATACACAAAAGTTATAGTGTAAGTATTGGTGTGCTTGTCTGTGTGTATGTTTGAGGAGAGTGTTTTGTCGTGTTTACTTTTAATCCTGTTTTAGCTAAGCGATAATTTGCCCAAAAGATTACATGCAGATCATTTATTTTAATGAGAATTAGAAGAGTTGCACCGGAACATGTAAGGTTTTTTGTTTTTTTTTTTTTTGTTTTTAAGGATTCCCTAACAAGTTGTTATATATTCGACAGCCTGCCCTGCCATCATAGTATAGGTGGTAGTGAAGGTTTTGCATAGAATAATGAATTGAAATGAAAGTTAATTATCCAATACAATATGATGCTAGTGAATTGAAAAATCCTGCCATGAAAATCACGGTGAATGGTGATGTCAAGCTCAAGACCATATTATTTAGACCTTTGGTTGTAAGGTTTTTTAAAGTTTAAAGTTCTCTATATATACCATACTTTCACTTTAAAGAATTAAAGAGCTTTATTTATACATATGTAGGTATGTGTTATTTATTTCAAGAAAAGTACCCTAAACTATATAAGGCTTTTGTATAGGGTGAAGGGGGTGATAATGAATCTATATAATTATACGCATTTTTGTTTCGGAGATTTTAAAAAAATTTCGTTGGGCGCCATTCAAGATGGCAAACTGTTTTTGATTAAATAACTAACTTTTTCTCAACTTCAGACTTCAATGACCAGAAAAAAAATTGAAAATTTTATTTTGTACAACTTTGATTAAAAATGATCATCTCTGTATCATCTTGTCTATTTTTAGACGAGATGATAGATGATGGGGAATAAAATTCTATACAAATTTAGTTTAGATAATTTGTATATATGAGAATAAAATATAAGCTTTTAACTAATAAATGTCGTGAACATTTATTGACAACACCTTTCGTTGTGAACATTTTATTCATCAGTCATAAGGAAGTTATTTGATAAAATGTTAAAGCTTTGAGAAATTTTAATAAAAATATTTGATAGATTTTCGAAAAAAAAAAAACATTTTCAATTTTTTTAATTTATTGGGAGTCCATCGTCCAAAAAGGGGCGTGTACGTAGGCGAGTGTGTCTGAAAAGGACGTTGCAAAAAAAAAAGTGTTACCAAAAATGGTTGTGACCAAAAAGTGGCATGGCATAAAAGAAGCACGGTCAAAAAGAGGCTTGGCTTAAGACAGAAGGAGTGTGGTCTTAAAGATGGCGTATTCAAAAAAAAGAGTCGTAAAAATTCTGTCTGTGAAGGGACGTGCCGGAAAAGGTGGGTGATCCTAAAGGGGGGTGGTCTAAAAGGGGGCGTGGTCTAAAAGTGGAAGTGAACAAAAGTAGAGTGATCTCAAAAGTATGTCACTTGAAATGATTTTAAGGAATAAAATATTAATTGAAAAGGACCCACTCTGGATTGCAAAATTACATAATTATAACAAAATCGATCCAGTAATTAAAAATAAACAGCAAAAATCTAAAAATATAATGATTTTCTCATAAAACGTCCAATCTTCTATTACCGTTATTTGAAGTTTTCTTACAATCACTGTGGGCAGTATAGGTACCAAATTTAATCAAAATCGATTGAGTCGTTTTTGAGAAAAGAAAAAAAATAATATCGTTCTAGATGAGCTAAAATAAAAAGATCAAATGTATAGCTAATAACTTATAGAAATGCACTGCTTGTACCAAATTAATGCAAATCGCTCTTTACAAATGTATATGAATCATTTTTTCTTTATCAATGTCATTATTTTCTAAAAAAACAGACAAATTAAAAAAATATTATGAACACCCTAAATTCTTTTTATTGAAATGTTTTTATTTAAAATAATTAAAAAAAAAAATCTTCAAAAAATATTTGAGTATCTTTTATCTCCATGATCTTCCCAGAAATTCTTATCCTTTAAAAATTTATTTTTCAAAGTCGTTTTAATAGCTTGATTGAATACGCGTGATAATTGATATCCTGTCTTTGCTGAACACTCGCAATATTTATATGCTCCTATTTTTTCAGCCAATTCGAATCCTTCAAAACGTAATATCGGTGATTTATTCTCTTGGTCCAATTTATCTCGAGTTTCTTTATCATCAATTAGATCATTTTTCATGCCAACCAAACAAATAGATGCATTTGGACAAAAATTTCGAACTTCCGGATACCATTTGGATTCAACACTTTCAAATGAATCTCGAGATACATTTGAGAAACAAATAAGAACTACATGAGTGTCTTGATAGGATAATGATGGCTTGTTATTATCACTGCCTTCGGATCCATTAGTGTCCCACAATTCAAGCTGTACTGCTTCTATGGAAGTTTTTTGAAATGTAGTTTCGAAATATGTATCGTAAATGACTGGATTGCATTTATCATCATGAATGCTGCGCATTGTGTATTTGGTTATGAGGGAAGTTTTACCGACTTTTTCATCGCCAACTATTAAACATTTGATGATTTTCATGATTAGAAAAAAATTTATTTTATTGGAATTCAAGAACTTAATTTAACACAGTCTGAGTTTTAAAAAAAGAACCAGTAGATATCAGTTTAAAATAAATAAGTTTCTTCCCCCGAATACACACAACAACTAAACAAATATTGTTTATATTCTGTATAGAAACACATACTTATGTGTATCACAAATTCACAAATTCAACTCGTCATATTGTGAATCACGCTTCAACTTAAAAAATTACTAACCAAAATCAGTGATGCCAGACGAGATTCTAAAAATTCCACCGGATTCGAAAAATAAATCCCACCATTTTTTATTGGAGGAAATAAAAAAACTAGCATATTTGTTCTGCCATAACTTTGAGCCAAACAAAAAGCTTTTATGAAAGGTCTGAAGGCTGCGGGTCAAGTCCTGTCCGCTCGGCTTGATACCCATGAGAGGCAACCAAATGCGAGCCTTCGGTTGTCTAGGAATATCCTTAACTGGGATCAGCTTGACCCTCAAACTATCCCATTCATTGCTAATCTTAGCGATGCTGGAACTAAGTAAATCCCTAGAAAACCTGTCTACGCATTTGATGACCTTGTATCCCCTGAGCATCTCACCAAAGTCGAAACTAGGGTTGGGACCGTCGTTTGTTGAAATTGTATAAGAAAATACCATCTCCGAAAGCTTGGTCTCGCTCTCGATGGAATTCCACACAGCCAGCAGACCTCTACTCATCTACAAACCGATACCTGGAGGTCATCTTTAATAACCTCACTTACAGTACGCGGTTGCGCTGCCTTCGTAGATGCCATGTCCTTTTTTATTTTTGGGACCGTCAAGCTTGCTTTTTTTCAAAGGTTGTTTGACCTCATCTCGAGATCTATTACGCTTGACAGCTTTCTCTTGAGTAGCCAGAAGATTGTTGTATTCCTCAATAACCTTTTGGGTCTTTATTTTAACAGAGAGGTCTCTCTGAAGAACAGTTCCAGCTTCCTCATTTTTGGCAATCTTGGCAAGAATAAAGGAGGACTCTTCCAAAACTGTTTCTTCAGAAGATTACCCGCCGATTTCTTTTTAATACCTTGTGTAGCGCTGCTGTGCCTGGCATTGCTACATGAGGGTTTGGGATCGATTTCTGACGGTCGGAGCATAGCGGTACTATGGCTGGTACTGCCCATGCTTCCTTGAGCTATAGGTTCCCCAAGAGGGTCGCCTATAATGGTTTCCTGGCTGGAGGCCAAAAGTTCATCCTCTTAGTTAGCGGATGGTAAAAAGTCTGTTATGTCAATATCGTCCATTTTTAAATCTTTTTTTAAATAAAGGTCTCACGAGTAGAACGGAAAGAAAAGGTCAGCCCCGGCAGAGCTGATATACCGGGGTAAGGCAAAGTATAAGACGGACCCTGCTAAGGCGTCCGAATGAACTCGTTAATGACTGATTTACCCCCCAGCCTTCCATTTCTTTGGCACAGATTTTGAAATAAAATCGCTCACACCACCACTGAAAATTAGGGCCTCGTATCTATGGTCAAATCGCATTGCTGAGTGTTAAACTATTGATTATGGTAAAGGAATACTTAAACAATTCGACCTGACCTTAACTGATCACCGTCTTGACATCATACGAGGAAAAAACTATGGTGATCACCCACTAGGAGGGTTTGATAGGAAGTTTTTTTGCCGGGCTCTCCCTAACCATCGCATAACATTCGGAACGGTGACGAAACTTTCGGCTATCAATATATTATTTTTAATAAGATTTATCACCCTGCAAAAAAAATATATTTTGACAGGAAAATGTTAAGCGTTAGTTTGGTTGATGTTTAAACTTGCGATTTAAATTTCGACTCATATATAATTATTTTTAATAAATACAAGAATGTAGGTACAATCAAATTAAATAATGATTGTATATACGTTTTATTCTTGCTCATCGTTTATATACGTGTCACCTTCACATCAGGCTTCCACTTCTTCAAAAAGATTCACGCAATCGGGAATTAAAAATTCCCACATTAAATGAGGTTAGTGTGCTGTGAATGTTCAATGATTTCTATTTTATTCTTCATCATCATCATCGTCCTCATCATCATATCGTAGAAGAAAAACGCATTAACACTCAATCAAAGTGCCAGACGTGTCAGTTCGATAGAAATTCTATTGGAATACCATGTGCTGTGCTGTGTTGGGAAATGGAAATCACGACACGTGATTGGCCATGATAAGATTATATGTATGGCATAAACCTAGTTTATTATTATAGTATATACGACATAATAATCTTCGCAGTTTCTCCAGCGTTATATAACTACCCTGTTTTTGATAGCTTTGTTGTAGAGGATATGGTTGGTTGGGGTTGTATGTATGTATATCTGTAGATTCCCTGAGAAAAAGTAATTTTCTTCGCGACCTGAATATAAATTGGTGTCATCATAATATGGCATACCGAGATCAACAACATCATAGCTTTCATTATATTTGTGTGACAATCGATAAATCGCATAATAATGCAGCAATTTTATTGCATTGATTAAATTTTAATTTCTCTCTCTATCTCGCACTCTCTCTCTCGCTTTGACTCTTTAAGGGTAAGTAGAAAAGTAATTTTAAAAAGTGTCAAAAATGCTAATACAAACGTGCCAGAAGATTATAAGGCAGGTTTATTTATTTTTATCTCAAGTAAAAAATTTAGATCAAAAAAGCCCAGTAGTAGTAAAGTTATTCACAAACGTAAAAATCATCACTTTGTCGTAACTGACAATTCTTTATACATTTTTGAAAGCAAATACTTGTACTCTGTGTGCGATACATATATGTATTTATATAAACGACAAGATAAGGTATCGTAATTTAAATTTAATTTTAAATATCAAACTTTTTTTAAAAATAAAAAAAATCGTTTCGCAATTTTACATCTGTCAGTTGCCACAAAATCATAACTGTCACTTTTGATTTTGACAGCTTCAAAATTTACCAAATAGTGGTGGAGTTCGTCGTTTGTGGGAAAATCTGCGAACAGATTTGTATATGTACCCTATGTCAATCAAACAAAGCTATTTGTTTGATTTATGGGCGTAAACTAATTGAAGGACAAATACATACACTTAATAAGCACCATTAATAATTAACGCTTGATGCTTCTAATCCACGAGCTTGGATCTTAATCATGGATAATGAGTTAACTCGCGAATTAGAATTTCTTAGATTTAGATTTATTTATTTATTGAAATGTACATTAACCTTGCATTTTTGACACATAAGGTTTACGTGGCGTTACACCTCGGCCATAGGCTGGTCCATTGTGATACCACAAGAATCTTAAGAAATTTTTCTTCCTATACTGAAAGAAAATCGTTTGTAATATCAGAATGTTTTTTTCATTGTCTCAATAAAATTTTTTTTTTGATATTACGAACATTTTTTGTTTTAAAAATTTCTACTCAATAAGACAAGACATACATTATAATGCCCCATACCTTTTCAGGAAGTTTGGCATGACCTAGAACTCTCCAAAGCACACTAATTCCCAGGTTTGTCGAAAACTCTCCTTATGACCAATGATGATGTCCTGTATGATATTTCATTGATTCTTGATATCCCCTATACCTACAGTGACCATATTTTCAAATTGCAAATAATGAACATTTAATTAAAAAAACATCTCCGGAAAAAAGACTTAAGTTAAAAAGAGAAGGTACAGAAATTCAGTCATTCAAACTTAAAATTAAAAACAAAATAACTCTAAAACAAAAAAGGCTTACAAACAAACATAAAAACTTACAGTCGTATTTATTAGATTTCTCTTGGACAGTTGTCCAACTAGCCATTGTTAAATAGTTGGACATCTCCTTATTTATAAACGCATTCCAACAGTAGCCTACAAATGTTCTCATACACTCACTTACATCCCTGTAATTTGTCAATTTCGTGAGCATTTGGATACATTCAATGAACATTTCGTTCGTTTGAAGATTATTTTTCAATTTTTTGTTCATTGAACGTACCCACTTTAGAATAGGTTTGGACAACCAATTTCAGTGTCTAAATTAGACACTCGATGGAACATGATTATAAAAAAGGTTTGGACTTGGACAGCTGTCCAAAGTTAGACATACTTTGGAATGGGTTTATAAATACGACTGTTAAAGTTTAATTTAACACAGTTCATTTTTAGGGATGTTGATATTTTTCTGAAGAGTAAATTTCCTTCACTTAGTTCTGTTTTAAAAAAAAAATATTTTTTGAACTTTAAACAACTGAGTTCATAATTGTATTTAGTTATCAAAATATATTTTACATTCTCGGCGGCATCAGGGATTAGGGTTGACTAAAATAAATTTTAATATTTTGTTTGCTTTTAATACAAAATTTTAAGTAAAAGTTACCAATTTTAACAACGCAGGTAAGAGACAACCGATATGTTTTTTTTTTAATTTTATTAGTTTTGGTCTGTACATGACAGATGATGTCAAAACCAATGGAGTGCGTTCAAGATAAAAATAAAAACTATAAAAGTCTTGTTCGTTCGTTCAATCAGTAAAGCATTACTATTTCTTTTGTCAATGAATTTTGCTCTACTATTTATGTTATTGTTTTTAAGAATTTGAATGAAATACAGAATAAATAATGAACAACTTCTGAAATACAGAACATTTATGTGTTTTTATGTAACAAATAATTCATAATGAACATCATCTTCAAATACAGAACTGTTCATTATTATAATGAACGGATGGTCAGAACACTTCCTGCAACAATTAGATTCGCGGGTTTACACTTCTACACGGAATTTGTAATTTAAAAACAATACTCTAGTTGTTCCATAGGTTGGTGAACCACTGTCGTTATTTAATTACAGTGCAACGAATTATTGCATTCTGTCAAAGTGGTTGACTCGCTAAAGTTTGTGTTAGTTGCTAATTCACACTTCTGATCATTTGTAGAATTGTGTTAAATTTTAAATTCATACTATGAATATTTTTAATTTTTTTGCAAAATTAATATACACACAAAAAAGCAATGAAAAAAAACAAATACACAAGACAAAAAGTAAGAACAATAAAAAAGAAATAAATAAAATTACAAGTTGCAATTTTTATTCTTAAAATATATAAACATACATCCCAAGTTTAATATAAGTTTCTCGGAATCAAAAATTACCAATGCCAGTTAAAAATGGCGATACCAGCACTTGACTCATAAACTTCATATCGAATTTGAAATTATTTTAGTTTCAGTGTCATCAGAGGTTTTTTTTATAAAAACGAATCCATTTTTCGTTCTCACTGAAAATAAAATTCCCTCCCTTCTAAGTTGGATCGCATATCGCAACAAAGCACAATTTTTTGGTGTGAGACTCTCATTCATGAAAATGCGTGTATTTTTGTTTGTCGTCATTGTCGTAGGGCTTTCGTCTTCATCATCATCATACAACTGCCCGACAGTCAGACCCTTGTTTGCATGCAAAGCTGTGAACATAGCTTTTTTTTCTCTAGGCGAAGACAATCTTATGAAAAGCGGACTTTGTTTATTGGAATTCTGACAACGCAAGCGAAAAGCATCAATATGAGGAGAAATTTTATGGTTTAATTTTTCGGCAATTTTCCTGGCAATACCTATTGGATTTTCGTTTGGAGTTTCCGGCACTCCAACCACAATAATTTCACTAAGATGTTGCTTACGTTGGTAATCTTCAAGTTGGTCTTTAATTTTTTCATTTTCATTGCGTAATTCCTTTAACTCAAATTCATTTTGCTGCACTCGATCACACAATCCAGATATAATATTTTGATACTCCTCTTTCATTCTATCTTCAAAATCCAAGAGCAATCTGTTGAATTTAGCAAGAAGCACATCGCTATTGAAACCATGCTGATTCTCAGTTTTAGTTTTTGTAATAATCGAAGAATATTTCCATGTTTTATTTGGAAGTGATATCCTTCTTCTATCGGGGATTTGCTTGTTGATGGATAAATTCGTTTGAAGTTCTTCGAATTTAAAGCGATTGCTGCAGAATACTCCGGGAGTTAAGCTGTAATTTTTTAAGGGGATAGGAATTTTAATAGGTAAACTAGATGAATTTCTCCGTTTGTGTAGGGATATTATGTCGGTGGTGGTGGAATTAATATTTGAATTGTTTTTTGGTTCATCTGTTGCACTTGATGGTTTGATAGCATCGCACTTATCAGTAAGATCGGATTTATTGGGTGAATCCATAAAGCTGCTTGATTTGATATTCGACATGGTAAAATGTAAAACAACAAAATGCAGAATTAAGTTATTCTTTTGTGATCACAACAATTTAAATAAAAACTTATTATGAATACAGTATAAGATAAACAAAAATTAAAAAATGTGTAATATCAAGAGTGAAATCAAAACACGTCCTGTACCATTGATATGCTAACTTTTACTTCCATCTTTACCCAGAAATTCCAAAAACAGCTCAAAAATATAAAAACAAATATTCATCACTTGAATAATTAAAGCTTCATACAAATGATTATATCAATCTATGAGTCTTGCTCAAATAAGCAAATATTTATGAACAAATTTGCGTGACCAATCATTATTCAAAATATTATAATGAAATATTGAATGACTTGTTTTTTTTTTTTATTTTAATTAATGTTCAATGAAAAAACAACCCTTAAAATCCTGCAAACAAATTCAACTCGAGTTAAGTCGTCTATGTAATTTTTAATACTTTTCTCGATTTATATTTTTCAGACATGATATTTTTCTCGCATGATACTTTTCTCGCATGATAATTCTTTAGTATGACAATTTTTTCGCATGATACTTTTCCCCATGAAATATTTCTTGCAGTACCTATGTACATATTTCTGGGATGATATTTTTTTTTTGCATCATACTTTTTTCCATGATATATATGATATAATATAGGGGAAAGGGGGGCACCTTTGAACACTTTTTGGTTTAGAGTCTCCAAAAACCCAGTGTGATAAAATTATTGGCCTGTAAGATATTGGCACTTCGAGATATGTATTTAAAGTTTAATTTAAATCCTTTTTTGATTAAATTTAATAAAGATATACATTCTATTTTTATTAAAATACAAAGTAGGTCCTTATGTTCAAAGGTACCCCACATGTGGGGTAGGTTTGAATTTACTGGGGCACTTTTGAACGGAAGTATTTACAATTATTTTCAAAAGTTACTAATGTGAGTATTAGAGCTTATCTATTGAAGAAAAGAATACACTGTATGAATAAATTAATTATGTAGAGTCTGAATATACAAAAAACTTTAATATGATTTTAAATCTTTTTAAAGGTGTAAATCACTAGTTAAAAGTAGACTTTTGGAAATAAAAAAAATAAAACAAAATTTTTGAAGCAAAAAGTCTCATTTAAGCTTAAATCTTAATGCCCTTAGCATTCCATCGGTCCTACGAAAAAAAAAAAATAATTTTTTTTAACTAGTTTTAAACCCGTTCAAAGGTGCCCCACCTGTTTCGTTCAAAACTACCGCAACATGCTAAAAAACAAAAAACTCGGCCATAGTTATTATACCTAACATATTTATCAAGAACTGTACCTTTGTGTTAATCAAAACGAAGGTGTGAACTTAATACTTATTTTTCAAAAACGAAAACCTTAGCAAAAAAAATTTTAAACCTTTTTCAAAAATTCAATTTACGCATAAAAACTGCATAAACAGCTACTGTCAGATGAACATAAGAGAGGCTCCGCAAAATTGTTGACGTGTAAAGATATCAGTATTCCCATGTTTAAAATTATGTTCGCACTTTGAAATATTTATTTGTTAAGATTAGCCATGTTCAAAGGTACCTCGCGTTCAAACGTGCCCCCCTCTCCTCTATTATATATGATATAATTCTCACATGATACTTTTCTCGATTTACATTTTTCTGGCATGATACTTTTGTCGCATGATACTTTTCCACAATGATATATAACTTTTCTCGCAATATATTTTTCACGCATGATACTTTTCTCGAATGATACCTTCTTTTCTTGCATGATACTTTTCTCGCATTATACTTTTCTCCATTTATACTTTTCTAGCATGATACTTTTACGGAATTATTAGAAAGTAAAGCTCATGATATCATCCTCGCTTTGCTCGCATGAGTCAGCTTTCAAGCGTCCCTCACGTAATTTTTAACTCTTGAGTTCATCATTGTATTTTTGTTTAGAATATTTTATGGATTGCGGTTTGTGAAAGATTCGAAACATTTTCAAGCTCACTACCTCAATTAAAACAAATTAACAGAGGATAATCGGAAACAAACATTCTTTAATCTTCTAGTTGATATGCTCACAGGCCCATTGTCAGCCTCTTGGGAAAAAAAAGAATCTGTCGTTAACCACAATCACCCCCGCTATGGCTGAAGTACAAAACCTACATTTGTTTTCATGGCATCCATAAGCACACCAAATATAATTGAATCATATCCCCCTAGCCACCACAACATCACCACAGTCGCATATACCTTGTCCTTTAAATGATGGCAAAAGTTTCCAAAACCAAAAAATGGTTTTAATTTTTCAACTTAATGGTCACTTAGGGGTATAGAGTGCGCCATGGCCTGGTCTTCTTGACCATTCTTCCTCCTATCCTACTCCTTCCAAAAAGAACCATATATATACGAAAACAGAAAAAAGGGTTTCGGTAACCCTCATTAAACAAAGTTATAATGTTTACATTTTGCCCAACGTACGTCGTCATCGTGTCGTGGGTCGTCTGAGTATGCATTGGTGTCCTTTGGAGTAATAAAACTGCAAGTGTGAAAAAGGAGGAACTGTGAGAGTTTTTAGCTTTTAAAGTTACCGTCATAGGAAATTAATGTTTACACCCAAATTATTTATAATTGCGGGTAAATTTTCTCCTTTTTTTTCTGTGCGTCATGTCATCCCCGAGAGGAAACGATGAGTTCTTTACTTGAATCTTTGAAAATCAGTATCCCATGTCAATGTCCTTTGTGTTCGTGGTATATGTATACTCGTAAATAAATTACAATAATATACGAACGCCGCGGGGCACTATTGCTTTACGGAAAAGTGAATTCGAATTATTCTAGTTGTGTATTCCTTTTCTAAGCACGCTATAAAGAGCTGTAGAAAGGTATGTATACACACAGGAACCCATCTCATCTGCTCAACTGACCATAAACTTCTTACCGGAGGAATATCAATTTCAATAAACACTTCAGATTTCTAAGCATTTTTCTGCTGCTGCTGCTGCTGCTCCCGCCACAATGTCGCTGCCTGTCGCCCAAAGAACGATGCACCTTATAGTGCTTTGCTTTGACAACAATGACAATCGAAGACGAGTGCTATTGAAAGGGAATTGTTTGCAGACACAGAATAGATGTTTTACAATATTGAAAATGAAATTGTGAATCATTCGGGGAAAAGCTATGTGGAATAGCTATTGGGTACTTGAAGGGACATTCGTCCATGATAGTTTTGGTATTTTTATTTAGGTTTCATACAGTTTTCTTTTTTCTTCTGGACAACAGAAGAAGGAGAATAGTTGTTGGAAATTAAAGGTTCTTTTTTGCAACAGAATACATAAAGGTATGTACAACTGGAAAATTGTAACGATGAGAAGCAATAGAGATTCGAAAATTTCAAAATTATGTAGGCATAAGTTTTTTAATATCTTTCTAAAACTGAAAACCAAAAAATTTTACGACCTCTGGATCTCGAACTATCTGCATCCAAAGTGATATTACCTTATTTCGAACCAATTTAATTAAAATTGTTCAAACGAAGTTGTTTGGATGGCGATATTTCCCCAATCAAGACTCGTAGATGGTTGAAAGTTCCAAAATTGCGTATTAGTTTTTTAAGATCTTTCTAAAACTGAAAACCAAAAAATTTTACGACCTCTGGATCTCGAACTATCTGCATCGAAAGTGATATTACCTTATTTCGAACCAATTTAATTAAAATTGTTCAAACGAAATTGTTTGGATGGCGATATTTCCGCAACCGAGACTCGTAAGTGGTTGCGGTTTTCAGCGCTGAATTGGAAATTCATAGACCTTTCCGTCAATGTAAAAATTTTAGCACATTTCGATAAATTAATTTTTATTGACTTTTTGAAAAAAGCATGGACTAACCCCTTTGCTAATTTTGACCCCGAAAATTAAATGTTTCCAAAACCCATCGAAATATACATCAAAAGAAAGGTATTTAAAAACTCTATTCGCACGTGTAAGCAAAAATCTTCTACGTGGTCCGGCTCTCAAAATATTTACATCCAAAGTTCTATTCGGACCCAGTTTCAAAAACCAACCCAAAAAAATGTTTGGATGGCGATATTTCTGCAATCGAGACTCGTAGATGGTTGAAAATTTCAAAATTGCGTATTAGTTTTTTAAGATCTTTCTAAAACTGAAAACCAAAAAATTTTACGACCTCTGGATCTCGAACTATCTGCATCCAAAGTGATATTACCTTATTTCGAACCAATTTAATTAAAATTGTTCAAACGAAGTTGTTTGGATGGCGATATTTCCCCAATCAAGACTCGTAGGTGGTTGAAAATTCCAAAATTGCGTATTAGTTTTTTAAGATCTTTCTAAAACTGAAAACCAAAAAATTTTACGACCTCTGGATCTCGAACTATCTGCATCCAAAGTGATATTACCTTATTTCGAACCAATTTAATTAAAATTGTTCAAACGAAATTGTTTGGATGGCGATATTTCCGCAACCGAGACTCGTAGGTGGTTGAAAATTCCAAAATTGCGTATTAGTTTTTTAAGATCTTTCTAAAACTGAAAACCAAAAAATTTTACGACCTCTGGATCTCGAACTATCTGCATCCAAAGTGATATTACCTTATTTCGAACCAATTTAATTAAAATTGTTCAAACGAAGTTGTTTGGATGGCGATATTTCCCCAATCAAGACTCGTAGGTGGTTGAAAATTCCAAAATTGCGTATTAGTTTTTTAAGGTCTTTCTAAAACTGAAAACCAAAAAATTTTACGAGCTCTGGTTTTCCAAATATCTTCATCCAAAGTAATATTACCTAATTTCAACCCAATTTAATTAAAATTGTTCAATAAAAATGTTTGGATGGCGATATTTCTGCAATCGAGACTCGTAGATGGTTGAAAATTTCAAAATTGCGTATTAGTTTTTTAAGATCTTTCTAAAACTGAAAACCAAAAAATTTTACGACCTCTGGATCTCGAACTATCTGCATCCAAAGTGATATTACCTTATTTCGAACCAATTTAATTAAAATTGTTCAAACGAAGTTGTTTGGATGGCGATATTTCCCCAATCAAGACTCGTAGGTGGTTGAAAATTCCAAAATTGCGTATTAGTTTTTTAAGATCTTTCTAAAACTGAAAACCAAAAAATTTTACGACCTCTGGATCTCGAACTATCTGCATCCAAAGTGATATTACCTTATTTCGAACCAATTTAATTAAAATTGTTCAAACGAAATTGTTTGGATGGCGATATTTCCGCAACCGAGACTCGTAGGTGGTTGAAAATTCCAAAATTGCGTATTAGTTTTTTAAGATCTTTCTAAAACTGAAAACCAAAAAATTTTACGACCTCTGGATCTCGAACTATCTGCATCCAAAGTGATATTACCTTATTTCGAACCAATTTAATTAAAATTGTTCAAACGAAGTTGTTTGGATGGCGATATTTCCCCAATCAAGACTCGTAGGTGGTTGAAAATTCCAAAATTGCGTATTAGTTTTTTAAGATCTTTCTAAAACTGAAAACCAAAAAATTTTACGACCTCTGGATCTCGAACTATCTGCATCCAAAGTGATATTACCTTATTTCGAACCAATTTAATTAAAATTGTTCAAACGAAATTGTTTGGATGGCGATATTTCCCCAATCAAGACTCGTAGATGGTTGAAAGTTCCAAAATTGCGTATTAGTTTTTTAAGATCTTTCTAAAACTGAAAACCAAAAAATTTTACGACCTCTGGATCTCGAACTATCTGCATCCAAAGTGATATTACCTTATTTCGAACTAATTTAATTAAAATTGTTCAAACGAAATTGTTTGGATGGCGATATTTCCGCAACCGAGACCTGTAAGTGGTTGCGGTTTTCAGCGCTGAATTGGAAATTCATAGACCTTTCCGTCAATGTAAAAATTTTAGCACATTTCGATAAATTAATTTTTATTGACTTTTTGAAAAAAGCATGGACTAACCCCTTTGCTAATTTTGACCCCAAAAATTAAATGTTTCCAAAACCCATCGAAATATACATCAAAAGAAATGTATTTAAAAACTCTATTCGCACGTGTAAGCAAAAATCTTCTACGTGGTCCGGTTCTCAAAATATTTACATCCAAAGTTCTATTCGGACCCAGTTTCAAAAACCAACCCAAAAAAATGTTTGGATGGCGATATTTCTGCAATCGAGACTCGTAGATGGTTGAAAATTTCAAAATTGCGTATTAGTTTTTTAAGATCTTTCTAAAACTGAAAACCAAAAAATTTTACGACCTCTGGATCTCGAACTATCTGCATCCAAAGTGATATTACCTTATTTCGAACTAATTTAATTAAAATTGTTCAAACGAAATTGTTTGGATGGCGATATTTCCGCAACCGAGACCTGTAAGTGGTTGCGGTTTTCAGCGCTGAATTGGAAATTCATAGACCTTTCCGTCAATGTAAAAATTTTAGCACATTTCGATAAATTAATTTTTATTGACTTTTTGAAAAAAGCATGGACTAACCCCTTTGCTAATTTTGACCCCAAAAATGAATTGTTTCCAAAACCCATCGAAATATACATCAAAAGAAAGGTATTTAAAAACTCTATTCGCACGTGTAAGCAAAAATCTTCTACGTGGTCCGGTTCTCAAAATATTTACATCCAAAGTTCTATTCGGACCCAGTTTCAAAAACCAACCCAAAAATATGTTTGGATGGCGATATTTCTGCAATCGAGACTCGTAGATGGTTGAAAATTTCAAAATTGCGTATTAGTTTTTTAAGATCTTTCTAAAACTGAAAACCAAAAAATTTTACGACCTCTGGATCTCGAACTATCTGCATCCAAAGTGATATTACCTTATTTCGAACCAATTTAATTAAAATTGTTCAAACGAAATTGTTTGGATGGCGATATTTCCGCAACCGAGACTCGTAGGTGGTTGAAAATTCCAAAATTGCGTATTAGTTTTTTAAGATCTTTCTAAAACTGAAAACCAAAAAATTTTACGACCTCTGGATCTCGAACTATCTGCATCCAAAGTGATATTACCTTATTTCGAACTAATTTAATTAAAATTGTTCAAACGAAATTGTTTGGATGGCGATATTTCCGCAACCGAGACCTGTAAGTGGTTGCGGTTTTCAGCGCTGAATTGGAAATTCATAGACCTTTCCGTCAATGTAAAAATTTTAGCACATTTCGATAAATTAATTTTTATTGACTTTTTGAAAAAAGCATGGACTAACCCCTTTGCTAATTTTGACCCCAAAAATTAAATGTTTCCAAAACCCATCGAAATATACATCAAAAGAAAGGTATTTAAAAACTCTATTCGCACGTGTAAGCAAAAATCTTCTACGTGGTCCGGTTCTCAAAATATTTACATCCAAAGTTCTATTCGGACCCAGTTTCAAAAACCAACCCAAAAAAATGTTTGGATGGCGATATTTCTGCAATCGAGACTCGTAGATGGTTGAAAATTTCAAAATTGCGTATTAGTTTTTTAAGATCTTTCTAAAACTGAAAACCAAAAAATTTTACGACCTCTGGATCTCGAACTATCTGCATCCAAAGTGATATTACCTTATTTCGAACCAATTTAATTAAAATTGTCCAAACGAAGTTGTTTGGATGGCGATATTTCCCCAATCAAGACTCGTAGATGGTTGAAAGTTCCAAAATTGCGTATTAGTTTTTTAAGATCTTTCTAAAACTGAAGACCAAAAAATTTTACGACCTCTGGATCTCGAACTATCTGCATCCAAAGTGATATTACCTTATTTCGAACCAATTTAATTAAAATTGTTCAAACGAAGTTGTTTGGATGGCGATATTTCCCCAATCAAGACTCGTAGATGGTTGAAAGTTCCAAAATTGCGTATTAGTTTTTTAAGATCTTTCTAAAACTGAAAACCAAAAAATTTTACGACCTCTGGATCTCGAACTATCTGCATACAAAGTGATATTACCTTATTTCGAACCAATTTAATTAAAATTGTTCAAACGAAATTGTTTGGATGGCGATATTTCCCCAATCAAGACTCGTAGATGGTTGAAAGTTCCAAAATTGCGTATTAGTTTTTTAAGATCTTTCTAAAACTGAAAACCAAAAAATTTTACGACCTCTGGATCTCGAACTATCTGCATCCAAAGTGATATTACCTTATTTCGAACCAATTTAATTAAAATTGTTCAAACGAAATTGTTTGGATGGCGATATTTCCGCAACCGAGACCCGTAAGTGGTTGCGGTTTTAAGCGCTGAATTGGAAATTCATAGACCTTTCCGTCAATGTAAAAATTTTAGCACATTTCGATAAATTAATTTTATTGACTTTTTGAAAAAAGCATGGACTAACCCCTTTGCTAATTTTGACCCCAAAAATTAAATGTTTCCAAAACCCATCGAAATATACATCAAAAGAAAGGTATTTAAAAACTCTATTCGCACGTGTAAGCAAAAATCTTCTACGTGGTCCGGTTCTCAAAATATTTACATCCAAAGTTCTATTCGGACCCAGTTTCAAAAACCAACCCAAAAAAATGTTTGGATGGCGATATTTCTGCAATCGAGACTCGTAGATGGTTGAAAATTTCAAAATTGCGTATTAGTTTTTTAAGATCTTTCTAAAACTGAAAACCAAAAAATTTTACGACCTCTGGATCTCGAACTATCTGCATCCAAAGTGATATTACCTTATTTCGAACCAATTTAATTAAAATTGTTCAAACGAAGTTGTTTGGATGGCGATATTTCCCCAATCAAGACTCGTAGATGGTTGAAAGTTCCAAAATTGCGTATTAGTTTTTTAAGATCTTTCTAAAACTGAAAACCAAAAAATTTTACGACCTCTGGATCTCGAACTATCTGCATCCAAAGTGATGTTACCTTATTTCGAACCAATTTAATTAAAATTGTTCAAACGAAATTGTTTGGATGACGATATTTCCCCAATCAAGACTCGTAGATGGTTGAAAGTTCCAAAATTGCGTATTAGTTTTTTAAGATCTTTCTAAAACTGAAAACCAAAAAATTTTACGACCTCTGGATCTCGAACTATCTGCATCCAAAGTGATATTACCTTATTTCGAACCAATTTAATTAAAATTGTTCAAACGAAATTGTTTGGATGACGATATTTCCGCAACCGAGACTCGTAAGTGGTTGCGGTTTTCAGCGCTGAATTGGAAATTCATAGACCTTTCCGTCAATGTAAAAATTTTAGCACATTTCGATAAATTAATTTTTATTGACTTTTTGAAAAAAGCATGGACTAACCCCTTTGCTAATTTTGACCCCAAAAATTAAATGTTTCCAAAACCCATCGAAATATACATCAAAAGAAAGGTATTTAAAAACTCTATTCGCACGTGTAAGCAAAAATCTTCTACGTGGTCCGGTTCTCAAAATATTTACATCCAAAGTTCTATTCGGACCCAGTTTCAAAAACCAACCCAAAAATATGTTTGGATGGCGATATTTCCCTAATCAAGACTCGTAGGTGGTTGAAAATTCCAAAATTGCGTATTAGTTTTTTAAGATCTTTCTAAAACTGAAAACCAAAAAATTTTACGACCTCTGGATCTCGAACTATCTGCATCCAAAGTGATATTACCTTATTTCGAACCAATTTAATTAAAATTGTTCAAACGAAGTTGTTTGGATGGCGATATTTCCCCAATCAAGACTCGTAGGTGGTTGAAAGTTCCAAAATTGCGAATTAGTTTTTTAAGATCTTTCTAAAACTGAAAACCAAAAAATTTTACGACCTCTGGATCTCGAACTATTTGCATCCAAAGTGATATTACCTTATTTCGAACCAATTTAATTAAAATTGTTCAAACGAAATTGTTTGGATGGCGATATTTCCGCAACCGAGACTAGTAAGTGGTTGCGGTTTTCAGCGCTGAATTGGAAATTCATAGACCTTTCCGTCAATGTAAAAATTTTAGCACATTTCGATAAATTAATTTTTATTGACTTTTTGAAAAAAGCATGGACTAACCCCTTTGCTAATTTTGACCCCAAAAATTAAATGTTTCCAAAACCCATCGAAATATACATCAAAAGAAAGGTATTTAAAAACTCTATTAGCACGTGTAAGCTAAAATCTTCTACGTGGTCCGGTTCTCAAAATATTTACATCCAAAGTTCTATTCGGACCCAGTTTCAAAAACCAACCCAAAAATATGTTTGGATGGCGATATTTCCCTAATCAAGACTCGTAGGTGGTTGAAAATTCCAAAATTGCGTATTAGTTTTTTAAGATCTTTCTAAAACTGAAAACCAAAAAATTTTACGACCTCTGGATCTCGAACTATCTGCATCCAAAGTGATATTACCTTATTTCGAACCAATTTAATTAAAATTGTTCAAACGAAATTGTTTGGATGGCGATATTTCCGCAACCGAGACCCGTAAGTGGTTGCGGTTTTCAGCGCTGAATTGGAAATTCATAGACCTTTCCGTCAATGTAAAAATTTTAGCACATTTCGATAATTTAATTTTTATTGACTTTTTGAAAAAAGCATGGACTAACCCCTTTGCTAATTTTGACCCCAAAAATTAAATGTTTCCAAAACCCATCGAAATATACATCAAAAGAAAGGTATTTAAAAACTCTATTCGCACGTGTAAGCAAAAATCTTCTACGTGGTCCGGTTCTCAAAATATTTACATCCAAAGTTCTATTCGGACCCAGTTTCAAAAACCAACCCAAAAAAATGTTTGGATGGCGATATTTCTGCAATCGAGACTCGTAGATGGTTGAAAATTTCGAAATTGCGTATTAGTTTTTTAAGATCTTTCTAAAACTGAAAACCAAAAAATTTTACGACCTCTGGATCTCGAACTATCTGCATCCAAAGTGATATTACCTTATTTCGAACCAATTTAATTAAAATTGTTCAAACGAAGTTGTTTGGATGGCGATATTTCCCCAATCAAGACTCGTAGGTGGTTGAAAGTTCCAAAATTGCGTATTAGTTTTTTAAGATCTTTCTAAAACTGAAAACCAAAAAATTTTACGACCTCTGGATCTCGAACTATTTGCATCCAAAGTGATATTACCTTATTTCGAACCAATTTAATTAAAATTGTTCAAACGAAGTTGTTTGGATGGCGATTTTTCCCCAATCAAGACTCGTAGATGGTTGAAAGTTCCAAAATTCCGTATTAGTTTTTTAAGATCTTTCTAATACTGAAAACCAAAAAATTTTACGACCTCTGGATCTCGAACTATCTGCATCCAAAGTGATATTACCTTATTTCGAACCAATTTAATTAAAATTGTTCAAACGAAATTGTTTGGATGGCGATATTTCCGCAACCGAGACTAGTAAGTGGTTGCGGTTTTCAGCGCTGAATTGGAAATTCATAGACCTTTCCGTCAATGTAAAAATTTTAGCACATTTCGATAAATTAATTTTTATTGACTTTTTGAAAAAAGCATGGACTAACCCCTTTGCTAATTTTGACCCCAAAAATTAAATGTTTCCAAAACCCATCGAAATATACATCAAAAGAAAGGTATTTAAAAACTCTATTCGCACGTGTAAGCAAAAATCTTCTACGTGGTCCGGTTCTCAAAATATTTACATCCAAAGTTCTATTCGGACCCAGTTTCAAAAACCAACCCAAAAATATGTTTGGATGGCGATATTTCCCTAATCAAGACTCGTAGGTGGTTGAAAATTCCAAAATTGCGTATTAGTTTTTTAAGATCTTTCTAAAACTGAAAACCAAAAAAATTTACGACCTCTGGATCTCGAACTATCTGCATCCAAAGTGATATTACCTTATTTCGAACCAATTTAATTAAAATTGTTCAAACGAAATTGTTTGGATGGCGATATTTCCGCAACCGAGACTCGTAGGTGGTTGAAAATTCCAAAATTGCGTATTAGTTTTTTAAGATCTTTCTAAAACTGAAAACCAAAAAATTTTACGACCTCTGGATCTCGAACTATCTGCATCCAAAGTGATATTACCTTATTTCGAACTAATTTAATTAAAATTGTTCAAACGAAATTGTTTGGATGGCGATATTTCCGCAACCGAGACCTGTAAGTGGTTGCGGTTTTCAGCGCTGAATTGGAAATTCATAGACCTTTCCGTCAATGTAAAAATTTTAGCACATTTCGATAAATTAATTTTTATTGACTTTTTGAAAAAAGCATGGACTAACCCCTTTGCTAATTTTGACCCCAAAAATTAAATGTTTCCAAAACCCATCGAAATATACATCAAAAGAAAGGTATTTAAAAACTCTATTCGCACGTGTAAGCAAAAATCTTCTACGTGGTCCGGTTCTCAAAATATTTACATCCAAAGTTCTATTCGGACCCAGTTTCAAAAACCAACCCAAAAAATGTTTGGATGGCGATATTTCTGCAATCGAGACTCGTAGATGGTTGAAAATTTCAAAATTGCGTATTAGTTTTTTAAGATCTTTCTAAAACTGAAAACCAAAAAATTTTACGACCTCTGGATCTCGAACTATCTGCATCCAAAGTGATATTACCTTATTTCGAACCAATTTAATTAAAATTGTTCAAACGAAATTGTTTGGATGGCGATATTTCCGCAACCGAGACCTGTAAGTGGTTGCGGTTTTCAGCGCTGAATTGGAAATTCATAGACCTTTCCGTCAATGTAAAAATTTTAGCACATTTCGATAATTTAATTTTTATTGACTTTTTGAAAAAAGCATGGACTAACCCCTTTGCTAATTTTGACCCCAAAAATTAAATGTTTCCAAAACCCATCGAAATATACATCAAAAGAAAGGTATTTAAAAACTCTATTCGCACGTGTAAGCAAAAATCTTCTACGTGGTCCGGTTCTCAAAATATTTACATCCAAAGTTCTATTCGGACCCAGTTTCAAAAACCAACCCAAAAAAATGTTTGGATGGCGATATTTCTGCAATCGAGACTCGTAGATGGTTGAAAATTTCGAAATTGCGTATTAGTTTTTTAAGATCTTTCTAAAACTGAAAACCAAAAAATTTTACGACCTCTGGATCTCGAACTATCTGCATCCAAAGTGATATTACCTTATTTCGAACCAATTTAATTAAAATTGTTCAAACGAAGTTGTTTGGATGGCGATATTTCCCCAATCAAGACTCGTAGGTGGTTGAAAGTTCCAAAATTGCGTATTAGTTTTTTAAGATCTTTCTAAAACTGAAAACCAAAAAATTTTACGACCTCTGGATCTCGAACTATTTGCATCCAAAGTGATATTACCTTATTTCGAACCAATTTAATTAAAATTGTTCAAACGAAGTTGTTTGGATGGCGATTTTTCCCCAATCAAGACTCGTAGATGGTTGAAAGTTCCAAAATTCCGTATTAGTTTTTTAAGATCTTTCTAAAACTGAAAACCAAAAAATTTTACGACCTCTGGATCTCGAACTATCTGCATCCAAAGTGATATTACCTTATTTCGAACCAATTTAATTAAAATTGTTCAAACGAAATTGTTTGGATGGCGATATTTCCGCAACCGAGACTAGTAAGTGGTTGCGGTTTTCAGCCCTGAATTGGAAATTCATAGACCTTTCCGTCAATGTAAAAATTTTAGCACATTTCGATAAATTAATTTTTATTGACTTTTTGAAAAAAGCATGGACTAACCCCTTTGCTAATTTTGACCCCAAAAATTAAATGTTTCCAAAACCCATCGAAATATACATCAAAAGAAAGGTATTTAAAAACTCTATTCGCACGTGTAAGCAAAAATCTTCTACGTGGTCCGGTTCTCAAAATATTTACATCCAAAGTTCTATTCGGACCCAGTTTCAAAAACCAACCCAAAAAATGTTTGGATGGCGATATTTCTGCAATCGAGACTCGTAGATGGTTGAAAATTTCAAAATTGCGTATTAGTTTTTTAAGATCTTTCTAAAACTGAAAACCAAAAAATTTTACGACCTCTGGATCTCGAACTATCTGCATCCAAAGTGATATTACCTTATTTCGAACCAATTTAATTAAAATTGTTCAAACGAAGTTGTTTGGATGGCGATATTTCCCCAATCAAGACTCGTAGGTGGTTGAAAGTTCCAAAATTGCGTATTAGTTTTTTAAGATCTTTCTAAAACTGAAAACCAAAAAATTTTACGACCTCTGGATCTCGAACTATTTGCATCCAAAGTGATATTACCTTATTTCGAACCAATTTAATTAAAATTGTTCAAACGAAGTTGTTTGGATGGCGATTTTTCCCCAATCAAGACTCGTAGATGGTTGAAAGTTCCAAAATTCCGTATTAGTTTTTTAAGATCTTTCTAATACTGAAAACCAAAAAATTTTACGACCTCTGGATCTCGAACTATCTGCATCCAAAGTGATATTACCTTATTTCGAACCAATTTAATTAAAATTGTTCAAACGAAATTGTTTGGATGGCGATATTTCCGCAACCGAGACCCGTAAGTGGTTGCGGTTTTCAGCGCTGAATTGGAAATTCATAGACCTTTCCGTCAATGTAAAAATTTTAGCACATTTCGATAATTTAATTTTTATTGACTTTTTGAAAAAAGCATGGACTAACCCCTTTGCTAATTTTGACCCCAAAAATTAAATGTTTCCAAAACCCATCGAAATATACATCAAAAGAAAGGTATTTAAAAACTCTATTCGCACGTGTAAGCAAAAATCTTCTACGTGGTCCGGTTCTCAAAATATTTACATCCAAAGTTCTATTCGGACCCAGTTTCAAAAACCAACCCAAAAAAATGTTTGGATGGCGATATTTCTGCAATCGAGACTCGTAGATGGTTGAAAATTTCGAAATTGCGTATTACTTTTTTAAGATCTTTCTAAAACTGAAAACCAAAAAATTTTACGACCTCTGGATCTCGAACTATCTGCATCCAAAGTGATATTACCTTATTTCGAACCAATTTAATTAAAATTGTTCAAACGAAGTTGTTTGGATGGCGATATTTCCCCAATCAAGACTCGTAGGTGGTTGAAAGTTCCAAAATTGCGTATTAGTTTTTTAAGATCTTTCTAAAACTGAAAACCAAAAAATTTTACGACCTCTGGATCTCGAACTATTTGCATCCAAAGTGATATTACCTTATTTCGAACCAATTTAATTAAAATTGTTCAAACGAAGTTGTTTGGATGGCGATTTTTCCCCAATCAAGACTCGTAGATGGTTGAAAGTTCCAAAATTCCGTATTAGTTTTTTAAGATCTTTCTAATACTGAAAACCAAAAAATTTTACGACCTCTGGATCTCGAACTATCTGCATCCAAAGTGATATTACCTTATTTCGAACCAATTTAATTAAAATTGTTCAAACGAAATTGTTTGGATGGCGATATTTCCGCAACCGAGACTAGTAAGTGGTTGCGGTTTTCAGCGCTGAATTGGAAATTCATAGACCTTTCCGTCAATGTAAAAATTTTAGCACATTTCGATAAATTAATTTTTATTGACTTTTTGAAAAAAGCATGGACTAACCCCTTTGCTAATTTTGACCCCAAAAATTAAATGTTTCCAAAACCCATCGAAATATACATCAAAAGAAAGGTATTTAAAAACTCTATTCGCACGTGTAAGCAAAAATCTTCTACGTGGTCCGGTTCTCAAAATATTTACATCCAAAGTTCTATTCGGACCCAGTTTCAAAAACCAACCCAAAAATATGTTTGGATGGCGATATTTCCCTAATCAAGACTCGTAGGTGGTTGAAAATTCCAAAATTGCGTATTAGTTTTTTAAGATCTTTCTAAAACTGAAAACCAAAAAAATTTACGACCTCTGGATCTCGAACTATCTGCATCCAAAGTGATATTACCTTATTTCGAACCAATTTAATTAAAATTGTTCAAACGAAATTGTTTGGATGGCGATATTTCCGCAACCGAGACTCGTAGGTGGTTGAAAATTCCAAAATTGCGTATTAGTTTTTTAAGATCTTTCTAAAACTGAAAACCAAAAAATTTTACGACCTCTGGATCTCGAACTATCTGCATCCAAAGTGATATTACCTTATTTCGAACTAATTTAATTAAAATTGTTCAAACGAAATTGTTTGGATGGCGATATTTCCGCAACCGAGACCTGTAAGTGGTTGCGGTTTTCAGCGCTGAATTGGAAATTCATAGACCTTTCCGTCAATGTAAAAATTTTAGCACATTTCGATAAATTAATTTTTATTGACTTTTTGAAAAAAGCATGGACAAACCCCTTTGCTAATTTTGACCCCAAAAATTAAATGTTTCCAAAACCCATCGAAATATACATCAAAAGAAAGGTATTTAAAAACTCTATTCGCACGTGTAAGCAAAAATCTTCTACGTGGTCCGGTTCTCAAAATATTTACATCCAAAGTTCTATTCGGACCCAGTTTCAAAAACCAACCCAAAAAATGTTTGGATGGCGATATTTCTGCAATCGAGACTCGTAGATGGTTGAAAATTTCAAAATTGCGTATTAGTTTTTTAAGATCTTTCTAAAACTGAAAACCAAAAAATTTTACGACCTCTGGATCTCGAACTATCTGCATCCAAAGTGATATTACCTTATTTCGAACCAATTTAATTAAAATTGTTCAAACGAAATTGTTTGGATGGCGATATTTCCGCAACCGAGACTAGTAAGTGGTTGCGGTTTTCAGCGCTGAATTGGAAATTCATAGACCTTTCCGTCAATGTAAAAATTTTAGCACATTTCGATAAATTAATTTTTATTGACTTTTTGAAAAAAGCATGGACTAACCCCTTTGCTAATTTTGACCCCAAAAATTAAATGTTTCCAAAACCCATCGAAATATACATCAAAAGAAAGGTATTTAAAAACTCTATTCGCACGTGTAAGCAAAAATCTTCTACGTGGTCCGGTTCTCAAAATATTTACATCCAAAGTTCTATTCGGACCCAGTTTCAAAAACCAACCCAAAAATATGTTTGGATGGCGATATTTCCCTAATCAAGACTCGTAGGTGGTTGAAAATTCCAAAATTGCGTATTAGTTTTTTAAGATCTTTCTAAAACTGAAAACCAAAAAATTTTACGACCTCTGGATCTCGAACTATCTGCATCCAAAGTGATATTACCTTATTTCGAACCAATTTAATTAAAATTGTTCAAACGAAATTGTTTGGATGGCGATATTTCCGCAACCGAGACCTGTAAGTGGTTGCGGTTTTCAGCGCTGAATTGGAAATTCATAGACCTTTCCGTCAATGTAAAAATTTTAGCACATTTCGATAAATTAATTTTTATTGACTTTTTGAAAAAAGCATGGACCAACCCCTTTGCTAATTTTGACCCCAAAAATTAAATGTTTCCAAAACCCATCGAAATATACATCAAAAGAAAGGTATTTAAAAACTCTATTCGCACGTGTAAGCAAAAATCTTCTATGTGGTCCGGTTCTCAAAATATTTACATCCAAAGTTCTATTCGGACCCAGTTTCAAAAACCAACCCAAAAATATGTTTGGATGGCGATATTTCTGCAATCGAGACTCGTAGATGGTTGAAAATTTCGAAATTGCGTATTAGTTTTTTAAGATCTTTCTAAAACTGAAAACCAAAAAATTTTACGACCTCTGGATCTCGAACTATTTGCATCCAAAGTGATATTACCTTATTTCGAACCAATTTAATTAAAATTGTTCAAACGAAGTTGTTTGGATGGCGATATTTCCCCAATCAAGACTCGTAGGTGGTTGAAAGTTCCAAAATTGCGTATTAGTTTTTTAAGATCTTTCTAAAACTGAAAACCAAAAAATTTTACGACCTCTGGATCTCGAACTATCTGCATCCAAAGTGATATTACCTTATTTCGAACCAATTTAATTAAAATTGTTCAAACGAAGTTGTTTGGATGGCGATTTTTCCCCAATCAAGACTCGTAGATGGTTGAAAGTTCCAAAATTCCGTATTAGTTTTTTAAGATCTTTCTAATACTGAAAACCAAAAAATTTTACGACCTCTGGATCTCGAACTATCTGCATCCAAAGTGATATTACCTTATTTCGAACCAATTTAATTAAAATTGTTCAAACGAAATTGTTTGGATGGCGATATTTCCGCAACCGAGACTCGTAGGTGGTTGAAAATTCCAAAATTGCGTATTAGTTTTTTAAGATCTTTCTAAAACTGAAAACCAAAAAATTTTACGACCTCTGGATCTCGAACTATCTGCATCCAAAGTGATATTACCTTATTTCGAACCAATTTAATTAAAATTGTTCAAACAAAGTTGTTTGGATGGCGATATTTCCCCAATCAAGACTCGTAGGTGGTTGAAAATTCCAAAATTGCGTATTAGTTTTTTAAGATCTTTCTAAAACTGAAAACCAAAAAATTTTACGACCTCTGGATCTCGAACTATCTGCATCCAAAGTGATATTACCTTATTTCGAACCAATTTAATTAAAATTGTTCAAACGAAATTGTTTGGATAGCGATATTTCCCTAATCAAGACTCGTAGATGGTTGAAAGTTCCAAAATTGCGTATTAGTTTTTTAAGATCTTTCTAAAACTGAAAACCAAAAAATTTTACGACCTCTGGATCTCGAACTATCTGCATCCAAAGTGATATTACCTTATTTCGAACCAATTTAATTAAAATTGTTCAAACGAAGTTGTTTGGATGGCGATTTTTCCCCAATCAAGACTCGTAGATGGTTGAAAGTTCCAAAATTGCGTATTAGTTTTTTAAGATCTTTCTAAAACTGAAAACCAAAAAATTTTACGACCTCTGGATCTCGAACTATCTGCATCCAAAGTGATATTACCTTATTTCGAACAAATTTAATTAAAATTGTTCAAACGAAATTGTTTGGATGGCGATATTTCCGCAACCGAGACTCGTAAGTGGTTGCGGTTTTCAGCGCTGAATTGGAAATTCATAGACCTTTCCGTCAATGTAAAAATTTTAGCACATTTCGATAATTTAATTTTTATTGACTTTTTGAAAAAAGCATGGACTAACCCCTTTGCTAATTTTGACCCCAAAAATTAAATGTTTCCAAAACCCATCGAAATATACATCAAAAGAAAGGTATTTAAAAACTCTATTCGCACGTGTAAGCAAAAATCTTCTACGTGGTCCGGTTCTCAAAATATTTACATCCAAAGTTCTATTCGACCTCTGGATCTCGAACTATCTGCATCCAAAGTGATATTACCTTATTTCGAACAAATTTAATTAAAATTGTTCAAACGAAATTGTTTGGATGGCGATATTTCTGCAATCGAGATTCGTAGATGGTTGAAAATTTCAAAATTGCGTATTAGTTTTTTAAGATCTTTCTAAAACTGAAAACCAAACAATTTTACGACCTCTGGATCTCGAACTATCTGCATCCAAAGTGATATTACCTTATTTCGAACCAATTTAATTAAAATTGTTCAAACGAAATTGTTTGGATGGCGATATTTCCCCAATCAAGACTCGTAGATGGTTGAAAGTTCCAAAATTGCGTATTAGTTTTTTAAGATCTTTCTAAAACTGAAAACCAAAAAATTTTACGACCTCTGGATCTCGAACTATCTGCATCCAAAGTGATATTACCTTATTTCGAACCAATTTAATTAAAATTGTTCAAACGAAATTGTATGGATGGCGATATTTCCGCAACCGAGACTCGTAAGTGGTTGCGGTTTTCAGCGCTGAATTGGAAATTCATAGACCTTTCCGTCAATGTAAAAATTTTAGCACATTTCGATAATTTAATTTTTATTGACTTTTTGAAAAAAGCATGGACTAACCCCTTTGCTAATTTTGACCCCAAAAATTAAATGTTTCCAAAACCCATCGAAATATACATCAAAAGAAAGGTATTTAAAAACTCTATTCGCACGTGTAAGCAAAAATCTTCTACGTGGTCCGGTTCTCAAAATATTTACATCCAAAGTTCTATTCGGACCCAGTTTTAAAAACCAACCCAAAAATATGTTTGGATGGCGATATTTCTGCAATCGAAATTCGTAGATGGTTGAAAATTTCAAAATTGCGTATTAGTTTTTTAAGATCTTTCTAAAACTGAAAACCAAAAAATTTTACGACCTCTGGATCTCGAAATATTTGCATCCAAAGTGATATTACCTTATTTCGAACCAATTTAATTAAAATTGTTCAAACGAAATTGTTTGGATGGCGATATTTCCCCAATCAAGACTCGTAGATGGTTGAAAGTTCCAAAATTGCGTATTAGTTTTTTAAGATCTTTCTAAAACTGAAAACCAAAAAATTTTACGACCTCTGGATCTCGAACTATCTGCATCCAAAGTGATATTACCTTATTTCGAACAAATTTAATTAAAATTGTTCAAACGAAATTGTTTGGATGGCGATATTTCCGCAACCGAGACTCGTAGGTGGTTGAAAATTCCAAAATTGCGTATTAGTTTTTTAAGATCTTTCTAAAACTGAAAACCAAAAAATTTTACGACCTCTGGATCTCGAACTATCTGCATCCAAAGTGATATTACCTTATTTCGAACCAATTTAATTAAAATTGTTCAAACGAAATTGTTTGGATGGCGATATTTCCCCAATCAAGACTCGTAGATGGTTGAAAGTTCCAAAATTGCGTATTAGTTTTTTAAGATCTTTCTAAAACTGAAAACCAAAAAATTTTACGACCTCTGGATTTCGAACTATCTGCATCCAAAGTGATATTACCTTATTTCGAACCAATTTAATTAAAATTGTTCAAACGAAATTGTTTGGATGGCTCGTAGGTGGTTGAAAATTCCAAAATTGCGTATTAGTTTTTTAAGATCTTTCTAAAACTGAAAACCAAAAAATTTTACGACCTCTGGATCTCGAACTATCTGCATCCAAAGTGATATTACCTTATTTCGAACCAATTTAATTAAAATTGTTCAAACGAAATTGTTTGGATGGCGATATTTCCGCAACCGAGACTCGTAAGTGGTTGCGGTTTTCAGCGCTGAATTGGAAATTCATAGACCTTTCCGTCAATGTAAAAATTTTAGCACATTTCGATAATTTAATTTTTATTGACTTTTTGAAAAAAGCATGGACCCCCTTTGCTAATTTTGACCCCAAAAATTAAATGTTTCCAAAACCCATCGAAATATACATCAAAAGAAAGGTATTTAAAAACTCTATTCGCACGTGTAAGCAAAAATCTTCTACGTGGTCCGGTTCTCAAAATATTTACATCCAAAGTTCTATTCGACCTCTGGATCTCGAACTATCTGCATCCAAAGTGATATTACCTTATTTCGAACCAATTTAATTAAAATTGTTCAAACGAAATTGTTTGGATGGCGATATTTCCGCAACCGAGACCCGTAAGTGGTTGCGGTTTTCAGCGCTGAATTGGAAATTCATAGACCTTTCCGTCAATGTAAAAATTTTAGCACATTTCGATAATTTAATTTTTATTGACTTTTTGAAAAAAGCATGGACTAACCCCTTTGCTAATTTTGACCCCAAAAATTAAATGTTTCCAAAACCCATCGAAATATACATCAAAAGAAAGGTATTTAAAAACTCTATTCGCACGTGTAAGCAAAAATCTTCTACGTGGTCCGGTTCTCAAAATATTTACATCCAAAGTTCTATTCGGACCCAGTTTCAAAAACCAACCCAAAAATATGTTTGGATGGCGATATTTCTGCAATCGAGACTCGTAGATGGTTGAAAATTTCAAAATTGCGTATTAGTTTTTTAAGATCTTTCTAAAACTGAAAACCAAAAAATTTTACGACCTCTGGATCTCGAACTATCTGCATCCAAAGTGATATTACCTTATTTCGAACCAATTTAATTAAAATTGTTCAAACGAAGTTGTTTGGATGGCGATATTTCCCCAATCAAGACTCGTACATGGTTGAAAGTTCCAAAATTGCGTATTAGTTTTTTAAGATCTTTCTAAAACTGAAAACCAAAAAATTTTACGACCTCTGGATCTCGAACTATCTGCATCCAAAGTGATATTACCTTATTTCGAACCAATTTAATTAAAATTGTTCAAACGAAGTTGTTTGGATGGCGATATTTCCCCAATCAAGACTCGTAGATGGTTGAAAGTTCCAAAATTGCGTATTAGTTTTTTAAGATCTTTCTAAAACTGAAAACCAAAAAATTTTACGACCTCTGGATCTCGAACTATCTGCATCCAAAGTGATATTACCTTATTTCGAACCAATTTAATTAAAATTGTTCAAACGAAATTGTTTGGATGGCGATATTTCCGCAACCGAGACTCGTAAGTGGTTGCGGTTTTCAGCGCTGAATTGGAAATTCATAGACCTTTCCGTCAATGTAAAAATTTTAGCACATTTCGATAATTTAATTTTTATTGACTTTTTGAAAAAAGCATGGACTAACCCCTTTGCTAATTTTGACCCCAAAAATTAAATGTTTCCAAAACCCATCGAAATATACATCAAAAGAAAGGTATTTAAAAACTCTATTCGCACGTGTAAGCAAAAATCTTCTACGTGGTCCGGTTCTCAAAATATTTACATCCAAAGTTCTATTCGACCTCTGGATCTCGAAATATCTGCATCCAAAGTGATATTACCTTATTTCGAACCAATTTAATTAAAATTGTTCAAACGAAATTGTTTGGATGGCGATATTTCCGCAACCGAGACTCGTAAGTGGTTGCGGTTTTCAGCGCTGAATTGGAAATTCATAGACCTTTCCGTCAATGTAAAAATTTTAGCACATTTCGATAATTTAATTTTTATTGACTTTTTGAAAAAAGCATGGACTAACCCCTTTGCTAATTTTGACCCCAAAAATTAAATGTTTCCAAAACCCATCGAAATATACATCAAAAGAAAGGTATTTAAAAACTCTATTCGCACGTGTAAGCAAAAATCTTCTACGTGGTCCGGTTCTCAAAATATTTACATCCAAAGTTCTATTCGACCTCTGGATCTCGAAATATCTGCATCCAAAGTGATATTACCTTATTTCGAACCAATTTAATTAAAATTGTTCAAACGAAATTGTTTGGATGGCGATATTTCCCCAATCAAGACTCGTAGATGGTTGAAAGTTCCAAAATTGCGTATTAGTTTTTTAAGATCTTTCTAAAACTGAAAACCAAAAAATTTTACGACCTCTGGATCTCGAACTATCTGCATCCAAAGTGATATTACCTTATTTCGAACCAATTTAATTAAAATTGTTCAAACGAAATTGTTTGGATGGCGATATTTCCGCAACCGAGACCCGTAAGTGGTTGCGGTTTTCAGCGCTGAATTGGAAATTCATAGACCTTTCCGTCAATGTAAAAATTTTAGCACATTTCGATAATTTAATTTTTATTGACTTTTTGAAAAAAGCATGGACGTAATGTAAATATTTTGAGAACCGGACCACGTAGAAGATTTTTGCTTACACGTGCGAATAGAGTTTTTAAATACCTTTCTTTTGATGTATATTTCGATGGGTTTTGGAAACATTTAATTTTTGGGGTCAAAATTAGCAAAGGGGTTACCTTTGCTAATTTTGACCCCAAAAATTAAATGTTTCCAAAACCCATCGAAATATACATCAAAAGAAAGGTATTTAAAAACTCTATTCGCACGTGTAAGCAAAAATCTTCTACGTGGTCCGGTTCTCAAAATATTTACATCCAAAGTTCTATTCGGACCCAGTTTCAAAAACCAACCCAAAAAATGTTTGGATGGCGATATTTCTGCAATCGAGACTCGTAGATGGTTGAAAATTTCAAAATTGCGTATTAGTTTTTTAAGATCTTTCTAAAACTGAAAACCAAAAAATTTTACGACCTCTGGATCTCGAACTATCTGCATCCAAAGTGATATTACCTTATTTCGAACCAATTTAATTAAAATTGTTCAAACGAAATTGTTTGGATGGCGATATTTCCCCAATCAAGACTCGTAGATGGTTGAAAGTTCCAAAATTGCGTATTAGTTTTTTAAGATCTTTCTAAAACTGAAAACCAAAAAATTTTACGACCTCTGGATCTCGATCTATCTGCATCCAAATTGATATTACCTTATTTCGAATCAATTTAATTAAAATTGTTCAAACGAAATTGTTTGGATGGCGATATTTCCCCAATCAAGACTCGTAGATGGTTGAAAGTTCCAAAATTGCGTATTAGTTTTTTAAGATCTTTCTAAAACTGAAAACCAAAAAATTTTATGACCTCTGGATCTCGAACTATCTGCATCCAAAGTGATATTACCTTATTTCGAACCAATTTAATTAAAATTGTTCAAACGAAGTTGTTTGGATGGCGATATTTCCCCAATCAAGACTCGTAGATGGTTGAAAGTTCCAAAATTGCGTATTAGTTTTTTAAGATCTTTCTAAAACTGAAAACCAAAAAATTTTACGACCTCTGGATCTCGAACTATCTGCATCCAAAGTGATATTACCTTATTTCGAACCAATTTAATTAAAATTGTTCAAACGAAGTTGTTTGGATGGCGATATTTCCGCAACCGAGACTCGTAGGTGGTTGAAAATTCCAAAATTGCGTATTAGTTTTTTAAGATCTTTCTAAAACTGAAAACCAAAAAATTTTACGACCTCTGGATCTCGAACTATCTGCATCCAAAGTGATATTACCTTATTTCGAACCAATTTAATTAAAATTGTTCAAACGAAGTTGTTTGGATGGCGATATTTCCCCAATCAAGACTCGTAGATGGTTGAAAGTTCCAAAATTGCGTATTAGTTTTTTAAGATCTTTCTAAAACTGAAAACCAAAAAATTTTACGACCTCTGGATCTCGAACTATCTGCATCCAAAGTGATATTACCTTATTTCGAACCAATTTAATTAAAATTGTTCAAACGAAATTGTTTGGATGGCGATATTTCCGCAACCGAGACCCGTAAGTGGTTGCGGTTTTCAGCGCTGAATTGGAAATTCATAGACCTTTCCGTCAATGTAAAAATTTTAGCACATTTCGATAATTTAATTTTTATTGACTTTTTGAAAAAAGCATGGACTAACCCCTTTGCTAATTTTGACCCCAAAAATTAAATGTTTCCAAAACCCATCGAAATATACATCAAAAGAAAGGTATTTAAAAACTCTATTCGCACGTGTAAGCAAAAATCTTCTACGTGGTCCGGTTCTCAAAATATTTACATCCAAAGTTCTATTCGGACCCAGTTTTAAAAACCAACCCAAAAAAATGTTTGGATGGCGATATTTCTGCAATCGAGATTCGTAGATGGTTGAAAATTTCAAAATTGCGTATTAGTTTTTTAAGATCTTTCTAAAACTGAAAACCAAAAAATTTTACGACCTCTGGATCTCGAACTATCTGCATCCAAAGTGATATTACCTTATTTCGAACCAATTTAATTAAAATTGTTCAAACGAAATTGTTTGGATGGCGATATTTCCGCAACCGAGACTCGTAGGTGGTTGAAAATTCCAAAATTGCGTATTAGTTTTTTAAGATCTTTCTAAAACTGAAAACCAAAAAATTTTACGACCTCTGGATCTCGAACTATCTGCATCCAAAGTGATATTACCTTATTTCGAACCAATTTAATTAAAATTGTTCAAACGAAATTGTTTGGATGGCGATATTTCCGCAACCGAGACTCGTAGGTGGTTGAAAATTCCAAAATTGCGTATTAGTTTTTTAAGATCTTTCTAAAACTGAAAACCAAAAAATTTTACGACCTCTGGATCTCGAACTATCTGCATCCAAAGTGATATTACCTTATTTCGAACCAATTTAATTAAAATTGTTCAAACGAAGTTGTTTGGATGGCGATATTTCCCCAATCAAGACTCGTAGATGGTTGAAAGTTCCAAAATTGCGTATTAGTTTTTTAAGATCTTTCTAAAACTGAAAACCAAAAAATTTTACGACCTCTGGATTTCGAACTATCTGCATCCAAAGTGATATTACCTTATTTCGAACCAATTTAATTAAAATTGTTCAAACGAAATTGTTTGGATGGCTCGTAGGTGGTTGAAAATTCCAAAATTGCGTATTAGTTTTTTAAGATCTTTCTAAAACTGAAAACCAAAAAATTTTACGACCTCTGGATCTCGAACTATCTGCATCCAAAGTGATACTACCTTATTTCGAACCAATTTAATTAAAATTGTTCAAACGAAATTGTTTGGATGGCGATATTTCCGCAACCGAGACCCGTAAGTGGTTGCGGTTTTCAGCGCTGAATTGGAAATTCATAGACCTTTCCGTCAATGTAAAAATTTTAGCACATTTCGATAATTTAATTTTTATTGACTTTTTGAAAAAAGCATGGACTAACCCCTTTGCTAATTTTGACCCCAAAAATTAAATGTTTCCAAAACCCATCGAAATATACATCAAAAGAAAGGTATTTAAAAACTCTATTCGCACGTGTAAGCAAAAATCTTCTACGTGGTCCGGTTCTCAAAATATTTACATCCAAAGTTCTATTCGGACCCAGTTTTAAAAACCAACCCAAAAGTTCTATTCGGACCCAGTTTTAAAAACCAACCCAAAAAAATGTTTGGATGGCGATATTTCTGCAATCGAGATTCGTAGATGGTTGAAAATTTCAAAATTGCGTATTAGTTTTTTAAGATCTTTCTAAAACTGAAAACCAAAAAATTTTACGACCTCTGGATCTCGATCTATCTGCATCCAAATTGATATTACCTTATTTCGAATCAATTTAATTAAAATTGTTCAAACGAAATTGTTTGGATGGCGATATTTCCCCAATCAAGACTCGTAGATGGTTGAAAGTTCCAAAATTGCGTATTAGTTTTTTAAGATCTTTCTAAAACTGAAAACCAAAAAATTTTACGACCTCTGGATCTCGAACTATCTGCATCCAAAGTGATATTACCTTATTTCGAACCAATTTAATTAAAATTGTTCAAACGAAATTGTTTGGATGGCGATATTTCCGCAACCGAGACTCGTAGGTGGTTGAAAATTCCAAAATTGCGTATTAGTTTTTTAAGATCTTTCTAAAACTGAAAACCAAAAAATTTTACGACCTCTGGATCTCGAACTATCTGCATCCAAAGTGATATTACCTTATTTCGAACCAATTTAATTAAAATTGTTCAAACGAAATTGTTTGGATGGCGATAATTCCGCAACCGAGACTCGTAAGTGGTTGCGGTTTTCAGCGCTGAATTGGAAATTCATAGACCTTTCCGTCAATGTAAAAATTTTAGCACATTTCGATAATTTAATTTTTATTGACTTTTTGAAAAAAGCATGGACTAACCCCTTTGCTAATTTTGACCCCAAAAATTAAATGTTTCCAAAACCCATCGAAATATACATCAAAAGAAAGGTATTTAAAAACTCTATTCGCACGTGTAAGCAAAAATCTTCTACGTGGTCCGGTTCTCAAAATATTTACATCCAAAGTTCTATTCGGACCCAGTTTCAAAAACCAACCCAAAAAATGTTTGGATGGCGATATTTCTGCAATCGAGACTCGTAGATGGTTGAAAATTTCGAAATTGCGTATTAGTTTTTTAAGATCTTTCTAAAACTGAAAACCAAAAAATTTTACGACCTCTGGATCTCGAACTATCTGCATCCAAAGTGATATTACCTTATTTCGAACCAATTTAATTAAAATTGTTCAAACGAAGTTGTTTGGATGGCGATATTTCCCCAATCAAGACTCGTAGATGGTTGAAAGTTCCAAAATTGCGTATTAGTTTTTTAAGATCTTTCTAAAACTGAAAATTAAAAAATTTTACGACCTCTGGATTTCGAACTATCTGCATCCAAAGTGATATTACCTTATTTCGAACCAATTTAATTAAAATTGTTCAAACGAAATTGTTTGGATGGCTCGTAGGTGGTTGAAAATTCCAAAATTGCGTATTAGTTTTTTAAGATCTTTCTAAAACTGAAAACCAAAAAATTTTACGACCTCTGGATCTCGAACTATCTGCATCCAAAGTGATATTACCTTATTTCGAACCAATTTAATTAAAATTGTTCAAACGAAATTGTTTGGATGGCGATATTTCCGCAACCGAGACCCGTAAGTGGTTGCGGTTTTCAGCGCTGAATTGGAAATTCATAGACCTTTCCGTCAATGTAAAAATTTTAGCACATTTCGATAATTTAATTTTTATTGACTTTTTGAAAAAAGCATGGACTAACCCCTTTGCTAATTTTGACCCCAAAAATTAAATGTTTCCAAAACCCATCGAAATATACATCAAAAGAAAGGTATTTAAAAACTCTATTCGCACGTGTAAGCAAAAATCTTCTACGTGGTCCGGTTCTCAAAATATTTACATCCAAAGTTCTATTCGGACCCAGTTTCAAAAACCAACCCAAAAATATGTTTGGATGGCGATATTTCTGCAATCGAGACTCGTAGATGGTTGAAAATTTTGAAATTGCGTATTAATTTTTTAAGATCTTTCTAAAACTGAAAACCAAAAAATTTTACGACCTCTGGATCTCGAACTATCTGCATCCAAAGTGATATTACCTTATTTCGAACCAATTTAATTAAAATTGTTCAAACGAAGTTGTTTGGATGGCGATATTTCCCCAATCAAGACTCGTAGATGGTTGAAAGTTCCAAAATTGCGTATTAGTTTTTTAAGATCTTTCTAAAACTGAAAACCAAAAAATTTTACGACCTCTGGATCTCGAACTATCTGCATCCAAAGTGATATTACCTTATTTCGAACCAATTTAATTAAAATTGTTCAAACGAAATTGTTTGGATGGCGATATTTCCGCAACCGAGACCCGTAAGTGGTTGCGGTTTTCAGCGCTGAATTGGAAATTCATAGACCATTCCGTCAATGTAAAAATTTTAGCACATTTCGATAATTTAATTTTTATTGACTTTTTGAAAAAAGCATGGACTAACCCCTTTGCTAATTTTGACCCCAAAAATTAAATGTTTCCAAAACCCATCGAAATATACATCAAAAGAAAGGTATTTCAAAACTCTATTCGCACGTGTAAGCAAAAATCTTCTACGTGGTCCGGTTCTCAAAATATTTACATCCAAAGTTCTATTCGGACCCAGTTATAAAAACCAACCCAAAAAAATGTTTGGATGGCGATATTTCTGCAATCGAGATTCGTAGATGGTTGAAAATTTCAAAATTGCGTATTAGTTTTTTAAGATCTTTCTAAAACTGAAAACCAAAAAATTTTACGACCTCTGGATCTCGATCTATCTGCATCCAAATTGATATTACCTTATTTCGAATCAATTTAATTAAAATTGTTCAAACGAAATTGTTTGGATGGCGATATTTCCCCAATCAAGACTCGTAGATGGTTGAAAGTTCCAAAATTGCGTATTAGTTTTTTAAGATCTTTCTAAAACTGAAAACCAAAAAATTTTACGACCTCTGGATCTCGAACTATCTGCATCCAAAGTGATATTACCTTATTTCGAACCAATTTAATTAAAATTGTTCAAACGAAATTGTTTGGATGGCGATATTTCCGCAGCCGAGACTCGTAGGTGGTTGAAAATTCCAAAATTGCGTATTAGTTTTTTAAGATCTTTCTAAAACTGAAAACCAAAAAATTTTACGACCTCTGGATCTCGAACTATCTGCATCCAAAGTGATATTACCTTATTTCGAACAAATTTAATTAAAATTGTTCAAACGAAATTGTTTGGATGGCGATATTTCCGCAACCGAGACTCGTAGGTGGTTGAAAATTCCAAAATTGCGTATTAGTTTTTTAAGATCTTTCTAAAACTGAAAACCAAAAAATTTTACGACCTCTGGATCTCGAACTATCTGCATCCAAAGTGATATTACCTTATTTCGAACCAATTTAATTAAAATTGTTCAAACGAAATTGTTTGGATGGCGATATTTCCCCAATCAAGACTCGTAGATGGTTGAAAGTTCCAAAATTGCGTATTAGTTTTTTAAGATCTTTCTAAAACTGAAAACCAAAAAATTTTACGACCTCTGGATCTCGATCTATCTGCATCCAAATTGATATTACCTTATTTCGAATCAATTTAATTAAAATTGTTCAAACGAAATTGTTTGGATGGCGATATTTCCCCAATCAAGACTCGTAGATGGTTGAAAGTTCCAAAATTGCGTATTAGTTTTTTAAGATCTTTCTAAAACTGAAAACCAAAAAATTTTACGACCTCTGGATCTCGAACTATCTGCATCCAAAGTGATATTGCGTATTAGTTTTTTAAGATCTTTCTAAAACTGAAAACCAAAAAATTTTACGACCTCTGGATCTCGAACTATCTGCATCCAAAGTGATATTACCTTATTTCGAACCAATTTAATTAAAATTGTTCAAACGAAATTGTTTGGATGGCGATATTTCCCCAATCAAGACTCGTAGATGGTTGAAAGTTCCAAAATTGCGTATTAGTTTTTTAAGATCTTTCTAAAACTGAAAACCAAAAAATTTTACGACCTCTGGATCTCGATCTATCTGCATCCAAATTGATATTACCTTATTTCGAATCAATTTAATTAAAATTGTTCAAACGAAATTGTTTGGATGGCGATATTTCCCCAATCAAGACTCGTAGATGGTTGAAAGTTCCAAAATTGCGTATTAGTTTTTTAAGATCTTTCTAAAACTGAAAACCAAAAAATTTTACGACCTCTGGATCTCGAACTATCTGCATCCAAAGTGATATTACCTTATTTCGAACCAATTTAATTAAAATTGTTCAAACGAAGTTGTTTGGATGGCGATATTTCCCCAATCAAGACTCGTAGATGGTTGAAAGTTCCAAAATTGCGTATTAGTTTTTTAAGATCTTTCTAAAACTGAAAACCAAAAAATTTTACGACCTCTGGATCTCGAACTATCTGCATCCAAAGTGATATTACCTTATTTCGAACCAATTTAATTAAAATTGTTCAAACGAAATTGTTTGGATGGCGATATTTCCGCAACCGAGACCCGTAAGTGGTTGCGGTTTTCAGCGCTGAATTGGAAATTCATAGACCTTTCCGTCAATGTAAAAATTTTAGCACATTTCGATAATTTAATTTTTATTGACTTTTTGAAAAAAGCATGGACTAACCCCTTTGCTAATTTTGACCCCAAAAATTAAATGTTTCCAAAACCCATCGAAATATACATCAAAAGAAAGGTATTTAAAAACTCTATTCGCACGTGTAAGCAAAAATCTTCTACGTGGTCCGGTTCTCAAAATATTTACATCCAAAGTTCTATTCGGACCCAGTTTTAAAAACCAACCCAAAAAAATGTTTGGATGGCGATATTTCTGCAATCGAGATTCGTAGATGGTTGAAAATTTCAAAATTGCGTATTAGTTTTTTAAGATCTTTCTAAAACTGAAAACCAAAAAATTTTACGACCTCTGGATCTCGAACTATCTGCATCCAAAGTGATATTACCTTATTTCGAACCAATTTAATTAAAATTGTTCAAACGAAATTGTTTGGATGGCGATATTTCCGCAACCGAGACCCGTAAGTGGTTGCGGTTTTCAGCGCTGAATTGGAAATTCATAGACCTTTCCGTCAATGTAAAAATTTTAGCACATTTCGATAATTTAATTTTTATTGACTTTTTGAAAAAAGCATGGACTAACCCCTTTGCTAATTTTGACCCCAAAAATTAAATGTTTCCAAAACCCATCGAAATATACATCAAAAGAAAGGTATTTAAAAACTCTATTCGCACGTGTAAGCAAAAATCTTCTACGTGGTCCGGTTCTCAAAATATTTACATCCAAAGTTCTATTCGGACCCAGTTTTAAAAACCAACCCAAAAAAATGTTTGGATGGCGATATTTCTGCAATCGAGATTCGTAGATGGTTGAAAATTTCAAAATTGCGTATTAGTTTTTTAAGATCTTTCTAAAACTGAAAACCAAAAAATTTTACGACCTCTGGATCTCGAACTATCTGCATCCAAAGTGATATTACCTTATTTCGAACCAATTTAATTAAAATTGTTCAAACGAAATTGTTTGGATGGCGATATTTCCGCAACCGAGACCCGTAAGTGGTTGCGGTTTTCAGCGCTGAATTGGAAAAACCAACCCAAAAATATGTTTGGATGGCGATATTTCTGCAATCGAGACTCGTAGATGGTTAAAAATTTTGAAATTGCGTATTAATTTTTTAAGATCTTTCTAAAACTGAAAACCAAAAAATTTTACGACCTCTGGATCTCGAACTATCTGCATCCAAAGTGATATTACCTTATTTCGAACCAATTTAATTAAAATTGTTCAAACGAAGTTGTTTGGATGGCGATATTTCCCCAATCAAGACTCGTAGATGGTTGAAAGTTCCAAAATTGCGTATTAGTTTTTTAAGATCTTTCTAAAACTGAAAACCAAAAAATTTTACGACCTCTGGATCTCGAACTATCTGCATCCAAAGTGATATTACCTTATTTCGAACCAATTTAATTAAAATTGTTCAAACGAAATTGTTTGGATGGCGATATTTCCGCAACCGAGACCCGTAAGTGGTTGCGGTTTTCAGCGCTGAATTGGAAATTCATAGACCTTTCCGTCAATGTAAAAATTTTAGCACATTTCGATAATTTAATTTTTATTGACTTTTTGAAAAAAGCATGGACTAACCCCTTTGCTAATTTTGACCCCAAAAATTAAATGTTTCCAAAACCCATCGAAATATACATCAAAAGAAAGGTATTTAAAAACTCTATTCGCACGTGTAAGCAAAAATCTTCTACGTGGTCCGGTTCTCAAAATATTTACATCCAAAGTTCTATTCGGACCCAGTTTTAAAAACCAACCCAAAAAAATGTTTGGATGGCGATATTTCTGCAATCTAGATTCGTAGATGGTTGAAAATTTCAAAATTGCGTATTAGTTTTTTAAGATCTTTCTAAAACTGAAAACCAAAAAATTTTACGACCTCTGGATCTCGAACTATCTGCATCCAAAGTGATATTACCTTATTTCGAACCAATTTAATTAAAATTGTTCAAACGAAATTGTTTGGATGGCGATATTTCCGCAACCGAGACCCGTAAGTGGTTGCGGTTTTCAGCGCTGAATTGGAAATTCATAGACCTTTCCGTCAATGTAAAAATTTTAGCACATTTCGATAATTTAATTTTTATTGACTTTTTGAAAAAAGCATGGACTAACCCCTTTGCTAATTTTGACCCCAAAAATTAAATGTTTCCAAAACCCATCGAAATATACATCAAAAGAAAGGTATTTAAAAACTCTATTCGCACGTGTAAGCAAAAATCTCCTACGTGGTCCGGTTCTCAAAATATTTACATCCAAAGTTCTATTCGGACCCAGTTTTAAAAACCAACCCAAAAAAATGTTTGGATGGCGATATTTCTGCAATCGAGATTCGTAGATGGTTGAAAATTTCAAAATTGCGTATTAGTTTTTTAAGATCTTTCTAAAACTGAAAACCAAAAAATTTTACGACCTCTGGATCTCGAACTATCTGCATCCAAAGTGATATTACCTTATTTCGAACCAATTTAATTAAAATTGTTCAAACGAAGTTGTTTGGATGGCGATATTTCCCCAATCAAGACTCGTAAATGGTTGAAAGTTCCAAAATTGCGTATTAGTTTTTTAAGATCTTTCTAAAACTGAAAACCAAAAAATTTTACGACCTCTGGATCTCGAACTATCTGCATCCAAAGTGATATTACCTTATTTCGAACCAATTTAATTAAAATTGTTCAAACGAAGTTGTTTGGATGGCGATATTTCCCCAATCAAGACTCGTAGATGGTTGAAAGTTCCAAAATTGCGTATTAGTTTTTTAAGATCTTTCTAAAACTGAAAACCAAAAAATTTTACGACCTCTGGATCTCGAACTATCTGCATCCAAAGTGATATTACCTTATTTCGAACCAATTTAATTAAAATTGTTCAAACGAAATTGTTTGGATGGCGATATTTCCGCAACCGAGACTCGTAGGTGGTTGAAAATTCCAAAATTGCGAATTAGTTTTTTAAGATCTTTCTAAAACTGAAAACCAAAAAATTTTACGACCTCTGGATCTCGAACTATCTGCATCCAAAGTGATATTACCTTATTTCGAACCAATTTAATTAAAATTGTTCAAACGAAATTGTTTGGATGGCGATATTTCCCCAATCAAGACTCGTAGATGGTTGAAAGTTCCAAAATTGCGTATTATTTTTTTAAGATCTTTCAAAAACTGAAAACCAAAAAATTTTATGACCTCTGGATCTCGAACTATCTGCATCCAAAGTGATATTACCTTATTTCGAACCAATTTAATTAAAATTGTTCAAACGAAATTGTTTGGATGGCGATATTTCCGCAACCGAGACCCGTAAGTGGTTGCGGTTTTCAGCGCTGAATTGGAAATTCATAGACCTTTCCGTCAATGTAAAAATTTTAGCACATTTCGATAATTTAATTTTTATTGACTTTTTGAAAAAAGCATGGACTAACCCCTTTGCTAATTTTGACCCCAAAAATTAAATGTTTCCAAAACCCATCGAAATATACATCAAAAGAAAGGTATTTAAAAACTCTATTCGCACGTGTAAGCAAAAATCTTCTACGTGGTCCGGTTCTCAAAATATTTACATCCAAAGTTCTATTCGGACCCAGTTTCAAAAACCAACCCAAAAATATGTTTGGATGGCGATATTTCTGCAATCGAGACTCGTAGATGGTTGAAAATTTCGAAATTGCGTATTAGTTTTTTAAGATCTTTCTAAAACTGAAAACCAAAAAATTTTACGACCTCTGGATCTCGAACTATCTGCATCCAAAGTGATATTACCTTATTTCGAACCAATTTAATTAAAATTGTTCAAACGAAATTGTTTGGATGGCGATATTTCCGCAACCGAGACTCGTAAGTGGTTGCGGTTTTCAGCGCTGAATTGGAAATTCATAGACCTTTCCGTCAATGTAAAAATTTTAGCACATTTCGATAAATTAATTTTTATTGACTTTTTGAAAAAAGCATGGACTAACCCCTTTGCTAATTTTGACCCCAAAAATTAAATGTTTCCAAAACCCATCGAAATATACATCAAAAGAAAGGTATTTAAAAACTCTATTCGCACGTGTAAGCAAAAATCTTCTACGTGGTCCGGTTCTCAAAATATTTACATCCAAAGTTCTATTCGGACCCAGTTTCAAAAACCAACCCAAAAATATGTTTGGATGGCGATATTTCTGCAATCGAGACTCGTAGATGGTTGAAAATTTCGAAATTGCGTATTAGTTTTTTAAGATCTTTCTAAAACTGAAAACCAAAAAATTTTACGACCTCTGGATCTCGAACTATTTGCATCCAAAGTGATATTACCTTATTTCGAACCAATTTAATTAAAATTGTTCAAACGAAGTTGTTTGGATGGCGATATTTCCCCAATCAAGACTCGTAAATGGTTGAAAGTTCCAAAATTGCGTATTAGTTTTTTAAGATCTTTCTAAAACTGAAAACCAAAAAATTTTACGACCTCTGGATCTCGAACTATCTGCATCCAAAGTGATATTACCTTATTTCGAACCAATTTAATTAAAATTGTTCAAACGAAGTTGTTTGGATGGCGATATTTTCCCAATCAAGACTCGTAAATGGTTGAAAGTTCCAAAATTGCGTATTAGTTTTTTAAGATCTTTCTAAAACTGAAAACCAAAAAATTTTACGACCTCTGGATCTCGAACTATCTGCATCCAAAGTGATATTACCTTATTTCGAACCAATTTAATTAAAATTGTTCAAACGAAATTGTTTGGATGGCGATATTTCCGCAACCGAGACTCGTAAGTGGTTGCGGTTTTCAGCGCTGAATTGGAAATTCATAGACCTTTCCGTCAATGTAAAAATTTTAGCACATTTCGATAAATTAATTTTTATTGACTTTTTGAAAAAAGCATGGACTAACCCCTTTGCTAATTTTGACCCCAAAAATTAAATGTTTCCAAAACCCATCGAAATATACATCAAAAGAAAGGTATTTAAAAACTCTATTCGCACGTGTAAGCAAAAATCTTCTACGTGGTCCGGTTCTCAAAATATTTACATCCAAAGTTCTATTCGGACCCAGTTTCAAAAACCAACCCAAAAATATGTTTGGATGGCGATATTTCTGCAATCGAGACTCGTAGATGGTTGAAAATTTCGAAATTGCGTATTAGTTTTTTAAGATCTTTCTAAAACTGAAAACCAAAAAATTTTACGACCTCTGGATCTCGAACTATTTGCATCCAAAGTGATATTTATGTCGATTATGGAATCCGCAATAATAGATCCGCAGTGATTCGCAGTGCAGGGCTCTCTTTTTTCTTTATTCATTAGTCGTGAAAAGGAAAGAAAACACTATACTGCGAATCACTGCGGATCTAGATTGCGGATTCCATAATCGGCATGATTACCTTATTTCGAACCAATTTAATTAAAATTGTTCAAACGAAGTTGTTTGGATGGCGATATTTCCCCAATCAAGACTCGTAGATGGTTGAAAGTTCCAAAATTGCGTATTAGTTTTTTAAGATCTTTCTAAAACTGAAAACCAAAAAATTTTATGACCTCTGGATCTCGAACTATCTGCATCCAAATTGATATTACCTTATTTCGAACCAATTTAATTAAAATTGTTCAAACGAAATTGTTTGGATGGCGATATTTCCGCAACCGAGACTCGTAAGTGGTTGCGGTTTTCAGCGCTGAATTGGAAATTCATAGACCTTTCCGTCAATGTAAAAATTTTAGCACATTTCGATAAATTAATTTTTATTGACTTTTTGAAAAAAGCATGGACTAACCCCTTTGCTAATTTTGACCCCAAAAATTAAATGTTTCCAAAACCCATCGAAATATACATCAAAAGAAAGGTATTTAAAAACTCTATTCGCACGTGTAAGCAAAAATCTTCTACGTGGTCCGGTTCTCAAAATATTTACATCCAAAGTTCTATTCGGACCCAGTTTCAAAAACCAACCCAAAAATATGTTTGGATGGCGATATTTCTGCAATCGAGACTCGTAGATGGTTGAAAATTTCGAAATTGCGTATTAGTTTTTTAAGATCTTTCTAAAACTGAAAACCAAAAAATTTTACGACCTCTGGATCTCGAACTATTTGCATCCAAAGTGATATTACCTTATTTCGAACCAATTTAATTAAAATTGTTCAAACGAAGTTGTTTGGATGGCGATATTTCCCCAATCAAGACTCGTAGATGGTTGAAAGTTCCAAAATTGCGTATTAGTTTTTTAAGATCTTTCTAAAACTGAAAACCAAAAAATTTTACGACCTCTGGATCTCGAACTATCTGCATCCAAAGTGATATTACCTTATTTCGAACCAATTTAATTAAAATTGTTCAAACGAAGTTGTTTGGATGGCGATATTTCCCCAATGAAGACTCGTAGGTGGTTGAAAGTTCCAAAATTGCATATTAGTTTTTTAAGATCTTTCTAAAACTGAAAACCAAAAAATTTTACGACCTCTGGATCTCGAACTATCTGCATCCAAAGTGATATTACCTTATTTCGAACCAATTTAATTAAAATTGTTCAAACGAAGTTGTTTGGATGGCGATATTTCCCCAATCAAGACTCGTAGGTGGTTGAAAGTTCCAAAATTGCGTATTAGTTTTTTAAGATCTTTCTAAAACTGAAAACCAAAAAATTTTACGACCTCTGGATCTCGAACTATCTGCATCCAAAGTGATATTACCTTATTTCGAACCAATTTAATTAAAATTGTTCAAACGAAGTTGTTTGGATGGCGATATTTCCCCAATCAAGACTCGTAGGTGGTTGAAAGTTCCAAAATTGCGTATTAGTTTTTTAAGATCTTTCTAAAACTGAAAACCAAAAAATTTTACGACCTCTGGATCTCGAACTATCTGCATCCAAAGTGATATTACCTTATTTCGAACCAATTTAATTAAAATTGTTCAAACGAAATTGTTTGGATGGCGATATTTCCGCAACCAAGACTCGTAGGTGGTTGAAAATTCCAAAATTGCGTATTAGTTTTTTAAGATCTTTCTTAAACTGAAAACCAAAAAATTTTACGACCTCTGGATCTCGAACTATTTGCATCCAAAGTGATATTACCTTATTTCGAACCAATTTAATTAAAATTGTTCAAAAGAAATTGTTTGGATGGCGATATTTCCGCAACCGAGACTCGTAAGTGGTTGCGGTTTTCAGCGCTGAATTGGAAATTCATAGACCTTTCCGTCAATGTAAAAATTTTAGCACATTTCGATAAATCAATTTTTATTGACTTTTTGAAAAAAGCATGGACTTAACCCCTTTGCTAATTTTGACCCCAAAAATTAAATGTTTCCAAAACCCATCGAAATATACATCAAAAGAAAGGTATTTAAAAACTCTATTCGCACGTGTAAGCAAAAATCTTCTACGTGGTCCGGTTCTCAAAATATTTACATCCAAAGTTCTATTCGGACCCAGTTTCAAAAACCAACCCAAAAAAATGTTTGGATGGCGATATTTCTGCAATCGAGACTCGTAGATGGTCGAAAATTTCGAAATTGCGTATTAGTTTTTTAAGATCTTTCTAAAACTGAAAACCAAAAAATTTTACGACCTCTGGATCTCGAACTATCTGCATCCAAAGTGATATTACCTTATTTCGAACCAATTTAATTAAAATTGTTCAAACGAAGTTGTTTGGATGGCGATATTTCCCCAATCAAGACTCGTAAATGGTTGAAAGTTCCAAAATTGCGTATTAGTTTTTAAGATCTTTCTAAAACTGAAAACCAAAAAATTTTACGACCTCTGGATCTCGAACTATCTGCATCCAAAGTGATATTACCTTATTTCGAACCAATTTAATTAAAATTGTTCAAACGAAATTGTTTGGATGGCGATATTTCCGCAACCGAGACTCGTAAGTGGTTGCGGTTTTCAGCGCTGAATTGGAAATTCATAGACCTTTCCGTCAATGTAAAAATTTTAGCACATTTCGATAAATTAATTTTTATTGACTTTTTGAAAAAAGCATGGACTAACCCCTTTGCTAATTTTGACCCCAAAAATTAAATGTTTCCAAAACCCATCGAAATATACATCAAAAGAAAGGTATTTAAAAACTCTATTCGCACGTGTAAGCAAAAATCTTCTACGTGGTCCGGTTCTCAAAATATTTACATCCAAAGTTCTATTCGGACCCAGTTTCAAAAACCAACCCAAAAATATGTTTGGATGGCGATATTTCTGCAATCGAGACTCGTAGATGGTTGAAAATTTCGAAATTGCGTATTAGTTTTTTAAGATCTTTCTAAAACTGAAAACCAAAAAATTTTACGACCTCTGGATCTCGAACTATTTGCATCCAAAGTGATATTACCTTATTTCGAACCAATTTAATTAAAATTGTTCAAACGAAGTTGTTTGGATGGCGATATTTCCCCAATCAAGACTCGTAAATGGTTGAAAGTTCCAAAATTGCGTATTAGTTTTTTAAGATCTTTCTAAAACTGAAAACCAAAAAATTTTACGACCTCTGGATCTCGAACTATCTGCATCCAAAGTGATATTAGATACCTTATTTCGAACCAATTTAATTAAAATTGTTCAAACGAAATTGTTTGGATGGCGATATTTCCGCAACCGAGACTCGTAAGTGGTTGCGGTTTTCAGCGCTGAATTGGAAATTCATAGACCTTTCCGTCAATGTAAAAATTTTAGCACATTTCGATAAATTAATTTTTATTGACTTTTTGAAAAAAGCATGGACTAACCCCTTTGCTAATTTTGACCCCAAAAATTAAATGTTTCCAAAACCCATCGAAATATACATCAAAAGAAAGGTATTTAAAAACTCTATTCGCACGTGTAAGCAAAAATCTTCTACGTGGTCCGGTTCTCAAAATATTTACATCCAAAGTTCTATTCGGACCCAGTTTCAAAAACCAACCCAAAAATATGTTTGGATGGCGATATTTCTGCAATCGAGACTCGTAGATGGTTGAAAATTTCGAAATTGCGTATTAGTTTTTTAAGATCTTTCTAAAACTGAAAACCAAAAAATTTTACGACCTCTGGATCTCGAACTATTTGCATCCAAAGTGATATTACCTTATTTCGAACCAATTTAATTAAAATTGTTCAAACGAAGTTGTTTGGATGGCGATATTTCCCCAATCAAGACTCGTAGATGGTTGAAAGTTCCAAAATTGCATATAAGTTTTTTAAGATCTTTCTAAAACTGAAAACCAAAAAATTTTACGACCTCTGGATCTCGAACTATCTGCATCCAAAGTGATATTACCTTATTTCGAACCAATTTAATTAAAATTGTTCAAACGAAGTTGTTTGGATGGCGATATTTCCCCAATCAAGACTCGTAGGTGGTTGAAAGTTCCAAAATTGCGTATTAGTTTTTTAAGATCTTTCTAAAACTGAAAACCAAAAAATTTTACGACCTCTGGATCTCGAACTATCTGCATCCAAAGTGATATTACCTTATTTCGAACCAATTTAATTAAAATTGTTCAAACGAAATTGTTTGGATGGCGATATTTCCGCAACCGAGACTCGTAAGTGGTTGCGGTTTTCAGCGCTGAATTGGAAATTCATAGACCTTTCCGTCAATGTAAAAATTTTAGCACATTTCGATAAATCAATTTTTATTGACTTTTTGAAAAAAGCATGGACTAACCCCTTTGCTAATTTTGACCCCAAAAATTAAATGTTTCCAAAACCCATCGAAATATACATCAAAAGAAAGGTATTTAAAAACTCTATTCGCACGTGTAAGCAAAAATCTCCTACGTGGTCCGGTTCTCAAAATATTTACATCCAAAGTTCTATTCGGACCCAGTTTTAAAAACCAACCCAAAAAAATGTTTGGATGGCGATATTTCTGCAATCGAGATTCGTAGATGGTTGAAAATTTCAAAATTGCGTATTAGTTTTTTAAGATCTTTCTAAAACTGAAAACCAAAAAATTTTACGACCTCTGGATCTCGAACTATCTGCATCCAAAGTGATATTACCTTATTTCGAACCAATTTAATTAAAATTGTTCAAACGAAATTGTTTGGATGGCGATATTTCCGCAACCGAGACCCGTAAGTGGTTGCGGTTTTCAGCGCTGAATTGGAAATTCAAAGACCTTTCCGTCAATGTAAAAATTTTAGCACATTTCGATAATTTAATTTTTATTGACTTTTTGAAAAAAGCATGGACTAACCCCTTTGCTAATTTTGACCCCAAAAATTAAATGTTTCCAAAACCCATCGAAATATACATCAAAAGAAAGGTATTTAAAAACTCTATTCGCACGTGTAAGCAAAAATCTCCTACGTGGTCCGGTTCTCAAAATATTTACATCCAAAGTTCTATTCGGACCCAGTTTTAAAAACCAACCCAAAAAAATGTTTGGATGGCGATATTTCTGCAATCGAGATTCGTAGATGGTTGAAAATTTCAAAATTGCGTATTAGTTTTTTAAGATCTTTCTAAAACTGAAAACCAAAAAATTTTACGACCTCTGGATCTCGAACTATCTGCATCCAAAGTGATATTACCTTATTTCGAACCAATTTAATTAAAATTGTTCAAACGAAATTGTTTGGATGGCGATATTTCCGCAACCGAGACTCGTAAGTGGTTGCGGTTTTCAGCGCTGAATTGGAAATTCATAGACCTTTCCGTCAATGTAAAAATTTTAGCACATTTCGATAATTTAATTTTTATTGACTTTTTGAAAAAAGCATGGACTAACCCCTTTGCTAATTTTGACCCCAAAAATTAAATGTTTCCAAAACCCATCGAAATATACATCAAAAGAAAGGTATTTAAAAACTCTATTCGCACGTGTAAGCAAAAATCTTCTACGTGGTCCGGTTCTCAAAATATTTACATCCAAAGTTCTATTCGGACCCAGTTTCAAAAACCAACCCAAAAAAATGTTTGGATGGCGATATTTCTGCAATCGAGACTCGTAGATGGTTGAAAATTTCAAAATTGCGTATTAGTTTTTTAAGATCTTTCTAAAACTGAAAACCAAAAAAATTTACGACCTCTGGATCTCGAACTATCTGCATCCAAAGTGATATTACCTTATTTCGAACCAATTTAATTAAAATTGTTCAAACGAAATTGTTTGGATGGCGATATTTCCGCAACCGAGACTCGTAGGTGGTTGAAAATTCCAAAATTGCGAATTAGTTTTTTAAGATCTTTCTAAAACTGAAAACCAAAAAATTTTACGACCTCTGGATCTCGAACTATCTGCATCCAAAGTGATATTACCTTATTTCGAACCAATTTAATTAAAATTGTTCAAACGAAATTGTTTGGATGGCGATATTTCCCCAATCAAGACTCGTAGATGGTTGAAAGTTCCAAAATTGCGTATTATTTTTTTAAGATCTTTCTAAAACTGAAAACCAAAAAATTTTATGACCTCTGGATCTCGAACTATCTGCATCCAAAGTGATATTACCTTATTTCGAACCAATTTAATTAAAATTGTTCAAACGAAGTTGTTTGGATGGCGATATTTCCCCAATCAAGACTCGTAGGTGGTTGAAAGTTCCAAAATTGCGTATTAGTTTTTTAAGATCTTTCTAAAACTGAAAACCAAAAAATTTTACGACCTCTGGATCTCGAACTATCTGCATCCAAAGTGATATTACCTTATTTCGAACCAATTTAATTAAAATTGTTCAAACGAAATTGTTTGGATGGCGATATTTCCGCAACCAAGACTCGTAGGTGGTTGAAAATTCCAAAATTGCGTATTAGTTTTTTAAGATCTTTCTTAAACTGAAAACCAAAAAATTTTACGACCTCTGGATCTCGAACTATTTGCATCCAAAGTGATATTACCTTATTTCGAACCAATTTAATTAAAATTGTTCAAAAGAAATTGTTTGGATGGCGATATTTCCGCAACCGAGACTCGTAAGTGGTTGCGGTTTTCAGCGCTGAATTGGAAATTCATAGACCTTTCCGTCAATGTAAAAATTTTAGCACATTTCGATAAATTAATTTTTATTGACTTTTTGAAAAAAGCATGGACTAACCCCTTTGCTAATTTTGACCCCAAAAATTAAATGTTTCCAAAACCCATCGAAATATACATCAAAAGAAAGGTATTTATAAAAACTCTATTCGCACGTGTAAGCAAAAATCTTCTACGTGGTCCGGTTCTCAAAATATTTACATCCAAAGTTCTATTCGGACCCAGTTTCAAAAACCAACCCAAAAAAATGTTTGGATGGCGATATTTCTGCAATCGAGACTCGTAGATGGTCGAAAATTTCGAAATTGCGTATTAGTTTTTTAAGATCTTTCTAAAACTGAAAACCAAAAAATTTTACGACCTCTGGATCTCGAACTATCTGCATCCAAAGTGATATTACCTTATTTCGAACCAATTTAATTAAAATTGTTCAAACGAAGTTGTTTGGATGGCGATATTTCCCCAATCAAGACTCGTAAATGGTTGAAAGTTCCAAAATTGCGTATTAGTTTTTAAGATCTTTCTAAAACTGAAAACCAAAAAATTTTACGACCTCTGGATCTCGAACTATCTGCATCCAAAGTGATATTACCTTATTTCGAACCAATTTAATTAAAATTGTTCAAACGAAATTGTTTGGATGGCGATATTTCCGCAACCGAGACTCGTAAGTGGTTGCGGTTTTCAGCGCTGAATTGGAAATTCATAGACCTTTCCGTCAATGTAAAAATTTTAGCACATTTCGATAAATCAATTTTTATTGACTTTTTGAAAAAAGCATGGACTAACCCCTTTGCTAATTTTGACCCCAAAAATTAAATGTTTCCAAAACCCATCGAAATATACATCAAAAGAAAGGTATTTAAAAACTCTATTCGCACGTGTAAGCAAAAATCTTCTACGTGGTCCGGTTCTCAAAATATTTACATCCAAAGTTCTATTCGGACCCAGTTTCAAAAACCAACCCAAAAAAATGTTTGGATGGCGATATTTCTGCAATCGAGACTCGTAGATGGTCGAAAATTTCGAAATTGCGTATTAGTTTTTTAAGATCTTTCTAAAACTGAAAACCAAAAAATTTTACGACCTCTGGATCTCGAACTATCTGCATCCAAAGTGATATTACCTTATTTCGAACCAATTTAATTAAAATTGTTCAAACGAAATTGTTTGGATGGCGATATTTCCGCAACCGAGACTCGTAAGTGGTTGCGGTTTTCAGCGCTGAATTGGAAATTCATAGACCTTTCCGTCAATGTAAAAATTTTAGCACATTTCGATAAATCAATTTTTATTGACTTTTTGAAAAAAGCATGGACTAACCCCTTTGCTAATTTTGACCCCAAAAATTAAATGTTTCCAAAACCCATCGAAATATACATCAAAAGAAAGGTATTTAAAAACTCTATTCGCACGTGTAAGCAAAAATCTTCTACGTGGTCCGGTTCTCAAAATATTTACATCCAAAGTTCTATTCGGACCCAGTTTCAAAAACCAACCCAAAAAAATGTTTGGATGGCGATATTTCTGCAATCGAGACTCGTAGATGGTCGAAAATTTCGAAATTGCGTATTAGTTTTTTAAGATCTTTCTAAAACTGAAAACCAAAAAATTTTACGACCTCTGGATCTCGAACTATCTGCATCCAAAGTGATATTACCTTATTTCGAACCAATTTAATTAAAATTGTTCAAACGAAGTTGTTTGGATGGCGATATTTCCCCAATCAAGACTCGTAAATGGTTGAAAGTTCCAAAATTGCGTATTAGTTTTTAAGATCTTTCTAAAACTGAAAACCAAAAAATTTTACGACCTCTGGATCTCGAACTATCTGCATCCAAAGTGATATTACCTTATTTCGAACCAATTTAATTAAAATTGTTCAAACGAAATTGTTTGGATGGCGATATTTCCGCAACCGAGACTCGTAAGTGGTTGCGGTTTTCAGCGCTGAATTGGAAATTCATAGACCTTTCCGTCAATGTAAAAATTTTAGCACATTTCGATAAATCAATTTTTATTGACTTTTTGAAAAAAGCATGGACTAACCCCTTTGCTAATTTTGACCCCAAAAATTAAATGTTTCCAAAACCCATCGAAATATACATCAAAAGAAAGGTATTTAAAAACTCTATTCGCACGTGTAAGCAAAAATCTTCTACGTGGTCCGGTTCTCAAAATATTTACATCCAAAGTTCTATTCGGACCCAGTTTCAAAAACCAACCCAAAAATATGTTTGGATGGCGATATTTCTGCAATCGAGACTCGTAGATGGTTGAAAATTTCGAAATTGCGTATTAGTTTTTTAAGATCTTTCTAAAACTGAAAACCAAAAAATTTTACGACCTCTGGATCTCGAACTATTTGCATCCAAAGTGATATTACCTTATTTCGAACCAATTTAATTAAAATTGTTCAAACGAAGTTGTTTGGATGGCGATATTTCCCTAATCAAGACTCGTAGATGGTTGAAAGTTCCAAAATTGCGTATTAGTTTTTTAAGATCTTTCTAAAACTGAAAACCAAACAATTTTACGACCTCTGGATCTCGAACTATCTGCATCCAAAGTGATATTACCTTATTTCGAACCAATTTAATTAAAATTGTTCAAACGAAGTTGTTTGGATGGCGATATTTCCCCAATCAAGACTCGTAAATGGTTGAAAGATCCAAAATTGCGTATTAGTTTTTAAGATCTTTCTAAAACTGAAAACCAAAAAATTTTACGACCTCTGGATCTCGAACTATCTGCATCCAAAGTGATATTACCTTATTTCGAACCAATTTAATTAAAATTGTTCAAACGAAGTTGTTTGGATGGCGATATTTCCCTAATCAAGACTCGTAGATGGTTGAAAGTTCCAAAATTGCGTATTAGTTTTTTAAGATCTTTCTAAAACTGAAAACCAAAAAATTTTACGACCTCTGGATCTCGAACTATCTGCATCCAAAGTGATATTACCTTATTTCGAACCAATTTAATTAAAATTGTTCAAACGAAGTTGTTTGGATGGCGATATTTCCCCAATCAAGACTCGTAGGTGGTTGAAAGTTCCAAAATTGCGTATTAGTTTTTTAAGATCTTTCTAAAACTGAAAACCAAAAAATTTTACGACCTCTGGATCTCGAACTATCTGCATCCAAAGTGATATTACCTTATTTCGAACCAATTTAATTAAAATTGTTCAAACGAAATTGTTTGGATGGCGATATTTCCGCAACCAAGACTCGTAGGTGGTTGAAAATTCCAAAATTGCGTATTAGTTTTTTAAGATCTTTCTTAAACTGAAAACCAAAAAATTTTACGACCTCTGGATCTCGAACTATTTGCATCCAAAGTGATATTACCTTATTTCGAACCAATTTAATTAAAATTGTTCAAAAGAAATTGTTTGGATGGCGATATTTCCGCAACCGAGACTCGTAAGTGGTTGCGGTTTTCAGCGCTGAATTGGAAATTCATAGACCTTTCCGTCAATGTAAAAATTTTAGCACATTTCGATAAATTAATTTTTATTGACTTTTTGAAAAAAGCATGGACTAACCCCTTTGCTAATTTTGACCCCAAAAATTAAATGTTTCCAAAACCCATCGAAATATACATCAAAAGAAAGGTATTTATAAAAACTCTATTCGCACGTGTAAGCAAAAATCTTCTACGTGGTCCGGTTCTCAAAATATTTACATCCAAAGTTCTATTCGGACCCAGTTTCAAAAACCAACCCAAAAATATGTTTGGATGGCGATATTTCTGCAATCGAGACTCGTAGATGGTTGAAAATTTCGAAATTGCGTATTAGTTTTTTAAGATCTTTCTTAAACTGAAAACCAAAAAATTGTATGACCTCTGGATCTCGAACTATCTGCATCCAAAGTGATATTACCTTATTTCGAACCAATTTAATTAAAATTGTTCAAACGAAATTGTTTGGATGGCGATATTTCCGCAACCGAGACTCGTAAGTGGTTGCGGTTTTCAGCGCTGAATTGGAAATTCATAGACCTTTCCGTCAATGTAAAAATTTTAGCACATTTCGATAAATCAATTTTTATTGACTTTTTGAAAAAAGCATGGACTTAACCCCTTTGCTAATTTTGACCCCAAAAATTAAATGTTTCCAAAACCCATCGAAATATACATCAAAAGAAAGGTATTTAAAAACTCTATTCGCACGTGTAAGCAAAAATCTTCTACGTGGTCCGGTTCTCAAAATATTTACATCCAAAGTTCTATTCGGACCCAGTTTCAAAAACCAACCCAAAAAAATGTTTGGATGGCGATATTTCTGCAATCGAGACTCGTAGATGGTCGAAAATTTCGAAATTGCGTATTAGTTTTTTAAGATCTTTCTAAAACTGAAAACCAAAAAATTTTACGACCTCTGGATCTCGAACTATCTGCATCCAAAGTGATATTACCTTATTTCGAACCAATTTAATTAAAATTGTTCAAACGAAGTTGTTTGGATGGCGATATTTCCCCAATCAAGACTCGTAAATGGTTGAAAGTTCCAAAATTGCGTATTAGTTTTTAAGATCTTTCTAAAACTGAAAACCAAAAAATTTTACGACCTCTGGATCTCGAACTATCTGCATCCAAAGTGATATTACCTTATTTCGAACCAATTTAATTAAAATTGTTCAAACGAAATTGTTTGGATGGCGATATTTCCGCAACCGAGACTCGTAAGTGGTTGCGGTTTTCAGCGCTGAATTGGAAATTCATAGACCTTTCCGTCAATGTAAAAATTTTAGCACATTTCGATAAATTAATTTTTATTGACTTTTTGAAAAAAGCATGGACTAACCCCTTTGCTAATTTTGACCCCAAAAATTAAATGTTTCCAAAACCCATCGAAATATACATCAAAAGAAAGGTATTTAAAAACTCTATTCGCACGTGTAAGCAAAAATCTTCTACGTGGTCCGGTTCTCAAAATATTTACATCCAAAGTTCTATTCGGACCCAGTTTCAAAAACCAACCCAAAAAAATGTTTGGATGGCGATATTTCTGCAATCGAGACTCGTAGATGGTCGAAAATTTCGAAATTGCGTATTAGTTTTTTAAGATCTTTCTAAAACTGAAAACCAAAAAATTTTACGACCTCTGGATCTCGAACTATCTGCATCCAAAGTGATATTACCTTATTTCGAACCAATTTAATTAAAATTGTTCAAACGAAGTTGTTTGGATGGCGATATTTCCCCAATCAAGACTCGTCGGTGGTTGAAAGTTCCAAAATTGCGTATTAGTTTTTTAAGATCTTTCTAAAACTGAAAACCAAAAAATTTTACGACCTCTGGATCTCGAACTATCTGCATCCAAAGTGATATTACCTTATTTCGAACCAATTTAATTAAAATTGTTCAAACGAAGTTGTTTGGATGGCGATATTTCCCCAATCAAGACTCGTAGGTGGTTGAAAGTTCCAAAATTGCGTATTAGTTTTTTAAGATCTTTCTAAAACTGAAAACCAAAAAATTTTACGACCTCTGGATCTCGAACTATCTGCATCCAAAGTGATATTACCTTATTTCGAACCAATTTAATTAAAATTGTTCAAACGAAGTTGTTTGGATGGCGATATTTCCCCAATCAAGACTCGTAGGTGGTTGAAAGTTCCAAAATTGCGTATTAGTTTTTTAAGATCTTTCTAAAACTGAAAACCAAAAAATTTTACGACCTCTGGATCTCGAACTATCTGCATCCAAAGTGATATTACCTTATTTCGAACCAATTTAATTAAAATTGTTCAAACGAAGTTGTTTGGATGGCGATATTTCCCCAATCAAGACTCGTAGGTGGTTGAAAGTTCCAAAATTGCGTATTAGTTTTTTAAGATCTTTCTAAAACTGAAAACCAAAAAATTTTACGACCTCTGGATCTCGAACTATCTGCATCCAAAGTGATATTACCTTATTTCGAACCAATTTAATTAAAATTGTTCAAACGAAGTTGTTTGGATGGCGATATTTCCCCAATCAAGACTCGTAGGTGGTTGAAAGTTCCAAAATTGCGAATTAGTTTTTTAAGATCTTTCTAAAACTGAAAACCAAAAAATTTTACGACCTCTGGATCTCGAACTATCTGCATCCAAAGTGATATTACCTTATTTCGAACCAATTTAATTAAAATTGTTCAAACGAAATTGTTTGGATGGCGATATTTCCGCAACCAAGACTCGTAGGTGGTTGAAAATTCCAAAATTGCGTATTAGTTTTTTAAGATCTTTCTTAAACTGAAAACCAAAAAATTTTACGACCTCTGGATCTCGAACTATTTGCATCCAAAGTGATATTACCTTATTTCGAACCAATTTAATTAAAATTGTTCAAAAGAAATTGTTTGGATGGCGATATTTCCGCAACCGAGACTCGTAAGTGGTTGCGGTTTTCAGCGCTGAATTGGAAATTCATAGACCTTTCCGTCAATGTAAAAATTTTAGCACATTTCGATAAATTAATTTTTATTGACTTTTTGAAAAAAGCATGGACTAACACCCCTTTGCTAATTTTGACCCCAAAAATTAAATGTTTCCAAAACCCATCGAAATATACATCAAAAGAAAGGTATTTAAAAACTCTATTCGCACGTGTAAGCAAAAATCTTCTACGTGGTCCGGTTCTCAAAATATTTACATCCAAAGTTCTATTCGGACCCAGTTTCAAAAACCAACCCAAAAATATGTTTGGATGGCGATATTTCTGCAATCGAGACTCGTAGATGGTTGAAAATTTCGAAATTGCGTATTAGTTTTTTAAGATCTTTCTAAAACTGAAAACCAAAAAATTTTGCGACCTCTGGATCTCGAACTATTTGCATCCAAAGTGATATTACCTTATTTCGAACCAATTTAATTAAAATTGTTCAAACGAAGTTGTTTGGATGGCGATATTTCCCTAATCAAGACTCGTAGATGGTTGAAAGTTCCAAAATTGCGTATTAGTTTTTTAAGATCTTTCTAAAACTGAAAACCAAAAAATTTTACGACCTCTGGATCTCGAACTATCTGCATCCAAAGTGATATTACCTTATTTCGAACCAATTTAATTAAAATTGTTCAAACGAAGTTGTTTGGATGGCGATATTTCCCCAATCAAGACTCGTAGGTGGTTGAAAGTTCCAAAATTGCGTATTAGTTTTTTAAGATCTTTCTAAAACTGAAAACCAAAAAATTTTACGACCTCTGGATCTCGAACTATCTGCATCCAAAGTGATATTACCTTATTTCGAACCAATTTAATTAAAATTGTTCAAACGAAGTTGTTTGGATGGCGATATTTCCCCAATCAAGACTCGTAGGTGGTTGAAAGTTCCAAAATTGCGTATTAGTTTTTTAAGATCTTTCTAAAACTGAAAACCAAAAAATTTTACGACCTCTGGATCTCGAACTATCTGCATCCAAAGTGATATTACCTTATTTCGAACCAATTTAATTAAAATTGTTCAAACGAAGTTGTTTGGATGGCGATATTTCCCCAATCAAGACTCGTAGGTGGTTGAAAGTTCCAAAATTGCGAATTAGTTTTTTAAGATCTTTCTAAAACTGAAAACCAAAAAATTTTACGACCTCTGGATCTCGAACTATCTGCATCCAAAGTGATATTACCTTATTTCGAACCAATTTAATTAAAATTGTTCAAACGAAATTGTTTGGATGGCGATATTTCCGCAACCAAGACTCGTAGGTGGTTGAAAATTCCAAAATTGCGTATTAGTTTTTTAAGATCTTTCTTAAACTGAAAACCAAAAAATTTTACGACCTCTGGATCTCGAACTATTTGCATCCAAAGTGATATTACCTTATTTCGAACCAATTTAATTAAAATTGTTCAAAAGAAATTGTTTGGATGGCGATATTTCCGCAACCGAGACTCGTAAGTGGTTGCGGTTTTCAGCGCTGAATTGGAAATTCATAGACCTTTCCGTCAATGTAAAAATTTTAGCACATTTCGATAAATTAATTTTTATTGACTTTTTGAAAAAAGCATGGACTAACACCCCTTTGCTAATTTTGACCCCAAAAATTAAATGTTTCCAAAACCCATCGAAATATACATCAAAAGAAAGGTATTTATAAAAACTCTATTCGCACGTGTAAGCAAAAATCTTCTACGTGGTCCGGTTCTCAAAATATTTACATCCAAAGTTCTATTCGGACCCAGTTTCAAAAACCAACCCAAAAAAATGTTTGGATGGCGATATTTCTGCAATCGAGACTCGTAGATGGTTGAAAATTTCGAAATTGCGTATTAGTTTTTTAAGATCTTTCTAAAACTGAAAACCAAAAAATTTTACGACCTCTGGATCTCGAACTATTTGCATCCAAAGTGATATTACCTTATTTCGAACCAATTTAATTAAAATTGTTCAAACGAAGTTGTTTGGATGGCGATATTTCCCCAATCAAGACTCGTAGATGGTTGAAAGTTCCAAAATTGCGTATTAGTTTTTTAAGATCTTTCTAAAACTGAAAACCAAAAAATTTTACGACCTCTGGATCTCGAACTATCTGCATCCAAAGTGATATTACCTTATTTCGAACCAATTTAATTAAAATTGTTCAAACGAAGTTGTTTGGATGGCGATATTTCCCCAATCAAGACTCGTAAATGGTTGAAAGTTCCAAAATTGCGTATTAGTTTTTTAAGATCTTTCTAAAACTGAAAACCAAAAAATTTTACGACCTCTGGATCTCGAACTATCTGCATCCAAAGTGATATTACCTTATTTCGAACCAATTTAATTAAAATTGTTCAAGAGAAATTGTTTGGATGGCGATATTTCCGCAACCGAGACTCGTAAGTGGTTGCGGTTTTCAGCGCTGAATTGGAAATTCATAGACCTTTCCGTCAATGTAAAAATTTTAGCACATTTCGATAAATCAATTTTTATTGACTTTTTGAAAAAACATGGACTAACCCCTTTGCTAATTTTGACCCCAAAAATTAAATGTTTCCAAAACCCATCGAAATATACATCAGAAGAAAGGTATTTAAAAACTCTATTCGCACGTGTAAGCAAAAATCTTCTACGTGGTCCGGTTCTCAAAATATTTACATCCAAAGTTCTATTCGGACCCAGTTTCAAAAACCAACCCAAAAATATGTTTGGATGGCGATATTTCTGCAATCGAGACTCGTAGATGGTTGAAAATTTCGAAATTGCGTATTAGTTTTTTAAGATCTTTCTAAAACTGAAAACCAAAAAATTTTACGACCTCTGGATCTCGAACTATCTGCATCCAAAGTGATATTACCTTATTTCGAACCAATTTAATTAAAATTGTTCAAACGAAGTTGTTTGGATGGCGATATTTCCCCAATCAAGACTCGTAGATGGTTGAAAGTTCCAAAATTGCGTATTAGTTTTTTAAGATCTTTCTAAAACTGAAAACCAAAAAATTTTACGACCTCTGGATCTCGAACTATCTGCATCCAAAGTGATATTACCTTATTTCGAACCAATTTAATTAAAATTGTTCAAACGAAATTGTTTGGATGGCGATATTTCCGCAACCAAGACTCGTAGGTGGTTGAAAATTCCAAAATTGCGTATTAGTTTTTTAAGATCTTTCTTAAACTGAAAACCAAAAAATTTTACGACCTCTGGATCTCGAACTATCTGCATCCAAAGTGATATTACCTTATTTCGAACCAATTTAATTAAAATTGTTCAAACGAAATTGTTTGGATGGCGATATTTCCCCAATCAAGACTCGTAGATGGTTGAAAGTCCCAAAATTGCGTATTAGTTTTTTAAGATCTTTCTAAAACTGAAAACCAAAAAATTTTATGGCCTCTGGATCTCGAACTATCTGCATCCAAAGTGATATTACCTTATTTCGAACCAATTTAATTAAAATTGTTCAAACGAAATTGTTTGGATGGCGATATTTCCGCAACCAAGACTCGTAGGTGGTTGAAAATTCCAAAATTGCGTATTAGTTTTTTAAGATCTTTCTTAAACTGAAAACCAAAAAATTTTACGACCTCTGGATCTCGAACTATCTGCATCCAAAGTGATATTACCTTATTTCGAACCAATTTAATTAAAATTGTTCAAACGAAGTTGTTTGGATGGCGATATTTCCCCAATCAAGACTCGTAGATGGTTGAAAGTTCCAAAATTGCGTATTAGTTTTTTAAGATCTTTCTAAAACTGAAAACCAAAAAATTTTACGACCTCTGGATCTCGAACTATCTGCATCCAAAGTGATATTACCTTATTTCGAACCAATTTAATTAAAATTGTTCAAACGAAATTGTTTGGATGGCGATATTTCCGCAACCAAGACTCGTAGGTGGTTGAAAATTCCAAAATTGCGTATTAGTTTTTTAAGATCTTTCTTAAACTGAAAACCAAAAAATTTTACGACCTCTGGATCTCGAACTATCTGCATCCAAAGTGATATTACCTTATTTCGAACCAATTTAATTAAAATTGTTCAAACGAAATTGTTTGGATGGCGATATTTCCGCAACCGAGACTCGTAAGTGGTTGCGGTTTTCAGCGCTGAATTGGAAATTCATAGACGTCAATGTAAAAATTTTAGCACATTTCGATAAATTAATTTTGATTGACTTTTTGAAAAAAGCATGGACTAACCCCTTTGCTAATTTTGACCCCAAAAATGAATTGTTTCCAAAACCCATCGAAATATACATCAAAAGAAAGGTATTTAAAAACTCTATTCGCACGTGTAAGCAAAAATCTTCTACGTGGTCCGGTTCTCAAAATATTTACATCCAAAGTTCTATTCGGACCCAGTTTCAAAAACCAACCCAAAAATATGTTTGGATGGCGATATTTCTGCAATCGAGACTCGTAGATGGTTGAAAATTTCGAAATTGCGTATTAGTTTTTTAAGATCTTTCTAAAACTGAAAACCAAAAAATTTTACGACCTCTGGATCTCGAACTATCTGCATCCAAAGTGATATTACCTTATTTCGAACCAATTTAATTAAAATTGTTCAAACGAAGTTGTTTGGATGGCGATATTTCCCCAATCAAGACTCGTAGATGGTTGAAAGTTCCAAAATTGCGTATTAGTTTTTTAAGATCTTTCTAAAACTGAAAACCAAAAAATTTTATGGCCTCTGGATCTCGAACTATCTGCATCCAAAGTGATATTACCTTATTTCGAACCAATTTACCTAATTAAAATTGTTCAAACGAAATTGTTTGGATGGCGATATTTCCGCAACCGAGACTCGTAAGTGGTTGCGGTTTTCAGCGCTGAATTGGAAATTCATAGACCTTTCCGTCAATGTAAAAATTTTAGCACATTTCGATAAATCAATTTTTATTGACTTTTTGAAAAAAACATGGACTAACCCCTTTGCTAATTTTGACCCCAAAAATTAAATGTTTCCAAAACCCATCGAAATATACATCAAAAGAAAGGTATTTAAAAACTCTATTCGCACGTGTAAGCAAAAATCTTCTACGTGGTCCGGTTCTCAAAATATTTACATCCAAAGTTCTATTCGGAACCAGTTTCAAAAACCAACCCAAAAAAATGTTTGGATGGCGATATTTCTGCAATCGAGACTCGTAGATGGTTGAAAATTTCGAAATTGCGTATTAGTTTTTTAAGATCTTTCTAAAACTGAAAACCAAAAAATTTTACGACCTCTGGATCTCGAACTATTTGCATCCAAAGTGATATTACCTTATTTCGAACCAATTTAATTAAAATTGTTCAAACGAAGTTGTTTGGATGGCGATATTTCCCCAATCAAGACTCGTAGATGGTTGAAAGTTCCAAAATTGCGTATTAGTTTTTTAAGATCTTTCTAAAACTGAGAACCAAAAAATTTGATGGCCTCTGGATCTCGAACTATCTGCATCCAAAGTGATATTACCTTATTTCGAACCAATTTAATTAAAATTGTTCAAACGAAATTGTTTGGATGGCGATATTTCCGCAACCGAGACTCGTAAGTGGTTGCGGTTTTCAGCGCTGAATTGGAAATTCATAGACCTTTCCGTCAATGTAAAAATTTTAGCACATTTCGATAAATCAATTTTTATTGAATTTTTGAAAAAACATGGACTAACCCCTTTGCTAATTTTGACCCCAAAAATTAAATGTTTCCAAAACCCATCGAAATATACATCAAAAGAAAGGTATTTAAAAACTCTATTCGCACGTGTAAGCAAAAATCTTCTACGTGGTCCGGTTCTCAAAATATTTACATCCAAAGTTCTATTCGGACCCAGTTTCAAAAACCAACCCAAAAATATGTTTGGATGGCGATATTTCTGCAATCGAGACTCGTAGATGGTTGAAAATTTCGAAATTGCGTATTAGTTTTTTAAGATCTTTCTAAAACTGAAAACCAAAAAATTTTACGACCTCTGGATCTCGAACTATCTGCATCCAAAGTGATATTACCTTATTTCGCACCAATTTAATTAAAATTGTTCAAACGAAGTTGTTTGGATGGCGATTTTTCCCCAATCAAGACTCGTAGATGGTTGAAAGTTCCAAAATTGCGTATTAGTTTTTTAAGATCTTTCTAAAACTGAAAACCAAAAAATTTTATGGCCTCTGGATCTCGAACTATCTGCATCCAAATTGATATTACCTTATTTCGAACCAATTTAATTAAAATTGTTCAAACGAAATTGTTTGGATGGCGATATTTCCGCAACCGAGACTCGTAAGTGGTTGCGGTTTTCAGCGCTGAATTGGAAATTCATAGACCTTTCCGTCAATGTAAAAATTTTAGCACATTTCGATAAATCAATTTTTATTGACTTTTTGAAAAAACATGGACTAACCCCTTTGCTAATTTTGACCCCAAAAATTAAATGTTTCCAAAACCCATCGAAATATACATCAAAAGAAAGGTATTTAAAAACTCTATTCGCACGTGTAAGCAAAAATCTTCTACGTGGTCCGGTTCTCAAAATATTTACATCCAAAGTTCTATTCGGAACCAGTTTCAAAAACCAACCCAAAAAAATGTTTGGATGGCGATATTTCTGCAATCGAGACTCGTAGATGGTTGAAAATTTCAAAATTGCGTATTAGTTTTTTAAGATCTTTCTAAAACTGAAAACCAAAAAATTTTACGACCTCTGGATCTCGAACTATCTGCATCCAAAGTGATATTACCTTATTTCGAACCAATTTAATTAAAATTGTTCAAACGAAGTTGTTTGGATGGCGATATCTCCCCAATCAAGACTCGTAGGTGGTTGAAAATTCCAAAATTGCGTATTAGTTTTTTAAGATCTTTCTAAAACTGAAAACCAAAAAATTTTACGACCTCTGGATCTCGAACTATCTGCATCCAAAGTGATATTACCTTATTTCGAACCAATTTAATTAAAATTGTTCAAACGAAGTTGTTTGGATGGCGATATCTCCCCAATCAAGACTCGTAGGTGGTTGAAAATTCCAAAATTGCGTATTAGTTTTTTAAGATCTTTCTAAAACTGAAAACCAAAAAATTTTACGACCTCTGGATCTCGAACTATCTGCATCCAAAGTGATATTACCTTATTTCGAACCAATTTAATTAAAATTGTTCAAACGAAGTTGTTTGGATGGCGATTTTTCCCCAATCAAGACTCGTAGATGGTTGAAAGTTCCAAAATTGCGTATTAGTTTTTTAAGATCTTTCTAAAACTGAAAACCAAAAAATTTTATGGCCTCTGGATCTCGAACTATCTGCATCCAAAGTGATATTACCTTATTTCGAACCAATTTAATTAAAATTGTTCAAACGAAGTTGTTTGGATGGCGATATTTCCCCAATCAAGACTCGTAGATGGTTGAAAGTTCCAAAATTGCATATAAGTTTTTTAAGATCTTTCTAAAACTGAAAACCAAAAAATGTTACGACCTCTGGATCTCGAACTATCTGCATCCAAAGTGATATTACCTTATTTCGAACCAATTTAATTAAAATTGTTCAAACGAAGTTGTTTGGATGGCGATATTTCCGCAACCGAGACTCGTAAGTGGTTGCGGTTTTCAGCGCTGAATTGGAAATTCATAGACCTTTCCGTCAATGTAAAAATTTTAGCACATTTCGATAAATCAATTTTTATTGACTTTTTGAAAAAAGCATGGACTAACCCCTTTGCTAATTTTGACCCCAAAAATTAAATGTTTCCAAAACCCATCGAAATATACATCAAAAGAAAGGTATTTAAAAACTCTATTCGCACGTGTAAGCAAAAATCTTCTACGTGGTCCGGTTCTCAAAATATTTACATCCAAAGTTCTATTCGGACCCAGTTTCAAAAACCAACCCAAAAATATGTTTGGATGGCGATATTTCTGCAATCGAGACTCGTAGATGGTTGAAAATTTCGAAATTGCGTATTAGTTTTTTAAGATCTTTCTAAAACTGAAAACCAAAAAATTTTACGACCTCTGGATCTCGAACTATCTGCATCCAAAGTGATATTACCTTATTTCGAACCAATTTAATTAAAATTGTTCAAACGAAGTTGTTTGGATGGCGATATTTCCCCAATCAAGACTCGTAGGTGGTTGAAAATTCCAAAATTGCGTATTAGTTTTTTAAGATCTTTCTAAAACTGAAAACCAAAAAATTTTACGACCTCTGGATCTCGAACTATCTGCATCCAAAGTGATATTACCTTATTTCGAACCAATTTAATTAAAATTGTTCAAACGAAATTGTTTGGATGGCGATATTTCCCCAATCAAGACTCGTAGATGGTTGAAAGTTCCAAAATTGCGTATTAGTTTTTTAAGATCTTTCTAAAACTGAAAACCAAAAAATTTTACGACCTCTGGATCTCGAACTATCTGCATCGAAAGTGATATTACCTTATTTCGAACCAATTTAATTAAAATTGTTCAAACGAAATTGTTTGGATGGCGATATTTCCCCAATCAAGACTCGTAGATGGTTGAAAGTTCCAAAATTGCGTATTAGTTTTTTAAGATCTTTCTAAAACTGAAAACCAAAAAATTTTACGACCTCTGGATCTCGAACTATCTGCATCCAAAGTGATATTACCTTATTTCGAACCAATTTAATTAAAATTGTTCAAACGAAGTTGTTTGGATGGCGATATCTCCCCAATCAAGACTCGTAGGTGGTTGAAAATTCCAAAATTGCGTATTAGTTTTTTAAGATCTTTTTAAAACTGAAAACCAAAAAATTTTACGACCTCTGGATCTCGAACTATCTGCATCCAAAGTGATATTACCTTATTTCGAACCAATTTAATTAAAATTGTTCAAACGAAGTTGTTTGGATGGCGATTTTTCCCCAATCAAGACTCGTAGATGGTTGAAAGTTCCAAAATTGCGTATTAGTTTTTTAAGATCTTTCTAAAACTGAAAACCAAAAAATTTTATGGCCTCTGGATCTCGAACTATCTGCATCCAAAGTGATATTACCTTATTTCGAACCAATTTAATTAAAATTGTTCAAACGAAGTTGTTTGGATGGCGATATTTCCCCAATCAAGACTCGTAGATGGTTGAAAGTTCCAAAATTGCATATAAGTTTTTTAAGATCTTTCTAAAACTGAAATCAAAAAAATTTTACGACCTCTGGATCTCGAACTATCTGCATCCAAAGTGATATTACCTTATTTCGAACCAATTTAATTAAAATTGTTCAAACGAAATTGTTTGGATGGCGATATTTCCGCAACCGAGACTCGTAAGTGGTTGCGGTTTTCAGCGCTGAATTGGAAATTCATAGACGTCAATGTAAAAATTTTAGCACATTTCGATAAATTAATTTTGATTGACTTTTTGAAAAAAGCATGGACTAACCCCTTTGCTAATTTTGACCCCAAAAATGAATTGTTTCCAAAACCCATCGAAATATACATCAAAAGAAAGGTATTTAAAAACTCTATTCGCACGTGTAAGCAAAAATCTTCTACGTGGTCCGGTTCTCAAAATATTTACATCCAAAGTTCTATTCGGACCCAGTTTCAAAAACCAACCCAAAAATATGTTTGGATGGCGATATTTCTGCAATCGAGACTCGTAGATGGTTGAAAATTTCGAAATTGCGTATTAGTTTTTTAAGATCTTTCTAAAACTGAAAACCAAAAAATTTTACGACCTCTGGATCTCGAACTATCTGCATCCAAAGTGATATTACCTTATTTCGAACCAATTTAATTAAAATTGTTCAAACGAAGTTGTTTGGATGGCGATATTTCCCCAATCAAGACTCGTAGATGGTTGAAAGTTCCAAAATTGCGTATTAGTTTTTTAAGATCTTTCTAAAACTGAAAACCAAAAAATTTTACGACCTCTGGATCTCGAACTATCTGCATCCAAAGTGATATTACCTTATTTCGAACCAATTTAATTAAAATTGTTCAAGCGAAGTTGTTTGGATGGCGATATTTCCCCAATCAAGACTCGTAGATGGTTGAAAGTTCCAAAATTGCGTATTAGTTTTTTAAGATCTTTCTAAAACTGAAAACCAAAAAATTTTATGGCCTCTGGATCTCGAACTATCTGCATCCAAAGTGATATTACCTTATTTCGAACCAATTTAATTAAAATTGTTCAAACGAAATTGTTTGGATGGCGATATTTCCGCAACCGAGACTCGTAAGTGGTTGCGGTTTTCAGCGCTGAATTGGAAATTCATAGACCTTTCCGTCAATGTAAAAATTTTAGCACATTTCGATAAATCAATTTTTATTGACTTTTTGAAAAAAACATGGACTAACCCCTTTGCTAATTTTGACCCCAAAAATTAAATGTTTCCAAAACCCATCGAAATATACATCAAAAGAAAGGTATTTAAAAACTCTATTCGCACGTGTAAGCAAAAATCTTCTACGTGGTCCGGTTCTCAAAATATTTACATCCAAAGTTCTATTCGGAACCAGTTTCAAAAACCAACCCAAAAAAATGTTTGGATGGCGATATTTCTGCAATCGAGACTCGTAGATGGTTGAAAATTTCAAAATTGCGTATTAGTTTTTTAAGATCTTTCTAAAACTGAAAACCAAAAAATTTTACGACCTCTGGATCTCGAACTATCTGCATCCAAAGTGATATTACCTTATTTCGAACCAATTTAATTAAAATTGTTCAAACGAAGTTGTTTGGATGGCGATATCTCCCCAATCAAGACTCGTAGGTGGTTGAAAATTCCAAAATTGCGTATTAGTTTTTTAAGATCTTTCTAAAACTGAAAACCAAAAAATTTTACGACCTCTGGATCTCGAACTATCTGCATCCAAAGTGATATTACCTTATTTCGAACCAATTTAATTAAAATTGTTCAAACGAAGTTGTTTGGATGGCGATATCTCCCCAATCAAGACTCGTAGGTGGTTGAAAATTCCAAAATTGCGTATTAGTTTTTTAAGATCTTTCTAAAACTGAAAACCAAAAAATTTTACGACCTCTGGATCTCGAACTATCTGCATCCAAAGTGATATTACCTTATTTCGAACCAATTTAATTAAAATTGTTCAAACGAAGTTGTTTGGATGGCGATTTTTCCCCAATCAAGACTCGTAGATGGTTGAAAGTTCCAAAATTGCGTATTAGTTTTTTAAGATCTTTCTAAAACTGAAAACCAAAAAATTTTATGGCCTCTGGATCTCGAACTATCTGCATCCAAAGTGATATTACCTTATTTCGAACCAATTTAATTAAAATTGTTCAAACGAAGTTGTTTGGATGGCGATATTTCCCCAATCAAGACTCGTAGATGGTTGAAAGTTCCAAAATTGCATATAAGTTTTTTAAGATCTTTCTAAAACTGAAAACCAAAAAATTTTACGACCTCTGGATCTCGAACTATCTGCATCCAAAGTGATATTACCTTATTTCGAACCAATTTAATTAAAATTGTTCAAACGAAGTTGTTTGGATGGCGATATTTCCGCAACCGAGACTCGTAAGTGGTTGCGGTTTTCAGCGCTGAATTGGAAATTCATAGACCTTTCCGTCAATGTAAAAATTTTAGCACATTTCGATAAATCAATTTTTATTGACTTTTTGAAAAAAGCATGGACTAACCCCTTTGCTAATTTTGACCCCAAAAATTAAATGTTTCCAAAACCCATCGAAATATACATCAAAAGAAAGGTATTTAAAAACTCTATTCGCACGTGTAAGCAAAAATCTTCTACGTGGTCCGGTTCTCAAAATATTTACATCCAAAGTTCTATTCGGACCCAGTTTCAAAAACCAACCCAAAAATATGTTTGGATGGCGATATTTCTGCAATCGAGACTCGTAGATGGTTGAAAATTTCGAAATTGCGTATTAGTTTTTTAAGATCTTTCTAAAACTGAAAACCAAAAAATTTTACGACCTCTGGATCTCGAACTATCTGCATCCAAAGTGATATTACCTTATTTCGAACCAATTTAATTAAAATTGTTCAAACGAAGTTGTTTGGATGGCGATATTTCCCCAATCAAGACTCGTAGGTGGTTGAAAATTCCAAAATTGCGTATTAGTTTTTTAAGATCTTTCTAAAACTGAAAACCAAAAAATTTTACGACCTCTGGATCTCGAACTATCTGCATCCAAAGTGATATTACCTTATTTCGAACCAATTTAATTAAAATTGTTCAAACGAAATTGTTTGGATGGCGATATTTCCCCAATCAAGACTCGTAGATGGTTGAAAGTTCCAAAATTGCGTATTAGTTTTTTAAGATCTTTCTAAAACTGAAAACCAAAAAATTTTACGACCTCTGGATCTCGAACTATCTGCATCCAAAGTGATATTACCTTATTTCGAACCAATTTAATTAAAATTGTTCAAACGAAATTGTTTGGATGGCGATATTTCCCCAATCAAGACTCGTAGATGGTTGAAAGTTCCAAAATTGCGTATTAGTTTTTTAAGATCTTTCTAAAACTGAAAACCAAAAAATTTTACGACCTCTGGATCTCGAACTATCTGCATCCAAAGTGATATTACCTTATTTCGAACCAATTTAATTAAAATTGTTCAAACGAAGTTGTTTGGATGGCGATATCTCCCCAATCAAGACTCGTAGGTGGTTGAAAATTCCAAAATTGCGTATTAGTTTTTTAAGATCTTTCTAAAACTGAAAACCAAAAAATTTTACGACCTCTGGATCTCGAACTATCTGCATCCAAAGTGATATTACCTTATTTCGAACCAATTTAATTAAAATTGTTCAAACGAAGTTGTTTGGATGGCGATATTTCCCCAATCAAGACTCGTAGATGGTTGAAAGTTCCAAAATTGCATATAAGTTTTTTAAGATCTTTCTAAAACTGAAAACCAAAAAATTTTACGACCTCTGGATCTCGAACTATCTGCATCCAAAGTGATATTACCTTATTTCGAACCAATTTAATTAAAATTGTTCAAACGAAATTGTTTGGATGGCGATATTTCCCCAATCAAGACTCGTAAATGGTTGAAAGTTCCAAAATTGCGTATTAGTTTTTAAGATCTTTCTAAAACTGAAAACCAAAAAATTTTACGACCTCTGGATCTCGAACTATCTGCATCCAAAGTGATATTACCTTATTTCGAACCAATTTAATTAAAATTGTTCAAACGAAATTGTTTGGATGGCGATATTTCCGCAACCGAGACTCGTAAGTGGTTGCGGTTTTCAGCGCTGAATTGGAAATTCATAGACCTTTCCGTCAATGTAAAAATTTTAGCACATTTCGATAAATCAATTTTTATTGACTTTTTGAAAAAACATGGACTAACCCCTTTGCTAATTTTGACCCCAAAAATTAAATGTTTCCAAAACCCATCGAAATATACATCAAAAGAAAGGTATTTAAAAACTCTATTCGCACGTGTAAGCAAAAATCTTCTACGTGGTCCGGTTCTCAAAATATTTACATCCAAAGTTCTATTCGGACCCAGTTTCAAAAACCAACCCAAAAATATGTTTGGATGGCGATATTTCTGCAATCGAGACTCGTAGATGGTTGAAAATTTCGAAATTGCGTATTAGTTTTTTAAGATCTTTCTAAAACTGAAAACCAAAAAATTTTACGACCTCTGGATCTCGAACTATCTGCATCCAAAGTGATATTACCTTATTTCGAACCAATTTAATTAAAATTGTTCAAACGAAGTTGTTTGGATGGCGATATTTCCCCAATCAAGACTCGTAGGTGGTTGAAAATTCCAAAATTGCGTATTAGTTTTTTAAGATCTTTCTAAAACTGAAAACCAAAAAATTTTACGACCTCTGGATCTCGAACTATCTGCATCCAAAGTGATATTACCTTATTTCGAACCAATTTAATTAAAATTGTTCAAACGAAATTGTTTGGATGGCGATATTTCCCCAATCAAGACTCGTAGATGGTTGAAAGTTCCAAAATTGCGTATTAGTTTTTTAAGATCTTTCTAAAACTGAAAACCAAAAAATTTTACGACCTCTGGATCTCGAACTATCTGCATCCAAAGTGATATTACCTTATTTCGAACCAATTTAATTAAAATTGTTCAAACGAAATTGTTTGGATGGCGATATTTCCGCAACCGAGACTCGTAAGTGGTTGCGGTTTTCAGCGCTGAATTGGAAATTCATAGACCTTTCCGTCAATGTAAAAATTTTAGCACATTTCGATAAATTAATTTTTATTGACTTTTTGAAAAAAGCATGGACTAACCCCTTTGCTAATTTTGACCCCAAAAATTAAATGTTTCCAAAACCCATCGAAATATACATCAAAAGAAAGGTATTTAAAAACTCTATTCGCACGTGTAAGCAAAAATCTTCTACGTGGTCCGGTTCTCAAAATATTTACATCCAAAGTTCTATTCGGACCCAGTTTCAAAAACCAACCCAAAAAAATGTTTGGATGGCGATATTTCTGCAATCGAGACTCGTAGATGGTTGAAAATTTCGAAATTGCGTATTAGTTTTTTAAGATCTTTCTAAAACTGAAAACCAAAAAATTTTACGACCTCTGGATCTCGAACTATCTGCATCCAAAGTGATATTACCTTATTTCGAACCAATTTAATTAAAATTGTTCAAACGAAATTGTTTGGATGGCGATATTTCCGCAACCAAGACTCGTAGGTGGTTGAAAATTCCAAAATTGCGTATTAGTTTTTTAAGATCTTTCTTAAACTGAAAACCAAAAAATTTTACGACCTCTGGATCTCGAACTATTTGCATCCAAAGTGATATTACCTTATTTCGAACCAATTTAATTAAAATTGTTCAAACGAAGTTGTTTGGATGGCGATATTTCCCCAATCAAGACTCGTAGATGGTTGAAAGTTCCAAAATTGCGTATTAGTTTTTTAAGATCTTTCTAAAACTGAAAACCAAAAAATTTTACGACCTCTGGATCTCGAACTATCTGCATCCAAAGTGATATTACCTTATTTCGAACCAATTTAATTAAAATTGTTCAAACGAAGTTGTTTGGATGGCGATTTTTCCCCAATCAAGACTCGTAGATGGTTGAAAGTTCCAAAATTGCGTATTAGTTTTTTAAGATCTTTCTAAAACTGAAAACCAAAAAATTTTACGACCTCTGGATCTCGAACTATCTGCATCCAAAGTGATATTACCTTATTTCGAACCAATTTAATTAAAATTGTTCAAACGAAATTGTTTGGATGGCGATATTTCCGCAACCGAGACTCGTAAGTGGTTGCGGTTTTCAGCGCTGAATTGGAAATTCATATACCTTTCCGTCAATGTAAAAATTTTAGCACATTTCGATAAATTAATTTTTATTGACTTTTTGAAAAAAGCATGGACTAACCCCTTTGCTAATTTTGACCCCAAAAATTAAATGTTTCCAAAACCCATCGAAATATACATCAAAAGAAAGGTATTTAAAAACTCTATTCGCACGTGTAAGCAAAAATCTTCTACGTGGTCCGGTTCTCAAAATATTTACATCCAAAGTTCTATTCGGACCCAGTTTCAAAAACCAACCCAAAAATATGTTTGGATGGCGATATTTCTGCAATCGAGACTCGTAGATGGTTGAAAATTTCGAAATTGCGTATTAGTTTTTTAAGATCTTTCTAAAACTGAAAACCAAAAAATTTTACGACCTCTGGATCTCGAACTATCTGCATCCAAAGTGATATTACCTTATTTCGAACCAATTTAATTAAAATTGTTCAAACGAAGTTGTTTGGATGGCGATATTTCCCCAATCAAGACTCGTAGGTGGTTGAAAATTCCAAAATTGCGTATTAGTTTTTTAAGATCTTTCTAAAACTGAAAACCAAAAAATTTTACGACCTCTGGATCTCGAACTATCTGCATCCAAAGTGATATTTAAAATTGTTCAAACGAAATTGTTTGGATGGCGATATTTCCCCAATCAAGACTCGTAAATGGTTGAAAGTTCCAAAATTGCGTATTAGTTTTTTAAGATCTTTCTAAAACTGAAAACCAAAAAATTGTATGACCTCTGGATCTCGAACTATCTGCATCCAAATTGATATTACCTTATTTCGAACCAATTTAATTAAAATTGTTCAAAAGAAATTGTTTGGGTGGCGATATTTCCGCAACCGAGACTCGTAAGGGGTTGCGGTTTTCAGCGCTGAATTGGAAATTCATAGACCTTTCCGTCAATGTAAAAATTTTAGCACATTTCGATAAATCAATTTTTATTGACTTTTTGAAAAAAGCATGGACTAACCCCTTTGCTAATTTTGACCCCAAAAATTAAATGTTTCCAAAACCCATCGAAATATACATCAAAAGAAAGGTATTTAAAAACTCTATTCGCACGTGTAAGCAAAAATCTTCTACGTGGTCCGGTTCTCAAAATATTTACATCCAAAGTTCTATTCGGACCCAGTTTCAAAAACCAACCCAAAAAAATGTTTGGATGGCGATATTTCTGCAATCGAGACTCGTAGATGGTTGAAAATTTCGAAATTGCGTATTAGTTTTTTAAGATCTTTCTAAAACTGAAAACCAAAAAATTTTACGACCTCTGGATCTCGAACTATTTGCATCCAAAGTGATATTACCTTATTTCGAACCAATTTAATTAAAATTGTTCAAACGAAGTTGTTTGGATGGCGATATTTCCCCAATCAAGACTCGTAGATGGTTGAAAGTTCCAAAATTGCGTATTAGTTTTTTAAGATCTTTCTAAAACTGAAAACCAAAAAATTTTACGACCTCTGGATCTCGAACTATCTGCATCCAAAGTGATATTACCTTATTTCGAACCAATTTAATTAAAATTGTTCAAACGAAGTTGTTTGGATGGCGATTTTTCCCCAATCAAGACTCGTAGATGGTTGAAAGTTCCAAAATTGCGTATTAGTTTTTTAAGATCTTTCTAAAACTGAAAACCAAAAAATTTTACGACCTCTGGATCTCGAACTATCTGCATCCAAAGTGATATTACCTTATTTCGAACCAATTTAATTAAAATTGTTCAAACGAAATTGTTTGGATGGCGATATTTCCGCAACCGAGACTCGTAAGTGGTTGCGGTTTTCAGCGCTGAATTGGAAATTCATAGACGTCAATGTAAAAATTTTAGCACATTTCGATAAATTAATTTTGATTGACTTTTTGAAAAAAGCATGGACTAACCCCTTTGCTAATTTTGACCCCAAAAATTAATTGTTTCCAAAACCCATCGAAATATACATCAAAAGAAAGGTATTTAAAAACTCTATTCGCACGTGTAAGCAAAAATCTTCTACGTGGTCCGGTTCTCAAAATATTTACATCCAAAGTTCTATTCGGACCCAGTTTCAAAAACCAACCCAAAAATATGTTTGGATGGCGATATTTCTGCAATCGAGACTCGTAGATGGTTGAAAATTTCGAAATTGCGTATTAGTTTTTTAAGATCTTTCTAAAACTGAAAACCAAAAAATTTTACGACCTCTGGATCTCGAACTATCTGCATCCAAAGTGATATTACCTTATTTCGAACCAATTTAATTAAAATTGTTCAAACGAAGTTGTTTGGATGGCGATATTTCCCCAATCAAGACTCGTAGATGGTTGAAAGTTCCAAAATTGCGTATTAGTTTTTTAAGATCTTTCTAAAACTGAAAACCAAAAAATTTTACGACCTCTGGATCTCGAACTATCTGCATCCAAAGTGATATTACCTTATTTCGAACCAATTTAATTAAAATTGTTCAAACGAAATTGTTTGGATGGCGATATTTCCGCAACCGAGACTCGTAAGTGGTTGCGGTTTTCAGCGCTGAATTGGAAATTCATAGACCTTTCCGTCAATGTAAAAATTTTAGCACATTTCGATAAATCAATTTTTATTGACTTTTTGAAAAAACATGGACTAACCCCTTTGCTAATTTTGACCCCAAAAATTAAATGTTTCCAAAACCCATCGAAATATACATCAAAAGAAAGGTATTTAAAAACTCTATTCGCACGTGTAAGCAAAAATCTTCTACGTGGTCCGGTTCTCAAAATATTTACATCCAAAGTTCTATTCGGACCAGTTTCAAAAACCAACCCAAAAATATGTTTGGATGGCGATATTTCTGCAATCGAGACTCGTAGATGGTTGAAAATTTCGAAATTGCGTATTAGTTTTTTAAGATCTTTCTAAAACTGAAAACCAAAAAATTTTACGACCTCTGGATCTCGAACTATCTGCATCCAAAGTGATATTACCTTATTTCGAACCAATTTAATTAAAATTGTTCAAACGAAGTTGTTTGGATGGCGATATTTCCCCAATCAAGACTCGTAGATGGTTGAAAGTTCCAAAATTGCGTATTAGTTTTTTAAGATCTTTCTAAAACTGAAAACCAAAAAATTTTATGGCCTCTGGATCTCGAACTATCTGCATCCAAAGTGATATTACCTTATTTCGAACCAATTTAATTAAAATTGTTCAAACGAAATTGTTTGGATGGCGATATTTCCGCAACCGAGACTCGTAAGTGGTTGCGGTTTTCAGCGCTGAATTGGAAATTCATAGACCTTTCCGTCAATGTAAAAATTTTAGCACATTTCGATAAATTAATTTTTATTGACTTTTTGAAAAAACATGGACTAACCCCTTTGCTAATTTTGACCCCAAAAATTAAATGTTTCCAAAACCCATCGAAATATACATCAAAAGAAAGGTATTTAAAAACTCTATTCGCACGTGTAAGCAAAAATCTTCTACGTGGTCCGGTTCTCAAAATATTTACATCCAAAGTTCTATTCGGACCAGTTTCAAAAACCAACCCAAAAATATGTTTGGATGGCGATATTTCTGCAATCGAGACTCGTAGATGGTTGAAAATTTCGAAATTGCGTATTAGTTTTTTAAGATCTTTCTAAAACTGAAAACCAAAAAATTTTACGACCTCTGGATCTCGAACTATCTGCATCCAAAGTGATATTACCTTATTTCGAACCAATTTAATTAAAATTGTTCAAACGAAGTTGTTTGGATGGCGATATTTCCCCAATCAAGACTCGTAGATGGTTGAAAGTTCCAAAATTGCGTATTAGTTTTTTAAGATCTTTCTAAAACTGAAAACCAAAAAATTTTACGACCTCTGGATCTCGAACTATCTGCATCCAAAGTGATATTACCTTATTTCGAACCAATTTAATTAAAATTGTTCAAACGAAATTGTTTGGATGGCGATATTTCCGCAACCGAGACTCGTAAGTGGTTGCGGTTTTCAGCGCTGAATTGGAAATTCATAGACCTTTCCGTCAATGTAAAAATTTTAGCACATTTCGATAAATCAATTTTTATTGACTTTTTGAAAAAAGCATGGACTAACCCCTTTGCTAATTTTGACCCCAAAAATTAAATGTTTCCAAAACCCATCGAAATATACATCAAAAGAAAGGTATTTAAAAACTCTATTCGCACGTGTAAGCAAAAATCTTCTACGTGGTCCGGTTCTCAAAATATTTACATCCAAAGTTCTATTCGGACCCAGTTTCAAAAACCAACCCAAAAATATGTTTGGATGGCGATATTTCTGCAATCGAGACTCGTAGATGGTTGAAAATTTCGAAATTGCGTATTAGTTTTTTAAGATCTTTCTAAAACTGAAAACCAAAAAATTTTACGACCTCTGGATCTCGAACTATCTGCATCCAAAGTGATATTACCTTATTTCGAACCAATTTAATTAAAATTGTTCAAACGAAGTTGTTTGGATGGCGATATTTCCCCAATCAAGACTCGTAGGTGGTTGAAAATTCCAAAATTGCGTATTAGTTTTTTAAGATCTTTCTAAAACTGAAAACCAAAAAATTTTACGACCTCTGGATCTCGAACTATCTGCATCCAAAGTGATATTACCTTATTTCGAACCAATTTAATTAAAATTGTTCAAACGAAATTGTTTGGATGGCGATATTTCCCCAATCAAGACTCGTAGATGGTTGAAAGTTCCAAAATTGCGTATTAGTTTTTTAAGATCTTTCTAAAACTGAAAACCAAAAAATTTTACGACCTCTGGATCTCGAACTATCTGCATCCAAAGTGATATTACCTTATTTCGAACCAATTTAATTAAAATTGTTCAAACGAAATTGTTTGGATGGCGATATTTCCGCAACCGAGACTCGTAAGTGGTTGCGGTTTTCAGCGCTGAATTGGAAATTCATAGACCTTTCCGTCAATGTAAAAATTTTAGCACATTTCGATAAATTAATTTTTATTGACTTTTTGAAAAAACATGGACTAACCCCTTTGCTAATTTTGACCCCAAAAATTAAATGTTTCCAAAACCCATCGAAATATACATCAAAAGAAAGGTATTTAAAAACTCTATTCGCACGTGTAAGCAAAAATCTTCTACGTGGTCCGGTTCTCAAAATATTTACATCCAAAGTTCTATTCGGACCAGTTTCAAAAACCAACCCAAAAATATGTTTGGATGGCGATATTTCTGCAATCGAGACTCGTAGATGGTTGAAAATTTCGAAATTGCGTATTAGTTTTTTAAGATCTTTCTAAAACTGAAAACCAAAAAATTTTACGACCTCTGGATCTCGAACTATCTGCATCCAAAGTGATATTACCTTATTTCGAACCAATTTAATTAAAATTGTTCAAACGAAGTTGTTTGGATGGCGATATTTCCCCAATCAAGACTCGTAGATGGTTGAAAGTTCCAAAATTGCGTATTAGTTTTTTAAGATCTTTCTAAAACTGAAAACCAAAAAATTTTACGACCTCTGGATCTCGAACTATCTGCATCCAAAGTGATATTACCTTATTTCGAACCAATTTAATTAAAATTGTTCAAACGAAATTGTTTGGATGGCGATATTTCCGCAACCGAGACTCGTAAGTGGTTGCGGTTTTCAGCGCTGAATTGGAAATTCATAGACCTTTCCGTCAATGTAAAAATTTTAGCACATTTCGATAAATCAATTTTTATTGACTTTTTGAAAAAAGCATGGACTAACCCCTTTGCTAATTTTGACCCCAAAAATTAAATGTTTCCAAAACCCATCGAAATATACATCAAAAGAAAGGTATTTAAAAACTCTATTCGCACGTGTAAGCAAAAATCTTCTACGTGGTCCGGTTCTCAAAATATTTACATCCAAAGTTCTATTCGGACCCAGTTTCAAAAACCAACCCAAAAATATGTTTGGATGGCGATATTTCTGCAATCGAGACTCGTAGATGGTTGAAAATTTCGAAATTGCGTATTAGTTTTTTAAGATCTTTCTAAAACTGAAAACCAAAAAATTTTACGACCTCTGGATCTCGAACTATCTGCATCCAAAGTGATATTACCTTATTTCGAACCAATTTAATTAAAATTGTTCAAACGAAGTTGTTTGGATGGCGATATTTCCCCAATCAAGACTCGTAGGTGGTTGAAAATTCCAAAATTGCGTATTAGTTTTTTAAGATCTTTCTAAAACTGAAAACCAAAAAATTTTACGACCTCTGGATCTCGAACTATCTGCATCCAAAGTGATATTACCTTATTTCGAACCAATTTAATTAAAATTGTTCAAACGAAATTGTTTGGATGGCGATATTTCCCCAATCAAGACTCGTAGATGGTTGAAAGTTCCAAAATTGCGTATTAGTTTTTTAAGATCTTTCTAAAACTGAAAACCAAAAAATTTTACGACCTCTGGATCTCGAACTATCTGCATCCAAAGTGATATTACCTTATTTCGAACCAATTTAATTAAAATTGTTCAAACGAAATTGTTTGGATGGCGATATTTCCGCAACCGAGACTCGTAAGTGGTTGCGGTTTTCAGCGCTGAATTGGAAATTCATAGACCTTTCCGTCAATGTAAAAATTTTAGCACATTTCGATAAATTAATTTTTATTGACTTTTTGAAAAAAGCATGGACTAACCCCTTTGCTAATTTTGACCCCAAAAATTAAATGTTTCCAAAACCCATCGAAATATACATCAAAAGAAAGGTATTTAAAAACTCTATTCGCACGTGTAAGCAAAAATCTTCTACGTGGTCCGGTTCTCAAAATATTTACATCCAAAGTTCTATTCGGACCCAGTTTCAAAAACCAACCCAAAAAAATGTTTGGATGGCGATATTTCTGCAATCGAGACTCGTAGATGGTTGAAAATTTCGAAATTGCGTATTAGTTTTTTAAGATCTTTCTAAAACTGAAAACCAAAAAATTTTACGACCTCTGGATCTCGAACTATCTGCATCCAAAGTGATATTACCTTATTTCGAACCAATTTAATTAAAATTGTTCAAACGAAATTGTTTGGATGGCGATATTTCCGCAACCAAGACTCGTAGGTGGTTGAAAATTCCAAAATTGCGTATTAGTTTTTTAAGATCTTTCTTAAACTGAAAACCAAAAAATTTTACGACCTCTGGATCTCGAACTATTTGCATCCAAAGTGATATTACCTTATTTCGAACCAATTTAATTAAAATTGTTCAAACGAAGTTGTTTGGATGGCGATATTTCCCCAATCAAGACTCGTAAATGGTTGAAAGTTCCAAAATTGCGTATTAGTTTTTTAAGATCTTTCTAAAACTGAAAACCAAAAAATTGTATGACCTCTGGATCTCGAACTATCTGCATCCAAATTGATATTACCTTATTTCGAACCAATTTAATTAAAATTGTTCAAAAGAAATTGTTTGGGTGGCGATATTTCCGCAACCGAGACTCGTAAGGGGTTGCGGTTTTCAGCGCTGAATTGGAAATTCATAGACCTTTCCGTCAATGTAAAAATTTTAGCACATTTCGATAAATCAATTTTTATTGACTTTTTGAAAAAAGCATGGACTAACCCCTTTGCTAATTTTGACCCCAAAAATTAAATGTTTCCAAAACCCATCGAAATATACATCAAAAGAAAGGTATTTAAAAACTCTATTCGCACGTGTAAGCAAAAATCTTCTACGTGGTCCGGTTCTCAAAATATTTACATCCAAAGTTCTATTCGGAACCAGTTTCAAAAACCAACCCAAAAAAATGTTTGGATGGCGATATTTCTGCAATCGGGACTCGTAGATGGTTGAAAATTTCGAAATTGCGTATTAGTTTTTTAAGATCTTTCTAAAACTGAAAACCAAAAAATTTTACGACCTCTGGATCTCGAACTATTTGCATCCAAAGTGATATTACCTTATTTCGAACCAATTTAATTAAAATTGTTCAAACGAAGTTGTTTGGATGGCGATATTTCCCCAATCAAGACTCGTAGATGGTTGAAAGTTCCAAAATTGCGTATTAGTTTTTTAAGATCTTTCTAAAACTGAAAACCAAAAAATTTTACGACCTCTGGATCTCGAACTATCTGCATCCAAAGTGATATTACCTTATTTCGAACCAATTTAATTAAAATTGTTCAAACGAAGTTGTTTGGATGGCGATTTTTCCCCAATCAAGACTCGTAGATGGTTGAAAGTTCCAAAATTGCGTATTAGTTTTTTAAGATCTTTCTAAAACTGAAAACCAAAAAATTTTACGACCTCTGGATCTCGAACTATCTGCATCCAAAGTGATATTACCTTATTTCGAACCAATTTAATTAAAATTGTTCAAACGAAATTGTTTGGATGGCGATATTTCCGCAACCGAGACTCGTAAGTGGTTGCGGTTTTCAGCGCTGAATTGGAAATTCATATACCTTTCCGTCAATGTAAAAATTTTAGCACATTTCGATAAATTAATTTTTATTGACTTTTTGAAAAAAGCATGGACTAACCCCTTTGCTAATTTTGACCCCAAAAATTAAATGTTTCCAAAACCCATCGAAATATACATCAAAAGAAAGGTATTTAAAAACTCTATTCGCACGTGTAAGCAAAAATCTTCTACGTGGTCCGGTTCTCAAAATATTTACATCCAAAGTTCTATTCGGACCCAGTTTCAAAAACCAACCCAAAAATATGTTTGGATGGCGATATTTCTGCAATCGAGACTCGTAGATGGTTGAAAATTTCGAAATTGCGTATTAGTTTTTTAAGATCTTTCTAAAACTGAAAACCAAAAAATTTTACGACCTCTGGATCTCGAACTATCTGCATCCAAAGTGATATTACCTTATTTCGAACCAATTTAATTAAAATTGTTCAAACGAAGTTGTTTGGATGGCGATATTTCCCCAATCAAGACTCGTAGGTGGTTGAAAATTCCAAAATTGCGTATTAGTTTTTTAAGATCTTTCTAAAACTGAAAACCAAAAAATTTTACGACCTCTGGATCTCGAACTATCTGCATCCAAAGTGATATTTAAAATTGTTCAAACGAAATTGTTTGGATGGCGATATTTCCCCAATCAAGACTCGTAAATGGTTGAAAGTTCCAAAATTGCGTATTAGTTTTTTAAGATCTTTCTAAAACTGAAAACCAAAAAATTGTATGACCTCTGGATCTCGAACTATCTGCATCCAAATTGATATTACCTTATTTCGAACCAATTTAATTAAAATTGTTCAAAAGAAATTGTTTGGGTGGCGATATTTCCGCAACCGAGACTCGTAAGGGGTTGCGGTTTTCAGCGCTGAATTGGAAATTCATAGACCTTTCCGTCAATGTAAAAATTTTAGCACATTTCGATAAATCAATTTTTATTGACTTTTTGAAAAAAGCATGGACTAACCCCTTTGCTAATTTTGACCCCAAAAATTAAATGTTTCCAAAACCCATCGAAATATACATCAAAAGAAAGGTATTTAAAAACTCTATTCGCACGTGTAAGCAAAAATCTTCTACGTGGTCCGGTTCTCAAAATATTTACATCCAAAGTTCTATTCGGACCCAGTTTCAAAAACCAACCCAAAAAAATGTTTGGATGGCGATATTTCTGCAATCGAGACTCGTAGATGGTTGAAAATTTCGAAATTGCGTATTAGTTTTTTAAGATCTTTCTAAAACTGAAAACCAAAAAATTTTACGACCTCTGGATCTCGAACTATTTGCATCCAAAGTGATATTACCTTATTTCGAACCAATTTAATTAAAATTGTTCAAACGAAGTTGTTTGGATGGCGATATTTCCCCAATCAAGACTCGTAGATGGTTGAAAGTTCCAAAATTGCGTATTAGTTTTTTAAGATCTTTCTAAAACTGAAAACCAAAAAATTTTACGACCTCTGGATCTCGAACTATCTGCATCCAAAGTGATATTACCTTATTTCGAACCAATTTAATTAAAATTGTTCAAACGAAGTTGTTTGGATGGCGATTTTTCCCCAATCAAGACTCGTAGATGGTTGAAAGTTCCAAAATTGCGTATTAGTTTTTTAAGATCTTTCTAAAACTGAAAACCAAAAAATTTTACGACCTCTGGATCTCGAACTATCTGCATCCAAAGTGATATTACCTTATTTCGAACCAATTTAATTAAAATTGTTCAAACGAAATTGTTTGGATGGCGATATTTCCGCAACCGAGACTCGTAAGTGGTTGCGGTTTTCAGCGCTGAATTGGAAATTCATATACCTTTCCGTCAATGTAAAAATTTTAGCACATTTCGATAAATTAATTTTGATTGACTTTTTGAAAAAAGCATGGACTAACCCCTTTGCTAATTTTGACCCCAAAAATTAAATGTTTCCAAAACCCATCGAAATATACATCAAAAGAAAGGTATTTAAAAACTCTATTCGCACGTGTAAGCAAAAATCTTCTACGTGGTCCGGTTCTCAAAATATTTACATCCAAAGTTCTATTCGGACCCAGTTTCAAAAACCAACCCAAAAATATGTTTGGATGGCGATATTTCTGCAATCGAGACTCGTAGATGGTTGAAAATTTCGAAATTGCGTATTAGTTTTTTAAGATCTTTCTAAAACTGAAAACCAAAAAATTTTACGACCTCTGGATCTCGAACTATCTGCATCCAAAGTGATATTACCTTATTTCGAACCAATTTAATTAAAATTGTTCAAACGAAGTTGTTTGGATGGCGATATTTCCCCAATCAAGACTCGTAGGTGGTTGAAAATTCCAAAATTGCGTATTAGTTTTTTAAGATCTTTCTAAAACTGAAAACCAAAAAATTTTACGACCTCTGGATCTCGAACTATTTGCATCCAAAGTGATATTACCTTATTTCGAACCAATTTAATTAAAATTGTTCAAACGAAGTTGTTTGGATGGCGATATTTCCCCAATCAAGACTCGTAAATGGTTGAAAGTTCCAAAATTGCGTATTAGTTTTTTAAGATCTTTCTAAAACTGAAAACCAAAAAATTGTATGACCTCTGGATCTCGAACTATCTGCATCCAAATTGATATTACCTTATTTCGAACCAATTTAATTAAAATTGTTCAAAAGAAATTGTTTGGGTGGCGATATTTCCGCAACCGAGACTCGTAAGGGGTTGCGGTTTTCAGCGCTGAATTGGAAATTCATAGACCTTTCCGTCAATGTAAAAATTTTAGCACATTTCGATAAATCAATTTTTATTGACTTTTTGAAAAAAGCATGGACTAACCCCTTTGCTAATTTTGACCCCAAAAATTAAATGTTTCCAAAACCCATCGAAATATACATCAAAAGAAAGGTATTTAAAAACTCTATTCGCACGTGTAAGCAAAAATCTTCTACGTGGTCCGGTTCTCAAAATATTTACATCCAAAGTTCTATTCGGACCCAGTTTCAAAAACCAACCCAAAAAAATGTTTGGATGGCGATATTTCTGCAATCGAGACTCGTAGATGGTTGAAAATTTCGAAATTGCGTATTAGTTTTTTAAGATCTTTCTAAAACTGAAAACCAAAAAATTTTACGACCTCTGGATCTCGAACTATTTGCATCCAAAGTGATATTACCTTATTTCGAACCAATTTAATTAAAATTGTTCAAACGAAGTTGTTTGGATGGCGATATTTCCCCAATCAAGACTCGTAGATGGTTGAAAGTTCCAAAATTGCGTATTAGTTTTTTAAGATCTTTCTAAAACTGAAAACCAAAAAATTTTACGACCTCTGGATCTCGAACTATTTGCATCCAAAGTGATATTACCTTATTTCGAACCAATTTAATTAAAATTGTTCAAACGAAGTTGTTTGGATGGCGATATTTCCCCAATCAAGACTCGTAGATGGTTGAAAGTTCCAAAATTGCGTATTAGTTTTTTAAGATCTTTCTAAAACTGAAAACCAAAAAATTTTACGACCTCTGGATCTCGAACTATCTGCATCCAAAGTGATATTACCTTATTTCGAACCAATTTAATTAAAATTGTTCAAACGAAGTTGTTTGGATGGCGATTTTTCCCCAATCAAGACTCGTAGATGGTTGAAAGTTCCAAAATTGCGTATTAGTTTTTTAAGATCTTTCTAAAACTGAAAACCAAAAAATTTTACGACCTCTGGATCTCGAACTATCTGCATCCAAAGTGATATTACCTTATTTCGAACCAATTTAATTAAAATTGTTCAAACGAAATTGTTTGGATGGCGATATTTCCGCAACCGAGACTCGTAAGTGGTTGCGGTTTTCAGCGCTGAATTGGAAATTCATAGACGTCAATGTAAAAATTTTAGCACATTTCGATAAATTAATTTTGATTGACTTTTTGAAAAAAGCATGGACTAACCCCTTTGCTAATTTTGACCCCAAAAATTAATTGTTTCCAAAACCCATCGAAATATACATCAAAAGAAAGGTATTTAAAAACTCTATTCGCACGTGTAAGCAAAAATCTTCTACGTGGTCCGGTTCTCAAAATATTTACATCCAAAGTTCTATTCGGACCCAGTTTCAAAAACCAACCCAAAAATATGTTTGGATGGCGATATTTCTGCAATCGAGACTCGTAGATGGTTGAAAATTTCGAAATTGCGTATTAGTTTTTTAAGATCTTTCTAAAACTGAAAACCAAAAAATTTTACGACCTCTGGATCTCGAACTATCTGCATCCAAAGTGATATTACCTTATTTCGAACCAATTTAATTAAAATTGTTCAAACGAAGTTGTTTGGATGGCGATATTTCCCCAATCAAGACTCGTAGATGGTTGAAAGTTCCAAAATTGCGTATTAGTTTTTTAAGATCTTTCTAAAACTGAAAACCAAAAAATTTTACGACCTCTGGATCTCGAACTATCTGCATCCAAAGTGATATTACCTTATTTCGAACCAATTTAATTAAAATTGTTCAAACGAAATTGTTTGGATGGCGATATTTCCGCAACCGAGACTCGTAAGTGGTTGCGGTTTTCAGCGCTGAATTGGAAATTCATAGACCTTTCCGTCAATGTAAAAATTTTAGCACATTTCGATAAATCAATTTTTATTGACTTTTTGAAAAAACATGGACTAACCCCTTTGCTAATTTTGACCCCAAAAATTAAATGTTTCCAAAACCCATCGAAATATACATCAAAAGAAAGGTATTTAAAAACTCTATTCGCACGTGTAAGCAAAAATCTTCTACGTGGTCCGGTTCTCAAAATATTTACATCCAAAGTTCTATTCGGACCAGTTTCAAAAACCAACCCAAAAATATGTTTGGATGGCGATATTTCTGCAATCGAGACTCGTAGATGGTTGAAAATTTCGAAATTGCGTATTAGTTTTTTAAGATCTTTCTAAAACTGAAAACCAAAAAATTTTACGACCTCTGGATCTCGAACTATCTGCATCCAAAGTGATATTACCTTATTTCGAACCAATTTAATTAAAATTGTTCAAACGAAGTTGTTTGGATGGCGATATTTCCCCAATCAAGACTCGTAGATGGTTGAAAGTTCCAAAATTGCGTATTAGTTTTTTAAGATCTTTCTAAAACTGAAAACCAAAAAATTTTATGGCCTCTGGATCTCGAACTATCTGCATCCAAAGTGATATTACCTTATTTCGAACCAATTTAATTAAAATTGTTCAAACGAAATTGTTTGGATGGCGATATTTCCGCAACCGAGACTCGTAAGTGGTTGCGGTTTTCAGCGCTGAATTGGAAATTCATAGACCTTTCCGTCAATGTAAAAATTTTAGCACATTTCGATAAATTAATTTTTATTGACTTTTTGAAAAAACATGGACTAACCCCTTTGCTAATTTTGACCCCAAAAATTAAATGTTTCCAAAACCCATCGAAATATACATCAAAAGAAAGGTATTTAAAAACTCTATTCGCACGTGTAAGCAAAAATCTTCTACGTGGTCCGGTTCTCAAAATATTTACATCCAAAGTTCTATTCGGAACCAGTTTCAAAAACCAACCCAAAAAAATGTTTGGATGGCGATATTTCTGCAATCGAGACTCGTAGATGGTTGAAAGTTCCAAAATTGCGTATTAGTTTTTTAAGATCTTTCTAAAACTGAAAACCAAAAAATTTTACGACCTCTGGATCTCGAACTATCTGCATCCAAAGTGATATTACCTTATTTCGAACCAATTTAATTAAAATTGTTCAAACGAAATTGTTTGGATGGCGATATTTCCGCAACCGAGACTCGTAAGTGGTTGCGGTTTTCAGCGCTGAATTGGAAATTCATAGACCTTTCCGTCAATGTAAAAATTTTAGCACATTTCGATAAATCAATTTTTATTGACTTTTTGAAAAAACATGGACTAACCCCTTTGCTAATTTTAACCCCAAAAATTAAATGTTTCCAAAACCCATCGAAATATACATCAAAAAAAAGGTATTTAAAAACTCTATTCGCACGTGTAAGCAAAAATCTTCTACGTGGTCCGGTTCTCAAAATATTTACATCCAAAGTTCTATTCGGAACCAGTTTCAAAAACCAACCCAAAAAAATGTTTGGATGGCGATATTTCTGCAATCGAGACTCGTAGATGGTTGAAAATTTCAAAATTGCGTATTAGTTTTTTAGGATCTTTCTAAAACTGAAAACCAAAAAATTTTACGACCTCTGGATCTCGAACTATCTGCATCCAAAGTGATATTACCTTATTTCGAACCAATTTAATTAAAATTGTTCAAACGAAGTTGTTTGGATGGCGATATTTCCCCAATCAAGACTCGTAGATGGTTGAAAGTTCCAAAATTGCATATAAGTTTTTTAAGATCTTTCTAAAACTGAAAACCAAAAAATTTTACGACCTCTGGATCTCGAACTATCTGCATCCAAAGTGATATTACCTTATTTCGAACCAATTTAATTAAAATTGTTCAAACGAAGTTGTTTGGATGGCGATATTTCCCCAATCAAGACTCGTAGGTGGTTGAAAATTCCAAAATTGCGTATTAGTTTTTTAAGATCTTTCTAAAACTGAAAACCAAAAAATTTTACGACCTCTGGATCTCGAACTATCTGCATCCAAAGTGATATTACCTTATTTCGAACCAATTTAATTAAAATTGTTCAAACGAAATTGTTTGGATGGCTATATTTCCGCAACCGAGACTCGTAAGTGGTTGCGGTTTTCAGCGCTGAATTGGAAATTCATAGACCTTTCCGTCAATGTAAAAATTTTAGCACATTTCGATAAATCAATTTTTATTGACTTTTTGAAAAAAACATGGACTAACCCCTTTGCTAATTTTGACCCCAAAAATTAAATGTTTCCAAAACCCATCGAAATATACATCAAAAAAAAGGTATTTAAAAACTCTATTCGCACGTGTAAGCAAAAATCTTCTACGTGGTCCGGTTCTCAAAATATTTACATCCAAAGTTCTATTCGGACCCAGTTTCAAAAACCAACCCAAAAATATGTTTGGATGGCGATATTTCTGCAATCGAGACTCGTAGATGGTTGAAAATTTCGAAATTGCGTATTAGTTTTTTAAGATCTTTCTAAAACTGAAAACCAAAAAATTTTACGACCTCTGGATCTCGAACTATCTGCATCCAAAGTGATATTACCTTATTTCGAACCAATTTAATTAAAATTGTTCAAACGAAGTTGTTTGGATGGCGATATTTCCCCAATCAAGACTCGTAGATGGTTGAAAGTTCCAAAATTGCGTATTAGTTTTTTAAGATCTTTCTAAAACTGAAAACCAAAAAATTTTACGACCTCTGGATCTCGAACTATCTGCATCCAAAGTGATATTACCTTATTTCGAACCAATTTAATTAAAATTGTTCAAACGAAATTGTTTGGATGGCGATATTTCCGCAACCGAGACTCGTAAGTGGTTGCGGTTTTCAGCGCTGAATTGGAAATTCATAGACCTTTCCGTCAATGTAAAAATTTTAGCACATTTCGATAAATCAATTTTTATTGACTTTTTGAAAAAACATGGACTAACCCCTTTGCTAATTTTGACCCCAAAAATTAAATGTTTCCAAAACCCATCGAAATATACATCAAAAGAAAGGTATTTAAAAACTCTATTCGCACGTGTAAGCAAAAATCTTCTACGTGGTCCGGTTCTCAAAATATTTACATCCAAAGTTCTATTCGGACCAGTTTCAAAAACCAACCCAAAAATATGTTTGGATGGCGATATTTCTGCAATCGAGACTCGTAGATGGTTGAAAATTTCGAAATTGCGTATTAGTTTTTTAAGATCTTTCTAAAACTGAAAACCAAAAAATTTTACGACCTCTGGATCTCGAACTATCTGCATCCAAAGTGATATTACCTTATTTCGAACCAATTTAATTAAAATTGTTCAAACGAAGTTGTTTGGATGGCGATATTTCCCCAATCAAGACTCGTAGATGGTTGAAAGTTCCAAAATTGCGTATTAGTTTTTTAAGATCTTTCTAAAACTGAAAACCAAAAAATGTTATGGCCTCTGGATCTCGAACTATCTGCATCCAAAGTGATATTACCTTATTTCGAACCAATTTAATTAAAATTGTTCAAACGAAATTGTTTGGATGGCGATATTTCCGCAACCGAGACTCGTAAGTGGTTGCGGTTTTCAGCGCTGAATTGGAAATTCATAGACCTTTCCGTCAATGTAAAAATTTTAGCACATTTCGATAAATCAATTTTTATTGACTTTTTGAAAAAACATCGACTAACCCCTTTGCTAATTTTGACCCCAAAAATTAAATGTTTCCAAAACCCATCGAAATATACATCAAAAGAAAGGTATTTAAAAACTCTATTCGCACGTGTAAGCAAAAATCTTCTACGTGGTCCGGTTCTCAAAATATTTACATCCAAAGTTCTATTCGGAACCAGTTTCAAAAACCAACCCAAAAAAATGTTTGGATGGCGATATTTCTGCAATCGAGACTCGTAGATGGTTGAAAGTTCCAAAATTGCGTATTAGTTTTTTAAGATCTTTCTAAAACTGAAAACCAAAAAATTTTACGACCTCTGGATCTCGAACTATCTGCATCCAAAGTGATATTACCTTATTTCGAACCAATTTAATTAAAATTGTTCAAACGAAGTTGTTTGGATGGCGATATTTCCCCAATCAAGACTCGTAGATGGTTGAAAGTTCCAAAATTGCGTATTAGTTTTTTAAGATCTTTCTAAAACTGAAAACCAAAAAATTTTACGACCTCTGGATCTCGAACTATCTGCATCCAAAGTGATATTACCTTATTTCGAACCAATTTAATTAAAATTGTTCAAACGAAGTTGTTTGGATGGCGATATTTCCCCAATCAAGACTCGTAGATGGTTGAAAGTTCCAAAATTGCGTATTAGTTTTTTAAGATCTTTCTAAAACTGAAAACCAAAAAATTTTACGACCTCTGGATCTCGAACTATCTGCATCCAAAGTGATATTACCTTATTTCGAACCAATTTAATTAAAATTGTTCAAACGAAGTTGTTTGGATGGCGATATTTCCCCAATCAAGACTCGTAGATGGTTGAAAGTTCCAAAATTGCGTATTAGTTTTTTAAGATCTTTCTAAAACTGAAAACCAAAAAATGTTATGGCCTCTGGATCTCGAACTATCTGCATCCAAAGTGATATTACCTTATTTCGAACCAATTTAATTAAAATTGTTCAAACGAAGTTGTTTGGATGGCGATATTTCCCCAATCAAGAATCGTAGATGGTTGAAAGTTCCAAAATTGCGTATTAGTTTTTTAAGATCTTTCTAAAACTGAAAACCAAAAAATTTTACGACCTCTGGATCTCGAACTATCTGCATCCAAAGTGATATTACCTTATTTCGAACCAATTTAATTAAAATTGTTCAAACGAAGTTGTTTGGATGGCGATATTTCCCCAATCAAGACTCGTAGATGGTTGAAAGTTCCAAAATTGCGTATTAGTTTTTTAAGATCTTTCTAAAACTGAAAACCAAAAAATTTTACGACCTCTGGATCTCGAACTATCTGCATCCAAAGTGATATTACCTTATTTCGAACCAATTTAATTAAAATTGTTCAAACGAAGTTGTTTGGATGGCGATATTTCCCCAATCAAGACTCGTAGATGGTTGAAAGTTCCAAAATTGCGTATTAGTTTTTTAAGATCTTTCTAAAACTGAAAACCAAAAAATGTTATGGCCTCTGGATCTCGAACTATCTGCATCCAAAGTGATATTACCTTATTTCGAACCAATTTAATTAAAATTGTTCAAACGAAATTGTTTGGATGGCGATATTTCCGCAACCGAGACTCGTAAGTGGTTGCGGTTTTCAGCGCTGAATTGGAAATTCATAGACCTTTCCGTCAATGTAAAAATTTTAGCACATTTCGATAAATTAATTTTTATTGACTTTTTGAAAAAACATGGACTAACCCCTTTGCTAATTTTGACCCCAAAAATTAAATGTTTCCAAAACCCATCGAAATATACATCAAAAGAAAGGTATTTAAAAACTCTATTCGCACGTGTAAGCAAAAATCTTCTACGTGGTCCGGTTCTCAAAATATTTACATCCAAAGTTCTATTCGGAACCAGTTTCAAAAACCAACCCAAAAAAATGTTTGGATGGCGATATTTCTGCAATCGAGACTCGTAGATGGTTGAAAGTTCCAAAATTGCGTATTAGTTTTTTAAGATCTTTCTAAAACTGAAAACCAAAAAATTTTACGACCTCTGGATCTCGAACTATCTGCATCCAAAGTGATATTACCTTATTTCGAACCAATTTAATTAAAATTGTTCAAACGAAGTTGTTTGGATGGCGATATTTCCCCAATCAAGACTCGTAGATGGTTGAAAGTTCCAAAATTGCATATAAGTTTTTTAAGATCTTTCTAAAACTGAAAACCAAAAAATTTTACGACCTCTGGATCTCGAACTATCTGCATCCAAAGTGATATTACCTTATTTCGAACCAATTTAATTAAAATTGTTCAAACGAAGTTGTTTGGATGGCGATATTTCCCCAATCAAGACTCGTAGGTGGTTGAAAATTCCAAAATTGCATATAAGTTTTTTAAGATCTTTCTAAAACTGAAAACCAAAAAATTTTACGACCTCTGGATCTCGAACTATCTGCATCCAAAGTGATATTACCTTATTTCGAACCAATTTAATTAAAATTGTTCAAACGAAATTGTTTGGATGGCTATATTTCCGCAACCGAGACTCGTAAGTGGTTGCGGTTTTCAGCGCTGAATTGGAAATTCATAGACCTTTCCGTCAATGTAAAAATTTTAGCACATTTCGATAAATCAATTTTTATTGACTTTTTGAAAAAAACATGGACTAACCCCTTTGCTAATTTTGACCCCAAAAATTAAATGTTTCCAAAACCCATCGAAATATACATCAAAAAAAAGGTATTTAAAAACACTATTCGCACGTGTAAGCAAAAATCTTCTACGTGGTCCGGTTCTCAAAATATTTACATCCAAAGTTCTATTCGGAACCAGTTTCAAAAACCAACCCAAAAAAATGTTTGGATGGCGATATTTCTGCAATCGAGACTCGTAGATGGTTGAAAATTTCAAAATTGCGTATTAGTTTTTTAGGATCTTTCTAAAACTGAAAACCAAAAAATTTTACGACCTCTGGATCTCGAACTATCTGCATCCAAAGTGATATTACCTTATTTCGAACCAATTTAATTAAAATTGTTCAAACGAAATTGTTTGGATGGCGATATTTCCGCAACCGAGACTCGTAAGTGGTTGCGGTTTTCAGCGCTGAATTGGAAATTCATAGACGTCAATGTAAAAATTTTAGCACATTTCGATAAATTAATTTTGATTGACTTTTTGAAAAAAGCATGGACTAACCCCTTTGCTAATTTTGACCCCAAAAATTAATTGTTTCCAAAACCCATCGAAATATACATCAAAAGAAAGGTATTTAAAAACTCTATTCGCACGTGTAAGCAAAAATCTTCTACGTGGTCCGGTTCTCAAAATATTTACATCCAAAGTTCTATTCGGACCCAGTTTCAAAAACCAACCCAAAAATATGTTTGGATGGCGATATTTCTGCAATCGAGACTCGTAGATGGTTGAAAATTTCGAAATTGCGTATTAGTTTTTTAAGATCTTTCTAAAACTGAAAACCAAAAAATTTTACGACCTCTGGATCTCGAACTATCTGCATCCAAAGTGATATTACCTTATTTCGAACCAATTTAATTAAAATTGTTCAAAAGAAATTGTTTGGGTGGCGATATTTCTGCAATCGAGACTCGTAGATGGTTGAAAATTTCGAAATTGCGTATTAGTTTTTTAAGATCTTTCTAAAACTGAAAACCAAAAAATTTTACGACCTCTGGATCTCGAACTATTTGCATCCAAAGTGATATTACCTTATTTCGAACCAATTTAATTAAAATTGTTCAAACGAAATTGTTTGGATGGCGATATTTCCGCAACCGAGACTCGTAAGTGGTTGCGGTTTTCAGCGCTGAATTGGAAATTCATAGACGTCAATGTAAAAATTTTAGCACATTTCGATAAATTAATTTTGATTGACTTTTTGAAAAAAGCATGGACTAACCCCTTTGCTAATTTTGACCCCAAAAATTAATTGTTTCCAAAACCCATCGAAATATACATCAAAAGAAAGGTATTTAAAAACTCTATTCGCACGTGTAAGCAAAAATCTTCTACGTGGTCCGGTTCTCAAAATATTTACATCCAAAGTTCTATTCGGACCCAGTTTCAAAAACCAACCCAAAAATATGTTTGGATGGCGATATTTCTGCAATCGAGACTCGTAGATGGTTGAAAATTTCGAAATTGCGTATTAGTTTTTTAAGATCTTTCTAAAACTGAAAACCAAAAAATTTTACGACCTCTGGATCTCGAACTATCTGCATCCAAAGTGATATTACCTTATTTCGAACCAATTTAATTAAAATTGTTCAAACGAAGTTGTTTGGATGGCGATATTTCCCCAATCAAGACTCGTAGATGGTTGAAAGTTCCAAAATTGCGTATTAGTTTTTTAAGATCTTTCTAAAACTGAAAACCAAAAAATCTTACGACCTCTGGATCTCGAACTATCTGCATCCAAAGTGATATTACCTTATTTCGAACCAATTTAATTAAAATTGTTCAAACGAAATTGTTTGGATGGCGATATTTCCGCAACCGAGACTCGTAAGTGGTTGCGGTTTTCAGCGCTGAATTGGAAATTCATAGACCTTTCCGTCAATGTAAAAATTTTAGCACATTTCGATAAATCAATTTTTATTGACTTTTTGAAAAAACATGGACTAACCCCTTTGCTAATTTTGACCCCAAAAATTAAATGTTTCCAAAACCCATCGAAATATACATCAAAAGAAAGGTATTTAAAAACTCTATTCGCACGTGTAAGCAAAAATCTTCTACGTGGTCCGGTTCTCAAAATATTTACATCCAAAGTTCTATTCGGACCCAGTTTCAAAAACCAACCCAAAAATATGTTTGGATGGCGATATTTCCCCAATCAAGACTCGTAGATGGTTGAAAGTTCCAAAATTGCGTATTAGTTTTTTAAGATCTTTCTAAAACTGAAAACCAAAAAATTTTACGACCTCTGGATCTCGAACTATCTGCATCCAAAGTGATATTACCTTATTTCGAACCAATTTAATTAAAATTGTTCAAACGAAATTGTTTGGATGGCGATATTTCCGCAACCAAGACTCGTAGGTGGTTGAAAATTCCAAAATTGCGTATTAGTTTTTTAAGATCTTTCTTAAACTGAAAACCAAAAAATTTTACGACCTCTGGATCTCGAACTATTTGCATCCAAAGTGATATTACCTTATTTCGAACCAATTTAATTAAAATTGTTCAAACGAAGTTGTTTGGATGGCGATATTTCCCCAATCAAGACTCGTAAATGGTTGAAAGTTCCAAAATTGCGTATTAGTTTTTTAAGATCTTTCTAAAACTGAAAACCAAAAAATTGTATGACCTCTGGATCTCGAACTATCTGCATCCAAAGTGATATTACCTTATTTCGAACCAATTTAATTAAAATTGTTCAAAAGAAATTGTTTGGGTGGCGATATTTCTGCAATCGAGACTCGTAGATGGTTGAAAATTTCGAAATTGCGTATTAGTTTTTTAAGATCTTTCTAAAACTGAAAACCAAAAAATTTTACGACCTCTGGATCTCGAACTATTTGCATCCAAAGTGATATTACCTTATTTCGAACCAATTTAATTAAAATTGTTCAAACGAAGTTGTTTGGATGGCGATATTTCCCCAATCAAGACTCGTAAATGGTTGAAAGTTCCAAAATTGCGTATTAGTTTTTTAAGATCTTTCTAAAACTGAAAACCAAAAAATTGTATGACCTCTGGATCTCGAACTATCTGCATCCAAAGTGATATTACCTTATTTCGAACCAATTTAATTAAAATTGTTCAAAAGAAATTGTTTGGGTGGCGATATTTCTGCAATCGAGACTCGTAGATGGTTGAAAATTTCGAAATTGCGTATTAGTTTTTTAAGATCTTTCTAAAACTGAAAACCAAAAAATTTTACGACCTCTGGATCTCGAACTATCTGCATCCAAAGTGATATTACCTTATTTCGAACCAATTTAATTAAAATTGTTCAAACGAAGTTGTTTGGATGGCGATATTTCCCCAATCAAGACTCGTAGATGGTTGAAAGTTCCAAAATTGCCTATTAGTTTTTTAAGATCTTTCTAAAACTGAAAACCAAAAAATCTTACGACCTCTGGATCTCGAACTATCTGCATCCAAAGTGATATTACCTTATTTCGAACCAATTTAATTAAAATTGTTCAAACGAAATTGTTTGGATGGCGATATTTCCGCAACCGAGACTCGTAAGTGGTTGCGGTTTTCAGCGCTGAATTGGAAATTCATAGACCTTTCCGTCAATGTAAAAATTTTAGCACATTTCGATAAATCAATTTTTATTGACTTTTTGAAAAAACATGGACTAACCCCTTTGCTAATTTTGACCCCAAAAATTAAATGTTTCCAAAACCCATCGAAATATACATCAAAAGAAAGGTATTTAAAAACTCTATTCGCACGTGTAAGCAAAAATCTTCTACGTGGTCCGGTTCTCAAAATATTTACATCCAAAGTTCTATTCGGACCCAGTTTCAAAAACCAACCCAAAAATATGTTTGGATGGCGATATTTCTGCAATCGAGACTCGTAGATGGTTGAAAATTTCGAAATTGCGTATTAGTTTTTTAAGATCTTTCTAAAACTGAAAACCAAAAAATTTTACGACCTCTGGATCTCGAACTATCAGCATCCAAAGTGATATTACCTTATTTCGAACCAATTTAATTAAAATTGTTCAAACGAAATTGTTTGGATGGCGATATTTCCGCAACCGAGACTCGTAAGTGGTTGCGGTTTTCAGCGCTGAATTGGAAATTCATAGACCTTTCCGTCAATGTAAAAATTTTAGCACATTTCGATAAATCAATTTTTATTGACTTTTTGAAAAAACATGGACTAACCCCTTTGCTAGTTTTGACCCCAAAAATTAAATGTTTCCAAAACCCATCGAAATATACATCAAAAGAAATGTATTTAAAAACTCTATTCGCACGTGTAAGCAAAAATCTTCTACGTGGTCCGGTTCTCAAAATATTTACATCCAAAGTTCTATTCGGACCCAGTTTCAAAAACCAACCCAAAAATATGTTTGGATGGCGATATTTCTGCAATCGAGACTCGTAGATGGTTGAAAATTTCGAAATTGCGTATTAGTTTTTTAAGATCTTTCTAAAACTGAAAACCAAAAAATTGTACGACCTCTGGATCTCGAACTATCTGCATCCAAAGTGATATTACCTTATTTCGAACCAATTTAATTAAAATTGTTCAAACGAAGTTGTTTGGATGGCGATATTTCCCCAATCAAGACTCGTAGATGGTTGAAAGTTCCAAAATTGCGTATTAGTTTTTTAAGATCTTTCTAAAACTGAAAACCAAAAAATTTTACGACCTCTGGATCTCGAACTATCTGCATCCAAAGTGATATTACCTTATTTCGAACCAATTTAATTAAAATTGTTCAAACGAAGTTGTTTGGATGGCGATATTTCCCCAATCAAGACTCGTAGATGGTTGAAAGTTCCAAAATTGCGTATTAGTTTTTTAAGATCTTTCTAAAACTGAAAACCAAAAAATTTTACGACCTCTGGATCTCGAACTATCTGCATCCAAAGTGATATTACCTTATTTCGAACCAATTTAATTAAAATTGTTCAAACGAAATTGTTTGGATGGCGATATTTCCGCAACCGAGACTCGTAAGTGGTTGCGGTTTTCAGCGCTGAATTGGAAATTCATAGACCTTTCCGTCAATGTAAAAATTTTAGCACATTTCGATAAATCAATTTTTATTGACTTTTTGAAAAAACATGGACTAACCCCTTTGCTAATTTTGACCCCAAAAATTAAATGTTTCCAAAACCCATCGAAATATACATCAAAAGAAAGGTATTTAAAAACTCTATTCGCACGTGTAAGCAAAAATCTTCTACGTGGTCCGGTTCTCAAAATATTTACATCCAAATTTCTATTCGGACCCAGTTTTAAAAACCAACCCAAAAATATGTTTGGATGGCGATATTTCTGCAATCGAGACTCGTAGATGGTTGAAAATTTCAAAATTGCGTATTAGTTTTTTAAGATCTTTCTAAAACTGAAAACCAAAAAATTTTACGACCTCTGGATCTCGAACTATCTGCATCCAAAGTGATATTACCTTATTTCGAACCAATTTAATTAAAATTGTTCAAACGAAATTGTTTGGATGGCGATATTTCCGCAACCGAGACTCGTAAGTGGTTGCGGTTTTCAGCGCTGAATTGGAAATTCATAGACCTTTCCGTCAATGTAAAAATTTTAGCACATTTCGATAAATCAATTTTTATTGACTTTTTGAAAAAACATGGACTAACCCCTTTGCTAATTTTGACCCCAAAAATTAAATGTTTCCAAAACCCATCGAAATATACATCAAAAGAAAGGTATTTAAAAACTCTATTCGCACGTGTAAGCAAAAATCTTCTACGTGGTCCGGTTCTCAAAATATTTACATCCAAAGTTCTATTCGGACCAGTTTCAAAAACCAACCCAAAAATATGTTTGGATGGCGATATTTCTGCAATCGAGACTCGTAGATGGTTGAAAATTTCGAAATTGCGTATTAGTTTTTTAAGATCTTTCTAAAACTGAAAACCAAAAAATTTTACGACCTCTGGATCTCGAACTATCTGCATCCAAAGTGATATTACCTTATTTCGAACCAATTTAATTAAAATTGTTCAAACGAAGTTGTTTGGATGGCGATATTTCCCCAATCAAGACTCGTAGATGGTTGAAAGTTCCAAAATTGCGTATTAGTTTTTTAAGATCTTTCTAAAACTGAAAACCAAAAAATTTTACGACCTCTGGATCTCGAACTATCTGCATCCAAAGTGATATTACCTTATTTCGAACCAATTTAATTAAAATTGTTCAAACGAAATTGTTTGGATGGCGATATTTCCGCAACCGAGACTCGTAAGTGGTTGCGGTTTTCAGCGCTGAATTGGAAATTCATAGACCTTTCCGTCAATGTAAAAATTTTAGCACATTTCGATAAATCAATTTTTATTGACTTTTTGAAAAAACATGGACTAACCCCTTTGCTAATTTTGACCCCAAAAATTAAATGTTTCCAAAACCCATCGAAATATACATCAAAAGAAAGGTATTTAAAAACTCTATTCGCACGTGTAAGCAAAAATCTTCTACGTGGTCCGGTTCTCAAAATATTTACATCCAAATTTCTATTCGGACCCAGTTTTAAAAACCAACCCAAAAATATGTTTGGATGGCGATATTTCTGCAATCGAGACTCGTAGATGGTTGAAAATTTCAAAATTGCGTATTAGTTTTTTAAGATCTTTCTAAAACTGAAAACCAAAAAATTTTACGACCTCTGGATCTCGAACTATCTGCATCCAAAGTGATATTACCTTATTTCGAACCAATTTAATTAAAATTGTTCAAACGAAATTGTTTGGATGGCGATATTTCCGCAACCGAGACCGAGAATGTAAAAATTTTAGCACATTTCGATAAATTAATTTTGATTGACTTTTTGAAAAAAGCATGGACTAACCCCTTTGCTAATTTTGACCCCAAAAATTAATTGTTTCCAAAACCCATCGAAATATACATCAAAAGAAAGGTATTTAAAAACTCTATTCGCACGTGTAAGCAAAAATCTTCTACGTGGTCCGGTTCTCAAAATATTTACATCCAAAGTTCTATTCGGACCCAGTTTCAAAAACCAACCCAAAAATATGTTTGGATGGCGATATTTCTGCAATCGAGACTCGTAGATGGTTGAAAATTTCGAAATTGCGTATTAGTTTTTTAAGATCTTTCTAAAACTGAAAACCAACAAATTTTACGACCTCTGGATCTCGAACTATCTGCATCCAAAGTGATATTACCTTATTTCGAACCAATTTAATTAAAATTGTTCAAACGAAGTTGTTTGGATGGCGATATTTCCCCAATCAAGACTCGTAGATGGTTGAAAGTTCCAAAATTGCGTATTAGTTTTTTAAGATCTTTCTAAAACTGAAAACCAAAAAATTTTACGACCTCTGGATCTCGAACTATCTGCATCCAAAGTGATATTACCTTATTTCGAACCAATTTAATTAAAATTGTTCAAACGAAGTTGTTTGGATGGCGATATTTCCCCAATCAAGACTCGTAGGTGGTTGAAAGTTCCAAAATTGCGTATTAGTTTTTTAAGATCTTTCTAAAACTGAAAACCAAAAAATTTTACGACCTCTGGATCTCGAACTATCTGCATCCAAAGTGATATTACCTTATTTCGAACCAATTTAATTAAAATTGTTCAAACGAAGTTGTTTGGATGGCGATATTTCCCCAATCAAGACTCGTAGGTGGTTGAAAATTCCAAAATTGCGTATTAGTTTTTTAAGATCTTTCTAAAACTGAAAACCAAAAAATTTTACGACCTCTGGATCTCGAACTATCTGCATCCAAAGTGATATTACCTTATTTCGAACCAATTTAATTAAAATTGTTCAAACGAAATTGTTTGGATGGCGATATTTCCGCAACCGAGACTCGTAAGTGGTTGCGGTTTTCAGCGCTGAATTGGAAATTCATAGACCTTTCCGTCAATGTAAAAATTTTAGCACATTTCGATAAATCAATTTTTATTGACTTTTTGAAAATAGCATGGACTAACCCCTTTGCTAATTTTGACCCCAAAAATTAAATGTTTCCAAAACCCATCGAAATATACATCAAAAGAAAGGTATTTAAAAACTCTATTCGCACGTGTAAGCAAAAATCTTCTACGTGGTCCGGTTCTCAAAATATTTACATCCAAAGTTCTATTCGGACCCAGTTTCAAAAACCAACCCAAAAAAATGTTTGGATGGCGATATTTCTGCAATCGAGACTCGTAGATGGTTGAAAATTTCGAAATTGCGTATTAGTTTTTTAAGATCTTTCTAAAACTGAAAACCAAAAAATTTTACGACCTCTGGATCTCGAACTATCTGCATCCAAAGTGATATTACCTTATTTCGAACCAATTTAATTAAAATTGTTCAAACGAAGTTGTTTGGATGGCGATTTTTCCCCAATCAAGACTCGTAGATGGTTGAAAGTTCCAAAATTGCGTATTAGTTTTTTAAGATCTTTCTAAAACTGAAATCCAAAAAATTTTACGACCTCTGGATCTCGAACTATCTGCATCCAAAGTGATATTACCTTATTTCGAACCAATTTAATTAAAATTGTTCAAACGAAATTGTTTGGATGGCGATATTTCCGCAACCGAGACTCGTAAGTGGTTGCGGTTTTCAGCGCTGAATTGGAAATTCATAGACCTTTCCGTCAATGTAAAAATTTTAGCACATTTCGATAAATTAATTTTTATTGACTTTTTGAAAAAAGCATGGACTAACCCCTTTTTTGACCCCAAAAATTAAATGTTTCCAAAACCCATCGAAATATACATCAAAAGAAAGGTATTTAAAAACTCTATTCGCACGTGTAAGCAAAAATCTTCTACGTGGTCCGGTTCTCAAAATATTTACATCCAAAGTTCTATTCGGACCCAGTTTCAAAAACCAACCCAAAAAAATGTTTGGATGGCGATATTTCTGCAATCGAGACTCGTAGATGGTTGAAAATTTCAAAATTGCGTATTAGTTTTTTAAGATCTTTCTAAAACTGAAAACCAAAAAATTTTACGACCTCTGGATCTCGAACTATCTGCATCCAAAGTGATATTACATTATTTCGAACCAATTTAATTAAAATTGTTCAAACGAAGTTGTTTGGATGGCGATATTTCCCCAATCAAGACTCGTAGGTGGTTGAAAGTTCCAAAATTGCGTATTAGTTTTTTAAGATCTTTCTAAAACTGAAAACCAAAAAATTTTACGACCTCTGGATCTCGAACTATCTGCATCCAAAGTAATATTACCTTATTTCGAACCAATTTAATTAAAATTGTTCAAACGAAATTGTTTGGATGGCGATATTTCCGCAACCGAGACTCGTAAGTGGTTGCGGTTTTCAGCGCTGAATTGGAAATTCATAGACCTTTCCGTCAATGTAAAAATTTTAGCACATTTCGATAAATCAATTTTTATTGACTTTTTGAAAAAAGCATGGACTAACCCCTTTGCTAATTTTGACCCCAAAAATTAAATGTTTCCAAAACCCATCGAAATATACATCAAAAGAAAGGTATTTAAAAACTCTATTCGCACGTGTAAGCAAAAATCTTCTACGTGGTCCGGTTCTCAAAATATTTACATCCAAAGTTCTATTCGGACCCAGTTTCAAAAACCAACCCAAAAATATGTTTGGATGGCGATATTTCTGCAATCGAGACTCGTAGATGGTTGAAAATTTCGAAATTGCGTATTAGTTTTTTAAGATCTTTCTAAAACTGAAAACCAAAAAATTTTACGACCTCTGGATCTCGAACTATCTGCATCCAAAGTGATTTTACCTTATTTCGAACCAATTTAATTAAAATTGTTCAAACGAAGTTGTTTGGATGGCGATATTTCCCCAATCAAGACTCGTAGATGGTTGAAAGTTCCAAAATTGCGTATTAGTTTTTTAAGATCTTTCTAAAACTGAAAACCAAAAAATTTTACGACCTCTGGATCTCGAACTATCTGCATCCAAAGTGATATTACCTTATTTCGAACCAATTTAATTAAAATTGTTCAAACGAAGTTGTTTGGATGGCGATATTTCCCCAATCAAGACTCGTAGGTGGTTGAAAATTCCAAAATTGCGTATTAGTTTTTTAAGATCTTTCTAAAACTGAAAACCAAAAAATTTTACGACCTCTGGATCTCGAACTATCTGCATCCAAAGTGATATTACCTTATTTCGAACCAATTTAATTAAAATTGTTCAAACGAAATTGTTTGGATGGCGATATTTCCGCAACCGAGACTCGTAAGTGGTTGCGGTTTTCAGCGCTGAATTGGAAATTCATAGACCTTTCCGTCAATGTAAAAATTTTAGCACATTTCGATAAATTAATTTTGATTGACTTTTTGAAAAAAGCATGGACTAACCCCTTTGCTAATTTTGACCCCAAAAATTAAATGTTTCCAAAACCCATCGAAATATACATCAAAAGAAAGGTATTTAAAAACTCTATTCGCACGTGTAAGCAAAAATCTTCTACGTGGTCCGGTTCTCAAAATATTTACATCCAAAGTTCTATTCGGACCCAGTTTCAAAAACCAACCCAAAAAAATGTTTGGATGGCGATATTTCTGCAATCGAGACTCGTAGATGGTTGAAAATTTCGAAATTGCGTATTAGTTTTTTAAGATCTTTCTAAAACTGAAAACCAAAAAATTTTACGACCTCTGGATCTCGAACTATCTGCATCCAAAGTGATATTACCTTATTTCGAACCAATTTAATTAAAATTGTTCAAACGAAGTTGTTTGGATGGCGATTTTTCCCCAATCAAGACTCGTAGATGGTTGAAAGTTCCAAAATTGCGTATTAGTTTTTTAAGATCTTTCTAAAACTGAAATCCAAAAAATTTTACGACCTCTGGATCTCGAACTATCTGCATCCAAAGTGATATTACCTTATTTCGAACCAATTTAATTAAAATTGTTCAAACGAAATTGTTTGGATGGCGATATTTCCGCAACCGAGACTCGTAAGTGGTTGCGGTTTTCAGCGCTGAATTGGAAATTCATAGACCTTTCCGTCAATGTAAAAATTTTAGCACATTTCGATAAATTAATTTTTATTGACTTTTTGAAAAAAGCATGGACTAACCCCTTTTTTGACCCCAAAAATTAAATGTTTCCAAAACCCATCGAAATATACATCAAAAGAAAGGTATTTAAAAACTCTATTCGCACGTGTAAGCAAAAATCTTCTACGTGGTCCGGTTCTCAAAATATTTACATCCAAAGTTCTATTCGGACCCAGTTTCAAAAACCAACCCAAAAAAATGTTTGGATGGCGATATTTCTGCAATCGAGACTCGTAGATGGTTGAAAATTTCAAAATTGCGTATTAGTTTTTTAAGATCTTTCTAAAACTGAAAACCAAAAAATTTTACGACCTCTGGATCTCGAACTATCTGCATCCAAAGTGATATTACATTATTTCGAACCAATTTAATTAAAATTGTTCAAACGAAGTTGTTTGGATGGCGATATTTCCCCAATCAAGACTCGTAGATGGTTGAAAGTTCCAAAATTGCGTATTAGTTTTTTAAGATCTTTCTAAAACTGAAAACCAAAAAATTTTACGACCTCTGGATCTCGAACTATCTGCATCCAAAGTGATATTACCTTATTTCGAACCAATTTAATTAAAATTGTTCAAACGAAATTGTTTGGATGGCGATATTTCCGCAACCGAGACTCGTAAGTGGTTGCGGTTTTCAGCGCTGAATTGGAAATTCATAGACCTTTCCGTCAATGTAAAAATTTTAGCACATTTCGATAAATCAATTTTTATTGACTTTTTGAAAAAACATGGACTAACCCCTTTGCTAATTTTGACCCCAAAAATTAAATGTTTCCAAAACCCATCGAAATATACATCAAAAGAAAGGTATTTAAAAACTCTATTCGCACGTGTAAGCAAAAATCTTCTACGTGGTCCGGTTCTCAAAATATTTACATCCAAAGTTCTATTCGGACCCAGTTTCAAAAACCAACCCAAAAATATGTTTGGATGGCGATATTTCTGCAATCGAGACTCGTAGATGGTTGAAAATTTCGAAATTGCGTATTAGTTTTTTAAGATCTTTCTAAAACTGAAAACCAAAAAATTTTACGACCTCTGGATCTCGAACTATCTGCATCCAAAGTGATATTACCTTATTTCGAACCAATTTAATTAAAATTGTTCAAACGAAGTTGTTTGGATGGCGATATTTCCCCAATCAAGACTCGTAGATGGTTGAAAGTTCCAAAATTGCGTATTAGTTTTTTAAAATCTTTCTAAAACTGAAAACCAAAAAATTTTACGACCTCTGGATCTCGAACTATCTGCATCCAAAGTGATATTACCTTATTTCGAACCAATTTAATTAAAATTGTTCAAACGAAGTTGTTTGGATGGCGATATTTCCCCAATCAAGACTCGTAGGTGGTTGAAAGTTCCAAAATTGCGTATTAGTTTTTTAAGATCTTTCTAAAACTGAAAACCAAAAAATTTTACGACCTCTGGATCTCGAACTATCTGCATCCAAAGTAATATTACCTTATTTCGAACCAATTTAATTAAAATTGTTCAAACGAAATTGTTTGGATGGCGATATTTCCGCAACCGAGACTCGTAAGTGGTTGCGGTTTTCAGCGCTGAATTGGAAATTCATAGACCTTTCCGTCAATGTAAAAATTTTAGCACATTTCGATAAATCAATTTTTATTGACTTTTTGAAAAAAGCATGGACTAACCCCTTTGCTAATTTTGACCCCAAAAATTAAATGTTTCCAAAACCCATCGAAATATACATCAAAAGAAAGGTATTTAAAAACTCTATTCGCATGTGTAAGCAAAAATCTTCTACGTGGTCCGGTTCTCAAAATATTTACATCCAAAGTTATATTTGGACCCAGTTTCAAAAACCAACCCAAAAAAATGTTTGGATGGCGATATTTCTGCAATCGAGACTCGTAGATGGTTGAAAATTTCAAAATTGCGTATTAGTTTTTTAAGATCTTTCTAAAACTGAAAACCAAAAAATTTTACGACCTCTGGATCTCGAACTATCTGCATCCAAAGTGATATTACATTATTTCGAACCAATTTAATTAAAATTGTTCAAACGAAGTTGTTTGGATGGCGATATTTCCCCAATCAAGACTCGTAGATGGTTGAAAGTTCCAAAATTGCGTATTAGTTTTTTAAGATCTTTCTAAAACTGAAAACCAAAAAATTTTACGACCTCTGGATCTCGAACTATCTGCATCCAAAGTGATATTACCTTATTTCGAACCAATTTAATTAAAATTGTTCAAACGAAATTGTTTGGATGGCGATATTTCCGCAACCGAGACTCGTAAGTGGTTGCGGTTTTCAGCGCTGAATTGGAAATTCATAGACCTTTCCGTCAATGTAAAAATTTTAGCACATTTCGATAAATCAATTTTTATTGACTTTTTGAAAAAACATGGACTAACCCCTTTGCTAATTTTGACCCCAAAAATTAAATGTTTCCAAAACCCATCGAAATATACATCAAAAGAAAGGTATTTAAAAACTCTATTCGCACGTGTAAGCAAAAATCTTCTACGTGGTCCGGTTCTCAAAATATTTACATCCAAAGTTCTATTCGGACCCAGTTTCAAAAACCAACCCAAAAATATGTTTGGATGGCGATATTTCTGCAATCGAGACTCGTAGATGGTTGAAAATTTCGAAATTGCGTATTAGTTTTTTAAGATCTTTCTAAAACTGAAAACCAAAAAATTTTACGACCTCTGGATCTCGAACTATCTGCATCCAAAGTGATATTACCTTATTTCGAACCAATTTAATTAAAATTGTTCAAACGAAGTTGTTTGGATGGCGATATTTCCCCAATCAAGACTCGTAGATGGTTGAAAGTTCCAAAATTGCGTATTAGTTTTTTAAGATCTTTCTAAAACTGAAAACCAAAAAATTTTACGACCTCTGGATCTCGAACTATCTGCATCCAAAGTGATATTACCTTATTTCGAACCAATTTAATTAAAATTGTTCAAACGAAGTTGTTTGGATGGCGATATTTCCCCAATCAAGACTCGTAGGTGGTTGAAAGTTCCAAAATTGCGTATTAGTTTTTTAAGATCTTTCTAAAACTGAAAACCAAAAAATTTTACGACCTCTGGATCTCGAACTATCTGCATCCAAAGTGATATTACCTTATTTCGAACCAATTTAATTAAAATTGTTCAAACGAAGTTGTTTGGATGGCGATATTTCCCCAATCAAGACTCGTAGGTGGTTGAAAATTCCAAAATTGCGTATTAGTTTTTTAAGATCTTTCTAAAACTGAAAACCAAAAAATTTTACGACCTCTGGATCTCGAACTATCTGCATCCAAAGTGATATTACCTTATTTCGAACCAATTTAATTAAAATTGTTCAAACGAAATTGTTTGGATGGCGATATTTCCGCAACCGAGACTCGTAAGTGGTTGCGGTTTTCAGCGCTGAATTGGAAATTCATAGACCTTTCCGTCAATGTAAAAATTTTAGCACATTTCGATAAATTAATTTTGATTGACTTTTTGAAAAAAGCATGGACTAACCCCTTTGCTAATTTTGACCCCAAAAATTAAATGTTTCCAAAACCCATCGAAATATACATCAAAAGAAAGGTATTTAAAAACTCTATTCGCACGTGTAAGCAAAAATCTTCTACGTGGTCCGGTTCTCAAAATATTTACATCCAAAGTTCTATTCGGACCCAGTTTCAAAAACCAACCCAAAAAAATGTTTGGATGGCGATATTTCTGCAATCGAGACTCGTAGATGGTTGAAAATTTCGAAATTGCGTATTAGTTTTTTAAGATCTTTCTAAAACTGAAAACCAAAAAATTTTACGACCTCTGGATCTCGAACTATCTGCATCCAAAGTGATATTACCTTATTTCGAACCAATTTAATTAAAATTGTTCAAACGAAGTTGTTTGGATGGCGATTTTTCCCCAATCAAGACTCGTAGGTGGTTGAAAGTTCCAAAATTGCGTATTAGTTTTTTAAGATCTTTCTAAAACTGAAAACCAAAAAATTTTACGACCTCTGGATCTCGAACTATCTGCATCCAAAGTGATATTACCTTATTTCGAACCAATTTAATTAAAATTGTTCAAACGAAGTTGTTTGGATGGCGATATTTCCCCAATCAAGACTCGTAGGTGGTTGAAAATTCCAAAATTGCGTATTAGTTTTTTAAGATCTTTCTAAAACTGAAAACCAAAAAATTTTACGACCTCTGGATCTCGAACTATCTGCATCCAAAGTGATATTACCTTATTTCGAACCAATTTAATTAAAATTGTTCAAACGAAGTTGTTTGGATGGCGATTTTTCCCCAATCAAGACTCGTAGGTGGTTGAAAGTTCCAAAATTGCGTATTAGTTTTTTAAGATCTTTCTAAAACTGAAAACCAAAAAATTTTACGACCTCTGGATCTCGAACTATCTGCATCCAAAGTGATATTACCTTATTTCGAACCAATTTAATTAAAATTGTTCAAACGAAGTTGTTTGGATGGCGATATTTCCCCAATCAAGACTCGTAGGTGGTTGAAAATTCCAAAATTGCGTATTAGTTTTTTAAGATCTTTCTAAAACTGAAAACCAAAAAATTTTACGACCTCTGGATCTCGAACTATCTGCATCCAAATTGATATTACCTTATTTCGAACCAATTTAATTAAAATTGTTCAAACGAAATTGTTTGGATGGCGATATTTCCGCAACCGAGACTCGTAAGTGGTTGCGGTTTTCAGCGCTGAATTGGAAATTCATAGACCTTTCCGTCAATGTAAAAATTTTAGCACATTTCGATAAATCAATTTTTATTGACTTTTTGAAAAAACATGGACTAACCCCTTTGCTAATTTTGACCCCAAAAATTAAATGTTTCCAAAACCCATCGAAATATACATCAAAAGAAAGGTATTTAAAAACTCTATTCGCACGTGTAAGCAAAAATCTTCTACGTGGTCCGGTTCTCAAAATATTTACATCCAAATTTCTATTCGGACCCAGTTTCAAAAACCAACCCAAAAAAATGTTTGGATGGCGATATTTCTGCAATCGAGACTCGTAGATGGTTGAAAATTTCAAAATTGCGTATTAGTTTTTGAAGATCTTTCTGAAACTGAAAACCAAAAAATTTTACGACCCCTGGATCTCGAACTATCTGCATCCAAAGTGATATTACCTTATTTCGAACCAATTTAATTAAAATTGTTCAAACGAAGTTGTTTGGATGGCGATATTTCCCCAATCAAGACTCGTAGATGGTTGAAAATTTCGAAATTGCGTATTAGTTTTTTAAGATCTTTCTAAAACTGAAAACCAAAAAATTTTACGACCTCTGGATCTCGAACTATCTGCATCCAAAGTGATATTACCTTATTTCGAACCAATTTAATTAAAATTGTTCAAACGAAGTTGTTTGGATGGCGATTTTTCCCCAATCAAGACTCGTAGGTGGTTGAAAGTTCCAAAATTGCGTATTAGTTTTTTAAGATCTTTCTAAAACTGAAAACCAAAAAATTTTACGACCTCTGGATCTCGAACTATCTGCATCCAAAGTGATATTACCTTATTTCGAACCAATTTAATTAAAATTGTTCAAACGAAGTTGTTTGGATGGCGATATTTCCCCAATCAAGACTCGTAGGTGGTTGAAAATTCCAAAATTGCGTATTAGTTTTTTAAGATCTTTCTAAAACTGAAAACCAAAAAATTTTACGACCTCTGGATCTCGAACTATCTGCATCCAAAGTGATATTACCTTATTTCGAACCGATTTAATTAAAATTGTTCAAACGAAGTTGTTTGGATGGCGATTTTTCCCCAATCAAGACTCGTAGGTGGTTGAAAGTTCCAAAATTGCGTATTAGTTTTTTAAGATCTTTCTAAAACTGAAAACCAAAAAATTTTACGACCTCTGGATCTCGAACTATCTGCATCCAAAGTGATATTACCTTATTTCGAACCAATTTAATTAAAATTGTTCAAACGAAATTGTTTGGATGGCGATATTTCCGCAACCGAGACTCGTAAGTGGTTGCGGTTTTCAGCGCTGAATTGGAAATTCATAGACCTTTCCGTCAATGTAAAAATTTTAGCACATTTCGATAAATTAATTTTTATTGACTTTTTGAAAAAAGCATGGACTAACCCCTTTGCTAATTTTGACCCCAAAAATTAAATGTTTCCAAAACCCATCGAAATATACATCAAAAGAAAGGTATTTAAAAACTCTATTCGCACGTGTAAGCAAAAATCTTCTACGTGGTCCGGTTCTCAAAATATTTACATCCAAAGTTCTATTCGGACCCAGTTTCAAAAACCAACCCAAAAAAATGTTTGGATGGCGATATTTCTGCAATCGAGACTCGTAGATGGTTGAAAATTTCGAAATTGCGTATTAGTTTTTTAAGATCTTTCTAAAACTGAAAACCAAAAAATTTTACGACCCCTGGATCTCGAACTATCTGCATCCAAAGTGATATTACCTTATTTCGAACCAATTAAATTAAAATTGTTCAAACGAAGTTGTTTGGATGGCGATTTTTCCCCAATCAAGACTCGTAGATGGTTGAAAGTTCCAAAATTGCGTATTAGTTTTTTAAGATCTTTCTAAAACTGAAATCCAAAAAATTTTACGACCTCTGGATCTCGAACTATCTGCATCCAAAGTGATATTACCTTATTTCGAACCAATTTAATTAAAATTGTTCAAACGAAGTTGTTTGGATGGCGATATTTCCCCAATCAAGACTCGTAGGTGGTTGAAAATTCCAAAATTGCGTATTAGTTTTTTAAGATCTTTCTAAAACTGAAAACCAAAAAATTTTACGACCTCTGGATCTCGAACTATCTGCATCCAAAGTGATATTACCTTATTTCGAACCAATTTAATTAAAATTGTTCAAACGAAATTGTTTGGATGGCGATATTTCCGCAACCGAGACTCGTAAGTGGTTGCGGTTTTCAGCGCTGAATTGGAAATTCATAGACCTTTCCGTCAATGTAAAAATTTTAGCACATTTCGATAAATTAATTTTTATTGACTTTTTGAAAAAAGCATGGACTAACCCCTTTGCTAATTTTGACCCCAAAAATTAAATGTTTCCAAAACCCATCGAAATATACATCAAAAGAAAGGTATTTAAAAACTCTATTCGCACGTGTAAGCAAAAATCTTCTACGTGGTCCGGTTCTCAAAATATTTACATCCAAAGTTCTATTCGGACCCAGTTTCAAAAACCAACCCAAAAATATGTTTGGATGGCGATATTTCTGCAATCGAGACTCGTAGATGGTTGAAAATTTCGAAATTGCGTATTAGTTTTTTAAGATCTTTCTAAAACTGAAAACCAAAAAATTTTACGACCTCTGGATCTCGAACTATCTGCATCCAAAGTGATATTACCTTATTTCGAACCAATTTAATTAAAATTGTTCAAACGAAGTTGTTTGGATGGCGATTTTTCCCCAATCAAGACTCGTAGATGGTTGAAAGTTCCAAAATTGCGTATTAGTATTTTAAGATCTTTCTAAAACTGCAATCCAAAAAATTTTGCGACCTCTGGATCTCGAACTATCTGCATCCAAAGTGATATTACCTTATTTCGAACCAATTTAATTAAAATTGTTCAAACGAAATTGTTTGGATGGCGATATTTCCGCAACCGAGACTCGTAAGTGGTTGCGGTTTTCAGCGCTGAATTGGAAATTCATAGACCTTTCCGTCAATGTAAAAATTTTAGCACATTTCGATAAATTAATTTTTATTGACTTTTTGAAAAAAGCATGGACTAACCCCTTTGCTAATTTTGACCCCAAAAATTAAATGTTTCCAAAACCCATCGAAATATACATCAAAAGAAAGGTATTTAAAAACTCTATTCGCACGTGTAAGCAAAAATCTTCTACGTGGTCCGGTTCTCAAAATATTTACATCCAAAGTTCTATTCGGACCCAGTTTCAAAAACCAACCCAAAAAAATGTTTGGATGGCGCTATTTCTGCAATCGAGACTCGTAGATGGTTGAAAATTTCAAAATTGCGTATTAGTTTTTTAAGATCTTTCTAAAACTGAAAACCAAAAAATTTTACGACCTCTGGATCTCGAACTATCTGCATCCAAAGTGATATTACCTTATTTCGAACCAATTTAATTAAAATTGTTCAAACGAAGTTGTTTGGATGGCGATTTTTCCCCAATCAAGACTCGTAGATGGTTGAAAGTTCCAAAATTGCGTATTAGTATTTTAAGATCTTTCTAAAACTGCAATCCAAAAAATTTTGCGACCTCTGGATCTCGAACTATCTGCATCCAAAGTGATATTACCTTATTTCGAACCAATTTAATTAAAATTGTTCAAACGAAATTGTTTGGATGGCGATATTTCCGCAACCGAGACTCGTAAGTGGTTGCGGTTTTCAGCGCTGAATTGGAAATTCATAGACCTTTCCGTCAATGTAAAAATTTTAGCACATTTCGATAAATTAATTTTTATTGACTTTTTGAAAAAAGCATGGACTAACCCCTTTGCTAATTTTGACCCCAAAAATTAAATGTTTCCAAAACCCATCGAAATATACATCAAAAGAAAGGTATTTAAAAACTCTATTCGCACGTGTAAGCAAAAATCTTCTACGTGGTCCGGTTCTCAAAATATTTACATCCAAAGTTCTATTCGGACCCAGTTTCAAAAACCAACCCAAAAAAATGTTTGGATGGCGCTATTTCTGCAATCGAGACTCGTAGATGGTTGAAAGTTCCAAAATTGCGTATTACCAAAAAATTTTACGACCTCTGGATCTCGAACTATCTGCATCCAAAGTGATATTACCTTATTTCGAACCAATTTAATTAAAATTGTTCAAACGAAGTTGTTTGGATGGCGATATTTCCCCAATCAAGACTCGTAGGTGGTTGAAAATTCCAAAATTGCGTATTAGTTTTTTAAGATCTTTCTAAAACTGAAAACCAAAAAATTTTACGACCTCTGGATCTCGAACTATCTGCATCCAAAGTGATATTACCTTATTTCGAACCAATTTAATTAAAATTGTTCAAACGAAATTGTTTGGATGGCGATATTTCCGCAACCGAGACTCGTAAGTGGTTGCGGTTTTCAGCGCTGAATTGGAAATTCATAGACCTTTCCGTCAATGTAAAAATTTTAGCACATTTCGATAAATCAATTTTTATTGACTTTTTGAAAAAAGCATGGACTAACCCCTTTGCTAATTTTGACCCCAAAAATTAAATGTTTCCAAAACCCATCGAAATATACATCAAAAGAAAGGTATTTAAAAACTCTATTCGCACGTGTAAGCAAAAATCTTCTACGTGGTCCGGTTCTCAAAATATTTACATCCAAAGTTCTATTCGGACCCAGTTTCAAAAACCAACCCAAAAAAATGTTTGGATGGCGATATTTCTGCAATCGAGACTCGTAGATGGTTGAAAATTTCGAAATTGCGTATTAGTTTTTTAAGATCTTTCTAAAACTGAAAACCAAAAAATTTTACGACCTCTGGATCTCGAACTATCTGCATCCAAAGTGATATTACCTTATTTCGAACCAATTTAATTAAAATTGTTCAAACGAAGTTGTTTGGATGGCGATATTTCCCCAATCAAGACTCGTAGGTGGTTGAAAATTCCAAAATTGCGTATTAGTTTTTTAAGATCTTTCTAAAACTGAAAACCAAAAAATTTTACGACCTCTGGATCTCGAACTATCTGCATCCAAAGTGATATTACCTTATTTCGAACCAATTTAATTAAAATTGTTCAAACGAAATTGTTTGGATGGCGATATTTCCGCAACCGAGACTCGTAAGTGGTTGCGGTTTTCAGCGCTGAATTGGAAATTCATAGACCTTTCCGTCAATGTAAAAATTTTAGCACATTTCGATAAATTAATTTTTATTGACTTTTTGAAAAAAGCATGGACTAACCCCTTTGCTAATTTTGACCCCAAAAATTAAATGTTTCCAAAACCCATCGAAATATACATCAAAAGAAAGGTATTTAAAAACTCTATTCGCACGTGTAAGCAAAAATCTTCTACGTGGTCCGGTTCTCAAAATATTTACATCCAAAGTTCTATTCGGACCCAGTTTCAAAAACCAACCCAAAAAAATGTTTGGATGGCGATATTTCTGCAATCGAGACTCGTAGATGGTTGAAAATTTCAAAATTGCGTATTAGTTTTTTAAGATCTTTCTAAAACTGAAAACCAAAAAATTTTACGACCTCTGGATCTCGAACTATCTGCATCCAAAGTGATATTACCTTATTTCGAACCAATTTAATTAAAATTGTTCAAACGAAATTGTTTGGATGGCGATATTTCCGCAACCGAGACTCGTAAGTGGTTGCGGTTTTCAGCGCTGAATTGGAAATTCATAGACCTTTCCGTCAATGTAAAAATTTTAGCACATTTCGATAAATTAATTTTTATTGACTTTTTGAAAAAAGCATGGACTAACCCCTTTGCTAATTTTGACCCAAAAAATTAAATGTTTCCAAAACCCATCGAAATATACATCAAAAGAAAGGTATTTAAAAACTCTATTCGCACGTGTAAGCAAAAATCTTCTACGTGGTCCGGTTCTCAAAATATTTACATCCAAAGTTCTATTCGGACCCAGTTTCAAAAACCAACCCAAAAAAATGTTTGGATGCCGATATTTCTGCAATCGAGACTCGTAGATGGTTGAAAATTTCAAAATTGCGTATTAGTTTTTTAAGATCTTTCTAAAACTGAAAACCAAAAAATTTTACGACCTCTGGATCTCGAACTATCTGCATCCAAAGTGATATTACCTTATTTCGAACCAATTTAATTAAAATTGTTCAAACGAAGTTGTTTGGATGGCGATATTTCCCCAATCAAGACTCGTAGATGGTTGAAAGTTCCAAAATTGCGTATTAGTTTTTTAAGATCTTTCTAAAACTGAAAACCAAAAAATTTTACGACCTCTGGATCTCGAACTATCTGCATCCAAAGTGATATTACCTTATTTCGAACCAATTTAATTAAAATTGTTCAAACGAAATTGTTTGGATGGCGATATTTCCGCAACCGAGACTCGTAAGTGGTTGCGGTTTTCAGCGCTGAATTGGAAATTCATAGACCTTTCCGTCAATGTAAAAATTTTAGCACATTTCGATAAATCAATTTTTATTGACTTTTTGAAAAAACATGGACTAACCCCTTTGCTAATTTTGACCCCAAAAATTAAATGTTTCCAAAACCCATCGAAATATACATCAAAAGAAAGGTATTTAAAAGCTCTATTCGCACGTGTAAGCAAAAATCTTCTACGTGGTCCGGTTCTCAAAATATTTACATCCAAAGTTCTATTCGGACCCAGTTTCAAAAACCAACCCAAAAAAATGTTTGGATGGCGATATTTCTGCAATCGAGACTCGTAGATGGTTGAAAATTTCAAAATTGCGTATTAGTTTTTTAAGATCTTTCTAAAACTGAAAACCAAAAAATTTTACGACCTCTGGATCTCGAACTATCTGCATCCAAAGTGATATTACCTTATTTCGAACCAATTTAATTAAAATTGTTCAAACGAAGTTGTTTGGATGGCGATATTTCCCCAATCAAGACTCGTAGATGGTTGAAAGTTCCAAAATTGCGTATTAGTTTTTAAGATCTTTCTAAAACTGAAAACCAAAAAATTTTACGACCTCTGGATCTCGAACTATCTGCATCCAAAGTGATATTACCTTATTTCGAACCAATTTAATTAAAATTGTTCAAACGAGGTTGTTTGGATGGCGATATTTCCCCAATCAAGACTCGTAGGTGGTTGAAAGTTCCAAAATTGCGTATTAGTTTTTTAAGATCTTTCTAAAACTGAAAACCAAAAAATTTTACGACCTCTGGATCTCGAACTATCTGCATCCAAAGTGATATTACCTTATTTCGAACCAATTTAATTAAAATTGTTCAAACGAAATTGTTTGGATGGCGACATTTCCGCAACCGAGACTCGTAAGTGGTTGCGGTTTTCAGCGCTGAATTGGAAATTCATAGACCTTTCCGTCAATGTAAAAATTTTAGCACATTTCGATAAATCAATTTTTATTGACTTTTTGAAAAAACATGGACTAACCCCTTTGCTAATTTTGACCCCAAAAATTAAATGTTTCCAAAACCCATCGAAATATACATCAAAAGAAAGGTATTTAAAAACTCTATTCGCACGTGTAAGCAAAAATCTTCTACGTGGTCCGGTTCTCAAAATATTTACATCCAAAGTTCTATTCGGACCCAGTTTCAAAAACCAACCCAAAAAAATGTTTGGATGGCGATATTTCTGCAATCGAGACTCGTAGATGGTTGAAAATTTCAAAATTGCGTATTAGTTTTTTAAGATCTTTCTAAAACTGAAAACCAAAAAATTTTACAACCTCTGGATCTCGAACTATCTGCATCCAAAGTGATATTACCTTATTTCGAACCAATTTAATTAAAATTGTTCAAACGAAGTTGTTTGGATGGCGATATTTCCCCAATCAAGACTCGTAGGTGGTTGAAAGTTCCAAAATTTCGTATTAGTTTTTTAAGATCTTTCTAAAACTGAAAACCAAAAAATTTTACGACCTCTGGATCTCGAACTATCTGCATCCAAAGTGATATTACCTTATTTCGAACCAATTTAATTAAAATTGTTCAAACGAAGTTGTTTGGATGGCGATATTTCCCCAATCAAGACTCGTAGATGGTTGAAAGTTCCAAAATTGCGTATTAGTTTTTTAAGATCTTTCTAAAACTGAAAACCAAAAAATTTTACGACCTCTGGATCTCGAACTATCTGCATCCAAAGTGATATTACCTTATTTCGAACCAATTTAATTAAAATTGTTCAAACGAAATTGTTTGGATGGCGATATTTCCCCAATCAAGACTCGTAGATGGTTGAAAGTTCCAAAATTGCGTATTAGTTTTTTAAGATCTTTCTAAAACTGAAAACCAAAAAATTTTACGACCTCTGGATCTCGAACTATCTGCATCCAAAGTGATATTACCTTATTTCGAACCAATTTAATTAAAATTGTTCAAACGAAATTGTTTGGATGGCGATATTTCCGCAACCGAGACTCGTAAGTGGTTGCGGTTTTCAGCGCTGAATTGGAAATTCATAGACCTTTCCGTCAATGTAAAAATTTTAGCACATTTCGATAAATCAATTTTTATTGACTTTTTGAAAAAAGCATGGACTAACCCCTTTGCTAATTTTGACCCCAAAAATTAAATGTTTCCAAAACCCATCGAAATATACATCAAAAGAAAGGTATTTAAAAACTCTATTCGCACGTGTAAGCAAAAATCTTCTACGTGGTCCGGTTCTCAAACTATTTACATCCAAAGTTCTATTCGGACCCAGTTTCAAAAACCAACCCAAAAAAATGTTTGGATGGCGATATTTCTGCAATCGAGACTCGTAGATGGTTGAAAATTTCGAAATTGCGTATTAGTTTTTTAAGATCTTTCTAACACTGAAAACCAAAAAATTTTACAACCTCTGGATCTCGAACTATCTGCATCCAAAGTGATATTACCTTATTTCGAACCAATTTAATTAAAATTGTTCAAACGAAGTTGTTTGGATGGCGATATTTCCCCAATCAAGACTCGTAGGTGGTTGAAAGTTCCAAAATTTCGTATTAGTTTTTTAAGATCTTTCTAAAACTGAAAACCAAAAAATTTTACGACCTCTGGATCTCGAACTATCTGCATCCAAAGTGATATTACCTTATTTCGAACCAATTTAATTAAAATTGTTCAAACGAAGTTGTTTGGATGGCGATATTTCCCCAATCAAGACTCGTAGATGGTTGAAAGTTCCAAAATTGCGTATTAGTTTTTTAAGATCTTTCTAAAACTGAAAACCAAAAAATTTTACGACCTCTGGATCTCGAACTATCTGCATCCAAAGTGATATTACCTTATTTCGAACCAATTTAATTAAAATTGTTCAAACGAAATTGTTTGGCGATATTTCCGCAACCGAGACTCGTAAGTGGTTGCGGTTTTCAGCGCTGAATTGGAAATTCATAACCTTTCCGTCAATGTAAAAATTTTAGCACATTTCGATAAATCAATTTTTATTGACTTTTTGAAAAAACATGGACTAACCCCTTTGCTAATTTTGACCCCAAAAATTAAATGTTTCCAAAACCCATCGAAATATACATCAAAAGAAAGGTATTTAAAAACTCTATTCGCACGTGTAAGCAAAAATCTTCTACGTGGTCCGGTTCTCAAACTATTTACATCCAAAGTTCTATTCGGACCCAGTTTCAAAAACCAACCCAAAAAAATGTTTGGATGGCGATATTTCTGCAATCGAGACTCGTAGATGGTTGAAAATTTCGAAATTGCGTATTAGTTTTTTAAGATCTTTCTAAAACTGAAAACCAAAAAATTTTACGACCTCTGGATCTCGAACTATCTGCATCCAAAGTGATATTACCTTATTTCGAACCAATTTAATTAAAATTGTTCAAACGAAGTTGTTTGGATGGCGATATTTCCCCAATCAAGACTCGTAGATGGTTGAAAGTTCCAAAATTGCATATTAGTTTTTTAAGATCTTTTTAAAACTGAGAACCAAAAAATTTTACGACCTCTGGATCTCGAACTATCTGCATCCAAAGTGATATTACCTTATTTCGAACCAATTTAATTAAAATTGTTCAAACGAAGTTGTTTGGATGGCGACATTTCCCCAATCAAGACTCGTAGATGGTTGAAAGTTCCAAAATTGCGTATTAGTTTTTAAGATCTTTCTAAAACTGAAAACCAAAAAATTTTACGACCTCTGGATCTCGAACTATCTGCATCCAAAGTGATATTACCTTATTTCGAACCAATTTAATTAAAATTGTTCAAACGAAGTTGTTTGGATGGCGATATTTCCCCAATCAAGACTCGTAGATGGTTGAAAGTTCCAAAATTGCGTATTAGTTTTTTAAGATCTTTTTAAAACTGAGAACCAAAAAATTTTACGACCTCTGGATCTCGAACTATCTGCATCCATAGTGATATTACCTTATTTCGAACCAATTTAATTAAAATTGTTCAAACGAAGTTGTTTGGATGGCGACATTTCCCCAATCAAGACTCGTAGATGGTTGAAAAATCCAAAATTGCGTATTAGTTTTTAAGATCTTTCTAAAACTGAAAACCAAAAAATTTTACGACCTCTGGATCTCGAACTATCTGCATCCAAAGTGATATTACCTTATTTCGAACCAATTTAATTAAAATTGTTCAAACGAAGTTGTTTGGATGGCGATATTTTCCCAATCAAGACTCGTAGGTGGTTAAAAAATTCCAAAATTGCGTATTAGTTTTCTAAGATCTTTCTAAAACTGAAAACCAAAAAATTTTACGACCTCTGGATCTCGAACTATCTGCATCCAAAGTGATATTACCTTATTTCGAACCAATTTAATTAAAATTGTTCAAACGAAGTTGTTTGGATGGCGATATTTTCCCAATCAAGACTCGTAGGTGGTTAAAAAATTCCAAAATTGCGTATTAGTTTTCTAAGATCTTTCTAAAACTGAAAACCAAAAAATTTTACGACCTCTGGATCTCGAACTATCTGCATCCAAAGTGATATTACCTTATTTCGAACTAATTTAATTAAAATTGTTCAAACGAAATTGTTTGGATGGCGATATTTCCGCAACCGAGACTCGTAAGTGGTTGCGGTTTTCAGCGCTGAATTGGAAATTCATAGACCTTTCCGTCAAAAATTTTAGCACATTTCGATAAATTAATTTTTATTGACTTTTTGAAAAAAGCATGGACTAACCCCTTTGCTAATTTTGACCCCAAAAATTAAATGTTTCCAAAACCCATCGAAATATACATCAAAAGAAAGGTATTTAAAAACTCTATTCGCACGTGTAAGCAAAAATCTTCTACGTGGTCCGGTTCTCAAAATATTTACATCCAAAGTTCTATTCGGACCCAGTTTCAAAAACCAACCCAAAAAATGTTTGGATGGCGATATTTCTGCAATCGAGACTCGTAGATGGTTGAAAATTTCAAAATTGCGTATTAGTTTTTTAAGATCTTTCTAAAACTGAAAACCAAAAAATTTTACGACCTCTGGATCTCGAACTATCTGCATCCAAAGTGATATTACCTTATTTCGAACCAATTTAATTAAAATTGTTCAAACGAAGTTGTTTGGATGGCGATATTTCCCCAATCAAGACTCGTAGATGGTTGAAAGTTCCAAAATTGCGTATTAGTTTTTTAAGATCTTTCTAAAACTGAAAACCAAAAAATTTTACGACCTCTGGATCTCGAACTATCTGCATCCAAAGTGATATTACCTTATTTCGAACCAATTTAATTAAAATTGTTCAAACGAGGTTGTTTGGATGGCGATATTTCCCCAATCAAGACTCGTAGGTGGTTGAAAGTTCCAAAATTGCGTATTAGTTTTTTAAGATCTTTCTAAAACTGAAAACCAAAAAATTTTACGACCTCTGGATCTCGAACTATCTGCATCCAAAGTGATATTACCTTATTTCGAACCAATTTAATTAAAATTGTTCAAACGAAATTGTTTGGATGGCGACATTTCCGCAACCGAGACTCGTAAGTGGTTGCGGTTTTCAGCGCTGAATTGGAAATTCATAGACCTTTCCGTCAATGTAAAAATTTTAGCACATTTCGATAAATCAATTTTTATTGACTTTTTGAAAAAACATGGACTAACCCCTTTGCTAATTTTGACCCCAAAAATTAAATGTTTCCAAAACCCATCGAAATATACATCAAAAGAAAGGTATTTAAAAACTCTATTCGCACGTGTAAGCAAAAATCTTCTACGTGGTCCGGTTCTCAAAATATTTACATCCAAAGTTCTATTCGGACCCAGTTTCAAAAACCAACCCAAAAAAATGTTTGGATGGCGATATTTCTGCAATCGAGACTCGTAGATGGTTGAAAATTTCAAAATTGCGTATTAGTTTTTTAAGATCTTTCTAAAACTGAAAACCAAAAAATTTTACGACCTCTGGATCTCGAACTATCTGCATCCAAAGTGATATTACCTTATTTCGAACCAATTTAATTAAAATTGTTCAAACGAAATTGTTTGGATGGCGATATTTCCCCAATCAAGACTCGTAGATGGTTGAAAGTTCCAAAATTGCGTATTAGTTTTTTAAGATCTTTCTAAAACTGAAAACCAAAAAATTTTACGACCTCTGGATCTCGAACTATCTGCATCCAAAGTGATATTACCTTATTTCGAACCAATTTAATTAAAATTGTTCAAACGAAATTGTTTGGATGGCGATATTTCCGCAACCGAGACTCGTAAGTGGTTGCGGTTTTCAGCGCTGAATTGGAAATTCATAGACCTTTCCGTCAATGTAAAAAATTTAGCACATTTCGATAAATCAATTTTTATTGACTTTTTGAAAAAAGCATGGACTAACCCCTTTGCTAATTTTGACCCCAAAAATTAAATGTTTCCAAAACCCATCGAAATATACATCAAAAGAAAGGTATTTAAAAACTCTATTCGCACGTGTAAGCAAAAATCTTCTACGTGGTCCGGTTCTCAAACTATTTACATCCAAAGTTCTATTCGGACCCAGTTTCAAAAACCAACCCAAAAAAATGTTTGGATGGCGATATTTCTGCAATCGAGACTCGTAGATGGTTGAAAATTTCGAAATTGCGTATTAGTTTTTTAAGATCTTTCTAAAACTGAAAACCAAAAAATTTTACGACCTCTGGATCTCGAACTATCTGCATCCAAAGTGATATTACCTTATTTCGAACCAATTTAATTAAAATTGTTCAAACGAAGTTGTTTGGATGGCGATATTTCCCCAATCAAGACTCGTAGATGGTTGAAAGTTCCAAAATTGCATATTAGTTTTTTAAGATCTTTTTAAAACTGAGAACCAAAAAATTTTACGACCTCTGGATCTCGAACTATCTGCATCCAAAGTGATATTACCTTATTTCGAACCAATTTAATTAAAATTGTTCAAACGAAGTTGTTTGGATGGCGACATTTCCCCAATCAAGACTCGTAGATGGTTGAAAAATCCAAAATTGCGTATTAGTTTTTAAGATCTTTCTAAAACTGAAAACCAAAAAATTTTACGACCTCTGGATCTCGAACTATCTGCATCCAAAGTGATATTACCTTATTTCGAACCAATTTAATTAAAATTGTTCAAACGAAGTTGTTTGGATGGCGATATTTTTCCAATCAAGACTCGTAGGTGGTTAAAAAATTCCAAAATTGCGTATTAGTTTTCTAAGATCTTTCTAAAACTGAAAACCAAAAAATTTTACGACCTCTGGATCTCGAACTATCTGCATCCAAAGTGATATTACCTTATTTCGAACCAATTTAATTAAAATTGTTCAAACGAAGTTGTTTGGATGGCGATATTTTCCCAATCAAGACTCGTAGGTGGTTAAAAAATTCCAAAATTGCGTATTAGTTTTCTAAGATCTTTCTAAAACTGAAAACCAAAAAATTTTACGACCTCTGGATCTCGAACTATCTGCATCCAAAGTGATATTACCTTATTTCGAACTAATTTAATTAAAATTGTTCAAACGAAATTGTTTGGATGGCGATATTTCCGCAACCGAGACTCGTAAGTGGTTGCGGTTTTCAGCGCTGAATTGGAAATTCATAGACCTTTCCGTCAAAAATTTTAGCACATTTCGATAAATTAATTTTTATTGACTTTTTGAAAAAAGCATGGACTAACCCCTTTGCTAATTTTGACCCCAAAAATTAAATGTTTCCAAAACCCATCGAAATATACATCAAAAGAAAGGTATTTAAAAACTCTATTCGCACGTGTAAGCAAAAATCTTCTACGTGGTCCGGTTCTCAAAATATTTACATCCAAATTTCTATTCGGACCCAGTTTCAAAAACCAACCCAAAAAATGTTTGGATGGCGATATTTCTGCAATCGAGACTCGTAGATGGTTGAAAATTTCAAAATTGCGTATTAGTTTTTTAAGATCTTTCTAAAACTGAAAACCAAAAAATTTTACGACCTCTGGATCTCGAACTATCTGCATCCAAAGTGATATTACCTTATTTCGAACCAATTTAATTAAAATTGTTCAAACGAAGTTGTTTGGATGGCGATATTTCCCCAATCAAGACTCGTAGATGGTTGAAAGTTCCAAAATTGCATATTAGTTTTTTAAGATCTTTTTAAAACTGAGAACCAAAAAATTTTACGACCTCTGGATCTCGAACTATCTGCATCCAAAGTGATATGACCTTATTTCGAACCAATTTAATTAAAATTGTTCAAACGAAGTTGTTTGGATGGCGACATTTCCCCAATCAAGACTCGTAGATGGTTGAAAGTTCCAAAATTGCGTATTAGTTTTTAAGATCTTTCTAAAACTGAAAACCAAAAAATTTTACGACCTCTGGATCTCGAACTATCTGCATCCAAAGTGATATTACCTTATTTCGAACCAATTTAATTAAAATTGTTCAAACGAAGTTGTTTGGATGGCGATATTTTCCCAATCAAGACTCGTAGGTGGTTAAAAAATTCCAAAATTGCGTATTAGTTTTCTAAGATCTTTCTAAAACTGAAAACCAAAAAATTTTACGACCTCTGGATCTCGAACTATCTGCATCCAAAGTGATATTACCTTATTTCGAACCAATTTAATTAAAATTGTTCAAACGAAGTTGTTTGGATGGCGATATTTTCCCAATCAAGACTCGTAGGTGGTTAAAAAATTCCAAAATTGCGTATTAGTTTTTTAAGATCTTTCTAAAACTGAAAACCAAAAAATTTTACGACCTCTGGATCTCGAACTATCTGCATCCAAAGTGATACTACCTTATTTCGAACCAATTTAATTAAAATTGTTCAAACGAAGTTGTTTGGATGGCGATATTTTCCCAATCAAGACTCGTAGGTGGTTAAAAAATTCCAAAATTGCGTATTAGTTTTTTAAGATCTTTCTAAAACTGAAAACCAAAAAATTTTACGACCTCTGGATCTCGAACTATCTGCATCCAAAGTGATATTACCTTATTTCGAACCAATTTAATTAAAATTGTTCAAACGAAGTTGTTTGGATGGCGATATTTTCCCAATCAAGACTCGTAGGTGGTTAAAAAATTCCAAAATTGCGTATTAGTTTTCTAAGATCTTTCTAAAACTGAAAACCAAAAAATTTTACGACCTCTGGATCTCGAACTATCTGCATCCAAAGTGATATTACCTTATTTCGAACCAATTTAATTAAAATTGTTCAAACGAAGTTGTTTGGATGGCGATATTTTCCCAATCAAGACTCGTAGGTGGTTAAAAAATTCCAAAATTGCGTATTAGTTTTTTAAGATCTTTCTAAAACTGAAAACCAAAAAATTTTACGACCTCTGGATCTCGAACTATCTGCATCCAAAGTGATATTACCTTATTTCGAACCAATTTTATTAAAATTGTTCAAACGAAGTTGTTTGGATGGCGATATTTCCCCAACCGAGACTCGTATATGGTTGCGGTTTTCAATAATATTTTAATATTGGAAAGATCTGTTAATATATATTATTTAGTACTGTAATTCATAAGCACATGCGAGGCTTGCTTTTGTAAAAATTTCCATCCACACACTCTTGTAGAGTTGGATCGAAATGAAATATTACTTTTTCTCATAGGAAGCTAACACCTAACCAGACTTTCCAAGATTTACTTATCTAATCAACAAATCTATGTTCCCTTCTTGAAATCACTGATTTTTTATTCTTTCTCCCTCTACATTCGACTGCAAATGTAATACGACCGTAAAACAAATGCTTTACAGCCAGGTTCTACATTTCACTTTCACTCGAAATAGAATTGAAATCAATTGAAATTAGATTGACTTCAATTTCATTTCGAGCGAAAGTGAAATGTAGAAGCTGGCTGTTAGTCTTTAGAAAACGAGTCGAAGAAACGAACAAAATGATCAAGTTAATCGGAAAAATAATCCATTTTTATAAAAGAAACTTTCTAATTAAAATTTATTTCAATCAAAAAATTACAGTTTTAATAATTAAAAAAATGTGTACATAATATCAAATATTTAATTTTTTTTCAATTCAAATTTTTGTGGGCAAACTTTTTTATCTATTTATAACAGTTTTAACTCTTATCCTATTTAAAATATTTGTCTCCGATATTAAAAATATTAGAAGGCATACATAATATAACGAATTTGGCATAATATTCATTGTAGAAAAAATTTAACAATTTATTTTTAAGCCTCCTTTTCAGCCAAATCCAGTTCACCATTCTCATTGGCTTTCTCAAGTCGTTTCATCTCAAGACGTTTCTTTCTACGCATCCTCAAGTTAATACACAATCTGACTGTACAAAAATACACCAACTCAACAATACTCAGAGTCGAAACACCCATAAAGAGTCCCAATAAACCACCACAATTGGCAAGAAAATCCGTTGTACCATATAATTCTGAACGTTTCGAGGTTAGAAATTGGGCTTCTTTAAAGAAAATTGACAATCTTGACATTTGAGTTCTGGAATACGTAAAAATAGGTATTAAGTAAAAAAAAATATTATAAATAATTTTCAATCTATAAAGTACCCGGCATTATCCTTCAAATACGATTCTTCCTTGTATGCCCGAAATTGCGAGGCATAATCGTAATCAGCTTGTGATATTTCAGCTTCATAGGCAATGGAAGTACAAGCTGGCAGGCAATTACATTCGGTAGCACCTCGGAAATTCTCGGCAGATGTTTTTAAACCCTGTTTGAATTCCTTAAGGAGAAGAGAGTCTTCGGCTTTGTTGACACAAAATAAACTGGCAGCTCCACAAACTGGCATCTCAGCTGTTCCTAAAAATGATCGACAAGAACTGTCGTTCAGAATATTCGGCATTAACTCATTTACATACTTGGCATAGAGAACTTAACGCAATCACATTCTTTCAAAGTAAAATTCGATAGACATTCCAATTCACAGTTGCTCTGGGTATAGACTTTAAAAAACCTCAAATATCTCTCCTTTTGGAAATAGCACTGTCGTCTGCAAGAATGAGAAGGCTTTAAAGACCGAAAAGTACGGAATAGAATAGTTTGTGATAAGACTTACCTCATCGGTTCATAGTGCTTCAGTCCATCTGAAGTAGTGATGATCTTCGGCTTGATTGATATGAGAACCTCCTGGTCGAATGGAATTCTAAAATACTGCTGTGACACCTGAGGTACCTCTCCCGGGGTATGCAATAAAATCTTAAAACCCTGAACAGGACCTCGGCACAGTTGATCGAGATCATCCTGCATACCCTTAAGCACCAAAAACAGTCCAGCCCTAGCTCCAGCTCCCAACACCCGATATGGAAACGTTTCTGGTCCAGCCTCCTCGTTATAGCCATCTTCGAGATTCCATTCTACCGTTTCATTGTAGTCCCCGCCAAAGATAAAATCCTGAACAAGACTGAGAAAGATTATATTCTTCAACTAAAATCATTCTCCCTTTTCTCAACTTACGCCTCCTCCCGATAGATGTCCTTCGGATCGAATGCATTAAAACTATAACACACTCCTTCTTCGGTGATCATTTTACGAAACTTATCACAATAACTATCGAAATTTCTCCATTTGCAAAAGAAATACGTCTCATTAAATACCAAATTGGTTTCTTCCAAGGCACCTATCAATTCCGATCCGTTAGCGATCTTATTGCCATAATTAAAACCACCCAATAAATGATATAAGCAAACTTGTGAAATAGCTTCTAGATAATAATCCCTGTGGAAATAGAAAGCGGCAATGAAAAAAATTAAGACTTAGGTATGATAAGTTTAATTCTTTACTCTTTTTCCGTCATATTTTCAGCTTTCCCTTCAGCTAACTTCCAGAACATGTCAGTGAAGTTGAAGATTTCACGTCTTGTTTTTGTCTCTGGGCATACAGTTACCGAGGGAAATGGTATCTGCCAAACAGGCGTTGATTTCTCAGCAAAACTCACAATCACCGGATTGTTATTCCATTTTTCCCACACATTCATTGTCAAAGTGGCACAGATGAAGATTGATGAACAGAAGACAATGGTCCAAAATAATCTGTGAATTATAAGATTTTTGACCTTAAAATATTTTAAAGACAAGGTGTTTTTTTATTAAATTGAAATTAAACCCCAGGAAATAAATTCCCGAAACTAAACTTGAAATAAGGCCACAAAATTAAGGTAGTATTACGTAATCTTGCGAATAAGTTCCAATATTTTTTTTTTCAATTTTCTAGAAATTTTTCATCATTTTGTTCTGATACAAAAATGTATCCAAACTGTTCTGAAAATTTAAATAATATTTCATAACAATTTTTTGTTTTAATTTTAAATATCTGAAAATTAATTTTTTTATGATTTTTTTTTTAATTTTTGATCGAATATTTAATTTGACAGATGACAGCTGTCAAACAAGTGTTATTTCAAATTCTAAGTAAGATTTACAATTTTGTATCCAATGCCAAAAAGCTCAATTTAGTGAATACAAAATTGGTTGAGTTGGAAAATTATTTAAAATGTTTAGTAAATAGTTGTTATTGAAATGTTCCGTTACAGCTCTCAACTATCAAAGTTATTTTTCTGACATCAAATTTAAGTATCTATACTGAAGTAACCAGGAAAACTAATAAAAAAATATAAAACATTATTTTAAATTAAGCTTTATTTTAATTTTAAGCTTTAAAGTCAATTCGCTGACCTAAAAATTGGATGGCAACTTTCAAGTGCCAAAATTGTTAAATTTTTTATCAAATCATATTCAATGAAAAAATACCAAAGCAAAATTACAACAGTTGATTGTAAATCTTTAGCAACATTCCTCAGGATTTTGGGAATTCTTTTATAAATTTGGAACATAAATCTAACTACATACATACATTTGAATCACTTTCATAGACAAACAATGAAGACTATATTAACATTTTAGACATAAATTTGAAGAAATTCCTGACTTAGACAATGCTTTTTTTTTAAACTTTAAAATATGCTTTTTTTAACTTTAAAATTTTGTACCATATTTTGGTCTAAATTTTGTATTACACTATTTTTAAACAGGCTAAACATACAAGGTGACGCAAAAGTTATCACCCTATCGGAGGATTTTCTAATCTTTTTTTCTAATTTTTAAAAATTATTATAATTAGCCGTTTATGTAAAAGATAATTAATTCATGTTTTTTTTAAATATAACTTTGTGAACACTTTTTTAACTTCCCACCGATACGATTTTTTTTTCTACCTACACTTATGAACGAGAAAAAAAATAATGTTTAAAAATTGGTTTATTTTTTCCCCACTGTTCAGCTCATATTATATTATTTTGATTTTTTCAACTGGTTCACTCAAATACTTTTTAACTTTGTAAAGTGAAATACAATTAATGTACGTATAAGTCTATAGCCTTAAGTAAAAATTCTTTTTTCAACAAAAAATTGTGAAACACCCTGTATAGCTATTTTTTTTTTTAATCACCAGCTTGATAGCCTCGGAAATTCCCTTTAAGATAAAAAAATTGTTAAGATATTTATATTTATTAGTTTAAGAGTTATGATTTTAGCAACCAAAAAAGTCGAAAAGGGCCACTGTGCGGTGGTGTGGTGGTGGTGGTAGACTGTCTGTGCAGTGTCGTACGAATTTGTTCCGCGTTCTGGCTTATTACTTAATAAAAAATTATTTTAATTTTGAGTAATGGTTGGTGCGTTGTACTGTTACGCCGAAGGTCTTGGATTCGATTCCCAGCTTATGCCACCTAAAAACAGAATTTTTTTCACGGGTTACTGCCTCTTGCAAGGAATTGACAAATCCTCCAAAAGTATATTAGGTATCTTGCCATGAAAAAGTGATTCTAACCCTAGCCGTTCGGATTCGGCAGAAAATTGTAGGTCCCCTCTATTCCTGCCAATAACACGCACACAGGAATGGTTGAGAGTTGTAAGTCCACTAGGCCCTGGTTCTATACGATACGAGCTGTCCGCGCCGACTAATTTATTTATTTTTTATATTCACACCATAACTATAGAGAATACAAAAAATAAGGCCTTGTCAAAGCTTTCTACACACGGTTGAAAGAAACTTGATAGTTTTGGAGCTTTTACGATAATATTATAGCTTAAGCTATTTTTATTTACACAAATTGAAGCTTAGGCTGGGAAAATAAGCTAAAACTGAAAAAATTCAGCGTTAGCTATTTTAAAATAGCTATTACTAGAAGACATTTTATTTTCTAGCTTAAGCTTATTTTTATTCACCAAAAACCTAGTATTTACTTAAAAATCTAAGTTTTAGCTGTAGCTTTTTTATTTCTTTACAAGACCCATTGCCTGTACTATTTATTACACAGACACATGGTGTTTTTTGTCTGCGAAATTAAATTTTTTCTATTTTCTGTACGAGAACCAAATAATTGTGACGTCATTACACAACGAGACGAGCCATGAATTTAGCATATCTTCTGTTGTGTTTATTATAAATCATTATCATTTGTTATGTATATTTTGTTGTATGCAGTTAACTATTTTACTGTTTATAAAATGTATGCAGCTTTTGTTGATGCCTATTGAATTACCTACATTATAAAAATTCTGAACTAGCATTTAATTTGTGGATCGCCTCATAATAATTCTTCGTATTGCGTGACTTTTTTTTTATTGCAAGTCATCTATCAAGTTAACAAGATATCATCAAATTTCAAATTATTAACGAAGTTCATATGAATGTGCCTACATATATTTAAAGTAGATAAAAAAGGTAATAAAATTAGCTTTTGAAAAATCTATATCCTAGTAATTTGTTGTTTTCTGGTTCTCATAATATTTCTTTCCATATATTGATTTTTCTGTATTTTTATCCAACCTTCAAAAAGTGTTTGGATGCAGGGCCATTTTTACCATAAGGACTGAAGGGACTTAAATTCCGGGCGGCAAATTTTGGAAAGCCCACATTTTTAACAAAGCTTTTTAGAAAGTTTCAGTACATTATTAATATTTAAACAAAAACCAACAATGCCAACATTTTTTGATCTTTTCTTTTCATTTCCGAATAGGTATTTAGACCGCATTGAAAATATTCTCATTTTCATACTCGTCTCAAATACTACAGGAAAAAGTAATTTTTCTTAAAACGCATTGAAAATTATACCTATGCAGTTATTTGAGTCAATATGTAAGCTCAAGAGCTTTTATTGGAATTAAAAATGACATCACGAAAACTATCGACGTTGATTTCCCTGTTTAAAAAAAAGCCGTGAGTAATATTGGGAAAAATACGTTATTCCTAAAAACCAAAATCTCAATCGAATAAAAAAATGTATTCCTTCCAAGAAGACAAAATCTTCGTGGGGAAAGGCGCCCTATCATTACTTATTCTATAAAGAGGAAGCAATATAAAACCGATTTACGTGAAACATATTTTATAAAATTCTTTATATTTATAAGATTGTTTAAGACTATTTTTTGTTTTTCTAATTTGTATATTTAATCAGAATATTATTTTTTTTTTATTTTTGTCAACTTTTTCTTTGAGGCTAGCGATTGTTTCATAAAGTCAATATTTAAACGAAAATGTTAAGCCCTAAATCTTTTCTTAATTAGACAAACAAGCTGAGAAATTATGTAATTAAACAAATTTTAAAATTACACCTTTTTGTATTTTTTAATCTAGAAATTGGTTTTATGCACAATCAAAAATGAGCCGAGTGAAAGGCTGAAGATGAAAAGAAAAAATATTGAAGTTGAGTAGTTTTTGGATTTAGGTACTCTTCCTCCGACATTTTTTTCCTTTTTTGATAAACTTCCTGATTCCACTCAGTTGTTGGCTCTTTTTATATAACAGCGTTGCGCAATAGTAGGTAAGGTACGTAACGTATTTCTTTTTTTTTTCTGCATACCTGATGAAGAATAATTATGAGGACAATCATGTTTAAAAGAAAATTTAACGGGAAATAGCAATCGAACATGGCATTACGATAAAGAAAAGAAAAAAAGGGGATGTAAAAAATCTGTTCGTGGGATTTTGTTTATACCTGAGTTTAGTTTAGGGATTTTCTTTTTGGTATTATGGCTTTTGACAAACATCTCTAACCCAAAACAAAAAAAAAAACCTGATACTCTTTTTTATTTTGTATTATTTTTTTGACAATTTTAGATATGTAATCATTCAAATCATGTTTTGATTGTTGCGGCAACTTGACAACCTAACATTTTTTTTTAACGGTGACCAAAAAAAAAATTTAGGGGCGGCAAAACAAAAATTGTGCAGAGCAGCAAATTATGTAAAAATGACGTATGTTAAGTTGGCATAATAATAACGGGACCTTAACAGGAATTTGCTGTTTTTTTTTGCATTTTTTTTAAATTCTATTCCGGATTTTGCAGTTCACCAAAATCACTTCACTGTGAAGTTAGAAGTACATGATGTTTTTTCAACAACCACGAAAGCTAGGACTTTGGAGAAAGACTTCAAATATGCAGTTCTTTTTGAAGTTCCAGAAAAAAAATATGAAGTCATCAGCTAGAAAAAAATTTCATCCTATATCGTTAAGTTCACTGTGAAGTTAGCAGTATACATGGTATTTTTTGACAACCAGGCATGCTATCACTTTGAAATAGGGATCCAAATTTTTGAAGTCCCCATTTAAAAAAAAAATCCAAAAATTCATATTGCCCGGCCGACTTCAATTTAAAGTTAGCATGAAAGTCCATTTCTCAGCAACCACGTAAGTTAGGAATTTGCTGTAAAGCTCCAAATTTGTAGTTCTTTTTGCAGTTTCAGGAAAATAATTATAAACAAAAAATTAAAGTCATCAATAAAAAAAAATAAAGACTTTAAATTTAGATTTGGTATACAAGCTCTGGATCTGGGCAAAAATTTACCTGATGAACTTAAATGAATTCGACTAAGAGGAGTTATGTTTTCTGGAATTTATGAAAGATTTCTGAAATTGTTGACATTGTAAGTCCGAATACAAAAGAACACAACTGTCCACTATAAAAGAATTATCAGAATCTTAAGATGAATTTCGTGTGGAAGGGTTAAAACCATTGCTAGATTTCTATATTATGGATCTTGGATCTTGGATCTTGGATCTATTCACAAATCGTGAAAATATATATAGAAAGATTTTCGGTGTTCAATCAGACACTGAAAATGTGCGGTTTTCAATAGAAGGAACAAGTCAGGGCAAACATAGGTCAAGCAGAGGATTTTTCTGGAGAAGCAGTTTTGCCAAAAGCACAGTCAAATTATTTTTTAATTCTGCACCAGTATTTGCATATGCATACACATGTATGTAAGTTTTATCAGGAATTAAAATTTTGTATTAGAAACTTATTTCAATATTCCAACATTGTTATTTTATGAGATCCAATTACAAAAACAACAGTTTTTGATTTATTTTCCCTTTTGCGACATCAGCAAAGATAAAATTTTGATAAAAAAAAATATGTATGGTCATAAAATATGAAAACAATAGTTTTACACATAAGTTCGTTCGATTTGGTCAATATTTTTAGTTTTGACATAAAGAAATACCTCATTGACCAAAACGGAGTGTAAGGCTGGCGTATTTGTATTTAATGGCCATAAATCTTTCTGTGAACAAAATTTAACTCTAGCTGAAATTAAATAAATTAAAATAAATATATTTGGTGGTGCGACAGGTCGTAGAGAATCACGGCTTAGGGAATGTTATCAGCAGGAATGGAATCTAAGGTACCTAACCTACATTTGTCTGCTCAATCTGAACAGCTAAGTTTGTGAGGCACTTTTTTAAAACTTGGTCTTTGGACGATTTGTAATAAATTCCTCTTAAGAGGCAGTACCCGTGAAAAAATATTTCCATTTTTAGGTGTTATAGGCTAGGATTTGACCTTTTCAACGTCACATTCTTACGCACTTTACGTCACAGTAGATATAGGTACCTCACGGTCACGGGCTACTATAATAAAAGAAGGCTTTCACGTTAAAAAGTACATACTTCAAACTATTTCACAATTTTTTGGTTGAATTGTCAGAAAAAAAAACACTTTGATGTCAAAACAACTTTACAGTCCTTTACAGCTACATAATTCAACAAGTACGAAGTGATGCAACACAGAATTTGTAAGGAAAATTTGTTTATTGATGAGGGTTCGGTTTTTTCTTTTTGTTTATAATTTCAATTTAGATGCGGTATGACTATTAATATAACCGTTCGCAGAAATCTCATATCATACTAATGCGTCCTCCTTGGCTTTTATAGAAAACAGCTAGTTAAACCATTTCGAGCAAAGGTAAGTGTTTCCGCAGAAATCAAGCAAGTTTTCTAATTTTTCCCTCCCCTCCCCCAAACTTACCTCTCAAGTATCGGTCTTTTCATTTCACCCATATATCTGATACCATGAATTGTACTATTGTCACAATATTCCGTAAATATTCCCCATGCAGCTTGATATTTGGTTCCATATTTAATTTGCTTTCTCGTATCAAATTCAGATCCAACATCACTATTTATAGATATTGTATCTCGAAAAGCATTAACCGCCCTCGTATAGATGGCTGCTCTTTTCCTATGAAAATGTTTTAAAAAAAAAAGTATTAATTTAATTAATTAAAATATTTTAAATAATAAGAAATAATATATTTAGGTATAAGAGTACTCACCATTGATCATTTTTAAACGGGTTTGGTTTTTCCTTTTTATCTTCTTTATTATTATCCATGATGAATGAAAATAGACGGCAAAATTAGCTATGTATATGGACGACGTTTGGTGAGGCCAGTGTTTGAAACATTTCTGAGGGGTTTTTTAGTTGCTGAGAGGTGTTTTATAGTCGCGCTAGTTATAATAGATGCAATGAGATATAAAGTTCTATATAATAATGAATAAGCTAAGCAGGGAGTGTTTGCCAATGATTTTTTATTATATACAAAGTATTCCCAAATTATTCAATTGGGAATCGTATATTGCCACAACTGCGGCGTATAAACTCCTATCTGTAAGGCTTAAACCCCGAATGACCGCACCAAAGTACTTATATGTGATAATGTAGGAAATAATACACTCAAACGGAATGACCATCCTCCATAATGTAAAGCTACATAAACCTATACCTATATTTCTATTTATTTGAAAGTTTAAGGGTAAAGAATTAAAACATGTTATATTATATTGTGGTCAAAGTGATGGGTTATAATAAGAGAAACTTAGGTCTATATCTTCCATATGAATGAATACCTACAATGCTGTGTAGAAAATTTTTTCTTTTATTTTATTTTACTAAAATTTTCTATGTTTTAAACATTTTTTAAATAGTAACTAACTAATCCTATTTTCTTAATAAACTCCAGTGACAGTTCGTGCAAAAAAGTAAGCAAACTTACCATTTTAACATTTTTAATTGTCAAAGTGACATTTGGAGTAAAAGTTAGTAAAAAGTTAAAATAGGAATTTCGTGATTTTAACTTTAATAAAATGATACATAAGACAGCACAATGCAATTGATTTGGAGTATAAATTTGAGTTTTCGGGAAATTTGTTTTTGCTTTTAACCGTTTTCCTACGTTTGTGTTATTTTTTATGAAAAAAAATATTTACTACTTTTTTGGTACAATTTATGTTATCTACAAATCTATGCAAACTATATCTATATAAACCTATTCAACATTTATTTATAGAGCAAATAACTTAAAAATTGTGAGCGAAAAACGCAAACGGTCACATTTTCGACAAAAACGGTCGGAGTTCATCTTAGAACCATTTCGTTATGTTGTGAAAAGAGACCAAATTTTGATCTTTATTTCAGAGAGTTCGTCCAGGTCGTCGAAGAATGGTTTACCAAATGCTTATAATCTCATTCTAGCTACAGCGGGGCAATTGCAAAGGAAGTGAACGACTGTTTCCTTTTCCTGCTGGTCCCCACAAATATGGAACTGAGTGTTGAGAGGGATTCCCAGCTTTGCCGTATGCTCTCCTAATGCCCAGTGTCCAGAAAAGCTTGTAACGATCCTGGCTATGTCTTGCCTGGGTCTGCAAATTAATTCATTTGTTCAAGATCTGTTATAGGTGGGCCAAATCTTTCTAGAAATAATGCAGTTTGTTAAACTGCCCCACCTGTGGTTTGATTCGTTAAGAAAAATTGAGAATATATTGCCCCAAGAGGAATGTTGACTCTTTCCGCAATAGTGAGCTGATCCTTGTGAAGGGCTGATCCTTGCTTAGCCAGTTCATCCATGTGCTCGTTACCCTCAATGCCACAGTGACCCGAAACGCAGATAAGAGTGACTTTGAGGTTAACATTAAGTCTTTTGAGCTCATCACGGCATTTATGAACCAATCTTGATGCTGATACAGCCAAATCAATGGCTTTTACGGCTGCCCGACTATTTTTCAGGATAGCAGTATTTCGATTTTGGTAAGGGTCTTGTTTGAGTATTTTGCATGCTTCCCTAATTACTAATCTGGATGGGAATTTAACTTTAAAATCCTTATTGAGGCCCATAGCAGGAATGCCAGTAGTCGCTAGGAGTCGAAAACATATAGCCACTGGAATCAGCCTTATGATATTGTTGTGACCATAAAGTTTAGTAACCCAGCTATTTGATTCTTTTAGTCTTATAGTGCTGCAAGATACTAGGTAGTTTATATGGAATTCAAGTAGTAAAAGGTTTTATAGGATGGCCAATATTACAGTAATGCTCTATAAATAAAAACCAATAGTGTTAAAGTAGACACACTAAATTAATACTTCTATAATTATTTCTTAGGATGACTATATTGGAGTAACAACTCCTCAGAAATTCTTATAGAATGAATTAAGTATGGATTAAAATATTAGCCCGTGGCGTAATGGTTAGTGGTAGTGCGTTGGATTGTAACGCCGAAGGTCTTGGGTTCGATTCTCAACCTATGCCACCTAAAAAAATAGAAATGTTTTTCACGGGTTACTGCCTCTTGCAAGGAATTGACAAATCCTCCAAAAGTATTATCTTACCATGAAAAAGTGATTCTAACCCTAGCCGTTCGAATTCGGCAGAAAATTGTAGGTCCCCTCTATTCCTGCCAATAACACGCACATAGGAATGGTTGAGAGTTGTAAGTAACTAGGCCCTGGTTCTACACGTTCTAAAAATAAATTCTATCATGGCACCTTTTGAACTGACACAATGTGCACCAGAGAATACCTTAAAGATGAATTATATAAGCGTTTACTCCTATAACGGCTCTAATTTCAAAAGCAATTTTGTTAGTTGGGTTACTAGCCCTGGTTCTCCATGAACTGTCGTGCCACCAATTGATTCATTCTTTTTTAGAAGATAATGATCTGAATCGAAGTTAGCTTCTCGAAGTGTGCGCAGGTCTTGGTTATAGCAAATCCTCAACTTGGTTGGTGGTTAGACTTTGGCAATCTTTTATCACAGATGGTAATAGTTGAATCCCCTAATTTTTTTTCCATCATTCTGAACCTCTCCATCGCCAATATTTTGTATGGCGTTATAATATCTGCTTATTCCACGTAAAAAAAGACTCTATCTTTGAGCAGGGGCACCTGTGTGTAAAGTTTACTAACTTTCTAGGTACATCAACTCAGGTCTCTATGTGTTGATCTTCTGGTCTTGTTGCCATACGTAACTTATTATCCGATGCTCTTGCGAATCTTTCAAAAAAAGCTGTACCCCACGCCGCCCGCATAACATCTAATGTGTGCCAGGTTGCTATGCCCTTGGTCAGCAGACCGATTATCCAATGTCGATATAGATTATCCTCCATCACGTAAAGTTGGAACATACTTTAATACAAAAGATTAAGAATTTTTTTGAACTTATGTAGCTAGTCTTTTGGATATATCAGTCTTCCCTTAGCCCTTAGAAATAAAGGTGATATTCGAATTAAATTGAGTATTTGTAGAAAAAAAAAATAAACAAATATTTTTCACACCAGTGTTTGTATTTTGTTATAAATAAATGCGAATTTACACCATGTCTAATTGAAATTATACAGAAGTTGATTAATTAAATGTACAGTGCTGTCGTAAGTGTTTGTGCGTAGGTATAGGTTGACACTTTGAGCGATGATAGCATGCATGTACTGTATTGCAACATACCTAATATAATTACTATAATATAATTTATGTATACAAAATATACAAATATACAAATTGAAGACCTTGACTAGACTTGTTTTATATTTTATACATAATTGGATAAGATAAGGTACTCTGACCTTTGGCTGATATATAATAACCTACAAAAGTGAAAAGGGAAAGTTTATGTAGAACGAATATAATGAGGTGTTATGTACAATATACATACATTAGATTGCTTAGAAAAGTTCATCTCTCCAGGGAAATGAATGCTTTATTTGAAATGGAGACATAGATAAGGTATATTTAAAGTTACTGCAAAAGCACAAATTACAAATTATAGCTTGAATTTTTATTAAATAAAACGTTGTAATAGATACAATTTTCAACATACTTATATCTACTACTTAGACTGTATAGAGGTACACCTACGTAAGTCAAAATTTATTAGCCTACAAATTTCACGGGAATTTCGGACTCTTAATTTATTTAAAATGGGAACTCCTAAATCTAGTATAAGTGCTAATACAAAAATTGTTTTTTTTTTTTTCAAAAATCTTAAGTGGAAACCCTGGTGAATTTTAAAATTATTAAAATTATATTTATTCTACAAATGTGTAGAAGGAAAGATCAACTTGGGATTTACACCTGCGCATCAAGTATTTAGAAGCAGTACGAACATTGGCAGGAAGCCAACTTTATATGCTGCCTCTGCCTTGGGGTTTGACCTGTAGGGTTTAAAATCATCACACCCTCTTCTAAGAAAGAAAAAAGACGGAGTATAAGAAGAAGCAAACGAAATAATAGAGGGAAGTCATAGAAAGTTTTAAGTACGGAAGCTTTGGGTAAAGGAAAAAGGAACGTCACTCAAGTTAGAGGGTCACAAACGATACCTACATAGTATAATGACAAACGAACATTGTAGTAGAATTATAGTAGATGCTGACGATATGGAAATTTCAGATTGTACAATTCAGTCTATAAACGACAACGCTCTGTGACATAGAAGATAGAACTGACAATTCCGTCCACCCCATTTCAATAAAGTGAATTTAAATTCACTGAAGCTATTGGATCTGACGGCTTTGCTGCTGAGCTGTCAAAGCGGCAGACGATGAGATTGTTCGGGCTAAAAAGGCAATTAATCGCTCTATTTTGAATAAATTAAGTTTCATTTGTATGACGCTAATGATTTAAGGCCAGGGCCGGGCCAACCATATGTTCAAGATGTGCAGATGCACCGGGCGCAAAATTTTGGGGACGCACTACAATGTAATCCGATCTTGCGCAAACAAATATGTACTGCGATTTGCATTTTAACCACAAAACTTGTTCAAATAATCCCAATTATTTGTTGCACACTAACTAAAATGGCCTACCAGGGATACCTCAACAAAAAAACGCATTGAAAGTCCACCTCCTGGGTAATGTGGAAAAGTTTTATGCATGTGTATCAGTGTATGTATGTGAGCAAATATAAAAAATGGGTGCTTTCTACAAATCTTGAACAGGGCGCAAGTTGGGCTGAGGCCGGCACTGTCTATATGGTGCAAAGGCCTGGACCTCTTGTTGAATGAGAACGCTTTAAGTTGTTTTGAGAGGAAGATTCTCCGGGCGAATTTTTGGTCCCGTCCTAAATAAACGGGAAATGGAGGAGAAGGTATAACAATAGATGACAGCAACCTAGTCAATTAAATAATAAGGCAACGAATCTGGGATATTTGAAAGTCAAAAATTAAATATAAGTCACCAAATGCAATGAAAAAAAGTCCGCAGTCTTTATGGCGCTGACCCATTGACTTTACCCGTGTGTCGGATTCGCGTAGTGCATACCGACCAAAATTCCTCCAAACCCTTTAGGTTTCTGAACTACCGCCCCCCTTCCCTTTTCCGGAACTTCAGGAGGTTACCTTTTTTCCCTTGCAGGATCGTCTTATACGGGCTCAACTGATTACCGATAATTTTTTTCTTCTTAGAATACATTGTACGTATAGGTGCAGATTTTTCGGCAATTTAAGTCGTTGCTCAGCATTTTGTTAACTGTGGTTTGTAGATCGACCTTTACAGATCTCGACGGTCACTTTACCGTCTGCTGCAGGCAAAGAAGGTATAATGTATGTCGTCATTGCAGAGTCTCCGTATTGACAGGCACAGGCTGAATTATTCGCTTTGCCAATCTTGTAGAGGAAGGCCTTGAAATATACGTGACCGGTGAGGAACTGGGTGACGTATGTAGTAGTTTACCGCACCTGATTATTAGCGGCCATCTTCTTCTACTTTCTGAGTTACAGCGCTCTTGCCACTTTCGATTGATGAGTTTTCTGCCTGATCGTTTGCTGCTTCAATACAGATTTTCACTTTTCTGTCGTAGACGTACTTTCTTTGTGCAGCTAGGAAGTCGATGGGAGAGTCACACCTGTAACTACAAAGGCGGCAGCTTCCGACACTGTTCGATAGGACCTGGCAACACGTAGTATTCCATCTCTTTCCGGTACTTTTCCTGCAAGAGTGCGTCCGCCCAGATCTTACATCCAATAGAAGAGAATGGCATTTTTGGTCGATCAGGAGTCTTCTCTTGCTGGTTGATGGGCCACCAACGTTGGCCATCAGTGATGTGAACACTTTTGACGCCCGTTCCTTTTGAAGGTTAGTTTCGTGTTTAGGGTCAGACCTTAATATTTTAATAGCTACCTTACTTTTTATGACTTCAGGGCCTCTATGGAAGGGTTGGGATCTTTTTTTTGTAAGCAGAACTATCTCCGGTTTTTTCTGTAGCCTTGCGGTGGACTTTTTGTAAGTAAGTAATAACATCGGGAGATCTAACTAATTTAAAATGCATTTAAATGTCAATCAATTTACCTAAAATAGAACATTGTTCTATTACAATAATTATTTTGTTTGAATTTATAAACTTATTTTTTTGGATATTTTTGGGTCCACACAAAAAAATAATATCTACCCCAATGTCACTTTGTTGTGATAACTTTTTATTTTAGTTATTCGCAATCATAAATTATCATCAAATGGCATCTGTACGGGACACGTATAACGTACCTATATCCAATCCAATGCTGGAACTGCACCACCATTCACAGAGTCAAATCTACAGCTATCCTACCACCCGTTTATAGGTATAGTGGTAAACTTAATAACTGTACATTAAGTGGTCATTTTGGACACACATTCGATTCAATTATACGACTGCTGCTGCTGCTGCTGATGCTGGTAGTGCTACTACAAACCGATGATGTCGGTTAAGGATATTTTGTTGGCATTGCATTTTGCATCAATGTGTGTGTAAACTGTGTATACCACCGACCGCAGCAACAAAATTGACCTTCAGATGAATTTAATTGTTGAATTTAATACAAAAATTCAATTCAATTAAAAAAGAAAACAAAATTCTTGAAAAATAAAATTTTGCATTCATCAAGTTCAAAATTAAAAAGAACTTTAATCCAAAACCCCCAAAAAAATTATAAGAGGCAAAACTGCATTATTATATTTATATACCTATATTTAGTTCCAAGTCCTTGGTTGCAACAGATTGTGGAATTTTCTATTTTTTGCAGCATTTACAGTTGGTAAATTCTAAACAAAATTCACAATAAAGCCGCGTTTTATTATCGCTTGCAACCCATATAATGTAAGTCTTCCCATAAAATAAACCGATATAGATCCTAATTACAACAGTTTTGTGCATGCGCGTAGTTAAAGGGGGGGGGGGGGGCAGCCCCACTTTTTTATTTAGCAGAGTATTATAATGTATTTTATTGTAATGTATTTAATTAGCATATCACTAATTTATAACATTTATTTCTTACTGTGTAGGTATGCAAAATTTTTTCTTACAACTAATAACGGTAGCTACCATACAAATATTTCTCAAAAACGGGTCTTACGATTTTGATTAAAATTTTTGTGTGAACTAATATCAGAACGGTCTACCATATTATTTGGAAAAAAAATGTATCTATCGTTTAAAAATGGTCGTCTCATAGAACTATTTTTTTGGGTTTTCGAATACCTCATTATGTGTTGAACCAATTTTAATAAAATTTTTCACGCAAAAGCTCCTAATAAGTTTGAATAACACTGCGTATCAAAATTTTCAAAAATCTTCAAAAATTTTTCAAAAATCAAAAATCTTATTTTGGATTAAAAAAAAAAAATTTCAAAATTATTTTTTGAAAATACGATATTTCGAAAATGGATGGATGATTTTTTTCAAAATTATTTTTTAAACTCCGCATAAAAATAAGTATTAAAAATTGACGTACCAATTTTTTTTCTTAAAAATATATTCAAAATTTTATATATAAAAAAATTATTTTTTAAAAAAACCGCTCCAACAATTTTTAAATTTGTATTTCTCATAAATAAAGATTTGTGTAAGAAATCACTTGTTGTACATTGCGTTGGTGTCAAATCAATTTCAGATATTTTTTTAATCAATTTATTTCAAGACAGCACAGTGCTATATTGTTCATATTTATGTACTCACATAATACTTCCTTAAACTAGGCTGTATTTTTGGAAGGTGGCATAAAATATAGGCTCCAATAACTTATAAATTTCTTTTATCAGATGAAAAGTTTTGAAAATTATTAATACTTTAAAACCACAGTTTTACATAGAAGAAGTTCGTACGACCCAGTCGTGCATATTATTTTTTTAAGTTGTTGCCACGTTTTTGAGAAAAAATAAGATTTTCATAATTTGGCAAAAAAAATGTACGGCACGCACCTTTATTTTTGGTCTTAAAAAAAACGTTTCGGGACCGCTGAGTAGGGCAGAGCGGGGCATCTTTCAACACTTTTTGGTTTATAATCTCCAAAAACCCAGTGTGATGGAATTATTGATCTGTAAGTTATTGGAACTTCGAGAAATGTATTTAAAGTTTAATTTAAACCCATTTTTGATTTAATTTAATAAAGATTGATATTTTATTTTTTTTATTAAAATACAAAATAGGTCCCTATGTTCAAAGGTACCCCACATTTGGGGCAGGTTTAAATTCACCTGGGGCACTTTTGAACGGAAGTATTTATAATTATTTTCAACAGTAAATAATGTAAGTATAAGAGCATATCAATTGCAGGAAACAATAAACTATATGAATAAATTAATTATGTAGAAGCTGAATATACAAAAAAATTTAATATGATATAAATATCTTTTTAAAGATGTAAATCACTAGTTAAAAAGTAGAATTTTGGAAATATATAGATTAAAACAAAATTTTTGAAGCAAAAAGTCTCTTTGAAGCTTTAATTTTAATGCCATTAACATTTAATCTGTCTTACAAAGAAAAAATATTTTTTTTTTTCTATAACTAGTTTTAAACTTGTTCAAAGTTGCCCCGACCGTTTCGTTCAAAACTTCCCTAACATGTTAAACAACATAAAACTCGGCCATTGTTATTATACCTAACATATTTATCAAGAACTTCACCTTTCTGTTAATCAAAATGAAGGTTTGAATTTAATAATAATTATTCAAAAACGAAAATCTTGCAAAAAAAATTTTAAACTCTTACAAACAAAATATTACAGAAATACAATTTACGCATAATAACTGCATATCTAGCTACTGTCAGATGAACAAAAGAGAGGTTGATGAGTAAAGATATTGGTATTGCCATGTTTAACATTAAGTTTACACTTTGAAATATTAAATTTATTAACTTCCCATTGGAAGTTATTGTAATTGGTCTGATTTGTCGAATTGGAAATTTTGACATTTCTTACGTTTCGAGGTCCCAGGAATCCGAATCCATGTTTTTTAATAAGATGTCTGTATGTGTGTGTGTATGTACGTTCGTACGTTCATACGTTCGTACGTTCATACGTTCGTACGTTCATACGTTCATACGTTCGTACGTTCGTACGTTCGTACGTTCATAGATTCGTACGTTCGTACGTTTGTACGTTAGTACGTTCGTGAGCCTTTCTACATATCGTTCACTGTATCGTACGTTCGTACGTTCGTACGTTTGTACGTTAGTACGTTCGTGAGCCTTTCTACATATCGTTCACTGTATCTCGAAAGCGAATAGAGATATCGACCTCGAGTAAATTTTATTTTACAGATAATAACATCAAAAAGTGCAGAGAGGATTCACACAAAAAATTCAATTAGCGGTTTTTTTACTACAGCAAATTTTAAAAAAAAAGTTGTAAAAAATGTTTCGTCTCGAATATTTCCAGATCAAAAGATGCCATCGACTTCAGGTTAATTTTGTTCTACACATAATGACGCAATAAAGCATTGAAAAGAGTTTTAAAAAAAAATCAGCGCGCTGTTTTTTTTTTAGATCAAAAAACATGCTTAAATTTTGCGAAAATCTTGTTTCGGTTGTAATATTTTGAAAAAAAAAAAACAACAATATTAACTTCTGTATAATTTTATTCTATAAATGATGCCATATTTGGTTACTGATATAAATTTTAAAAAACCGTCAATTGAGGTTTTTTTTAAAGCAAAACAAAACTACAAATCGTTGAAAAACGTTTTTCGCCTCGTGTATTAAAAAAAAAAAAACACTAGATAAGAAGCCACTAGACTGCGTCACTATCACCCAGGTTCTACATTTCACTTTCAAATTTTCAAACTCATACCACTAAAAAAAAATTTAAAAAAAAGTTTTTCGACTCGAATATCTCTAAAAACAAAAAAAGCTATCGACTCCGGAATAATTTTATATTACACACAATGCTGTAACTATGAATTGGTGGGGTTTATAAAAAAAATTAAATTGATAGTTTTATTTAAAGCAAAAACAATTTTGCCAAAAATACAACTTAAATAGTTGAAAAATATAATACGCCCCAACTTGGGTTTTCACTTGATCGCATATTGAACATTTGATAAGGTTTTTTAAGATTTTGAATTAGAAATTTCCTTGTAACAAAATAACATTGGGTGTCCAGTTGTCACGGGTACCAATGGGAAGTTACCGGTGTGGGTCGCACCCAGCCTCTTTTTTGTTAAGAATTTATTAGCCATGTACCCCGCGTCCAAACGTGCCCTCTCCTCCCCTACCAAGTTTAAAGGAAGTCGACTATTATAGGTCTTAAAAAATAACTAAAAATGTTAGTTATTGACTAACTCATGCCTGAGTGATATATAGATCATCAAAATTATAGAGAACTTTCCTACATGTATAGAATCTCGTAATGTTTACACAAAGAAGAATTTTAAATTTGAGATATTTCATTTATAGTAGACTTTTTCACTTTCTTAGAATTTTTATTAAATTTCACATCATCGTTAAAAATCTTTAAATTTTGGCTCAGTGGATTTGATTTACTTCCCACATTTTAAAGATCTTCAGTTGAAAAAAAAAATATGTTTGCAAAAAGAAAGGGAAATCAGACCAAAAGTAGAGCTAATGATCCTTCTGTAAGGAAAAAATTCACATGTACCTATAACAAGTCAGTTTGCAAAATCTTTTCAATAATGAATAATTTAAAAATAAAATTTCACAAGTAAACTGTCAAATTTTAGTCGTAATCATTAAACAACAATTTTCTCTCTTATTAATTTCGAGTTAATAACAATTTATAAATAATACTAATTTACTTTATTTGAAAAAAAAAAAAAAAACTTAACAAAACTGAAACCCAGAATTTGTTTAGATCCTGTACCAGTACCTATATAATTTCGTAGTTTTATTCTCAACAATTTAGTTTAGTTTATTATCCAAAGAGGTAAAGATTAAAATTGAGCAATTTCGTATTTTTCGTGTCTTTCCATTTTATATCTTTTTGTTCATCAACATTTTCCATCGACAAAAAAATAAAAAACATCCTTTCGTTTTCACAATTTTTGTATTTATAAAATATTCTTTTTCTCTGCTAATCTTGTTTCAATCTAATAACTGAAAAAAAAGTTATGCATATATTTCTGATAAATGTTGTTGACTGTTTTCGGGACCAAATTACGCTGTCTAGAGAGGAATCTGCATACCTTACCTATACCCAATGACAATGTTATTCGTTTGTAAATTTGTAAACTTGATGACGTGTCCTTAAAACTTCCCATATGAAATTGAATAGAATCCCACACATATACAACGGTATATTCAATTCCATTGCATTCATTGGGATATCTCCCGGTTGGCCTGGCCAGTCATTTCAAAATTCGATGATGACCAAGCGTAATAAAATGATTACACAGCATTAAAATGGCAGGTATAGATGGTATGGAAATATAGATTTTATAGGTTGGGTTGGTAAAGGCATGGTGGATAGGTTACTCGTGTTTTGGAAAACGATTTGATTTGTAATCACTAGCTATAGCTATATACGAACAAAATTGAACAATTATATCAAAGTGCATAAATAAACTGAATGATACCTAACCCTTTGTAACAGTTAGGTAAAGAGCAAAGTGAAGTATAAGTATCGTTGTTGGTTGATAAAGTTATTTTGCCATCGAAATCGCTAGAACATATAGAAATGAAAACATCTCTGTATATGACTTTATGTAGTTTGGTAAGGTAGGTTTTTAGTTTTAAATTACACGCGTTTATTCCGCGCTTAAACCAGGTTTAAAATCAGACAAACTTAAATATATAGATTTTATATCATAGGGGCAAGGTGGGGGTCTCCATGTACTTCCTTCTAAATGGCTCTTGAGCATTTAAGAGAGAAGTAGACATGGCAACTAGTGGAAAACAACATATGTATATGCCATCCATTAAATTTGGCCACTTTATAAATGCGTTCAATAAGGAAAAACCCCAAATTCTAAATACGAAATTTCATCCAAATTGTTAAAACTGGTTGCATAGTGCCAAGCACCTCTTTGAGACCCCCTTTCTACGCTTTTTCAACCAAATCATTTAAATTATTTAGAGAAATAGTATCATTTCCATGAAACCAAGAAATTAAAAAATTATGGGTGGCAGTGGGCGGATTTTACTTAACACAATTTTTTCTTATTTATAAAAAAAAACTGTGAAAATGTCATCAAAATCATTAGAGGCCTTTCAGAAAAACCAAAAAAAATGGGCGTGGCAATAGGTGGATTTTACCAAAATTAATTTTTAAATTGTTTACAATAACATCTTTTAAAAATTTCATTCAAATGATTTGAGTGGTTTCCGAGAAAGAGCAGTTTCCGCCAAACAAACCAATAGGGAAAGGAGGCGTGGCAGTATGCTGATTTTACTAAAACCAATTTTAAATTTTTTACTCTTTCATAAAAACAAAATCTAAGAATTTTATCAAAATCGTTAGAGCCGTTTGCCCCTGGCTACGGCTCTAACTTTCCAGTTGGAAAGTGAAATATTATCTAAATCAAAATTTCATCAAAATTTCATCAAACACTGAAGCTTAGCGCCTACTTCTAAACATAAAATTGCACCGAAATCGTTAAACTTAAAATAGAATGCAGCGTCCTTTGGCACCTCCTTGGTTACGGGCCTGGATCTTAATTATTTTTACTAGCTTTGAAAAATAAAATATTATCTAAATACAAAAATTCATCCAAATTGTTAAAATTTATGCGGATGGGCGTGGTGGTAGGCGGATTTTAACAAACTTATTTTTTTTATTTTTTTCTTGTTCATAAGAATAGGCCCTGAAAATTTCATTACAGTCGTTTCTGAGAAATTGAGCGGTTTTCGCTAAAAAACGCATTAAAAAAGTGGGCGTGGTAGTGGGTAGATTTATAAAAATGAAAATATGTGAACATTTTATCCAAATTGTTAAACCCATTTTTGAGAATTGTTTGGTTAAAGCAATAAGATAATAGATTTTTTTATTTTTTTAATACCTTTTAACTTTTGATAAATCCAACTGTTTTATTGTATTTTTTCTGTAGGAAGCCATGGATTTTGGCCTTTTTTGGCTCTAAGAGACTAAGTATTTTAGATAAAGTACTTCCTTTTTTTCAAAATTGTAAGAAAATATGACTGTTTTCTAGACGAAGTTTTTCAAACATCGATGGTCAGCCCTTAGTAACCCTATTCTCAATACCATTTTTTTTTTACTAGATGATTTAAATGGGTACCCAAAGTTTTCTGACAAAATCCTCCGATAAACAAAGAAAATGTACCTACATACCTATTAAATGACAGTTAATCCTCCAACCACATAACCCCCTCTTAGATGACTGCAAAGCTACATAAACAAAAAAAAAAAGAAAAATCCAAATCACAAAACCCGCACTAACGATTGACACTTTTCATTGAATTTTAATTTTCTCACATTTTTGGTCACGTACAGTACATGCATAGGTACCTACTCCCCGCAGCAAGAAAAAACCATATCGAAAAAACTGCAAATCAATGAACCTTGAACGTCAATGACAACGGCGCTTCGCCGCCGCACGCCGTTGCGATTGCCCCAGCCCATCACAGAGACAGAAACATGACTGTTGCTTCAAGAGAGACATGACCAACAAAAAACAAAAAAAAAAAAAACCGCCTTGATTGATACTCTCCGATTTCCCAGACAAGGATTCTGGCTTGTGTAACACATCCGTCCACAAACACGAAATGATAGCGTTTCACGAACTCCTCAACATCCTTCGTAACATATTCATCCTTTTTTTTTATTTTTTTTATTTGTCCCCCAGCACCGCAGCATCGGAGATCATCAAAAAACAAAAAAAATAAACTACCCTATTGACTATTCGACAATATCTACATATACACTTTTGTTTGAACCCTCTTTACCAGGGTGCACAAGTGCACAATGTATAACAGCCACCCCTTAACCAACCCTCTTCAAAGACAAATGGCCGGTGTCGGGGATGATCAATGAAATTAACCTTGTTAGGAAGCTCGTTTGTTTCAACTTCTATTTTTATATGTGTATATGTTCCTTGGGTATAGTTTGGATGGAAACAAATGTCTCCATAAATCAACAGGGAGGGTGGGGTAGGAGGGTGGTCGATGTGGGTTGAGAGGTCTATGAATTCAATTTGAATTCTTTTTCTAAAGGACATGCAATAACTCTATATGCATAGGCGACATTACAAGTTATATATCTGATTCTAGGGGATGAAATTATTTTTTTCATTTTCTTCTCCTTATTCTGAATTTGATTAAAGATGCATTTTCTTTAAAGATCATCCTTTAATGCGCGAATGAATTGATAATGAGAGAGATAAGCTAAACAAATATTTCCAACAATTTTCATAAACCTTATAACCAGACTTACCACATAATCCTTAGTAAAATATCTCAGAATCAGATTTTCCTAAAAAAAAAAAGTCAGGAATTTTTCTTACCTATTCTCTCACCCCGGATAAGGATTCTTTGAATACCTACTCTGGCTGGGCTGACCACATCCTATAGCTAGAATCCTCGAGTGATGGGTTTTGGCTTCTTAAAGTGTAATTAATGGAAAAATGTGTGATTAAAAATTCCTTCACAGGATCGAGGTAGAGATGAGTTAGGTAGGTGGTTTAAGCTGGCAGAAAAAAAAAGAAAAAAAAGAGTGAAGCTGCGGACGTGGATTTATTTCTTTCACCATAGAAATTAATTTATGGATGGCGTTAGAGATGTTGATGTTCACTGTGAGCTATATATGGCACAAGCACCAACTACACAATTTCTTTTTTCCTATTCCTTATTTAAGGATTTTTCTTTATTTATTATTTTTCTTTCCGCAGCAGTTTATGGTTATATTTAAAGAAAACAATAAAGATTTGGTGTATATTTGATTTCTTATGCTTTAATTTAGAAGTCACAGTCGATTTTTTTTTTTGGTGAAATTTTGTTTGAGATTATTTTTAAGAGATGCCACTTTATCAATAAAAATAACACTTTTGACAAAATTAATATTAATTATATGGAAATGTAGTACTTAAAAGAATTCTAAAATTCTGAATATTAAAGTATATTGCTTACAGTAAATTTTTTAGAAAAAAAAAATCAGTTCAGAAAAAATGGAAAATATGTATATTCCATACCTGTTGACTTCTTGTCGTCACCTTAAAATCACTACAACAACAACTTAGACTGTGTCACCGCGTAAAACCTTGACAATCACACAATGTGACGCCATTATTTGATTTAAACGCTTTAAAAAGTAAACCTACAAAAATGATGATCACACAAAATGACCATAATACACTGTCAAAATCCGTTGAAGGATGGCTATTATCAGGGCCGTAGCTCGAGCTGGTGGAGTCCCGGGGAAAGATCAAATTTGGGGCCTTATTTTTCAATTACTTCCTAAATATTGGTTAAATAAATTTCAACAAAAAAAAATTCTTATAATGTTTGTATTTGTTAATTTGGCAAAATTATATCTACTTACAAAAATAAAAGCTTGTTAAAATATTTTTTTTTCGCCTTGACAGAAATAAACTCATATTAGCCGTGCTCTTCGATTTTTAATAGATATCAATGATAAATTTCTGACTCTTGTCTGCTCCTGCTTCGCAAGTAGTTTTTGAGCAATTCTTTTGATCTAATGTTTGTTTTCCTGCCTCTTCTGGGCACCATTGCCCCGGTTGCGGCCCTAGCTATGATGTTAATAGATTAAAAAACATTTACAAAATTAATTTTCGCTCCGGAGAAAGCCGTTTTTCAATTGAATCATAAAGTATCTGTAAGGCTATCAATCTTTTAATTTGCATTGAAAGATGTTTACGATGTCGATGGATTGACAAACTTCTAAAAACTGAGATGCTTGAAATTAAATTCTTTTTCTCCTTGCTTCCTCTGTTGATTTTAACATGAGTAAAATTGGATTAAAAAAAGCGTTTCGAACCAGTGCTCCACGGTCGTGATTCTTTTTACTTCTTGACAACAGATACTATTGTTCTGTATAATTCTGTATTATAGTTTACTTGTATTATTATTTTGTTTAATTTTTGTTACTATTTATGTGTTTAGATTTGTATTTGCATGTGTTATTAGTTTGAATTATTTTTACTAATTTACTAACCACTAACACATGCACTTATGATGAGACTCTGATTGTAGCTTGCAGCTTGCTCTAAGCTCACTACAACAAAGAATTCTGAAGTGTTAAAAAAAAAAAAGACTGAGCTGCAACTGGAGATGCAGTTGTAATAGCTGCTAAAATATTCAATACACACAAATTCAAAGTTACGTACACAACGCAACGCAACTTTTAACATATAACGTGCAACACTTTTGACGTTTAAATTTGTATAAAAAAACAGAGACAGACAAAAAATATTGAAGCTTTTTGTGCTCATTTGTTTTTCGAAAAAAATGCTATTAATTATATTGGAGCGGCTTAGGATACCTCCATATACGATAATTGTGCACTTTGTGATAGAAGCATCAAATTTTTGTCAGTGTTGCTACATTATAACTATAAACATGATTTCAGATATTGGGCCACTTTACATAATAATGTCCTCCCCTTTAGGTGGGAGGGGCAAATTTAATTAAGCAAAATAAATTTATTTTAATGCTCATTTAAATAATTTATTTTTAAATTTTTATAATTATAATTATAATTTTTCTTATTTAGGGGGTGGCCCCGGCGCAGTGGAAGTAGTGCTTGACTGCTAACCTGGATGTGTGGGTTCGATCCTCAGTCTAGGCATCATTCTTTTCTATATTCCCTCAACTGAACGCCACCCCTGGGATTTAATGAGAAAAATCAAAACCTAATTTTTCAATCCACTGTGCCAACAAAAATATATCTGTTTGTGTTTGTTTTTTAATTTTTAGTCGAGTGCTAGAAACCAGATGACTGCCTGTTTTTGAGAAAATTGAAAATTAGAAAAACTGCTTTTTTCTTAGGAAAATATCAGAAATAAAAAAAAACGGAATAATAAGCCCGTGATTGCTTTGTAGGCACGTATAAAAATAGGACGTACGATACTTTTTCACAGCCGTTGCAGTTCCACTTCCAGTTGCAGCATTCTATTGTGTTCAGGCAGTAAGTTTTGACGTACCGGAAAATTCTGCTGTGTAATGCCTGATTCACAATGAGACGTTTCCGACATAAGTTTGAAAAATTGAAAAAAAAAACGCGACGTGATGACGAGAAATGCTTAATTAATGTTTAAAGTTCGTCATTAAGAGAAGAGATCTCGTTGGGATACCGCTACCGATTTGCCCTTACTACGCTGATGAGACGATAACAAGGATATACAAAATAATCAACGCGTTAAAAAAAACTAATTTAAAGTATTTTGCCTTAGCGATCATACGACTTGAAAACTTTGGGACAGATCATGGTACCAAGAAATCGACACTGAAATTTGTTCCATTTTTTTAGGCGATGCGCAAGATAAAATGCGATCCAAATTTCTTTTTGATAGATAATATTAAAAAACTGCTAAATGCCAATTTTAATAAAAATCGACCAATTTTTTTTTTTGAATTATTAAGTTCTCAATAAATAATGTTAAAACTATTTTTTTAAATCAAAAAAAAAAAAAAATGAAAAGTTTGGTAGGTACACAATAATTTTTAAACTTTTTGAAAGATCTTCTATAAAAAAAAATTGGTCAACATCAGTTGAACTGTATTTGAGAAAATCGAAAATCAAAAAAAAGGGTTCTAAGGGAGGTACCATTTATAACCATATTTCCGAAATTTCTTTTTAGTAAAATGGCAGCCTTTTTGTAAAAAAAGTCTGTTTTTTCTTTAGTTGTTGACACGTTTTTGATATTTGCTAAAAAGAAGTAATGGTAGATGCCGTTATTTTTGGTCATCGAAACAATGCAAATATTTCTCATTGTTAGTCTGGCATGGGTTTCATACCACTGTTCATACCCAACCCCCTCAAGCCCCAAAATGTATATAGAGCTCACCTTTACGCTCCATCATTTGAACTGTCCCGACTTATAGAGAAATCTACTCTGAAGGACCAAGTAGCAAAAAGCACACAATTAAGCAAACATAACAAAAATAAATTAAAAAAAAAATATCGGGGGAATGTCCAAAAATCACTATAGACATCAAGTTTAAATAAAATCGACCCATCCGTGTTTAGACTGCAGTTGTAAGCAAAGACAGTAAGACAGACAAAATTGCAAGACCCACTTTTTTCGACTTCACTATTTTTATTAAAATCTCGAGTTCGATTGTTTTATGAATACATAACTTGCCATCTTAAAATAGGTAGGTAAGTAAAAATTGTTGAAAATGTCAGAAGTAGGTAAGTATTAAAAAATTAAATTTTTGTTTAAATTTTTTTTCCAATTTTTTTAAATATTTTTTTGACTAATAATTCACCAAATAACAAAAATTTAACAAAATTGGTATCTAAAGCTATTGAATTAATAACTAAAAAATAATACAGTTTTCTCAAAACCGGCGAAACTCTATCTTCTCTTTAGGGAAGATACCCAAAAATTATTTGCACCAGCTCAAATGTTTCCATTCTAGCACATATTATAATTATAACGAACGTTTTATTGACCTTTGTCATCAAATGGAACTGTACTTAATTAAAAAGCCTTTTTATATTATATTTTATTTATTATAATTTTATTTTAAAACCACGCGATCGAAATACGGTTCAAACTTATTATTCGGCAAATAAATTGTCAACTAATTTATTTATTGTGCATGCATGACAAAAGTTTAAAACTTTATTGTTCAATAGTAAATTTTCCTCAATCCATTTATTTTACTTTTCTCAAGAGAAGTGGCATCACTGATTTATAAAAGTCAATGCGAAAACCCATTACATTCATTCAAGTCAATTTATTTCGCATTCTACGCAAATGTATTTATATTTATTTTATATTAAATTGTATAAAAGATTGTCGTTGATTTGACTGGATTATATGCGGATCTGTGCAGAAGTTTGTCGTTTATATCTAAATTTATGTAAATTGCTGGATTTGCTTTCTAACACAATAAATTGAATAATTTTAAAACAGAATGACAAAAAGAAGACTATACGTTTCTGTCGATGTCGTTGCCTCAAGAATTTAAAATAAATTTAAAGTTTGCTTCGAAACATAATATATTTCTATTTATATTATATACATATGTACTTCGAGGATATGTTTTAGTTTTAATAACATTAAATAAAATTTAAGTAAATAAATAAATAATTAGGTAAATTATAAAATACTAAAGTCTTATATTTATTTATAAATTGAATTATAAAACTTATTTATAATTATTTTTATGGTTTTTGATTGATTTCAAAATATTAAATCTTATAAAATATAAAGCATGAATTCAAATGAATATTAATTAAAACAATCAACTCTATTTATGTAAGTTCGCATACATTATTGTTGTTTGGAGTTATAAGTATACAACAAATAATAATACAATTGAGTTCCTTGAAACACCATTTCCACTATAACATTAACAGAACTAGAAACTGAACCGAAACAGTAAACATTTGTTCTTCTAATTAACTTAATTCACTTTGATTTCCATTTAATATTACCCCAGTTGTTTGCCTAAGAAAAGCATCAGAACCAGGCACTCTCTAGTCTCTACTCATATCAACTCGCATCTCATATCATCACACATATCATCTTCTACGACTTCATAAAGGATTGCATTAGAAATGAATCCTTTTACGCTATACATATTATTACAAACCGGTAGGACTATAATGTCTATGATTTGGATGAATACGTTGTGCCTAGGAAAACTTTCTGAAGTATAGAAATAGGTACTAGGGTAACAATTGATTCCATTCATAATGTATTTACTTAAATACATATATATAGAGAATACTCATGCCTACGAGATATATCTCTAAGTGCGTTTACGTGTGCCATAAGATGAGAAAGGATACCCTACCCTGTGATGGTAATGCCGCTGATGCTGTTGACACTAATCCCTTGCATTGTGTGTACTGTTTACCCGGAATAGAATCAAACTTACAGATTAGTTTGACTTTCGAATGCCCTATAACGTCCTATACACTAAGTTTACTGTTATAATGGAAAATATAGAATGTCTTAAGGGGAGGAAAACGAAGTTCGATAGTATCTATCCTTCCTGCATCATAAAATCCTGTGTGCGATTCTTTACTTAACATCATCGTATACACTGAGTAAAATGTAGGTATTGATCAGTTAATTTATCATGTTCAAATTTTAACGTTTTTTTTAATTCTGTTTCAAAAACATTTAACGCTATAAATCTGGTTTAAATGTCAAATTTGAAGAGTGTGCATGAAATGGTCTCAAAGAAAAAGAAAACTGTCAAAATGTTGGGAAAGGTTTTCGCACTAATTCGGATCATTTTTTAAACGTCAAAAAATATACTTGACTAGGGTTGCCGTAGATCATTAATAATTTTCTTTTTAATTTTTAAAAATCACAACCCAAGAAAATAAAATGTTAACAAAAAAATAGACGTACCTGCTTATATCAAGTTTATTATTAAAAAAAAAAACAAATTGTATATCAAATTATAAACCTTAAGCGTGTTTTCCTTCAAAAAGTACCATAGGTATATGTATTTTATAAGAAATATTCAATTGTCAGTTCTAAATTTTCTTCTTAAGAAATAGTTTTGCTAATTCACATACTTTTTTTTAATTAATTGTTTTGTTAAAAGATTAAAAAATAACAAAAAAATATCATTAGGTATCTTTTAAAACTAAAATAAAAATAAAATTAACACCTTGGCAACCCATGGTCGACATTGATATTTTAATTCAACTGACAACCTGGCATTTGACAACCAGCCAGAAATAGCCCGAAGATTTCCGCGGACTAAAAAAGGCAAGAAAGGAAAGTGTTTTACTCCCTCCCCTAGTGACAGGCACGTAGTCAGAGGGGGGGGGGGGCTTCAGCCCCCCAAGCCCCGAAAGTCTAAAATAAAAACTAAAACTTTCTAATATATAGTATTATTTCCTTTGTCGAGCTCTTCAAATGCAAAAAAGTGATTTCCTAGTAAACCTCATTGTATGCGAAGAGCTGTTCTGTTTAACGATGCCCTTATCAGACAAACAAATCCTTAGATTTCGTTTTTGCAATCGATTTCTTCAGATAGGCTTTTCAATACGCATCTAAACTTTCGAAGGACTTATTTGAAGTTGAATTAAGAGCTCTAAGAACTTTATTGAAACAAACAACGCGTTCCAATCCAGAAACCTCTTTTACTGAATCCTATTTTAGAGTTTCTGTATTGATTCCTTGCATAGATTCGTTAATACAAAATCTTACGGACAGATTCATGGTCAAAGAAGACGTTCTACCATAGTTTCAAGCTCTTCTCCCAGGTTTTTCTGCAGTTGGGCGAGTAAACGAAATGGAAAAGCTAACATGTTACAGTAAAAAACGGCAAAATGTAACAGTATTTCTTTCACTTAAGCGGGTTTTTCACTAAACCGAACCCCGCTTAAGTGAAAAAAAATTTCACTTAAGCGGAGTCCGGATAAGTGAAAAGAAATTTCACTTAAGCGGATTTAAAAATTCCATTCAGCGGAAATTTAAAGCTAGAAAAAAAATTGAATTTATCTTTTGGAGTTGCCTAAAAAAATTAAATAAAATCCAACAGAGATTTAATATGTAAAACAAAAATAATTTATTGAATATTTTTTTAGTTAAACCAAAAAGCAATTTGTTTACAAAACGAGAATAAATGGTTGTGACATACAGAAATTTAAATGTCATTTTTGTGGTGAAAATGGTGGATGTGAAAAATAAAAAAGAAGTGAAAGCGTTCAGCAATTTTTTTGTTCAGTTCAACTCAATTTTTTTTTCACTTAAGAGAGTTTTTTTTCAATGACAAATATAAAATTTAACTGAAAATATTTTTCAGGTAAGCGGGTTTATCACTTAAGCGAGTTTCGCTTAAGCGGAGTGTTTTATAGGTGATTGGTCGAAAAATGCTCGGGGATGAAAGATTTGTTTCAGCTAAGCGGGTTTTTCTCTTAAGCGGGTTTCTCTTAAGCCGGTTTTACTGTACTTTGATAATGCAATTTCGCTGTCAGCTGTGAAAGCTGAGTACATTCTCTGATTGATCCTTCTATCGAAGTTTTAAAATTGCTTGATATATGTTGCAAGACTTACTTTAGAGGTATAAACTTCTTGCTTACGGTTTGGGCCACGCTTTCAGTGACCACAGCTAGTGTTGAAAAACCTTTTCAACTATGAAAAGAATTAAAACAGTGTCCCGAAGCGTTATGGGGAATGCAAGATTAAGCTCACTTGCTATGATATCTGTTCATTCAGATATTAATGTGGATCCAGAAAAGGTGTTTGATCTCATGTCAAAAAGAAAATCAAGACGTCTTCTGCTTTGAAAAAATGTGTGTATAAAAAAATAATTAAAGTATATGTTCGTTTGAGTACATACAATTTAAAAACTAATAAAAATCAATAAATTTTGTTTAAGGAATTCCTCGTAAAATTTGTTTGAAAAAAGAAAAATAAATAATAAAAACAAAAAAGGAAAATTTTAGTTTTTTTAAATAAGTTTGGGATATTTAAAATTTATTTGTATATCCCAAACTTATTTAAAAAAAAACTAAAATTTTTTAATTGTAAATTTTATGCTTTTAAGACCTAAAATAATTCACATGCGAAATAAAATAAATAGGAAAATAGGAAATCAATGTGAAGCTTAATTAAATAGAAACTACTTCTTCCTTAAGTAGGGCTCTGACCCATATCTGTTTTAGGCTGTAGCAACAAAAATCCCAAAATCCAAATAACACTACCTACCGCCTGTGTACTGTACGTACATACATAGGTTGAATTGAAAAAACATGCAATGCTAGTGTAAAAATAAACCATGTTGAAGCCTAGGAAAGACTCTCGAGGAATGTAAGCTATAGAAATCCCAAAATTCCAAAAACTCAAAATTCCTAAAATCAATTATTCCGAAAACCGAACATCCCAAAATTTCACAATCCAAAAAACCCTAAATCACAAAAGCCCAAAATCCCTTTAACCTAAATTTTGTTTCCCGAAATCAAAACTTCGCAAACAATTATTTATTTAATATGTAAAATTTGAGCAGGTTTTTCATTTGAAAATATTTTTCGGGATTTCGACCTTGAGAAAATATTTTTATATGCAATCAATCGTTAACAAAAAATTATTGTCCATTCCTGGTAACGTTAATTGTTTTTTTTTGTTTTGTATGATCTACAAATTCAATATTGTTTTAATTTCATTAAGTGTAAATAAAAATATTTCAGTTAAATAAAATAAATAATTTATCACTTTATTTTAACTTAACTGTAAATAAGTAATTCATTAGTAATAAACTTCTTGCCTGTTATGTTTTCTTTACATATTTTATGTTTTGTTTTTATTACTTTTTATTTTGTTAAATTGTTAAGTTTCTTTTCGTTTAATAAAATTTTAACAGAAAAGACGACTTTATAGACTTATTTACTTAACAAATTGAGGCACTTTTTCAGTTTTAATAATGGGATTTTGCCTTTAGGATTTTGGGTTTTTGGGAATTTTCTTTTTACAGAATTTTCTGTGTTTCACAGAGAAAACGATTTTGAAGGCTTATTCATTTGAGAAATTGAAGCAATTTTTTTCAGTTTTATTAAATGATATTTTCGCATTCAGGGATTTTCGGTTTTTGAGATTTAGCATTTTCTGATTTTTGTGTTTTCACAGAGAAGTCAATTTTGAAAACTTATTTATTTAAAAAATTTAGTTAATTTGTTCAGTTTTAATAAGGGATTTTGCCATTCAGGGATTTAAGGACTTAGCATTATTTGGATTTTGGGATTTTGAATATTCTGCATATTAATAAGTATCATAATTTTGATAATTTACACTAGCGTTGCATATTATTTTAAAATTAATATTTTTAAATTGTACAAGGAAGGAATTATTTTTTCTAAGTGTATACGTATTTGATTTGAATCAGTTTACGTCTTTAAAAGGATTCGAATTCCAGCCTTATTTTTGGTTATGTATGTAAGTAAATTGTAAATACACAGACATCCCAGACAGAATGCCAGATAGTCCTTTATGGTGCTATATTTCTCTAAACAAAATGCATCACGCGCTCATATTATACCTACCTAGGTACCTACAAAGACTTTAAAGATAAAAGGTAAAAGTTTCGCGGCAGAAAACTCTGGAAGCCAATTTTTGGCGGAATATAGCATGAATGAATAATAATGAATACCTGAATAACTGCATTCGGAGCGAAAGGATATATTTTATGGCTATATTCGTTTGGGGGCATTTCGTGGCATTTCCTGGTTTAGTTGTCCATAGGTATGGTATAGGTCTGTATATCTGCACCTCTTTTACTCGTCGAAGGGCAGTAGCGGTAGGTTTGTAATTTTTTTTTATTTTGCTGCATGTTAGTTGATATTTTGTTGAAGGTTTTGCGCCATTTTTTTTTTTTTTGTTTTTTCTTTATAGGTGAATGTTTTGGTTTTGCCTTTTGATCTCTACGATTGTAAAGAATACACTCGAGCGGAAGTTGCAGTATTTGGTTGGTCTATATAAATGATGGTGGCGTGGTATTCATTTCTGTCTGTCAGGACGATGTTAGAAAAGTAATTTGCATGAAATTGAAATAAAAATTAAAAAATGAAAAAAAAAAAAAAAAAAACATAAATGTTAAGCTGGTGTTATGGCAAATGTTGTTGCAGGGCAGATATATATGTATATTTTTTTTTGGTAGGTAAGGGTATAGCGCGTTGGACCTTCAATTTTTATTATTAAAGTTGAAATGTGATGTTAGAGAGTCTTCACAAAATATATCTAAACGAGCATGCGATTTTTCAAGTCCTTTTCCAAGTGTAATAGGTAAATAAGTTTTTGTTGGAAAAAAAAAAAATAAACTACTCGTAAAGTAGACTCTTATTTGTTAAGAGTATATTTTGAGTTCAATTGAATTCAAATGGAAAACATTTAACCCTTTTGTAAGGCATTGACCGCAGTTTTTTTTTTTTTTACTAGATTATTTGTTTCAGGAAAATTCATTACAAAATATGAACATATATACAAAGCATTTTCGGACTAGCGGGAATAATTATATTACATTTCAAAATTTTGAATTGATGGAGCCTTGAACTGTTAGGTCGGGAGCTCTGATAGGTTTGGAGAATGATTCAGCTATAGTTAATTTGGCGCGACAGCTCGTGTAGAACTAGGGTTAGTGACAATTACAACTAAAATTTTCTCCAGAATCCGAATGGCTTAAGAGAGATGCACTTCTACATAATAAGAAATATTCTTGGAGAATTTGTCAAATCCTCGAAAGAGGCATTAACTCTTGAAAAACATTTCTGTTTTTGTATGAAGTTTTTTTTTAATAATACAAATTCTAAATGCTACTGAAATACATCAGCCAAGTAGAAGACTTAGCACTATTTTAATTGGACTTGTTGAATTATTGATTTAAAATATCTGTTTTTATTTTGAGCTGGCATAGGCTGGGAATCAAACCCAAAACCTTTGGCGTAACAATTATACGCAATAACTATTACCCCACGGGCTACTATGTTTACCTTCGTATAGGTATACTAAAGACATTTTACGCCCATTTTTGTATGCAAGACATCTACAACTTTAAGTGATCTACGAGGGTTCCAGAATTTAAGGATACTTCATATGTGGGATATTCGCAAAATGTTAGTTTCATTCATTTGTTTTTTTTTTTTGTTTTTTTAAACTGACCTTTTATAATCAATATGTGATTCACAAAATGGCCTGCTTTTATTTGAATATCCCATAAATAAGTTGCTATCATATCTTATGACCTTTTAAAAATTCATACAAAATCGTCTATGGCTGACCAATTGCTGACACAAACTGACCTTTTGTGACCAGACCAGTTAATAATCTTTCAGATGGTACACAAATTTTTGAACATCCCAAAAATTTAAAAACTAATAATAAAATGCCTATCGGTTAGTTGCTGCGAACGCCCGGAAATCGATAAATTCGGATCACCAGCAACACTTGCAGCAGCAATATTTTCGACTGAGCGTGCATTACGATCATGCGCAGGTGACAGCCATTACTGAAATTAGTTTTAGTTGCTACAATTTTTTCGAATATCCCACATATTGGGTACTAACATCCCGGAGTCATATTCAAGTCTTTTGTCGATAGATTCCCTATCGTTTGTGACCATTAAAGAAATTTTACGATATTTTAACATTAAATAATGTATACTAGTGACAAAAATTTCCAAAATCCCATTACAGTATGTTAAATTTATTTTTTACACAATAATCACATTTATATGATCCATTTGATAATGAGTGTGAGTTGAGAAGACATAAAAAGCAATCCGCATTTATATAAAATAAGCTGCTTAAACGCTGAACGTTTAAACGAGGAGAATTAAATCCTGAAAGTGAGAAAAGATAGGAGGATAGTAAAGATACAGAAAAATAAAGAGATTTTTTTTTGAGACTTTTTGTTTATTCCAAACGCTCTTGTCGCTGGCAGACTACGATAAGCAACTGCAGTCGGTCGCCGCCCATTGTCGTCCCTTTTGACTTGCTTTGGCTTTTGGCCTGGCTCTGCTCATTCCATTCTGATAGAACTACAAAAACTATTTCTGATCCTACATCAGCTCAATATAAAACACTTGAATTTCCAATGAATCGAAAATCTTCAGACCTCTAGTGAGGCGTGTTATCTGAATTTCTTAGTATCCAGCTGGTTGAGTATAGACCCACTCCAACAGCAATGGTCTTGTATTTCCACTGGCCAACCTAGAGTCAGTAGCATCTTCCCAAAATTATGATTCAGTGATTTAATATTCTCTGCCAATAATATTTCTTCAGCGGTTGTTTGTCCAAATTTTATGTAGAACACATGAACTGTATCATGACTCCTTACACTCAATTTATCTAAATAATTGATATCTTCTGCAAAATATTTGCGTTGACTTGAATCCAAGGCTATAAGAGGTCTATAGTCAGGAGTTGGATTAGTCTTCATACGAAACAAATCCAAATTGCGAAAGGAACAAATGATCAGTTTTACCTTATACCTCACCCAATTTTGCAGTTTCCGTTCAAGCCATTTTCTCTAAGATCGTCTGATTTTCAATTAACTTGTCCCAACGATTCATTAAGTCAGAACCGTATTGTTCTCGAATTTGTTCCAATGTGGGAATAGAGTAGGTACTAACCTGGTTTTGCTTTTTCCACACCATCGGGAAAGAACTTTTGCGTAACTTCTATCCGCTTGGGAGGATCCATCATTGGTACTAAGTGTCCTGGTCTGACAGGGGTGTGTTTTTTGCCGAATTTACTAAGCAGTAGATTACGTTGTTGCAAGTTCCATACATGCCAACCAAAGAAACTTCGGTAGAGTGGGTTGTGGATCCGCGATAATTCCCAGCGGCTCCTCTACAAAATTCCGTTAAGAAATAATCGAACATTTTTTTTTTAAAGCCTGTTCGTTGGTTACAGTTTTATAAATTACAATATTTTACCAAATTCGTTCAACAATGACGAAAGAGTTTCTTATGCTCCCCATTCTTTGAGAAAGGAGCCAACTTTTTTCATAAAAGAATATCTGCAACATCTCGTACCCTTATCGATACTGGTTTCAATTCTTTTTGGTCTTTGTATTTTCGAAGCTCGCCGGGCTTGCTGGTTGGTAAAACCCTCATCGATATCCCTATGAGGTTTAAGAGAAGGCGAAAATTTGGCCGACTATAAACATAGACCTTAAATGGAGCAAATAAAATTTATACGGGTTGTACTGTACATCATGATCGACCAAACAAAAATAAGAGTATCATTATTCATCACCATATAAATCGGGAATCAACTTCCAATATTACTATTACCTCCGCTCTTCAATACTTTAACATCAGAATGCAAACAACAGAAAACATATAAGTATATCTATATGAATTTTTCATAAAAATTATCAACTTTTCCACTTAAATCCTCAATTTCCATATTTTTTAAGATTCGCCTTCATGTTAAACATCCACAGAGCACTTAATCGTTGCGCGTTCATTCGTCAAAATATTTCGAAAATTTATTCCTCCTCGCGCCGCAATCCACACATTATATGTCAGAATCAATCCACCTAAAGTCGATATGTAATCGGGGTGTAAAAAATGATTGCCACACAGCAACATGTGTCATAATTGATACTCTGCTTTTAAAACCATAATGTGTTCGTCATTGATTTCGAGTGAATAAATCGACAGCGACGAATGACGCCAGCAACTTCAATAATGCCATCTATATCCAGTATCCATCCATCCATCCATCCATTCATCCACGTATGCAGATGTATGTACATATATGTAATTGTGGAGCTATGGAGACTGGGAATAAGGACTTCCATCCACATACCCTATATAGTCCTTCATACATATATGCGAAACAAGTGCATGCAACAGATTGTTGGATCGGAAATAAAGTTGACACATTTGCATACCTAATAAAATTTTCATGTGGAGTTAACGGTGTTTTTTTTTTTTATTTTCTTTCTTTCTCTCATTGTTTTTGTCATTTTTATGCATGTTTTTCAACCCCCGACCCTTAGATACATTTTTGGTGTCAAATTGTGTGAGAATTGTATTTTTATATTTTTTTATTATTTCCGTGAGTCATTGCAGCAGTATCACTCGAAGTTAAACAAATTTATTGGAATTTTATTGGTGTTGACTTTTGGAGGTCGTGCACGAAGCGAAACCACCATCAGGTCCGCCTCCGCAATAGAGCGGATTTATTTATAAAAATAATAATGTTTTCCGGTATCGAAAATGTGAAATAAATATGTTGACACATATTGTAATTGAATATTGACGTGCACACACGGAATCCCAATTCGAATTCCCAAGTAAATAGATATAGCATAGACGGATGGATGGATTTTGTTTTTTTTTTTTTGTGGAAATAAAGTTAGTCATCAATAAATTTGTTTGTATATTGAATTCTGTCAATTTGGGATATTTGATATTTATAAAAGCTTAAAGTAGTCAACTTCATCGTTGGTTTAGCTAGTTTTTCAGTTGCGGCGATACATAGATAAATAGATTCAAACCTACCTGAACCTTCTGTAAGTGAAAGTTTAACATATTTATATAAAAAATATTTTATTTGGCTATGTGTCTGTTTAGCGAAGTCAAACAAATTGGGTCTCGCAATTCTGTCTGTTTATATGTTCTGATACAGCTTAACATCCATTTGGGTCGATTATCTTTAAACTCGTGGTATTTAGGAGGTTTTGGGTATTAACCTGACACGTTTTATTTTTCATTTTTTTCCGAACAAAAACAGTAATTCTGGTACCGTAAAATTTTAGTTATTTTCAATTTTCTAAAAAAAACTAGGAGACATTTTATCATTTAGTTTTTGACTTTTGATAAGAGCATTAAAATTTTGAAATCAAAAATAATACTTAATTACGTAAAATTTTTAAAAAAATATTTTGAAATTTTTTTACTTTTTTTTAAATTTTGAGTTTGAAAATTAATTTTTCAAATACGGTTCACTAAAACAACTTTATTTAAAAATAAAATAAATGACTTTACAAAAATATATAGCATTGTAAGTATTATCGTTGTTTTTTTTTTTTAATAATATTTTTTTGTTTTAATTATTTTTTTTTTTAATTTGCCTACCGGCTAAACGGGGAGAATATAGCCCCTTCCTATAAGATTTTTTCTTGTCTAGAGTCAACTTACACGCTTTAGCTTTTTTTTATGATCTAAATTAACGGTACCTCCCATACACGGAACCGAACAAAAATCTCAATTTTCTCGAAAACGACTCCTACGAATTTGATTATTTTTTTTGTCTGAGCTAATAACATAACAATGGATTAAAAAAAAAAAGCAAAAATTATTTTTTTGAAAATTTGTAATTCCGAAAATGGGTAGATACATAGATCACTTTTTCTTTAGAATTATTTTTTTACTCCGCATTATTAATACTAAATAAAAAAGCATACCAATTTTTTTTTTTCTAAAAAATGTTTACAAAATTTTATGTGTAAAAAAATATTTTTTTAAGAAAACCGCTCTATCGATGTTTAAATTTTTTTTAACAAATTAAAAATTGTTGAAGAAATGTCACAAAATGTCACAGTTTTTTTTTCACTTAAGCGGGGTTCGGTTAAGTGAAAACCCGCTTAAGTGGAAAAAAAATTCACTTAAGCGGAGTCCAAATAAGTGAAAAACCTAAGCGGTTTTTAAAATTCCACTATGCGGAAATTTAAACCTAGAAAAAATTGAATTTATCTTTTGGAGTTGCCTAGAAAAAATTAAAATAAAATAAATAATAGATAGATTAAATAAAATGGTCGTGACATATCAGAAATTCTAATGTCATTTTTGTGGTGAAAATAATGGAGGTGAAAAATAAAAAAGAAGTGAAAGCGTTCGATCGATCGATTAAATTTGTTTTCACTTAAGTACGTTTTTTTCAATAAAAAAATATAAAATTTAAATGAAAATATGTTTCAATAAAGCGGGGTTTTCTCTTAAGCGAGTTTTACTGTAGCTGTTTAATTAATTTCTATTTCGTTTTTACAAAAAAAATTCAAAAAATTCGTCGTATTTTTTTATTAATTTGAAATGCCTATCAATGCCATTATGTATGACGGAATATAATATTATTTAAATGTCCGCCGCGCAGCGGTTCCTCTGGGTGGCCCGCGTACGAAATGTCCAATTTTCCATGACTCTGGCGCATAAATCAAGCTGAATTTGACCGATGGCATGAGTTATGTTGGCATTTAGGGCCGCTGTGGTTTGTGGTTTATTCGCATAGGCCTGCGAATCCAGAAAACCATACAAGAAAAGGTTTAACAGGATCAGATCGCACGATCTCAGTGCCCAGTTCACATCACTTTCACTATGAGCATGCACTCGCGCGTGCATAATGTCCATGTCCGTCAAGTTAGCATTATCACTTCAAAAATTGAAGATTCTAATGGCTGGTTTAATTAATTGTCGATAATTTGTCGTAAATTTGTCGTGAAAAAAAAAAAATTATCGCACTTGTTTTTTTTTTTAAATAACCCCAGACGTTATTAAAAAAAAAAAAAACAAGTGTGATATTTTTTTTTCATTCACGAAAAATTTAAGACAAATTCACGACATTTAATGACATACTCCGTTTTTTTTTTAAATTTTTTTTTGGGGATGGTAATGCTAAGTTTACCGTCAATTTAGCATTACATCAAGGGGTTATTTAAAAAAAAAACAAGTGCGACAAATTTTTTTTCTTTCAAGACAAATTCACGACAGTTAATCCAAAAGTGGTAATGCTAACTTGACGCACATAGAATTTCCAATGTTGCGTGAGTTGTGTTGCAAGTGTATAGCCGTCCTGTTGAAACCACATGTCGTTGGTGTCTATATCATTCAATTAAGGCCCAAAGAAGGTTGTAATCATCGACCTATAGCACTCGCCGTTGACGGTGCTGGCCATGACCAAAGTCGTTCTCATAGAAATTTGGACCGATTACCTCGCCAGCCCAAAATCCACATACACACTTTATCGGGATGCTTGGACGCTCATGGATCTCATCTCAATTGGTAGCGTCCCAAATTCGAAAATTTTGTTTATTGACCTACCCCTTCATCTAGAAATGGACCTCATCGCTGAAGATAATCGTTAAAAATTATGGTCAACTGCTCCAGAGCACATTTAGCAAACACACGTTGTTGTCTATAGTCGATTGCCTTCAGTTTAATTTTTAACGGTTGCAAGACACGAAGCAAAATTCGCCAAGTTGTGGTCTGCGAAATCCCGAGTTTTTATGAGTGACGCGAAATCAACTGCCTGGGATTCTCCTGAACCCTCTCAAGTCTCACGGACAGCGGAGATGTATTCGGCAGATTTTGGGTTTCGTCGACGTACGGGTGTTGGTTGATCATTTACTGAAACAATAGACTAAAATTAATCCATCACACTGCGAATAGTCCTCGCGGTAGGACGATTATGGCGACCATAAAATAGGCGAAGCGCGTGGAGCGTTGCCCGAGCAGAACACTTGTTTTGATAAAACAATTTTATCATTTTTACGTGTTGTTAAACGTTTTATCCGTCCATGGTGATTTACAAAAAACAAAAAAATAAAATAAATTGGCTGGCGCCACACCTCGTGTAGAACCAGGGTCAGTGACTTAAAACTCTCAATCATTCCTGTGTGCGAGTTATTAGCAAGAATAGAGGGGACCTACAATTTTTTGCCGAATCTGAACGGCTAGGGTGAGAAGCACTTTTTCATGACAAGAGATATTCTTGGAGGATTTGTCAATTCCTCGCAAGAGGCAGATACCCATTTATTTTTAGGTGGTATAGGCTGCGAATCGAACCACCCAAGACCTTCGGCGAAAAAGTCCAACGCAATAACCATTACGCCACGGCCCACGGGCTACTACTATTTGGAAAAACAGACTGAATAAATGACAGCCAATTGGACGAATGTAGCTTCAACAATATGGCCGCTATCAACACTCTCAAAGTTAGGAAGACCCTTTATGTAGGTACTGAACTTTTACGTTCTTAGGAGGTGTCATAAAATATAAGCTCTCATAACTAATTTATTTCTTTTAAAGTTTGATGAATTGGTTTGAAATATTATCAACTTATAAAAATAAATGGAGAGATTTGTGATCGTGAGATCTAAGAAACGGTCAATAAGTCAAGTCACTCATTTAGCCAGTTTGAGTGATGAGTGATTTAGTGATTTAGTGGTTCTTACGTTTTAAAATTATTTAGTCCGATTTTTTTTTTTTTTTTTTAATTATCACTCAGAAACTCCATCACCTAATTAGAAAAAATTTTAGAAAGAGCTTATTTGATTTTTTTTAAATAAATGGCACCTCAGTTCAGTTTGAATAAGCGTTTTGTAAAAAAAAATCAAAATGTCCATCCAGAGATTTGGTTTATAAACAAAAAAAAGATCCCACTAAAAAAACAAACAAAAACCAAACTGATGATAAAAAAAACTCAATTGAATCAAAACTGGAAGAATACAAAAAAAAGTCTTAGGGAATGAAAGCTAAATTAAACAAATCCGGAATCTGGCTTCATCATAAGGATCAGACTTAGACCCTCAAGCGGAACACAAGAGGGTAAACAATGAATTACAGAATCATGAAAGCAAATTGACTTTAATGTAAAAATCAAATATTTACCTGTAGACGAATCTCCAAATATCATACATACATTAACAAAAAAAAAAAAAAGAAGTTAAAGGAAGAACAAGAAGAAGAAGCAAGAAGCAAAAGTATTTCGTATAACCTAACCACGTCAACCTCCCAAATCCAACAACAACAAAAATCTGCTACTTTTCTTCCGAAATGGAAAAATCCACGACCGACGAAACGCGGACGTTGTCGTTGCTTTTGCCAGTTGATGCCACCGCTAGAAGAGTATAGAAGTTGTTCAACAAGCATCAGCTGGAAACATACACAACATGGCATGTCAGTTGATGTTGAGTTTGGAGAAGGAAACGAAAAGTGTTCCGGAAAGCGATATGATGCTATGATGGCAGCAGCGCAGGAAAACACAAATTCATATATGGATGCCCCGGCCCGGGAGCCATAGGATGGTGAAATACCACAAATATTTTGCCAAAATGTGTTAGCTTTGCACATCGAAGATTAAAATTACCTCCGGAGGAGGAAGGAGGAATATGGCAAGCGTTTGCTATGCTGCCATCCAGACAGATCCGAGTGTGTTGAGATATATGTATATGTATATGCTGATTCTGGTTGTTAGATGGATGCTGAATGCTCGACCACAGCCAACCAAGTATTTGTCTTCAATGTAAGAGCCGCTTCTTCCAAATGGGTTAGTATTCCGCACTCTTTACGAAGCGGATAGCTATATATAGAAACGTATGCCATGCCTGCAGGACGATAAGAAATGAGTGATTCCATTACAAGGATGTGAGATGAATAAATATTTAATTTGCAATCTTTTTTTTTTTTTTTTTTTTTTTAAGGGATGTTATGCTGCTGCTTCCGTATAAATGATGCTGATGGTGATGATGAAATTAAAAGATCCTTGGGTTCTATAAGCTTACTCTGTGATTGTTTTGGTAGAATAATTTGACAGTGGTCATGCGGAAGTTTATGGTTAGTTAAGGAGCTTTTTATTTAGATAAATAATGTTGTTAAAGAAGACGATAATCGAGGAGAATTAAATCCTTCTAATTTTTTTTATAATGTAAAAATCACCAAAATCCTTTAATTTGGTATAAAATATTGACCCTTTTTTAGTGGAAATCTGCATATAGGACCAAGTTTAGTAAAAAATCGTTTATTATTATTGCATTTCGATTAAAAGTCCACTATGTACTTACTGCTAAGCATTGCAGAAGAAGGTGTCTCGGATAAACTTACAAATATTAAATATTAAAAGTGTGCTTTTCAGCTTTATTGCTTTACTGCGGTGGTGGAAATTTATGTATTTCCAAAACAGTCAAAGCATGTACAAAGTTAAATCCAGTAAATTTAATTTCTATACATGCAGTTAGAAGCCTGGTGCAGCCTCGAATGGAGGTACATCAGGATTTGGTTCTTTACAATAAATGTGGGAAATAAAAGATCAATCTTAAATTCAAAAATTGATACCTAATGTAATAAGTTGTGGGGAAGAATAATTAAAAGTTCGGCTACTTCGTGATCTCCTCTTCTTCGAATTTCATCGGGTCATCTGTTGAGTGTTGTGGAATGTTTCGATTCTATAGTTTAGTGTATCATACAGGGTTATACTGTCTTCTGGGATTTGGAACTCTGTTCTATTAAACTTGGTATCCTAGACTAATTGTCTAATGGACCATTTCAAACCCAGACATTTCGGAGTCTATACACTGAAGAAGAAATATCTTTACGTTGGGTGTTACAGAAGTTATGAACCCAAATATTATTTATAGCTTTTAAAAGGAGTGCTTTGCGAATAAAAATAGTGAAATGCGAAACTGGGTCACACGAACTTGCTCTTATGTAAACAAATCACACTGTGATTTTAAAGTCTGAATATATTTATTTTAGATTTATTCATATGATTTAAAAAGATAAATAAATTAGTTATGGAAGCCTATATTTTATGCCACTTGCCCAAAAATTAGTTTAGTTCAAGTAAGTATTAGGTGAGTACATAAACATGAAAAGTATAGCAACGTGTTGCACATCTCCATGGAACTTAGACTTTAGATTAAACAATATTGTTTAAGAAAATCAATATAATTGGAGATTAAATTGATTAAACAACTGAAATTGTTTTGACACTAATATAACGGGATGTACATTGTACACTATTTGATTTCTTACACAAATCTCAAATTAAGAAAAAAAAAATTAAAAATCATTGAATCGGATTTTTTTAAAATAATTATTTATACAATATAATTAAAAAAAAAAAAAATTATAAAAAAATTGGCACCTACGCCAAATTCAGAAAATATTATTGATGAATTTAAAAATTAACTTTATATAACAAAAAAAAATATCCACCATTTTCGAAATACCGAATTTTCAAAAAATAATTTTGAATAATTTTTTTTAAATCAAAAATTTGAGTATTTGAAAATTTTGATATATGTATACAATTTTATTTAAACTTATTAGAATCACTTGTGCACAAAATTTCATAATTTTAATAGTCTAAAAACCGAAAAAAAATATTGGTACTATGAGAGATACCATTTTAAATCGATAGCTAAAATCGTTTTTTCAGAAAAATGAGATTTTCTCTACTGGTATGTGAGGTACCATTATTTTTGGTTATAAGAACAATTTTTATTTTTAATCTGCTAGATAATGTTAAAAAACTACTGGGTGCTAAAATTAATAAAAATCAATAATCAAGTCGTTTTCCAATGACCAATTATTAAGTTTAAAAAAAAAAAAAATTGGAAACGTTTTTAGTAATCCAAAAAAGAAAACAAATTGAACATTTTGGTACACAAAACATTAAAAACTTTTTAAAGATTTTCTATAAAAAAAAATGGTCAAAATCAGGTGAGCCGTTTTTGAGAAAATCAAAAATTTTAACTATTTTTCGAAAAAAAAAATTATAAAATGCTTAAAAAAAATTACTGAATTAAAAAAACAGTTGTGTGCATATTTTTGAGAAAAATAAGATTTCCATTATTTGCTAAAAAAAAAATATGGTTGGTACCGTTATTTTTGGTCCTTAAGAAATTAAAAAAAAAAAAGCCACCAAGTTAAAAAAAAATCGGCCCATCCGTTTAGGCTGCAGCTGAAAGGAAAGACAGACAGAAAGACAGAATTGCGAGGCCCACTTTTTTCGACTTCGCTATCATCGTAATATGTATTAACTTTGATCAAAATTTCGAGTTCGATTTTTTTTACGAATCCATAACTTGCCATATGTATAATACCTAGTATACCGCAAGTAAAAAATTAGAGTGGTCGTCGCTCAATTGATTTAAATATATGTAGGTATACGATTGGAAATTTTTGGGCGATTTTTAAAAGTTAGGTTGGGAACAAATAGGATAGCAAACTTCAAGAAGTCCAAATGGAAATTCTTAGAAATAATTGTGGGCTTATAACTTGGCCACTTAGATTCTTCTACCAGGGTGGTCTATCAGTTCAGAATTGATTAGTTGAGTTGAGCCCAACTGATTGGGTTAAGCGCGTCCAACGTATAATTTTGGCCTATCGACTTAAGGGCCCTTCGACGCGAAGAGTCCTTTCTGTGCTTCCCGTCTATATACGTTTATCACGGTCACGGTCTCAAAAGTCATATTCCATAAGTAAGAAAAATATTTATTAAGATCTCGAAACGTCAATTTATATTTTTAAGTAAATTAAATTAAACAAAAAATGTAATTGCTTTAGCAATATATATACGTAAACCTACTTCTACAATAATGCAAACAAAGAAAATCATTTTTAATAAAGTTAATTTTGTAGAAATTTAAAAAAAAAATAAAATAATTATTGTAAAAATGTTTGCTGTCCACTCCAACAAAGATGAACACGAGTTTCAGTCAGTTCAGTATATAATTTGGTAAAAGGTTAACTCTCCATATATATTTATTATTAAAATAAATTAAACGAAAAGTAAAGGTACCGACATCCTGTGGCTGGTGTATTGTCAGACTTTTGATAGGAAATAAATATTTGCATCCTGTATATGGTCCAGAAAAGTGAACATTTTATAGAGACAAATATTGTCGTATAATGTAGAGTCCTTGTCATTATACAAACATTATAGTTGGAGAGAAAATGCAAAGTAAGGTATATTGGGTAGGGCAACTCTGATGTTTGATGAAAAACTCGTTAACCAAAAAACATCGTTAATAAAGTTAAACGAAAATTTAATATCATTTCCAACCCCGTTTTTTTGGTACAACAACCAGTGTTTTTTTGCCTCTCATAGTGAAACCCGGAGAGTATATATGTAGGTAATCAAGAAATTAACTCTGGTTGACTAAAAAGTGCTGTACTTTTTAATATATGAAATATAAAAAAATTACTCCAAAATGGTCAAATGTAAACTGCACTTCCTAGTTTAAGGAAGTATTATGTAAGTTAATGAAAATGAACAATATAGCACCGTGCTGTCTTGCACTTCGCACATATGCATGGAATTTACAGTTTAGACTGAAAAAATGTTAAAAAATCAATAAAATTAGAAATAAATTGATTAAAAAATATCTGAAATTGATTTGATACCAACGCAATGTACACCAAGTGATTTCTTACACAATTCTCAATTTATGAGAAAACATTTTAAAAATCGTTTAAGTGGTTTTTTTTTTTAAATAATTTTTTATATTGGTACGTCAATTTTTAGTATTTATTTATGCGGAGTTCAAAAAATAATTAAAAAAATAACCACTCATTTTCAAAATAAAAAATAATTTTGAAACTTTTTTTAAAAATCAAAAATTTGATTTTTTGCAAATTTTGATAAGCAATATTATTTAAACTTACCTATTAGTAGCTTTTGTGTAAAAAATTTCATTAAAATTTGTGCAACAGATAATGAGATATTCGAAAACCCAAAAAATGGTTCTATGAGAGGTACCATTTTTAAACGATAGATACATTTTTTCCCAATAATATGGTAGATCGTTCTGATATTAGTTCACACAAAAAATTTAATCAAAATCGTAGGAGCCGTTTTTGAGAAAAATGAGATTTTCAATACCGGTTTTAAAAAATTTGTATAGGAGGTACCGTTATTTTTGGTTATAAGAAAAAATTGTATTTAAAATATGCTAGATAATGTAAAAAAACTACTGGGTGCTAAGTTTAATAAAAATCGACCAAGTTGATTTCGAATAATTAAGTTCTCAAAAATAAAAAAAATTGAAACTTTAAAATATCCGAAAACAATTTTTTTGAAAATTTTGGTACACAATATTTTTAAAATTATTGTAAACATTCTCCTTAAAAAATGATCAAAATCAGTTGAACCGTTTTTGAGAAAATCGAAAATTAAAAAAATGGTTCTATTCTATTTAAAACCATTTTTCCGAAAAAATGTATAAAATGGTACCATTTTTGTAAAAAAAATTACTTAATTTTTTTTTTTTTAAGTTTTGGGCACGTTTTTGAGAAAAATAAGATTTTCATTTTTTGCAAAAAAAAAAAAAAATTGTACGGCAGGTAAATTAAAGTCTTTAATTCGAATTTTAGGCTTTTAAAAAAAATCTCTATCCTTTTTTAAAGGAAAGGTTAATTGAAAGACAAGAGTTTTAAAACGAGAGAGTATCAACCGATCTCTTTGATGCTGCGATGATGACTGACTGATCTTGTGGGATCTTCTTGATGTTGTCCTTTCTGCGATTCTGCATTATGTGGGATTTAATTAAAGACTTTGTTTAGTCTGCGATATTGTATTGAATTTCAGTGCAATCTGCTGCTGTTACTATTGTTACTTTGTTTGTATGGGGCTCAAATATAAATGGTACCGTTATTTTTGGCCTTAAAAAATTGAAAAAAAACGTGTGGGAGGATTCCTTAAAAACGCTAGTTTAAAGAAAATCTACCAACATCGTAATGTCAATTTTGATCAAAATCCCGACTTCTATTTGTTTACGAATTCATAAAAAATGTTTACATTGAAATTCTGTTCAAAGTTCAAACTCTGCAGTTTCAATATCCAAAAAGATAGAAGTCAGCTTGGAAACTTTTTCATACAAATTTAAAGTCCCATTTTGATTTACCTAACAACTAACCAACCACAGAAGAACAAAAATACAAACTTAAAGATTCAGAGCAACCAACACAACACAACACAACAAGCAACTCATCAAATTTAGTAATCGTTTAATTACTTTAAGAGAAGACTAATTTCCTGAATCGAACCATCAAGAATGCAATTAAACTTTTTGAATTGAATGCGGAAAACTTAATTTGAAGTTTTGACTGAAGTTTCTTTCCCTCTCTCTCTCTCTCCCTCTCTCTCTGTCTCATGCAAGTCGCAATCTCTCCCTCTCTCTCTCTCTTGCAAGTCGCAAGCCAACACGAAGAGCATATGGATTTGTGTTATCCTTTTTGCAAGTGCTTTATATATCTAAATTGCATCACAACTTTAACCCCTTTACTCATATGTCATATCATCCGTTCTGATGTGATGTGATATTTGTTTGCATATTATAAGGTAACGGTAAACCTTTTAAAGTTGTTAAGCTCTTAGGGGTGTTCTCTTTGCTGTTATATTTATCGTATAAATCGCTGATTTCAATCTCATAATATGTACATACATGAGAGACTCATTTTCAGAGGATTTACGCGGAAGTGGGTGAACTTTGAAGGAAAACCACAAGACTTAGTGTATATGCGGCGCATTAGAATGCTCCTTAAAAACAGTTTGTATATAGAATACCTAACCTACGTACTTTAGATTGCGCGCGAATAATTTCAAAGTCAACATGGAGGCAGTGAAGTGACAGGAAGTTAAGATACTGACTGCGTCACTTGGGAGCAAACAACTTCTGCTGGGATATTCATTACACAACTTAAGTAGGTATACCTACCTTGAACCTGTAGTAAAAGTATTTTAAAAGTCATTAAAAAGTTTGGACTGGGGTGGTGAGTCTGGTGGAACTTAGGCATTAAATTGGAATGACGGCATTAAGTAAAGGGATTGACTGATAACTGAAAGTGAGGAAATGACAGGGGACAAATCTAAAGAAGGGCTAGCATTAAGTTAATCTTTTTTTAAACTAAGAATTTAATCCAACCCTAACTCATATTTGGAGTCAACATTTGAAGTAAAGGCCTTAAAACCATCAATCCCAGTGAAGAAATCGAAAATCTGGAATTTTTATTTAGACTTCCCTTCACAGCTCCAATATCGCAATTGAAAATTCTTATTTTTTTTTTTCAAACTTTATTTAACTAAAACAAAAAAAAAATCAAAAAGTATAAAATGTTTTAACAATTTTTTTGTGATCAGTTTCTAGTAGCCGTAGTGTGCTCGGAAAAATCTAAAGAAGGGCTAGCATTAAGTTAATCTTTTTTTAAACTAAGAATTTAATCCAACCCTAACTCATATTTGGAGTCAACATTTGAAGTAAAGGCCTTAAAACCATCAATCCCAGTGAAGAAATCGAAAATCTGGAATTTTTATTTAGACTTCCCTTCACAGCTCCAATATGGCAATTAAAAATTCTTATTTTTTTTTTTTTTTTCAAACTTTATTTAACTAAAACAAAAAAAAATCAACAAGTATAAAATGTTTTAACAATTTTTTTGTGATCAGTTTCTAGTAGCCGTAGTGTGCTCCGAAACCATCAAAAGTAACATGGGCAACAGTTGCAGCTGGTGAGTATGTGATGGCATGAGCAGCGGGCTGGGCATAGACAGTATCTGGAGCAGCGTGTGAGTAGACAGCAGCAGCTGGAGCAGCGTGTGAGTAAACAGTTGGAGCAGCATGATGAGAGTAAACAGCAGCTGGAGCAACATGTTGGCTATAGACAGTTGTAGCTGGAGCGGCGGCGTGTGTGTAAACAGTTTGAGGAGCAGCATAGGCTAGAGTCTTGGCGTAAGTTGGAGTGTAGACATTATTGTTGATGCGGGTGTCAGATTTACGAACGCTCGAGTATGGGGTATCAACAGCCTTGGAGTACTGGGACACAGTACCGGCATATGAGCGAATCACATTGTGTTGCGTTGAGCCAATAGCATCCTGAGATGGATTAGCTACGGCATAATGAGCCAAAGGAGCTGAATAAGCTACAGGAGCTAAACCAGCATTGGCAGCTGAGAGAAGAGCGCAAAGTACAACAAATTTGAAAGCCATTTTTTTTTTATTTTAGAGAATTGTTGGTGATGCTCCTGTGAACTCGGTGCAATTGAAACTGATGCCTTTTGCCTAAATTGAACTCGTTTTTATACTTTTCATATTCATTAACGAGACTCTGTTCCTTTGGAAAGAAAAAAAAAATAAAAGAAAACAAAAAAAAAATGGGATCAGTCTCCTGCCCTCCAGCAACAATGAGGCGGCGCAATAACAACAGACCACAGCAGCTAATCCACTTTCGACGCACTTGACCATTAATTGTGTCGCTTGTCAAGTTACTTTCAATTTCTGGCATTAAATGTTTTTTTTTGTTTGTATTTTTTTCTTTTTTGTGATTTTCAGCAGATTCAATTTTTCATTCCGTTTTGATCCAAATTTTGAACTGAGCTGCTTGGCCACCACCAAACATGCGTGTACTTTAATGCGCAGGTCTTCCATCCACACACACACACAACATCATGATTAATCATCCAGCAGGCTTCAGCCGTATCGGCAGTTTTTGCCTCAAATGACATAGCAACACAAAAAGAATCTGACTGAATCATTTGTGGTAGGTACTATTACCGCACAGGTTGGGGGGGGGGGGGGGGCCTTTAAAAAAAAAAGATACAGACGAGAATAAGATCAATATCGCAGCACTCTGGTGCTGGCTCGTCCATCGGAGATCGGAGAATAAAATATCGGTCAGAAGAACTGGTTGCGGTTGAATCTTCATCCAAGGTCAATTCCCTTTTGTCGGTCTGTCGTCGTCGTTGTCGTCGTCTTCGTTGGCTATGGTCGCTTGTTCACTTCGATGGTTCTGGGTCAACAGGTTATTTTAATTTTTTTTTTGCTAAGCATCTTTTATGGAATTGGTATAAGTCTTCTGGAAAATGAAGAATCAGTTGCCAAGGAGATTGGTTATCGCCCCTTGACTTTTATTGAGTCTGAAAATTGGGTAATTAATTTAGAGGTCGTCTTTTTCTGTGTTTTTTGGGTTCATTTAAAGACAATAAGTGATGTTTCTGATGTTAAATTTAGATAGGTTTTTGGTTGAAGGTAATTCCTTATATTTGTTTTTAGGACAAGACAAGGAAGGAGCATTTAGCTATTTAATAATTCGCTTAACGACTGAAATAGAGAGCTTCATTTTAACAAACAAATGATATTAAATATTTGTGAAATTTGTTTTCAATTTTTGTACATGAAATATTGTTTAAACCTCTTAGGAGCACCTGATTCAAAAATTGGTCAAGGCATTAAAAAGCTTTATTAATGTTATTACCCAATTAAAAAATATGCAAATATGCGGCAATTTTTTCGAAAAACGTCAAAATCCTCTAATGTGAAATCGTTGGGCAAAAACTTGAAATGCAGTTTTCCTACAATTACTTTGGTCATTAAAAATACAAAGTTTAATCAAAATCTAAAGACCTATTTTCGAGAAAATTTGAAAAATTTAAAATTACTCCCTAAGAAACCACATAAAATCTCTATTTTAGGGACTTACATACATTGTGGTTTTAAAGTATGCACGTGCATGGTACTTACACTTAAGACTGAAAAATTGTTAAAAAATTAGAATAATTAGAAATAAATTGATTAAACAACTTCTGAAACTGTTTTGACGCAATGTACTGTACACCTTATACAATTTATGTGAACAAATTTTAAAAATCTTTGGAGCGGTTTTTTAAAAAATTAATTTTTTAAATATAAAATTTTGAAAAGATGTTTGAAAAAAAAATGTGTGCGCCATTTTTTAGTGTCTGTGAAGTTAGTATATCAAGTGTTAGCATATCAATTTTGTTCTATAGTTTAGTTCTATAGTTCCGGATACTTTTCCAAAATAGTTCTGTTCGATTTCACTGAAAAAAGACGGACTTTAAAAAAAGAGATGCTAACTTCCCGTATCATATCAATTATTATTGAAATGTCAAATGAAAATATTTTTTTAGATGTAAGAAACAAACCTTAATAGTTCCTCATACCTAAAAAAATTATTCCGTTATATTCAGATATAGAAAAAAAAACTAAAAAAAATAATTATAATTAAAAAAATAAGAAATAATAATTCGACCTTGATATAGTGGCATTTTTTTGCGAGTTCCAACTCATTTGTTAATTTTTACTGATAGATATAATGTGTTTACAATATAATCGGAAGAGTTCTCGTTTCTAACACTTTTCTAACAAAAGTTAAGATTTTTAAGTTTTTTGCAATATTTTTTAAATTGTATTAAATTAATGCCGATTTTTTTGTTAAAAATCAATTAAAGTGTATTGCAATATGACCGCTGAAAATTTTGTAGAGAAGATCCGGGTTTGCTATCATCGATAAATGAACTGGAACTCGTACAAAATGCCAGCACATAAAGGTTGAATTTAGGGTCGATTACCAAAATTCATGGAAAATCGCCTTAATTTCAAAAAAATCTTAACTTTTGTTAGAAAAGTGTTAGAAACGGGAACTCTTCCGATTATATTGTAAACACATTATATCTATCAGTCAAAATTAACAAATGAGTTGGAACTCGCAAAAAAATGCCACTATATCAAGGTCGCATTATTTTTTCTTATTTTTTTAATTAGAATTATTTTTTTTTTTCGATTTTTTTTTTCTATGTCTGAATATAACGGAATAATTTTTTTAGGTATGAGGAATTATTAAGGTAAGTTTCTTACATCTAAAAAAAAAATATTTTCATTTGACATTTCAATAATTGATATGTTACGGAAAGTAAGCATATTCTGGCCCATAGTTTTTGAATTTCTGAAACACTTTGATGATTCCAAAAATATTTAGTTTTATTATTATTGAAATTCTGCCTTTTTTAAGCTTAAGATGCGTTTTAATAGTTCAATATATGTAGGTAAATCCGAGACAACCGCTCTTGATGTGTCCGACGCATTTTCTTGAAAAATCAGTTTATCGGTGGGCCGTTTCGGGGGTTCAAAGAATTTGACTCCCTTTTTGGGTACTTTGTACCGTTCACGCAACTCCGTTGCTCCGCTAAGGGTATGTTGAGTTGTCATGCTAGCGCCAATGTCAACAGTTTTCTTAATAAATAGTAATTTTGTTACTGACCCACTTCCTTTCTAAAATTTTGCGCATTTCTGGCTCATAAGGGTGGGTTATAAGTCTCCCATTGACTTGTCGACTTGTAGGTGAATAGTTTTTTTTTAAATATTAAGACTTTAAAATTACAGTGTGATCGTACGCATAAGAGCAAGTCCGTGTGACCCAGTCGTATGCATTTTATTACTTTAATATTTCTGCATGCATTATTTTTTGGTCGTAAAAGGACCATCTGTCTTAAAATTTTGATCGAAAGCGATTCAGTCGTAACAGTTTTGTCTCTGATAACGGGTAATTGATAGAAAGGTTGGTACTTGTATATTTAGAGCCAAATTATAAAAAAAATTACAATTTCCCCTTAAGAATTTTTAAAAAATCGCATCAGTGGTACTGACAGACAAATCAAATACAAGTGACCCGCTTTCTTCCTCTTTTTCTCTACATCATCTCACTTTAGAGTTTTACAATTAAAAGCATAAAAGAAAATTAATAATAATACATTTATGTATAAATAAAAGAAAAAAAATCAAAACAAGCAAAATAAAAGAAAACAAAATATTTCACCCCTGAAGAAGTAATTTTTTTTTTTTTTAATTTTATTCTCCTTCTTAAGAATTTCTAAGTTAAGTAAAAGTCTATTAGCAAATCCTATCTTCACTCATTTTAATTTACTAACTTTCAATACAAAAACTTTGAAAATAATTTTTCACTTAAACTGCGACAAATTCTGACAGCTAAGCCGCATCCACCCTCCATTTTACCACTCACTTTGTATATACCTACAACAGGAAACGGATTTTTCAATTATATCCTCCATTGTCCATGATGTACTGGTTACACTGTTCACCCTGTCTGCAAATTAATATCAATTTGCTAAGAGTATTCACTTCTTTTGCAATGAAGAAGGACGACAAGTACTTTTTTCCTTTTCAAAAAAAAAAAAAAAAAAACACCACCGAATCCGAAGAAAAACCGAAATAAATATTCATCAACCCAAAGGACTATGAATAAAAAGAAGAAAATTCAACCACCTCCACCTCCTTTTTCGCCATATCACTCCTTCCATAAACACAATTCGAAGCAGAAAACTTTTTCCATTTTTGAAACTTTATTGAGCCGCGGGGTAATTCACCCCGAAAAAATTATTCCATTTGGCATGTTTTGCGCCTCAATACGCGCGCAATTTAATGGAAGAATCCACTTTTCTGCCAAAATCAAAAAATAAAAAAAAGCAAAAAAAAAACAAAAATAAGAAAATGTAACTTTGTTTTATTCAGTTTCAGTTTAAATGTGTGGATGGATACGGGATATGGAGGAGAAGTGATTTTTGAATTTATGATAGGTATACCCCACCATACTAGCGCATCGAAGAGTTCTCGTTAAAAATGATGCGAAAGTGAATTAACGTTGAAGTGAGTTTTTGTGCTTGAACAAAAAACAAAAAAAATATAACAAAACTCTTTCAACTTTTGATTTATCTACTTTTTCTTCAAAAACTTTTAACATTTGTAAATTCAGTTAAAAAGAAATATTTTTACTTACAGGTGATATATGAAATAATGATATAGACCCTCATCCGCTTTATTTTGTTCATATCGAATTTTGAGATGGTATTGACCAATTGTACCCACGGAATTTATATAGGTACAGGGTGTTTTGGACATGATTTTACAAAAACCTGAGGTGTGGAGTCAAGCCAATACAAAAAATCGAATGAGACGGTGGTCTATTACTGACTTTTTAGAAGGGACTGGCAATTTTCTAAAAAGTCGACTTGAAATAGAAAAAAAAAATCACTAAAAATCATCGTTAACCCTTACAATATCATGTTTTGTTTTTTTTTTTTTTAATCTGTTTCAATTTTAAATTTGTAAGGCAGTGACAGGTTAACGTTACAGATGCAACCAAGTATGTGTTTAAAGCAAAAACAGAATTAGGTACCTATATTAAACCACATTCTGATGGGAAATTATTGGCAAGGAGTGTAATCTCTCGCATCGATAAAATTGGTCGAGAAACGTTGAAAAATGAAACAAAACTCACACTACTTATTGTTTTGCTTACTTACATAATATATGCTTATAATTTATATGCTAACAAAAAAATACTTTTGTAGCAATAATCTTTCAAAATTGCAAAATTAGTAATAACAAGTTATTTTAATGATATTTTTCCCTTGGAAACAAAACACTGTAGCTTTTCAATAGTCTATATCTATACGTCTTCCATTTTCGATGCATATTTTAGGTTTTTATATGGAATCACCCTTAACCAACTTCTGAAAGAACAAAACAAATTCAAAAAAAAAATGGTTTTAAATTAAACAATTTTTTTTATTCCCGCAGTAAAGGTATCCCAATTTTAGGTACTAAATTGAAACTTATCTTATTAATGACTTTTTAATTGACATTTAAAAACCTATATGCGGTACACAAAAATTCAGTAAAATGTTTTCGACAAAATGAATTTACTGCCAAGGATTCTGCTTTGCGACTTTAGTCGTATTTTTATCCCTTTCTTTGCCTCGTAACGATATGAGACGGCTTTAAAAAAAAAAACGAATTTTTTACCCTTTTTTAGAAATCTTACGAATTTTCTGACCGCATCTCTAGACAATCGCACGGTGAATTGTTTTCTTCTTTGGTTATAAAAAATGTCAAATCAAATTATCTTTCACAACAGAGAGCAATATCATTCCGCATATAGGGCTCTATAACCGTTGAAGAAACGAACAAAGTAGCTAACGACTGAATCAATTCGGATATAGCCAGCCAATTGAAATGTTACAATCATTTGGAACAAAACTTGCATTTTGGGCAGGACAAGAATTTGTTTGTATATTTGTAAACGAGGTAATTAAAATGCACCAATCTTTAATTAAAATTATAGAAGAACATTTTAAACTAAAGCAAAATTTTAAACACTTAAGAATGATGTTAAATCATTTTAAGAATTTAGGATTTTTCAAACTTTAAATGAGTATATTGCTAATATTCAATATTTTCAATAAAACAACTGAAAATAATATTTTTTTTCCTTGCAATTTGTAAAGACTCCGATGGATTTAGCTATTATGGAATTTTCTTAATGCAACTTTTTTCCTCGTGGCCTTTTTTGTGCGATTTTTTCAGATTCCTCAGCACCATCACTGGGTATTGCATTGAAGGTTATAGATTCGTATAAAATAAAATCAAATTCAATATAACGATATTGTTTTAATTTAAATGAGAGTTCAAATATTTTTTTTGAAAATTTTGTTATTGATTTTTGAAAGGCTGACGTAAAAAAAAAATGGTCGAATTGATAAAAACTAAAAAGCTTAATTTTAAAGCTTAAAATCTTTTCTTTTTTAAATGAACAAATTTACTTGTTTGTACGTCCTGGTGAATTTTCAAGTTGATAGGTTAAACATTTTTCCTTTCATAATTGATGGTCAAAGTTTAAAGAAAAAAATTACAGGATTAGGTTAATGGCTCTTTAAATTTACTACAAAACTTCAAAACTTAAATATTGAAAAGAAAAATTTCAAATTTTGAAAAAAAAAATCAAAATATTGAAATTTTCTGAACATTTTTGAATTTACTTTCTTGTCTTATTTGATAATTTTCCTTTTATTTTTATTACGTTTTTTATTATATAATATGTTAGTTATTATATATACAATATGATGTAATTTTTTTTTTTTTTAAATAGAATAAAGAAACTGAGCCATTCAGTAACATTTGTAATGATAGTGTTGAGTGGCTGACAAAAAGAAGTTTAAGCATACAAGAGAAAAACTGACGTGGGGTACTTACAGTTGTTCTTTTGTGTAATTTAGCCTCTAAAAAATACAAGTAACAAAAAAAAACAATATTTATCAAATTAATTGTTACAAAGTTGAAAAATTGTTTTACAGAATAAAAGAATTCTTTCGCATTTTATTGTCTTACTTTATAAACCAATTCAATATATTCATGGTGAAAAGCCATTCTTTGATTTTTCTTAAGAAAAAGTTGAAATTATTTCTTGTTCTTATTGCCGTTGGAAGATTGTTGAAAATAGTTCGCGATGTCATTAGATAAAAATTCATAAAATGTGTTTTATGTGCGATCAAAGTGCTGACAAGCTCTAAATTGTTAACCCATAGATTGTATATTGAAGAATTTCTGCTTGGAATATTACAACTTTGTTGAAAAAAATTTTTTAAGACTTTAAAAACATACAGATGACGTAAAGGAAGTATCCCTAATTCGCAAAAAAGAGGCCAGCTGTGTGTACGTTGATTCCTGCTGCAAATTATACGAATTATTTGCTTTTGAGCAATTAAAAGGGGTTTGAAAGTGTTCATAAAAATACCCTACCCAACAAACTATACCGTATTGCAATTTAGACTGACTAAGTCCGTAGTAAATCATAGTTAAAACGTGCTTGGAGGAAAAAGGTCTTAACAGATAAGTCTTGCGAGTTATAAGATTTATATAATTTTTGAGTGAATTTACATGATTTTTCCAGTTAAGATTACTGTCGAAATAAATTCCTAAGTATTTAAACGAGTCAACACGTTCGATTTGAAAACATTTTTGAGAACACTGGTTGTTCGTTAAAAAGTTGTATCGACCACACAGATGCATGGGTAAAACAAACTTTTGACAATCATATGAGTGAACATATAACTCAAAATCCCTAGGAAAATCATCTGTTAGCTTGAAACACATAACTTTAGTTTTATCGCTAATAATTAATTTGTGATATGCAAACCATACTCTTAGTACTTGTAAATCTTTATTTAAGTTGGCAAGACATTGAAGATAAGTTGAAGTTTAATACAAAAGTAAGAAAATATTTAAATAATTCTTGAAGACAGTAGTTTTATTATTTTACCTAAACTAATATTTAAAAGATTAAATAAATAAAAGAAAATCCCCTGAAGAAAAGTAATGAATTCTTACGAAACTTTTTAATTTTATTAATCCGTTAATAGTCTAGCCTTAGAACTTATAGCTATTTTACATTCAATTAGTTTAATAATAACTACAATAATACGTTAAAAAAAGCTTTCTTTAAATATTGTTTACTTTTACAATGTCGTTTATAGAAGAAACTAAAAAATAATATCTATTTATTTAAAACTGAAATCAATCATACCATAATTTTGTTCTGCTTAATATCGGACATAACGGCAGTTGGGTAAAGAATGGGATACGACTTTTTTTATTCGCATTCAAAAAGAAGAAAAAGCTCTTCCAAAGAGCCTAACTAAATATATAAATAAATAAATATATATTAAAAATTCTATTACTAATTGGTCAGTAGGTACATACAACAAAATTAATTTTCTTTTTTAATTTGAATTATAATTTCTCAAAATGTGATGGATCATAATGGCGGAAAAGACGACCTTTGAAGCTATAAAATGTTTTTGTTTTTTTTTTTTTTTCTAAAAATATACGAACGATATTCATGAATTTACCTACAGTTTTTCATCATTCATTCAAAATCATTAAGATATACCTATTTCTAATCATGTAATCTATTGACTAAATATAAATTGACTTTTTTACATTTTTCCCGAAGTATTTTACTTTTCGAATTTTCTTTTAAGATCAGATATAATGGTAATTACCGTAGATACAAAAATGATTTCACAGTTTAGAAAAAAAAAAACAAAATATAGCTCTTCTCAAAAATTGTTCCACTTTGTTTACAAAAATAGAATGCACGACTGAGTCACACAAACTTGATCTTAAAATTTGTATTATACATAAAATTAATTAAAAATAATAAGAATAGCTTCATATAATAATATAATAAATTAGAGAAAATAGAATAGAAGCATTAAACTCATTTTGTAAATAGCTTAAAAAACTTTGAAAAACGTTTAATCTTAAAAATAAGGAATGTTGTATGAATTTTGGAAAAAAAAAAAAATATTAATTAATGCAAAAAAAAACATCAAAAATCGTCGAAGCAGTTTAATTTAAAAAATAGTTTTTTTTTTTTATAAATACAATTTGTTAAATGCTTTATAAACAATACTATTTATCTTAAAATTCTAATTTCAAAAGCAAATCATTAAACCGTTTTCAAAATATTGACAAGAATCTAAACAAAAAAACAAATTTCTTGAGGAAAAAATTTGATTAAAAACAGTTAAGCCGCTTAGGAGAAAATCGAATTAAAAAAAAATAAAAAAAGGTTCTACGGGAGGTACCTATAGTTAATTTTGGCAAAAAATTTTGTTCACCAAAATGTAGACCTTACCTATGTACATTAATATGTAGATATACAATACAGAGCCGTTTTAGAAGTAAATGCCTTCTTTCATAACAATTCTATGGAGCTAAACAAAATTTAATTTCGCCTTTAGGAAATTACAGAAAAATCTTAATTCCAAGAAAATGGCTTTAGTGGTTTAAGACAAGATACAGACGAACAGGCATACAAAAAGACAATCTTTAGGACCCACTTTTTTTTACTATAAACGGACACAAGCTCTTCAAAACCATTCTATTTTCTTGAAAATCTATACTTACGTTTTTTAAAAATTAACTAACCTAACTAAATGAGAGATCGATCGAAAAGCAAAAATGTGTAAAACAAAAATGTGGGTTAGAATAATTTATACACTACTTTTGCACTCATTTGAGTACAATTATTCCCTTCAGGCTATACAAAGTGTGTAGGTAAGTGATGGCTTAAATCTTTAACCATCATAAGTACTTAAAGCATGTAATAAACGTTCTCTTTAAATAATAACATAAAAAACTTAATAACTGTACAACCTACCCTCATAAAATTACTGTAATCACTTTAGCTTCACACAGCTTCCCCCGTCAATTATGTCACATTCAGAAAATTATTATCGCGCTTATCAAAAGATCAATTACCTGCGTCTTATGTTTCAGTTATACCGCAACCATTTAAGCCCTGATCGTTACCTCTTACCATGGGAATGGAGGCTCAAACAAACACCAAAACCGCTTATTCACCGCAGCCATCAGCAGCAGCAGCAACAACATGACAATGCATGTACATAAGTATGAAAGGAAAGGTGAAATGCCAGGTGTGGTTTGGTTTTTGGCAATTTTTTGTATTTGTATTCGCCTTTCAACTCGAGATAACGCAAAAGAGAACAACAAAAAATTGTAAATTAGCTTAAGAGAGGTCAAATATTTTGGGATTGGGAAGTCAATCGTATAAATAACTGAATGAAATTGGATTTGTGTATCAGTTCCACAGTGTCCATTGCTTCAATCCATTCGAACTCTTTTAAACTTTTTTACAAATAACTTTACCAACAAAAATGGCATTCAAATTTGTAGTCCTTTGCGTTGTCTTGGCTGTTGCCAATGCTGGTCTTAGTCCAGTTGTGTACTCATCAGCTCCAGTTGGTCATTACGCTGTTGCCAATCCTTCGGTAGATGCCGTTGGAGAGACCCAACACAATGTTGTTCGTTCATATGCCGGTACTGTGTCCCAGTACTCCAAGGCTGTTGATACCCCGTACTCGAGTGTTCGTAAATCTGACACTCGCATTAATAACAACGTCTACACCCCAACCTACACCAAGGCCTTGACTTATGCCGCCCCTGCTCCAGTTGTTAAGTATGCTGCTCCACAAGCTGTTTATGCTCACCAAGCTGCTCCTCAGGCTGTCTACGCTCATCAAGCTGCTCCAGCTGTTTACAGCCAACAAGTCCTATCCCATGCTGCCCCAACTGTCTACGCTCACCAAGCTGTTGCTCCAGCAGCTACTGTCTACTCACATGCTGCTCCATCTGCCGTTATTGCTCACCCAGCTTCCAACACTTATGTTAGTCACGACCCAACAGTTGCAGCTTACTCCAGCAAGACCATCAGCTACTCGCCAGCTGCTGCTGTTGCTCATGTCACCTTCGATGGATTCGGTGCTCACTATGGTTACTAAAAGCTTTTTCACAATTGAATGTTAAGTTTTAATCTTTGTTTGTTTGTATTTTTTTAAGTTAATAAATAAAGTAACAGAAATAATGTTAATTTCAGCTTTTCTAAATTTTGTATTAAAGCTGCTAAGTCAACATTGTTGCAAGGCGAAAATTAAATATTAAGAAAAAAAAATGATGTGCGTGAATTTTGTTTGGTTTAAAACCTCATACGAATCTCTTGTGAAATGAAAAAAATGAAAACATTCCACACAGTTCTGCCGTAATGGCTACTACAGTTACATTTGGTTCCTTTACTGCGGAAAGGGCTACTGTGCACCCCATGTCCATTTAATTAAAAAAAAATATCTTGCAGTTTGAAAATATTTTTAGATCCTGATTTCTCACATCCCTGCTCTTATTAAAAATTGAACATCTCTGTTAAACTTCAAAAGGTCATATTTTCAACTAAAAGTATGACTGCTTTTAAACGCTGCAATTACCTCTGCAATTTTTAAGCACGTGTAGGCGGGGGACGTATGCGGTGTCCGGGGTAAACAAAGTTGCAGAGGTTGAAATAATTGCAAAGTTATCGCTCTTTCTTCTTTGTGCTTTTTCTTATTGTTTGAGACATAGGCGGAGTAAAGAGTGTGAAGAGATGTTTCCTTTCCATTTAACAAAAAATTGCAGCTATTAAAATTTGCAGCATTTAAATGGATGCCGCAATCCGAAAGAAACTCAAAAAAGAAACCCCGTTAAAAATTGCAGTCGTCTAAAAGCAGTGTATGCAGCAGTTAAATGCAATTTTTTATTTTTCTTCCAATAAAGGGTTCGTGAGAGAATAAGGTAGCGATATTTGTATCTGCATAAATCATATATCTTATTTATTCATTTCAATAAAACATTCTCAGTTATCGTTTGATAAACATTGACAGTCGTATTTATTAGATTTTTGTCTACTTAGACACAATTTACTCTTGTTTCTAAGTTAGGCAGCTATAAGACATAGTAAAGTCAAATTGGCAACTTTATAGATTTCGATGTGCTCTTTCGGAATTTCAACTTTGCCACCTCATATCTTTGGAAAAATAGGGGGTTAAAGGCCCCCCAAAATGGTTTTTCAGGAATAACTCCCGAATGGTTAGTTGTAGAAAAAAAATGTCAAGGACTAATTTGTAGCTTAGGAAATTTCCTACAAAAAATATTAACGAAGTTTTTTTCATTAAAAAAAAAAACGTTTTCGAAATAAACCAATCGACAGAATTGACGCTATGTCTGGTACTCAGTTCGAGCGAAAATTCGAGCGTGAAATTTTTAAACATACGTTCCACTTTTTTGTCAAAAAAAAAAAAAAATTAACTGAAATGTAAATGTCAAACTTTTACAGAATGCCTAAAATTCTCCCCCTTTGTCCACAGAAACTGAAAATATTTTCTACAAATTACAGATTGTGGAATGCATTAATTTTTTAGTTTCCACAAAACTAGGCTTATTAAAATTTTTTTTTCATTTTCACACACATGAAAAATGTTTTCACACTGTGGAAAAAATTTCTTGGATTTCACGGGATTTCCATACAAAGTTTACAATTCTGCAACGTTACAAATTGTTTTCGATACGATTTTAGAAATTAAGTAGATAGATAGATATATTTATTGTGTCCATTTAGAATTAACATTTTTTATAATATGAAAAGTCAGGGCACAGTACAGGGATACAGATACAGTTGATGTTGAGTAGAACCAAGGAACACGGAGGATCTTTTTAAGAATTTTATTTTGAGATATTTGAAGTTTTTTGTATTGTATTTTATTGTATTTTAGAACAGTTTCCCCAGACGGGTGATCCATACAAAAGTTTACATTAAAAAATTACTTTAAAGACAGAAAGCTTATTCTGGTTGCTTTACAATGCCTTTCGATTCATCAAAGGATATATGTACATATGTATGTAGTTATTTAGTATTTCTATTTATTTATTATTATTTATTTAAAATGTAACCCACATTTGTTCAATTTTTAATCTTTTATTTAAACGTTAACGAAATTTATAAGACTTTACATAAAAGACATATAAAGTCGACTAACTAAAAAAAATTACTTAAAGACTAACTACAAACTTGACTTACGATCTACGCGTACGAAAATGTTAGGTCTCTCCAGCCTTATCTCTTAAAGAAGATAATATTGGAAAGAGAAACTTAAACAGATGATAATAATTTAGGTATCATAAAATGCACTCTTGATGTTTGCTTTGCAGACATCAATAAGTGTGGCGATAAGTGATCTCTTATACTTTGTGGGTGGGTTACGCATTAAGGTGTATTTCACTATGTGACAATATAATTATCTAAATTTATTTAATGTATTTTAAGTGTTTTCCTTAAAAGTCTTCTTGTCTAAGTAAACACCCAAGTAATCTTCCAGTGCTTATAATACTCGAAGATAACATTAAGCGTGGTTTGAATATTGTGAAGGACTGAAGAATCATATTCTTCAGAAGCATGTATAGCAATATTATCATCTGCATAAATTCCAAAATCGCAGTTTTGTAAACTAGAAAAATCCGAAGTAAAAATATAAAAAAGCGTAAGAGATAGTACAGAACCTTAAGGGACGTCTGAAGGTATTACTTTAATTATTATTCTACCACACATACTTCCCACTCTCACACACATTTTTAATACAATCATCACAACAAGCTCTTTTCCTCACAGCTGGAAAATTGCCAAAGTTATCCCCATAGTAAAGAAACCTGCAACTCGTTTATCGCCCCCCGAATACAGGCCTATATCGATCCTTCCTTTCATTTCAAAAGTTTTAGAAAAACTTTTGCATAGCCAGATCTCTAATTTTATAAAAAATAACAATCTCTTATGCGTTAATCAGTCGGGTTTTAGGAAAAATCATAGTTGTTTATCTGCTTTACTTAAAGTTACCGATGATCTAAGGTGTGCTATGGTCGCTATGGATGAAGATAAAGTATCATTTTTAGGACTACTCGATTTTTCTAAAGCCTTTGATACGGTAAACCACAATGTTCTTATTAATAAGATGAAAAGACAGTTTCGGTTTTCGGAGTCAGCCTGCAAGTTAATGCTTTCCTACCTTTCTGGAAGAAAACAAGCATAGTTGTGGTGAAAAAGTGTGTCTCTGGATTTCTGCAACTTTTTTCTGGAGTTCCACAGGGGTCAATTCTAGGACCATTGCTATTTTCAATGTGTATTAATGACCTTTCAGCCCGAGTTCAGAATTCATCCATTGATCTGTACGCGGATGACGCACAGATTCGCCTTAGTTGCAAACTGGGAATGATTGATGATGGTGTTTATCAATTAAATAATGATCTCGATAACATTTTGCGTTGGTCCGAGGCAAATAACCTGATGTTGAATCTAAGTCTAAATGTTTAGTTATTTACAAAGAAAAGCTCGATCTAAGTTATTTTCCTCCCATACATATGGTTACCACTATGTATGGGAGGAAATTGAATATTTGGAAAGAGCCAGGAATCTGGGAATATGGTTTGACTCCATTCTTAGCTGGGACTCCCATATACAACATATAATAGCAAAAACTTATGGCTGCCTCCGTAGTCTTTCCTCTACAAAGCAATATATACCACAACATATAAGACTCTGTTTGGCAAAAACCTTAATTATTCCAATAATTACATACGGATGTCAGATTTTTTGCAGACATAGCTCAGAATCTAAAAGAAATTTAAATGTTGCATTTAACAACGTAATTCGATACGTGTACAGTCTGAAACGTTTTGATCATGTTTCCGCGTATAAAAAAAGTTTGCTTGGATGTACCCTGGGGGCATACCTGAATTACTATACTTTAAAGACTTTGAATGACGTTATAACAAAGAAGGAGCCATTGTATCTTTATAACAGAATCGTTTTCTCAAGTTCAATTCGGTCTTTTGTATTTATTCAACCAAGATTCACTTGCACTGCTTCTCAGCGGCAATTCTTTGTTTGTGCTGTTAAACTCTGGAACTCCCTACCCATAGACATTCGAAAGCTTCGAGGAGGTAAAAGTTTTGATCGTGTTCTTTTTAGGTATTTGGCTGAAAATTTTTAAATAAGGTGCACTTGTTTTTAAATCTTTAATTTTAAAACAAAATTTCATAAAATTAGTTATCGTTAAACTGAATTTATAAATATTTTTGCTTTTAATTATTAAAAATTTAAATAATCTCACGAGAATGTAATATTCAAATAATTATTTTCAAAACAATGCTTGTTAATTCAAATATTATATTTTAAATCTTAAATTCGTGTTTAGTTTGTTATATGTATATAACTCTAAGAAGCAGTAGCTATTATGATATTAAGATGTAATTAAATTTCACTTGATAAGTGTGTGTTAGGCTTAAAATCATAAATCATCTTAAAAATTCTATAAATTTCCAATTGACCGGAAGCCGATTGTAGACATTCCTAGCTCTGTTTTTTTTCACATTTCCCAACCTCAAGGGTGTGTTCCTTCAGTTCCTCTCATATTCACTAACAGTCACTATAAGTATAAGTACATATTCTGTTTCTGTGTTGTGAGAAAATATTGAGGGCGAAATAAATAAATGAAGCAATTTTCGTTTCAATTGCGTTTGAGTCGTCATAAAATCAATTGAAAGATGAAACATTTATTTGATTTTGTTTTATAAGAAAAAAAAAAAGAAACTATATAGACATGACTGACAGGCACATTTACACATCACCACCATCATTGCATTTACAAAACCCGTGTGTGTGTGTATTTATTGTTAAGATTGGATAGCGAAAAAGTGATTTGCCATAGAGTAAATTGCTTTATACGCTGCTGGCTATAGCTTCCAGTATCTTGGACAATAATATGGGGAATTGCTATATCGAAACTCAATTAGGCTGTTAAGGATAATAGGATTTCATTTTTTTTTGTTGCAATGAAGATTGGGTGGAAAGATTTTTCTTGGTTGAAAACTTATCTATAATACCTACATACGATCGATATGTGGGACGAATCCGATTGAAATGGCATAAAGAAGGCTGCCTTTATACTTGCTAAGCTTATAAAATAAAAATATTAGGCGTATTTTTTTGCAAGTCTATCTCTATACTTAGACGAAAAGAACGACAACGGGATCAATGTCATCTTAGCAAACAGCCCCATCACTGTTATAAAATGCCATCACTACCTTTTCAGGTTTGTGTCAAGCATGCAAAACAAAAACAAATCAGGCATGCCACATTAAAAAAAAAAAAAAAAAAAAAAAAAAACTCATAGAAAATTTTTCCTATTTATAAAATAAAATAATAAATAGGTAACTTTATTCCTTGACAATGATCGTTTTCATGAATAAATTTGTTTCATTCGATGACTCAAATAATTTGAAGTTTTCATACAAATTATCGATAGCAATATGATAATTAGTACCGGTAATACAGTTTTTATCTGGACTAAAGTTTAGTCCCGAAAATTATCTGGACTTAGCTAAGTTCATATGGAATTAAGTTCATTCACTTGTATATCGCTTTGCTTTCGTCAATTCTATATTTTAAAAGTTTTGAATTTTGTATACAAAAATCTTCAATTTTTTTTTTTTTGAAAATTTGATAATTCGAAAACGACTTGGGCGATTTTGTTAAAATTGGTACTCCGCTGTTTTTTAACATTATCTAGAAAATTTTAGACAAATATTATTGTTATAACTAAAAATAACGTACGGTATCGCATTTTTCTCAAAAACGACTCCTAAGATTTTGACTAAAATTATTTTGTGATCTTGATATCAGTACGCGATCTACTATATATTATTGGGATACATTTTAGATTAATCCATTATCAACCATTAATACATTTTTTAAACAAAAACTTATACATTAATTTCAAAAAAATAATTTTGGGTTTAAAAAAAAATTCAAAATTATTTTTTGAAAATTCGCAGAGATTTTTTTTTTTAATTAATTTCTTAAATTTGCATCAATAAATACTAAAAAATGGCGTACCAATTTTTACTCAAAAATATTTTCAAAATTTAATATAAAAAATTATTTTTTTTTTCTTAAATAAGAATTATATCTACTCATAAAACATTAAAAAAAATTAATATTACATAAGTAATTCAATGAAGAATATACAGGGTGTTTTGTAAAAAAATGCTACCTAAGGCTTGGGTGTTTAGGTTGGATCAAGAAACGAAAAAATTGGTATGAGAGTGGTCCTACTCCCCCTTGTTAAGGCAGTAGCGGACATTTTCTAAAAAAAAAATCGACTTTAAAAAGAAATCAAATCACTTTAAATCAAATTTTTTAGTATCTAAATAATTTTGGAAAAATTAATTTTTAAACTCAAAATTATTTAATAAAAAATTTAAAATAATTTGTTCAACCCAATTTGTTGGCAAACAACAGTCTTGGATTCAGCACCGAAAAACCATGAAGCAAAGACGAAATAAAAAAAAAATCCCGCTGGAGACCTTTTCGAGCACAGATTGACTGTATTAGTTCGTCGGATGGTGATGGCTACATTGATGATAATTCAAAAAATATACAATTCTGTGTCTATCACTTTTCCAAAATCACTGATACTTTTCGAGATTTAAAAAAAAAAGATTTTAACCCACAAAACGAGCTTAGGTACAAATTTAAGTTGGTTTTTAGAAAATGCTTAAAAATATAAAAATACGGATCTTTACCAAAATTCAGTTTGGTGGGAATTCTTTCAAAGTGAAAGTCTAATTATTCTCAGTTAACTTAAAATAAAAACTTTCTCAATGTCTATGAATTACAACTTTATAAAGTGCACGACTGGATCGCACGAACTTGATCTTATGTGCAATCAAACTGAACTGTGGTTTTAATGTCTGAATAATTTAGATTTATTCATCTGATTTTAAAAGAAATGAATTAGTTATGGAAGTATATATTTTATGACACCTCCCTTTTTGGGAGTAGTTAAGTATTAGGTGGTATTATTTGAGTACATAAATTTGAGCAATATAGCACCATTTTCCACATATTCATGGAACTTACGCTTTAGTAATATAAATAATTATAATAAAATTAAAAATTAAAATGATTTATTTTTTTATTTTATATTTATTATTTTAATTTAACAAACTTATTTTCACAACTTTTTATATTTTTATTTTTAAAACTAATAATTTGCGACGCGTTTCGGAGTGTGTCTACTCCATCATCGGGCGATATAAATACTTATCAGCTGGTTGATGTTGTCAAATTCAAGCTTTCTGCTGTCTCAAGCTTCGGTTTGTTGTTGTTGTTTTTTTTTTGCATATTTAGTGGTGAAGCTTTTGTGTGGTGTTATGTTGTCCTTTTTCGTCTAGTTGTTTGTTCATACCTGATTGCAGTTTCGTATAATGTGTTTGTCTTAAATGTCAGTTTATCGTTCAGTAATCTGGCTTGTTCTATTTTATAAGCTTTGTAAATTTCATATTCTTCTGTCGCGTCTAATATTTTGCCTTTTTGACATATGTGTGTAAGAATTGTTTTAAAATCCGTGTAATTGTGGTTATTGTCGATTAGATGTAAAGCGAATGTAGATTTGGTGTTTTGTTTAGGTTTGTGTTCTTTAAATCTGTCATTGAATGTTCTCCCTGTTTGGCCTATGTAGAAACTTTCGCAATTATCACCATTTGAGTTTGTAAACTCCGGAACATAATTCTGTATCCTTTTTTGTTTTTTGTTTTTAAATATTTTGTATGTTGTTATTAGTTTTATATGAAATGTTAAGTTTTTTAAATTCGTATTGTAAAATTTGAGGGATTATGTTGGTGTATGTTACTGCTGTGTATTTTTGTTTTTTTTTTTTTTTTTTGTTCTCCGTTGATGTATTTATATTATTATTGTTGTTGTTTGTTTTCTTTTTCTTTTTTGTGATTAATTTGTCGATTATTGTTAGGTTATAAATAAATCATTTTAATTTTATTATAATTATTTATATTACGATATAAATATAACACAACTTGGAGACAAAACCTCAAAAATGCATCTTACGCTTTAGATTGGAAATTTGTTCAAAAAGCAATAGCGCAAAATTTTAAACGATTTATTACGATGTTAAAGCATTTTTAGTATGATAAAATGGCTTTAACATCGTACTAAATCATTTAAAATTTTGCGCCAATGTAAATAAAAATAAATTGATTAAACAATTACTAAATATTTTTTGATACAAACTCGATGAACACTAACTAATTTCTTAAACAAATCTCAATTTATGCGTATAAATAAAATTTTGAAAACATTTTTAAGACAAAAAACATGGTTTGTCATTTTTTAGTATTAATTATTGCGATGTTTAAAAATTAATTTTGGAAAAAAAAATAATCTGCCCTTTTCAAAATATCGAATTTTCAAAAAAATAAATTTTAAAATTTATTTAAATCGAAACTTTGGTTTTTAAAAATTTTTATATGCAATATTATTCAAAATTATTAGAAGCTGTTATGTACGAAATTTCATTAAAATTCATTAAAATCGGGTTAACAAATAATAAGAGAGAGTCGAAAACAGAAAAAAATGGTTCTGTGAAAGATGCCATTTTTATAATTAATATGGTAGATCGTACTGATATTAGTTCACTTTAAAATTTTAATTAAAATCGTAGCAATTGTTTTTAAGAAAAAACGAGATTTTCTCTTTAAAAACTTGTATGGAAGGTACCGTTAATTTTATTCATAACAATAATGTTTACCTAAAATCAGCTAGATAATGTTAAAAAACTGCTGAATTACACGTTTAATAAAAAGCGTTATTCGTTTTCGAATAATTAAGTTCTAACAACAAAAATTTGAAACTTTTTTAAAAATCCAAAAATAAATTGAAAATGTTGGTATACAATACCTTTACAATTTGGTCAAAATCAGTTAAGGCGTTTTTGAGAAAATCGAAAAAACAATGGTGCTTTGAGAAAAAAATGCATGGGGGCAATACTCAAAAAATGCTAGATACCAAGTTTCAAGAAAATCGACCCACCCGTTTGGGCTGCAGCTGAAAGGTCAGGACAGACAGACAGACGGAATTCTGAGAGCCACTTTTTTCGACTTCGCTATCATCGTAATTAATGTCATGTTTCAATCCATAACTTGCCATACACATAGATAATACGTACATACATATATATCACATGTAAAAATTTATCTAACAAATTTTTTTTTTCCTGCAGATTTTTGGCCTAAGTCAATGCACTCCCCCTTACTTTAATGTCTAAAGTGTTTTGTAAACCTCGATCTATACCCCTGTCGAGTTTATTTTATAAATAATACTTACGGTATATTAAAATAGGCCATAAGCCATTTCGAGTCGGTTAAAGATTTCTTTTATATTTCGGAGAACGCTTAAAATTCATAATAAATTCAATACCTTCTAATAAAGTAAACTGTAAAGGGCTCAACATTAAGCATATAAAGGGTTTTCCATTAAAGGCGGGTCGATTTTAAAATTGAATAAAACAAGTTGTATATGAGATATCAATAAGGCCGCCGCGGCTTCGCTGGATGGCGCGGATTCGAAAGGTCCAGTTTTCGATGACTTTGACGCATAAATCAGGCTGAATTTGACCGATGGCATCGATTATGTGGTCTTTGAGAGCCGCGGTGGTTTGCGGCTTATTTGCATAGACCTGCGACTTAAGAAAGCCCCACAAGAAAAAGTCCAAAGGGGTCAAATCACACGATCTTGGTGGCTCGTGCAGAATATCGATTGTGTCTCGAGTTGTGTGGCACGTAGCGCCATCCTGTTGAAACCATATGTCTTCGGTGTTCATACCATCCAATTCAGGCCACAAGAAGTTGGTGATCATCGACCTATAGCGATCGCCGTTGACGGTGATGGCCTGGCCAGCATCATTTTCGAAGAAGTACGGACCGATAACGACTCCAGCCCTAAATCCACACCAAACAGTAACTTTATTTGGATGAATTGGCACCTCGTGAATCTCGCGTGGATTGGTGTCGTCCCAAATCCGGCAATTTAGCTTATTCACGTATCCATTCATCCCAAAATGGGCCTCATCGCTAAAGATGATTTTTCGATCAAAATTGGGATCAACTTCCAACTGCTCCAAAACCCAATTAGCTAACACACGACGCTGCTGCATATGGTCGTTTGGTTTCAGCTTCTGGGTCAGTTGGATTTTGTATGGGTGCAGGCTCAAATCACGACGCAAAATTCGCCATATTGTGGTCTGCGACAGGCCAAATTCTTGTGAGCGACGCGGAATTGGCTGCCTCGGATTCTGCTGCACACTTTCATTGACGTACGGGTGTTGGCTCATTATTCACTAAGCCGGTGGACTCGAATTTGGCCACCAAAAGTTGAATAGTCGACTTGGAAGGACGACCATGTACCCCATAAAAAGGGCGCAACGCGCGCATCATTTATCAGTTTTATCATTTGTACGTGTTGCTCGACGCTGTAACTTGCCATGATGATTTGTTTTTAGTAACTGATTAAAAGACGATATTTTGACAGAAAGTAAAAGAAACAATATGGCCACCACGAGCTGTCAAAATCAACCCGTCCCTATTGGAAAACCCTTTATAAGTTTAATGTCTCTAAGAAACAATAAGTCGTTACATTTTAAAATTAAAAAAAAAAAAAAAAAACAATATAAATGTACTTATCTATGATTTGACTGCTTTATTTTCTGTGAAAAATGAAATGAATACCTGACTTAATTAATTCGCCCTTTCTCATAAATTATGAAATAAGGATGATTTACTTTTAGGAATTATATTTTAATATATAAATAATCCTCCAAGTTAAACACCGTAAAACATGGTTAATTTACTTGAATTTGTTATCATCATCTGATTATTAAACTGATTTTCGTCAAAGCCACTTACAATTAACCTATATACATACTACATAGCCATATCGTATAAATATTTACAAGCCTATATTTCTGAAGCTCCAACCCTCAAATGAAAAGAAAAAGGTCAAATCTGACAGAATCACTTTGTTTTATTTAATCTCGCAAAATTTACCTGATGCTTATTTAATTCGTCTACAACGACCCCATCAATTCTTTCCTTCCCACCCTCAAACCTTCATCTTCTTCTTTATTTCTTCATGTGTATATAGGTACGAACTCAAGAATGACACAAAATAAAAAAAAAAATAAAAACATGTAAATGGCTTCATTTACTGTGTTGGGCGTGGGAAGTTCGTTTCTTATATAAATTCGTATATAGGGTGGACCATCAGAAGATCCCTTTAGTCATTCACATTCCATTGAAATGCTAAACCTTTGAAATGTTATTTGGAAGGACATTCAAGTCCTTTTCATCATCAGAAGACCAAAAAACACAAAACAAAACAAAACCAAACTATGGAGGTGCGGTGGAAATTTAGATATGGGAGGGTAAGGGGCGTTGGTGTTTGAAAACATATACACACAAAATACACAAAAAAAAAAACATCTCAAATTGTTTGGAAAGGTTTTTCTTTTTTTTTCTTTTTGTTAAGCTCTGAGTCCTCGTTTCGTGTCATTAAAGTTTTATCAACACCACAAATGAAAACACACAAGAATGATGGCAAGGGTTGTGCTCATTCATTTTATCCCTGTGAATCTGATCCTTCTTATAGAGTTCAATGGGAGGAGGGGACGGACGAAGGAGGTTGGATGGTTGGTTGGTTTGGCCACAATTCATTCGTCCCTGTACAAAAAGGGTTAAATATTGGCATGTCTCTATGTTGTGTGGTTGTATTATTCCTTATTCTAGAAAACGCACAATCTCAACTTATACAACACCCCCTCGTTCTATGGCATCTTTATCCCATAACAGCGGATCGTATCCCGCTCCTGGGAAGGAAGAAGTTATATTATATTATGTACATTGGAATAGAGTAATGGGGTGTTGCTTGTTTTTTAATGGCAAAAGAATCCTTTGTCCCTGGATGGCTTTAAGGGTTTTTTTTTTGTCAGTTGGTTTTGGGCCATGTGCTTTCTTAAGAAGCAACAAATATAATCTGGAGAAACTCATCCGACCGTAAATTGTTTGAGACTTCAACAGATGTTTTTTTTTGCTGTGTGGCGATGAGAGAAGTGCGCGATGCGAATGAATGAATTTTCAAGTTGGTCGGCTTAATGGGCAATTAAATTTGTCAAAGCATTTTATTTTCAACAATTTGTTTTCTAATATTTGTGCTTTGAATGGTTTTTTTTACCTTTTGATTTTTATTGAATTCAGGAGGCACACACAAGTGGAAGGCGACCTCAAACTAAAGTGTGGTTTAGAATGGCATCAGCAAATACCTTTTTTTTCGTCATCTTTTGAACTGGGTCATCATTCGAAACTAGCAGAGAGAAATATTTAAGCTTTGAATAACTTCGAGCTATTTGGTCCTGCTCCTATTGCAACTTATGACTTGTTCTGAAGCAAATGCAATGACTTAATCACGCTTATCAATTCACACGTAGCGGGGAAGGAGTTTATCATCTGGATGGGACACGAATAGATTCTTGCTAATTTCTCTCCACTGCTTTTAGGATTCGGCAAAAAATTGTAGGTCCCATCCAAGTCTATCTGTAACCTTCAAACAGGAAAAGTTGGAGTTGTAAGTTACTAGAACCTGACTTCTACACCAATAAAAAAAAAAAAAATAAATTGATCGCTGCGACAACTCGTGTAGAACCTAGTGACTTACAGCTCTCAACCATTCCTCTGTGCGTGTTATACGTATTGGCAGGAATAGATGGGACCTAGCCGTTCGGATTCGGCAGGTTGAGAGTTGTAAGTTACTAGGCCCTGGTTCTACACGAGCTGTCGCGCTGACAATTTTTTTTATTTTTATAGGGGGACCTACAATTTTTTGCTGAATCCAAATGGCTAGAGTGAGAAGCACTTTTTCATGACAAGAGATACTCTTGGAGGATTGCCGATTGCCTCGCAAGAGATTTTGTAATCCAATCATCCTGACAAACCTATTTATTGATTGGTTGATTCAATAAAATTGTTCTTCAAATGAGCGCTTAAAACTAAGACTCACTTAAAAACTTGTTTAACATTCACCAAATAATGTTGAGTCACCCTGTAGACTTCTTACAATTTCTATAAATAAGCAAATTCGATAAGAATCTCGAAAAAATAAATAAATTTTAGCCAGATATTAGATAAACCTCCTCTCTACACATATTTAAATAATTTATATGCATTTAGTTCATAACAGAACCTTTATTGCCAATCTTATAACCACACTTGAATATTTCAATGGCGATTGAGTACCGGTATTCTTGTTCAATATAATATCTATACCAATCAATCAACATTCTCCGTTAACCGCGCAATAGCAAAATAATTTCATTTTCATTGTTGTTTAACTTTACTTCTCCATTGACATTGACAGCGCTACTCAACCGCCCCCAAGCCCTGTGGCTAAATAATAATACACACCATTGTCGAGCTTATTTTTGAAATATTACGTATAGTTGATTGGTTTTTTTTTTTTTTTTTTGCATATATGCTCTTAAAGTTGTGCGAAAAAAAAAATAGTGACTTGCGCATGTTTAGACACCGACAATTGCTTTGTGAGCATATATTTTGCAAATTGAAAAAAAAAAAAAAAAATAAAAATGTCAGCCTCAGGGTTAATAACAGTAAAAGAAATTGATTTGGACCAAATTGCTTGTTCAAATTAATTGTGTCTTAACTTTTGACTATACAGACATCAAAAATGTAAAAAGAAGTGGAATATAAAAATACAAGATGGTAACAAACTAAAGATTTTTTTTCTATTCCAAATATAGAGCTTCGATTGATATGAATCAAAATAGCTACCTAGGGAATTTAAAGGTGTGGCTAATTTTATAACTACAACAAAAAAAGAATCAATTTTATTACGTATATCAAGCTACGTAGATATACAATCTACTAACTGTTAAAGATTTGTGTATATTGTTATACCACACACATTTTATTTTTAGGCTTTTAATTGGTAGCTATTAAATATATTTTTCAACATAAAGCCTACATAATTTTACCTAATTTATCTAATCCAATCAAATCTGTTGGTCTGGGAGTTAACGAGGTATTGATTGATTTTGAGGCTTATCTGACAGTGAAATTGAAATTTTCAAAAGTTTTATAAGCGTAATCTAAAAACTAACAACAAAAAATCTCAACAAAATATACTACTTAGGTAACATACATAGGATGATGATCATTTGTGAATATCACTGAGAAAACAAAAGAGCTGAGTTAAGAACTTCATTTCGTTTGTCATAAATTAAATGTGTTTGAATAAATAAGTTTGAATAGTAAGAAGCGCATAATGACAACTTTAAACCATTTCTGTATGCGTGTTTTTCACAGGAATGGAAGGGACATACAATTTTCTTCCGAATCCGAACGGCTAAGGTGAGAAGCACTTTTCATGACAAGCGATATTCTTGAAGGATTTACCAATTGCCTCGCAAGAGGCAGTAAACCGTCAGAAACATTTCTGATTTTTTAAGGTTATGTCGGCTGGGGGATAGAACCCAGGACATTCGGCGTAACATTTCTACACCACCGACCGCACGACTGATGGGATATCAGAATTAGAATTGATTTTATTCATTTCCGTATAAATATAACATACATATATATATATATATGGGATAGATAAACCTGGTTTTGGGATTCTTCTAGACTATGAAAAGGCTGAGTATTGAAAATTTTGAAAGTTTATTCATACAATCACAATAATCAAGATATAAGGGAATACATTTTCAGCCATTTTTGAAAAAAATAAACGTCAACATCATATTAAAAGTTACATATTTATGTGGATTTTTAGCCAAAAACCTGAATGACAGTTTTAGAAGCATTTCTTTGAATATTGAATTTATGAAGTTTTAACAAAACCTTGAGGAAAATATATCAAAAACATCAAAAGTACACAAAACTTGATTTTTTACTTGCGATACATAGGTATTTATAGTATATATGCTAGTATATGTGAAGTTATGCATTCGTAAAAAAAAATCGAATTCGAGATTTTGATCAAAGTTGACATTACGATGATAGCCAAGTCGAAAAAAGTGGGTCTCGCAATTCTATCTGTCTGTTCTTTCGGCTGTAGCCTAAACGGGTTGGTCAATTTTCTTTAAACTTGGCACCTGGCGTTCTTTGGGCACTCCCCCCACACGTTTTTTTCATTTTTTTTGTAAGACCAAAAATAACGGTACCTGCCGTACAATTTTTTTTAACAAAAAACAACTCTCATTTTTCTCAAAAACGTGCCCGCAACTTTTTTTGAAATTTAGGAATTTTTTTTTACAAAAATGCTACCATTTTATAAAAAAATTTTGTCCGAAAAACTTCATTTTTTTTAAAAACGGCTACTACGATTTAAATTAAAATGTTTGTGTGAACTAATATCATCAATAACGGTCTACGTTATTATTGGGAAAAAAGTGTAACTATCGTTTAAAAATGGTACCTATCATAGAACCATTTTTTGGGTTTACAACTCATTATCTGTTGAGCCAATTTTAATGAATTTTTTTCACAAAAGTTAAATAATAAGTTTGAATAATATTGTAGATATATCAAAATTTTGAATAAATCAAATTTTGTATTTTTAAGGAAATTTTCAATTTTTTTTTTTTTTTAATTCGATATTTCGAAAATGGGTGGATGATTTTTTTCAAAATTAATTTTTGAACTCTGCATAAATATGTACTAAACATTGGCGTACCAATTTTTATTCTTTAAAATATATTCAAAATTTTGTATAAAAAAATTATTTTTTTAAAAATTAAAATTAAAATAAAAAATTAATTAAAATTTTTTCTCACAAATTGAAATTTGTTTACGAAATCACTTTGTGTACATTGCGTTGGTGTCAAATCAATTTCAGATATTTTTTTATTAATTTATTTCTATTTTTATTGATTTGTTTAACATTTTTTCAGTTTAAACTGTAAATTCCATGCATGTTCGAAGTGCAAGACAGCACGGTGCTATATTGTTCATATTTATGTACTTACATAATACTTCCTTAAAGTAGACTATTTTTTTGACAGGTGGCATAAAGTATAACTTATAAATTTCTTTTATCAGATGAAAAGTTTTTAAAATTATAAAGACTTTTTAAAACCACAGTGTTATCGTACATAGGAGCAAGTTCGTGGGACCCAGTCGTGCATTTTATTTTTCTATTGTATGGCTACCACGAACAAACTAGCTCAGTGACCCAATTTTGAAATCATAACTCGTTTGACCTGTGGGTGAACAAATTATTTGGAAAGATGGGTTAGTAGAGGCCTTTATGATGCTCTGAGTTCTACAGCAATATGACAAACTTAGTTCAGAGAAGCAGATGATTAGATCATTTAGGAGGATTGTCCAGTAATATGTTTGGATGCGGCCATTCAAAGGACTTACGTCTGTCCTCTCAGCATGACATATGGTCTTAAGAGAGTTCTCTCAGAACGACATAAGATCTTAAGAGAATGTCTTTACGCACTGCGCACTTGCCAAAAGAATGAATTTCTGACTTTGAAAAATAAAACCGATGCGATGACATTGAAAATTTTGTTTTGTTTTTTTTTTTTTTTTAAGTAAAAAAGTGAATCTTGCAATTCTGTCCGTCTGTCTGTCTGTTCGGCAGCAGCGGATAGGTCGATTTTCTTTAAACTTGATATCTAGCGTTTTTTTGACATTCCTCCAAAAAGTCTTTTAAATTTGTTTTCATGGCCAAATATAACGGTTCCTGTTTCAATTTTTTTAAACAATTAATGAAATTGAATTGTAAAACAAATTTCAAAAAATGGTTATAAATTATAGGTACCTCCCATAGAACCATATTTTTTTATTTTCGATTTTTTCATCTTATTTTGAAAACATTTTTTATGGAAAATATTTTTTTTTTTTAAATAGTAGGTAAATCAAAATTTCCAAATTTTTACTTGCGATATAAAGGTACTATCTGGGGCCTATAACACAGAACAACAAGTCAACAACTTCTTGTTTAACTAAACGTGTTCAACAAGTAATATTCAACTCTGTAACACAATATAAATTGTAATAATTGTTAAAAAATAAAATTTCCCTCGACTTGTTGAACAAGTAAATCTAACTTGTTGAGTCGTAGAATAATTAAAATTGAATTTGGATATAGCTTTGTGCATGTACAAATGATTGTTTAATAATTTCTTTAAATATTGGTAGGTACCTATACAAAAATCAAAAGGAATATTAACGCCAATTTTTCGACTATCATTTTCTTCTTGGAATACAAAAAAATTATAATTTAGAAATTTGCATATAATTTCCGCAGTGCTTTATAATCTACACAACACATTTTTATACAAAAAACTATGACAAAAATTGAGGAATATATAATATTCAGCATAGATTTATGAAACTCTACAAAAACATCATCATCGAATTTTTATGCTAAAATAATGGGCATACAATTAAAAAAAAAAAAAAAAAACAATTCGCAACTTGACAAATATTCTGGGAGCGAAGTATGTAGAAAAAATAGGGACGCATTCATGTAAAGTATGTATATTATGTTGACCATTCCAACCAATCCAACCCACCTAATTTTTGAGGTTGAAGGTTGGCCCAAGCAAGCAACATTTACTATAGGCGATGGTAATGCATTCGCTGCTTTTAAAAATACAATTTAGTTGTGATTTTTGTTTTCTATTTTTGCAATCTAGTCATTTCAAAGGAAATTTTTCATCCAAAAATAAATTCTTTTTTATACATTTTGTATTATCTTCCGTATAATATATATTTATAATAAATTATAATTAAAATTAAATTTATCTCAACTTGTTGGTTTCTAACAAGTTTGAAATCGTCAGTTAGAATTTATTAAATATTTAACAATTAGAAGCATATTTATTTAAACACTTGTTGTATCCAGTTACAGAAATGTTTAATTTATCAATTATCCCACTTTTTGAAAGACCTAAAAACAATTGTTATAATTTGGGAAGACTTGTTGTTACGTGTTACACACATTTTTAACACGTGTTGAATTTTGCTTGTTAAAAGTACTTGTTGTATTGTGTTATAGGCCCCTGGCAAATTATGCATTCGAAAAAAAAAATTTAAGTCAGATTTTGATCAAAGTTGATGAAAGCGAAGTCGAAAAAAGTCGGTCTCGCAATTCTGTCTGTCTGTTTGTCTAAACCTAACAGCCTAAACAGGTGGGTCGATTTTCTTTAAACTTGCTACTTAGCGTGTTTTAGGCATTCCCCCCACATATTTTTTTTTTCATTTTTTTAAGACCAAAAATAACGGTACCTGACATACAATTTTTTTTTTAGCAAAAAATACAAATCTTATTTTCTCAAAAACAGCTCCTACGATTTTGATGAAAATTTTTGTGTAAACTAATATCAGAACGATCAAATACAAATACCATATTATTTCCTCATAGAACCATTTTTTGGGTTTTCGAATATCTCATTATGTGTTGAACTAATTTCATTAAAAAATTTTTTACACAAAAGCTACTAATAAGTTTAAATAATATTACATATCAAAATGTTCAAAAGAAATTAATTTTGAATTTTTAGATAAACTTTCAATATAAATACGATTTTTCGAGATTGAAATAAATAGATAATTTTTTCTTCAAAATTCAATAAATACAAATAATGTTACAATGATAAACATTTTTTTTTTTAAAAATGTTTATATAGAAAAAATCATAAGAAATATTTTACAGCACCCTGATTTATTACTTTATATCGCATATAAAAATTGAGGATGGTTTAACATCTAAAGATTTTGTAGACGATTTTATTGTTCCTCAAAGTTTTAAGTATGTACAAAATTGTACTTATTCTGCCCTTGAACGGTTTCATACAGAGGACATAATTTTCTTAAGGCTCAAATAAAGCTCTTCCTTATCTTTGTAATCAACTTTGTCGGAATTCTTTGAAGTTTGGTAATTTTATTGTTTAATTTAAATTTCATAGACAAAAAAAACCGCAATCCCATTGCAAATATACATCAAAAGATGTGATTGCAAGTAGTTAACCAAAACAAATTATAGTTAAGTTTAATAAATCATTTATATATTTTGTTAGTATATTTTGATTGATCTGTTGACATTGGTAAAAAAAAATGTACATATATGTAGTTCAGCTATTGTTGACCAATTTGTAAATTCCACCTGACCTCATGCATATTTATGTATACTCTGATAATTGCGCGTTACCCTTACCGCATCACTGATGGGCGTTCGAAACAAATTGAAATAATAGATCTTCAAATTGGGAACAAGGTACCTACCTCATACTGATCTTGATATGAATGAATGAGTCGCACATTACCTAAGTACTTATACACCGACCGCACCGAGATCTTATGATTTATGTTTATCTTCAATTCCCGCCAAAAGAATACCTTAAGGCTAGTTAAACAATTGAAACGTGTTTTGTGTGATTATGAGGTACATATGTATCGATATTATTATTATTACCAAAAAAGATATGTTTTATTTTTTTGCTTGCTCTAATTTGTTAAAAAATTAAAGCCATGATGGAAAGGGGTGGGGAGAGGTTAGGTGAAGTAAATGAATTTTAAGTAAAAGTAAAAAGAAATTATACACATAAAGCAAGTACCATACTTACAAAAATAAAAATGAGTTACCCATACTCAATGGAACCATCAAAGCTATACTCCTATAAAAACCAGTGATTTGGCTTTAATACAGCATCAGTCGTTTGTGGTATTTCGGTAAAATTGAATCGGTCAAAGATTTTGGATCATTTCTAAGATGGCATTTAAATTTGTGACAATAATCTTTGCATTAATTGCAATTGTGTCAGCTGGTGGACTCGTGCATCCGGTCACTTATACTCAATTTCATAATGTAGCAGTTGCACATCCATCAGCAGCGGATGAGAGCCATCAAATCCATCACCAATCGCAGTATTCTCAAGGAGCCGAAGCATCACATATCCACTATGTTCCGGCTTATGCTAAGACCGTCCACATTGCTGCTCCAGTGCATTCGGGTCCAGTTTATGCAGCTCCAGCTTATACCCATGTGACTTATGGTGCTCAATCGTATGGAAGAAGTTTGGGATTCAATGAGGGACCATCATCGACAGCATCTTCTCATTCTTCCGAAGAAACAATAACAACAACTGCCGAGCCAACAACAACGACTGAATCGACAACAGCTGAAACTGAGAACACAGAGGAGACATCTCATGCATCAAGATCGGCGGAGCCTGAACCGACTCAAGTTTCATACCAACACGAGCCTGCCACTTCTCCCGGCTATAGATATGATGCCCCAAGTGCATCTTCTTCCGATAAATCACACACTTCTGGAGTTCCAACATTCTTCAAGTACCAGGCTTCTCCTATTCAACACGTAGGACATCATCATGTTGCAGTGCCATCTATTGTCAAATATGAAGTTCCAGCTCAAACTGTTGTAAAATATGCTACACCCACTCACTACGCTGCCACTGCTCCTCAACAAACACTTGTCCATTATGCTGCTCCAGTCCAGACCGTTTACCATAAAACTGTAGCTCCACAGCCTGTCCAAATCAAATATGCCAGTCCTGAACCAGCAGTCTACACATCTTTCGGTGAACATCCTCCAGCTGTGTATAGCCATCATACCGGTCCTGTTTCAACTGTTCACCATACCTATGCTGCTCCACAACCAAGCTTTGTCAAGTATGCAGCTCCAGTTCCAGCCCCAGGTCAGGTAACCTATGTTGCTCCAGCCCCAGCTGTCTATACTAAATATGGTGTCACAGAATCTTCTTCTCATGCCAACCATGTTGCCCCAGCACCAACTGCCTTCATTAAGTATTCCTCTCCAGCAGCAATCACTCATACTACATATGTTGCTCCACAACATTCTGCTGAAGGTTCTTCAACCAAATTGATCAAATACGACGGTCCAGCCTTCCATGTCCAATCAGAGTCATCAAGCCAAAGTCAATCACAATCGTCGGAAGAAGAAAATAAAGAAAGTGTTGAGGTAAAGAGTCCAGAAAGTACAACAGCTACTTATGAGGCTTCAAGGGCATATCTTCCACCTGCACCAGCAACTCATTTGGCTTCACATACCTACCAAGTTCCAACTGAACAAGTACAGTACAGCCATCAAGAGTCTGCTAGGAGTCATTCAAACGAACAAAACATCTGGTCCACAGATGGCGCTTCTTCACATGTCAGCTTCAAAGGATTCGGAACTTCATACGGCTATTAAATCCTCTAAATCAACCTATAGAGGAGCTTTTATTTTATAGTCCTAAGTTATAGATGAATTGATTAACTACTGTTGCTTAATTTTAAGAGAGTTATAATATTTCTATATCAATTATAATTTTTTAATAAAACAAATTGAGAGTAGGTAATTGTACTTTACTGATTAGAACTCTGATAACAATTCTGATCGACTGATTAGATTACCCCAATCGAAGTAAATTTGCTCCAAATTTTAAGAAACAAAATAAACTCCGTCTCTCTGCTTTTCCGAGATTTAGCTACTCCTTTTTTTCCACACTGTAAAATTCAAAAATCTTTACGACAAACCACATGAAAGGAAATGACAGCACTGTGTTATTGAATATTCTAACCAACTCTGACCCTGAATGTTTAACTCAAAAATTTTATTCTGTTATGAAATGAATGAAAATTACGCGTGATATATTTTTTTTTTTGTTAAAAATATTGGCGCAAAATTTTAAACAACCTATAGTTAAGGGCTTAGCATATTACTAGTTAGCAATTTGCTAAACATTTAGTAATTTACTATATTTTCGGAAATTTTAATCCTTTTTTCGTTTTACTAACTATAGTAAAATACTAATTCCCATTTATTAAAAACGGTGCATCTGCTCGTTTAACTACGCAGTGGATGTCGTAAACCTAATAAAGAGTGGGAGCAACGAAGCAATTTGTTTTGAAATGTTTATTATTATTTCCCCCACTATGGATTGGACCATTCCATGTAATGTTCCTATAAGATTAATTTTTGTAAGGTATATCCTTTGTGTTCCATTAAGAAGTTTACTTACTAACATCAGCCTGATGAGCATTTCTCCCAAAAAAGTATAGTGTAACTAGAACTTGTAATTCTGGTGAAATCGGAAGCCCACGGTTTGTTCAACCAAGAACCGAACTGTAGTTTTATCAAACCTATACCAAGAGTAAAATTCTCCATCGTCCAGCTCTTCAAAAGAATTTGCTCAGGACTTCAAACATCGCACTTTTCTGCACATAGCTGAGTCTTCGAACATATCGAAAACTTCGTCCTCGGAAAACATTTTTTTTTTTATTTACTTTGAAAAACAATTAACACACGAATCATAAAAAAAACACAACTCTTTGCCAATTTTTTTTTCGAGGACAATGACAGATTTCATATGGATTTAGCAAGTTACTAAAAGTTAAAGTAGCCATTTTGTGATTTTAACTTTAGTAAAATGTTAAGAGATAGTAAGTTGCTAAAATCGTTTAAAATTGGCAAAATCTTCTTTTTAACTTAGTAACATACTAAAATGGCTTTAACATTTTACTAAATCGTTTAAAATTTTGCGCCATTTATTTTTAAAATAAACAGTTACTAAAAACTTGAATTTTTCTTTCCCTTTAATATCTAATCCGAAAATTTCTCTCTATAAAAAAATTGATAAAAATCAGTTGAATCGTATTATTTATAATTATTTTTCGGATTCTTGTTTTACAGAAGGTGGCCTATATGTAAAAATATATGTTTTTCAGAAAAATAAAATTTTATTTCATTGCTTAACATATTTTTCCGGCAGGTAGCGTTGGGGAAATGCCCAAAAAACGTCAGGTAACAATTTTAAGGAAAATCGACCCACTCGGTTGAAGCTGAAGCCAAACGAACATAAAGACAGTCAGACAAAAATATTTAAAGTATTGTATACCTACCAATTTTTTCAATTTTTTTTTTTTTTTTTAATTAAAAAAAAGAAAAATTCAAACTATTTTTTTTAAAACATAATAATTCGACTTTTTAAACATTAGCAGATTTTAAATAAAAATTGTTCTTATGACCAAAAAAATGGTACCACCCCATACAAGTGTTTAAAAACGGGGAAGTAAAATTTAATTTTTCTCAAGACCGTCTCATACGATTTTGATTAAAATTTTAATGTGGGCTAATATCAGTACAATCTAGAATATTATTGGAAAAAATTGTACCTATCGATTGAGAATGGTATCTCTCATATAACCATTTTTTTTTTTTTTGGTTTTCGACTATCTTATTATCTCTTGCACATATTTTAATTAAATTTTCAAAAAAAAAAATTGAAAGAAAAATCACAAATATTTTGTGAAAATTCGATATTTTAAAAATGGTTACTAATTTTATTCAGAATCAATTTTTAAACTCCGCATTAATATAAAAAAAAAGACGTACAAACTTTAATTCTTAAAAATGTTGTCAAAATTTTACATATAAATTTTTATTTTTTAAAAAATCTGCTCGCAACGATTTTAAACATTTTTTTTTCTCATAAAATGAGATTTGTGTAAGAAATCAGATGTTGTACCTAGAATTGGTATCAAAACAATTTCAACACTTGTTGATGAACATGTCATTGAATATGTGAACTTCCCTTAAGAATATTTTATAGTATAGCGTGAGTATCTATATTCGAAAAATATAGTGTGAATCCAGCCTTAATGTTTTCTATGCTGTCAGAAATCTTTCCTGTCATATTCGTGGTCGAATTCAACTTAAAAATTTCACACAGCCATGGGCAATAACCAGCGATACCACTTTACTTCAATTAAAGTAGATCTACTTAATTTTTAGTAACATTTTGAAAATCTCTTCCCTACTTCGCACTATTGCTTAATTCTTTATATATCTAGTTCACTTTATACGAAAGAGATAAAATTATAAACTGTTGAGTGGAAAAAGTTAAATTTCTGATACAGCTTAAGGTGCCCTTACAAACAATTTTTCTGCAGACTGGGTTTAATGGAAGAAAAGCCAAATATGAATTCTAAAAATATATGTTTGTGAAATAGTTTTTGTATGATTATAAACTCGCTGTTAGCTTACTCACCATCATAACTTTCTTTTAACCTTTAATACAATCCCCAAACTCAATGACGCAAAATTTTAAACAGCCTGATATCAAGGTATTAGTGTGATAGGTACTACTTAAAAATTTACTAACTTTAAAGCCCTTTACTAACATGTTCTTCGTTTCAAAACGTTTCATTATTTAAAACGATTGTTAAACGATTTTACTATCATATTAAAAACTAAACCCATTTTAGCATTGAAAATGTTTATAGGGTCGTTTTGATAAAAGTATGGTGTTACCAAAATGAACAAAGATAGAGAATGAACTCTAGCGTATAGGGGGAGAAAGATTGAATTTTTGGTTTGTGTTACCAAAGAAACTACCAAAATGAAAAAAATGAAGAAAAAAACACAAGTGATGAATAATTTCAGGCAGCGTACCTACATGTTGATCATTGCCAACGGACGAGATTCAGTGAAGGAATGTATAAAATTCGAAAAATGATTGATTTGAGCCCACTTAGAAGCCTATAACTTTGGTTATAATTATTGCATGTTCAATATTAAGTCAGATAATTAAAGATTAAATGATAAGCTACAAATCTGCATAAATTTTTTGCAAAGGCGTACAAAATTTCATACTAGAAACTTGAAAAATTGTCTTTTTAGAACTAATTTCATCACGGCAAAAGAAAAAAAAAAACAAACAAAATGTGTATGTACATATATAGGTACGTACCTATAAAGAACATATTGATAGAAGGGAGAAGACGGTGGAGTGTGTGCAATAAAAAAACCACGTGGCAAACAAAATTGGCTTGCATCGGGCACAAAAATGATATACATTATGTTTATGTAGGTATGTATATGTATGTATACATGTAGGTATGTGCATGAACATTTGTAACTAGAAGTTATTTTGTTTGCATTATAACTTCTGTTCTAATAGTCGGATGTTTGAGGTTAAGGTCTTAAAATGAAAGTAAAATGTCAGTCTTTTAAATCAATTGATTGTTGAGCCTAGAATATGCATAGTTTGGGTAAAAACTTTACTAACTTCTAAATCAAACTTATAACTTAAGGGCCAGATGCTCAAGGTTAAAGTAATGTTTAGGTAAATCAGACAAGAGGTAGAATTAACTTAACTAAACAAATAAAATTCAATATATTTGAATCCTATTTCTGTGGGCTTCAGGTCTTTCTTTCTGTATCTAGATACATATATTATATAAGAATTGAAGGTCACGAAAAAGGAATAATTATTAAACAAATAAAATATTATAATCGAAAAGGGTCGATTTTGTAAGCTGATATATTCTGTTCTAATCATCGGATGTTTGAGGTTACGCTCTGAAAATGAAGGTAAAATGTTAGACTAGAAAATGCTTTCGACAAAACTTGACTTACTTCTGAATCAGTTCGATTGTTTAACCTAGAATATCCATAGGTACCTACTTGAACCTCTTATACAAAATTATGACTTAAGTTCTAAGGAACAAATCATCAAGGTTAAGGTCTTGGTTAGCTTCTAACTTCTATTCTAATAATCGGATGTTTGGGATTAAAGTCTTAAAATTAAGGTAAAATGTGACAAAAGTTGATTTTTTTCTAAAACAACCTAAAGAACCTAGTATATGCTAGACAACGTTTGGGTAAAAACTTTAATTACTTCTAAATCAATTTGATTGTTTAACCTAGAATATGTATAGCTACCTACTTGAACCTCTTTAATAAAATTATAACTTAAGCACTAATGGTCAGATCTTCAAGGTTAAGGTCCTGAAATGCAAATACAATTTTAGGCTTCATCTTAAAGTAGTCCATAAACTATTCAATTGTCAATTGGTTATCAACTAAATTGATGCTAGCCGCTCGGCCACACATTTCATAAACTCAGTTAAAAGAATACAGCTCCAAGTGTCAAAAACATTATTTTTTTGTAAAATAAATTACGCGACTCGATATTCTTAAATTGATTAAAAGATGATTTCAAAATATTTTAAAATAAAATATTATAGAACAAAAACAATTAGCAGTGAGGTTGGGCTTCGTATCAATTTTTTTGTAAATTTTGTCTCGATTTAAAAAAGGTTTACCTGGACAGTAAATCAAATGTCTTGGCTTTATACAATATTCATAGTTCAATAATTTAAAATACTTGTAAATCAATTTGAAAAAAATTCAAAACCTTGATTTTCTCATCAACTCAAATTGATCAACACACAGGTTGATTTGAACAACAACCGACTAAGTCGAGAACTAAGTTGAACCGTATATATGTATGCTTTAATCGATCTGTAATAATTCAGTAACCTTTCTGCAATGCTTAGCTATGCAAAAATGTCAAATGCCTAGATATACGTTAATATATGTAGATGATATGTAACTTTAATTTCGTGTTTAATGCTGTACCGGTGCGGATGAAAATGAGTATGATTGTGTGCGAGTTAAGCTGCAATAAAGACTAAGATTCACATTATTAAAAAAATTAACAACATTAATTTAACCGCCAACTGGGAAGTGACACTAAATATACAAATTGGAACTTCAGACTGTAGAATGGTTTCTAAGACAGTTTGTGAAGTTATAATGTAACAATAGTATACAAAATAAAAATCACAAAGATTATATGTATGTACATGTTTTTTGTTTTATCGACGTAATACAAGTCATTTTCAATGTCCCCATAGTTACTCTATGAGTGAAATCTGTAAATTTTTTTAATAAACTTTAACTGATCACGCCTAAAGTTGACAAAAGTGGGTATCGAAATTCTGTCTGTCTATGTGTTCGGCTGGAGCCTAAATGGGTGGGTCTATTTTTTTTAAACTTGGTACCTGGCGTTTTTTAAACATTCCCACCATACTTCTTTTTTTATTTTTTTTAAGACCAAATATAACGGTACCTGCCATACAAATTTTTATCAGCAAAAAATGAAAAACTTCTTTTTCTCAAAAACATGCGCACAACTTTTTTTTTCTTTTAAATAAGTAATTTTTGTACAAAAAGGCTACTATCCGTGAAGTGGTTATAAATGGTACTTCCCCATAGAACCATTTTTTTTATTTTCGATTTTCTCAAAAACGGTGTGCCAAAATTTTTTGGATTTTTAAAAAAATTTCAATTTTTTTTTTTAAGAACTTAATAATTCGAAAACGACTTGATCGATTTTTATTAAACCTAGCACCCAGCAGTTTTTTGACATTATCTAGCAGATTTTAAATAAATTTTTTTCTTATAACCAAAAATCAGTATTGAAAATCTCATTTTTTTTAAAACGGCTCCTAGGATTTTGATTATTTGGAACATAAATTTTATCTATCGTTTAAAAATGGTACCTCTCATTGAACCATTTTGTGGGTTTTCGACTATCTCATTATCTGCTAAACCAATTTTCATAAAAAATTTTACACAAAAGCTACTAATAAGTTTGAATAATATTGCATATTAAAATTTTCAAAAAATCAGGTTTTGGATTTAAAAAAAAAAATTTCAAAATTATTTTCTTATAATTCGATATTTCGAAAATGGAATCAAAATTAATTTTTAAACTCCGCATAAATAAGTACTAAAAATTGGCGTACTAATTTTTTTTCTTAAAAATATATTCAAAATTATATATGTAGGTATATAAAAAAAAAATATTTTTTTAAAAAACCGCTCCAACGATTTTTAAAAATGTTTTCTCATAAATTGAAATTTGTTTAAGAAATGCATTGTGCATTGCGTTGGTGTCAAATCAGTTTCAGATATTTTTTAATCAATTTATTTCTAATTTTATCGATTTTTTAACATTATTACAGTTTAGACTGATAAACTGTAAATTCCATGCATATGTGCGAAGTGCAAGATACTCACATAATACTTCCTTAAACTAGGCTATATTTTTGGCAGGTGGCATAAAATATAGGCTCCAATAACTAATAAATTTCTTTTATCAGATGAAAAGTTTTCTAAATTATTAAGACTTTAAAACCACAGTGTGATCGAAAATAAGAACAAGTTCGTGCGACCAGGTCGTGTATTTTATTTAAATATACTTCACTTTATTTTTCTGAATTGGTAACGCTGGCAGCAAAAACCGTAGCGAAATATTTTTTTTTTTTTTTTTTATTTTAATCCCTAAATTTAACTACGAACCATTACGAAGCATAAATATTTTTATTCGCTGATGTCAAAAGCTAATTAACGCTTTGGTATGTCAAGTGTTTCTTTTGAGCCCACAAAAGAAACAAAAAAAAAAAAAGAACTAACATAATCTTGCTGTTGTCTCATCTTACAACTTAATTGATATCAATATCCCAGGCTTAACATAAATAAGAACCCCTTCTAATAAGCACTCGTTAACAACCCATCCACTTCAATCCACACAGCAGCACTTCTTGAAAACCCCGTGAATAATTTCAAGAAAATACCTCCTACTTCTCACCTCTCATTCAAAACCACTGATGGAACTGAAGTGGTGGTGTATATTTTCAAATATAATTTATGATCAAACAAATAGCAATAGGTAGGTAGGTGGGTTTGGTACTAACAATTGAGCACTCTTTCCATTCGTTCTCGAATAAAAACCGTTTTCCAAAACAACACCGTTTGCCCATAACTCACATTTTTATAGGTTTTGAGGGTTAAGTTTTCTTTTATTATTTACAACAACAACAATCCGCATGGCATAATACTCAAATGTTCAAATATTTCAAAATTATTTTTTTTTTATATCAAAACGGAAACAGCAAAAATTATTTGCACACAAGGACTAGAAAGAAATATGGTATCGTGTATATATAGCCGCTCAGCTCACCCGCCGCGCCATATTGAATGCATATCCCTTATGGGCTTATATGGCCTTATGGCCGGTATGGTTATGGTGATGGTATTATAGTGGCGGTGATGCTAAGTGTTTTTTGTGGCGTGAAGACAAGCTCGTAAATACATACACACATATGTCCTCTCCATGAAGTATTTCATATTTATTTCATATTTATTTCATTGCCATAAAAACGACACATATCCCGATGCTGATGCTGGGGATGGCAATGCTATCTATCCTCTGGCTAAGGAAAAGGATACACAAATAAATATAAGTGGGACAAATTTTAATGAGCAAATAAATTCCGCAGGATCAATTTTTATGTGCGAAATTTAAAACAAATGGCGCTGCACTTAGAGATCATATACATATATGTAAATGTAGATGCTTGGTTATTATAAGGATGGTTCGCCTTTCAAGTCCTTAATGTTGCAGTAAAACGTGTGTCTTCTTCCACATTCAATTACAGGATTAGAGATTGGGGTTTCTTGAATTGCAACCCACACTTCTCGGCGACTCTGACATTGAGACGATTATTATTATCAATCACTCCTCCAGGGGGAGACACCTTCTCACTCAAATGAAATCAACTTTTAAGCAAAAGGAAGTCCGGTGTAGGATTTCGTTTCATTCGTTCCGGAGTTGAGTTGTTTTTTTTTTTTTTTTTTTTTTTTGAAAACGGAGACCTACAACAATAATCCTCTTGACAGAAGAGTTTATTTTTTTTTTATCCACTTTATTTCGCCTTCACATTCTTCTTCTTCTATACTTCTGCTTTATGCATTTTTGTACGAGATGTGGCACGTCTTTTAAACGACAAATTTAGCGAAGCGTTTATTGAATAAAAGTAAATCTGTGTTCAGAATATTAAATCGGCCGTTATATCAAAAAAAAAAAAAAAGGTACAAAGCAAGTGAATTCTCTTGTTACTTGAAAAATTATATCGGATTTATATATTTTCACTCACTGAAGTCATATAGTCAGAGTAGTCAGAGACTTAAAGAAGAATTTTTCTTTATTTTTTTTTCCTCTAATTTTAAGGACTTAAGGAATTTTATTTTTCAATGAAAGGCAATTCCTCAGAGTGAATATTGATTATAGAAATGAAATTAGAAAAGAAGAAGAAAAATAAGAAGTGCTTTAGGATTTTGTGGAGGAAATTGATTTGAGAGCTGACTATATATTGGCGGTGTGATAAGTAGGTTTTTTTTTTTTTAATTTGGTCGATGGTTAATCCTGAAGGAAGTTGACCTTGACTGTCGAAAATAAAACAGAATGAGGGATATTTAAATAAAAATAGAACTAAACCTTTTCTTAACGTCTTTTGGGTAACGGAAATAATTACAACAAGAGATTTTTTGTATAAACTGCGAGCAAATTGAATTAAATTCCGACGAAGATATGGATTTTGCTGCAGAACTTTGTTTTGAAGTTTTAAGCATGTTCTAAAGAAAATCTTAAATTTGCAAAATAAAACACACACATAAATAAATTATTCAAAAATGATAGCCAATACCGTTAGATTTTTATCATTTAATAAATTAGCATAACTCCATACTAAATTTTAGGTTTAATGCTCTAATAATAAGCGGCGACTTCATTTTTTTATATTTTTACTTATTTTAAATAAATAAAATACAAAATTCGTACTCGAGATTTTGATCAAACTTTCTGTTTCTGTCTGTCTGTGCTGTCCTGTCATGTCTTTTCGACTGCAGCCTAAACTGGTGGGTCGAGTTTTAGAAAAAGTTTCAAGATTAGAAAATGACTCGGTCGATTTTTATTAAACTTAGCACATAGCAGTTTTTTGACACTATCTAGCAGACTTTCAATACAAATTATTCTTATGACATAAAATAACGGTACCTCCCATACAAGTGTTTAAAAACCGGTAAGGAAAATCTCATTTCTCTCACAAACAGCTCCTACGATTTTGATTAAATTTTTTATTTGAATTAATATTAGTACGGTCTACTGTATTATTTGAAAAATCTATCGATTAAAAATGGTGTCTCTCATAGAACCATTTTTTTGATTTTCGACTATCTCATTATCTGTAGAACCGATTTTAATTAAAATTTTTTGCACAAGAGCTTCTAATAAGTATAAATAATATTGCATATCAAAATTTTCAAAAAAGAACTAATTTTAGATTTTTAAAAAATTCAAAATTATTATTTGAAAGTTCGATATTTCGGAAATTAGTTGATGATTTTTTTTTTAATTATTTTTTTTTTATTTCGCAATAATAAATAATAAAAATTGGCGTACCTACCAGCTTTTTGTATATATATTTTTTATATTTAAAAAAATAAAAACAGCTTTAACGATTTTAAAATTTTGTTTTCATAAATTGAGATTTGTGTAAGAAATCGGATGGTGTACATTGCGTTGGTGTCTAAACAATTTCAGAATTTGTTTGATATTTTTTTGACCAATTCTTTCCGGTATATCTTTTCGGTTGTATTTTATTTATATACCCCTGATGAAGTAAGGGAAACTTACGAAACGTTGGGAAAAATAATTGAATAAAAATTGTTTTTATTCGCATTTTATTAAATAAGACCAAAACAGCCTAAAATACAATCGAAAATAATGTCAGAATTTGTTTAATCATTTTATTTCTAATTACATTGATTTTTTAATATTTTTCAGCATAAGTATTATACTGAACCTATTTTCTTAATCAACTTCGGTTGAACACGCCAGAAAAAGTGACATTTCGTGCAAATAAGTAAGCAAACCATTCACGGCCGTAGGCAGCCGTACACGCTAAGGTTAGCTTAGCTCAAAAAAAAAGATTTTCCATAATTTAAACTTGTGTGACACAATTTATAAAATAAATATAAAAATAAAATATAAGATTCTATAATGTGCGCCACTGGTTTATTTTTGCCTGTTTTTATCTGCACAATATTATTCCATTTCATCAACAAGGTAACAGCAATTGGATTACTTGATTTTACGGTAAAGAAAAAATTATTTTTTGCTTGGATTTTTATTTAAATTATTGGGAATAATAACTAATAGAATATTGCAACAACGTAAAATCGACTATCACAGTGCTATGTCAATTATTCGGTCACTTAAGAACCGTGTAAAAGATTTGCAGAACGATGAATCATTTCAACAGTTTTTTAATAGGTACAGCAAAAAATGAAAAACAGAATGCCTTTGAATTTGTTCCCTCTTTAAGATCATGGAGAATGAAAAGTCGATTTAGTCGACAATGCAAATCCGTTGTTATGTTTTAACTTGGGGAAAGTGACAATGACGATGAAGTAGCATCATTAAAGCTGGTTTGTTTTTTAAATTATCGAATCAGTTATTTTAGAGATAAATCAACGATCTGGGCATTATAATAATATACTGAATGCTGTCGAATCTGGTACAGACTTTTTGAGTGAAAATTTTAACTACAACGACTTAAAACCATTGACGGAATTAAATTTGGTATTTCCTTCACACGAAAAATTTCAGTTATTGTAAAAAAATGTCTGCTCAACGAAAATAATAGCTCTGGATCTCAAAATAAAAATTTACTTCAGGTGTTGTTTTCGCGATTTTTTAATTCGTTATTTAAAAAACATGAATGCCATATTGGTTATACCTACGGTTTTAATAAGAATTTAATTTTTTTAGACTATGTAAAACTTGGAGCTCATACAGTAGGTTCTGGCTACGGGCGTGATACCTTTTTAACATTCTGAAATAGGAATTTCGTGGTTTTACCTTAAACAAAATTTTAATTTTAATTTAAAATTTAGTCAGTTAATTGACTAAAATTTTGCGCCAATGATTTTGAGGGCTTAACGTGTAATTTAGTTATTGGTTTGGTTTCAAGAAATGTGTTTTTCCGGTTAACTTTCCTTTGCTTAAAAATTCATTTCAAAAACAATTTCACTGAATTTTTTATAAAATTTATTGAAAAACATTTTTCGTCATTCATAACATTTCCAAACTTCAACACATATCTATTATAACTTTTCGAGAAAATGTCTAAAACATGCTGCTTATGAACTAACCCGCTTGTATTAAAACGAAGTCACAACACTAACGTCTACTTATAATTTGAAATTTTCTCAAACTTGTCCTTCTTTCCCATTCAAACAAGGAGCAAAACTTCTTTAAAGTTGTATGTGTATATGTATATGGTAGGTAGGTACTAACCAACTAACCAAACATTCTCATATAAATATAAAAAGCAAAGAAATACTGAAAAACACTTCTTTAACTGGTTCAATATAAAGTGAAAGACTAGTCAGTTGGTTGTACAAAACCTAATGGTTGGGGCCATCATGAAAAGGACTTCATGTTGTGTTTGTGTTCCACATAAATGTTTTCACAAAACCACCCAACACTATCATACTTAGATGTAGGTACTAGAAGAACCAAGAACAACTCAGTTCAGTATAAGAAAAAACTTTTTTCTTAACCAAAACATATTAAACTTTGTGTTTTTAAGTAGTTAGCTAAAGAGTTTCAATGTTTTAAGGACCCACTAAGAAGTGGAAGATTTATTGCACTTTTATTCTGGACAAAAACTCCTGTCCTGTGAGTTTATATGTGAAAAGGAGCTTTATATAAGAGAACCGAATTAAATTGGTAATTCAAGAAGATGCAGTTTAATCCAGGTTATACGAGTACCTATAATCTTATGTTGTTGTCGTAACGGGTATTATCCTTGAAATGAAACTTTGAAAAGTCATTCACTTATATGTCACTTTTATATAGGTATAGGTAGATACAGAAAGAAGAAGAATATGGGTCAGGCTTATAAGGACAACATTGTTTGTTTGTTTTGTTGTGTAAAGAAAAATCAAATTGTTTGACAATATTTTTGTCTCATTGAATTTTTTTGAATGTCACCTTTGTCCTATTTTCCTAAATGTTTGTTTCGACAAGGAATATAAAATTCCTTAATTCCTTTTTTTATTTTTCCATCAATTTTGACAGGAAGAAGGAAACTTCTGACAGTCTCAACTCTCTAGGATCATCACATCAAGAAGCAATAGAAATTAAATCATTTCTTTTGCATTTGACAATGTGGACAGGATGATGGAAAGAAGGGGAGAGGGGGGTTGGTTTACACATTCAAGACAGAGCAAGGACTCTGTTTCTCCCAAATACTCCTTAACAGTCGTTGGACGAAGAATCAATGTCGATGAAACTTTTATTGGATAAGTTTGTTTGTGAAACTTGAAAATTTTATTTTTCATCCTTCTTTTCATCCTTCTTTTCGTCTTGTTTTTTTTTTTTATTGTTGCCCTCTTTATATAAGTCTATGATTTATAGATTTTATACTTTTTTTTTGCTATCACTGCTCCTTTGGACGGTTTGTTTTTTTGGGTGTGCAGCATATTTCCACCCATCCCTATCCTATCCTATCCTTCTCCCATCTCCATCGTACATAAGTTAAGACCTTTCGTAAAAGTTAACTTCGTCAAATTGTATTTGCCCTAAATGCTGCTATTTGATTTTGATTTGTCGATAAGTATAGTATAAGAGGACTTCTTCATACACAAAGAAAAGATATAGGAAAGTCCTTAACTAATTTTTATTCTGTCATTTCAAAATGAGGATGAGGAGAACAAACAAATGGATGTGTAACGATGGAGTAAAGTCATTTTGTTATAAAGCAATTGCAAATTGATTTAGAGTTGTTAACAAGAAATAATACAAAGTTTTAACATCAAACAACAAAAACATCAGGAAGATATATGTAACGTACCTACGATCCAATGCGATGAGTTGATTTGGAAAAGTTATATATCTAAATATTTCTATCAATAGGTAACATGCGATTTGTTTTGGTTTATTGTGAAAGTGGTTTAAGGTTTAGGTACTGATCTAATATAATTGGAAATTACCGATAAGTTAAATAAACTTTGATAATTGTCAGGTTATGAGTTTGTCCTTTTATGTGCATCCCTTTTTACGGTTATAAAGTTCTTTCATGATTCTTATGGGATTTTTGCTGTAAAGCAATATGACAAAAGCACCTGCTTTTGTAACTTTGACATTATTATATTTGTGCTCTAAAATGTTTATTTGTTTTGTCAACAAGGACCAATAAATTTAAGTAATTATAGTTCGTTGAAAACTTTGGTTGAAAAAATGCTTTCAATTTCACGACTCGTTAATCTTAAGTTAAACATGATGTCGAATTTCCTTCTACCAAGTTTGCTTTGAGTATTAATTTAAACTTTGCAAGAACAGCCTCATTTATAATTTTAATAAAAGGTTCGTATACACCCCTACCCTATTAATAAAAAGAAATGGTTAATTATCTTCTAATTCACAATAATCAGCTTAAATAATGATCAAAAGTTAATAATAAAAATATTTATTAATAAACAATAAACTCCTAATTAACTTTAAGTAACAAATCTTAGCGAAAATCTACTACATTCAACAGGAATTCGCGTTTGTCGCCAAAGAGTAGTATTGACTACCTGAACACAATAGGGACGGAGCTGCAAATTGAGCTGCAAGCCTGCAACCGGAATAGCTGTCAAAATATTCAGTACACAAAAATTCAATTTTATGAACACAACGCAACGCAGAAGCAATCGGAGCTGCAGACGGTACTGCAAGAGTTCACCAACTTTTAAGTTTTCACGTTCAGTACTTTTGACGTTTCAATTTACATGAAGAAAAAAGAGCTGGAAAAATATATCTAAGCTTTTTGTCATTTTTTTTTGTGAAAAAATTATTAATTAAAAGAAAAATATCGGAAACATAAAAGTAAATATAATAAGCCCGTGTTAGCTGTACAAAAAAATGTACAGCTGCATTTTGGGCACGTCAAAAATAGCACGTACGACACTTTTTCACAGCTGTTCTAGTTCAAGATTAATTTTGTTTTATTAATTAGATTTTGCACTTACTTCACTGATATCAAATAATTAATGTTTAATTTGAGTTTATTAATAAGTTTATTAATATTGAAAAGGTTTTTATGTGACCTACGTTAATTGTTTTGATAAATTGATTAGATTCGATCCAAAACTAAATTCATCAAAAATTTAAATAAAATTCATGAAGCGCAAATATTATGGGTGATTTGATGGTGTCAAATCACCAATAAAAAAACGCCTAAAAATAAAAATCTTCAACCATCCCAAGTAGAAAGAGAGACAAGTCTCACTTCCAAATGCCGCCCATTTTTAGACGAACTAATATTAGGTATACCTAATGACAATTCGCTTAAAAACTAAAAAAAAAATAATAATATCCTAAGTGACACTTTGGTGATTTTGAAATTTGATTGACGTGAGTGGACAGTGTTCACTGACATCTACTGCGAATAAACATAAACAAACAAGAATTAAGTTCGAATGACATTTATAATCGCCATTCTGAATTTGTGGATTGTAAAATTTCCGTTTGACAGTTCAAAGTTATTGATCCCGTGTAGAAATTGTCAAACCAAAACCATAAATAATAAGAAAAGAGTTGAGAAATATTGAAATTAATTCAAATTTTTTCATTGAATGATATCAGACTAAAATTTAGAGAGTAAACTTGGTAAGCTTTATTTTTTCTTGAGTTATTTTTCTTTCTATTTTATTAAAATAGAAAAAGTATAGGTAAATAAAAATCACTTACCATTTGCGTAAAATTAATTCCAAAAAAAAACTTCGGTCAAACTGCAAATGACTTAGTACATTTATTTCCCTCGTTGCGCTGGTTATGTTAATTAACCACGTGTTTATTTATAATTCCTTAAAAGAAAAAAAAAATAAATTATTAGATCACTATACTAAAACGAACCAATTTCTTAAAAAAAACAGAACATTTTTTAAATTAAAACAATTTTTGATTATTTAAACCGAAATAATTAAGATATTTAAAATATATAATAGCCGCGTTTTATTATCTACGAGTCTGTGTCGGGGTTATTTTTTAACAACATTGGATATAGTTTTCTATCGGGTTATCATTTATGCATCCAGAAATTAGGTTTTACTCTGGCTGGTAGATGGCTTTTCAGTTCCGAAAATGGTAAGGTAGTGTAAACTGTAGTTAGTATTATGAAAAAAGATAACAAATATATGAAAAATAAAGAAACATATGGTATAAAGAAATAATCATACAACACCATTGACATTTAGGATCTGTGTCGATTTATTTGTATGGGAAGAACATATTTGTGTAGGTTACCCGCAATAATAAAACTCGACTAATATTTTTTTATAAACCTTATTTTCACCCAAAAACCAACTTATTCTATATTTAAAAAAAAATACTACTTCAAAACCATCATCAAACACACTGCTTTCCCGACAGAAGCGAAGACATTTTAATTAAAATTGAAATTAAAAAAAAAAATAAAAATATTTTTTTTTTCTTTTGCATTATTATTACCTTAGATTTATTTTCAATTAATTCAATGTTTAATACTTAAAAGTAATTTTTTTATTTTATCACTATTTATCAATTCACATTTTATAATGACATTTAATAATTTCACTGAAATTTTAGGAATCAAACTTCAAGATAAAACTTTTGTTAAACACAGAAACTAATTCTAACTGATTGACTACAGCTGCACTCTCGCTGTTACTCTTTGTGTAATAATTCGGTTTATCTTCTCATAAGCCCCTAAAAAAATTAAAAAAAAAAAAACGAGTTTACATTTAAATGTCGTGAAAGAAAAAAATTTCGGAATTGTTTTTATTTCAAAAAATATTTAAAATTGCATTTTTCTATAAATCCAGCATTCATAAATTCGATTGGCTATATTTTTTTACCTGAGAGTTTTTTTGATATAGAATTTGTTTAAACTATTTTAGCTCGACGTTCTTTAATAAATTGTATCAACTTTGGGAATACATTATGTACATTGAAATATTAGATGTGTTTTTCCCATCAGAGAGAAAATTGGTTGAGAAAAACGACATCGGGAATTAGCGACACCATCGTAGAAAAAATGGAGTTAATGTACTATGGATTACAATTATTACAAGTATGACTGCTTTTAAACGATGTAATATCACCATGCGATTTTTAAGCCCGTTGCGTTGGTGGGGAACGTATATGCGACGGCACACAAAATTACTTAGGTTGGAAAAATTGCGACAAATTCACGACATATATTGGCTAACTTGTTTTTTTTTTATATATATATTTTTTGGGGTTGGTAATGCTTACTTGATCGTCAAGTAATTTTTCACTTTCACTTTTTTTAATTTTTAATAAAGGGTCATTCATTTTTCGGTTTCCAAATAAAATAAATACACAGCGATAATTTTTTTGATGAAAATTTTATTTCATTATAAAGTTTGGATTTTGCCATTGGGTGTGAAAAACAATATCATTCAAATGAGTGCCCTGGGGAAGATTTTTTTGAGGTAATTTTTAACCACTTTTGCGCACATTTCGGGTGGTATCTTGGCCATAACTTGAGTAATGTTGGTCGATAAATTCATATCATCAGCAATATTTTCGACTGGGCGTGCATTACGATGATGCACAGGCCTTAACGCTTCTCTATTTAAATTTCTCCACAATTTTACCAATTGCTTGCATATTCGTGCGATTATGACGACCATATAATCATCGCCTGATGCGGGAAAAGTGGCTTCGTTTGAATAACCACTTTTGTAGTAAGTTTTAATAATTTTAACGCGTTGTTTGATTGTTAAGCGATCCATTATCGAAAATGAAAATTATGACGCTTCAAATGACAGCTGAGTTTGATAGGTGTCAAATGCCAGAGCTACCAACTTGAAACCACGAAATGAATGACCCTTTGACGCTTTCTAGCAAATTTCGGTTGAAAGCGAGCGAAATTTAAAATTGAATGGAGCATTTTTTCTAACACATGTGATTTTTGTTTTATTTCTTGTTTTGAGTCAAGTAACTTAAATGTTTAGAAAGACCTAAGTATTTTTAATATTTAGCTATACTGACATAAAATTGGTGGGTTCATTGGTAAAGTTTTGAAAACATTTTGAATTAAGAGATATTGATGATCTTTCAGGATTCAGTCACTGAATGAATCAATCAGTAAGTTACAGGTTTAGCGATTTTTGAAGTCTTATATATTTCAAGGACCACTTATGTTAAAGGGTTGAAATTTAATAAGTCACCTGATGTGATTGGTCAGCCTATAAATTTTCCGAATTTTAAATACAGTAAAACCCGCTTAAGAGAAACCCGCTTAAGAGAAAAACCCGCTTAGCTGAAACAAATCTTTCATCCCCGAGCATTTTTCGACCAATCACCTATAAAACACTCCGCTTAAGCGAAGCTCGCTTAAGTGAAAAACCCGCTTACCTGAAAAATATTTTCAGTTAAATTTTATATTTCTCATTGAAAAAAACTCTCTTAAGTGAAAAAAAAAAAAAATTGAATCGAACAGAACAAAAAATTTGCTGAACGCTTTCACTTCTTTTTTATTTTTCACCTTCACCATTTTCACCACAAAAATGACATTTAAATTTCTGTATGTCACAACCATTTCATTCCCGTTTTGTAAACAAATTGCTTTTTGGTTTGGCTATCAAAAAAATATTTTTGTGTTACATATTAAATCGTTGTTGGATTTTATTTAATTTTTTTTAGGCAACTCCAAAAGATAAATTCAATTTTTTTCTAGCTTTAAATTTCCGCTGAAAGGAATTTTTAAATCCGCTTAAGTGAATTTTTTTTTCACTTAAGCGGGGTTCGGGTAAGTGAAAAACCCGCTTAAGAGAAAGAAATACTGTGACATTTTGCCGTTTCTCTTAAGCGGGTTTTACTGTATCTGACATTATTGTTACTGAAATTGAAAGAGGAGTTGAAAATCACCCAAATTTGTTCCTGTGTAAAGGATGTAGTATCACAACTTGAGTGGGAACTACTGTGCCTTTTGATAGTTTTGTATCAAAATCTAAAATTTCTGTAAAATAAAAAAAAATACTCTTGCCCTTTAAGCAAGTTAGTTACGATTTATTTTTTTGAAAAAGTTGTCAAATGTCCATTTCTAATAATTTAATGATTTTTAATTCTTCGTTTTCAGATACATATATTCAATAAATCAAATGGAATAGGTAGTTCATTTTAAATTGCAAGCAATTTTTATTTTTATTATCTTTAATTCAATCCTAATTATAAGCCTCTTGAGCCACAAGGGCACAACAGTAAGTATGTGCGACCTATTTGTGCATATAAGTTTCATTCACAAGAGTCGGTAGTTAGGTGACGACTTTCTCTTTACACAAAATTTAAACTCAGCCTTCATTTGGGTACAAACAAACATACCTACATATACATACAACAAAAAAAAAGTAAAAACTCACTCTGTGACTTAATGTTGTTAAATTATCTGCAAAATGTCAGCTACTCAGCTTAGTCAAGTCATGTATGAAACGAAGCACTTACCCCCAAACTCAAACCCTTATACCATATCAACTTAGTCCTTTCTCCAACCCCCGCGGGCATTATAAATCCCCATCATCACATCACTACTGTGTATAAGTGTACACCTAAAACACATATATGATTCATATTTTACGCATTAAGTCGACCGAGGTGGCACTAATGCGCTCCATATGAAAGGGATTTTTCTCGCTTCGTGCTGCATGCAGTAAGCTCTGTAGGTAAGTCCACTTGAGCGGCTTCACATTGAAATAAGAGACTTTTAACCATTAGTTTCTTGTAAATTGGTAGAACGTTGACATTTTTTTGGACAGCAAGTAAGAAGCTTGCCTGCCTGCCTGTCTATCCAAACATATATATCATAAGATAGAGTGAAATTCTTGACCCTTTTCACTCAATTATTTCCTGTGATGATTATGTCAAGTAAATTGAAGGTAATTATGCACTTCTATGGATTCTAAGTGAAAAAAACCAGACTCATGTTTCACATCAAATTAATTAGAAAATGTTTATTTTTCTAAAAAGCTGATGAATGAATAAGCATTTCAGTTGAATTACGGAAGAACAAAAAAAAAACAAAACAAGAAAAGGAAAAGGATGTGATTATTTTTTATTTTTTAGTACGAAAGGAATGAATACAAAAGTGTTTTTCAAAGATGCAATTTCTTTCAATGAGATATATAATTTGTTACCTTTACCTAACTAGTTATTTTTCACTTCCTATAGAATGGCAGGTTTATTTTTAGTCTTGTGCTGAAATCGTATAATTAACAGGAAGGATTTGAAAGGATATGCATTCGACTTAAAATTTAAAAATAAACAAACGAAAAAAAAGGTTTATAAATCAAAGGAATGCAGAGTGTGAAGTCGAAGAAGGATGCACTCTCAAAAAAAAAAAAAAGAGTAACGGCTTTCAATAGAAATCTGAATTTTTTTTTGAGGAGTGGTCAAATCCATTATGGTAATTAGCTAAATAGAGATATTTTACACACAAAAAATATATAATTAGCTAAAAGGGATTTTTTTGAATTTTTATTTTTTTGTATAGATGAGGAAAGTTTGGGTGAATATTTTTTTCAACTTTGGGTAACCACAATTGGATGTTTTTCTTCATAAAAAATATTCATAAAATATACCAAACAGAATTTTTTAACTAACCTATATGGTTACATATTGCTGTAGAAATGCTTATAAAAAATGACTTATCGACTTTAAACAGAGTTTTAAAGACTGCAGTCTTTTTAGTTTTGCAGTTAATTGAATAAAACGACTAATTTCTTTAAGTCTTTTATCTTAAAAAATGACTAAAAGAGTAATCACCCTTTAGTCGCAGTTATTACAAAATATTATGATTGTGCAGTTAACATCAAAAGCAGTGAATTGTCTTAAAGTTTATAAACTGTGGGTGCTTTTTAACTGGTTTTAGACTTTTGGTCCCTTGAAAGTCTTCAGTAGGTACTGCCCTGATTTTAATTTTAATTAATCAGAATTTTGAATGCAGTTATATTTAACTGTAGGTCTTGTAAGTCTTATAACTTATTTTTACTAATTAATAAACTGCAGTTACTGAAGACTTTCAGCTTACTCTCCCCTACTAAAGGGTCTTCCAATAAGGGTTTCTGAACTTTTACAGTTTGAGTGTCATTTAGTCTGTTTTCGTTCCATATTTCTTTGGGAACAACAACGGATAGCGCTATAAGTCGATGATCACCTTCTTTTGGCCTGAATTGGATGATATGGACACAAACGACATGTGGTTTCAACAGAATGTTGCTATGTGCCACACAACTCACGCCACATTGGAAATTGTGTACGAGCGATTCGAGGGCATATGGTCATCTCACGTTTATGTGATGTGAACTGGCCAAGAAGGTCGTGTAATTTGACCCCGTTAGACTTTTTCCTTTGGGAGGAATAAAGTTTTGCTTGTAACAATAAACGTTTATTGGGCCAATAAATCGCATTTTATTGGCCAACAAACCAGTTTATTGGACGAAAATTGACGTAAAAATTCACTCTCCCAATAAACAATTTTATTGTATCTACGTACCTTTTTGGTTCAGTATAGGTCTATCCAAATAAGCCACGCACCACACGATGGCCCTCAAAGCCAAAATAACCTAAGCCATCGATCATATTCATCCTGATTTTGATCAAAGTTGACATTACGATGACAGCGAAGTTGAAAAAAGTGGGTCTCGCAATTCTGTCTGTCTGTCTGTCCTTTCGGTTGTAGCCTAAACGGGTGGATCGATTTTCTTTAAACTATCGTACCTAACGTTGAGTGTCATCCCCCCCAACCGTTTTTTTAAATTTTTTTAAGTCCAAAATTAAAGGTATCTCTCGTACAAATTTTTTTTGGAAACTTTTTTTGGATTTTCGACCCAGAGATATATTATCTGTTAATGAATTTTTTTACACAAAAGCTACTTATAACTTTGAATAATATTGGATATCAAAATTTTCAAAAAATCAAATTTTTGATTTAAAAAAAAATTCAAAATTATTTTTAAAAATTCGATATTTCGAAAATGAGGATGATTTTTTTTTTAAATTATTTTTAAACTCCACATAAATAAGTACTAAAAATTAGCGTACCAATTTTTTTCTCAAAAATATATTTAAAATTTTATATATAATTTTTTTTTTTAAAACCACTCCAACGATTTTTAAAAACTTTTTCTCATAAATTTAGATTTGTGTAAGAAATCACTTGGTGTACATTGCGTTGGTGTCAAATTAACTTCAGATATTTTTTTTAATCAATTTCTTTCTATTTTTATTGATTTTTTTAATATTTGTTCACTCCAAACTGTTAATTCCATGCATATGTGCGAAATGCAAGACAACACTGTGCTATTTCGTTCTCGATTTAAATTTTGTTTACGAATCCATAACTTGATATAAAAATGTAAGAATATGTACCGATCAGCGTACTACAATTGTAGCGTTTTTGATACACTTTCTTTCCAAAAAAAGTCACTACGTACAATCGCAATATATTCGTAAAACGCAACAATTTCAGAAATTAAAAACTTAATTTGTATTTGGCCATTAAATTCACTAGTAGCACTTTTTGTGTCAACATTTTAAAATTAAATCAACGTCAAAATTTTATTTGATCCTTTTGAAAGTTTCCATTCCAACTATTATGTACTTACTTTAAAATTTACCATTTTATTGCGAACAAAGTGATATTGATGGAAACGATGAATTTCGGTTGCTAGCTGGGTCTAAAGGACTTTTAGAAGTATTTTATGATGAAGGTGTTGCAATTCTGGCGTAATTTAAAGAAAGCATTCGAAAATGTATGCAGTTACATCCTAACTTTATCCAGTCTACCTCATAGCAGCGCAACTGCAGAAAGAATTTGTTCAAACTTAAATTTAATTAAGGATGATTTGAGAAATAATTTGAATATTTCGACTGTGGATTCAATTATGTATGCAGTTTAAGAAATTATTAAGGGATGTTAAAGGGGTTTTTGTTTGTTGTTTTTTGTTTTGTTTTATTTTTTAATCGTTTGTGGTCAATAAGGTGTCTCTTATTTTTTCTAAATAATTTAACGCGACTACAAAAATAAAATTCAAACTATTTAAGATCTTTGTTGGATTTTCCATTAAATACAATTGTTTTCTTTAAAGACTTTAATTAAAAACATAATACAACTCATTATAGAAATACAAATATGTAAAATTATAAGAACCTTTACAAATTGGCAATAATTATTAAGCCATTTTACTTACAGAATATATTAATATTTTATTAAACTATTCATTTTCGCTAAAACTTTTGACTAAAAAGTTTAAGTTATCTTTTAATATTTTTTTTATATTATCTTTATTTTATTGTTTAATTGTTAATGCTTTTACATTTCATATTTTTTGTAATTTCATATTGCAATAAATATTTTTAATAAATAAATAAATAATATTTATTTTTGCTGTTGAAACTTTTAAATTAAAATTTGAAATTATCGATACCATTTTTTATTTTTTTTTTTATTTAAACAAATTACGAGTCATTTTCAAGTAATCGACATTTTACTACATTTTAAATCTGCGACGCTACATTTTGAGCCAATTGGAAGGGGCAACACTGGTACTGATGTGATCTAATCTACTATCAGACTTAATTTCATTGAATTTGAAGATTATACTTAGCCAGAATTTATATCTTAACGGTTGTGTCACAAAAGTAACTTTCGACCTATTTTGAATTTTGCATAAAAACATGATATGGAATTTTCGGAGCAGGTAGACAACTCGAAGGATATCTCCTTCATATGGGGTGTTGGAAATTATTTCACAAGTGATCGAAATTTGACTTTCCATGTGTGGAGTAGGGTGATTAAAAAAAAAACACCTTTCTCGAAATTCAATTTCAAATTTGTATTGTATTCAAATGGCATAACTTTCGATATAAGGTGAATTGTGATAAGTTGTATACCTTTTCAGAAACTGCAGAATTAGGGCAAGCTTTCAAAAGTAAAAGTGCTGTTTCAGACGTTTCAAGTAAAAAAAAAATTTATCACCATTTAGGGTTATTGATTTATTTGTAGCTACATGGTGAATGTTATAAAAAAATTGTAACTACAGAATGTTAGTCTAATTATTAATCAGTGTTATTAAAAAAAAATATGGCAAGACAAAGATCAAGTTTGGACAGGGTGACCCGATAATTAAATCAAAGAAGAGGTTTTTATAAATAAAAAAAAAATGTGAACTCAAAAACCGTATAAGGATTTAGTATTAAAATATTAAAGGTTGTGAAATTCTTAAGAAAATGATTTATTTTTAAGTTTTTTTGCGACCTAAGTCTCCAATATATATATGCGTTTCGCCCAGGCACGACAGTTGTTCTCATCAGTTAGATGCTGTCGTACTTTTCTAAGACGCATGATATTAGTCGATTTTTACCGACACAAATACATTTTGCAGCATTGAAAGGCTTTAAATTGTATTTTTTCTAGGGAAATTTGTTTAAATCCACTAAATACAAAAACAAAAACAATATTTTCCATAGTTTTGGTTTTTTCTTCTTTGTATGAAAATAATTTATGAAAAATTCGTTTTGACGCACCCTGTACAGTACAGTATGAGATGAGTTATTTCACATCAAGGTTAGGTATAGATGTTTTTTTGAAAATATTGTTTAAACAAGTTTAAGCAAAAAATTAATCTTGGGGCAGGTTCTAGGTCAATGTGATCAAGGTGTAATTAGACCTACATAATTTGAAATCAATACCCATGCGTTTTTTTTCTGTAGACACTTAATTTTTCGTTACAAACAAAAAAAATATAAAAAATGTATGTCAAAAATTAATTAATTAATTTTACATGAAATTACGAACAATCCGTGAAAATGTCAAGCTTTTATCATCAAAACTCGAAGTTATACAGTTTTTAACATTTGATAGTTATGCCGATTTTCAAAGAAAAATACTGAAAAACGCTGGTAGCGACCTCTAAATGGTTTTCAATTTTGAATTTTTTGGTCTTAATCGTTTAGTTTCAATCTAAGCTTCATAATTTTGCCCGGTCCCGGTTGAATTTCGAGAAAGGTGTTTTTTTGAATCACCCTAGTCTGGAGGTACATATTTCTTATTGTGTGAAAAATCAAAACTATATTCTATTTATTCGTAAAAATCATATACTTACTATAACCGGTCACACCCGTAACAATTTTAAAGTAATTTTTTTTTTTCAATTTTTCACAAGTTTTCTTAACAATTTTTATTTTATTAATTTTGAACATTTTCTAAATAAGTTATATATAGTAATGACTAATGAGTATAAATGTATTATGTCATTGAAATACCCGCTAGTAGTTTAGAGAATCTACGTTACTAGATATATGTACATTACGTTCGATAAGGAATAATTAAATTTATAACTTGCAATTATACTATAGTTTCATACATAAACATAATTTAGAAGTTTTACCCATAACTTAAATTAAGATCATCCTAAATTAAATAAGGACTTTTACGATTTGTTAACAATACCTACCAACAAAAAAATTAAATAGCTAGGTACCTTTACCTTTCCCTGCACAATATTTAAGTTATACAATACGACTTTTTGTTAATTTACCAGTATTCTAAATTCAGCAACCACTTTTTCAACAGCAACAACAACAATAAAAAAAGCGTGTTCCCAATCCACTGTCATAATAACAAATACACAAACCGCATAACCTGCTAATATTACCCCCACCTCTCCTCTCTACAGTATCGCATCACAAAAGTAATCAACAGAAAAACAATTGCAAAATGCTTCTTCCTTACAGTTAATAAAATTTACATAATTATTTTATATCACATTTTTCATCCTTGCAGCAAACATGTACTTACTATAGATAGGTATATCTAACGCTACCAACCGGTACAAGTAACTTCACACCGCTTTAGGCAAACAACATAAATTATGCAAAGAAAATGAGGTTCTTATTTGCGCTTAAAGAAAAATAAAAAGCTAAAATTAAACATCCACACAAAACCAAACAGAAACAGGAGGAGGAAGGGGTATATGTATATTGCATGGACTCTCTGGGCTTCTTTATACACCGATTCGGTAACAAGGACATTAACACCCCATATACTACTTGTTGTACGCCACTTGACAAAGGAAAAATCCGCACCCAGGACGAGAGTATAACCTGATGGTGGAAGTGGAATACCTATAGTGGATTTAAGTTATGTGCGGTGGAGTTGGTTGTTTGCTCTTGATGCTGAAACTGAAATGCTATAAGGATATTTTCCACCAAGAGATTTTTCTCTTAATGATTTTTAACGCTAAGCTGGTCCTTTGGCACGTTCACGTGTAGCCCTAAAGCTAAAGGAAGCCAATTTGCAGTAGCATTTCATTTTACACCTGTAAAACGATTTTGCCTCCTCACTTTACCGCCTTATATGTGTATAGAAAGGATGAGTGAACCTTATATAACATGAGCCACACTCAATACACTCATTCAGTTCCTCATACATATGATGTGCTCATTGCGACTTAAAACACACACACAAGTTCCCATCAGTGTATCCTTTAAAATATAAGTAAGGCAAAAAACATTTAACCAGCAGAGTTGCACCGAAAATGAACTCCAAGTCCGACAACAAACCGAATGTAGATTTTGTAAGCATGATGACGACTGTGAAGGGAGTTCTGGTGCGGTATAATCCCATTTGCTCCTTTTTTTATCCTTAAATTAACTCAGCCAAAGGAATTTGAATTTCAAATTCAAATGCCATTTTTTTTTTTTTGTAAGGCCTCCACCCAGTGCGTCAAGCCTCATATTAAATCCCACACCCACCGCGCACACCACACACATGACTGATGATTTTTATACAAACATGACTGAACTTTCAACTTTCATCTACAAAATTTAACTGCTCAGGCTTTACGCTTTTCTTTGCTAGTTTATCCAATTTGTGCAAATCTTATACTCGTTGTTGGGAAAGAACAAAAAAAAAGGAAACCTTACACATGGATATAGGATGGAAAGAATACAGGATGGATGTGTTGCAAATCCTATTTGGATCTGTGAAATGTTCTCTAAGAAAATCTCTTTTCCTATCTTCTTTTTTTCTTTTTTTTTCTTTTTTTCAACAATTTGAATAGCAGTTACATATATTCGTTTTTCATTTTTATTTGTGATAAATGACATGTAGGGCATTCGTAAAAGAAGTGGATAAGGAATTCATAACATAAAGATGGCAGAAAAAAAGAAAAAATAATTCCTTCGATGAATTGACAATTAGGGCTCGATATCCCTTTTCCTTAATATGCCTGCTGATCATTTTCAAATTAAACTACATTAATGTTACTCAAAAATCTAAATTGGAAAAATCCCTGGTAGGTGCAGTCCGTTAGTTCAAAATCTAGCAAAGTACAAAGTAAAAGACTGCAATCAATTTAGTTGCAGTAAATTGACTAAAACCTTTAAATAATAATTAAAAATTTCGCTTAGTACTTTAACTTAAAACAACAGTCAACAGTCAATTTTATTATTCTGACTTTGCAGTCAATTGACTAGAGTACTTTTTGACTGTTTTTTATAATATTTAAATATTAGTCACTGTCAAAATTGATTAATATTTAAATACTAACAAAAAAAGTCGAAAATACTGCAGTTAATTGACTGCGTTATTTAACTGCAAAGTCATCTTTTAATCTTTTTCATTTTAGTTAATGACTAAATTTGTCTTTTTTATATCTGTTAATAAAATTAATAAATAAAATTAAAGAAATAAACAGAAACTGGATCTTTTTAAATATGCACTAACATTTCAGCGTGCACCCTTAATAGTTTAATGCTTCTCAAACATCGTTAAATTCAAAAAACGAAGGTAGAACACTAAAAATAAGTACATACATTAATTTTTAAACACTTTAAAGACAACAATACAAAATGCCTAAAATAAATAAGGCTTAAATATAACTTTTTAGGGACTTAATGCAGTAATGCAGTTAACTAACTGTTAGACTGTTTTAGTAAACTTTCATGTCAGAATATTAAAAATAGCTGTTGAATTTTTTAGATTTAAAATCTTTCAGGAAGATGTATAAAATAGGCGTTTCACTGAACTGACTGCAGTTTTTTTTTTATTTGACTGCCTTAGTAAACTGTCATGTCAATATTGAAATATTGAAAATAGCTGTTGATTGTAATTTTAGAATTTTAACTCGTGATAGTGGAGGGCTATATATATATACAGGAATGTGGCATTTATTTATATATTTTTCTGCATGAATGAAATTTGCTCTACCAAGCGTACTTAAACAAAAATCCAAAAAGTTGCAGGCATGTTTTAATTTTATTTTATTTAGTTTAAAATGGTTAAGCTGATAATGGAAAAAACGGGAGGAAAAATTTTTATAATAAATTATGATAAATTTGCTATTTCAACACAAAAATACAAAATGTATGAAAATCGAAAGAACCGTTTAAAAGATAAATATAATATTTCTATAGGTATAGTTTTATAACAGTATTATTTTATTTTTGGTTATAGGATAATTTTAACCTTGTACGTAGATTGTGTCAAAAAAACCGCTAGGGTAGAATGTTTTAAGAAATCGATAGCGTTTCAAACTTCAATTGTATTAAATTTAGAAAAAAAAAAGAAAATAAATCTACTCCACCACTCCACTTTTTTGAGATCTACTTCCTTTTTCCACACCGAAAAATTAATAAAATTCTTAAGCCAAACCATATGAAAGTAAATGACAGCACTGCGTTACTTAACTAACTCTGACTCTGAATCTAAATCTGAATCTAATCTAAAATTCTATTCTGTTCTGAATTAAATTATTTTTTTTTACTTTATTCCTCGTTTATTTCGTTCTCATAGCTACGATATATAAAATAGTTTTATAAGATTTTCAAGTCTGAAATGAATGCAATTTATTTTTTTGATATTTTTGAATAATACTTATTTTTGTTAAAATAATTTTTTTTGTTAAAAACTCACAGTCGTATTTAATAGATTTTTATGTACTTAGATACTGTCTAACTATTTTCAAATTGGTGGAAAGATGTTTATTTAATAAAAATAAATATCACATTTTTTATGGTTAAGACAATCTACTCTTGTGTCTAAGTTAGGCAATTTTAAGATAAGAATAAACTTGATTTTTGAACACGTTTTCCAAAGTTGGGCAGTTGTCTAAAGTAAGACAACGTTTATAAATAAGACTAAGTACCAGTTTTTAAAAACTTGAGTTTTTCTTTCATTTTTAAATTTACTCCAGAAATTTTAGATTTACTCACTTTTTTTAAAAATCTGCTCCGAAATTTTGTTACTTCCGGAACTCCAAAATTAATAAGAAATATTATTGTCAATATTGAATTTTAAATGAAAATTATTGGATACATTTACAAGGTGATTCGCATAATGTGTAACAAAAATTTTGTATGGACAGAAATCTCTTCTTGTATTTTTTTTTTTTTAAATAAAGTTTTTTTAGTGAATAGTTTTTGAAAAATTACTTTTCAAACTTAAATATTCAAAATAAAAATTCAAACAATTTATTTCAAAATTTTACTTATTTACATAAGTACAATTTTTGTTTTAAAAATTCAATGCTCTCTTTAATTTTTATTAAGAAATAGATCCTAAAATGTCTTCTAGTTTTTGAGAAAATTTAATATAAACAAATTATCACTTCTTCTTGCTTTTTTCCCGCATTATAGCCAGTTACTTTTAAATTTTCATTATTTTTGTATAAAGTGGCTACCCTTACTTTTGGAAAAATTAAAACAAAATGTGTCGGGGAATTGTATAAGGTATACCAAGTTTAAAGAAAATCGACTCATCCGTTTAAGTTGGAGAATTCCTTAGCCATCTCAGGCTCACTGAGATCTCTGAGATAGCGGCAATCTCAAAAAGCTTAGACTGTTATTTTTAAAATTTGCTTGCTTAATTAGTTTTTGTTCCAGTTCATCAATTTATAAAAACGAGATAACGAAAGAGAAATGGACTTGATCACGTGACCTCGGTAGCGCAATGTGAAGTGCCTTGGCTCGGAGGAAGCTTGGTCCAAGTTCGAGTCCCGGCTGGGCATAAAAGTTTTTCAATTAAAATTGAAAACTGACCAAGCACCACTTAAATCGTGAAATAGCTTTAACTCTAGCCTATAAAAATCTTGGTGGTAGCTCACCCAAGTGTTTTTTTTTGAAACCTTCAAGATAAAGAGTACTTTTGACTTCTGGTTCATGTTTCACTTCTTTTTCAGTGACAGAAGTTTGCTCAGTGTGATCTTAGAAACTTTATTCAATTTAATAAGAATCCATAACTCGTCATATTTCTTCTCTAAGCCTTTGTGCAAAAAAAGTTGAACAAATTTCTCAAAATTTGCAGTGGTATGGTAGTAATAAACCATTAAGCACAAGTACCTGCGACCATGACGTGTTCTTAATTTTTTTTTTGAATTCGGATATCCGTTTCTCATTTTTGTTTTTTTTTTTTGTTTCATGACGCGCCGGATTTTAACTTAAAACATGAATTCGCACTCACATGTGATTTGGAAAAGCGGATTTTGTTAGTTTTTTTTTATTAGCTTGGATTATTATTGACATGAAGGTCATTAACTTCTTTAATCAAGAGTTTTGTTAGAATAGCGGGACAATTTGAAGCAAGTGTATTCAACGGATGTCATGTAGAGTATTAAGATTCTGACTTCCTATACCTGCATATAAAACGATTTAGGTTCGGCCAGTTGCGTATAATGGTAAATTAATTAATTAATTTTAACAGATCAAGATTTTATAGATTTTATGTAAAGGGAAAGTGTTTGGATTCTTATATTTGTATTCTTGAATTAAATTAAAAAAAAAAATATTTGAGAAACCCGTTAACTAAAAAATGCAACTTTAGGTATATTTGTTGTGTGTTGAATTTTATAGGAACTTTATAGGTATTTTTGTACGTCAAATTCAATTAAAAATATAAAAACGTTTTTTTTTCTAAATTTAATGTTACACCACGAATACATTATTTTCGAAGATAAAATGAAATTTCTCGAAAATAAAATGTTACCTACCTAAAAATTGGAAAGATGAAATTAAAAAAAAAAAATTCAAATCGCTAGACATTAAAAATGTATGGTAATGATGGTTCATTGACATTATGATACATATATTGTTAATGAAAGAAAAATAGAAGAGCTAAAAATGGAATTTTTTCTTCGATTTGTTTTTTGTTAAAAAAAAAAAAACATTTAAACGACCTGGAATGCAAAATTGCTATAAAGCAATTAAAAACTTATACGGGAGTATTCCAAAATTAAGAGGATTTAAAAAACAAAAAAAAGACTTAAGAATCAAAACACTATACTCATTATGTGAATTTTATTCTAAAGGCTTGAAAGGCAGTTTTCTTACAATCAATTTGGTTATTATAGGAACGAAGCTTGATAAAAAACGTTGAAACAGTTCTTTGAGAAAATTAAAAAAAATCGTTTAAATTAAATTTAATCGTTTTAGATGAACTAAACGGGTGTTTTATTTTTTAGACCATTATTAAAATCTTCTTTTTTTTTAAACGTGCCCACAACTTTTTTAAAGCAAAAATCTGTAATTTTTTCTTCAAAAAGCTTCCATTTTATAAAAAAAATAAAACTCGGAAAAATGGTTATAAATGGTAGATACTTCCCATAGAACCATTTTTTTATTTTTTATTTTCTCAAAAAGGGTTCAACTGATTTTGTCCAATTTTTTTGTAGAAAATGTTTCAAAATTATTTTCTTAAAAATTATTAAATCGAAAATGACTTCGACGATTTTTAATAAATTTGGTTTTCAGTTGTTTTTTAACATTATCTAGCAGATTTTAAATAAATATTATTCTTATGACCAATAATAACGGTTCCTTCCATACAAATGTTTAAAACTAGGTAAGAAAAATCTAATTTTTCTCAAAAACGGCTCCAATGATTTTGATTAAAATTTGTATGTGAACTAATATCAGTACGATATACCATATTATTTGAAAAAAAAATGTATCTATCGATTAAAAATGGTATCTCTAATAGAAACATTTTTTTAATGTTAGACTATTTCATTATCTGTTGAAACGATTTTAATGAAATTTTTTGCACAAGAGCATCTAATAAATTTGGTGGGAAAATATTTTCAGAGAATGTTAAAACATATTTTATAATTTATAATTTTTCATGTGAATTCAATGTATCTTTAATTGTAACTTATTCATTATTTACATCTACTTTAAATATTTAAGTGTTCAGAGATCTTTTATCAAAATCAACATAATTTTAAAAGAACAAATCTAATTTAACTGGCAAAAAGAAAAAAGGATTAGACACGCCTGTATCAAACAGGATTTTCTATCAGCATAGTGCATTTTATTTGATTCATATTAAATTCATCACCTTATGCTGTAAGGATACACATATATAGATTTCAAAATGGATTTGCATGAGAAGGTATATATGAACCGAAACAAAAAAAACAAAAAAATCTAATCCGATTATTCATCCTCCCAAAAAAAAAAAAAAAGAACCTACTCAAACGAAATTGTCTGGAGCATGTGTAATGTGTATACGGACGTGTAAACCGCATCCTGGCACCAATATAGCTTAATGAAAATTCCATCACATTTATCCTTTGTTTTACACATACCTAAGAGATATAGGGTTAGGTACCGGTTATACAATCCCAGAAACTCTATAAATACGAAAACACGCAATTATTTTCCATTGCCATAACTAACGCTTTTTCATCACAAGCGAAAAGGACAATTGGAAGGACAAGTAACAGAAAAAAAATATTTTTTTGCATGAAAAACCTAAATCCAATGGCAATGGTTTTTTTTTCAAACAGACAAAAAAAAAATATTGTGAAAATAAAAAAATTCTTCCGGGAAATACCATTCTTTAGAAAAACTCCTTTAAGAGTGTTAAGACACCGCATCATGTCAACTCGACGTCACCGCGCACATCACCACAACAGAATTTAATTCTCTTATCGTCAGTGACAAGCAGCCTTTTAATGCAATTTTGCGCTGAATTAAGCAAATAAGCTCATCGCAGCTTGGATGAAAATGTGTATAACCAGGATCTTCTGTGTTCTAGTGTAGTCTCATTTCAAGGGTATTAATATATAGATACTATGCAATGACTTATATGCAATCTGTGATAGAAGCCCTGTATACATTAATGATATTAAAGGTTATAGCACAATGAGAGTTTTAATCGAATTTGACAGTTGTTAAAACGGAGGACAATATTCAGACGACTAAATAGAAACAATGCAAAAAAAAAAAACATTTCAAATAACAGAATCCTGTATTAGATAACTCCCAAGTAATATTTTTCCTCTCATAAGATTTTCAAGAGCTTAACTAGACTAATGTTAGGGAGCTAAAAGTAATCTTAAAGAATACTACAAGATTTGTTATAACTTTGTTAAAAGCGTTCAATAGCCTAGCAATGGGAAGCTCTCACCTCACCTCGGCTAAATCTTGCTATGCGCTTATTATTATGCGTTATAATGACGATACAATCAGCTCTGTTGTTAGTTTAATGGGAACTTTTAAACGGAAATACAAAAAATACCGAGGAAAGAATGTTTCCAATCGCGATTCTCCCCAAAAACTTACTTGGAGAAATGTTGGCATTGATATAAGGAAAAAGTTCGCTGGGAAAATTGTGCACGACAACTATTTTGCTAAACGGAATATTTTTTTCTAATAATTTTGAAGATGATCCTGAAACCAAATTTCCCAAAATGACAAAAAAAAAACTCTGGAGAAATTTCTTTCGCGATAGTTGAAAATTTATATATGTACTAACTTAAATTTTTACTTTAAAAAAACATCTTTTAAATAATGCATTTTTATTTACAATTTTTAAATCCTATAGAGATCTCATAAGCATCCTATTTTTTATTTGAATTCCAGATATAGGAGGTATAAAACTCAGATTCTATAAGGGTTTTATTAGAAGTATAAAAAGACTAATACTCTTAAATAAGTGTTGTTATGGGATTATAAAGACTTCAAAACTATATTAAGAGCTGAATTTCCACAAAAGAATTTTTATAAGGCTATAAGTTAATAATAATCCTATTCCAAGAAGAAATATTTATGTAGCTATAAAATTTAGGTATTTGGAAGCTGCAAAAGTGTTCAACTCTTATAATAATAAAAAAATGAGACTTTCATAATCTTCTATATACTTATATAAAAATGAATTGATTTTTTTGTTAGTGACAACATAACTCGGCTGAACATCAACCGATTTACATAGGGATTTTTTTTTTGTTGGAATAGTATTAAGAAAGGTGAGAACACAAATGGAGCCGAAAATTGAAAATTTAGATTGGAAAAGTTGGAAAATAGTTAAATTGCATATTTTTGGGGGCTAATGGTGGCGATATAAAGAGTATAGATCATAAAATAGAGGCAGGTGGAACACCTATACGTTGATTCAGTGATCATGGTCAACATAGATCATCTGGCTTCTTCCGTCAAACTTTACAACGCGATCAACGTCTTCATATGAACTTACTGCTTGCCTGAAATTATCATATTTATGGCGATACATAAAGAAGTTACCATTGACGACGGACATGGAAGTTGCAGTTGCATTGTAGAACAATCAATCAGCCTCAGTTGGCAATGGGAAATGTCCGAATTCCGGTTGATGCTACAACTGATTTAGTTCCCGTCGATTTTTTGTGAAATCACACCATCGAAGGAAGAACTAATCAGCAAAGTATTCCCAAATATCGGCCAAAATTATTTGAACAAAGATTTGTTGAGTGAACGCGCGATTTTATCTATACGAAGAATAGGAACGTCGATGATTTGAATTTAATTATTCAAAATCAAATAGCAGCCAAAATGTATTCTTTTAAATCGGTTGATTGATCGTGTTACAAATGACTAAGCTACAAGCCATTCAATTGAATTTTGAAATCGTTGGACGTACCTGGTCTACCACCGCAACATTTGGAACTCAAAGTCGGCACTATCATCATTATGCCGCGCAATCTGAACCAACCGTAACTTTGTAAAGGAACCAGGTTAACGGTAAAGAAACTGATGAACAACGTCATCCAAGCAACCATAATCAAAGGCAAATTCAAAACCGAGGAAATTCTCATTCCAAAAATTCCGATGATACCGACCGACTTTCCATTCGAGTTTAAGCGAATTCAGTTTCATAAATTCAAAGGCGAGGAAGTTTCCGGAATTCCGATAATACATACCGACTTGCCGATCGAGTCTAAACATATTCACTATTCAGTGTTCCATTTGATTCATTCGCAATGATAATCAACAAATCGTAAAGCCAATCTATGCAAATGTGTTGCAAAAATTTGAAATTTCCTTGCTTTTCGCAAGAACAATTTTGCGTGAGCGTGGGGTGTTCTTAAAATGTATCAACAATTAAAAAAAATTATGCTTTTCACAAAATGCACAAGTTTTGAATTAATCAGCCCTACTGAATTAATCAGCCCTACTATACAAAGAAAAATAAAACCATTAACTCTTTTGATTGGTTTACTTCGAAAACGGTTATTTTATGCAAAAAAAAAGGATGTTAATGTTATTTGTGAAATTTTCTGCGCAACAAATTAGTGCTTGTCATTTTTTCTGTACAACAAACCATTCAAGAGTTATTTCCGAAAAACCATTCTGGAGGTCTTTAACCCCCAAAAAATTGTTAGCGGCGTTTATATCCATGGGGACTTTTGACAGTTTCTTAAGAACACCTTATGAGGAGGCTATTTACCATAAACCAGCTTTCCGGCGATTATTTCCTAATTTTGCTGTTTTTATAGCTTTATTGACTGGGTTTCATAAATAGAATGTATTTAATTTAATTCCAAAAAAGTTTCATTTATTCAATATAAGGCTCGACTTTCGAAAGGGACATAAATAATTAAATGAATTTAAGGCGGAACAAAGTTCGCCAGAACAGCTAGTAAGAAAATAATTCTTAAGTATAACAATGGGATTTGGAAGAGTCTTATAATCTTATGGGAGTTTTTTTTTTTTTAGATCTCGAGAGCTTTAACTCTGGAGAGTTTGTAAGTTGGAGCTACCATATATGCATATGTGATAATATTAATTTTACTTTGAGGGCTGCAATTATTCGACAGACAAGCCTGCATTTTTTGTAAATTTTTTTTTTTTTTACGAAATCTAAAAAATCCTGAAAAAGAGTGTATAAGGCTTATGCAACAAAAAAAAAAAACAAAATTATTTTGAACCTTTAATTACAGCGAATCCTTTTTTTCTTATATTATTTTTTTAAGCCTCTTGCAATATTCAACCGGAAATGAAGAAATTAAAAAATAAAATAAAATATTACAAAAGTCAAAGAGAAGCAACGCTTTCAACTGCTTTCGCCTCCAACACCCACGAATTTTGTTGACATCCGAAATTTGCATATGCGAGTTAACCATAAGTAAATACCATCAACTGCAATTCTATACATACATATGTACATACCTACACCTCCTCCGCGAATGAATTTTGGTTGTGAATATTCATTCCATGGAAATAAAATTCAAGACCAATATATAGCATACATTTGTAGCATAGAGAGAGTGCAAGGGTGAGGGGCAATTTGCCATAGCCAGACATACTAATAGTGACCACCCAAAGTGATGGGGCCATTTCAGTGTCCACATACATATATGTATGTAAATAGATACACAGGGGGTAGTTTTCCGGAAAAGGATCACTTTATACAAATTGTAAATACTCCTGATGCACACACTGCACATCAGATTCAGGATGAAAAGGCCAAGAGCACTGAAAGGATTACAAAACAAATAAGGGTTGTTGAACTTTAGCTGCCATGGGCTGGACATTGCAACCCCAAAAAGTGTAAAAAAAAGAACCATGCTGCCTCTCACCCACACACCAACCCATCGTCAATATACAAAAATTCTACCATAGACCATTTCGGTCATCAGAGAAGTCCAAAACAAAAAACAAAAGGACGAATAAAAAACAAAGGAAAACAACGAAAATAAACACGAAAAAGTCAAGTGGAGTCATAATGCAAAAAGTGATATGAATGCAAAATTTATTTCAACTCGGGCGCCATTGCCGCGTGTTGAAAGTTGGAAAATATTCTGAATCCTTGAATAAGAGAGCCAAAATAATATAGGGAGGACGATGGAAGGGGGGGGGGGGGGGGTCACGGGATTGCGATTGAGCATTCAGAAGAACACAGGATGTGGAGTCGTATTTTGCTTTTTTGTATGCAATTCGCATTTTGGTAGTTATTTGCCGACACATTATCACCATTGAATCAGTTTTGAGCGCTGAATTGTGTACATGCGGAGCTGGAGCAGCGCTTAAGGGTCCTGCTATATGAATGTACCTAAATATATATGCAGTACATAGTATTTGCTCTAGAGAAGTTTTCGCGAATGCTTGGGCAATAAATCTTGTCAGCAAGAGAAGTGTTTGCATATTTTTTAACTCACTGTGTGTCCATAGATATGTATAGATCGGGTATATATGCTTTTGGTTTCATATCAAGTCAAGTTACTTAATTTAGTTGATGAGATAGATTTCAAAATGATTCAAGGGTACCAACCCAACAGCCAGCGGTGCTCTACTTATATTGTTTAAGAAATCACAGAGAAATTTAAAGTTTGTATGTTATTAACAAATTTTGTAAAATCATTGTATTCTTCTACGCACGCGCCTTGAGTTCTATCTGCGTTTTATTTTATTTGACATTATTTCAGTCGATATTGGTAAGTACATTAATTTTTTAATAACGGCTATAATCTGTTCAACAAAAATTGCCAGCACAGGGCTTATGAGCGAGCATTGGCGCCTGGTGCACCCTCACACTGTGTTGGGATGTTTTATGTGTTTTATGTTTAACCAAAAGTGATTGTTGAGGCAACAAACACATTTTATGGCCTTCTTAAAAATAAATCGGAAGACGTAGGAAAAATAGCAGACGGTAACCCTATGGGTTTTTCTCTCTCATTTGCGGCAATTTATAATGTAAACTACGGAAACCCTGTGAGAGCTTTAAAGAGGGACATGTTTATACAAGCCAATGCAACGAGAGTGAGAGGCAAACGTCCTATCTTCCATGTGCTGACAATTTTTGTTGAACAGATTATAGCCGTTATTAAAAAATTAATGTACTTACCAATATCGACTGAAATAATGTCAAATAAAAAAAAACGCAGATAGAACTCAAGGCGCGTGCGTAGAAGAATCTGTCAAAGCGTAGAAGAATTTGTCAAATCATAAATAAAAAACAAATCCCTTTCAAACAAAAACTTACAACTCTACCTACATAGCTATCACAGTAAAAGACCTTCTTAAAAGTGCCTTAAACTTGAACAAGTGCTATTGATTTTGTGGGTTGTAATTTAGAACTTTAAGGTCATTGCAAATGTTTTGATGAAATATTAATGCACGTTTTTCCTAAAATCTATTTGATCCAGCGAAAAAAAGTATCAAAATCTTTTTGTGTAGAATTTTATAAGTTTCAATTTTTACAGTGACATTTTTCAAAAAATTAGGTAACGACATTTAAAGAAATTATTAATAAGAAATTACTAGCCACAAAATACAAATTAAGGGTACATTTTAGAAAATGCGTTTAACATATTATAGAAATAAAGCTTTCCACCAAAATTTTACATTTCTTTGAATTTACTTCGAAATGAAAGTATAATTTTATTGGGCTATAAGTATTTACAAAATATTACATAAATATCTACGCCAGTTTTATATTCAAAGGAAATTTAACTGTATGCCACGTTATATCCCAACCCAACTAACAAACTCTCTAGAGCTAAGCTTTCGAAATCTTCAAAAAAAAAACTCCCAATACACAATGAATACTTTCGCAGCTTAAAAATACTTAAATCTTATAGCTAAATTAATTCTTTTTCTTGGAATAGGTTATATAAACTTATAGTCTTATAAGAATCTTTTTGTGAAAATTCAGCTCTTAACATAGTTTTGTAGCGTTTATTATCCCACACAGTACGCACCATATATTTAAGAGTTTTAGTAATTGTATACTTATAAGAAAACCCTTACTGGATCTGAGTTTTATACCTCCTGTATCTGGAATTTAAACACAAAATAGGATGCTTATGAGATCACTATAGGATTTAAAAATTAAATAATAAAACTAGGTCACCCGGCGAACATTGTTCTGCCTTAAATTCATTTAATTATTTATGACCCTTTGGAAAGTCGAGCCTCTTTATTAAATAAATGAAACTTTTTTGGAATTAAATTAAATACATTTTATTTATAGCCCAATATGCTGGAATGCTGGATTTTGATAAATAGCCTCCTCATATGGTGCTCTTAAGAAACTGTCAAAAGTCCCCATCGATATGAGCGTCACCAACAATATGGGGCGTTAAAGGCCCACAGAATGGTTTTTCAGGAATAACTCCCGAATGGTGTCTATGTTCTCACTTTATTTAGTACTATTCCAACAAAAAAATCCCTATACAAATCGGTTGATGTTTAGCCGAGTTATGTTGTCACTAACAAAAAAATCAATTCATTTTTATAATATAGATAATTTAAATAAGTAGATTTTCAAATGCATATTATTTTTTGGTTCCCATAAGCGAAAAACAATAAATATAATCATCCCTATCGCAAAAGAAATTTCCCTAGAGTTTTTTGACATTTTGGGAAATTTGATGTCACGAATTATCTTCAAAATTATTTAAGAAAATATTCCGTTTAGCAAAATAGCTTTCGTGCACAATTTTGCCAGCGAACTTTTTCGAACTATTTCGTAAAGTCGCATTGGGAAACATTATTTCCCCGGATTTGCGTGGAAAAGTTCCCGTTAAAGATGTAGGTATATATATTAATATCTTAAGTGTACAAAAAGTCTGTTCTCTTTTGAGTGCATCTCATTGGTAGAGACGCATTCTCACAGCAAGATTTAGTCGAGGTAAGATTCTCCCATAACTAGGCCATTAAACGCTTTTAAAAGTGTTATACTTATAACAATCTTGTAGTATTCTTCAAGATTACTTTTAGCTCCCTAACATTAATCTAGTTAATTACTTGGAGCATCTTATGAGAACAAAAATTTTACTTGGTCAATTAGTTTTTAAATAGACTTTTGTGCGAACTCTGATTATGCCTTTGAAATTTATTACCTTTACCTTTCGAAAGTTTACTTCTACGCTTAGATCGACGATTAAGGTCCAAACAAAACTTAAATATTTTCAACTTAAACGCTTATGTTCTTTTTTTCCTTCAGCGTAAACTGTCATATAAGCTAATGAGTTTCGTTTCAGCAAATGGATCTTAGTCTTTCACAATTTTATAAAAAGCAAGAATTGTAATTTGTGTCCATTTTTAAACCATTTGAATTTTTGTAGACTTTAAAAACTCTTGGAAAATTATCAAGCCCCTTTTGTTAATTAATTCCAATTAAAATAGTGCTGCTCTTCTCAGCAAAAAAATAATAATACTGTCTATGCCTGGAAGCAAGCTATTATAACATCAATTTATAAATAAAAAATCTATCAGAAATACCCCTTTATTATAAAGTTAATAACTTATTATCCATTCCTGTTGTGTATATTCACAACGAATTTAGTGAATTAATTTTAAATTATCCAAAACTAAGTACAAAAAAAAAATACTCAAAGGAATAATAATTGTAATTGGAAAACCAGGCTCATACTCAACAGTAACCACCACCCCCCAATAGACTATATTATAACCATAACACCAAAAACACCACAGGCTGGCAATTGAAATTAAAATGCGCGAATTAAATATAGAATTTTAAATTGATTGCAGTAATTATTGTGTTAATAAATGGGGTTGCTTGTCGAATTAGTCAGCCAGACTTTTTGTATATATACTAACTATGTTTGTATCTACCAACAAAGTGGCAACTGTGGCAACACGTCGCATCATGACGACACACAGTGGGGTCAAATAACTTTAAAATTGGAGTAAAATCAACTTTTACGGTTAACATTTTCAACATTTTTGAAAATTAGTGCAGATTTTTAAATAAGAAGGTCATTTGCATCCATAACTCATTAAAACTTTTATGTCATGCTTTTAAAAAGTAACTGCATAGGTATTGCCTGGGGGAAGCATTTAGCTTGATGCTGAGATCCAGACTGCAGCGTCATAGTCACCTTAAAATAAACAATAAGTTAAATAGTTTGTTTAATAAAGTAATTTTTGTTTTAAATTTTTTCCAAATCCGATATAAAGTCTACCCCACTGTGTAATCGAAAGCACTGACGAACGAAAGAATTAATTATTAAAGACTCACACAAAATTTAATTTGTTCAACAAATAATCTAGGTCACGTGATGATATTTCAATCGCTAATGACTCATTAGCTCAGCTTATGGGATTAGTTTGTCAACAGTTTTCAAAAACCATGTTTAAACAATTTCCTGTACTTATATATCTGTATGGGAAATTGTATCCCCTAAGGACGATTAAATGGTTTGTAAATGTCTCCTATACAACACCAAACCAAACCAAACTAAACCACACCGCTAACAAAGTGAGAGAGGAAAGGTGATTGTGATGAAATAAATTGATTTCGCAAACACAAATTAAGCGAAAATTTGTTGAAAATTATGTGTGTTATTCTTATGGTGAAAAAGTGAATTGTATTGCGATTAAAGGATTACAGTAGGATATTGTTTTCACCTATAGCCTATAGAGACATCAGGGTTTAAACTTTAAAGTACCTTTCTCTATATTTTTATTTTTACATTGAAATTTTGAATTTAATATTCAATTAGTTTTTGAACTGTAGATAATCATGCTAATTATGGAACACGCAATGCTGATGAATTTGCAGTAAATTATAAATTAAAAAATATACATCAAATGCTTTTTTTCCAAAAACATTTAAGTTTTTTTTGAAAATTAAAATATTCGGAATGTTATAAAAAATATGTAGGATTTTCGGTTCTAGCCGTATTTTAATATATTATTATATTTTATCAAGTGCAATATAGTTCTTGAAATCCTAACGTTTCGCCATGGTCATCAGTTATAGTTTTAAAAAATCTTATTAATATTTTTCGAAATAGTAATTTTTCAAAGAAATATTTTAAAATTTTATTTAAAAAGGTATTTTTACAAATTTTAGTTTACAATACAATTTGATTGTTTTTTTAAAGCGTCTGCATAAAGTTTTATTGCATTTGGTTAAACCGTTCTTGAATATCGATAAAGTTGCAAAGATAGAAAAAACAATTCCATATGGGAAGTATCGTTTTTTTTTTTTTTTTTAAACAAAAAGTTTAACCAACAACTAGTCCATACTACTCATACATACAATAAGCATGTTTTTTGAGATTCTATATAATGGTACAGAAAAGAAATTCCCAAAAAGTAGGTACTATCGTTTTTATATTTCACATTTTATGATATTGAAAACCTTTAAAAATAATTTGAATAACCTGTCAAAATAATTTGAAATAAAAAAAAATCTATCTCAAGTAGGATTCTACTTAAGCTGTTATTGCCGATGTAAAATCATAAATATAACGGATAGCTTTTTCAATAAAACATGCCTAATATTCATATAAAAATTAAATTTTTATAAGCATTTTTAAGAACAAAATTAATACGTCATATTATTAACTATTTATAAATGCGGAGTTAAAAATTAATTTTGTAAAAAAAATGTTTACCCATTTTCGAAATATAGAATTTTCAAAAAATTATTTTTTGAAAATTTTCTTTAAAAATTGTGTAAATTATTAAAGAAAAATTGCTTTGATAATTAAAAAAAAGTGCGCAAATTGTGAAGTAAAGTTCCTCATTTTAACTGAGCATTACCGAAGAATTGGCTTCTTTAATTTACAGTTATTGTATTGAAATTACAAACCTTGATAACACAGTTCTAGTTCTAGTTAAGTGTGATAAGAAGTGAAAACAAATTATGACGTGTATTAAACTGTTAAAATTCAATATAGGAAAAAATAAATTGCGTGTCGATTACTTAACATGTATAAAATAATTTGCTTAAAACTTTACAGAATTTTTTATGTTAAAAGCAGAATTATGAATTTACAGAATTTTAAAATACAGAATTATGAATTAACAAAATTTTGGAATACAGAATAATGGAAAGCAGAATTTTGTTCATACAGAATTTTCAATTCAATTGCAGAATTTTAGAATACAGAATTGGAATACAGAAAAATTACCCGTTTTTTTAATACATATATAAAATGTTATACGCAAATTTGTAGCCTTTAATAATGCGGAGTTAAAAAATTCATCTACTTCTTTTCTAAATATCAAACTTTCAAAAAATAATTTTGAAATTTTTTAAAACTAAAAAAATTGATTTTTTGAAAATTTTGATATACAACATTTTTTAAACATATTGTTAGTTTTTTTTTTTGTAAAAAAAAGGTGTTTAATATCGGTTCAACTGATAATCGAGATATTCGGAAACAAAAAAAAATGGCTCTATGAGAGATAAAATTTTTTAACTATAGATAATATTTTTTTTCAATAACATGGTAGATCGTGCTAATATTAGTTCACATACAAATTTTAATCAAAATCGTACGAGTCGTTTTCGAGAAAAATAAGATTTCCCTTACAGGTTTTTTAAACACTTGTGTGATAGCTACCGTTATTTTTGGCTATAAGAATAATTTTTGTTTAATACTACTCGATTCCATGTTTAATAGAAATCGACCAAGCCGTTTTCGAATTATCTTAGGTTTTCAAAAAAAAAAAATTGAAACATTTTTTAAAAATCTAAAATAAAAAAACAAAAACTTTTTAAATAATTTCTATAAAAAATGATCAAATCAGTTGAACGAGTTTTGAGAAAATGGAAAATTAGAAAAATGGTTCTATGGGAGGTTGTTTTGGAACAATTTGTCTGAAGTTATCTTTTATAAAATGGTAGCCTTTTTATTTTGCTTGCACGTTTTTGAGAAAAATAAGATTTTTATTAATTGCTCAAATAAATTGTGCGGAAGGTACCGTTATTTTTGGTCCTAAAAAATGAAAAGAACATGTCGAGGAATGCCCAAAAACCGCTAGATACCAAGTTTAAAGAAAACCGTCCCACCCGTCCCACCAACGGGCAGACAGACAGAATTGCGAGACCCACTTTATTCGACTTTTTCATAAAAATTACTTTCCTATAAACAGACACTCTTATAAATGGACTCGGAAATTTTTTCTTGTTCATTTTCGATAGAAAACCTCCCATACGCTGACACATAATTTTATTAATGGATTATTTTTATCAACAAATGAAGCAGAAAAAAAAAGCAGAAGGTCCGTTTTCAGTCCAGTTTCTGATTTATTTTTAACAAGCAAAGAAATCCATAGCAAACCTACGATAACTGGACGCGAAGCTCTAATAACCGGACAGAGCGATGTTATGTTGAAACCTTATTAAGGGATTTCCCGAGTAACTATGTTGGTTTAATTTTGAAAATGTATGGTTTCGTTTTCTCATCGCGTTCCATTATATTTTGAGTGATGTCATTTTTTAATAACAACAATTCAAATTTGGGGACCATGAGTGTCCGCTTATTAGAGCTTTCACTGTAGTACTTACCTACCTACAATGTTCGTATTTTATGTTCAAATGTAGAAGGTAGGAGGTAAATTATTGATTAAAATGTATAAGTCTCCAAAAATGTCCTTACAACGAACATTTTATAGCAATTTACACGAAAAAGCATTTAATGGCAATCGTCAACATGTGAATCTAATTTAAGCCAAAAAATACTTCAAACCAAAAAAAAAATACGTGACCAGAATTGCCAGTAGAATAATTTCCTTCCGGCTTAAAGGAATAAACAAAAAAATTACGTTAACATGAATTTTGATTCCATTTGCTTCTACGAACATACGAGTGTCGAATATGCCATTAAATCTCAAGAATAAAAAAAAAACACACAACATCTTTCTCTAAGTTGCTATAAGCATCCTAAAGTTCTTTAAGACTTAAAGATTTTTTCTACATAAAGAAAATATTTTGATCCATTCCGCTAGATTTTCTAAATAATAGCAGTAGCGACGAAACAGTCACAGTTACACATCAAGCAGCAAGGACATCACGAGACGATGATATTATATATATAAAAAGGAGTCAGAGTTTGACAGTAAAAGACATTAAAAAAATGTTGCAATGTCATAACTTCCTTTCGTCTGGTAATTATTCTTTTGGAATTTAAAAACAGCTCAATGCACGCGGCAAAGTGTAATGGTTAAGGGGACACCACCACTATATAAAATATCCTCGCAAGGACATAATATAGAGGAGTGTACCTACCTACAGAGAATCTAGAGAAGTGGTCTTGGCATGATAGTGCATTTCTGTCTCGTCTTGGATGTTTGTTGTTGTTGGTTGGTTGTTTTTGCTGTTATCCTGTGATGGCCTGGCGTCATCGTCAGAGGAATTAAACCCTCGAGAAAGTATAAAGTTTATTCGCTATAATATGCTGAGAGAGAGAGATAATAATGCAACGGATCAGCTATATCATATATTTTATAAGGATGTCGGTGCGGTACGGCAGTGTGGCAGTAGACATGCATGTTGTTCCTGCTACATGACGGTGCCAACTAGTGCCAGGAGTAATTACGCTTAAAAATGACAGAAACTTTCCCTATCCGTTCGTCTACGTATTTATAGGATAGGTACTAGGTTAGGTAGACCCACAACCATGACGAGGCGAGGAACTTTCTTTACTTTGATTAAACACAAAACTGAACCTTGGTTAACTATATACCACCAGCAGTGCAGCGGGAGACTTATACCTACATGCTGGGGTATATAGAAAGCTAATGAGTCCTCAGGAAGCTCAGCAGGAGGCAGCAGCATTACTGATGATGAGTTTGCACTTTTGGGGGTCGTAAAACGTTTTGGAATTTAGTCTCGATTTCTTTTTTTTTTTTTTGGAATAATCAATTGAAGAGGTCACGATTCTAGAATTCATTATTTCTGTCCATAAGTTCTGCACTTTCTAGATAAAAATATATCTACACCTGTATCAAATGTTGATTGGGGGTTGAAAATGGCATAAACCTTTTACGTTGCCACAAAAACTCACCTCGTGTAATTTATTGGTGCGTGTCAGAGGGGACAATATCGTCTGCATAAAATACTCAATGTCAAAACATGTGTCAGGGTTTTCTGCGGAAGCTTTATTGTGCGGCTACGTATAAAGAATCAGGGAAACCAATTTCACATAACTGACAAGTCACGGAAACATTTCAAAATACCTACTTGCTTTCAAAAGGTGAATAGATATTTTTTTTATATACCTATAAATATATTCCTTGTAACTAGAGAAGAGGTACGATGCAAGAAAGTAAATTGGTAAAAAAAAAAAAAAAAAAAAAAAAAAACATTCAGCAGTTTTTGTGATTCAGCAACAAAGAGATGTCAGCACTTAAATTAATGAAATTAATTAAAATGTATATATAAGACACACGTGTGTGTGTGTCCCATTTGAAGTGGCATTCTTTTTTTTAATTGAATTTTGTACGAGCACAATTTAGATTATCGAATCGGAAAAACATCAAGTAACTTCGTCATTTTTTCTATCAAATTTCGGGGCAGGTCCTGGTAATAGAAGTTCGTTTCTTCTAAAAAAAGAAGAATTGAGTTTTTGAAAATCGAGTTCATTCTGGATTTTTGGGGATTATGTTTGAGATTTATGTACAATACTATTTTAAAATTTTGAACAAAAAACACTCCATAACAAAATATTGATTAAAATCAGTTGAACCGTTTTCGAGAAAATCTACCTGAGGGGTTATTAATAAAAAATGGTTTTTACCATAATGCATCTTGTATGAATATAAATTTCTGATTTTATGTTAAAATTCTGTTGGCAAGTTTTGAAGATGAAATTTGTATTTATTGCTAAGAAAAGTTCTGTGGAAGGTAAGGTAATTTTTGGGTGCAGCGGAAATGAAGCCCGTGGTTCTTATTTTCAAAATAAAAGGAAATAACACCCGCGGCCTTTTTTTCCTTTTTGTAGTGGCAATAAGACCCACCACAAAAAAGCATTAAGACCCGCGGGTGTTATTTCTTTCTGAATTGGAATTAGGACCTATACTTAAAATGTGATTCAATAAATCTTTAACTTTGTACTATTTTCCGGCCTTGGCGCCTGCCTGGCGACTAAACATACCCTAAGTGAAGCAACGGAGCGGGACAGATAACCCAAAAAGGGAGTTAAAATACTTGGAATCCGCGAAGCGAGCCACCCAAGATACTGTTGTCCAATAAAATTATTGGAAAAGTCTAAAATCGTTTTTTGGTCTTTATTGAATGAGTTTTTTTTTTTAATAATTTTTTGAATTGAAACCTTCAAAAAAAGGAATTAAAACCCACAGCTTTTATTTCCATTAAAAAAAACGCCCGTGGGTGTTATTTCCTTTCATTTTGGGAAATAAGACCTGCGGGAATTATTTCCGGTGGGCGTATTATGCTGCACCTATTTTTGGTGTGGCCAAAAAAAATAAGTACCATAGTTTAAATTGCCGTATTATAGAACCTAATTTACATTGTACATATCGCTCACCGCCTGCAATAATGGCACAACGCATTTTTTTAGTTTCGTGATACAAGCGATTTTGGATTTCTGTTCCTATAAATAATGCTATCCTGAAAAGGGTTTGCCATTTCGATGTGAAAAGCATTACTTACTTATAACTTTTTTTCCGGGATTCAAAAGTAGGCGGCATCCGCCTCTTCTGGGAAAGTGTCATTATTGCATTAAGCAATGTACATTGAAAGTCTTTAAGCGCGTAATTAAGAAGAAGTATCAATGTGCCGATATTACAGAAAGGTAAAGGGTTTAATTTTAATTGTAATGGTGTCCACAGTTCAAATTTCAATTTTTTGGCCTTGTGCCATTATTGCAGGCGGTTAGCGATATATACGCAAGTAAAAGATTAACCTAAATAATAATATTCACAAAACAAGCAAAGGCGTCATAGATGATTGCGGGCATGTCTTTCCAAAAAAAAAATTAAATCACATTAAATTTCACTTTGAAAATGTAAATTTTTTATCATACCTACTTCAACTCAAAACTAAAATGTTCGACATCTTTTGAATTTATTTTTTTTAAATCAATAAATAACTCTTGCTTATTAGTTAAAAATATTTCTTTGACATATTTAAGTATATGCTCAATTCTAAGTTCTCGATGCCGATTGAGATTAACAAAAATAAAGATTTTTGTTTTGGTATTCCCAGGACACGTACAATTTTTTTAGGAATTAATGAAAACTCTTTTTTTTTTCAAAAACGTGATACAGATTTTTAAAATAAGATCAGAAAATGATTTTTTATATAAAACTTTTTTTTTTTTGTTAAAAATCAATAATCCTACCCTTTTCTATTTAATATTATAAATGTGAAAGTTTGTTTGTCTGTCTGTCTGTTTGATACTCTTAATCTCTGAAAATACTAAATTGATTAAAATTAAAATTGGTAGAGCGAGGGATTGGAAGTAGAAAACTAGGACAATAAAGAAAAAATCCAAAAATAAAACTTTGTTTGTCTGTATGTACAGTTCTTTTCACTAAATCTCTCAAAATACACAAGTGATTGTAATGAGAAATAGTTGAACAAAAGCATGGAACATTATATGTTTGGGATGGATAGTTTTGCTTGCTTTTTTTTTTTGCAATACACTCGGGCGTATACGTACTTTTTCTTATTTCATATGAAATTTTATAGTGAAGCGATATCCAATAGGTTGGAATTGGGGTCATTTTTGGAATGGACACAGTTGTTTGTAAGAACTAAAAAAAAAAATAAGAAATGACCATAAAGAAAGCTCAAAGCAAAACACTTTGAGTAAAAGGCCTGCTTACGTGTTTCCAAGTAAATAATAGTAAAACAAAAAATTTGATTTATCGACCAATTTCAACATAAATTAGTTGGTAAATTTTGATTTAGGTTTTTTTTTAATAATACAAATTCTATATAATACTTAAATACATCAGCCAAGTAGAAGACTTAGCACTATTTGATTGGACTTGTTGAATTATTGATTCAAAATAGCTTTTAACGGCCTTTAGTCCACAAAAATTTAGGCGTTTCGTCCCGGCGATCTCACTTGTACTCATCAGTTGACTAGTGAGGACAGAGTTCGTCTTGCTTTGCATATTTAAAAACTCTATTCGCACGTGTAAGCAAAAATCTTCTACGTGGTCCGGTTCTCAAAATATTTACATCCAAAGTTCTATTCGGACCTTTCAAAAACCAACCCAAAAAAATGTTTGGATGGCGATATTTCTGCAATCGAGACTCCTAGATGGTTGAAAGTTCCAAAATTGCGTATTAGTTTTTTAAGATCTTTCTAAAACTTAAAACCAAAAAATTTTACGACCTCTGGATCTTGAACTATCTGCATCCAAAGTGATATTACCTTATTTCGAACCAATTTAATTAAAATTGTTCAAACGAATATCTAGTGTGAACTATATCCAACAAAACTAGAATTCCTAGTCATTAAATTGGAAGTTTTTTTATTTTTGTTTTTTCCGAGGGCCTTGTTTATGTTTTGATTTAGTTAGCAACTTTATTATTATATATGTATTATTCTATTTATTTTGCGAAAAAAAAATTAAATAAAACGGAGATTACCTCCTTAAAAAAGTTTTGTATACCAAATATTTGATTTTTTTACTTTTAACCTAATAATTCGAAAAGACTGTCGATATTTATCAAATTTGGTAAACAGCAGTTTTTAACATCATTTAGCAGATTTTAAACAAAAATAATACTTTTAACCAAAAATAACGGTACCTACCGTTTAAATGTTTAAAACTGTGAAGAAAAATTTCATTTTTCTCAAAAAATACTGCCACGATTTTGATTAAAATTTTTATTTGAGCTATAGTACGATACACCATATTATTGGAACAGTTTTGATTAATCAATTATTAACGGCATCTCTCATAGAAGCATTTTTTGTTGGTTTTCGACTATCTGATTATTATTTGTGGAACCGATTTTAATGAAATTTTTAAAGTAACAGGTTTTTATAAGTATGTTCAAATAATATTGGTATTATATTATAACAGGTATTTTGATTCTTAAGAAACAGAAAAATTCTGGATTAAAAAAAAAAAAATTAAAAATATTTTTTGAAATTTCTATATTTTTAAAATACGTGATTTTTTTTTTAATTATTTTTTCAACTTCTTAAAAAAACCAAAAAATTGGCGTTCCAATTTTTTCCTTAAAAATCTTTCTTAAAAGAATATAAAATTATTTTTTATTTTAAAAACCGCTTCAAGGATTTTTTAAAATTTGTTTTCATAAATTGAGATTTGTGTAAGAAATCATATAATACTACGTCTTTGGCAAGTGGCATAAAATAAAAGCTCCCATGACTAATTTATTTCTTTTCAAAGCAGATGAATGTTTTTTTTTTTTAAATATTAAGACTTTAAAACCACTGTTTGATCGTACATAAGAGCAACTTCGTACGACCCACTCGCGTACATTTTATTTTAGTTGTGTTAAACATCAGCCTAATTGGCTGAAGTGCATGCAAGTAAGTCAAATTCTAAAAAACTTTGCGGATGTTGCACGATTGTACTTTTTTGACACGGGAACTCCGTCCAGAATTACGGTACATCAAAATTTCAATGTCTCAGTATTGAAGTGATAAGACAATCAAAATTGGAACGACATTTGACGAATGTGAGTACATCCTACATATTTTAATAAGCCAAAAGAGTATTTTGAATCGAAACTGCAAGAGGTTCGAAGAAAATGAATTTAGAATAAAGTGTTGCAAGATTTGTATTAGCTGAAATTAGATTGTCTGCTTTGTTCGGAATCTCAAAATTGATTGTAAAAGTAGTTGATTAACGATCTAAAAGATAAAGCAAAAAATTTGGAAATTATGAAAAATTTTGGAAGTAAAGAATTAAAATAAATATCAATTGATATTGAGAAACAATTTCTGGATAAGTTCAAGAAATCTCTAAATTTTAGATATGCAATATGCTGGCCCTCGACAAATTTATTGATGATGAAAGTTGTGATATAATAAAAGAATAGGTGCTATTTTTGGACTTAAAGAAAACTTCTTAGCCAGGAGATGTATGCATATCAATCAACATTCTACTTTGAAATCAATCAAATTCCATTCCAACATTTATGGAGCACCCTCTGTGAAAAGTTTCAAATACGTTATACACCAACAAGCCCTAGTAATTACAACTCTACCAGAAGTTTTGAATTAGAAACAAGCAATTTTCCCTCAATTATGCTTGCTTGATTGCTCATCAATTGAATATGTAGATAGATCAAAGAACTTGGGATTGGTATTCAACAGAACACTAACATGGAATAATCACATAAATAAGATTGTGGGTAAGACATATGGAGTTCTTCGAACATAATTGACTGCTCAAAAGTTTACACCACCGAAAACAAGATTAATTCTTGCTAAGGCCATGGTTGTTCCAGTACTGGTACATGGTTGTGAAATATTTTATAACTGTGATACTGTATGCAAAAGAAAGCTGCAAGTAGCATTTAATTGTACTCTTCGCTATATTTATAATCTAATACGATTTGACCATATTTCGCATTTGGAAAATAGTTTATTGGATATGTCCTTTTCGTGGCAGTCACCTTGAAGTGGTGCGAAGGCTTAAGTTTCAAAGATTCATCTGACCTGCTGTTTTAGGGCAACCTGATTCGGTAGTAATTTTGAGGAGTTACGAACCAAGAACTGCCCCCCCTAATCCAGGGTGTTACGTGGACCGTGCCTATTGGATGGTTTGCAGCCAGGGGGTATACCGGCTGTATTCTAACGGTACCTCTTTGAAAACAGGTCGAATCAAAGAGTAATAAAGACCTTACCATATCATGCGGAGCTCTGGTATGGCGGACCAACCCTTCTCTAGCTACTCGTGGGACCAAATAATGCCGAAACAACAAAAAATAAAAAACAACAATAACCACAAAAAATTTAACACTCCGCGGGATGTTACCGCAAGTGAATATGCGGATCGCTTGGAGAGAGACCTCCGAGGGGATGATCCGAGACCGGGATGTAGCCAATTCCTTAAGAGGATGCCTCCAAGGAATATACAAAACCGGGCAGAAAAAGGAGCATCATCCACTTGTCAGGGGAGATTACCTCCCGGGCAAGGGGAAGTTGTTTCCCATAATACATCGACTACTAGTCAGGGGAGAATACCTCCCAGGCAAGAAGAAGATGCACAACGGGTCAAAGAAGGAACCAGTGATGGGAAAACACCACCATCGGGCCGTACTCCTCAACCACTCAAAAGACCACCAAATAGCCGCAATAGAAGAATTGCCACACTCCCTAAACTGGGCGAACCGGGTGGGCTAGACGACCCGTGCAGAAAGGGGTTAAGTGGAGCGGGCACAAAGTGGTACCTTCGCTTTCTTGACATGGGGATGACCCCGCAAGAAGCAAGGAAAAAGGTGGACGAAAGAAAGGCGCTACCTAGCAAAGGTCCAGGGCAAAGCCAAGAAGTGGGTAAGAGGAAAAGCCACCACATCACTCCTCCCCTTAGGCAAGAGGCGAAACGACCGAAGGTAGCAGCCCCAGCAGCAGCGGGTACAAGCACCGCAGATGCGAAAGCTGGTGCACATAGACCCCTGTCCTATGCAAATGCAACGAAAAGCATCCGTATTGCGGTCCTGCCTAAAGAATACCCTAACGAGACCTTAGGTGCAGACGAACTTACAATACTCGAAGAGGCAATAATCGAGGAAGTTTCCAAAGGATGGGAAATTAAACCAAAGTTTAATGGGCTCCACTTCAGAACCGGTCTGCTGGTGGTTGATTGTGCTGATCAGCAAACGGCAGATTGGCTCAAGGATAGGGCAGCTAAATTGAGCACTTGGAAGGGCATTGAACTAGTTGCATGCTTGGGAGAGGACATTCCCAAGCTGCATACTATTACAATGTTCCTTCCAAGAAGTACAGGTCAGGAGGACAACAAATCCCTAGCCCTGATTCAGGCCCAGAACGAAGGACTAACTGTCCAAGCCTGGAAGATCCTGAAAAGCAAAGCCGAGGGCAAAGGTCAATTGTTAGTGGTCAACATTGACGCCCGGTCGGCAGAAGCAATAATGAAGGCAGACCACGAACTTCATTATAAATTCGGGAAAATACAAATCTCAGGCCTAAGGAAGCACGCCGCAACGAAAACCCCAAGACCTGCCACCCAAACCTCCTCCACAAACATCCTACCTATACCTACGACCACATCCCCTTCCTCACCCACCACTCTATCCACTACCATTCCCCCACCTGTCACCCCAATCATAAAAATCCTACCACCTCTTGCACCCAAAACACAATCAACAATCCCTTCCTTTGAATTCCCCCCCCTACCTTCCTCTCACACCGCTACTTCTAAGGCAAGCCATGAGGGTACACTGGCAACAGAAGAGATAGGCCGAATAGGAGAAGAGATGGAGGGCATAGACCTCTCTCCAAACGCAAACGGCGAAGCGCTTCCCACCGAAGAGGAGGAAGATTATCTGCTTGCAGATGAGGGGGCATTTGCCCCCATCCTATAAAAAGAAATGACTGGACGCGGGATCAGTACCAGGCTAGCCCAGGTAAACCTTCATCATGCTAAGGCGGCTTCAGCTGTCATAATGAGGTAATCCTTCATTTGACTCCACTACATGTAGTCATAGAAAGTGCTGCGACGGGAGCCTTCATGAGATTCGCCAAGGAGGGAACTGGGACAGGTAAATGCATCGGTCTGAGAGAGAGAAACTCGATCTGCAAGTCCACAGTAACGAACCTCCTAGACATCCCAAGAGATGGTATGATTAAAAAATATAACTTCGTAAAAAACTTCCAAACGGAGTTAAGTAACAAGAAAGAGTGGGTAGGCGAATCAGTGAACTACACTCTTAAAGAAAACACCATCAAGTGGTACACTGATGGATCGAGAACAATAGAGGGTACTGGGGCAGGTATCTTTGGGCCTAGAACCAAAATCTCCCTGCCGATGGGTCAGTCCACCAGCATTTTCCAAGCGGAAGTTAACGCCATTGGTAAATGTGCGGAACAAAATCTCGAAAGGAAATACCGAAATCAAAACATTGCCATCATGTCAGACAGCCAAGCCGCACTCAAAGCGCTAAATTCATATACTATCAGTTCTAAACTGGTATGGGAGTGTGTTGGCAGTCTAAACGAACTAGGCAAGAAAAACAATGTATCACTTCATTGGGTACCAGGCCACGTTGGTGTCCAGGGTAATGAAGTGGCAGACTCCCTAGCAAAAATAGGAGCAACAACACCCTTAACGGGTCCAGAGCCCTATTGTGGAATAGGAGAAAAAGTGATTAAAAATAGAATCAAAACAATAGAGGAGACCAAAAGACATAAAATTTGGATTGAACTCCCCAAGCTGAGGCAGGCAAAACTGTTACTTGGGAATTATAACCAAGAACGTTTTACATCCTGTATCAGCTTAAGTAGGAACAATCTAAGGATAATAACGGGTCTCCTCACTGGCCATTGCAAGCTCAAAAGACACCTAAGCATCCTTGGCTTGGAAAGCAATGCCACCTGCAGATTCTGCAATACCCATGAGGAGACACCAGACCATATCCTAGGTAGTTGTGAAGCACTTGTGCATCAAAGACATAGATATCTGGGCCGTTACCAGATAGAACAGAGCGATTTATCCTCTCTTAAAATACTCCAAATACTAAAGTTCCTCAAAGCGACTAATTTGGAGGATGAGCTGTAAATGAGCACCCTCACCTAGCTCTAAAAGGGGGGCACAATAGATCTTAAGGTCGCAGTGCATTAATACCCCAAATAACCATTCATTCATTCATGTCCTTTTTCAATTATATAAAGTTTCGTACCCAATTTTATTATTTACAATTATTAAAACAAAGCAGCCGACATATCTTTATGATAGACTCCGGTTTTCGGCATCCAACAGATCTGCTTGTTTGATTTACCACAGTTCACCTGCCTAACATCCGAAAGACAATTTTTTATTTCTGCTATTCGCCTTTGGAATACACTTCCGCGCAACTTAAGAGAGCTGAGTTACACGCATCGATTGAGGGACGAAAGGCTGTTCTTCTCTAACCGGGGCAACTAACTTTAATTTGTTTTTCTTTTGCATATAGTTGCTGATCGAAAACAAATAACAAAATCGTTTTGACTTGACAATAATGATATGCGACTAGCACTAAGCTCAATTAAATATAGAATTCAAGATTTTGTATAATCCATGAGCTCTCAAAAATCGCTACTGGTTTAGATGAACAATCAAGTTTTACGAAAATTGAAAGAAAGAAAGTCAGTCGGTCCTGTGTTTGAGTATCCACTTCTGCTTTTTATCAATTTTGAGAAGATTTTCGGTTTGAATAGCGTAAGCTGATAATTTATAGAAAATCCTTCCACAATAGAAATATTTCTGAGGATATTCCCCGCAATTTCAAAGACAACTCAAAAAGGTGCAAAGTGCCGTGATTTTGTCGTTAAAGTAAATCGAAGTTCAGCAGAATTGCATTTTATCATTTCCACTGAGAATAAGCGATATAAGTGTGTCTACGGGTTATAAAGGAATCAAATGAATATCTTTATCTTATAACTTCAACTCATTGCCAAATAATGATGATGAACTTTATCTTTCCATTTATTACTAATAAAATCTGATATCTCCTTTCTACAATACTTGTGTTTAACTTTATATTAAAGCAGATCCTTCAATCGTACCCGAGAGAGAGACATAGAGAGAGAAGGTGAAGAACCGAAACCCAAACTTCACAAGGACAAGAGGAACTATATCAACCGATAGCGCTAATGTGATTCTTTGCTCAAATAGATTTCCTTTGACTGCAAAAAAGTAGGTATGTATATGGGGAACAAGGTTTTTTCCTTCTCTGTTGCTGCTAGTCTGATGCTGCTGTCTCACTGCTTAATTTTCTATTTTTTCGCACATAAAAATTCGACTACAAAAGAAAACTTCTATACAGGAATAACATCGTGTTTCGCTTAAGGAAGAAATAATACAAAAAAAAAAAAAAAACAGAAATATAGAAGGAAGGGTGAAGTGCAGCAGTACAAAGAAAAATAGAATAACAACAAAGCAGCGATATTGAAGGACGTTTAGTGTACTATACGTTTAGTATACGTTTGATGAAGCAACAGCTCTTTAAAGCCATGTTCTTCTTCCACACTGGGAGAAAATTGGATTTGTCAAAATTGAAGTTAATTTATGAATGAGTTGATGAAATAATAAATTAGAAATGAGAGCAGGAGAAATTTTACCAAAGGGACTTAAGTCCCGGGCGGCAAATTTCGGAAGACGGACAAATTTCGATGGTGCATATTTTCAACAATGCTTTACAAAGTTTCAGCATTATACTATTTTTTTAAAGGTGAACAAAAAAATATTTAGAGGAGGCAAAAACAAAAATGTGCTGGGCGACAAATTATGTAAAAATGGCTATATGGGAGCATATATTTTAAGCCACTTGCCAAAAGCGTAGTTCAATAAATTTAAGGTAGTATTTATGAGTACACAAAATAAAAAATATAGCACCGTGTTGCACATATGCATTATTCATGCATGGAATGAAACTAATAGTTTAAATTGGAAAAAAAAATGTATATACATAATTAGAAAAAAATTGATGAAGTTGTTTACTTATGAAATTATTTTAACTGCAGCTCATTAAAGGGAACCCACCTGATTTCTTACAAATATTAATTCATAGATGTCAAGTTTAATAATAATCGACTAAGTCATTTTCGAATTATTAAGTTCTCAAAAAAAATTTAATCTTTTTTCAAAAATCAAAACAAAATTGAAAAATTTGATTACACAACTTTTTGAAAGATTATTTTCTTTAAAAAATTGGTCAAATGAAATGAGCAGTTTTTAAGAAAACCAAAAATTAAAAAAAAAATCGTTCTGTGGAAAGTACCATTTAAAACCATTTATCCGAAAGAATTTATTTATAAAATGGTAGCCTTTTTGTAGAAAAAAATTAATTATTTTATTTTTAACTTGTGAACACGTTTTCTAGAAAAATAAGATTTTCATAATTTGGTAAAAAAAATTAGTATGTGATATGTAGCGTTATTTTGGTCTTAAAAAAATATGAAAAAAGTAAAGGGAATGCCCAAAAACCGCTAGGTACCAAAATTAAAGAAAATCGACCCACCCCTTTAGGCTGCAACCAAGCGAATATACAAACAGAAAAACGGATTGAATTGCGTCACCGACTTTTTTCGACTTTGCTGTCATCGTAATGTCAAGTTTGACCAAAATCTAGAGTTCGATTTTTTTCACGAATCCACAACTTTCCATAGAGTAAATATATATGTGTTGGGGTGATCGGTTATGTATAGGGGCTAAAAAAAGTTTATATTGGATGGGTCTAAATCAGCTCCAAATGAAGGAAACCTGATTCCCTAATTTTTTCAGATTTTTATTCTGAAGTCCTACAGTGGTTGTAAATGGTTTAAAAGTTCCGCTATTTTTTAATAACCGCGTGTCAGACGCTTGGATTTAAAATGGTCATTACTCCCTTTGCAATGCATGTGGGAGGTCTCCAAGATAAAGTGGTCTGTTTAACGAAGTGTTTTTGTGAGCAAGCCTATTTTTCCAACACAATTATCCAGGAGTTTGAAAACAATTTTTGCAAAAACTACATATTCATCAAAACAACTTAATTAAAAAAAAAAAAAACAAATATTAGAATAGATTTTTGACTTTTAAAAAAGCTACAACTTAATGTTGTAAGTATTTACGTATTTTAGGAAACTACACCTCCCATCTAAACGGAGGGAAATACTACCCCCTTCCCGTACAATTCTTTTCTTGTCCGGTTTCAACTTACCATGTTCTAGCTTTTTGTGACATTCTAGAGGAATCAACCTGTATTCAATTAACTATAGCTTAATTTTTTAACCGCTTAAGGCACCGTAGGACTTCAGAATGAAAATGTCAAAAAATTAGGGAATACGTTTTTCGTCATTTGGAGCTGAATTGAGAGAATCGAAAAACAAAAAATATGGCAGGTATATCATTTAATTTCTCCATACAAAAAAGACAGCTAGCTTTTTTAAAAGAAATACTGAATTTAAAAAAAAAAGTTTTATCAAGTTTTTGAGAAAAATAAGATTTTCATTAATTGCTTAATTTATTGAACAGTTTTATAATATTTTAGTGAATTTAATGTAATTGTAACAAAAATCAAGAAAAATAGGATTTTTTTAAAGAGTTTTTAACAGTTTCATAAAAATTACTGTTAACTTTGACTTAAGGAATAATTTTTGATCAAAAAAAATATAGAATATGTTAAAAACCTTTATGGTACCTACTTAGTTTAATAAAAATCAATCAAGTTGTTTTCGAAATATTGAGCTTACAGAAAAAAATTTTAATTTATTTTAAAAATCTTAAAAATATTTTTTTTGGCAAATTTTGATTGTTATAATATTCAAAACATCAACTCAACTGTGATATTATTCAAACCATCAACTCCTTCCGACGCCCGTATTTATCAATATTTTTTTAGAATTACGATCTTATCATGCGCACGTTTGAAACACTAATGCCTGAAACAATGAATATCGTTACTCGCCTTTCCATTATTATTTTTAGTTTTAGCCTACTCCTTTTTTTCTATTTTCCTTTAGACCTTACTTTATCCCTATTCTGATTAATCGTCCAACCACAGCACATCAATAACCCTTATGGCATCCTTTTTTTGTTTCTTTTACCTATTGCCAATAACTTCTATGCCTGTGAGCTTTCGACGATCCACCCCTTTTTTGGTTTGTCTTAATTTTATTCGCTACTTCTCAATTCTGATCATCATGGTGATCTTTCACTCACACATTCCCTGTGTTTGCTTGTTCCTTGTTCTTGTGGCCAAACCTACCCTCATGCTTAATGTGTATGTTTTCATTCTTGCCCTGGCCAGCTCCATATTATTTCTATCTCGGTATGCTTTTCTGTAATAAGGAACTGTCTACCTGACGCCAGCTGTATATTTCTTTCTCGGTATGGTTTTCTATGGTAAAAACCGTCTACGTGGCGCCTGTACGTGGTTGCTCTGGCCAACTGCATATTTCTATCTCGGTATGCTTTTCTATAATAAGGAACCGTCTACGTGGCGCCTGTATGCGGTTGCTCGGGCCAACTGTATATTTCTATCTCGGTATGCTTTTCTATAATAAAGAACCGTCTACGTGGCGCCTGTACGCGGTTGCTCTGGCCAACTGCATATTTCTATCTCGGTATGCTTTTCTATAATAAAGAACCGGCTACGTGGCGCCTGTACGCGGTTGCTCTGTCCAACTGCATATTTCTATCTGGGTATGCTTTTCTATAATAAAGAACCGTCTACGTGGCGCCTGGAAGCAGTTGCTCTGGCCAGCTGCATATTTCTTTCTTGATAAACTTCTGTATGTCTACTCATAGATATTTCGGAAAGGTTTTGGCGATTTCACCCGTCGGAAGGAGAAGACTTAGTTACCATGTCTTTAAATTACTAATTTATATTGAAGCCCCTGTATAACTATGATCGGGTTTTTATCGTCGTTACAGTTCGGCCAATCTACCTTATCACTGTCCGCAGTGATTGATGCTAACTTTTAACAGCTCTTAAACACAAGTACAGCCTTTTGTGAACAACGGGAGCTCTAACCAGCAGCTCTTTAACGGCTAATCTGCTACCTTTGTCAAACACACGAGCCCTACCCAGCAGCTCTGTGACTACAAGTTTCTCAATTGTATCAAACATACGAGCTCTACCCAGCAGCTCTTTGACTACAATTTTCTCAATTGTGTCAAACATACGAGCTCTACCCAGCAGCTCTTTGACTACAAGTTTCTCAATTGTGTCAAACATACTAGCTCTACTCAGCAGCTCTTTAACTACAAGTTTCTCAATTGTGTCAAACATACTAGCTCTACCCAGCAGCTCTTTGACTACAATTTTCTCAATTGTGTCAAACTTACGAGCTCTACCCAGCAGCTCTTTGACTACAATTTTCTCAATTGTGTCAAACATACGAGCTCTACCCAGCAGCTCTTCAAACAACAAGTGCGTCCACTTGCGTTAGTAAGATGAACCCCAACAAGCAGTTCATAGAAAAGAAAAATACAGCTTTTTGTCAACATCATGAGCCCAACGTTTGATTTGATCAAATAAGAATTTTAATACAACAAACAATTATGTATATGATTTTTTTTTTTTTTTTTTTTAATCTGTGACTACTTTATTTCATATACTGACTCACATGAGTAAATAATTCATTCATCGTCTTTCTTCTCTTCATCTGAATCTAGACCATCGTCAAAGTTCAACTCACTCAACTTGCACCAAGGCTTCATTCGATCTGCTGCATGCACTGCTTCATATGGTTTCTGTGAGATTTGAGTATTCGCCGTATCTGTAACAACGTATCTGTCATTTTCCAGCACCGCCTTGACTTGGTACGGTCCCCGGTATCTATTGTTTGTTTTCCTAGGTTGACCTGTACCCACTGATTGTTGTTTTAAAAGCACTAGATCATCAACTTGGTATTTGACAGGACCTTTGTGGTTTAAATTAAATTTGTCAGCATGTTCTTTTTGAATTTCAGCCATTTTTGTTCGCACCTTTTCTCTGAGTTCTGACAAAGGAATATTTTCTTCATCTCCTTCTACTAATTTTTCGTCATCTTGATGCAAAGCTAATATCAGTTTGTTTTTCAAAATACTTCTTGGAGTATACCCCATTAGCAGCTCTTGTGGTGTTTCACCTGTAGTGGAGTGCTTTAAGCTATTTAAACCCCATTGAATCGCAACAATATTTCTATCCCAGTCTGACCCATCCGCTTCCTTTGTCATAGCTGCAATAGCTGGTGTAATTGTTCGGAAGTACCGTTCTATTTGTCCATTTCCCCGCGGTGTTTGGACTGCATTCGCAATGTGCTTAATATTGTTTTCCTCAACATATTTCTGGAATTCCTTCGAAGTGAACGCAGAACCCCTATCAGATATCAAACGAGTAGGTACCCCAAAATATTGAGTCACCTCATTTAGTGTCCTAATCACGATTCGAGTGGTAGTATTTTTAACAGCCTTTAGAATAACGAACTTTGTGAATGCGCAAACTATTCCAATGATGTACATATTACCGCCCTTACTTTTTGGGAAAGGTCCTAGATGATCGATATGCACTGTGTAAAATGGAATGGGTTTCCTGTCGAAAACATGTAATTGGTAGTTAGTCTCACCTCTACCTCTTTTTGTGTACAAACAATCCACGCAACTTGCGATATATTTTCTTACGACATGCCGCATACTAGGAAACCAGAAATGCTTTTTGATGTAATCGAGTGTCCTATCGAGGCCGCTATGTCCCAGATCATCGTGTGCCAGTTTTATCACACGCCATTTTACCCCTTGTGGTACAACAAATCGTTCGCCTTCGCTAGTAACTTTAAAGATTCTTCCATATCTAAGAACGTAGTTATTAAATTTGTCGGTTGCATTAGTTCTCTTTTTGCTTCCTGACGTACCATTTAATGATTCGCGAATTTCAACAAGCCAAGGATCCTGCTGTTGTAATGTGGCCAGCCAGTCTTGACAATCGATTCCTACACTTAGAACTTTATCAGCTACAGTTAACACCTCTTTTGCTGGCTCATAAGGTGATCGACTCAGAGCATCAACGTGTGCCATCTGTTTGCTACTACGATATATGAGCTCATAATCAAACTCTGAAATTTTTAGCCACCATCTTGCAATTCGTGGAATTATGTCCCTTTTATCTTGAGTAAGCCGCAGTGAATCACAATCCGTAATAATTTTGAAATGTTTGTTGAGTAAGTACTGTCGAAACCTAGTTAAACTTTCAACTACTGCCAACGCTTCAAGTTCATAACTATGGAAGCGTGATTCGGAGTCCGTTGTGGTTCTACTAAAATAGGAAACAGGCCTTATATTACCATCAGTCTTGTCAACTTGCATAAGGATGCCTGCGAGTCCACGACTACTCGCGTCTGTATGAAGCTCGTGGTCACATTTGACATCATATAATGTTAAAATTGGTCGGTTAGTAAGTAAGTGTTTCAATTTTAAAAATGCGTTTTCCTTTTCGGAGTCCCATGTAAAAGACCTATTTTTCTTCAAAAGGTCATTCAGGGGCAGAGTGATTTTTGAGAACCCTTCTATAAATTTTCTAAAATATCCGCATAGCCCTAAGAACTGACGAACTTCTTTGATATTCTCTGGTCTTTTAAAATTTTCTACGGCTGCAATTTTCTCAACTCCTGGTTTTATTCCTTCCTTAGTGATTTCATGGCCAAGGAAATTAATTCTTGCTTGAACAAAACGACATTTGCTAATATTTAACGTTAACTTTGCCCGAACAAGTTCCTGAAGCATACGTTCTAGGACTTCGTAATGCTCTTCGATGGTTTCCGTGGCAATTAGAACATCGTCCATATAGAATAACACACTGTCTCTTCTGTTAACCCTGTCACGAATAATGTTCATCACTTTTATAAACTCGGCTGGAGAATTGGAGAGGTTGAAAGGAACGCAGTTGTACTCATAATGATCATTATTAGTTACGAAAGCAGTCAAGTGCCTCGAGCTCTCGGCTATAGGAATTTGATGGTATCCTGACATCATATCTAATGACGTAAAATATTTTTTATTAGCAAGGGAATTCAGAATTTCCTCAATATTGACAAAAGGGATATTCTTTTTTTTTGTAATTGAGTTCAATTTGCCATCCTTTTTTTGGACAAGCAAAACTGGACTCGCATATTCCGAATTTGAGTGGCGTATAATTCCTAGCTTTAAAAGATTGTTTATAATTTCCTGAAGTTTTGGTTGTAGTGCATATGCTATTTTGTATGGTCTGTAATAAATTACTTTTTCTTCGTTTAGAGAAATTGAAAATTCATGCGAATTAGTTCTTCCAATTTCCTCTGGTACTAAAGCGGATGCTCTTCTATATTTGTTAAGGAGTTGCAGGACCTGCTCAGCTTCATCTAAACCTGCATCCTCGCTTATTGTTAAGTCTGTTCTAAGAATTGGCCTACTTTCATGCTCATTATCAGTAGTTATATTCAATTGTTTCTTTATTTCAAGAGTTCCGAAAGTTTTTAATAATTTTACGTCAGGTCTGTCAAGAATATTTCTGCCGACAATCATTGGTACATCCTGCGCGGAATCATCAACTACAACGAGATCAACATCGAAAGTGTGCCCATGAATTTCCACATTTTTGCATATTTTCCCTAATGGTATAACCTTAGATCCGCCAAAACCACGCAACGAAATTTGACATGGCTCAATTTTCCATTTATTTTGTTCTACGATACTTTTAACAATGGTCGTACATCAACTACCTAAATCAATGTAGCTTACCATTTCTACCTCTGCTACCTTAACCGTAGGATGGTATTCATCCCGAGGATATTCTATAGCATCAGAAATTGAAGCCATTTTCTTGCTTTTGCAATCTTTCGCAATGTGTCCTTCTTGGTGGCAGTGAAAGCAAACGCGCGATTTTTTTGGGCAATTATTTGCGAGATGATTACAGTCACCACATAGGAAACATTTCCGTATTTCGGTTGTTTTCGGTGGTCCATTTCTGGAGAAGGGATTGTTCCTAAATTTTGAAGACTGGTCGGATTGCATCTGACGAGGTTTTTCATATGGTCGCGGGCGATACTGTCGCCGAGCATCCCACCCATTTTCCCGACGATATGGTAGATTGTTTTTATGCAATTGTTCGGCAATTTTGTGTCTATTTTTTGACTGACGATCAACTTCTTCAAATCTTTTAATTTGCACTAGCAAGTCTTGGTGGGATTCATACGAGCCCGCGAGGAGAACGCTCTTTAGAAAATCATTGTCCAACCCCGATATGATCATACGGGATATGGCATCATTTGAAAGTTTTATTTCTTTCCCCAATCTAATAGTTTCATAGAAATAACCCTCGATACATTCGTCACGTTTTCTTTTCTTACCCATTAATTTTAAGAGTTTTAAACTACTGTCTTCTACACTAGGAAAGCTTTTCTTTATTTCCCGTTTAAACGTTTCCCAGTCGGGGATTTCACTTTGCGCTGACAGGAACCAACTTCGTGCCGGACCTGACAAACGTAGAGATGCATAGAATAATGCAGAGCGATCATCCCAAGAGTAGTTTAACTTCAATGTTTCTATATTTCCCACCCAAGACTCAACTGAAACCTGGTCTTTTTGGGGATCAAATTCTGGGATAAAAACATTTATTTCATTTAGACCCATGGTAAACGGTCGACTCACCTGGTTATTGATAGCTGAAACTGAGCTAGCTCTTGAAGTGCTAAGTGTTTCATTTTCTTCGCGAAGTCTGCGAATTTCAGCCAATGCTTTTTGAAGATTCACTTCCATCTCCGATTTCTTCATTTTGTCTTTTTTTTTTCTTTTCGGATTAATAGCTATTCAATATTTCACTTTTGTCACTGTCAAAAATCTTGCTATTGTTTTTAATATAATATATATGTATATTTTTTTTTTCTTTTTTTTTTTTTTTTGCCACTTTTGTTCACATCCGGTTATATTTATATTTAATATTTGTTAGTCACTACTTGGGGAAAATTATGTTTTTAGTCACTTCGGATTTTTGTCACGGTCGATTTGTTTTTATTATTATTTTTTTGTCACCACTTAGTCACTGCCAATTTTATTTTTTTTTTTGAATTCTGTACTTATTTTTTTTTTTTATTTTTATTTTTTTTTTTTTTTTCACTACTATTATATATTTTTTTTTTTAATTGCGTTTCTGTAAGGGAACGTAGTTTCAACCCCACACCTGAACTGTTATAATATTCAAAACATCAACTCAACTGTGATATTATTCAAACCATCAACTCCTTCCGACGCCCGTATTTATCAATATTTTTTTAGAATTACGATCTTATCATGCGCACGTTTGAAACACTAATGCCTGAAACAATGAATATCGTTACTCGCCTTTCCATTATTATTTTTAGTTTTAGCCTACTCCTTTTTTTCTATTTTCCTTTAGACCTTACTTTATCCCTATTCTGATTAATCGTCCAACCACAGCACATCAATAACCCTTATGGCATCCTTTTTTTGTTTCTTTTACCTATTGCCAATAACTTCTATGCCTGTGAGCTTTCGACGATCCACCCCTTTTTTGGTTTGTCTTAATTTTATTCGCTACTTCTCAATTCTGATCATCATGGTGATCTTTCACTCACACATTCCCTGTGTTTGCTTGTTCCTTGTTCTTGTGGCCAAACCTACCTTCAATGAGTGAAATTTTTTTAGAAAAAAATGTGAAGTACCTATTTGACAGGCACTGTTATTTTTCGTCAAAAAAAAAAAAATAAAAAAACGTAATGTTGGGAAATGTCCAAAAAATGCTAGGTACCAAGTTTCAAGAATATCGACCTATCCGTTTAGGCTGTAGTCGAATAGACAGATAGACAGAAGGACAGAATTGCCAGACCCACTTTTTTGGTCTTCCCTATAATCTAATGTCAAGATTGATAAAAATCTCGATTCGAAAGTGAAAAGTAGATTATCATGTTTTTCTTTCAGTGTAATCTTGCATATGTACATATATACATATATATAAAATTGTCAGTAGGGAAGTTACACTCGTGTTTTTAAAGAATGACAGGAGTTCGTATAGTTCTATTGACGTTTCACACCAAACCGGTAGCAGTAGCAGCAGCCAGCGTTGCGGACTATAGAGTCCTCCCGCCACCTTCGCCGCCGCCACAGTGCTAGCTGTCCCACGTCAGTCGAATCGAGGAGAGACAAAAAAAAACAAGGCAAATTGTTTTGCTTTGAAATGTAAAACGTTTTCCATTTCATTATTATTATTCCAGCTTTCTTTCTAGTTCGTTGTTTATTTTTTTTTTTACTATTTTTGAGGAAAATTTATTTCTTCCTTTAGAAAATTGTTTTATTCACTTGCTGTCAGGATGAAGAACAAGCAGTCAGTAGCTGTGGCAGTGAGGGCGTAAATGAATATATTATATAGGGAAACCAAAATTTATGTATATAATATACATAGATGGAATGTTTTGTCTGGGGTTAAACCTACAATAAGAATTCACATGAATTTATTGTATATTATTATTTTGGTGTAAATTTCATCGATGAAGTGTTTGTCGTGAGTTACCGAATTAAGTTTTTTTTTATTAAAGATTTCATAAATTGTTAAATTTGGAAAGATAAAAAATAAAATTAGTGAAAGGATGGAGGAGAAGACCAGAACGCTCGAGGTCTTGGGGCAAAGAATTTAAGAAAGAAGGAAATTGGGATAAGATTCTGAAATAAAATCCAGATTGATGTTATTGGTCGTTTCAGAAGAAGAGCTGTCTTTCTGAGTTGTTTTTTTTTGGCATTTTCTAATAAAAAAACCAAAAATATAAGTTTCTAATAAACAAACAAAAAATATATTTTTTTTGTTTGTTTATTAGAAAATCCCATAAGTATTTGGATAGTAAGTAAAAATGGTTAAATTATGACTCTAAAGTCAACAAGCGCATTTAAATTTTTTTTTTTAATCATAATTTGTTTTTAAAATTTTTGTAGCCACTCGATCTGAAAAATTCATTGCACTGCATTTTGACAGCTCATCAGTTATTTTGGAAAGTGTTTTAGTCCCAGGTGAGATATGCCTTAGCCAAATTGATTGATGCTCATTTAATACCTTTCATTCAATTTTTTTCCTGTTTTTTTTTTTTTTTTAAATCTCATCCTTTACCGAATATCCTCCTTTTAGATAAACTGATTTCAGGCCTGTTGCTGTTGTTTGTATAGAAGGTATAATTGATTACGTAAATTATTGACACTGATTCCAAATAAGGCTGAGACAAAAAAAAACCCACAAAACAGATGAGTCCAATCCTTTGTTAACCCAAAATATCGAATCCGTACGCTGTCTCGGGGGAACATTGAAAAATAAATTTCCCATTTATCTGTCAATCACTTAAAAAGTGAGAGAGAACACTGTCAATTGATCACTCATATAGAAAAAGTTTACATCCTCTAGCAAGCTCATCGCAGTCTTTAAAGTGCTGAAAATCTGCCAGAATAAATGAGTCCTATTTAACCACAACATATACGGTTAGCAGAGAGTAGCTACATACATACATACCCCATCACGTATAGGAAGAGAAATCCTACATAAAGGATGTCGGAAAAACTTTACCACACATCACACCCCTATATACATATGTAGGTATAGAAATTCGAACGCAATCCCACAATAATGAGAAGGGGATTAAAATTGCGTTGTTGTTTGCGAGTAATGGTTCTGCTGCTAAAAGTCGTACGACTATTCTATGACTTTATATATACCTACCCTTCGATTGGGGGTAATTTTGCGTGAGTGCCTCTTTCAATAACAATATATGAACGGCTTTCAAGCTCCCCTCCCCCTCCCGCATCCGCTCCATAACCATTCCCGTGTACCCCATCTGTACATCGCACAAAAAATTATCCGAAAAGAAAATTTAAGAATCTATATGTGTTGCGTTATGTTAAGGGTTGGGAAGGGGAGTTGATTGCTGGATATACTTTCAACCAGAACAGACACAATGTGTCACACAAGGTGCCTGATGCTGAGATAGGGGATGAGGGGTGTCGAAATTTTTATAGCTGATGTTTGATATTCGAAATCATATAAAGAGTTCAATGGCAATTTTCAGGGCACAAGACCAAAACCATCGCCACAGTCAGCCATCATCAGCCGAGTCGAGCCAGGCCGGGCCAGAGGACATATCGTCGAAAAAAAAAAAGAGAAAAAGCTGAGAAATAGTATTGTGGCACATATGCATGGCAAAGTGCTTTTTATATTTGAAAATATAGAACGACGATGACGATATAACGAGGAGAAAAGGAAAAGGTCTGAAGCTGGAGATGAAAATGGAGATGGAACTGGAGCCAGAGTGTAAAGTTGACACGTTCCGTACATAATAATAAGAATGTCATCATATTGAAGATACATTTTTATATTATCGCCCGCCCAGAAAAATACATATATACCATCATCATCATCGTATAAAAGTCACATGAATAATATAGTAATTTTAAGAGCAAACAGATATCCGTCCACATTTGTACGAGCATAATTCAACCGAACGATATGACGACGGCGACTCTGAAATTATACCCTCCATCTACCACACCACCCACTACTATAATATGTATACTGTATGTTATGTAGGTAAACGTATACGCGTCTGTCTGGTGCGAAAGATTGCTTAATGTTTTATTGGCTATTTCCTGCCTTCTTTTTAAACTTTATAACTTAAATTTGGTTTATAAAGGGGTTTGACTTTAAATGTTTTCATTATTTGTAATTTTTTTTAAAAACTAAAAGCCTTGATTGCGTTTGGTTTTTAGCATTTAACTGAATTTTAATTCGAGCAACAAATATTGAAAAAATAAATTATAGTGAGTGTAGCTACTTAAAATTAAAAAAATAACAGATTTTGATCAAACCTGACATTAAGGTGATAGGGAAGTCGAAAAAAGTGGGTTTCGCAATTTCGTCCGTCTGTCTGTTTGTCCGTTCGGCTGCAACCTTAACTGGTAGACCGATTTCTTTTAAACTTAGTACCTATACCTAGCGTTTTTTTTTGGGGACAACCCCAACACTTTTTTTCATTTTTCTTAAGGATCAAAAATACATACCTACTTGTACAATTTTTGAAACCTTGCCAATAGCTTTAGAAAATAAAATGCACTACTTGGTCGCACGGACTTGCTCTTATGTCCGATCACACTGTGGTTTTAAAGTATGCATGTGCATGGTACTTACAATTAAGACTGAAAAATTGTTAAAAAATCAATATAATTAGAAATAAATTGACTAAACAACTTCTGAACCTGACACCAATGCAATGTACACCATCTAATTTCTTATACAAATCTGAATTTATGAGAAAAAATTTTAAAAATCGTTGGAACGGCTTTTTAAAAAATTATTTTTTTGCATATAAAATTTTGAAAACATTTAGAAAAAAAAATTTGTAACCCATTTTTTAGAACTTATTAATGCGGGTTTAAAAAATTAAATTTGAAAAAAATTAACCACCTATTATATCGAAATTTCAAAAATTAATTTTGAAAATTTTTTTTAAATCCAAGATTTGGTTTTTTGAACATTTTGATATGCAATATTATTTGGTGTTATCAGAAGCTCATGTGTAAAAAATTTTATTAAAATTGCTTGAACAGATAATCAGATAGACGAAAACGAAAAAAAAAATGATTTTATGAGATAAACCATTTTTAGAATTTAGAATATATAAAATTTTCTTTTTAATAATATGATAGATCGTGCTGATATTAGCTCACATAAAATTTTTAATCGAAATCGTAGGAGCCGTTTTTGAGAAAAATGAGATTTTCTATAGCGATTTTATAACATTTGTATGGTAGTTACCGTTAATTTTGGTTATACGAATAATTTGCATTTAAAATCTGCTAGGTAATGTTAAAAAACTGCTGGATTCAAAATTTAATAAAAATCGACCAAGTCGTTTTCGAATTATTAAGTTTTCAAAAAAAAAAAAAATTAACTTTTTTAAAAAATTCAAAATCTCGAGTTTGATTTTTTTTTTCGATTCCATAACTTGCATCCACCCATATCGCAAGAAAAAAAGAATCACTAATTTATTTCGCAAAAAAGCTACTTACAATTTTATCAAAAAATTTACCTACATACATGTCAAAGAATTTTTTTTATTTCGATTTTCTCAAAAACCGTAAAACAATATTTGATCATTATAACAAGAAGCTACCATTTTGCAAAAAAAAATTCGGAAAAATTGTTAAAAATGGTATCTCCTATAGAGCCATTTTTTTATTTTCCCAAAAACTGTTAAACATATTTTGATCCATTTTTTTATAAAGAATGTTTAAAAAAAAAAAAAAAACTTGTGTGGCTAGTAAAAATGCTGGTTTCAAATGCATTTGTCAAAACAACAAAACCTTAATTGGGACGAACTTGATCAGGTGGCCTCGGTAGCGCAATGCGTAGTGCATTGGCTCTGAGTGAGCTTGGTCCAGGTTCGATCCCCAGCTGGGGCAAAAAGTTTTTCAAATAAAATTGAACAATGACCAAGCACCACTAAAGGAGTCTGATGATCGGCCTGGCAGTCGTGAAATAGCTATAACTCCAGCCTAAATCTTGGTGGTAGCCCACCCAATTGTTGTTGTTTCATTCAAACCTTCAAAAAAAAAAAACATTTTAATAACTTCAAAAAATAATATTGCATATGAAAATTTAAAAAAATCAAATTTTTGATTTAAAAAATAAATAAATTATGTTTTAAAAATTTGATATTTCGAAAATGAATGAACTAAAAAATTGTCCAGGCAAAATTTTCTTTTGTCCACCCTCGGGAAAAAAATGTATTAGGCTTTTATTTTTTATAGCAACACCCCCAAAAACCAAAAAGTCTTCTACCATTAGCAATTGATAACTTAGGAGGTTGGGCCATTCGTTTGTCCACTGGCCATTTATGATTGACCACCAATGATTTTGACCCTTAGTTTAAAAAATAGTCAACATATCTTTTTTATAGCAACTATAAAAACCAGGGGCAGAGCAAAAAGGCATGTTGTTTAGTTTTCAGATATGTAGGGGACCTACATTTTTTTTGGTGAATTCCAAACAGCTTTGATGAGAGACAAGATAAACTTTTAAAGAATTTGCCAGTTCTTCGTAAGTGAAAAGTTAAGGATTCGATCCCGGACATTGAGCATGACAACAGTGTAAGGCCACTTATACCATTACACGAAATTTCTAAATTAAGCATAACATAACATTTTACATAAAAAGTTGCATTTTTGTTTTACAATATGCAAGCTCTTTAAGCTTTATCATGATTTTATTTTTAAATTCCTTACCAAAGATAGGTTATCCTTTATTGTTTTATTCCTTATTCTATTTTTTTGTTATCCTTGAATTCAAATTAAACGACATCAAACATCACTGCCATTGTCATCATCTCATTTCCTGATTAAATTTACCTTTGAGGTTTTGAGTAGGTTTTCTTTTCCTTTCTTATTTTTTTTTTTTATATTTTCAACGCCCTTTTGGTTGGCGTTTGTTTTTTAATTTTATTTTTTTGTCGAAATGGAACTTTAATTCCTCTCCATCCGCATTTTGCTAATTCGCATAATTTTTTCATTTTATTTTTTTTTTTTCTTGTATTTTTTCAATTCCTTTGGCGTGTGTCTAAGGTTCCTTTTGTTATTGGATAATTCGCTTTGTGATCTACTTCAAGCAGAAACACAAATAAATTTCCCTTCTTTCTTAATGCTGGATGCTGCTGCTGGGCTGGGCTGGATGTTGAGTGCTGGGTCTGGTGTGTCCTTGATGCATGGTTCTATTATTTTGTCATATTATTATTCTTCTCTCTTTCTCTTGAAATAATTATTTCATTCAATTTAATCTTTTACCTGAATTTTACCTTTGCACCAGCAACACATTTCCTCCTCTGTCTTTACCATTATTCTTGAGAAACTTTTGAAGAATAGAAGGTGTTTCCTGGAAATCATCCTTGCATAAGACGACAACTACAACAACAATAACAATAATAATAACAAGATGATGGAAGAGCCGGAAATGAAAAGAACAGTTCTTATGATGATGGTGTGTGTCTCTGATGTTACATCAGCGAGTTAATGTGACATAAGTGCACATTTTATCTCAACAATGAAAGAAGACTGTGTCATTAAATTTTATTGCATTTTCAATTAAGATACATACATTTTTTGTTGCCATAAATAATGAAGGTAAGAAGTTGGAGCAACAAAAGGACATCTTGAAAGGATGCACTTTACGGGCATTAATCAATTTTCTATTGAATTTGTGATACAACAAAAAAGAACTACTTGATTTCATTCAACAAAATTGCGTGTTACTTATTAGAAATCAATTAATACCCATTCATTTTCACATGGCTGAAATAAGCTTAAGTAAGGCCCTAATGCAAAATTTATAAAAAGTTTTTTGTAATGAATTTAATGATTTAAATTTTTTTTAATGTCATTTTAAAAATATTTATGATCATTTTATTGAACTTAAATAAAATATTTACAAATAACGGTAAAATCAAATTTATAAATTAGTTCAACTAAAATTTTTTAAACATCAACTATTACAGAAAATTAATTATGACAGTTTCAATTGTGTTTTTGTTTGGGTTGGGTTCATTATTCAAAATTCGGTTTCCATAATTCTGTATTCCAAAATTCTGTATTTCAAAATTCTTTAAATCTAAAATTCTATATTTCAAAATTATGTATTTCAAAATTCTATAAATCCACAATTCTGTATTTCAAAATTCTGTAAATCCAAAATTCTGTAAATCAAAAATTCTGTAAATCCAAAATTCAAAATTCTGTATTACAAAATTTAGTATGTTAAAAGCCGAATTATAGATTTACAGAATTTTGAAATACAGAATTATGAATTTACAAAATTTTGGAATACAGAATAATAGATTTACAGAATAATGGAAAACTGAATTTTGTTCATATAGAATTTTCAATTCATTTACAGAATTTTAGTCAATTTAGAATGCAGAAAAACGACCCGTTAATGTACCCACTCTTAGATAAATTTTAATGTTACGTTACGTTTCGTTACTTTACATTAATATCTACGATACGCATACGTTACGTTTGTTTAAAGTTGAAGCCCAGGAAAATTAAATAAAAGGCCAAAATCCCACCGAGCTGGATTTTAGTAAAGAGCTTTGTTTTGATGGTAAAAGCTTTTTAAAACTATCAGTTTCTTTGAAATTAGTGTTTTAGGCTCGAAAACTAAGAAATTAATTTTGCTGAAATATATTAGCAGCGAAATGGTTAAGAAATTGATTTGAGTAAAATCGGCCCATTGCCTAACCCAATTCTATCATATTTTTATTTTAATCTTGTTTAACGTCTTTAGATTGTTAACATTTTGTAATTAAGTTCTCTTCAGCCTTAGGCATGATTTGTATTTTTTGTTTACCGCCCAATATCACGCCCACTTTTCTTATTTAAGAATTTTATCGTTATACATAAAATATCGGCCTTAAAAGGCTGGAAATTTATAATAAATCTCTTTTGAGGAAAAACCATGATTTTTTTATTCTGAAAATAAGCCTACTTCCCGCAATCTTTTTGTATATTCTCCTTATTTAAGATCCCTAGAATGATTAAAAAGCATGACATGTGTAATGAGTTTTTTCCTTATACATTTAGGTGCATTGTATAAAGATCTCTTTGAAAATTGAAATTTTGTATGTTTGACAAAAATGTCAATAGGTGGCGTGGCGAAGCGTGGCATGGTTTAGCTTATAGCTTACAAATTTGACCTTTTTTTGTAAGAGCATTTACATTTTTAGAAAACATGTGAGTAAACGTTACAAAATCATGTTGTCTATTTTACTGCATTTTTTTTTCCACAAAACCGTGGTGTAACGTATTTTATTTTTGTTGTTACGAAAAAATTGCATTAACCATTTTTGTGTAGAATTTTATAAGTCACAATTTTTGTCTTGACATTTCTTCTAAATAATTAATAATTTTGAATAAATTTACAAAAAAAAAAAATTTTGCACTATTCACCCAACAAAAATCCAGATCCAAATTAAGTGTATTTTTTGAAAAATGCTATACACTTCAGAACCGTTTTTTTTTTTCCAAATTTGGCATTTTATTGTATAATTTTCCTGGGATATTGATAGAGTTAAAAACAACCGTAACGTTTAGTTGTGGTGTAGTCTCCATGTTGTGTGTTTTGAGTAAAAAATGTGAAATAAAATAAAATTTATAAAACTTTTTTATTTATTAAAATCACAACATTAATTTTTTTTATATTTTAGCGACGCGTTTCGATCTTTTAGATCATCATCGGGATTTAATTTTTTGAACCGTGTTGTTGAAAACACAAATTGAATTTCGGCATAACACGGTTCAAAAAATTAAGGCCCGATGATGATCTAAAAGATCGAAACGCGTCGATAAAATATAAAAAAAAAAATAATGTTTTAATTTTAAATTTTATAAATTTTATTTTATTTCACATTTTTTTAAACGTAACGTATCCATATGGTAAATGTAAAGTAACGTAACATAACGTTACATATTATTAAAAATTGATCAATATCCGTATCCATATCATAAATGTAACGTAACGTAACATATTATTGAAATGTATCAATATCAATCCATATCATAAATGTAACGTAACGTAATGTAATATAAAGTAACATATTATTGAAAATTTATCAATAGTGGATATTTTAAAAAGAAATATCTATATCTACTATTAAAAGTGTGATATTAAATTTTTCTTTAGTAAAATTGATATTTCAAAGGTTTTTCTTTGAATTATGCTACGAATTTTACTGCCGGAATTTTGTCGAATTAAAAGACTAGTTTTATCAGGCTACACACCGAGATCTTTCTCTTGATTTTTCGACTTAATGAAGTTTTTGAGCCCTCAAAAAACATACCGGGCCTTAATAACAATTTAGAAATTTTCTGATCCATCAGTTAAGATGTCATCATTGAAATAATAAATGGCTTTATGAATATTCCATATTTAGCTACCACATCAAGGACCTCCCCCCAATTGTTCTTCTTCATCTTAATCTTCTGCCAGCAATTAACCATCATCCATAAAGTTCCAGTATTGATCGAATTTATCGAAACGATTATTATTCAATTAAGACATCGTATCGATTATAAGGGTAAATTGTTGCAAATTGAAGTGTCGTCATAGTCGTCCTTGTTGGTTCTATCCTGTGATGATGACGATGATGATGATTATGATGGTGATATGCGGTTCTTGTTGGGTATAAGAGCTTTGAGTTGTTTGCTGTGTCTTAATTTTTTTTTTATGACACCAACAGATGCTGCAGACAGATTATTGCCCAATTATGATGCCAAAGTTAAGAAGCACCCTGCCAAGGCAAAACCAACATAGCTATATGTATATAAGAGTATTTTCTCTTCTTCGTTTTATAGCTTGTGTTTGATTACAACTTCTTCCTTTACCGTCGCCGCCGCTGCTGCCGCATCATCACCCATAGATACCTACTACCTACTACTTGTAATTTGTTCTTGTGGACTGCAATGATATTGCTGATGATGGGTATAGGTGGAGTTATTTCATGTCGTGATAGTTGTTATCCTTGTGGGGGTCTTTTGTTGACATCAAGTGATGTATAAGCTTATCGCTAATTTGTTCTATTGTTTGTCTTCGGCAACCCAGATAACATAGATAAGATACAAACATACATATATGGTTTAATGTTAATAGAGGAGATAATAATTGGATTAATTAAAAGTCAATGGGATCTTTTTTGATAGGAGGTGTAAATAAGTCAGCGTTGGATGAATTCCAAAATGTTTTTTGTATATAAGTTCAATAAAACAGAATAACCTCGGAAAAAACTGCGAAAAACCCAAAACGTAACGTCAGAAATGAATAAAAAAATTGTTTTCATTTCCACTTGAATGAAAAGGATCAAAAGCCTAACTAAGAATTTGTCAACTGAGTAGAGGTAAACATTCGGAGAAAAAAAATGAATGAAAAATGAACAGGGTCAATCGATTTTTACGTCTAAGGAATTTATCCATCGATTGACCGTCAGAATTTTTCTATTTCAAGAGACAAACAAAAATTGTAGTATGCACATAGATATGTATTTGAAAATTTGACCCATCACCAACAACAAAAAAATAAATAAATTTGGTGACACGACAAATCTTGTAAAATCAAGGCACAGTGACTTACAACTCTCAATCATAATCATTCCTGTGTGAACGTGCGTTATTGGCAGGAATTAAGGGGACCTACCTAACGAGACCTAATGGCTTAATTTAGTTAGGAGTATCCTTTTTCATGGGAAGATTTGAGGTCTGTCAAGCTGGAAACACTACAACTGAAATTCAAAATTCTAATGATGCAAGAATTAAGTCCTAATTTAGTACCGCAATCATGGCTTGGAACTAAAATCTCTTCTCCCTCAAACCTGTGGTGTTCCCAGCTTGACGTCAAACTAGTTGGTTTTGGGAGATGTGTTGACGTCAAACTGGGGCACCGCAGGTTTGAGGGGGAAGGGATTTTAGTTCAAAGCCAGGATTGGTACTAAATTATCACTAAATTAGAACTTAATTCCTGCATCATTAGAATTTTGAATTTCAGTTTTAGTGTGGCTCTCAGTGTTGTTCGAATTTTTTACATTACGATATTAACATAGTTTTTTACGTTTTTTACGTTAGTTTTTTACCTTCTCTATTTTTCCTATGCTTATGTAAAAAACGCAAAAAATTTAAAAAAAAAAAACGTTGAACGGTTCTGTCGATGTAACTAATTGAATTTGATCTCAAAGTACTCGTTCAATCATGTAATAACACAATAATACATATAATACACAATTTAACACATGGCACTTGAACGACCGAAAAGTTTTTTATTTATTTAGATTTTGACAGATAACGACAATTTCTTTCTTTTTTCTCAGTATTTACCTTTTTTACGAGTTTTTTTTACGTTTTTTACGGGTGTTTTTTACGTTGTTTACACTTATTTACGCGTTTTTTACCTACTTTAACGTAGAAAAGGTAAAAAATAGTTTTTTACATGATTTGAACATCACTGGGTTCTAGCTTGACGGACCTGAAGATTTTCCAATTCTTCGCAAAAGGGCGGTAAGCCGCTTTAATACTTCGTGATTTGTTTTTTTTTTTTTTTTCTGTGACATAAGCTGGGAATTCAACCCAAGACCTTCGGCGGCGTAACAGTGTCTTACAAAGGCTTTACTAACACAACCCCCACCCCTCCTTCTCCACAAATCAAGTTTCAAATGACACTTTTATTTTTCCTCAATTTTAATACTTTAACCTTAAAGATTATAATGGTTGCAGAGTTTCCAATGCTAGCTAGGTTTCCAATCTTGGGCTTTTTAAATTAATGCTTTCCCTTATTTTAACAAAACTTAAATTTAAAGCAAAAATAATTTAGGTATATATATTTTGAATTATGGTTTCTATCGCCTTAAAACTCTTTAAGTTCTAACACCCTACGCTGTCTGAGTCTTTTATGTCCCAGCATTTACCTACACCTATAAACAATGTCTCGCATTGTCATCTTGTCAAAGTAAAAGCATATTTAATTTGTCGTAAACATACTGCGTCATTCTGACAGAAAATATATAAAATATCTTCCTTCGAGAAGAACAAAAAAAAAAACAACAAAAAAATAACAAGAACTAACTCTCATACAAAAATAATGGTGGATTTCAATAGATTTTAATCGGCTTCCGGGCATATCAAGATGCTGTTGTATGTAAATGGTTCACCATTCCAAAATGGTTGTGATGATGGAAATTAAAATATACTATGTATATTTTTCAATAGGAATAGGAAATTCTTATGCTATTTCAGCTGCAGGACATTTTATTTCTCTTCTTTTTTTTATTTATTTTAAATATTCGCCTGGGTAACGTGCTCAACACCCAAATGATGGTGTCCTTTCGTTCACTTCTAATCTTCAAACCGGTTAGGTACGGTTACCTCCTATATATTCATCTTATAGAAGAAATGGTAAAGGAATAATTTTAAATAAGATTGTCATGTCTAGAAAATGTTTCAATTTCTTAACATTGGGGCTCTAAAATGGCCTTAATTCTTGGAAACAACTTGTAAAAGCAACCAACACACCCTTATAAATATATAGACGATTTATCTTGTGAGAATGATATTCTTTTGCAAGGGCTAGAGGGTTTTTTGGAAGAGCCTAAACGACAATTTGTAGTAAATAAAAAAAAAAAAGAAAAGAAAAACCAAAGTAAAGCCTAATGAGCACTTAAACAATCCTTTTTGCCAAAAGGTTGATGATGAAGATATTTACAGGATTTTTATTTTTCTACGACACTTTGTCACGTACACAGTTGGTTCTACCATATATGTATGTAAGGTGGATGTTGCTTATTATTTTGGTGGGATGTTTCTGTGTTGCATATTGCATCATGTCAAGATTTCTTGAGTTAAAGCTTAAGTGAAAAATGTGAAAGGAAAAATAAAGAAGTATGTAAGTAGGTGCTTTGCTGAAGTATTGCGGTCAATTAAATTGAAATAACATTCCCATTAAAAATAAATGCCTACAATTTTTTGATTTTTTTTTAAGAGATTTTTAAAATTAAAAAAAAAAAAATAATAAAAAGTTATTAAGTCAGGAGTGTGGTAAAAAACAAATTGAATTTTATAAAAAAAATTAAATTTGCTGCGATTTTCTGCTCAGACTTTTAAGAAATAAAAAAATTTACAAGTCGTTTTTGAATAAATTTGGCTGCTTTGTCATTTTTTTTTTTTCAGCCTATAAATTTTAATTGCATAAATCTTTATCTGGTTTTACATCACAGAACGCGGCGAGTTCGAACTGTCAACCAAATTTCAACCCAAACTCAAACCGACCTTTCAATTTATTTTAAGCTACGATTTACTTTAATTTCAAAACGAAGCAAAAAACATTCGAAATCGCGGAGAAATTGTCTTGAAAAGGGTGAAACGTCAAAATTTCTTGCCTCTACGATTGAAATCAATAATTGCTTTTCATATTCTGCCGAGCAATATTGTCATTGCCAAAGCGTCTCTATTGGCAATATTCAAGGCTATATGGCAATGAGTCAAGCAATTTATTTCCTCAAATATTGTCAATTTAGCGGCTGGATAAAAATCGCAGTCGTCTAAAAGCAGCCTTGGTTTAGTCTACCGCCGGCATAGATGTTTGCACATTTTAAGACGTTTTTGGCTAAATTTTGCCGTTTTGTCAGAGAGAACTTTTGAAAAAAAATTAAATTTGCAGCAATGTTTTATGATTAAATTTCTGAAACAAAATTTTTATTTAAAAATCGTTTTTTAATTCAAACTTTGGCGTTTCTGCCTAGAAATTTGAATTTTATAAAAAATTTAAATTTTCAGCTAATTTTTTGTGAACAAATTTCTGAAATTAATTTTTTTTTAAATGGTTTTGAATTCATTTTTCCGTTCGTTGACTTTTCAGGATTGCCTAGAAATTTTAATTTAATAATTTTTTTTGTGAAGACATTTCTGAAATTACAATTTTTTAAAAGTCGTTTTTAAGTTAATTTTGCCGTTTTGCGGTTTTTCAAGAGAGTGTTTAAAATTTGAATTTTATAAAAAAAAAATAAATTTGCGGCAATTTTTTGCGAAGACTTTTCTAAAAGAATAACATTTTTAAAAATCGTTTTTGAATAAAATTTTGCAGCTTTTATGTTTTGTCGAAAGATTGTCCAAAAATTTTAATTTCATAAATTTTTTTTAATTTAGAGAGATTTTTTGTGAAGACATTTCTTAAAAATAAAAACTTTTCCAAAAGTCGTTTATGGCAAATTTTTGCCGAATTTTCGTTTTCTCAGGAGAATGCCTATTCAAATTTGAGTTTTACAATTTTTTTTTAAGTTTGCATAGATTTTATGTGAAAACATTTGTAAAATTAAAAGTGTTCCTAAGGCGTTCTTGACTAAATTTTGTCGCTGGGACTTTATCTTTTTTTTCGTAGCCACTTTCCAGCTTCGTTGCTTTGCCGCTGTGTTCTTTTGCCAATTCGTTGCTTTGTCGCTATGTCACTTTGTAGCTTTGAAGCCTTGTCACTTTGAAAGCTGGAAAAGAACAAGCTAGACAATTAAGGTCTTGTTTGGAAACTAAATCAATTCAATAATTAAAATTTTTTGAATAAAGTTTTCTGTGAGTTTTTAGGCGGAACCAGTGCTTCGTTTTGATGCGAAACAGCATACCATGGAAAAGGATGGAGACAGTACTGCGCCCTCGAATACAAAACCATTTTGAATATCACTTTAAGATTTTAGATTTCTAAGGTATTGTTGCAGAGCATTTGATCTTCTTTTTCTCTCTCTTTTGGAACTCAAAATAAGGTGTTAAAGCTTTAAGTATTATACAACTAATTTGATGTACCTAATACACGAATGATAAATGGCACTTATTTTTTTTGTGCTTTAAGGTTCAGTTTTGAAGGTGAAATATTATACTAGTGACGGCAATGGACCAAAAACCATTTTGAATCAATAATTCAGTAAGTCCAATTATTAAATAGTGCTACACAAATATTTTTTTAAAACAATTATAACAGATTATCGCTATTTAAAGTACGTGTGCATAAATGAGCTTAAAAAAAATATCTGCTAGCCCTAAACATGCCAATAGGGGGGGGGGGGGGGGGGGGTCTTAAACCTCCGAGGCCACAAAAAATTTACCTTTATAGACACAAAACTTTTATAATTTGACATTTCTGTATAAGTCACTTTCATCCACATAAATGCTAAGTCATTGGGGAACTAAAACTTGTAATTACCTATTAATATCTGTTATTCTTAACCAAAAATCTCTTTAAGGCTTGACTTATAGCTCACCTTAAACCAACCTATCAGGATTTAATGCAAAATCAAGCACAATCTAATTGCACCCCCATATACTTATAAATACATACATCGACATCATCAGGAGGGTCGTTTCCCAAAAGCAATTTATCAAGGACAATTCATTAACAATTCACGCACTTTGTACATTTCTCAAAATTGAATGCCAACTGTACCCTCCCCCCCCCCCCATCCAACATCATCCAGAGCACAATATTAACCAGCAGCATTATAATCGTCTCTTTGCCGCAAATATATGGTAATCGTATAAACCTTCTTAAAATCCCATTCCACAAAATTCTAAATGTATTAATTTATGTAGGTATATACGAAGTTATAGGTAACTATAGCAAAACTATACCCAAATTGCCCTCGAAACAAATATTGTGCAACGTTTGCATGATGATGATGTCCTTTGCAGACCAATTTGAACAATAAGAGTGAACATGGAAAAGTCTCCATATTCCTGATGATATATTTGTCCCACTGCAACTGCACTGCATGTAGGTATATTCAAGACTTATATAGAAACCACTTTATATACGAAAACCGAACCAATAAACTGTAAAATAATTCTTCACAAAAATGCCAGAACGTAATTAAATTATGAAAGGGACACATAAGACATAATAAGTCATAAATCAAATCGCATTCCCCGAGGGTCATTTGACATAAGGCATGTTTCAAATTGCAACACAAGTTCCCCTTTCTATACACAACAACTCTCATGATGTTCGAAAGAGTGACCTGAGAGGGGGAGGGAGAGGGGGAGGGAGAGGGAGAGGGAGGGATGGGACGAGAGCAGGCAAAAGCCAAAACACCAAGCTTGTATGTGCGCCACACGACGACGACGAAAACGACAACGACAATAACTACGACTACGACGACGCCAGCCGGCCGTCGCTGTCGCCGTCGTCGTCGTCGTTAAAGGGAAACATGTGCGCCAGTTCGAGTTGTTGTCCCATAAACACTTTCCAAAGTTTTATGGTCAGGACATTGGAGAACTCCTGCTACTTTTGCCTCCTTTAAACATGAAAACGGGAGATCCCCAAAATTTAGATATGGGGTTCTGGCTTCTATATTGAACCATTGGCCATAAGTGTTTGGTTTGCATGTTATAGAAGCATGCAGCATCATCAACCCCAACATCAGTGCTGTTGTGAGTCATGCTCTCTGCAGCTCGAAACAATTTGGCCAGAACAATATTTCAGATGATGGGGTCCGTTTCGGAACGGACCAACTTGGCCCAGGCCAGGCCATCAGTGACTGGCAGACATGTCTATGCCAGTTCCAATGTAATTAACAACACATCCTGTCTGTGAAATTGTAACTGTAATTAAAATATGAGATTCATCACACTCCATATGCAAAACAGAAAGGACTGGGATGTCCTTGCATATAGATAGATTAAGAATGAGCCCGGATGCATTTGTTTCTAATTTTTCAAACGACTTTTTCGCTCATCTGTAACAACAACAACAAATGCAATGTACCAGTCGAGTACATACCTAATATCCTTGAAAAATCTAGGTGACCTCTTTTAACCAGTAATCCATTTGGGGGCTCGTGCCGGATCCCGCCCTCATCAAGCGGCGGCAGCAGCAGCGTTTGATGATGGTGGTGATCCCTTGTTGAACCTTTTCTATTCAATTTCAATGAAGCACATAAGATGAAGCAGCACAGGGCCACCTCTATATAGCCGAGTGCGAGTTCTCGTACCACAAGGAAAACAAAATTACTACGTTAAAGGCAATCAGTACGGCTGCTTTATTATCCTTTGTGTTGGCTTAAATTGAAAATTAATATTTAATTCGTGAGCGAGATAGAGATCGTGTTTGTTTTTACTGTTTTCTTGTTGTTGTTGGTTGTATATTTTGTTCTTCTGTTTGATGGTGTGTCCTTCGAATCAAGGCTATGTTCGTTGCTTTCAAAAGAGTCTTAAGATACAACGTGCGTGATGCAATGGTATAAGAATTCTTTTATATTTAAAAAAAAAAAAAAAATCTTTAATCTCAGGAAGTACTTATGTGTGTAGAGCTACTATTTTTTTTTTAACTGTCAGTGAGTAGGTCTTAAGTAAACACCACTCACCACTTAAAAAAAGACGTTTGGTCTGAATGTCTATTTCAGTGTTTACCATTAGTGAATTTCAATCAAATGAAATATAAATAAATTTTAATTAACAAAAAAAAAATGCAAAACAAAATAAAAAAGTAAGTAGATATAGCAAGGTAATCAGAAACATAAGGAATTGCTGTACCCTTCCTACAATATGATTAATTGATGTTAAAAAATCAGTTGGGGGTAGTTTAACTTATATGTTACCGTGTAGGTAGGATATAGGTACTTTTATATGACGGAGGAAATATTTTAAAGCACAATTTTCTAAAAAAATATAATTTTGCATTTTTATGTCATGTTTTAATGAGAGCATGCTATTTTTGTGCATAACCAAAGTTTTAAATTAACATACAAACATATTTACACTCCACGTCACATGATAAGGAGTACATTCGAATTCTTATTGTAAAACAAACGACAAGGAGACAAGATACATGCAAAAGATATAACAGTTTTAGCAAAGTTGTTTATTATCTTCTCAAGATCATTTTAAAACTAAAAGCCATCTGCTAAATTGTAAATTGTAAATACGTAATAAAATGATACATTACAAAGGTTTTTTTACAGGTTTGCAAGATTTTTTGAAAACAATTTTTGAAATATACAAACTTTAAAATTTTTATTGACAAAGTTTTTGTTTTTCATTTAAAATATTATATTTTTTTTTTATTTTAAATTTAAACTCAATCAAAAAGCTCGTAGCGTATGCACATGATAACCCTATGTTAAAAGTGATCAAAATAATATATTCAATTTACAAAATGGGGTGGATATTCAAAATGAAGTTGTAACAGGAAGTCATAGAAATTTCCTCTGTTATAAAAAAATTAATCAATAAGAATAACTCAAGTACGAGTATGAACTGCACTTACTATTTATGTATAAGTTTTATAAATATATACAAATTTACTGAAAATAGTGAAAATAAATACGAAAAACTAGAAATTTACGAATCATTCTTGGGCGATATAGTCCAAAAACAATATAAGAATAATTTTAAAGGGTGTTTTTTAGAGGTATAGAACTTTGAAATGAAATAAAACAAAGATGATTGTTTTAAATTGACACGAAATTTACATTATTCGAAAGATAATCTTCTGACATTATAATTTAAATATTATAATTTAAATATGATATGACCGCCACGCATACTATAAATTTACACTTATTGTACATTTGAATGTGATACTTTGTATCCGCTCATGATATCAAAGCATGATTGTGGAAACAGCCATCGACATAATAAATGCTGACGTAGTGTCTGTTCCCACGAATGTTCATGTATCATGAGCGACATACAAAGTATCCATCAAATATTTTGAGATACAATAAATCAGTTGCAATAAACACTTGAACTCGAACTCTCTCTTTGTCTTTAAATAAACTCCCTATATTTCACGCCTGGCTCGGACGTAGTCTAATCTGGTCCAATTTTCGATTACTTTTTTCAACATTTGTGGCCGTATATCAGCAATAACGCGCCGAATGTGTTTTGGAAGCGTTGTTCAGGCGTCAGTCTATTCATGTTGAAATGCCAAACCAAACTAAAAATCAATCACTTGACAGCTGACAAAATGGCCGTCATGTCAGTTAAAATAGTGTTGCCAACTTAAAGTTCTAAACCTCTAAAAAAACACCCGTTATATTCCACTCAATTAAGCTTATAAAGTTATCAAGTTCTAAGTGAGCTGCAAAAATATTTTAAAAAAACGAGAAATTTATGTTTTTTACCAGAATTTGAAGCTTCCCCCAAACAAATTTATAGTACTAGTAACTAAGCATAGATAAAACTTGTGAGTAAGTAACGTAACGGAAAATATTTCAAAAATATTTTCAAACTTTTGTTTTACCTAAATGTTTGTATAGGATTTTAGATAATATGCTGCCTTTTAAAAAAGACATAATATTTAGCTTATCAATGAAAAAGTGATTTTCGAAATTTAAAAAAAAAATTAATTTTTCTGCTACAAATAATACAATTAGGTTCAACAAAAAATTATTTTTATATTTTCTTCTGTTTTTTTTTTCAGAATAAATATTTTAGCGAAATCTTTAATTATTACAGAAAAGGTATAAACATTTTTCGTTTGCGCAACAAATTATTATTTATTGGCTGCAAATTCAAATACCTATAAAAATTATTTTAGAACGAAAATAATTGAATGCTAAATTAAGGGACGTGTGAATGAATATTGAATTTTCAAAAAATAATTTTATTTTTAATCCGAAAAATATTTCTCTTTAGTTATTTTGATACCGTCGATTTAGGCATTTAGGCTCTTCATAGACACATATTTCGATTATTTGCAGCTTGTGTGCAAATTGTGTGTATAGCTCACGTGTGTTTCAATAGACAACTACACGAGCCGTACAGAATTGTCGTCAGGCGTACCGTTTTAAGTATTTACTTAACATTTTGTTGAAATGTCAATGTCAAATGTCAATAAATGCCAAAATTGTGTTATATTGCTTGAAAATGTGTAGTGATTTATCTATGACGTGAAGCTTCGTGTGCAGAAAGCTAGCAGCAGTGGAATCGTCACTGCAGGGCGAATCTTGTACGTTTCTTAGACTAGACAATTCGTGTGCAGAAGACCTTAGTGTGTGTGCGTGTTTGATGTGTTCTTTATTTGCTCTATAAATAAAATATTGGTTTCTTGTAAAAAAAAAATCAACTTTTAAATCAAAATTAACAGTAAGAAGATGGAAATGTCTAAAAAGGTGGGTTTTATCATATAATGCGTGCGTTTGGTCTGTACGTGTGTCTGCCCGTCTATTGTTACTTGCGCCAGAGCGTACAAATAATTGCCTAATTTTTCTTATTTTTTATAAGTCGGGTAGTTGCCATACAACATGATTCTTCAAATTTTCTCGAAAACGGCTATAGGGATTTTGATTAAATGTACTTAATGAAATAACTCATTGGTAAGAAAACTGCGTTTCAAATTTTTGGTAAACAAAAAAATTAAATAACTGAAATTGGGGTTTAATGGCTTTGCCAATTTTGTTAAAATTTTGCAATTTAGTGCTTCGAAATATTCCAAATAAAATTGTATTTAAGAACTTTGAAAATAATGTATTTTAATCAAAAAAATGAAACGAACAAATCGATTTTTTTAGTAGAAGATCACTCCATAGATTTTTCTAATAAAAGTTCAGTTTATTTTAATAGGTGAAGGGTTATCTTTTGGTGAAATAAAAAAAAATTTAAAAATTGTTATTAATTGCACCCCGGATAAAACCATTTTAACATTGAAAATGTTTATAGGGTTGTTTCGAAGAAAAGTACGGTGGTACCAAAATGAACAAAGGTAATGAATGAACTCTAGGAGAACGATTGAATTTTTGGTAGGTGTTACCAAAGAAATTACTAAAATGAATTAAATTAACAAAAGAATACAAGCGATAAATTTCAGCCAGACGGGGCGTTGATCATCGCCATTCGACGAGATTCAGTGGCGGATCGTTGAATTTGTATAAAATTCGAAAAACGCTCGATTTCAGCCCACTTAGAAGCCTATAACTTTGGTTTTAATTATTGGTTGTGCAATATTAAGGTTTAAGATTAAGATAAAACTCAAATGACAAGCTTCAAATCTGCATCAAAATTTTTGCAAAAGGTTGGATTTAGTTGGTTTTGTTTGGGTTATTACTTCTGTTTTAATATCGGACCTTTGAGTTTAAGGTCTTAAAATGAAGTTAAACTGTCGGGCTGGAAAAACTTTATTAACTTCTAAATCAATTTGATTGTTTAACCTATAATATACCTACTTGAAACTCTTATACAAATTATAACTTAAGTTCTAAGGACCAGATCATTAAGGTTAAGGTCTTGGTTAGCTTATAACTTCTATTCTTAAAATCGGATATTTGAGGTTATAATCTTAAAATTAATGTAAAATATGACAAAAGTTGACTTTCTTCTAAATTAATTCAATTGTTGAACTTAAGAATATGCATAGATATATACCGACTTGAACCTTTTTAATAAACTTATAATTTTAGTTCTAATGGTCAGATCTTTAAGGTTGAGGTCCTCAAATGCAAATAAAATGTTAGACTTCATCTTAAAGCAACCCATAAATGATTTAATGCGTTTGTCATCTAAATTGATGCTTAGTCACACACTTCAAAAACTCAGTTGAAAGAATACAGCTCCTAGTGTCAAAAACTATATTTTTATCTAAAGAAATTACACGACTCGAGTTTGTAAAATTGTTTTAAATATGAATTCAAAATATTTTAGAATAAAATATTATAGCATAAAAACAATTAGTCAAATCAGGTTTGTAGTGAGGTTGAACTCAACATCAAATTCTTTGTAAATTTGGTCTGGAATTAAAAACAGGTTTACTTTGGCAGTAAATCGAATGACTTGGATATATTTTTAGACCATTTCTTTTCGAAAATCTCATTATCCGTTTAAAAGATCTAATTTTTTTATATATGTAAGTTAGTTAAGTTTTAAAAATTTTTTTGGAAAAGTTTATATTTTAAAAATGGGTGGTGATTTGAAAAATGATAAAAAATGGCGTACCAGTTTATTTTATTAAAACAAATTATTCAATTTTATACTTAAAGTAATCAAACGCAACAAAAACTAAATATTTCACTGTTTAACAGCTTCAGATTGTCAATTAAATTTAAACAAATTGAATAAGTTATTTCGTTTTTTTTTTTTTTTTTTTTTATTTACTAAATATAACAACGAGTTTATAGGTAAACGGTAGAAATACAGACCTACTTATGTTGCTACCATAAAAAATTTTAATTATAATCGTTAAGACCTAACAGATTTTTGGAAGAATTAGAAATGTCGCAAACGAAAGCACCCCATGTGGATACTTCAAATCGTATGCACGTGCAGCCACCAGATTTATAATTTTATACAAGTCGAGTAGGTATAATTCATCCGCGAAATAAGGACAGAGGCCTACAGGAAATTTCTTTTATAATGCTCCCTGTAAGGATAAAATAATAATTTTTTGTTAGTTATCTTGGTCACCCGCTGAGTGAATTTATAACGACGGCTTACAATAATTATTATTATTCATCTTTCGCAAATGAAAATCTTTTATCGAAAGGAATGAAAAAAAAAAATAATCGATAACTGTGTCAAAATAATTTGTATATCACCTCTAAATGCCAAATTATAAATTAAAATCATGCCTGTATCATTCAAATTTATATAAGGGTGTTTAGTACTATACCACTTACTCCTCCCCACCTCACCTAACCACCCTAACAACGCAATAAGTATATGCTGAAGGTATATGATATAATAATTCTAATGCATATTTAAGGACATTACAAACATCATTCTTTCTCTCTCTCTCTCTGTCATTGTAAGATGAACACCATAAAGCTTTCTTTATTATCATTACCTGGGTCATTTAAGTCCAATTCCTTATCACATAATGAGGCCAATAAAATGACCCGCAACAGGCAACAAGCTATAAGTTCCATAATAAGAGGTTCTTTTATGTCACCACTCACCAACTTCACACACCCCGCCCCCGCATACACACCCGATCATCACCGACCATTTCGTCGTCGTTGTCACACCGGAAATGAGGGCGACGACGACGATACCGACGATGAAGAGACATCTTTTGCTGATGGCTACAAACATACGACAAAATACTGGTTTTATCTGTATTTTTAATGCTCTCTTTACACTTAAAAGGACGCTGACATCAGAACAAGGAGAGGAGAGGAGATGATAGGTCGAAGGTTTCATTTCATCGATGAGATGTTGGTCCCAAAGCAGCTATCATTTACTGCGATGGCGAACAAAAAATTAAAAAAAAAAAGGAAAATATTTTAAACCGAAATAACAGGGTTGTAATTTATACCACAACGCATCATAATTTAACGTGCGTCGCAAAGACAAGTTGGGTCGAAGTGAGGGCGGGTGGTTTTTGAATGTCCCTTGGAAAGCCATTATAATATAGGAGGAAGGATATATAATATTTCGATTGATGGTGTTGGGTGATAATTTGAAATTTAATATCAAAATTTATATAATAAAGACTTTTTCCATTCGAGTCGAGTAGGTCTATATGCATTATGGTTTTCAATAAGACTTTGAGTGCGAGATATGTATGTAATGTAGAAAGGTACCTCAAGTTGGGAGGATTTTCGAATTAAACCCAAAGGGGTCAATTAAAGAAGTTATATAATTTTATGTGTCTCCGACAGGGTTGTAACAAGACATTTTATAAAAGTTGTGGGTATTCTGGTAGCACCATCACAAAATATGAGCCTCACAGGAACCGTTGCAATTGTGATCGCTTTTTGAGTAGCTCACAACTCACAAGTTTGACATTTGACAATTACAAAAAAATATATTCAATGGGTCCGTTTGAACAAAAATTCAGAAATCAACAATTACATAATTGACTTTGGATTTAGCAATGAATAATAAATTTAAAAGATATCCCATTCCACCTCCTTGAATTTTTGGTTAATTCGCAGCTCTGCCCTTTCCTACCCGTTGGCCCCTCTCGTAAAACATCGAAAAACTATTTTTGTATTTGGAGACTAATAAAATCTATATTTCTTATGTCTAAAAGGCCGACGTCATATCAGAAAATGCTTAAGGCTATTTGAGGTGACCATCAAAATATATTGTATATACCAAAATTTTAGGTTCAGGTCAGTTTTTCACAGGCTATACAAAAAATCTTGAAGAGTTAAAATAAAAGCCACATTTTTTATTGCGAACTTATTCAGCCTGAATCGATTGGGTGTGGGAACAGAGTGTTATGATATTTTTTGTGCAACATTTTATAGGTAAGCTTAAAGTTCTGTGTTGATTGATTTTTCGTCCTAAAATTTATAAATTTTGAATTATGTAAAAAAAAAAAAACAGGGCAAACACACTTCTTTGCCCTTTAATCTCTCTCACAAATTAATTGATGTGTAAAATACAGAATAGTTTTGCGAACATATAATTCATGACGTCAAAACAAAAGTTTCTACAAAAATTCAGTATTTTAGGATTTTTTTCTAGTTTTAATGTGTAAATAATGGAAACAACCCGTTTTTCTGTATTCCAAAATTCTGTAAAAGAATTGAAAATTCTGCATGAACAAAATTCTGTTTTCCATTATTTTGTAAATCTATATTATTCTGTATTCCAAAATTTTGTAAATTCATAATTTTCTATTTTAAAATTCTGTAAATTTATAATTCTGTATTTTAAAATTCTGTAAATCCATAATTCTGCTTTTAACATAAAAAATTCTGTAAAGTTTTAAGCAAGTTATTTTATAAATACATATGTTAAATAATCGACACGCAATTTGTTTTCCTCTTTTGAATTTTAACAGTTTAATACTCACCATAATTGGTTTTCACTTCTTATCACGCTTAACTAGAACTATGTTATCAAGTTTTGTATTTTGGAATTACAGAATTTCGAAATACAGAATTTTGAAATACAGAATTTTGGAAACCAACCTAACTCGTAAATAATGAAATATAGGAAAATAGTGTACAGGCACCTTTAAAGTACAATTTGAACATGTTCCGCCACACTAATTCTAAGTAATTTTTGCCTGAATTACTCCTATGTATATCAAATATTTTCGAAAAATCTTAGTTAGAAAATTTCATCTCACATGTTCGTTAGCATTAACGATAATTTTTTTTCTTTCACGACAAATTCACGACAGTTAATCTAATTATTAGAATCTTAAAATTTTGAAGTGTTAATGCTAACTTGACGGACATTCATCGCAGTTACCAGTTATAGGTTTAAAAAATGACGGCGAGTTGCAGGCCTATAGTTTCAAATGTCAAATGATGTGTCAATTTGAAGTATGAATTTTGATTTGAAATTTTAAAAATGTTTTTATTTAAATTATTTTATATTTATGTGTATAATATAATAACTATGAATGGTTAAGCAGCCGTAACTATTTCTAGTAAATAAGGTGAGTAGTACTTTGTACAAAATTACTGCATGCGTACATATGTACATACATATCTACATATTACACAACTTGATATTACCATGATGTCTATTCTATTTGTCTCTTTGGCTACAGCCTATATACGTATACGTCAATTTTGCTTAAACTTGTTGTTTTTTTTTATTAATTTTTAATTTAAATTAAACTAAAAGCTAGACAAACATCCATAAAACTTAGGGCGCCCGCATGGAGCCAGTAAGTTATTACTAAGTATAACTTGAAACTAAATTACTAGCTCCATGCGGGCGCCCTAAGTTAAACTATGATATCCTTATAGTAATGCCTTTCGGCCTTAAAACTATATTATACTAAAATTCTTTTTTACTATTCGCGGTTTAATTGTTTACCAAAAAAAAAAAACTTGGTTTCTAAGCTTAAAGCTTATACTTGGTACTTAGTGTTACAGTGAAATATTTTCTTTTTTTTAATTTTGTTTAGGACCAAAAATAACAGTACCAATATTTTATTTTTGTCTCATTTTTCTTAAAAATTGTATAAGCTACCTTTTAGTTAAAAAAAAAAAAAAAAAACTTCCAAAAAATGGTGATTAATAAAACATTATTAATATTGCAAATTTTTTTTGAAAATTTGATAAATTTTAAAAATGTCTGTTTTTATTTTGAAAAAAAACTATCTATTTTTTTTTTCTAAAAACAATAGAATTTTTTTAAATATCATTTTTTTTTAAAATAGGTAGGTACTCGTATGTACCTACCTACCAATTTTTTTTAATGCAATAATATTTTTTTTTTTGAAAAAAATATCTATTTAAATTTAAACTTTCTGCATCATTTTTATAAGTTTCCCAGTCAGAAACACTTTCCCAAAATGAGTTTGAAAATTTTCACTTTTGTACTTTTTCACTTTTGTACTTTTTCACTTTTTTGGCCAATGTATAGTTAAAGCTTAAAAATTCGATATTTTAAAAATGGATGGATGATTTTTTTTTGTTATTAATTTTTTTTTAATTTCATATAATTAAGATTTAATAAAATGGGGTACGTAGGGTTGTTGGTGTCAAAATAATTTCAACATTTGTTTAACTAATTTATTTTTATTTATCTGATTTTATTTAATTAATTATATTAATTTTAATTAATATGAGCAATAAGAGCATTGAAAATTAAAAAAAAAATATAACTTAATTACGTAAAATTTTGAACAAAACTAGTTTCAACATTTTTTTTTTCATTTTTGTTTTCATCAAAATTTTGAATTTTTCCAAAACGGTTCAGTTAAAAAAATTTTATTTAACAACAGAATTAAAAAATGTCTAGCTTTTAAAAAGGTATCACATGACATTATATGGTGTTGATTTTTAATGATTTTTGTTTTCTCTTTGAAGTCGATTTTTTAGAAAATTTTCCATCTCACCTTAAAAGGGGGAAAAAGTCGCCCCTCTGATTCGATTTTTTTTCTGTCCTGACCTTATCCTTTACCCTTTTTTCGCATCTTATACAAAACACACCTTGTATATTAACTGGTTAAATATGCCATTTCCATTAGAAAGCACCTTTAAAACTTGTTATCATTAAATAAAATAATTTATTCTAATGGGGCATTCCCTGCATAAGTTTTTGTAACTAAATCTATTCATTTTTAACGTTGTATAATTACATATACACAAGTAAGTATCTACTGAATAACTCATTCTCATTTTATCCAAAATTTTAAATCCCCCAAGAACTAAAATAATGAGACCAAAGTGTAAGTACTCCCATTTGTATTTACTAAATCATGGAACTTTCCACTTCTGAAATAAAGTAACAAATTACCTACTCGTAGTCCTTTTCCTTCGAAGTCATTTTATCCAATACAAAAAAAAAAAGAAGTTTCCTCAAATTTCTACAATTCCATTTATAACTATTATCTTGCATCCTGTGAAACCTAGCAAAAGTACAAAATTGTTAACAACTAACAGCCTCAGGATATTCTCAAACATTTAAACAAAAAAATGCTAAAAAAAAATGCAACAAAAGATTAAGCACCAAAAAATTAAACATTTTATTGCGCCAGTACCTACAAAAAGTCCGCAGGCTAGGTAGAGTTGAAAGTTTCTCTGTTTCGAATTCGGGCATAGTTCAAAAAGTGCTTGTAAAATTTATTGTAAACCTATCCTTCTATCTGACCGAACAACCTCGCTCCAACCCTTTTGTGTCAATTTTCAGAATTCGTAGTTAAATTAAGTGAAAGTGTTAGGGCTCTTTTGCCAAACCCATTCCTAGAAAATGAAAAAAAAAATATATCCTTTCGTAATGAGATTCGTTTGTAGAAGTAATATAGTAACGTGCCGTGTCCTTTCTCTTGCGATGTTGAAATTGTACTAAAATTTATTCGCTTCTACAAAATTATCCTTAAACACAAATCAGCTCCACATTCTCAGTTTAGTCTCCACAGTTAGTACAACAGAAAGCACACAATACGATACTCCCTGTGTTAACTGTTTGTGCCTTACCTTCATGCTCCACCATCCACTCTTGACAGCAAGGACGATGGGTATGGGGATGAGGATGAAGACGAACTACGACGTTTTTAAGGAGCATGTGCACCAAAATCAGTTAGAGAAACCATTTGGCGTGTACTAACTATATCTAGATATATCCTTTAAGGAACATGATTTTATCAACCCCTCCTGGTATGTGTGTGTATGTGTGTACGTTTGTATGTGTATAGAAAATCTTCATCTTGGCCAATCATAATTGTTTGATAAGGATTCGCGATTTCAACAAATATCCTCTTATAGGAGGCTATCGATGAAAATCCTTGTTTACATTCGGGATTTTTTTTTTTTTTTTTTTGATTTTGTTTTTCTATTTTATTATTTTGGTTGAAAAGTGCGTAGGAAGTTTTAGATGTATGTATTTCGATAAAAATCTTGGATACACCCAGATTTGTATTGTTGTTGTAACCACGTAGCACGTATTTTTGTATTGTGGTAGGATGAGAAATTTTGATAGGAATGATTCGCAGATTTTTCACCATTAAAATTTTTTGGGTTATCCTGATTTTCTTTTGTTAAACAAGGAATGTAGCAATTTAATTAAATAGCTACATGTTCCCACAGCAATAAGTCTAAATAAAATATTATGTAATAATAAAGTTGAAAAAAAAATTATCAGGTTGTGGGCGTGTGTGGGTGGACTGGGCAGTTAAGAAAGGACAATGAAGCAAATTACTCAAACCATTTCTTTTAGGAAAATTGCTGCAATTCGGATTAGAACAGACATTTCAAAAGGTGTCAGTTATTGTTAATTTTAATATTTTGTAAATAAATATGCAGAAAGTTTTTTGAACTGGAAAAATGACATTTAGGTGGAGTTTTCTTTGTATTGAATAGAAGTTCAACTTTCGTGGAAATGAAGGAATTTGGATAACATTGAAAACAGAAAAAACTCTTCACTTAAAGTTGTTAGTTTTTGGTATTTAAATAAAATTTTGGAACAAATTCTTGTTTCAACAGAAATTGTTCAAAGTTACAAATCATTAAGTGATGTCGAAGAAGGTCGAAGCCCAATCCAAAATTCCATTATTTTTTGTTTTATTATTTCAGTTTTTTTTTTAATTAATTTTTTGTCGCTTTGCCATACATATAAAACGCACCACTGTGCGCAGAAAAAACCTCAAAAACGAAAGTGTTGCAATTTAAAGTTTGCTTTAATTTTGAAAGTAATCGCTCTATTTTTACCAGAATTTCGGGAAGGGAGCGTGTCGAAATTCTGGTTTTAAAATTCTGCTTTACAAAATTCTGCCTACCTTTACAAAAAATCTGCTTTTCAAAATACTGAAAAGAAATATTTAGAAAAATAAAATTCTGCTAATTCTGATTTTTTTCAAGAAAGATTTTACTAATGATTTTTAACAAAAAATATAACAACAAATTATAATATAAAAAAATGTTTATTGCAATTAAAATAAGAATAAGAAAGTTTTATTTTTTTCAAATTTTTTCAAAATTCAAATTTCGAAACATTGTTTTACAAAATTCTGCGAATAATAAAAAAATCAAAAATTTAAAAAATGCGCGCGCTTGTTACATTTTTTAATTTTTTTTTATTATTCGCAGAATTTTGTACAGAACAGAATTTTGTAAAGCAGAATTTCGAAAAACAGAATTTTGTAAAGCAGAATTTCGAAAAACAGAATTTTAAACGCAGAATTTTGAGACAAGAATTTTAACCTTAGCAGAATTTCGACCCAAACCTTTCGGAAAATGTATATCTTTCGGATATACCTTAAGTTACCCTTTTTCAATTTTTTTGTAATTTTTTTAAGTTTGGCATAAAAAGACAAGAACAAATATTATAAATACTTTTAAACTGCATCATAACTTAGTGTACTTAAATTAATATTTTAATGGTTGTTTTTTTTGTTTGTATAAGTGCATATCTAGGCCGAAAATCATCTGATTTGAAATTTTTTAAATTTGCAATTTTTACCTGCATCCAGTTTTTTCTTATTATCTACATATACCCCGTCCCTTTGAAGCACTTTCTTTCTACTCCTATTCAATAATAAGCCTACAAATTTTATCAAATCAATAAAATGATTCATGAAATTTTTTATGAAATTTTTCTTCGCCCTCCCATACTAAAAGCACCACTGTGTGCCGTGTGTCCCGTACTGTGGTCCGAAATTTCACAAATCGAGGCGAAAATCGAAAATCTGATATTCTACTTGATTATTTTTTTTAATGCCTTAAAGATCATAATCTATAAATAGATCTTAAAAAGCTTCTAAATATTTCATAATTATTTTTAACGCATTGCTCATTAAAAAAAATCATCTTTTTAGTAAATTAAATAAAAAAGGAAAACCTTTTAGAGGTTTATCTGAAGCTACAAGAAATGTCTTGTAATAATTTGAAGATAAGCCTTTATTTTTTTTAAATCATAATTACCTAAACAAAATTTAGCATGTTTCAGATACATATATTATATATAACAATTTATTTAAAAAAAATATTAGTTACTGCAGTACTCAAAACAGCAGGGAATTTAAATTTCCCACATTAATATAATTTTAAAAATCTGTCCAATTTTTCAATTTATTTCAATTTTATTTATTAAAATTAATCAATTAACAACTTGGAGACAAAACTTTCACAAAAAATTCACTATTTAGCTTGTTCGTTGAACCCTGAAGTCAGTCTGTCGGAAAAATTCTGTGTTTTTTTTAGATCTTGAGTCGCCTTGAGTTGGCCCTAAATTAGACCTACTTAGTACTTGTTTTATTTTATGGTAATGTAATGACTAAATTGTTGATTTTTAAAATTTAATTAAAAATAAATAAACTTACATTTAACTTAATAATAATTATTATAGAAATATTTAGAAGATGAAAAGTTCTTGATATTCATTTTTAAATACAGGGTGGCACACGAATCGTACTACAAATACAAAACATACCTAATAACATTTTATCGGTGTGAGCAAACGGCTTATTTTTTTATTTTTTATTTTCTATTAAAATAGATAGCGCAGCGGTAGCATGGTTTGGAGTTTATATTTTGCTTGTTTATGTCTGATGAGGCAATGTATTGTTGTGTAGTTTCATCAAGTTGCATTGTGGGAGCATATTTCTTTAAAGATAACGGTGTAAAAGTCACTGGGGACCGTTATTTAAAAATGTTGAATGAATTTTTCAACCCAGAACTGTGCCGAAGACGTATCTCTTTCAACAGGATTTGGTTCCAGTAAGATGGAACAACTGCACATATAGCCAGACCGGTTATGGCGGAGCTGCAACGAAAATTCCCATACAAATTAATATCCAAAAACTTCACTTTCCTCTGGCCGTCAAGGTCACCTGACCTTAAACGCACCAATTTTATTTAAATAGGGTTATGTCAAGCAAGAGGTTTACAAAGTAAACCAAGGAATTTTACTGAATTGAAGTAGTCGATTAAAACGATAATTGAGGAGATCCCAACTTCAACCCTTCAGCGTAATGAATAATTTTCTGGTCACGTGTCGCATATGCGTAAGTATGCGGCGAGATCATTAACGGTTTATCGTCTTCAAAAACCAATAGATATATAAAATAAAATTTAAAAAAGAAAAATTAGAAAATCTCAACAGGACTCACTTGTAACAAAGGAGATAACCCATCATGTTTGGGGACAGTGCGTACATAAGTAATGGATGGTTTCTAAATAGAAAGGACACTGACACTGACCTCGATTTCCGTATCTGCCAAATATATCCAAAATTGGTGTCGGAGATTTCGAGTTTTTTGAGCTTGAAGTTGGCAATTAAAAGTTTAAGAAACCAGCTTGTTTTCCAAATAATAGCCCAAAGGTATTTTCCCAAGTATTGCAAGATCCCAATTGGCTCTAAGCACACAGTTTTCGTCGAATTGTTAGTCTCCATTCGGAAATGTTGCAGATAAAAATACTGAAGGATTTTCATCAGGTTTTGTGCAAATCAAAATGTTTCGTTTTTTTTTCATATAAAAACATGTATTTCCATATAGTTTTTGATAACATTCAACACCTCGCTATCAATTTTGACAAAATAATTTAAAGTTAAACCACCGAACGTTTACAAGGTCCCATAATAACAAACATTTTCAGTCATTCTCTTCAAAAATGATGAGTAAGTATATCTAGATACTTTATACATATGTATGTATATATGTACTGCGGTTGCTCCGTATTTTCGAAATTCATTCACAAAAATATAATAAAACCTAATCTCTCTCACCAACCATCAGCTGTTTATTTTTGCCAACAATATTTCGATAAAAAAAAACATGTAGACTTAAGTCGAGTTACAGAAATGAATCTGCAACATTGTGGAACGTATTCGATGTGACAATGTCGAACCAAGTGTGATAAAGAAATAAACAATTCAAATGCGCGGCGCATGTTTTTTTTTTTTGAAGAAAAGTTTGAGTGATGAAGAGAACATTTCAGCTGTTCAGTCAAAGTATTTAGACTCCCGCAGTCCCGCCCGCCTGTACCGCTCTACCAAAAATGCATTTTATTTTAAAGAATTTGTTTTATTATTTGTTTTAAAAAGTTTAAAACTGTGCGATAAAAATATCCACAAGGATACAATTTATTAAACCCTTTATTTGTATACTTCTTGCAACAGTTTTGATTGAGTTGTTATCAAACCAAGAGTAGATATTATAATAAGCTGATAAACTTTTGATTTATTCGGTCGCGTCTCGATGTAAAATTATTAATAGTTACGTATATTATTTGAAATAAACGTACAAACGTACTTTCAATGAAATAATAATATTTTTGTACATTTAAAAAAATAATAATAAGTGCATGACCAGGTCGCATGTACTTGCTCTTAGAACTACCACACTGTGTCTGAGTTTTAAACCTACTCATATCATTTTAAAAGAAATAAATTATTTTTGAAAGTCTATACCTTAGATACTTACATATTTAGGTATATTTAGTTTTAACTTTAAAATTGTTTAAAAAGCTACTTTTATGGTAAGGAATAATTTGGTTAAAATATTTCTGAAATTGTTTTAACACAAACGCAATCTTGATTTTTTTTTTGTTATTTATTTTTGTACATAAAACTTCGTCATGGGGATTTTGTAGTTTTTATGTATTTTTTTATTTTTTTTCGTCATTTGCTTAGTAATGCAATATCTTATAATCCAGTCAGACATAAGTTAATTTTAACAGAAGAGCCAAAATAAATTAAGAAAATAATACTAATGTCAGTTCGAATAAAAAATAAAATGCACGACTGTGTCGTAAGAACTTGCTGTTATGTGCGATCACACTGTGGTTTTAAAGTCTTAATAATTTTAAAAACTTTTCATCTGATAAAAGAAATTTATTAGTTATTGGAGCCTATATTTTTGCCACCTTCCAAAAATATAGCCAAGTTTAAGGAAGTATTATGTGAGTAGGTACATAAATATGTATGAACAATATAGCACCGTGCTGTCTTCCACTTCGCACATATGCATGGAATTTACAATTTAGACTGAAAAATGTTAAAAATTCAATAAAATTAAAAACAAATTGATTTAAAAAAATATTTAAAATTGATTTGATACCAACGCAATGTACACCAAGTGATTTTGTACACAAATCTCAATTTATGAGGAAAACATTTTAAAAAATCATTGGAGAGGTTTTTTAAAAAAATAATTTTTTATATAATTTTGAATATATTTTTAAGAAAAAAAAATTGGTACGCCAATTTTTAGTACCTACTTATTTATGTGGAGTTTAAAAATTAATTTTGAAAAAAAATCATCCGCCCATTTTCGAAATATCGAATTTTCAAAAATAATTAAAAAATTTTTTTTTTACATCAAAAATTTGATTTTTTGAAAAATTTGATATGCAATATTATTCAAACTTATTAGTAGCTTTTATGTAAAAAATGTCATTAAAATTGGTTTAACATGACTGTCAAAAACCTTTGAGAAGTCAAGTAACATTAAAAAAAAGTAACCTCATCCAATGATTGACGTATGTATGTATATCTTCGGTAACGCTTAGTAGTGCCGTGATACAACTATGCTTTTCCAGAAAGCCAGATTGTGTAGGAGTGAGTGACAAGTTCGCCGTAAGATAAACGCTGATTTGTTTTTGTAGAATTCTATCGAAGACTTAAGACAAAAAGGATAAGACTGAGACAAGCCTAAACTCATAACCTTTTGGATTTTTTGGAAAGGTTCTGATTTTAACCAATTTCCACATATGCGGGTACACACATGACATCAGAATCGAATTGAACAGAAAAGTAAGATGAGGCAGGATTATCGGAAGAATCTTTTTAACAAAAATGTGGGGTGAATTTCTTCGAGCCCAACAGCATTTGACTTTATAGAAAGGACACTTTTGACAACGTCGGTATTATCTACTGAACAAAAAACCTGACTCGGGCTGATCCGTGAACAAAAAAGAAGTATGTATCTATGTTCAATGGTGGCATTTGCTGTGATGATAAGGAAGTAAAAAAGTCTTATTAAGAGCATTTCTATCAACTTCTTCAGTTGTCTTTTAAGGTAGGTACGTTCGTATCAAAAAAAAAAAAATTTAATATTGTCGGTTAAAAGCCATGCAACTGCAAATTTTAGGACGGCATATAAAAATTACTATTCTAATCTGAAGCTCTAGTATCCTCTTCTAAATTCTGAACATCAATATTATGAAAATCTCGATAAGTGATTTTCTTTTAAAAGAAATTAAAATTTAACTTTAAAGTTAAAAAGATTAAGTCATGCTTAAAAGTATTGAATATAAAATACAAATTTTCCGCACTAACACTTGGGTTTTTTTTAATGAATTTAGATATTTAGATTTGTTGCTGATTGAGGTGTATTTGACCAAAAATTAGGATTTTAATGTATCTACTGATAGCTCAGGAGAATTGGACGTTAAAATTTGACGATACATCCCATAGTTTTCTGTTTATATTTGATTTTTATATCATATTATACAAAATGCAAAGTGAAAGTAGTTGTACCTATTCCTGGATCTTCAAATGATAAAAATCTTCTAAATGGAGATAATAGAGTAAAGCGAAGGCTTTATTCTGAGGATGTAGAAAAGCAGTGATAAATTTTAATAAAAATATACATATTTAAATATTGCAATTACTAAAAAATGGAATTTAATAAAACATTATCAGCGTATCAGCAATGAACCGATTGCGTTAAAGTTCGCTGAGGAGTTTCAGTCTTAATGGTTTTCTATTTGATGTAGATTTTCGGAAGAAAATTTTCCTATGAGACTGTCCAAATTGAAGACTTTACGTCAAGTGCATCGTGTATTTTCACGCGAACAATTTCGGACTGGTATAGTTATTGCCGGGAGGTAATTGTTGATTATTATTTAGAAAAAATAGATGAAGTTGGCAAAATTGGAGGCCCTGGAAAAGTCGTCCAAATCGACGGAAGCAAGTTTGGCCGAAGAAAATTTAATAAAGGGGGACGAATTGATGATCACGGGGTCCTTGGGATGATATAGGAGGGATCTGAGGTTTATGAAAATTGACAGTATATATTTTAAAAGGTACTTATACCATTAATAAAAAACAACATGTTCATCCTGTTACTATAATCCATAATGATTATTGGAGGGCCTATGATTGCTTGACTGAGCATGGGTTCGTGCAAAAGAAAGTAAATCATAGTGACCCAGATAATGCAATTGTAGCAGAGGATAGAACGCATATACTCAGCGGATAGAATCTCAGTTGAGGGTTGTTGGAGTTAAAATAAGCTACTAAAATCGCAATTTTAGTGAATTTTAAACAAAAATCACAATTTGTATACCAAAAGAAAAAAAAATATCAAGAAAAGTGAAAACGAAACGAAAACTTCAAACATTTTTAGTTCAATTTTTCGGGGTGTCCTCACTTTAATATTTGAATTTTTTTCTATTGGGATCACCCCCAACCTGTTAAAAAAAATGAAGTTTCAACGTGGGTTACCGTTTTAGAATGTTGCGAGCCATTAAACATTTTCTCGAAAATCAACAAAACTCAAGGTAGGTATTTCCGCTATGTGAATTTTCCCCAAACCACTAAAATACAGTTTTATTTAAAAAATCACTTTTGATATTTACATATCATTGAAATCGAAACTATTTTGGATTTCTCTATCACTGCTTAGTTTGACTAAAGCCTCAAAAACTTTTTTTATCTACACAAAACCAATATGTGGGATCCTTTACTTTAAAACTTTGTGATTTTCTGTGCAAAACAACCTACCCATTTTAATTATTTTTACATGACAGACTTTTGTGTAGTTTTGGGCAGAAAATCTTAGAGTTAAATCACCTAATACATAAATTTTACCTAAAATCGTGCTTCTAACCAAGTGAATCACACTGAATGTACATATTATAAACCTATGTACTTGTGTAAAATCTTAACATTTTAAATAATAGTGGAAAAATAACTTACCCAGTTTAACAAATTTGTTTGTGCTCCTTTTATTTTCACGCAAATAAGATATACATACATATGTAGGTATTAATGACAAATATTGGAACTCTTCACAACAAAAGATTTTATAGTTTTTATAACAAAGTTGAAAAGGGAACATTTAACACTTTCACAATGTGTAACAATAAAACACAATTAAATGGATCAAGAATTAATTTTTAAACTTAATTTCGATTTTTAATTCAACATTTTTCAGACGAACAAAAAATTACCAAACATCTGCACCTTTACTGACGACGAAACGGGACACACGACGATGACGCGACAACACACGGTACGAACTACGACATAATTATTGAAAATGAAAAGAAAATTAAATTCAATTATATTTTGTTAAAAAAATGGACTTCAATAACGAAAACCGAAAATTATTTATAGGAAAAGTGATCTTCACGAATTAAAAAAAAAATTCTTTCACAATTTCACGCCCGAATATTAAAAATTAATATTGAAAATAAATAGTTTTTATTAAAACGATCGTGGAGGAAATCACCCGAGAAAGTAACTTTACACAAACTGACTGAATACTGAGCATGATTGAACGTGAAAAATAAAACATTGATGTTACATAAATAAGAGATGTGTTGATGTCACTCACTCCAATAACACTTCTATGAACAATATGAATGCCATGGCGAATTCGAGAATCGGGACATGGATTGGAGAAATGTGTGTGCATATTCTTTTGTTGGGTATTTGTTTGTGGTTATTTAGTTGGTTTGCAAATTGCCATTTTTGGAAAAAAAATAATGTGCTAAAAATATGATTAATTTGTTGTATGTACAAGATTAGATGTGGCAATGGCAAGAATTAGATGACAGGTTGGCTTTGGGTTTTTAATTAGTTTTCGTTGCAAAAGCCTCATATTAATTTGTATGGCCCCTACGGGCACGGGTTAATGAACAACAATGGACAAATTTATTTTAGAGCATAGCTACATACACTCTAAACTTAGGGGGTGTCTGAATTAAAATAAATAAATAAATAAACAAGGTAACGCGACAGCTTGTGCCAAGGGTTATAGTGACAATATTACAACTCTCAAACATTTCTGTGTGCTTGTTATTGGCAGGAATGGATTTAAAAAAGTTTAGGAAATACCTATCGGACATCCTACCAAATTACATATATTTAGGTAGGTAGGTAGGTTAGGTGAACAACTGAAAAATTGAATTGAAAAGAATTTTAAGGATTAAAATGTGTAGGGAAACATTTGTCGTAAGTCCATTAAAAAAAGACGGATCCATTTATGTGTTTTTATCATATAGAGACGTAAAGATTTCTACACGTATAATAATAATAATGGAAAAATAACTTACCCAGTTTTAAAAAAGCTGATAACAAATTATTTTCTGCTACTTTTATTTATTTTCACGTAAATCAGATATAGGTACAAATAAAGGAACCTATGCATTTTAACACAATAAAAAATATTGGAATCCTTCACAACAAAAGATTTTATAACAAAGTTGAACACTGAAAAAGGAATATTTAACACTTTCACAATTGAACAAATTAATCACATTTAATTGGATCAAGAATTAATTTTAAAACTTAATTTCGATTTTTAATTTAACATTTTTCGGACGAACAAAAAATTACTAAACATCTGCACCTTTACTGACGACGAAACGGGACACACGACGACGATGCGACGCGACGACACACGGCACAAACTACGACACAATTATTGAAAATGAAAAGAAAATCAAATTCAATTACATATATTTTTTTACAAAAAAATGGACTACAACAACGAAAATCGAAATTTATTTTTTTGGAAAAGTTATCTTCACGAACTAAAAAACAATTCTTTCGCAATTTTACGCTCGAATATTAGAAATTCATGTTAAAAATAAATAGTTTTTATTAAAACGATCGTGGAGCAAACCACCCGAGAAAGTAACTTTAAACAAACTTAGCATGATTGAACGTGAAAAATAAAATAGTGATGTTGAATAAGAGATATGTGTTGATGTCAACCACTCCAATAACACTTCTATGAACTACATATGTATATGAATGACATGGAGAATTCGAGAATCAAGACATAGATTGGAGAAATGTTGGTTGTTTGTTTGTGGGTTATTAAGTTGGTTTGCCAATTGCCATTTTTTTGAAAAAAAAAAAAAAAGAATGTGCTAATATTGTGATTTGTTGTACAAGATTAGATGAGGCAATGGTAAGAATTAGATGTTGGCGTTGGTGGGCAAATTTATTTTAGAACATACCTACCTTCATACACTCTAAATTTAGGGGGTGTCTGAATTAAAATAAATAAATAAATTTGGTGGCGCGGCAGCTCGTGCCAAGGGCTAGTGGCTTACAACTCTCAAACATTTCTGTGTGCTTGTTATTGGAATGGATTTAAAAAAAAGTTTGGGAAATACATACCTATCGGACATCCTTCCAACTTATATTTAGGTAGGTACATAGGTTAGGTGTACAACTGAAAAATGGAACGAATTTTAAGGATTAAAATGTGTAGGGAAAGCATTTGTCATTAGTCCAATAAAAAAAGGCGGATCCTTTTATGTGTTTTTATCAGATAAGAGTCGTAAAGATTTCTACACCTTATGTTGTGCCACCATGCTTGCGTTTTTTTTTCAACCTTGGCAAGACCTATCACTTAACATCAATAACTATTTAAGCCCGTTGCTTATGAAAGTGAAATGAGTTAATTTTCACAAAGTTCATATGCAGTAAAACCCGCTTAAGAGAAACGGAAAATGTCACAGTATTTCTTTAACTTAAGCGGGTTTTACACTTTACCGAACCCCGCTTATGTAAAAAAAAAAATTCACTTAAGCGGAGTCCGGATAAGTGAGAAAAAATTTCACTAAATCGGATTTAAAAATTCCACTAAGCGGAAATTTAAAGCTAAAAAAAATTGAATTTATCTTTTGGAGTTGCCTAGAAAAATTTAAATAAAATAGATAATAGACAGATTAAATAAAGTGGTTGTGACATATCAGAAATTCAAATGTCATTCTTGTGGTGAAAATTGTAAAGGCGAAAAATAAAAAAGAACTGAAAGCGTTCAGCTAATTTTTTGTTGTGTTCAATTCATTTTTTTTTTTACTTAAGAGAGTTTTTTCAATGAAAAATATAAAATTAAACTGAAAATATATTTTAGGTAAGCGGGTTTTTTCACTTACGCGAGTTTCGCTTAAACGGAGTGTTTTAAAGGTAATTGGTCGAAAAATGCTCAGGGATGAAAAAAGTGTTTCAGATAAGCGGGTTTTACTGTACAAAAATAATAAGACTACAATTGGAGAAATTTGCAGTTTTCGGAAGTAAACGAACATATCTAGTAAGTCCTTCTACCGTAAAATTGTTGAAATAAAAGTTTAATTTGCTTAAAATTGATTAAAAGAAAAGTTTGAAAGCTCTAGAATTAAATAATATCTATTTATAAGGATCAAGGTACTGACTGGCCTCAAACTTTATAAGCTAAGTTAGTACCTGCTGTGATCGTCAAGCCAACTAACCCAATTCTGAACGATTTGTATAAACAACACAAACTTTTTATTTACATACTTCCCCCTATCTCACGAACTAAAGTAAATGTTTTTTTTTCAAATTTGACAAAACGGTTTTTAAAAGTGTTAGCCGTTGTTAAACCCATATTTTTCTTTTTGTTTTGTAAACTACAGGATTTTTATTTTTAAATTTAATAATCGATTTAATAATTTTATTAAGACATATGCGTTTTCCAAAGATATTAAAAAAGCAGTTAGGTAAGATGAGGGACATTATATCCTGTCCTTGAATAGAATTATACAACTCTTATAGCTACATACCTAACCTAACCTATGCATATGTAATGTAGGTATGCAGAAATGTTCTTACAATCTCTCGAAATATATATTTTTATGTTTCTTTTTATATTAATTACACTAGACTTAACAATCTTTTGCATCTTTCATTTTTTAATATTTCCATTTACTTAATTACATAGAGATGGGGGCTAGTTCTATCACAGTGAATTTTTGAAACAGACCAAATTTATTGATGCGCACAAAGAACCCTCCTCAGCAAAGCAATGTTCTGTTTCTGGCTATGAATGTTATGTACTTGTATACCAAAAAAAAAAAAACACGTTATCACCGAATCGTCCTTGCTGGCTGAAAAGCAATTATCCTATATGAATGTAAGGTTGTTCAGGGGTTCACAAAAATATTGTCAACTCAATTCTTATAGCAAATTCAAAATTCTAAAAATATACGAAATTTTTTCTACAAGTTACTGCACAGTTTGTTTTTTTTTTTTTTTTTATTGCCTACTGCAGTCATTCAGTCATAAAGTCATTTTTTTGTTGTTGTTGTTTTTTTTGTTTTAATAAAAACAAATGGTAAAGTCATTTCCCTTTCGCTCTCAGAGGCGGAAATTAAAGCACAGCTCCATGTTGATGGGTATCTCATGATTTTAGAATCTAATTAACAGAAACCCTTATAATAGTCTGAGAGGTAAGGTTGGATTTTCGAAATTGAATTTTTTATACAAAATTTTAATTTAATTATATTTTAATAATTTAATTTTAATTTAAATACATGCTCATATCTAACATTAAAAATAGTTACCGCCATTTTGTTTTCTATTTAAATTTTCTTTTTTCGATTTCGAAATTCGATTCCATATGATTTCATTTCCCATAAAAATAACATTTCGATAAGAAGGAATTTCAGCCAAATTTGAACAAAATGGTAGGAAAATTATACGTGAAAAGCTTACGAACATACGAACACAGTGTGTGACAAGTAGAAGCAATAAGGCAGGGTAGCACGGGTGATCACCAGAGACGTCAGGAATACAAAGAAAAGAATCTAAATTTTTATTAGATTCCTTCCCTATGTGATATCTGACTGTAACTAAGCATGTTTATATGGCTAATGGGGCGCCAAGCAAGAGAGCCTGTTTTTTAGAAGATTTTTTTAAATACAATTCAAATTCTTAGGCTACTTCGATTTTCAATATCTATGGTAATAAAATAAAAAAAAGGGCATACTCTGGACATTGGATTTTCTCTGGACATTATTTCCTTATATTCCCTTTGAAAAGATACATGAAAAATCAACTGCTACAAAAATAAGACTCCAACTAAAATTGCAACACTATTATTTATGTACAACCCTACAGCTCAGACTATTATATCCCTCACAACAGTCCACCCATATTTGTTGTATCGCTATCTCTATTGCGACTTTTTGTGAGTGTTGTGTGAAAATTTATTGAAAACTGGGCCATTTGGTTATTAACATCAACAAGGACGACGACGACGACAACGACGAAGCATGATGACATTTACACGTTAACAGAATGTCGAGTGCCATGAAACATATTTTTAATGGCCGATTAAGGCATCCCTTGGAGAAAGTGTGTGTTAATTAAAAAGAAAAAATTTCCATGCAAGAATTTTTTTTTAACGACATAAAGCGTAAGGTTAATTTTATATTCATATAATAATTAACTTTCTCCATTTAAGTGAAATACAAAAAATAAACCACCCAAACACTTTTTGGCAAAGGAGTTTTTTTTAACCATCCAATCGATGTGATTTCATTACGTGAGAAAACTCGATGTTTAAAAGGATAATTATACTTGTTGAATGGCGATGAAAATTTAAAAAAAAAATGTATATGAAATTATAAATACTTTATAGGTATACCTATACCAACAATATGATTGTGAGAAATTGTTAAATTTTTCGTACGTTCCAATTGAAAAAATTTAATCTCATGCATTTTTTTCAAGAATAAATGACGTTTATTTTGTTGTTGCATAGTGTATAAATTTTACTGACACAAATTTTAAATTATGATAAATAACAAAACAGTTCAGGCATGTCTCACTAATCTCATAAATATGAGTGCAATTCCTAAGCGAAATTCCTCACTTTTGCCTTAAAAAATCGGAGATATTTTTTTTTATTCATTTTCTCAAATTTTATTTTTCAGTTGATCAATTTATAAGAAAAAAAAAATAATGAAAAGTCATTTTGACTTATTTTGGAATATAAATAAAAATAAAAATTTACAGATTTTACTCATAGAGTAACTATATGGGACATTGAAAATGACTTATATTTCGTCGATAAAACAAAAACATGTTTCACAAACTGTCTTAGAAACCATTCTACAGTCTGAAGTTCCAATTTGTAAATTTAATGTCACTTCCCAGTTGGCAGTTAAATTTTTTTAATAAGATGAATCTTAGTCTAAATTGTAGCTTAACTCGCAATTATATAATCATACTCATTTTCATCCGCACCGGTACAGCACTTATACACGAAATTAAAGATACATACCATCTATCTTAACGTATATCTAGGTATTTGACATTTTTGCATAGCTAAGCATTGCAGAAAGGTAACTGAATTATTACAGATCGATTAAAGCATACATCATATACGGTTAGTTCTCGACTCAGTCGGTTGTTGTTCAAATCAACCCGTGTCTTAGCTTGTTATTTGATCAATTTGACGGTTGATGAGAAAATCAAAAGATTTTGAATTTTTTCAAATTGATTTACAAGTATTTCAAATCATTGGACTATGTATATTGTAGAAAGCCAAAACATTTGATTTACTGTCCAGGTAAACCTTTTTTTAAATCGAGACAAAATTTACAAAGAATTTGATGCGAAGCCCAACCTCACTGCTATTTTTTTTTATTATATAATATTTTATTTTAAAATATTTTGAACCCTTCTTTTAATCAATTGTTTTTTTTTGTTTTTGACACTTGGAGCTGTATTCTTTTAACTGAGTTTATGAAATGTGTGGCCGAGCGGCGAGCATCAATTTAGTTGACAAGCAAATTGAATAGTTTATGGACTACTTTAAGATGAAGCCTAAAATTTTATTTGCATTTGAGGACCTTAAACTTGAAGATCTGACCATTAGGGCTAAAGTTATAAGTTTATTAAAGAGGTTCAAGTAGGTAGGTATGCAATATTCATGTTCTAGGTTAAAAAATAAAATTGATTTAGAAGTTAGTAAAGTTTTTACCCAAACGTTGTCTAGCATATTCTAGGTTCTTTAGGTTGATTTAGAAAAAAATCAACTTTTGTCATATTTTACCTTAATTTTAAAACTTTGACCTCAAAGATCCGATGATTAGAACAGAATATATCAGCTTACAAAATCTACCCTTTTCGATTATAATATTTGAGTTGTTTAGCTAAGTTAATTCTACCTCTAGCCTGATTTACCTAAACATATCTTAACCTTGAGCATCTGGCCCTTAGAACTTAAGTTTTAATTTTGTGTAACAGGTTCAAGTAGGTACCTACATAGGTATACATATTCTAGGTTAAACAATCAACTGATTCAAAAGTAAGTTAAGTTTTGTCAAATAGATAATTAGATCAGAATATATCAACTTACAACTTCGACCCTTTTTGAATATACTATTTAAGTTGCTTAGCTAAGTTGATTTTCCCTCAAGCCTGATTTACCTTAGTTTAAATACCTTAACCTCGCGCATCTGGCCCATAGAACTAAAGTTATAAGTTTATTAAAGAGGTTCAAGTAGGTACCTATTATTCATATTATAGGTTCAACAATCGATTGATTTAAAAGAAAGTCAACTTTTGTCACATAATTTCTTTAGACTGACATTTTACCTTAATATTAAGACTTTAACCTCAAACATCCGATTATTAGAACAGAAGTTATAATCCAAACAAACCAACCAAATCCAAACTTTACGATTTTATTATTTGTAAAATACCTACTAAAAATAATGTTCAAGCATATGTACAATGTACATACATACATATCTACATACCTACATAATGTATATCATTTTTGTGCCCGATGCAAAGCCAATTTTGTTTGCCACGTGGTGTTTTTTTTTTTTTTATTGCACACACTCCACCGTCTTCTCCCTTCTATCAATATCTTCTTTGTAGGTACGTACCTACCTACTCACATACATATTTTGTTTGTTTTTTTTTTTTTTTTCTTTTGCCGTGATGAAATTTGTTCTAAAAATACAATTTTTCAAGTTTCTAGTATGAATTTTTTTACGCCTTTGCAAAATTTTTTATGCAGATTTGCAGCTTGCCATTTAAGCTTTAATTATCTAGCTTAATATCGAACATCCAATAATTTTAACTAAAGTTATAGGCTTCTAAGTGGGCTCAAATCGAGCATTTTTCGAATTTTACATTCCTCCACTGAATCTCGTCCGTTGGCGATGATCAAAATTTATGTACGCTGGCTGAAATTCATCACTTGTGTTTTTTTCTTCATTTTATTCATTTTTGTAGTTTCTTTGGTAACACCAACCAAAAATTCAATCGTTCTCCCCCTATACGCTAGAGTTCATTCTATATCTTTGTTCATTTTGGTAACACCATACTTTTATCAAAACGACCCTATAAACATTTTCAATGTTAAAAATCTGTCAAATTTTGAGGAGCTGAGATGAAATTATCTCAAAGAGAAGCGAAACTGTCCAAGTACACGAATGGTTTGAAAAAATTTAAAATGTCTACAAAAAGTAAACAAAGGCAAAGAAGTTAAAAAAATTGACAACATTGAAATTTTAACACAGTACTTTATATTATTTATTAAATTTGAATAAATAATTGAAAATTTGCAATCTATTACTTACAAAGTAAAAAAGGCATCCTATAAGTCAACATCAGGAACATCTCGTAACTCTGTTTTTATTAATTCCAAATTCGGTAATTCGTATATACTGAAGCACAACTGAATATAACACAACACTTATTTGAAAAAAAACACTTAAACAACTAAATTTCTTTAATCGAATTTACTTCACAATTTTCAAGAAAACACAATTTTGAATGCATTTTTATATTTTTTTTATAAGCTAATTTTAATATGGACCAATATTCAATAAAATGCACGACTAACTGCTTGAACACAAATAGAATGCTGCAACTGGAACTGGAGCTGGAGGTGCAACCGCTGTGAAAAAGTGTCGTACATACGTGCCAGCGTTGCCGTTTGGCCACTATAGTGGCCAAATGGCCACTATTTTGCGTTCGGGACCCGTGGCCACCACTTTTTTGAAAATGACCCAATTGGCCCCTTTTTATTAATTCAATAAGATTTACATTCGAAAACTTCTGAAAATTGCATTTCACATCAAAAAAAATTAAATTCCACAAAATTTTGTATTGAACGCTGTCATTTTACCTCGACATGCGCCCAACTTTGCATTCAGCAGAAGCAAACTGACAGAATACACTACACCGTATTTTGTTTTCTGTTATTCGAATAGTTTTTGATGTTTTATGTATAATCAGAAGAAAATAATTTTTAATTGAGATTTTGAATAAATGTTTATGAAATGTCTTTATTCTATTTTATTTAATACACTGTGGCATTTTTCTATATGGGACCCTTTTTTCGTCGCGGGACCCTTTTTGGGACACTCTTTAAATTTTTTCAGCGGCAACACTGATACGTGCTATATTTTATGTGCCCACAATGTAGCTGTACAGATTTTTGTATATTTTAGAGAAAAAAAAAAACAATCACGGGCTTATTCTTTCTTTTATTTCCGATAATTTTCTTTTAATTAAGAATTGTGTTCAGCAAGTAAGTCGCAACGAACTTGCTATTATGTTAGAAATAAATTGATTAAACAAATTCTGAAACTGATTTGACACTAACTTAATGTACACCATCTGATTTCTTACACAAATGTCAATTTATAAAAAAAAAAAATAAAAATCGTTGGAGCGGTTTTTTTTTTAAATTATTTTTTTACATATAAAATTTTGAAAATATTTGTAAGAAAAAAAAATTGGTACACCATTTTTTGGTATTTATTAATGCAGAGTTTAAAAATTAATTAAAAAAAACATCATCTACCCATTGAAATATCAAATTTTCATAAAATAATTTTTACTTTTTTTTTTTAAATCCAAACTTTATTTTTTTTGGAATATTTTTATATGCAATATTATTCAAATTTATTAGAAGCTCTGGTGTAAACAAATTTATTAAAATAGGTTCAAGAGATAATCGATGGATACATTTTTTTCAAAAATATAGTAGATCGTACTACATGAAAATTTTAATCAAAATTGTAGGAGCCGTTTCCTTACCAGTTTTTTAACACTTTAATGGAAGGTACCGTTATTTTGGTCATAAGAATAATATTTTTATTTAAAATCTGCTGGGTTCCAAGCTTAATAAAAAAATCGACGAAGTCATTTCCGATAATTAAGTTCTCAAAATAAAAAAAAATTTTAACTTTTTTCTAAATTTTGTTATAATACATTTTTAAAACTTCTTGAATGATTTTCTATAAAAAATTGATTAAAATCAGTTGAGCCGCTTTTGAGAAAATCAAAAATAAAAAAAATGGTTATAAGTTATAACCAATTTTCCGAAAGTTTTTACTGAATGTTTTTAGAAAAAAGTTGTGTTGTCGGTTTTGAGAAAAATAAGATTTTGATAATTTGGTAAAAATAATTGTACGGGAGGTACCATTATTTTTCGTCTTAAAAAATATGAAAAAAACGTGGGGGGAATGCCTAAAAACCGCTAGGTACAAAGTTTATAGAAAATCGAACCACCCGTTTACGCTGCAGCAGAAAAAACAACAGACAGACAGACAAAATTGCGCCACCCACTTTATTCGCTATCATCGTAATGTTTAAAGTTTGATCAAAATCTCGAATTCGATTTTTTTACGAATCCATAACTTATTATATAATATGTAGTACCTAAAGTAAAGAGTAAACAAAAACCATTTCGTATTTTTATTGCTGTTTTTTGACTTCAAACTGACTTCAAACTGACTTCTGACAGAACATAGAACTTAGTCCCCGTTCACATGAGGAAACTGAGTTTCCAGCAACTTTCAGTTTTTTTTTTTTAAGGTGAGAAGAGCACCAAGTAAGCAGAGTAAACGGTATACAATATTGATAGAGATTAAAATTTAAAAGAAAAAGTCAACAAATCTCCCCGTGTGAAAGAGGACTTACACATTTCTGCCCGAAAAAATTTCTCGAGTAAAAATTCTTAAGAAGGGGGAATTATTTATAATGCAGCTCTTATCTGCCTGAAGCTATCTACAAAAAATTTAGTTTTTGGTTTACATAAATCTAAGGTAATATATTTCGCAGGTTGTCAAAGTTGGAAAAAATTAAAAATGGCTGATCGAGTGCCCACAAAAACTACTCACCGCATCATTAGAAGACAATGAAATGAAAGGGGTACTAACACTTTATTTGATATTCACAGATGCGCAGAACTGAACACAAATGAAAACGCTAATGATTTTACCTTTAATATTGTGTAGGCACATGTCACGGTGAGTACCTACGTAAGTTCTCGTGGGCACTTGAATAACAATTTTTAATTTCTGACACTTTCAACTTTGAAAACCTGTGCAATATATTACATTAGATTTGTGCGTACTGTGGATAAGTATTCATTTATTTAAATTTAAAAAAAAACTATTAGCTGCTTTAAATATATAGCTCTTCAAGTTAAAATTCTCTTTAACTTGATTCTACTAACACCCATATTTAATCAAATATTTATTAGACACGTCATCAAAACAAAATGTTTAAACAGTGTATTGTATACCTAACCAGGTAGATCGGGTATTAATCGACAAATTGAAGTCCATACAAAAAATTATCCAGCATCATCCTTCCACCAGACTAAAATTATTTCAGAATGTTTAAATGAACACAAATATCAAAACAAAAAGAATCTCAACTATTTACATTTATTCAGCAGGCAATTCAACCCTGCCTCATCTCAGTTTCCTTCCACTATGCACTATATAGCCCACTGCATTGCACAGGGACACAGATGGATTCATGTCCTATGGTTTGTGGAAAAATTTACATAGAAAAATATTGAATTCAGAATTATTGCATATTTGAGAATGTGAGAAGGATGGGGTGGGGGGGGGGGGGGGGGATTGGATCGTTGGTTCTTCATAAAAATTCAGTGGCAATTTGTATATGGAATCCTTTAAAAGTAAGGACAAAAAAATGATGGAAAGGACTGTTTGGGATGGTCAACCAAAAAAAAAAAAAATGTATCATCGATGATATTGTCGAAATCCTTTGCATCAAGTGCATTCATGAATATTCAAAATGCTTAAATCTCGACGTGTCCGCCAATATAACACCAAACAAACCAACACAAAACACAACAACAACGCCGCCGCCGCCGCCAAACACCAAAAGCAATCCTGGGATATTTATGTTTCCTTTCTGCTCCAATCCATTGTGATATACATATGTATATGTATCTACACTACAAACATAGATAGATTGCAAGGAGAGGAGGCTCGCATGCTATTTGATTTGCATTTTTTTACGAGTACGTTACTCGTTACCTCACCAGCATCACTATATGAATTTGTTAGTGCTGTCTATTTTGACGTTTCATAGCTAGGTATGTGGGATTTCTTTGTTTGTTTAAAAAGCGTTAGTTGAGGTTTTAGAGATGAATAAAATCGAAAACAATCGAACTGATGTTTGCTTTTAAAATATTGATGCGGTTTCTTTTAATTAACCAAATCAAAATTTTAATAGAAAAATGGAGAGCTATTTTATTTTTTAAATAAAATAAAATTACAATATTTATACGATATATGGTTGGAAAAAGCCCAGCATAGGAAACACCCCCTCTCTATAAAATGAAGTTGAAATCGTGTAATTATATAATTCCAGATAATAAACAAAAATCGAGATGAATTATTCGAATAAAACTTTATATGAGAAATAATTTCTGGATATGACCTAAGAGTTTTGTAAAAAAATCTTAAGGTTATAACGCATTAAATAAACCTTTAATAGCCCAGGATTTACAAAAAAGGTCAATCTACGGAAAAATTCAAGTAAACATTTTTAAACGCATACAAAAGCCATGCAGTCAAATTTTGAAACGGTAAAATAAATACTGCCGAATATTACTTCATACACAGCTTGTAGATTAAACGATTTAATAAAAAAATGTTAATTTCAAAAAGCGTAAAATGGCGAAATGTCGGTTTTTGGCATAGGTACAACTCCTATTAAAGGTAGATGTTTTCGAAAACTCCTTCATGCTAATTTTCTACATTATTTGACGCTTTAAAAGAAAACAAAAACTTCTTTCCTAACACTGATCGTTTAAGAGATATCATTATAAAAAAAAAATGTGAAAAATACTGGTTTTTTCGTTTTTCAAACTTTCATTTTAAATGTAAAAGTTATGGGAAAATTATGTATGCCCATTTAATAAATTATAATATTTTCTTCAAAAAATATTAAAATACTTTTTGGCATACAAGGCATCAGTTACAAGATATCGCAACTACAAAAATGGTCAAATTTCTAAATTTTGCTCGGGCAAAATGTACAAAAATAAAATCAATTTGCTTAAAACTGTAACTGAAGATTGTTAAATTAAATTAATTTATCTCTGATTCAAAATAGCTTTTAACGGCCTTTAGTCCACAAACATTTTAGGCGTTTCGTCCCGGCGGCGATCTCACTTGGACTCATCAGTTGACTAGTGAGGACCTTGTCAATACGCAATTTTTGTTAAGTGCAGTTCATTTAACATAGATTTCATGACGAATATCTAGTGTGAACTATATCCAACAAAACTAGAATTCCTAGTCATTAAATTGGAAGTTTTTGTTTTTGTTTTTTGCCCAGGGTGTTGGCATTGTTTATATGCAGGTTTTTTTTTTTTTTTTTATAATAATACAAATTCTATATATACTGCTGAAATACATCAGCCAAGTAGAAGACTTAGCACTATTTAATTGGACTTGTTGAATTATTGATTCAAAATAGCTTTTAACGGCCTTTAGTCCACATTTATTTTTATTTATCTCTATTTCAGCATTAAAAAAATTGTCTTAAAATTCCACTGCGAAATCGTATGCGCATACAAAGTTATTCAAGGTCAAAAATTTCAAAAATATCGTGTTTACGCATTTGTCTATTTTTGAAATCGCAAAATATCTCCTTAAAGTGCTACCTCTTATAGGAAAAGGATACAATGATATTTTTTTTCAGGTAAATCTTTTAATCTATAAAGATAATATAAAACATTTTTTGGCAACTTGGCCATTTAATAGAAAAAATCAAAAATCCAGTATTTTGGTCTTTGAACAATTTTTTTTAAATAATAAAATCTTTCAAATTAAATTTACTAGAAAAAAAACTTGTCAATGCTTTTATAAGTGTTTTTCAATAAGGACTTGGAAACTCTTCAATTAATCGATTGTAAGGTGTGCTGTGTGGCTCGTGGCACCATCCTATTGAAACCACATGTCGTCCAAGTCCATATCTTCCAATTTGGGCCAGAAATAATCGGTAATCATGGCGCGATAACGCTGACCATTCACAGTAACGTTAAGATCGTTATCGTCGACGAAAAAATATGGCACAATAACGCCGCGCCACCGGCATGCAAACCACACCAAACAGTTACCTATTTTTTGTGGATGAAGTGGTGAATCATGAAGCAAATGTGGATTTTCACCCGACCAATAACGCATATTTTGCTTATTGACGACCCCATTGAGCCAAAAATGAGCTTTGTCATTTACGACCGAAAATTGGAGTTAACGCTCTTAAAGTTGCGGTCGACGACTCCGAATTTCTGTAAAAAAAATTGCAGACGTTGCCCCTTCCTGTACTTTACCATGATGAAAGTGTTGAGTTTACTGAATAAATTGACAATGACAGTTGGATGATTAGTGAAAGGGTACGTTCACAAATTAAATTCAAAGTTGTCAAGTCCCTATTCGAAAACCCGTTACAAAGGGTCAAACAACCTACAAATTTTGCAAAGAAAAAAAGCAATAAAATGTACTTATGAAAAGTTATATTCATAAAACCTATATTTTAAACACTTCGACTTTTCGAAGCAGAAATATCTTGTAACTGATTTCTCATTTGAAAAAAATAAATTAGCATAGTATATTTTTCGACAACTTCGACATTTAAGAGTAAAGTCTGAAAAACTAAAAACCAGTATTTTTTTTATTTTTTAACCAATTAATAAAAATGATGATATCTCTTATACATAAATAATTTTAATGTTAAGGACAAGCCTTTGCTTTTAAGGGGAATAACATTTATTCAAATAAAATCTACTTCTTCATCTCAATTTTTAGCCTAGTTTATTTTTTCAAGCCTTATAAAAATGAATTTGATAGGAACAAACATTTCTAAAGCATATATTTTCCAGATAAAATGCCACAGCAATTAACAGAATGACTCGCAGTGAGCCATGACTCTTTTCAAACATTCCGAATGTAATTACATATTAAAGGAGCAAGAATATGAGATAAAACATAACTGACCGATTAGTCGCATTTGGGTATACCTACATTATTATCGATGACTCTTTTCAATTTTCCAGAGTCATCAATTTCAATTGCAGTTAAAATCAGTTTTTTAAATGTTTTAAAATAAACATACATTGGTGATTATTATGATGGGGTTGTATAAACAGCTCAGAATATTCATATTCATGCATTAACAATTCATACCGAACGATTGAAATTCCATTACAAAAACTCATATCGTAACAAGTCATACTCTTATATAGTTTTATATAGTAAAGACCCTACAGCGAAAACATGATTCCACGTTACTTAATCAGCATATTATGGGTCATATACTGATAAAGCTGCTAGCCTGATACTCGAGCAATTACTAATAACTAGGTTAAGCTGTTAATGAGAAAAGGTATTATTTGGCCCGTCCAGAAAAATAAGATCTCAGAGACTTTTCCCACTCAAGAGGGGAGCAAGCAAATCCAAGATTTTTTTTCCTTAGAGTTTTGACAGAAAAATTGAGAAATTTTGCTGAGGAATTCTGTTGATGTAACTGAGATTGCTGAGATCTCCGGGATCTCCGAGATTTCATTTCCCTGAACTCGCCTATTCTTTTAATAAGTTATTACATGTGTTTTTGTAACACTCTAACTAAGTTCTTGAATTAATATCTGTCAAACGAATTGTCAGTTTGCAAACTGTCAGTGTCATTTTTATTCAGTATATTTTCTACAATGTTATTGTGATGACATACTGTTAATTATTCACGCTTAAATTCAGTGTTACCAAATTTTAAAGATTTGTTTCCAAAATTATGGTTCTCTGCGCCAAAATTTTAACCGCCATTTTATTGAAAAACTGTGTTCAATGACGCGGCTCTTTAAAGGTCAATGTGTATGTAAATATAAGCCTAACTGTCAAATTTGGAGCACATTTAAATGAAATAAGGTAATCAAAAAAATAACGCCGCCGTTGCATCACGCACATTTTGTTGCGTTCGGACGACTGTTGGAGTCATTGGACCATATTTTTTTTTTTCAAAAATGAGACTAATCAGTTACAGTCAACGGCATTCTTTATATAGAACCATGACATGATAAATAATTTGTTGTGTTCGCCGTTTTAATTACAAAATGAATGTGGTAGAAATATGGTTTTAGCAAGATGGCGTTACATGACATACGCCAAACAGAAATATCAGCTTATTAGAGGAATCATTCAATGAATGCACATAATTTCACGTAATGGACCTTTAAACTGACCTTTAAGATCTTGCGACTTGACTCTACATGATCATTTTTTTAAGATACCTATGAACGTAAAGTTATTTGAGTCTACGCTGAAAAACCAATACTTTGACAGACTTTTCTGTATAGTTTTGGGCAGAAAATCAAAGTAAAAGGACGCACCTAATGTTAAGACAATGTGACTTTATACTGGATAATATACACTCTCAAGCTATAAATCGCCAATTTCCATTGAAAGATATTACGATGTTGATGGATTTTGTTGCTTTGGCAAAAAGCGTTTTTGCGGCTTTTGGGTGACATTTCGATCAAAATAATCAAAATCAAAATAATCCGCCAAGCTATAAGCTGTCAAATTCGATTGAAGTATATAATTATATAATGATGTTGATAGATTAAAACCTCTAAATAAAAACAAATTAGATTTATATAAAAGTCAACGCAGGCTACTTCGACGCGGTAGAAAATTATGCTGTATCAAAGTTGAGATACAGTCAATGCTCTGACGAGCAGTCTTTCAATGAGTCTTTACTGCGTTGATAAGGTGATTAACGGTCATAAAAAATAATCAAAATGATCCAAACATTCATGTTAACGCAGCCGTCAACGCATTGACAGCAGTTTTCCGCAATTAAGATCACAGGCTTTAACAACTCTGGGATAGAATTTTACGTAATTTCGACTTACAACACGTTACCATAATCGTTAATATTTTTGGACATAAATTGATGGTCCTTCATTGATTACCTTTTAAAAACATCTTTTTTACACCAGTCTACCTTTTCTGATAGGTATTTAGGTATACTTCTCTAATAAGTTTATTTTCACTAAATATTAAGACATTCCTATAGCTTGCTGTCTTTCTTTTCGTTTCTTTTTTGTTTTATTTTTAATTTCATTCTTTAACAAATTACTATATTATCATGAAATTGTTCTCTGCATTTTGAAATTGCCTTTGAAATACTTTGCATTACTTATGGGACTATCTCCAAAGAGCCCTTTTTCCGTATTTTCATTGCTCCATGCTTATTCAACCCCCCCCCCCCCCACTCCTTTCTCCCACAAAAAAAAATGAACTATTTTATTATTCTCGGATGCTTTGTTCCAAATGGAACTGGTTCCAAATCATAGCTCGTATATAGAAACATCCAATTCTCAACCACAATTTAGAACTCAAATGTGAGTGTTTGTATAAATGTATGTACATACAATATACATACACATATGAATGAACATTTTGTGGTCGGTAGATGTAGGTAAGGTACTCCTATACATTTATTTGGTTTATTGGTCGAATGGGAATTGCCATATCCTTTTTCCTTTTTCCATTACGATTTTGATTTAATTTGATTAGAGAATTATTGTGTGAATGGGAAATATTATTAACCTCTCTAGCTTGGTCAGATATGAGAGCGAATGAAATTTGTTACAGGCAATCAAATTATCACATCAGAAGATTTTTATTATATTAACAAAATATTCAGATTGAGCATCAGAGTGTTGGTTAATGCTCTTCTGTAATTTCAGATGCCTTAGGATTTTAAATACTTTTAAATTTATTTTGAACACCATTTTTTTGTTTTTTTTTTTTAATAAAGTTCTAAATGTATTGATTGGTTTCTTCCTAAAAGGACGTCTTATAATAATTAAATATCAGCTGTTCCCTAAACTTTCAAAAAATATAGTTTTTTTTAACAGATTATTTACCAAAAGTTAAACTTATCTAGTGTTTTACGACGACGTTGCATGAATCCCCTTATTATATCATACCTACAGTGAAAGATCCACACATGGCTCCTATTGTTTTATGGACATTCTACAGACAGTTTTTTTTTTTAAATTCCTGTTTTGACCAAAAACAATTGTATCTACCATATTTTTTAGCATTTTTCTCAAAATTGGTTCCACAGATTTTTGTAAAATAAATATTAGTTAATTTAACTAGGTATTGGCTACCTTTCAGTGGAAAAAAAATTCCAAAAAATGATTATTTATGGCACCTCCCATAGAATCATTTTCTTAAGTTTCGCTTTTCTCTTAATAAATTTTTTTATCGAGAAAGTTTTGAAAAGTTTAAATACTTAAAGTTGTTTTAATTTTTTTTTTCGAATACGACTTATTCATTTTTTATTAATATCAATACCAAACTGCTTTTAAAATAATAAATTTAACAAAAATTATTCTTATAGTTAAAATTAACGGTAGGTACTTTCATGTTTTTTTCTCCAAAACTGGTCGTAAGATTTTGATTAAAATTAATTAAAAGAAAACTTCGGTTAAACTGCAAATGACCTAGGTAGTACGTTTATTTTCCTCGTTGTGATGGTTATTGTTTATATTTACATCACATGATGTGTTAAATTATATAAATCCTCAAAAGAAAAATTTGATGATATCACTTTTATGCGTGGATACAGTTAATAACCACATCAATTATGATGAAAATTCGACCACAAAGTGGAAAAATTGTTGCCTGAAGTATGTATGTATTTGGCAGTAGATAAACTGGAGTCCATCAAGGGAAAAAAAAATCAAAAACCACTGCACAGTGCACACTGCTTTGCCGACAAGAGCGGGGAAAAATTGAAATTAAAAAAATATAATATATATACTTTAGCATCAATTACCTTGGATTTTATTTTGTATACTCTTTAAACACTTCAATCAATGTTGAATACTTGATAAAAAATTGTTTAATATTTAATCTTTTCACATTTAATCACTTTTTATCAATTCACAATAATTTTATAATTACGTTTAATATTTTCACTTAAATATCGCGGAGAAAGAAAGTACAAAAAGAAACGCACTTATTGTTGAACACATCCGAAACTAATTCTTACCAGTGGTACCACTTTACTTCAATTGAAGAATATATGCATCTTTTTTTCAAAAATTAAAATTTAAATTTAAAACCTAATTTCTAGTTCAAAATACCATCACCAAAATATTGAAATCTATTTCATTTTAAAAATTTCTGTTTTAATTTAAAAAAAAACGCCCTTTTTCTCAATTTTAATTTAGTTGGTACGTTACCACAGAATTTCCATTAAAAAAAGCGAAAAAATACGAAACAGCCAACAATCTTTTCTTCGGAACAGTGGAACTGTGGAAAAGACTATGTTCTGCAAAGAATTCATCAAACAAAAAAAATGTTTCAAAAAACGAAATATTTGAGAAAAAATTGTTGGCTTATTTTCAAAAATATAAGTTGGTAGATGGAAAGTAATTGATTAAATGAAAACCAATACCAATTTAATTTTTTTTTGCTCCTTAAGACATTTCAAAGACTAAAATCAATTTTATTTATTTTTAATCACGTTTTCTATTTTTGTCAAAACATACTAATAGTAAAAAAAATTTAATATTCTTTTTTATAACAAAAATAATTATTAAATTTTGTTAAATATTAAATATGAAGTCTGAAAAAAATTCATTTTTTTATTTTAGTTTCTTTTTTGCTGCTAGGATCTTATAGAAGATTAGCCATCCTAAAACTTAAGGCCAGAAATCTTATTTAAATTGACATAAAAAATAAAGATTTAAGTCGCTCTCTTAAAGGTGCGCAAAAACAAACAATTTAAATTCAAACCAAAAAAAAACACTCGAAAATACCTTATTAATTATAAATGCTTAAAATGCAACAATTTCTAAGTATATATGTATAAACTTTCAATCTTCATCCATAAAACTAAAGACCATTTTTGCACACCCGAATGCTCTTTATCAAAGCTATAGTATAGGTATTCAAAGCAACAGCTAGAAAAGAACGAAAAAAAATCATCATTTAACTTGATAAATGGGCAGCAAAGAGCTCTTGAATTTGTTTCCCCCCTTCTATAAAGAAAGCTATTAAGGCTAATTCAGACGAAAAAAAAATTTCAAAAAAAAAAAAGATTATGTCAAGTAGATATCTAGCTGTGGTCTGCATTTTATCCATGAAGAATGCAAGTTGGATGGGATATTTTCTTTTTAAAGTGGCGAATGCAAAGGAATACAAAAAAAAAAAAAAACATAAATGCCATGATATTCTTTAGAGACTTTCGAAACTATAAGGCAACAGCCGGAGAATATTGGAGTTCGTACAAGAAAGGAGACATTCGCGGAAGCCGTGATGGCATCGTCGCGGTCGCGGCGCTGATGATGAAAATAAGTTAGCGCATAGAAGTCCGACGAAAACGTTTCGTGATATTTTATTTTTTTTTTTTGCCACCCAACTGTGGCTATATGCATTTTTTTTTTTTCGTGCAGCAATATTTTTATCAACATAATTACATTCTTAATGGGTTCTTAAGCCGCCAAAGGACATAGGATCCTTTTCTTATGCAATTTTGTTTGTGGTATATTTAGTATAACAACTCAAGTTATGAAAGTCACAAATAAAATTGTTAAAGTTTGTGGAAGGGTTTTAATTTGTATGTTATTGTTGGATTAAATTTAAATGTTAAACGTAACAATTTCTTTTTTAAATATTTAAAAGACTTTCGGACTGTATAATACATTTTTCCAAAGTTTAAAAAAAATATATATTGGGATTCTGTTTTTAAATCTTTTTGATATTTGGTAAAAGTTTCCTGCTGGCTTTTTTTTTATTTTGGAGTGGCAATAAGATCCACCACAAAAAAGCATTAAGACCCGCGGGAGTTATTGACTTTGTGAATTGGCATTAAGACCCAGGCTTAAAGTGTGATTCGATAATTCATATATTATGTAATTTACTTTAACTTAATACTGTTGACATTGGTGCCTTTCTGACGACTGAACATATACCCTAAGCGGTGCAACACAGTTGCGTGAAAAAGGACCCAAAGAGTGAGGTAAAATCCTTGGAACCCGAGAAGCGGGCCACTGGTACTGTTATCCAAAATCGAGTTTTTGATCTTTAGTATCTTCGAATTGAAATCTATAAGAAAAAAAGAATTAAACGCACAGCTTGTGTTTCCATTTCAAAAAGGAAAAAAAACCCACGATTATTATTTCCTTTTATTTTGGGAAATAAGACCAACGGGCTTTATTTCCGTGGGGGTTATATGCGCTGCACCAGTTCACTCCATGCGTCGATTGGTAAAGATAACACAGTTTTTTTGTGCGCTTAAGTTAAGACCCGAATATTATCTGGTTTTATAGCTAAGCCCGCAGGGGATTAGAAGTTGGTTGCTGCATTTAACATGTAAACTATTTAGCATCGAGGTCGTTTTTTTTTCGTGCAATTCCTCGCGTGCTTAAAAAAACACCCCTAATTTCAAAATAGATAGGCACTTATAAGAGATTGGCTGAGTTCCAAAATGGTTTGAGTTCCGCAAGTCAAAAGAGAATATGGTCCCGAGTTGCTTAACACATCCCAAACAAGCATTAACTGAGCAGCAAACGCATTCAATTTTTGATATATAAACATCTATGCCGGCGGTAGTGTAAAAAAAAAAAAACGTGGACATTTCTGTGACACATTACGTTGTGATCTTACACGTTACGATACGTTGTTGTAAATTGGATACGTTTAATATTGGGAACGTTAGTTCGTACTTCAAACTAAATCGATTGAGTTGAGTTTGGGTTGAAATTTGGTTGACAGTTCGCACTTGTCGCGTTCTGGTATGTAAACCTGCACTTGAATATTTAATTTGATGTTTATCCCACTTAACCGTGAGTCCCGGCACTCACACATTGAATGTCATCATTTGACAAACTGACGTTTGAACTTAAAGTTAAATAAAAATATCAAGTCTCAAGGGAAGGAAGCAAGCTTATTTTTCTGTTGTTATTGTTTTTTTTTTGCGTAAATTATGGATTATTATTTTTCTTTATTACAGTTGTCGTTTTACTAAAACGCTATTTCATTTTAAGCTACTTAAGTTGCGTTCGAAATGTCAAACTGATGCAAAGTAAAATGAATGCAAAGCATCCGGGATGCGTTCGCTGGCTTCAAGACAATACAGTCAGTAGTACAACTAGAAGTTAAGCCAATATTAGTACAACCGTCGCGTCGTATGTAGCCTAAACACCATTTAACCGACATTGGTTCGTCGTTGTATTTTACATGCACACATTCACACCTCACCACACAGGTTTTCGTTTCCTTTGAAAAAGCAATATCGTTTGACGTTTTAGAACACAACCGTACTCTTGGAGAATTTGTCACTTGTTAAGGGGCAGTATAGCCTGGGTACCCCTAAAAAAAAAAAAAACTATTCAAAAACGATTGATAGCGTATTTTTCGTCGGATTACTTATAAAATGCTTGAAGAATCTTATGCTATTGTATCAGTATGTGTTAAATTTGGCAAATCAACCAAATTTTGGTATTCCGTTGGGATCAAAAAAGTAGTGAAACCTTCCGAAAATCCAATCGAAATCGATATAAATAAAAACAACGTATTAGGTTTGATTAAAATCTTGAAACAAAAATAAAGTTCTATTTTGTCTATTTGACGTTAAATGTTTCTAATTCTAAGCAATTGAAAAAGTCAATTTCCATTCCGACCTGCATATACAAGCGTACTAGATATATGTCAATGTGATTCCAAAAGACTTACTGGAATATTTCTTCTTTGGGATCCGCTTGACGGGACATACCTACACGAATTCAATTCAATAAATGGCGTTTCTTCTTTAGAAATAATTTATTAATGACAGTTTCAAAATCTAAAATAAAATTGATTCATTTTTCCAAATTTCGAATTCTTGAAAACTTAATTAAATTTGAGTTCAATTTGATTTAATTTTAATAATTCATTTAATGCAACAAGAAAAATTAATATGCATTGTCTCAATGTGTAACATTCCATCATAAATCACAAGAATTCTCGACGAAAGAAAAAAAAAACCAACATCCTTACATTCTTACAACACCACACGCTCTCCACATCAACTATATTTGTATTTATATATATGTTTATTCAGCTACCAACAAATACATAAAGTCTTCCAGGCTAAAGTACCACCCTAAAGAATAAAAAGTGAACAAGAGTTAAGGAAGCCAACCCTCTGCCACTATACACAAATCGATGAAACCCCAACCACCCAAGTGTTTAATCTTCTAACGTTACACCATACCCTATAACATACATACAATATACAATAATCTTACTCCCGGCTATGAGTCTTCATCACTCGCATCACATAAACAGAGATTCAACCGAATGAAGGTTCTTCGCCCGCCCTCAGCAATGAACTGTCAGTCACTTCACTCCGATCCGAGTATTTGAAACGGTTCTTGCTCTGGAGCAAGTATAGCACTCACTAAAGCAGCCACAATGATATTTCAAATTGCACAGCTTGTATATATGTAGTCGATGAGGATATAGCTGATGAGAGGACGCAGCAGACGACGTAAAAGTGGCGCCCAACGCCGGGCCGCCTTTTTTCGCCCACTACCGGATGGAAACGGAACCAATGTTGACAGCATTCATGTTTAATAGTACAAAAGTAATAAAGCGTCGTCTTCGTCGTCGGTTGGTGGTACGTTGCTAGTCGCCCCGCATATATAAAAAATGGTTACCTATCAAACTCACTGCCTTCCGCAGTTTATTATTCTTTATACCGAGAATGTATAATGTATATATAGCTGGTCATGGTTCTGATGGGAAGAAAAATAAGGAAAGGGAAATTTGTACCCTGACTTAAACTTGTGGATGCATTTTCCTCAGCTTGTCACATTTGTTTTAGTTTATAATTTCTTTTTTCCTCATTTTCTTAGATTCTCTCCTCACATCATTATGCCAGGATCCACCAGGATTCACAGTCTAAGCTTTAAGTCCAGTGCATCAATTTCACTTACAAATGAATGAAGATCCAGTGATAGTAGAGCTAGAGACAAGCCCGGAAGATTTTTTAATTACACCAAGGAAATCATATAAGTTTTTTTATTATTTTGAGGAAATTAAACCTTCGTTCTTAAAGTTTCTTCAAAAAAGACTTTAAGGGACGTTGTCTTTTGTAATGAAATCGACAAAATTCTTTTTTTTTTTGTTTTTGGGTGAATTTAGAACTGCACACAATGTCTTCCTTATTTTCTTGGTTATTCAAAAGTTCTAAAGTCAAAGTCTCTTTATACCTACCTACCTACCTACATGCATACAATTCAAATTACACATACAAAAGGAACTGAAACAGGAACCGGGCGATATAGCATGGTTGAATATCAATGAATGTTTGCTTGTTTGTTTGTCTCGAATATAGAGCTATAGGTATGGTGGTTTGGGTAATTTTTGATTTCTGTTTCTGAAGCATCATGTGATGATTTAAACAAAAGAGGATATATGATGCTCTTTGCTATCCTCAGGCAAAATCCGTTTACGGTAATTGTCAAAGGGAATGTTGACAAAATCTACAAACAACATCATGTCCCATCATCGTTGTCAATTTTCATAAGCGTTATGGTGCGGTTGGTACGACAATAAAAGATAAGCAAAATATTTGTATGTACATATGTACATACATAGGTATAGGAAAATCCTTTAAGGAAATATGTATGTAAATATATCTTACTACTTGAATTTTGAGGAAACGCGGTAATGGTAAAGGTCAGTGAAAGCTTGAATTTTGTGCGTTCTTTTTAAGCTGACTTTAAAGCTTTTTAAAATAAAATTTTGATAAGTGAGAGTTGGCAACGTCTTAACGGCTCTACTTTATACTTGTAATTCATCCACACCTTTTTGGATCGTATACAGGGTGATTCGCATATGATGTGACAAAAAAACTAGACCTAACTAAATCTGCTTAACTAGTTTTTTAGGATCTTTAAAGCAACTTAAACAACGGACTGATGTCAAATTAAGTGAAACTCATTTTTTGTTATTTTCAATTTTTTCAAAAACTAGACGATATTTTAGTATCCGGTTTTTTTGTATTTTGACGAAAAATTGAAAACAATGAAAGTTAAGGGCGGGCCGATTTTAAAATTGAATAAAACAAGTTGTATGATAAGATATCAATAAGGTTTTATTTTTTATTATGTGTGAAATATAACATCGTTCAAATGGCCGCCGCGGCTTCGCTGGATGGCGCGGATTCGAAAGGTCCAGTTTTCGATGACTTTGGCGCATAAATCAGGCTGAATTTGACCGATGGCGTCGATTATGTGGTCTTTGAGGGCCGCGGTGGTTTGCGGCTTATTCGCATAAACCTGCGACTTAAGAAAGCCCCACAAGAAAAAGTCCAAAGGGGTCAAATCACACGATCTTGGTGGCTAATTCAAGTCACCTCGGTTCGAGATAACCATGCCATGAAACCGCTCGTGCAGAATATCGATTGTGTCTTGAGCTGTGTGGCACGTAGCGCCATCCTGTTGAAATCATAGATATGTCTTCGGTGTTCATATTATCCAATTTAGGACACAAGAAGTTGGTGATTATCGACCTATAGCGATCGCCGTTGACGGTGATGGCCTGACTAGCATCATTTTCGAAGAAGTACGGACCGATGACGCCTTCAGCCCAAAATCCACACCAAACAGTAGCTTTATTTAGATGCATTGGCACCTCGTGAATCTCGCGTGGATTGGTGTCGTCCCAAATTTGGCAATTTTGCTTATTCACGTACCCATTCATCCAAAAATGGGCCTCATCGCTAAAGATGATTTTGCACCCAAAATTGGGATCAACTTCTAACTGCTCCTAAACCCAATTAGCGAACACACGACGCTGCGTATGGTTTGATTTGTCTTTACTGATTAAAAGACGATATTTTGACAGAAAGTAAAAGAAACAATATGGCAGCCATAAGCTGTCAAAATCAACCCGTCCCTATTGGAAAACCCTGTACTTAATTACGTTTCATTTTTTTTTCTTAAAGATTTAAGAAAATTAATTTTTCAGCATTTTTGTTTAAAAAGAAAATTAAGAGAGAGATTTCTGGGTTTACAAAAAGGTATGGCATGGCATTGTAAGTGTTACTGTAGTTTTTTTTAATAATTTTGTTTTTCTGTTTTAAGTCAATTTTATAGAAAATTTCTCCTCCCAGCTAAACGGGTGAAATAGAGCCCTTATGTTGCGATGAATAAGTACTTTTCATCTTAGTATTCAGCCCAAAATTGTAGGTCAACTCCATTCCCACACCGTCCAACAAAATACAGATGGGAATTGTTAAGAGATGTTACAATTACCTGGTTCTCTATACGAGCTGTGGCAATACATATTTATGCATTATTATTTTCTATTTCGTCAAGGTCATGGTGCATAATTACGGTGACCATCCGTTCATTATAATAATGAACAGTTCTGTATTTGAAGATGATGTTCATTATGAATTATTTTTTATACAAAAATACATGAATGTTCTGTAGTTCAGAAGTTGTTCATTATTTATTCTGTATTTCGTGCAAATTCTTAAAAACAATAACATAAATACTAAAGCAAAATTCAATGACAATAGTAATGGTAACGTGCCCTTACCGATTGAACGAACGAACAAGCCATCTAGTACAATTTTATTTTGTTTTGTTGAACCTAGTGATGGAAAAATATTAAAATCCCTAAAAATGTGCAAGAGCATGATAACTGTGGCGCCAAGAAATTACAACGGTTCTTTATAGAACACTTCAATTCAAGCTGACTTTTTCGTTTTAGAGTTATTTTGTTTTTAACTTGAAGTTTTATGCAAACAAAGACTGAATTTCTGTACCTTCTTTTTTAACTTAAGTCTGTAGATATTTTTTAATTAAATGGAAAAATTCAAAATTTTATTGAATTTTGTTTCTTTTTTCATTTGTTCATTATTTGCAATTTGAAAATATTGTCAACGAATGCATAATGGAGTTGTTAGTTTATACCTCATCGTTTTAGTTGAATGGTTCAATTTTCCTCACAGCGGGAAATAAATAAATAAATTTGATGGAGCGACAGTTCGTTCAAAATCGGGAATTACAACTCTCGACTATCCATTCTTTGTACTTGTTATCGGCAGGGATGTATGGGACCACAATATTCTGCCGAATCCGAACGCCTTAAGTGAGAAAGACTTTTTCAAGATATGTTATTTTCTTGGAGGACTTGCAAATTCCTCACAAGAGACAGTAGGTACCCGTGAAAAAAAAAAAACGTTTTTTTGATTTTAGTCACTTTATGATATGTTTGTCGAATATTTTCATCTTCTTTTCCCATCCCATCCCATCATATTTCTTCAATGGCGGTAATACCTATTTTACAAATATTTAGGGACTTCGTAAATGATCGGTTAATTTCGTGGCTGGGAATAACAACCCGCATTTAATAAGCCCCAACCTAGAAGATCTTATATTCAATATAACTACAAATACGAGAAGTGGGATAAACCACTCCGAGTAATTCGTCATAGACAATACAATATTTCGTTCACTGAGTAGTTCAGTCTGTCTGGTACTAAAGAATTAGAAGGAATTAATCCGCTGCCATACCTAAAACCAAATAAGAAAAAGTATCTTAATGGAAACACACATCTCCCCTCCTCTCTCATTTGCGAACCTCCCTACAACCTATACAAATCGATTAAAACCCAATCTTAGATCAAGATAATTATTATACACCTGATTTTCACTTCACAGCTGGAAAGTGAGAGTATACAATTTTTGCTGCGGACGCCCATAGATGTTCTCTTGAATAAATTTATGTAAACCCTTCTAACATTATCTTTACAGCAAACTCCTTTTAGTATACATACATAAGTAAAACAAAAACACACAAATACAAAAAAAAAAAAAAAACAAAGAATTGTCGTCTCTCTGCCAAATGGACCGCAAATGGATGAAGATCATTATTTGTAGAATTTATTTTAAAATCGTGAGAAATACAAATCTGACGAAGAGTTTACGTGATTTTCTTAAGTTTCCTAGATCTTAGAAAAGTCGGACATCACTTCAACTTTGCACGTGACCAGAATTTTTTATACAACATGCGATTTTTTTTTTAATATATCTTCCTACAGGTATAGGAATCTGCTTCAAATGATTTTCTTTTATTCTCATTTTCATCTTCTTTGGGTGAATGGATTTTCCCCATTGTTGTTCGCTTACAAAAATTTTATTTTAATTGGAAATTCATTCAATTTTCTTTAAAAATAAAAAAAAAAAAACTTTATTGAATAATGTTTAAAAAAACGATTTGAACGAAAAAAAAAAAATTGTTGGTCATTAGTGAATGAGTTATGAATTCCTCATAAATCATGACAAACAAAAAAAATTCTATATCAATTCTTTGGTTTTCGGTTCTATGCGGTCGGTCGCACATGTTCTGCAGAGGCACATCATATAGAGGTAAAATGCCGTCCCTATACATATACATATGTATAATGGTTGGTTAATATAATATGCATTCCATTTTAATTTGAAGATTCCTCCTTTTTTGAATTCAATGAAGTCCTCCAATAACAGAAATTGATAGCATCATTTAATGGAAAAATCAATGAGGCTTACGTATAAGGAGCTCTTGTGTAATAAAAGACTGTGCCGCATCATTGATAACTGTGGAAAGACTTTTTTTTTTTTTTTTGAATTATGATCTCAGAAAAGAGTTTTGTAAAGTCGTATAGGCAATAATTTCAGTCTTACTTGACAGGTGGGTTACTATTAAAATATATTTTATGAGGAAGCATGTTATATATAAAATAATGTTTTTTCTTAAGGTAAATATATTTTAAAGTAGAAATAAACTTAAAAGTTGACTACAAGTTTTAATAAGCTTCGCAAAATATAATAACATTTAATAGCTATTATCGCTTCTTATCAATTTATCAAGTCATTAATAAGTCAAAGGCGATATAGAAGCTAAAAATACACAAACCGGAAGCAAAAGCAGAACAAAATAAAAAATGGAAAAAAAAACAGTTAAATTATTTGAATCCACTTTGTATGCAAATGACGTGCCGAAAGGATAAAACAAACCCGTTTTTTTTTGTATTTAACCTGTTTTTCTTGTTTTTTTATTCACTTTCCAATATAACCACCATCAGCCAACATTCACAAGATTTTTTTTTTTTTTTGAAGAATTTCCGCTCCTTCAAAGATGTCTTCGCTTCCGTCGTCCTTGTCGTCTATGTTGTTTTCATCGTTGTCGTCGTCAGCCATCAAGCCGCATGTAATGTAATGCACGCCCTATACCGTTTAAGCCAAGAACAAGACGTGTAGTTGGTTAGGTAAGAAACAAAAAAAAACACGAGAGGTGAAAATTAAATGTACAAAAATGAAAAGAAAATTAATACCACCCCTTCATCATACTCAACTGCTTTCCTGGCTATGGTGGAGTGGATGCAAGTAAAATAACAGGTAACTATAGGAATCGTTTCGAAGACAAAAAAAAATCCTTTTAGAAAGGTAATTTATTTAAGTCCCTGGGTGTTTATTTCAAAAAAACGGATATTTAACGCTATTGCGTGTTTTAAATAACCGGAAATTATAATTTGTTCACTTTTCCTTTTTTCTTTCTTTTTTTTTTGTTTTGCTTTATTTGTTCTATTTAAATTTTGATATCGCTAAAGGAAAAAAGATAATGATATCAGATTTTAACTTGTGATAATTGTTTTGTGAGGCAAATTTGCATTTACAAAATATTTAACTCAATCGAGATTTTAGTCACATATAAAGAATTACTTTAACATTACGCAGCAAAAAAAAATGCACGACTTAATTCAACGAATATAATGACGATGTTTTTGAAAAACTTTGAAAAGGGCCATAAAAACTGAAACTATGGATAATTTGATTTTTTTTTCGGCGAAAAATATACCATATGTTTCGCAATGTTTTTCGTTTCGCATGTTGTTTGTTTAGCATTTTGTTATTTCGCATTCCACGTTTTGCAAATAACGTTTAATTTTTTTAATGATTTAAAAAATTATCCTTTCGCAATTTTCGTTTTTTCTTATGCCAAATAAAAAAAAAGTGAAACTACAACATTCAGCATAGAGAACACACATGTATAAAATTAATGAACCGAAAATATAATTAAAAGCCCATTTGTTTGTTAATTTATTAAATTTAATTTATAATAATTCTTAATTATCAAAAGAACTAAGCGGCGAAATGATATATCAGCGAAAAATAAATTGACTTGGCGATATTTTGCGAAATAATGAAACTGCGAGACAGCCAGATGGTTTTTGCGAAATGATTGAAGATATTTAAAAAAAAAAAACAAATGTGAAAATGTCAATTGCGTAATAATTTTAAAACATAATAAAGAAAAATGAAAACCTAAATTTTTAACTGAGGAATATTAAACAAAATAACGACTAAAGCAAAACAAATAAATGCTAAATAAATTTTTCCAAGCAATGGTAACTCTTTATTTTTATATAGAAATCAACAAATTTAAAAAAAATTAAATACGCATAATATTATATTTAGAATTAGTTCTTATATAATTAAAAATAAGATTGAGTTAAAAAACTAAGCTAAAAACATAAAGACATATCGTAATTTTTTTTTTTTTTGCATTCGAATTAAAATTGATAAGAAAATTTAATATTAAAAGCAAAATTAGAATTTGATTACTTAAAATCAGTTTGAATTTTTGTTTTTATTTTTTATTTGAAAACTTATTTTTGAAAATCTTTCATTAAAACAAATTGATCTAAAAAGAAAGGCGTAAATTGGATTCTTGACTTTGAAGCTATAGTTTGAAATTATAAGCTTATTTGAGGGGGAAAAACAGACCACTTCCAAGGGGTTATTCTTTATTTCAACCCAACCGACGACGCGCTCTTAAGTTTTCATTAATATAATGGGTGATTTTTTAAGAGGTTTAGAACTTTTAAAAAAAAAAAAACACAAAAAATTCGAATAAATGAATGAAATATTTATTTGAATCGATAGTTTGAACCTTGCAATTTAATGTTTAAAGATAATTTCATGCAAATGTTGACCGCGGCTGCGTCTCAGGTAGCCCATCCGCTGAGTCCAATTTTGGCATACTCTTTCACACATATCGGCCGGTATCTCACGAATGAATGCATGGATGTTGGCTTCCAGTGCGTCAATCGAAGCGGGCTTGTCCCTATAGACATTAGCCTTGACATACCCCCACAAAAAATAATCTAATGGTGTCAAATCGCACGATCTAGGCGGCCAATTGACCGGCCCGAAACGTGAAATTAACTGTTCACCAAACTCGCCTCGCAATTGCGCCATTGTTTCGCGTGCTGTGTGGCATGTGGCACCGTCTTGTTGAAACCACAAAAAAAAGTTTGTTATCATCGCTCGGTAGCGTTCACCATTGACAGTAACGCTGCGATTCGCATCATCTTTGAAGAAATATGGCCCAATAATGCCGCCGGCCCATAAACCGCACCAAACAGTGGCTTTTTCGGGATGCATTGGTAGCTGTTGCAATGCTTCTGGCTGATCTTCACTCCAAATGCGGCAATTTTGCTTATTTACGTACCCATTCAACCAAAAATGAGCCTCATCGATGCCGACCATAAAATGGAAGCAGCGCGCGATGAACATTTCGAACCGAGCACGAATTTTGATAGTAAAATTCAATAATTTGCAAGCGTTGTTCATTTGTAAGACGATCCATGGTTAAATTGCAAACCAAACTGAAGCTGTTTGACAGTGACACAAGGTACTAAACACACGTCAGCTGTCAAAACCAGTGTTGCCAAAACCAAACCAGCTTAAAAATCACCCGTTATAAGTCTGTAGATGACTTGTGAATTAAGAAAATTTAATTCATAAGTTAGTTAGTGACTTATGAATTAAAAAAAAAAATTAATTCATACGCTAGTTGGTAGATTGGAAATTCTTAAGTTTGTTTTGACTACATAATTATTTTGAATCTATTTTTAGCTTTCAAATCTGGTTTATAAATCATAAAATGATCATAAATTTTCCAATTCATAATTTTTCTAATCAGAATTCACCCCCTTAAACGGAGTTAAACAGAACCCTTCATATATGATTTGGTAATTGATTCGACCCAACTTACATACTCAAGCATTTTGATGAATGCATCTCATTCAAAACAACTTGCAACATCAACATTAACAAAAGTAAAGAAGACATAAGAAACGTTATATATTTACAAGCCTTGAAATAAGTTTTTATTTAATTGTACTTTAATTTTTCGATTTTAAATATAATTGTTATGATCAGCATTTGTTTTCTCTGTAAATATAGTCATTGCCAAAAATATTTTAAATTGAAAAAAAAAATTAATATTTGATTTGAGTTTATTAATAGGTATGAAATTGTATTGCAAACTTAAATAAATATCCAAATAGATATTTAATATTGTTTTCCTTGATTTCAAAGACTTTATGTCCAATTCAAAAAATATTTGTCATAAAAGGCAAAAACATTTACAAATTATTTGAGTTCAAAAATATCAATGGTTAAAAAAAAATACTTTCCTAATAATTCCAATTTACTAAATTAAGTTGTGCTGTCAAGAAGGCATCTGCCTCCTTCTTTTATTTAAAAGTTTATCCCCTCGTGACCTTAAGTAATAATTATAAGTGTTATTTTTCACAATTTTCTTTTTTATTAAAAGAAAACAAAAATAAACATACTTACAACAAAAAGTATTGTAATAATGAGTTTTTGTAATTACATTTGTTTCTTCGACTTCATCCACAACTCACGCAATCACCCTCCGCTCCATCTTGCTGTGGTAATGTCCAAGAGATTCCCCCTGCCAGAACAGAATTCTTCCTTGAGTGATTTTATTATGATTTTTATTTTCTTAATCTTTTTTTTTTTCCTGTGTTTTGCTTTCAATTTCAATAATTTTTATTATTTTGTATTTTGTTTTCCAAGTCATCATCATCATCGTTGTTGGTACTATGGTACTTGATCGTCGGTCGTCGTCGACAAAATTCATAAATGCAGATGGCCTGTTCCGGCTGTTTCTGTCCTTATACCAATGTGACCTATGATGAGTATATAGAGGTACCTACAGCAGGGCATACGATGAACAACGTGCACGTGAATAACACACTATGTATATAGCGGGCAAATAGCGAGGTATGGCTTGGAATATCCTTGTTGGAAACTCATTAAAACTTTTTACAGGCCATTTAAAAACCAATTTGAATTTGAACTGAAACAACAACAACAGCAAGAAAAACATTTCATTGCTAAAATGTATGGAGAGCCGAAGAGCAACAATATAACAACAAATTAACATTTTTCCTGCGAAAATTTATTTGGATTTTAATTATATGCATTTGGTTTTTCTAGCTCAACAGCCAAGCCACCCACCCAGCTCCAGTGCAACGAACGGTGGAACGTTGGACGGCGGCGGCGCGGTGGTGGTAATTTGAAGTATTAAACGGTGGTGATGATGATAGTCATCTGCAGAAATGCATAATGAAAACAAATTTAATGTTTCACTTGACAATGAATAATTGTATTTTGTTGTTTAAGTTGAAATTGAAGTTTAATTTTGAATTATAATTTCAAAAATATTGTTTTTCAAATTAAAATAATAAATTTAAGTTGTGGCATTCAAACTCTATCTTCATACCTAGCCCATAATACCATATCAGATGCTATTGCAGAACAAAGTCCGGGAGATATACAAAAAAATCTGGACAATAAATCTGTAAACAATATATTTTCTTAATAATTTCTAGACTTTCTGATTAAAATCAGTTTAACCGTTTTGGAGATATTGTTCCGTTTTTGAGAAAAGTAAGATTTCCCTTGACGACTACACATTTTTTTATGACAGATACCGTAATTTTTGGAACTAAAAAAAACTGCCGAGGAAATAAATACTCCCAAAAGCGCTTTTAATTACCCACGTTATATTAAGTTTAAAGATAATCTATCCATCCGTTTACGCTATAATTTCACAGGCAGACAGAATTGCGATAGGTTACCTACTCCACATTTTTCGTCTTCCCTATCATATGATGATATCAAGTTAAATTAAAAATGAAAGTTCGATTTTTTACAAATGGATAACTTGCCATATAAAGGCGTTACGCAAGATTGAATTTTCCACCATTTGTATATAAATGTGTTGGCAACTCTAAAAAAAAAAACAATTTGACAGCTTAAAATTTGGGCCTAGTAAAAATGGAGCCATTACAACATTACATTTCATTGTTGAAAAATCTTTTAAGAAAATTGAAAGTAAATTCTGTGAAGAGAGTAATCGAAAAATTCAGGGAGACTAAGTCGATTGGTGATTATAAATACACTGGTCGTTCAAAAATCGATATCGATACTCCTGCATTGCAGTTCAGCATCCAGACTCCAGACGCTGACATACAAAAAATTGATGACCATCTCCGATGATAGGAATTAATTTAGCTTTGGAAAAGAAAATGTTTTCAAAATCAGTTCTGAATCTGAAATTTAAAACTTGATTTCACGAGTAGTTTAATTAATTTGCTTTATTTTTATAACTAACCCGAAACTGTCAGCTGTCAAATTGTTTTTTTGTAGGGTTACCAATACATTAGTTCATTTTTACTAACACTAAACTGTAAAATTTTGTTTACGGTTTACACTTTACTAGTCAAATGGCAGCAAATTAAAATCTTGATGCATTAATTTTGGTACACCCTTTAATAATATATGGCAATATTGAACATTGCTTATTTGTTCCATAGCTCATTAATGAACGAATATTTTAAATAGTAGTTACCTTAACTGTTGTAACTGGAATATTGTGTCTAGACTAAGGAAAAAAAACCAGTTGAATCTTACATCAGTCCTAAAAGAACAATTTTATAAAATGCACATTCTTGATGCTGACTTATTGGTCTTCTATTTCGAAATCTCTCTTCGAACTTCAATTCAAATAATAATTGTTTGAAACTTTTCATGTTAAAATTTTGAGAGTTTATCCAACTATTGCTATTGCTAAGAATCCTACCTTTGTTTCGCAATAAAAACAAAAAAAGAATCTTGATTTTTTTTTTATCAAACTTATGTTAGTGAAAAGACCATGGTTCCGGTCTAGCCCACGAAAATAGCCCCACAAATGTCAACTTCAATATTCAATTTAGCCCGAAAAAAACCTTTAACTTTTTTTTAATAAAATAAAAGGCTTGCCAATAGAAATTGACTGTATAGTATTTCAAAAATCAGACCTAAATAAAATATTTTGATTGTCCTGCCAGTTGTGCTATATCCGGTTGTGGTGATAAAAACCTCGCAATTTCCAGTAGGTTATATACATATATGTACGTTTGAAAAGAATCATTTTATTTTTATTTATTTCGTGTTCCAATGCACTTGACGCCTCATTTATATAAATTCCTAAACGAGTAACCACTCATGAACATGAACTCTCGACATATCCCCTTCACATCGACCGACCCCTATCGGTCTGAATGAGTAATTCGAGTCGGTTATATAGTATTTTACTCCCTTGCGCACAACATGAATTACATCAACGATTTTATATTGACCACCCTCCCATACTCCCAATCAAAGGCTTATGGCCTAACATATTTCGAAGCTCTGCTGATGGGGTTTGCCTCGTTCCTATAGTACCATACATACATATAATACTGCTGTTGCAAAATTATTGCCAGCGGTTAATCTTCGAACCGTCAACGGACAAACACTAGACACGCGAGATGAACGACGTGTTTCTGTTTCAGACTTTTAATTTATGTTTCAATTCCAATTAGGTAAAGAAGAAGACGAAGAAAAGAAGCACAGCGCTATAGAGGAATTTTTATATAAATGTATGTACCAGTACCACATCTCGGAAAAAAACATTGGAGTAATTGGCTTTCTTCAACTGAAATTGGATCCAATAAAAGTGCACAACACACAAACCAAAGACATGTAAAAAAAAAAAAAAACAAAATGAAAATGTTCAACACATCTTCAAAAGTTGATTCAAATAATAAGAACGAGAAGTCATTACCACTATACGTATATATATAGAACGAGGACCATCAGCCCCTATACAAGCCTTGAGCCTTGGCAAAGACTGACCTGACCCCCCACAGTGGAAAACAGAATGTATCGTCTTACCACAAAAACACAAAACAACCACCAGGCCACGACGACATCGATGTTGTCGTCTTTAACAAGGAGCTTAGATGCTGCTCTCATCGTTCTTGAGATCTATAGGTATACAACAGCCATCAAGTCGATGGTTGAAGTGCTTGCCTAGCTCGTTTTGTAAATTAGTAACAACCACGTTAAAACAGGAATCTACAATTTGGCTAGAAAGGTGAAGCTGGAGGTGTGGAGGAAATGTATTGTTCTAACATAAGGGCCATTAAGTTCTCACGTTTTACGATTTCATTTTCGTTGTTTGGTCCTTAGTTAGTTGGATTCTTATGGTTTTTGAATTTCTTTTGTTTCGAATATTTTTATAATATAGATACGGATGGGAGGGGAGGTTGAATTTTGTGTAAAAATTCTATATCAATCTTTGAGTTGTTGATAGTAACGTCATTACATACTACAACGAAAGGTTGATGAAAAGGTTTGAATGAAACAACAATATAGCAACGTTACGGATCTGGATCAGGGTCTTTCTTTTTTAACTAAAAGCCGCGTTTTATTCAGCCTTATTGTGAGTTTCAACCGAAACGAATGTCTTCAATAAAGGTAATTCTTCGAACATAAAATTTCGGGTAAAACTCACAATATTAGACGAAAATCTAAATGTCAAATTTTCCGGATGGTATAATGTTCGAGTGAAACTCACAATAAGGCTGATTATCTACGAGTTCCAGTCGGGGTTATTTTTTAAAACGTAATACAAAAAAAAACCTGGGATCTAGGTTTCTATCGAAGAAGTTTCATTCGAAGATTCAAAAAATAGTTTACACTCTGGTGGGTAGATGCCTTTTCACTTTTGCAAATGGCATCAGACAGCGAATACTTGCAAAATTCAGTTAATTCAAAAAAGGATATAGGGTAGCTTTTTCTGAGAAAAAAAAAATTACCAAAAAATGTTAAATATCGGGTTTTTCAAAAAGAGCGCTACAAAAGTTTTTTTAAATAAAAGAAAAACGGTTTTGGATATTAATGAAATTCTTTATTCCTGTGAATGTACGTTCAATGCCATTATGTATGGAACTCGATTTCTTTTGCATGGCCACCACGGGCATGCTTGCAGAAGTCCAGACGCTGAACCCAATTTTCGACGGTTTTCAAGCCTAAATCGGCCGATACTGCTGCAATTTCACGTTCGATATTCGTACGAAGTTCATCAATCGTCGCTGGCTTGTTGGCATAGACCATAGACTTGACGTAGCCCCACAGGAAATAGTCTAACGGCGTCAAATCGCACGACCGGGGCGGCCAAGCGACTGGACCATTTTGTGAGATAACACGTTCTCTAAACTTGGTTTCCAATAAATTGATTGTGACATTCGCTGTGTGGCTTGTGGCGCCGTCCTGTTGGAACCACATGTCCTCCAAGTCCATATCATCCAATTGGGGCCAAAAATATTTGGTTATCATTGAACGGTAGCGATCCCCATTCACAGTAACGTGCCGGTCTTGATCATCACGGAAGAAGTAGATACGGCCCAATGACGCCGCCGGCCCATAAACCACACCAAACCGTAATTTTTTCGGGATGCAATGATGACTCATGGAGTACGTGTGGATTGCTGCCTGACCAATACCGCATATTTTGTTTATTGACGAAGCCATTCAGCCAGAAATGAGCCTCATCGCTGAAGATGATTTTTTCGATGAAAATCCGCTCTTAACGTTGAGGCCACTGACTTCGAATTTCGGTAGTAAATTTTAATAATTTCGACTCGTTGTTGGCTCGTATATCTTTCCATCATAAAATGGCAAACCTTACTGAAGAGAAATGTTAAAAGAGCGGCAAGAAATATGGCGTCGTTTGCTGTCCCTGTTGCTCTCCTTTTGTAGCGTGCCTGTTGAAAAACCCTTTATAAGTAAATACATTTATGGGCGAAACAGTCGGGCATTTTACACTTTTTACGAATCGAAAATTTGTTACTATATATAACATCTTCATTAGAGCAATAAAAAATAAGGTAATTTTTCTCAAAAAAACATCAAACCATTTTCGAGAAAATTTAAAATTGTTGTATTGCAGCTGTAACCGTTTTAGAAGAGCTCAGTAAAAAATATTCATAATAAAATTGCTTTGTACCAAATTTCAAACTAAATCGTCTATCTTTTTAGGCTCAAGCTCGATGTACACCTGAGGGCACGAAAACAAACAGACAGACGGAAAGGCATGCCGCAAACCACTTTTTTCATCCTTCACCATATCGTAATTCGTTAGTTTTGATAAAAATAAAAAAAAAAAACTGGAATTTTTTTTCGACACGAAACCATCACTTGCCCTATAGAGAGCAATTAAGTTATACATACTTTGAAACAAAGGAAATTTTGCTATAGATATTCAAATTGGAATTAAAATAAAAACAGAATAATAATATAAACAAAAAAAGTGTGGTTATTCATTAATATTTAAATATTTTATTTTGCAGACATATTTATTTATACTATACCGACTAAATCTTTTACGGCTTTAAATTTTACATTTATTATTAAATTATTACTTCGAAGCAACTTTTTTAATTTTTTTGTTCAGAGTTAATCTTTTCAAGGCTGCTTTTTGTATCTTCCATCAATTTGTTTAATTTATCGCCAACATCTTTAGCCATACTCTTTAGTTTCTGTAGAATTAAAAAAATAAAGTCAGTTTTTTTTACGAATTGAGTTAAATATATAATTATTATTAAATTTAAGAAAAAAACACTTTGCAAAAGCAAAATATTAATCAAAACAAGTTTAAATAAATCTGTAGCGTTTAGATGGAAAAAAAGTTAAGTAAGATTGTATGTTAAACAGAAAAGGCAAGAATTTTTTGGATGTAAAAGATTCAAATTTATATTATTCAGAAAAAATAGGCAGTGCATTTATACTTTCTCATAATACACCATATTAACTATGATAAAAAATTTTACCAAATGTTTCCAATCAAATTTAACATCTTAACATTTTTATCAGCTAAACACTTTAATTATAATCATATTCAGAATCATACATCTAAATTTTCCGGTTTTAAAGCTTCTTCCACATTCTGCTTCAACATTTTCATTTGTTCCTCGAACGATGGGAATTTCACATCTTGGTCAGTTGGAGCTCCTGCTGAAAGCTAAAACATTTTTATGTGTTATATTATTAATACATATGTGAAAATTAAAAAAAAAAAATATTTTCTTTTTAAAAATAACAAAATTTTATAAATTTACATAAAAAACGCAAAAAGCCAACAGAAAAATTAGAGCAAATCGAGCCATTTTAAAATTATGTTTGCGAACGAACGTGAATTCAAACTTAAACTGTTTAGAAACTATTCCATTAGATTTAAAGTCACTTAAAATTTAGTAGAAATTTAATATTATCTATGTAACTTTTTGACCCTGTAGCTTAAGACAGCAGCTTCCCTATATAAGGAGATTAAAATATTATTTTTACTTACAAAATTGATAACGTTCAAATCGTTATCTTATGTATTTTTAGTTAATAAAAAAAATATTTGTATGTATTTGTAAAAATCATTATCATTCATCATTCAAACTCTTATAACCGTTCGTTTCGTCGTGCGTGCGTGCGTCGCGTCGCTTATAATATAATATTATGATAAGGGAAGTGAGACAAATTTTCTTAATATGTTATGTAATTAATGTAAAACGCACAACAATAATATCTTATTAGCCGACACATGCCCAAAATACAAAAGTATTCACCGACTGACAATTACGTCACGACACATGTACGAAATGTTATAAGTCCACAGGCCAAAAGTTCACAATGGACTTTTGCCTCACTTGGGTGGATTATCACTCAGTATGAAAAATAAGGAAATGACTAACAACACATTTATAACAATTCTGTTTATACAGGTTCAGTTTTATTTTTAAACGCATAAAATTATATACATATGTAGCTAACCGCGTTTGGGAATTGAAAAGTGCGAATATAAGGATATTTCAGTACTTTGATTCGCACACAACAACAGAGTTCTTTTATTAACTTCCCATTGGAAGTTATTGTAATTGTTCCGATTTGTAGAATTGAAAATTTTGACATTTCTCGACGTTTTGAGGTCCCAGGAATCCGAATTCATAATTTTTAGAGAGATGTCTGTATGCGTGTGTGCCTGTACGTTCGTGAGCCTTTCTATCGTTCCCTGTATCTCGAGAACGAATAGAGATATAGACCTCGAATAAATTTTATTGTACAGATAATAACATCACAAAGTGCAGAAAGGGTTCCCAAAAAAATTTAATTAGCGGTTTTTTTATTACAGCAATTTAACAAAAAAAAAGTTGTACAAAATGTTTCGTCTCGAATATTTTGAGAACAAAAAATGTTATCGACTTCAGGTTAATTTTATTTTACACATAGTGACGTAATAAGGAATTAAAAAGAATTTAAAAAAAAATCAGTGGGCAGTTTTTTTTTAGATCAAAAAACATGCTAAAATTTTGTGTAAAGCGTGTTTCGATTGAAATATTTCGAGAACAAACAACAATATTAACTTCGGGATAATTTAATTTTATACACGATGCCATATTTGGTTACTGATATAAATTTAAAAAAAATCAATTGACGGTACTTTTTTCACGAAATTGCCTGCCAAAACAGGGGGAGATAGACCCCCCTCCCATAGTAAAAAATGCTTGTATTAAAGTGTTCTACTGTTATCATTTCTTAGCGCCACAGTTATCATACTCTCCCCAAATACTGCATCTGTAAATTACTCGCCCTTTTTTAAAAAAAAGATTTTTGCTGGACTTCAAATCTTCGTAGTTAGGTTAAATATTATCGGAATTCAATTATCTATTTACCATTTTGTTCGTTAGAATATTGTCTAAATAAAAGTACTTGATACTTTTTTTCTTAAATGTAACGGTTTCCGAGAAAATCGCAAATAAAGTTGATCATGGCCAAATTTTCACTCATTTTTCGCTTATAACTTCTAAGTTACTTGCTGAAAAAATAAATGTTGTATAGGAATTTGTAGATAATATGAATTGGAACAAAAAAGTTCTATATACATTTTTCATAAAAAGTATTACAAACGGAGAAAAACGCAGAAAACCCAAAAGTCTTATTTTCAAGATAACGGGACCCCCACAAAGCCGAATTTCCCGCAAACTCAAATTTATACTCAGAATCAACCCCCTATAAAACTGCATTCAAACTTGGACCACTTCAAAACTTTTCTCAGATTATTCCTGTACTATGACAAAAGGGCCCGTTAAGGGCGTAGTTGTAGTTTCAACGGGGTGTAGCCCGTAAGGTGTTAATTTGTGTTTGTTAACTAAACAAAGTTGCAACGAGAGAGCACAATGAGAGAGCAAATATTTTTCCCTCCATTTGATAACTTGAAAATTTCTGCTACAAAAATTTCTATGCGAATGTAAAAATGTCAAATATATAGCTGTTACAGTTTTTGTCACAAAAAATTAATTTCAATATTCGCCATCTTAATTGCAAATCAACTAGGGCCGAACTCAACGTGTCGCAACGCAATCGGTAGTTCTATTAATCTATATAACGGGTGATTTTTTAGCTGGTTTGGTTTTGGCAACACTGGTTTTGACAGCTGACGTGTGTTTAGTACCTTGTGTCACTGTCAAACAGCTTCAGTTTGGTTTGCAATTTAACCATGGATCGTCTTACAAATGAACAACGCTTGCAAATTATTGAATTTTACTATCAAAATTCGTGCTCGGTTCGAAATGTTCATCGCGCGCTGCTTCCATTTTATGGTCGGCATCGATGAGGCTCATTTTTGGTTGAATGGGTACGTAAATAAGCAAAATTGCCGCATTTGGAGTGAAGATCAGCCAGAAGCATTGCAACAGCTACCAATGCATCCCGAAAAAGCCACTGTTTGGTGCGGTTTATGGGCCGGCGGCATTATTGGGCCATATTTCTTCAAAGATGATGCGAATCGCAGCGTTACTGTCAATGGTGAACGCTACCGAGCGATGATAACAAACTTTTTTTTGCCCGAAATGGAAGTTCTTGACTTGCATGATATGTGGTTTCAACAAGACGGTGCCACATGCCACACAGCACGCGAAACAATGGCGCAATTGCGAGGCGAGTTTGGTGAACAGTTAATTTCACGTTTCGGGCCGGTCAATTGGCCGCCTAGATCGTGCGATTTGACACCATTAGATTATTTTTTGTGGGGGTATGTCAAGGCTAATGTCTATAGGGACAAGCCCGCTTCGATTGACGCACTGGAAGCCAACATCCATGCATTCATTCGTGAGATACCGGCCGATATGTGTGAAAGAGTATGCCAAAATTGGACTCAGCGGATGGGCTACCTGAGACGCAGCCGCGGTCAACATTTCCATGAAATTATCTTTAAACATTAAATTGCAAGGTTCAAACTATCGATTCAAATAAATATTTCATTCATTTTTTCGAATTTTTTGTGTTTTTTTTTTTTTAAAGTTCTAAACCTCTTAAAAAATCACCCATTACATAGTTTGTCAAAATTTAACAATTTAAAAATTAGGTACCAAGATTCAAAATAATTTGTGACCGTCTTGTACCCAAAAGTGACATTTTATACAAAAAGTGGTTCAGTGCGTTTTTTAACTTTTGTCAAGTTTTATCTCTCTGAGTATATTTTCCCCTCCTTACAAAGTTTGACAGGTTTTACACATTTTTTCTTAAAAAAGATACCAAACAGCCCTACTAATTCAATCTTAGAAACACAACGGAACGCAGCTGTGAACGGAGCTACAGTCGTTGCTGCAAGTTTTTACTAACTTTTAATTTTTCACTTGCAGCACTTTTGATGTTTCAATTTGTGTAAAGAAAAAACGATCCGGAAAATAATATCGAAGCTTTTCGTACTCATTTGTTTCGCAAAAAAAAAAAACAAAAAATTATAAGAGAAAAATCGAAAATAAAAGAAGTGAATAATAAGCCCGTGATTTTTTTTTTCTTTCTTTAAAATATATCTACAAAAAGTTGTGCTGCTGCATTGTGAGAACGTAAAAAATTATCACGTACGACACTTTTTCACAGCTGTTGCAAATTTAGTCCAGTTGCCGCATTCTATTGTGCGTACATAAGACAAATTTCGTGCGACCCAATGCATTTTATTTTTTTACGAACAGTTGAGTTGTCTGTTTTGGAATTAAAATGTGATATGTATAGATTTCCCGTTTTTTGGTACTTTATTTGTATAGGACCTGTATAACTAACTATGCATGGTAGAATATTTTTTTATAAATAAGAATTAATGCAACGCTGAATAGAGGCCAAATAAAACCTTATACAGTGAATAACTATTAATCAATGTGTGTAGCTAAATCTATTATAAATAAGACTCCTACTGTTTGTGAGATTTGACACTTTACGTGAATTAGCAGTGAATTAAATTTTGATCAAAGTTTTATATTTGATTTGTAAATTCGAAGGTAACTAAAGAATTTCTTTATAGGGGTGGTATAACTGTATATTGTATATACGAACTGCTGAAGAATAAAGAATATTTTTTTTTTGTTTTCTTAGAACGTTTGATGGACAAAATTTCGAAAATTAATTTTTTGAGTTCTCAAGAGGTTGCGTAAGCTCGTCTTAGAACTTTATCGGCATTAAAACGGTTTCAGTGGTGTTATTATGCGTGTTTTTTTGTTTGTCGTTCGCCATCCAAGATGACGAAAGGTACATCAAGTTTTGGTAAACGCCACAATAAGACGCACACCTTGTGCCGTCGGTGCGGACGCAGTTCGTACCATATCCAAAAGTAAAAGTGCTCCCAATGTGGATACCCAGCCGCCAAGTTGCGTTCATACAACTGGTCGGTTAAGGCTAAGAGGAGGAAGACCACTGGAACTGGTCGTATGCGTTTCCTTAAGGTTGTGCGAAGGCGCTTCCGCAACGGATTCCGTGAAGGCACCCAAGCTAAGCCCAAGAAGGCAACGTAAACTTTTTAAACTAAACTTCTTTTCTTTTTTGTACAATAAAACGTAATTGCACGAAAAAAAGACCACAACAAAGAAACCAAACGAAGTTTTCATACAAACTATCGATAACAAGTAGGTAAATATATAATTTAATGCCGCCAGTAATACAGTTTTTCTGTGTGCTTAACTTAATTAAGCTCGAAGAATTCTCTGGGCTTAGCTTAGCCCGTAGGGGATTAGTTGTTGTTGTATTTAACATTTTGATTGTTTAGCACCAACGTCGTTTTTTTCTTCCAATTCCCTCCGAGCTTACAAAAAAAAACGCCTTTTGTCGACTTTGAAGGAGGAGAAAGATTTCTCTAGCATCATCCTGCACAAACAGATAGTTTAGCAGACATTCTCCATCTCTGTATTTCTCTTCTGGTGTGCAGCTTCAACGGAATAAGTTAGGCTGAGTACTTGAAATTTAAGTTTATTAGAATCAATAGGCTGGCGCTGGGCTCCAAGTTAAAAGTTAAAACATAAATTCATTACGAGTAAGTAAATTCTTTGAGAACCAGAAAAAATAACTATATATTTCAAAGGATTAATATGATTCGTCCATCCATTGCCAGACATTTTCATAACTTAATTTAATTTCCGTCATTCTATAAAATTTTCTTTCTCTTTTTGTCATCGTTTTCGTCGTCGTCGTCGTCGTGTTTGGTGTTTGTTGGTTCTTTAGGGGAGTCTTCTGCCGTCATATGTGAGAGAATTTAAGAGTTTGTTAAAGTTTAACATCAGACCCACCAAACCGATTTATATACATATGTTGTAGGCCAGCTATGTTTATATAATGGTTGAATCCTTTTTGCAGCAGTAATTCTGTTTTTCTTTCGGAAAAGCTCTCAAAAACGCACTGAAAAATGGAAATTAAATTTAATCGCACTGCATTGTATAGGTATGGGTGGTTGGGTTTTGTAAAAATAAAGAGTGTTGGCCTCAAAAGCGGGTCCCACTTTCAAAAAGTTGGCCTAGCATACTTATACATATAAAACACCATATCCTTTGTGTGTACAATTGTGTTTTTTACGTAGGTTTTAAATTAAACAATTTCCGGCTAGGAAATTTGAAGAGGTGCGTTCCTGTTCCAACCGCCTCCATGCCGCCATGAACAAATTTCCCACGGGTATTCCTGTATCCTATATCACATTACCTTGAACCTGGAGTTTATCCTTAGGGATATGTATCTATTTGCGTGAAATTTAGATTTAAGGAAACAAGGTAAATAGTTTAAAGTACCTATAATTTTACATATTATTTATGTATTTGACAGAAACGCGTTCCGTTTTAAAAATGACCAATGCCCATTGTCCATGTCCAGTCCACAATTCTACCGTCACAAATGTTTATTGCACAACTCAGCAATATCTTATATTAGTTGAGTGGTTGCTTAGAGTCAGGTACATTAACACCTATACTATATACGTCCACATACTTTGTGAACTTTAAGCGCAATGCTAACAGAATCAGATAATCCCATTGTCAATATATATATGGACTTGTAAATATAAACGACCAACCGAGGAGGGGAGAACGTTTCTTAACTTGATTTTTAACATCAAGAGTGAACTAATATGAAAAGCAATAAATATGGAATTGAGTTATATATTATACAGGACTATACACTTATACAGCTTCTCTTCAACTATAACAACAAGTTACACCCGAAATCATGCAGGAAGGTGCAAGTAAACACTTAAACAGTTTGGGAGAGTTATGGACGGGGAGGCGATGAGAAGAATCAAAGATAAATTAAATTCGATGGAAGTCCACAGTCAGAAATGTTTACTATTTTTTTTTTATTTTTTTAAATTGTTCTCTTGAACATTTCCAGTTCCATCACGATGCACGAGAAGAAAGATGAAATGAGCTCTTTTGTTATGTCCTCGAATACCCTACCAAGTCCTGCGATTACGATTGTTTGCACTCTATACGAATTCACAAATGTACATACATACATCAGTTCTATGAATGTCATTGAAGAAGATTGTAGTTGTAATATCATTTGAGGTTATGAGACTGTTAGGTATAAGCGAAAGGATATGTCATTTTATTTTATTTTTGTTTTTATTAGACTAGAATTTGGGTGGTTGATAGGATTTCTAGGTAAAGTCGTTCATTTTGTATTGGAGAACTCGCTAACTATCTGTGATATACATATATGATTTTATCAAGAAAAATCTTGTCAACTATAACTATGACAAGTAAGATTTTACAGAGCAATATAGAAAAAACTAACAAAAAGTGTGGTCTCACTGTTCTGCATACAATTAATATATCGTGCCAAATTTTCTGTAGAAAGTCTTGCCTCCAAAACAACAGCGGAAAAGTAGGGGAAAAGACTAGGGACAAATATGTATTAATGGAGAGTTTTGTCAGATTATGCGTAACGAAATGTGTCTGTGGTCTCACTTTTCCCCACACAATAAATGCTTCGTGCCAATAATTTAGTGAGAAAAAGGAGTGGAGACTTTTTCAAATAATCGCTATAATTATCAATTTCGCTCGTTGAACAGCATACCTATACTGCAAAACGTAGAGCAGAACGAAATTTTTCATTTATGATTTTGTTGTCTCATTTTTGTATGGAAATTGCGCAAAAAGTAAAAATTTGATAACAATAAAAATATTACCAGTGATTATAAGGTGAAGGTGTAAATACATCAAGCTAACTAAAGGAATGAACAAATTTGGTACAGTTTATTTTTATGTCATTTATCTTGATAGTAGGAAAGATAGGTCTATACAGTTAATCTTTTACGTGCAAAATACATATATGCAGCCTTATCGAGGTGTCCTTTTGGAAGAAATTCCTATACAAAATTTAAGGCCGATTGTAACTTAGATATCTAGCGTTCGGGGTATCCGTTTCAAAATAAAATAAATGAAGCATACAATTTCGTTTATTTGACATATGGGTCAACCGTTTTGTTTCGTAACTGTTTTGTTTTTATCGGAGACCATCCATCGGAAGAAATGTATAACTCACAGCTGTCAAAAATTCATTACTTTACACATTCCTTGCGTTCGAGGAACTATCAGATAGGCTATCCACCTATCCCAAAAATTTTCAGATACATTGGGTTGTTGTTGCATCAGCTGTTCTTTCACAAGAGATTACAACAACACAAACCTATCCGGATAGCTTTCGATTGATCCCCGAACGCGACCATTGTTTTGCATTGCGTTGAAGTGCGTTAAATATTTTCGGAAGATTTGTCTGATGTGCCAATCGGAACGGATACCTCGATTGAAAATTCTTCGATTTCGAAAAGATCGGAGAAAATTTTTTTCCGAACGGATACCCTCGATGGAGCTGATGAATTTTCTAACTTTCCGAAAATCTGAAATTTTCAATAATAATAATAATTGCCTTTTTGTATATAGAAGAATGAATTTATTACATTTCGCTAATATGTAAAAAAATAATGTCAAAACTGAATCTGAATCCCTTAGTTCAGTTCACATTCATCGGATTTTATGTAGGTATACTTATAATCAGGTGATTATTTTTTGAAACCATTCTTTTTTAGTTCTGATTTTCTAAATACATATGCCTAACATAGACACTTACATTCTCATTTTATTGTTCCTAAAAGTATAAAGCGTAACAATAACAACAATGATCACTCACAAGTATTTGTTGGTTGTATGTTGATTTAGTATGAGGGTGGTTGGTTTATGTGTATCGAATCGATGATAAGGGAGCTTTAGCCAGTGCGGCGGCGGCGGCGCCTTTCGGTAAATTTGGTTAGTGGGTTGGGGATTCAATGTGTGAAATTTTTGCACGATAAAAAGTGAACTGCAGGGAATCTTCAAAAGTCCAAAAAACAACGATCGAGTTCGAGTATTCTATTTAAAAATCTCACAGACGCTCTGTTGTTCGTGAATCATATTCATTCTAAACAACCGACACAGCGACGCTATGCATGGTTTTTTTCTTTTTTGCTCGAAAATTTCACAGTTATCTCACCTTGCTATAAGAGACTCAACTTAACTAGCCAGCACTCTCCTGAGATAACTTTCTATGAGGTTACAGCTGATATCCATTGAAAGCCAGATAATAATCTGCACTGTAATCGCCCAATTTCCGAAAGCCAAAATACTTCCACTGTATTGTCTTTGCCATGTGATAAGATTATCTTCAAATCACAACTAAAAGAAAGTCTGAATCTTTGTTTTAAAAAAAGTCGAATTATCACATAGTATGGAAAGTTGCCGTTCGAGAACCCATTAAGTAAGCAAGCAAGTTGGATTTTTTTGTTATGATTTATTTTTTTTTTAATTAATTAAGTAATATTTTTTAATCAATGAAATAAATAAAATATTATAACTTAAGATAACTTAAAATGTAGTTTTTTTTTTTAATTCATAAGAAATTAATATTTAAAAATTATATAGTGGTGTTTTGGTGAAAGTGAATAGTTATATTCATCACAAATTTGTACAAGTTTAATACTCTAGAATTGTGTATACACAAAACAAAAAATGATTTATTACTGCTGAATTACTATACATACACTTTCACCAAAACACTGCTAATTTCATTTAATACAATCAAAGCAAATTATCCCTTAAACAGCTTCAGCAAAGCCAATGCGGTTCCTGCGGTAGTCAAACTTTGTGTAGAATTTTTTAGTAAAAATATTTCCCAAAATCCACATGTCTGTTTCAATATTTTGTGGTGGTTCAAAGAATCCTGTCCTGCAAGTGACTTCGTCATATAAAGAAGTATAGTCTTTTCCTTCGAGGGTGAAAGATTTTCCACCCAGAACAAAGTTGATTAACGGTAGTTGAGAAATCAGCTCACAATCGATAGTATTTTCATCAAGGATTTCTGGATCCATTGTTACACCAATAACATCACGGATAATTTTGATTTCACTTGCTGGTCCTGTTATAAAGGCGGATCCGGTATCAACAATAGCATTACAACCATTTGTACAGAATTTTAAATCACCAATCGATCCTGAGTCAATTTTTAAAATCGAACGATTTGATACTTCATTTAATGGCAGATATTTAAATTTACCCTTGTAATGTTTTCTGTCAGCTCCTCCAAAAACGACCTCCCCAGCGTCTTCTTCTTTTAATTCTTTACTCAAATAGAATGATACTACTGGATTTTTAATCAGCCCTTGATTGAAAAGATTTGCGAAAAGAGAAACTTCTTCCTTGTTTGAGTCAGTACTTTTATAACCAATACCAAGGATTCCATCGTATTCTGCACGTACAAAATTGGAAGACTCTTCAAAGGCTTCGCCAAATATTTGTTGTTTTATTATTTCTCCTCCAATGTTAACATCATCAATAGAAAAAGCGACATCCACATTTCCAGTGACATATGAAATTTTCATCGTATTGTCATTTCTTTTGTATGTCCATGATTTACTGGCAATATATTTTGAACTGTTCTTACAATTATAAATACACTTTTCCGAGTTTACCCAAAGGATGTGGGATCCCGTATCGAATACGACTTTGAATTTCTGTGATGGAGTTCCAATGTCTATTTCTCCGTAATACATCGAACCGTAAATGTTATAGTCAAGCGGTTCAATCGGAAAATTAACTCGTCCAGATGAATTCCATTTACGATTTTGTATTCCTCTACCAACTTCATTATTTTTAAATTTATGAATTTTCATGCGTATCAATTTGGAAGAATTCGCTGCAACTATCAGGCAAGATAAAAATAGAATTAGTTTCAGCATAGTTTTTGTCGAAATAAAAATATCTGACGGATAGCTAAAAAAAACTTAACGTTTAACGTTAAAATTGTTAATTTTTGTTAAGTATCGGTATAGGAAATTTAAACTTAAGTAAGTATAGGTATCTCAACGTTTCAGTTTGCAATGCAAATCGTAACTGAATTCACAAATTTCCTAACATTCAGTTATAACTTATTTCATTTGCAAAGTTAACATTTGAATTTTGAATATCGAGGTTCAACATACATAATGTTAAGATAAGAGTTTTGTAATCATTAACTGTATAGATTTTCAATTACAAGCCTGGCATACCTACTTGTTTTTTAACAGTAATAATTTTTTCCATACTCACCTATTACTCATTTTTTTAAATACTTTACCGGTTAGAACTAAAAATAAACACAAAATATTCCAATTTGGGTTTGTTTTGCGTTTAAAATGAGTTGTACCCAGTGGTACCACTTTACTTCAGTTGAATTAATTTTTTTTTTTTTTTTTTTCAAAAAAATTTAAAATCTACTTCCTATTTCGCACCATTTCCAAAGTATTGAAATCAATACTTATTTTAAAAATGGCTGTTTCAATCTACTTTAATTTTGTAAAAAAATCTATTTCTTTTTCTCTATTTTCCTCTAGTATATGTAACTCCAGAATTTCCATGAAAATAATTTTTTTTTTAAATTAACAATACCAATGCCAATTTAATTCTTTTTGTTGTTGTTTCTAATGACTTTTCAAAGACTGAAATTCTTGTATTTATTTTTAATACCGTGTTCTTATTTTTGAAATAACATAATAATAGTTAATTAAATTTAATTTTCTTCATTATAACAAAAACAAAATTGGGTACGCTATGTTTCGCAAGAATTTTCTTGCAAACTAACGTTTCGCGGGTGTTGATTACGCTGCTGTTTTTTGTTTGTTTCTTTTTTTTGTGTTTAGCATATTATTATTTTATTTGGCATTTTGTTGTTTTGGTTTTTTTATTTGACAAAAAAAAAAGCGAAACAAAAAGATTCAGCATAAAGAATATACAAAAATAATAAACAAACAAAAATAAATGAATGTCTATTTTTTGTTAAAAATTGACTTTTTAGGAGTAAAATGTAAAAATATCACGAACGATTATTTCGTTAAAGTTATATAAAAAAATAATTATCAAAACAACAAAACAGCGAAATGATTTGGCGATATTTTGCGAAATAATGAACGGCGAAACGTTATTTCACCTAAAAAAATACATGGCCAATAATATCAAACAATGTAACAAAAGAAAAAAAACTAAACCACAAATTGCCAAATGATTTTTGCGAAATGATTGAAAATATGTTTTATAAAAAGCGCCGAATGTTAATTGCGTAATGATTGAAAAATATAATGAATGAAAAAGAAAAAGTAAATTTCAATTAATGATTGCGAATTAAATGAAATATTTAACGCCTAAAGCGAAACAAAGAAGTGTCAAATGAGTTTTGGCAAACAATGGTGCGCCATAATCATAGTAGGGTAAAGGTGTCAACAGTGAATCAGGGTACACAGTGAATCAATTGCTCTCACAATGTCTCTTTTGATTTTTTAGTAGATGCGAAAAAGAGAAAGGAACATTTCTTAACATTCCTTTGCATCAAACCAACAGTCTACGTGATCTCTTGATCGAAGTCGGTGGTCCTCGTGTGTTTGTGTTTTCTGCATTGGTAAGTAATTTTTTTGTTCTATTTTGTTTTTCGTCTTATTAAAAAAGTGTGCGTCGTTACTCCATTTGAGTGTAATATTTGTATATTTGGTTTTATAGACTTAATAATTTTTGTCAATTTGTTAACTTTAGTGAAATATGATATACAATTTTGATGTATTTTTGTTAAAATGACAACATGGTACACAGTGAATCAATTGAAAGTGGTACACAGTGAATCACTGATTCACTGTGTACCTATATGTTATCTGTGTTTCTATTTGGGTGCTAAAATTTTTAATCTTTGTAGTTTGATATGGCACGTACAAAATCTCTTCGAAAAGTGGGTTCGCATTCTTCGGAGCAAATGCAAGCAGCTCTCGATTTGATAAAACAAGGAAAAAGCATCAGACAAGCTGCAAAATGCAAAAATTTATCTTTTGCAACCCTATATCGTTATCATAAAAAAATTGAAAAAAATTCAGAACAACCGAAAATAAGACTTGTTCCTAATTATGAAGTAAACAGAGTTTTTACCGACGCTCAAGAGCAGACACTCATAACATTTCTAAAGGACTCCGCCTATCTTTTTTATGGCTTATCAAACATCGATTGCCGAAAGCTGGCTTATGAAACAGCTCTAATCAATAAAATTAAGGTTCCCGAGAGCTGGAGAAGAAACGAAATGGCAGGCATTGACTGGTTAAAAGGTTTTCGAGTCCGACACCCAGATGTGTCCTTGAGAGTCCCCGAGAGCTGCAGTTTAGCGCGGGCAACAGGATTCAACAAACATAATGTGGATATGTATTTCAAAAATCTGGAAATTGTTTTGAAAAGACATCCGAACTTTTCCAACGGGACAAGAATTTACAATTTGGATGAAACTGCAACCACAACCGTTCAAAAGCCTACTAAAATCCTAGCTCCGAAAGGAATAAGGTGCATATCGAAAGTTACCAGTGGGGAAAGAGGCACTTTGTCAACAACATGTGCAATAATATGTGCAAGTGGAATATCGCTTCCACCCGTAATAGTTTTTCCCAGAAAAAACTTCAAAAACCATATGCTACATGGTAAGAAATATTGAGATACTTATATACCTTTTTATTTTGCTTACATAGCTGTTTTTTTTAATTTACTACGTAGGTACACCTCCAGGTACTTTAGGTTTGTCTACTCCAAGTGGATGGATGAATTCGGAACTCTTTCCAGAAGTGATGAGGCATTTTATTAAACATAGTTGTTCTTCTAAGGAAAATCCTTCGCTGTTATTGCTTGATAATCATGAGTCTCACCTCTCAATCGAAGCCTTAGAATTAGCGAAAACAAACGGCGTAACTATGTTAACCCTACCACCTCATTCATCCCACAAAACTCAGCCTCTTGATGTGGGTCTCTTTTAGCCATTTAAAAGCGTTTATAACGCGAGCATGGATTCCTGGATGATGAGGCATCCAGGTCAGCCTGTTACAATATATGACGTGGGCGCTTTAATTGGTGAGGCATATCTTAAGGCTATTACTCCGACATCAATCACAAATGCTTTCAAAAAAACAGGCATATATCCGTTCGATCGAAATGTTTTTGAGGAAGTAGACTTTTTACCCAGCTCAGTCACTGATCGTCCTGAACCAATTGAAAAAATAAGTAATTCGGTTGATGTCAATCAACCAGATGACCTTGATCAGACCGAGACGAATAACTATCAGTCAGAAGAGCTTGAAAATATCCTTCCCACAGAATTTGTAAGTCCTTCACAATTCAAGCCACCCATGAAAGCTAAGCCAAGGAAAACAAAAAGGCAAAATATAAGGAAAGGAAGGAGTCTAATAGCCACTGACACCCCAGAGAAGGAAGAAATTTCTCAAAAAAAGATCAGAAAACTTCAACCAAAGCAAAAAAAAAAGGTTGTAAAGAAGGTGCTACAAGAAATTTCAACCTCAGAATCCGATTCAAGCATGGTTCTTGAAAGAGACGATATCATGACTGATGAGGATTCCGATTGTAATGATGACAACAACAGCCTTGAGCCTTTGGAACCTATTCGAGATGCAGTTCCAGGTGATTTCATTTTAGTGGAATTTGAAGGAAAGCGAAATTTCGTATATTATGTCGCTAAGGTATTAGCGCTTGAAGACAATGGATACCAAGTGGCATACCTAAGAAAAAAATCAATGAATCAATTCATTTTCTCACTTCCAGATGTTGCCGACAAAGCTTCTGTTTTAAAATGTGACATAAAAATGATTCTTCCTAAACCCATTGAGCATGGGAGTTCTTCGAGGCTCAAAAATTCTAATTTTTCTTTTTCTGTTAATTTTTCAAACATGGATGTTCGCTAGAAGTTTATAACAATATTGTGATAAACTGAACAATATAACAATATTGTGATCAACTGAAACACCAGTTTTATTTTTCTTTTATTTTTTTTTTATTTTTCTTTATTTTAAACAATGGATGGAAATGTTAAGTTTTTTATTAATTTATTTATTTATTTTATTTTAGTTTAGTTTTTTTTTGTTTATCTTTAAATAAAATGTGGAATAATAAACATAAATATACCAAATATAAACCAAAAAACAAATGGTTTTACTCAATAAATTGATTTTAAGTCCCTGTTTCACTGTGTACCATACACTGATTTACTGTGTACACTCAGAGTTCACAGTGGATCATTTGGTAAGCATAATTAAAAACATTTTTTTTAATTTTCCAAAATTATAAAGTTCGAAAACTTTATGCTTACATTAAAGAAAAAATAGTGAAAAAGCTGTACAAAAAATATTTCATGGCTACTATTATAAATGCGAACTTAACAGCGCAAGACGTAAAAAGTGATCCACTGTTGACACCTTTACCCTACCTTAAAAATGAAGATATTTGCTTTTGTAAAACAAAATTAAGTATGTATTTGATATTATAAAGAAATACACCTACATGTTTTAGTATGTTTTGGTTAAATTAATTAATTGTAAAACTATTGTTGGGCAAAAGTAACCGGATTTTATTTTAAGGTGATAAGATAGAGGGGTCGATTCCCGATGTGTGAAGCTGTGAAATGATTTATTTTTGTACTTCTTCCCAAACACATAAATATGTACAACTCCTCAAACACATAATTAGATTATCAAATGTCTGTAAAAAAGTTAAATATCAGAACTGTTATTTTTTCAAATGTTGAATGCTGCTTTATAAAAAAAAAGCAAAATGTGTTGTTTTGAACAGAAAATCAGAGTTTCAAAGTAAAGGAACGCACTTAATGATAGTTTAACGAAAAATGTACCTACATATGTACGTTTGAAGTCGTGAACAAAATTATTATCACTTCAGTTTCATAAATCGATAATTAACTCCCCGTGACTCATTGCACCATCTTACAAAATTGTGGTTACAAGTATTTTGTCTACAAATTTGAAAAAAAACTTGACATTTTGTCTTTTGTTAATTATTTTTCAAACATAAAATTTGTACTGCTGAATTAAAAGTCACAAATTTTTTGACAAATAGACTTTTTCGTTGTAATTGTTAATTACAAGCACAAATTTGTGAAAATCGTTTCTTTTTTTGTAGATCTCTGTTGCACCATAATAAAAACGATTACAATTTTGTTTCACTTTGTGAAAAAATACTACAGGTGAAAGATCGTTTGTAAATTCTTCTACAAGTTCTATTATCTCATGAATTTATAATATCGTTGTATAGAAGGTTCAGCAGTAGCGGCAGCAGTGATTCTGAATTGGTTTTCGTCGTTCTGAAAAAGGTTTATCGTCGGCGTATTGATTATAGTTTGAATAATTGTTTTAATTTTATTGAACGATTTCTACTCAGTAATTCTCAGGCACAAGAAATATAAGCATAATTGGACCTCAAATAGAAGATAAAACCGAACAGAATTGCAACAGCTTCTAACAACCTTACAATAGCCTGGAAACGGAGGGAAATGCCATTTTTGTTCTTCAATATATTTTGGGATGATCTTCTATTCAGTTACTTTGTTTTTCATGGGTTAACTAATCAGAAAAGTTTCCAAATAAAACTTCTTTTTAATACCTTATCAGAGAAGCTCAAACAAATTTGTTCTGGTTTGCTCAATAACGATCAACCAAATTGTAATTAAAACTTATAGCTTACAATATGTAAACATAAATGGTGCAACAGTAAATTGTTTTTGAACTGTACAATATTCTAGTCTCTTTAAAAATTTCTAAAACACTCACTTGTAAATGGTGCAACAAAAATTCATATACAAAATTTGCGTGTAAATTACAAGCATTAATTTGAAGTTGTAAGTTATTGCAATAGGCCACAAAAACTGCTCCATACAAATAACAAAGCCAGGATTTAAAAAAAAACCTAAGATTACAAGAAACGATTTTTAGTTTTTATTTCGTTATTGATATTTTTATAATTATTTTCCATTTCATTGCGGCTTAACAACGCCTCCGTGTATATACCAAATAACTTTGCCCTAACGAATCTCTCTTTGCGTCATTTTTAGTAGTTTTACGAATTTTAATTTGAGATTTATGTTTGTTTGTTTTTACTAGAAATAAATATGAATAAAATTATGCTGTTTTATGATTACATAAATACAAAATAAAAATATCTTTTGTAAATAGAAACGTAAATGCTAAGGGAAAACTATGATTCCTAAGATCCGAAATGAACCACCACAGATTTACGAGTCATTCCAATCTTCTTCGTTGCGACCGAACTTATAAACTAGACTTCCAACGAGGATCAAGACGTTCTGCATCAGCAGGGCTACTCCTGGCCAGTTGTCTTTTTTTTCTGATAAGATTAAAAAAATTAAATTGTTATAGAACGATATAAATGAGTGTTGATGGATGCACCTACCATTGTTAATGAAATCATCAATCATAATCCAAACGGAAGCGATGACAGATGCGAATCCCATAACGAAACCAATTAGAAGCCAAATTTTAGCTAATTTAGCTCCAGAATCATCAGAATTTTCATTTATCTTTGTGAATAACAACGAGTTAAAAAGAAACAAGAAACAAAGAAACCAAAAGTTTATTGCGCCTCAAACAAATCACTTACATGAGAATTCTTTACGGTGTTGACCATAAAGAAACTGAGGGTCCCGAAAATTCCGACGAACACTTGACCTGTGGTGATTTGGTGTTTGGGCTCAACTGACATGGCATCGATAAGGAACCACCAGCCAGCGAAAAACTGTGTTTTTTGGTAAACAAAATATTTTTTTTTTTAGAAAAATAGACACTCGAGGTGACTCAGATGTAGAGACAAAAAAGAAAAGATTTATTAGGTTTTACCAAAAATCCAGATAATATTGAGGCATTTTTGTTACGGGCAGTTTCTCCGGTAAACCACTCGCGAATGTTGTCGATAATAGCCATTTTTCGAAAGCTATTTTGTTAAGACTTTAATGAAAATTTATTGAAACCCGACTTTAAATTTTACAAGAAAAATTGTTCGACTGTCATTCAAGTGAAAAATTGTTGACAGATATTTTCACTTTTTTATTTTAACGATAGGTCTTTCTCTATCTTTTATACCATACAATAATGGGTTCGTTCAATAATAAGCGCTTTTCTTTAAAAAAAAAAAAAAACTTGCGTAGGCCCCTTTCACACGAGGACACCACTGACAGTCGTATTTATTTATTAGATTTCTTTAGAACACTATAAGCGTGTTTTTTGTAAGCTCAGAGTGAATTGCATGAAAAAAACGACCACAGTGATTAGCGAAAGCATCACAGAAACAAAATGGCATTTTCATATACAAACTATCGATAACAAGTATATAATTCACGCCGGTAACACAGTTTTTCTGTGTGCTTAAGTTAAGCACCCAGAATTCTCTGGGTTCTCTAGCTTAGCCCGTAGGGGATTAGTTGTTGTTGTATTTAACATGATGATTGATGTCGTTTTTTTGTCCAATTCCCTCCGGTTTTACAAAAAAACACGCCTACTATTGGACAGTGTTGTCAAGCTAGCCACAAGTCTTAATAGTTGGACATCTCCTTATTTATAAACGCATTCCGGCAGTTGTCTAAATATGTTCTCATATACCTGCTGACATCCCTGTAATATGCAAATTTCGTGAAAATTTGGATACGTTCAATGAACATTTCATTCATTTCCAATTTAACAATTCTTTGGTCATTGAACATACTCAGATAAGAATAGGTTTGAACAACACCATTTGCAGGGTCTAAAGCGGCCTCTAGACGATACAATCGGTCGTACAACTGTGAGTTGAGCGGATATCAGTATAACCGTTGTTTGTAGCCTACGCACTATACAATACACTGACATCTGACAATTTGCTGCCGCGTCACAATCAAAGCATGCAATTGGCAGGTTGACGGTTAAACTCGTTCGACAAGGCGACGTCGGCACAACAGTCGCAAGCTCGCATACACACCATACAACAGTTTTGCGGTTGTTACAATAGTCGTTTTTTATTATGACCCATGATCTATATGGATCATCGTGCCAAAATAAAACAGTCTCACAGTGGCGAGAAACAGAAGGATGTTTTCGTATAATGAAGCGTGAACCCGATAAAGAGCTGGTTCATGTGTTGTTGTTGTTATGTAATTATGTTATTTGATAATCCATATGGATCAATTCTCATAATAAAAAACGGCTAATATCTGAACTACGATTGTATCGTCTAAAGGCCGCTTAAGTTAGACAACCGATATAAATAGTTAGTCGTATTTATAAACCCATTCCAAAGTATGTCTAACTTTGGACAGCTGTCCAAGTTCAAAACCTTATTTATAATCATGTTCCATGTCTAACTTAGACACTGAAATTGGTTGTCCAAACCTATTTTAAAGTAGGTACGTCCAATGAACAAAAAATTGAAAAACAATATTCAAATGAACGAAATGTTCATTGAACGTATCCAAATGCTCACGAAATTGACAGATTACAGGGATGTGAGTGAGTGTATGAGAACATTTGTAGGCCACTGTTGGAATGCGTTTATAAATAACGAGATGTCCAACTATTTAGACAATGGCTAGCTGGACAACTGTCCAAGAGTATTCTAAGGAAATCTAATAAATACGACTGAGTGTTTTTTTCCCAACAGAATCGAATTTTTTCTGTTGTTGAAAGGAATGTGTAAAGAATCGATTTTTTTTTTTTTGTGATTGTGTGTGCGGTGCTTGACAGCTCAATTAAATGAAACTTTATTCTTACTATCGCAAAATTTATTTTTTTTTATTTATTGAAAAAGAGCGCACAAATATTCACTACATATAATAAAAATAACCACCGAAATTAAAATTCGTTGCAACAAAAAACAAAAACACAGTTTGCATTTCTTAAAACACAGCGAAGTTAAATTTGAAATTTTAGAAATGTCAAATCTTGCTAGTGTGTGTGCAAATCGGTGTGAATTCTTTTTGAAAACTTGCAAAATATGCAATATTTGTTTGACTGCTTTTAAACGCTGCAATTACCCCTGCAATTTTTAAGCATGTCGGCGGGGGACGTAAGCGGTGGCCGAGGTAAACAAAATTGAAGAGATTGAAATAATTGCAGAGTTATGGCTCTTTCTTCTTTCTTCTTTGTGCTTTTTCCTATTGTTTGACACATAGGCAGAGTAAAAAGTGTAAAGCGATATTTCCTTTTCATTTAATAAAAATTGCAGCTTTTAAATGGATGCTGCAATCCGAAAGAAACTCAAAAGAGAATTGCGGTTAAAAATTGCAGTCGTCTAAAAGCAGTCTTTGGAAGAAAAATTTGATTCTTAACTACATTGACCACTTTTTGCAAAATTGCAAAAGTAAAAATATTTTTTTCCCGCTAGCACAGTTATTTTGTGAAAAAGAATATACACATTTTTTTTTTAAACCGAAATTTAAGCTTTCTGCATCATTTTTATGAGTTTCCCAGTCAGAAATAATTTTGTACTTTTTCACTTTTTTGACCAATGTAGTTAAGGCTTTATAAAAAGAATCGAATGTTTGGTTGAAAGGAATTCCACATTAATAATTAAATTTTGCGACAGGAGTCTTTCATTATACCAATGAATTTCTTTCATCCACACCAAAAACTGTCACAGGAATCACATCACGATACACGATTGACATTTCATTGCACGTGCGTGTTCCAAAACCCTCATTTTCAAATAAAAAAGCTGAAAAAGTGAAAATAGTCTCAGCACCGAACATTTGCTATCAAAATTTATTTAAATAAATATAGGAAAAATACAGAAATAAAAAGTGAGAATAATTTAGCATTAAATACGAAATAACTTTTTAAACAATCAATATTTTTTTATTATTAGAAATGTCAGAGTCATCAGAAAATGAAGATTTGGAACTGGGCGAGGAGCAATCCTCCGCCGATGAGGAAGTTTCGTCGGGTGAGGAAGACGTAGAAAATGACGCCGAAGAAGAGACGGATGATGAAAATGATATCCACAACGAAGGTGAAGAAACTGGCCCCGAAGAACCAGATGTAAATGCCAGCGCTACGGAATCTGATGAAGACGATAATGATGAAGTTGATGACGACGAAGATATTCCAGCGACGAAAAAAAATTCCAATGCTCTATCAGCAAAAATAAGAGCCAGAATCACTGACGCCATTAAGGAGCGACATGAGAAACGCAAGGGAAAGCAACTTTACATTAGATTCCCCGAGAAATTGCCCGAAAGCGTTGAAGACTTCCAAAAGAAAGTCAAATCGCTGTCTGAGTTGATTGTCGAGGGCCATAAACCAAGACAGAAGCACGCCCGCTTCTGTCTCGTTGACTTCGCAAACACTGAGGATCGCGACAAGGCTCTAAAGCAACTTAGCAAGAAAGATCTAAAAATCGTTGTTTCCCTCCCAAAGACAGACGATGAAAATTTTATAAAAACTATAGTTGAAAAGAAAATAGAGCAGAGCGAGAAGAAGCGTGCAAAGAATCTTCTGCGCAAGCACAGCAAGAAGAATGTCACAGAAAAGACTTTCACCTCCATTCTCTTGGTTCTGAACCTCCCCAGCAGTGCAACAACTGCTCAGATCATGGAGTTATTCCCAAAAGCTGTGGACATTCAGACCAAAAGGGCAAAGGGAAAATATGCGGACAAGATGGTTGCCACAGTTACAATGCCCTCGACTGAAGCCGCCAGAGCGAATTCCAAGAGGAAACTGGTGTTAGGTGGCAATAAATTGTTCATTCGGTTTAATAATAAAAAAACGAAAAACGCCACACCACGTGAGGCGTCAAAGAAGGCCAAGAAGGGACCAATTGCACCAGCAAACCCTGAGAGCAAGAATTTAGAATCGCCTAAAAAATCGACGAAGAAAAGATCAATATCCGAAAATGGCAGCACCAATGTGCCTGAGAAGAAGACAAAGGTCAAGAATACGCCCCCACCGAACAAAAAAGAAAAACTAGCTACTAATGGAAAGCAGGGTGGAAAACCAAACAAGCAAAACAAACAGAAGAATAAAAAACAGAAGAAGGGTAAGGTTGTACCCGCCGCCGCGGAATAGGTTTAAGAATTTTAATGGAATTTTTGTGTTGTACATAGATTTAAAGACTTTTACATAAAAATAATAACTATATTATACTGTATGTCTACAAGTATATAAAATGAAAGCTGGTATTTTCCTGTTGCCCTGCAGTTGGTTAGTTTTTGTTTTTATTACTATGATTGATTGAATTTGTTGTCTCCGGGGCATTGGGGTTCATAATCGACCTCTGAGGTGGCATTTCGACATACTTTTGAAGGAGAGGTCAATTTTTTTCCAAGGCACTTCACGGCCTCAACCAAAATGGTCCTCCAACCAGTTCAGGCTATCCTTCAGTAACGCACATTCATCAGGATTGGATTCTGCATTCGAAGACTCGTGCGACTTATACGTTGCTGCTTATGCACTCTACTTATGCCAGCATTCTAATTTTATTATTGATGAAATGATAGATATACGGTAAGAAAAAGTTCTGGGGGTTTTATGTGAGGTATCGAAACTGATGTCACTTCATTAAAAATGTTTGAAGCATTTAAATATTTCAGGCATATTTATTCATCAGTCCCTAGAATTCCATTTTATATGTATGTACAATGTACGCCTATTTACATTATTATATTACTGTACATACTCTATGTCCAAACTATCAGCCCTATTCTGCTACATGATCCGATCGCTTCACATGAATTCACTTAATTTGGCACAAATTATTCTCTAAACTCCACTCTTTCGAGTTCAAAGCTCCGTCAATAATTATTTTTGAAGTTATTAAGAGAATATATGTAATTGTTTAAATATTATTTTTATCGCAATTTGCTTTTTGGAAGATTCATTTTCCTCCCAGAGATAGTAGAATACAAAAATTCACGTGAAAGTTTTGCAGGACAGGACTGTATCGAACAATTATGTGAGGTTTCTTATTTTATATATAAACAAAAATAAATGCGTCTATGAAAAATATAGTCTGGAAAATTGGAAAAAAAAAGAGTTGAAAAAAAAAAAAAAAATTGTAGTCTGACCATATTGGAAGGGCTGGCCATGGCATTCCACTCCGGTACGCTATCCCACTACTGCTTACCACGGGGACTCTTGGCTGCTGGCTTTCGCCCCTGGCCCGGTTCATCCCTCCTTAGCCAACCTGAATACCTTGGACTCCTCCATGGCACCCATATTGATGGAAAGCTTAGTGCGGACGTTCCGTCAACATGAACTGACCCACAGCACAGAACTCCCATCCTCAGACCATCCTACAATTACACCTCCGAGAAGCCGGATTACAGGAGATGCCAACCTCCCAGTCGAAAGTTTATGTTTTAATTTCAACCAGTTTCATAGGCTGTGGTAAATTTTCTAGCTTATTATGTATAACTTTGGTCAAGTATAAATTGTAAATTAATTATTTTGTAGAATTTTTCAATGCATATTTTATGAAAATATTTAATTTATAGACCGTAAAAATTATCTTTTTTTTTAGTGGTTTATTTCTTACATTATTTATTTTTTCTTCATAAATAATCTATTCAACAGGGTCAAATATAGCGACTCCGCTCCGACTGATTATGCGCAAAAAAATAACCCAAGCGAACCAGTAATTTTGCATTTGTAGGGTTTTGTTTGAAATTTTAGGTAAATGGTTTGTGTATATGGTTTTACTTTAATATTTCCCAACGAAATAATTGTTTAATTGGGAAGTTCCCCCATACGCCAATGTGACAATGCGAAACAAACAACAACAAAAAATTTCCTAGTTGGGGAGAAAACAATGCAATACAAACAAATATACTTACATATACAACGATAAATCACAATGTGCACACTAGTCGCACCTTTGGAAAAGTGTTTGTATGCGTAAGTATGTTTGTTTGTATTGCATTGTTTTCTCCCCAACTAGAACTGCCAAATATAATATAGTTATAGATATATAGTTTTTGGAAAAGCCCAATAAGGTTTGATATATGTATAAAATATTTCAGAAGCTATTTATGCCAACGGAACTAATTTCGTTTATGCCATTCCATATAAAAATGAAATGCACGACTGGGTCGGACGAACTTGCTCTGTGTGTGATCACACTGTGGTTTTAAAGTCTAAATAGCTTAGATCTATTCATCTGATTTTAAAAGAAATAAATTATTTATGGGAGCGTATATTTTATGCCACCTGCCAAAAACTTAGTTTAATTTGTGGTAGTATTATTTGAGTACATAAATATTAACAATATAGCATCGTCTGACAACATCTGAAATTGTTATTACACCAACGTGATGTACACCTTCAGATTTTTTTTACAAAAATCTCAATTTATGAGAACAAAGTTTTAAAAAATCGTTGGAGAAGTTTAAAAAAAAAATAATGTTTTATATATAAAATTTTTAAAACACTTTTAAGAATCAAAATATGTACACCATTTCTAAGTATTTATTATTGCGGAGTTAAAAAATTAATTTTGAAAAAAAAGTCATGTACATATGTACTTATTTTCGAAATGTGGAATTTTTCAAATGTAATTTTGAAATTTTTTGTTTAAATCTAAAATTCTTTTTTTGGGAAAATTATGATATGCAAATTTATTCAAACTTATTAGAAGCTCTTGTGTAAAAAATTTCATTAAAATCGGCTTAACTGATAATGAGATAGTCGAAAACCAAAATTAGTAATGTTAAAAAATTCTTAAAGTCAAAAAAAAATAGACAAGTCGTTTTCGAATTATTAAGTTCTCAAAAAATAAATTCAAACTTTTTAAATATCTAAAATCTAAAAATTAAAAATTTGGGTATACAATACTTGTAAAACTTTTTGAAAGATTATCTATAAAAAAATTGGTCAAAATCAATTGAGCCGTAGTTGTTGAGAAAATTGAAAATTATAAAAATTGTTCTATAGAAGTCATACCATTTATAACCATTTATAATCATTTATATCTATATATATAAATTAAAGTTTGGTTTTGTGTACGTTCGCTAACCAGCCAAACCGGTTGACCGATTTTCTTAATTTTTTAAAATTAAAGAGGAATAAGGGTAGATTTAGAAGGTTTAGGACAAAAAAAAAATATAAAAGAATAAAGAAAATCTGTTAAAAAAAGAAATGAAATTTTAATTGATCATTGGGGTCTCAGGTTCAATTCCTATCACCGGCAACATTTTTTTTTTAATTTTTAATAATTTTCTCTTTTTTTCAACACATTCGCTGCAAAACAAATAAAAAAAAAAACTATTTTTTTTAACGCCCTGCGAAGCGTCATTTTTTAAAATGATAGCTTTTTTGTAAAAAAAATCACTGATTATTTTTTTTAAGTTTTTGGCACGTTTTTTGAGAAAAATGAGATTTTCATAATTTAGTAAAAGAAATAGCACGGCAGGTCGCAGGTACCGTTATTTTTGCTCATATAAAAAAATGAAAAAAAGGAAGTCGGGGGGCCCAAAAACCTCTAGGTACAAAGTTTAAAGAAAATCGACAAAACCGTTTAGGCTGCAGCTGAAAGGACAGACATACAGAATTTCCAGACCTAATATTTTCGACTTCGCTTTCAACGTAATTTCAAATTTGATCAAAATCATGAGTTCGACTTTTTTTAACGTATCCATAACTTGCCGTATAATACATATGTAAATGTAATGTACATATGCATGTATATAACGCAAATAAGCAAATAAAAATACTTGTCACTTTAATGAAAAAGAAAATCGATTCAATTTTATTTTAAATTTTGTCCAATATTATTTAAGTTTATATTTTGCATTTATTTACCTATGTACATATTTGCACGACATCAAAAAATTACAGTTTACAAACTGTTAAGGATGAGATTCAAAATTGTGAATTGTATTCAAACAATTGTTGTATCAAGAATCTTCAAGAGAGCCTATATTGGTCGGTATATGTATATTTATGCAATTTCAGATATATCGGCAATCACACAATTATTTATTTCAAGGAAAAAAATTGCCTGCTCAATTTTTGACGGAAAATAAATAAGGACTTTGAAATCTGAAATATAAACTGACTAACTGCAGAATAGGTGACTACTGCAACAAAGCCTAAAATGCAGTTTTTAATTTCGTATTTTGTTTTGTTGTTGTCATTTCTTCTATCAAGCAATCCTATATATTATGGGACGTTCGTATTAATAGATAATGGTTTAAAGCGGAATATACACAGGTCAAAAACTCATCATGCACGTGAGAGTGTGTTACTGAATATTCTTTTTGAAGTAGGTACCATTGATTTTTACAAATATTTTATTGAAACAAAATAAATTTTACATGTTTTTAAAAATAAATAAAAGTAGGTGTAAAATAGTTTCTCCTAGCCCTTTTACATTCGCCTTTTTCACACAAAATGACAGTTTTCCAGAAATTTGCAAAAGACTGAAACCCCGCTGATGGCTGAACGGCTTTGAAGCGGAATTTTCGGGGTGAGTACTGTATTGAACTCGTTAAATATTAACTGCCATATTAGTTAGATTTTTGACCAATTAGACAGTGTCTAACAGTTTCTACAGTGTTCAAAACAAATAGGTATACTTTATTTAATTGAATAAAATTTCACATTCAAGACATAAACAACCGATTCTGTTTTCTAAGTAAGATAACTCTTAGACAACAATTAAACATGTTTATCTATAACTTGGATGGCTGTCCAAAGTTAGACAACATTTATAAATACGACCGTAAATACTTATAACGTGGCTAATCCGAATAATTTAAAATGTATTATGTAAACAACCGCGAAAACATTAAAAGTTATTGCTATTAAACCTTGCTCCAAATTTAGGTTTCCTTTTAAAAAATGCTTCAGACATACAAATAAAGCTTTTGTCCTAATTTTTGCATAGAAATTAATGGTAAAAAAAAAAATTCAAAAAATTGTAGTCTGACCATATTGGAAGGGCTGGCCATGGCATTCCACTCCGGTACGCTATCCCACTACTGCTTACCACGGGGACTCTTGGCTGCTGGCTTTCGCCCCTGGCCCGGTTCATCCCTCCTTAGCCAACCTGAATACCTTGGACTCCTCCATGGCACCCATATTGATGGAAAGCTTAGTGCGGACGTTCCGTCAACATGAACTGACCCACAGCACAGAACTCCCATCCTCAGACCATCCTACAATTACACCTCCGAGAAGCCGGATTACAGGAGATGCCAACCTCCCAGTCGAAAGTTTATGTTTTAATTTCAACCAGTTTCATAGGCTGCGGGATATTTTCTAAGTTAAGTACTAATTGTAAATTAATCAGTTTGTAAAATTCCTTACTGAAAGCAATGTATATTATTCATAAATTAAATTCATAAATTATAAATTAAAGGCAATCATCGATTTCTTTATAAATAATGGTCATATCGATAGCGGAGCGCCGCGCCGGCTGTATTCCGTTTGGGATGAGAATGAGTAGACAAAATTCCCAAACGAAACAGCAATGTTGCATTTGTAGGGTTTTGTTTTTAATTTTAGATTAATGGTTTGTGTATTTGGTTATACCTACTTGAATTTCTCTATTAAAATCAACTCAATTTTTAAAATATTGTATTTTATTAAAATAATGAAAAATTGAAAGTTTTTCTGTTAAGTCCGAGGCTCAACCTAAATCCACAAACCCATTATCCCCTACATTCAAAAACTAGATTCGAAAGCTACTGAACCAATTTCGCTGGAATTTTAAAAGTTTATTCCTATTAGCAGCGAGATAGTTTAGAAAATGGTTTAAGTTAAATTCGCCCACTGCAATGGAGATTCTTATTATTAGATATAATTGATTTTGTATCTATTTTGCGGTCAAAGAAATTTGAAAAGTTATTATTAAGCCAAATTGAAATTAAAATATTACATGTGTTTTTTTTTTTTGGAATTCGCAATTATTTACATCTGGAATTTCTTTTTACTTAACATTCCTATAGAAAGTTGAAAATTTGTAATTTAAATCTGATGAACCTTGCCTTTTTTAAAAGTAGACCGAAAACACACTAACTTTTCTTATATGTATTTTAGTTTTTTTTTTTACTGATGCATAGATAAATCGAGTTTTGTAATTCTAAAATAATGTTTATTAGTTGAAAGCACTTTACGTGAAGTGTAACAAAGGTAGTAAAAAAATCTACTCAAATCGTTACCTAGGGCAATTTTTGTTTAATCCCTTACTTCGTGCCCATATCACCAAAAAACTGAACGTAGCTGATAACTCAGTTTCAGCGTGTTGATGGAGGGGACAAAATGTCATAACATTTGTAGGGTTTTCTTCGGTCTTTTTTAAATTGTTGTTGATATGGCTTAGGATGAAATTTCCCAAGGAATTTTTATTATTATAAGGTATGATTTCATTGTGTGGTATTTTTTTGTATGTAACATGTCAGTTTATTTTCTTAATATTATGTATAAAGTTGAGGTTGTTTTTGATGTTTTGTTGAGTTTTCCAAAATTTTCGAAACTAAAATGAAACCACAATCACAAAACCAATAATTTTATTAATTTTTTATTTTACATCATTCATAAGAATTATTGTTATTTCTAAGTGATAGGGTGCATGCACATTAAATTGTAGAAAGAAATTCGATTATAACCGAATACACACACCATTTACACAATATCCCAAGCAAACCCTACAAATGCAACACTAAATTTGACAAGCTAACTGTTTCTTTTTTATTGTTTGGCGTTTGGGTAATTTTGTCTGCTCTCGCTATGTCTCTGATTTGTGAATAAAGGCAATAATAAAGTAATACCCCCCCTGAAATAAAGATGTTAATTTTATTTATATTTGGCATTTTATAAAGTGCATATATTAACTGCATTAAAGAATACATACTATAAAGTAGTTAATTTACAATACCATACAATATGAACTAGAAAATTTCCCCAAAACTATGGACTTATGAAAGTAGTTTAAATTAACATCTAAACTTTCGACTGGGAGGTTGGCATCTCCTGTAATCCGGCTTCTCGGAGGTGTAATTGTAGGATGGTCTGAGGATGGGAGTTCTGTGCTGTGGGTCAGTTCATGTTGACGGAACGTCCGCACTAAGCTTTCCATCAATATGGGTGCCATGGAGGAGTCCAAGGTATTCAGGTTGGCTAAGGAGGGATGAACCGGGCCAGGGGCGAAAGCCAGCAGCCAAGAGTCCCCGTGGTAAGCAGTAGTGGGATAGCGTACCGGAGTGGAATGCCATGGCCAGCCCTTCCAATATGGTTAGACTACAATTTTTTCTTCAAACTTTTTTTTTTTTTTTTTTTTTTTTTTTACTAGCGCCATGAATTTTTTTAAATTCAGGATTGTTTAATGCAAAAAAAAATCAAACAATTAATTTTGTAAAACGTGGTATTTTAAAATGCTATAATAGGTATCTATGTATTTATTGAGTCCGATAATTGTTTGCAAAATACTCACTGATACGTTCCTTCTATTGAAGATTTTTGCTGCTAAAAATTTAAGATTTCAATCGTTTTTTGGTTTTTTTAAGTCAACCGACAAAATTAAATGTAGGTATGTGTCGCGCGAGCAAAACATTAAAAATTCATGGCAATATTTACTGACATTTGAGCTGTCAGCTGTTTTGAAAAATGAAAAAAGTATAAAATGTGCAGATTAATCAATCAAACAAACAAAAAATCTTTTTCTTTCTCTTTTAATTTAGCAATATTAGAAGTAGATCTATTTCTTTTTTCAAAAATTTTTAAAATCTACCTACTTCATTTTATCATTTTAAAAATCTCTGTTTCAACCTAATTCACTTTAATTAAAGAAAAAGAAGCCAAATCTACTTCTTTCTTCTCTGTTTCACTCTAATATTTAACCCCAGAATTTCCATAAAAAAAAAAAAACAAACAAAAAAATGAACGTTCAACACCATACAAATTCAATACAACAGTGTTCTGCTTTGTGGAATTATTTTCAACTAGAAACATTTTAACTGGTCAGAATTCAACAAATAAAGCTTACTTTACTTTTCTTTTATATATTTTAAAAGAAATCAACATAATTAATTAATTGTTCTAGAGTAAAGATTAGGTTGATTATACAATTTTCTCTACACTTTAAAATTTGTTCTTAAAATTGACAATTGACTGACAATGTTGAAATTTTTCATTGATTGTTAAATATTTGTTTGGGGAAAATTTGAACAAAATCAAATTAAAAATCAAATGAAATTCCTCAACTGTTTACCTTAATTAATATGAATTATGCTATAAAACCATGTATGAAAATATAATGTACATATATTATATTTTCTGTTAAATTAATTTAAAAGGTTTTGTTAAAAAATGTAAGTGTAAATACATATTAAGGAAATTTCAGTTTTTGTTTTTAATTTTATTTGTTTAATTAAATTAAATTGAATTTTATTAACAACCTTTTTTAAAATAATAGATTTACATAAAAAAGTTAATTTTGAAATCTACTTCACTTTTTTCTTCAAATCTATTTCGATTTTTTTTTCGGGATGAGGAACGTTATGGAAGTAGGTACTGCAAAAAATTTCCAGGCTTAATTCTGTACAAAATTCATTTAAAAAATGAAGCCAAACTAAGAATTAAATCCAAAGAAAAATTATGCCTTCAAAAACTTATTTTTATTTATTTGATGAAAAATTCTTCAACCCAATAAATAAATAAAAACATAAGTTAAAAGATTTTATGTGTTTTATTTAATTGAGTTCTATCCAAATTCCCTGCCTCAATTTTTGTTCAGATATTTTCTTTCTGTCAAAAGGATGAATTTTTGAATGAATTGATATAAGTACTGGAAACACTGTTTTATGTGATGATGTTTGTCGGCGCTAACTAAATTGGTAAGCAATTATTAGGTACAAAATAAAATAAAATAATTATTAATAAAATAAAATGGTAACTAAAGTTGAATTATTTTGTTCAGATCTTCAGTATTTAAATTCTTTTCTTGAACCGATTTTAAATTGTTTTGTTAATCTCAATCAATTTTACTAACTTGATCTTGTTTTTTTAAATAAAGTTGTGACCCTACAGAAAATAAAATTTGATTGTCTGTTTTTTTTTTATATATAATCTCTAACTTTTTTAACTGATCAATATTTAAACCCCTTGGCTGAGATCTTAAGTTCTATTTAAACGTGTTGGTGCGATACGAAATATCATTGTTAAAAAAAATACAAAATACAACCAACATTTTTTTTTTAATATAAAATACAAATTTATTTCAGAGCTATTATTATTATAACAATAATAAATTAAATATATACACATTTTTCTTAAATCTTACACAAAAGAAAAACAAATTATTTGTTTTTTTTTTTAATTAAATTTTCTGGAATATTGATTTTTATATATCGATAAACTAAAACTCCAAAAACATTTTCATATTATTTCGTTCGTTGTTTTGAAAAATAAAATATTTTTTAATTTAAATATTTGATCCTCTCATCAGACTATTTCTCATTTTTTTTTAATTTCAAATTTAATAAGAGGTTTAAAACTTTATATCAATATATATTTTTTTTATTTTTTTAGTAAATGAACGCTTAGGACAGTGTGTGGGAAAATACTTGTTTAAGTTTCACAATATAAAATAGTAAAGCTCAGAATAAATAGAAAAATAAATAATGAATAGAAATAAAGATTTAAATTATAGTTATATGACTAATTGGAAAATAGTCCTTGATACAATGGGCTTCTTCACAATCGCCAAAATATATTTTTTTCTCTTTGAAATAAAACAATAAATAGAAATTTTAAGAAGAATAATTTGGTGTGCTCGTGTGTGGGGGTTACCTTATAGGCAAAATAAAAAAAAAAATCCAGGCTTAATTCACATATGCCATACCAAGACCTTTGCGATCAAAATGCCGTACCCGTACGAACAGGAAAGCGGCGACTAGTGATGCCACTGCCAGGACCAGAAGCAACATAACCAAGCCTCCTACAAAGCTCGGCACTGACATGCAAATCGTTTCGGCGTCAGCGGATCGCGCCGACTGTATAACCACCGTTTCGTTGTTGGAATTGCTGTTGAGTGCGAAGTTGACATCACCTGGGGCAACGACTTGAATCGTTCGACTCGTGTTAACGTCTGTCATCTCCTGGGTATCACGTTTGTAGATTCGTGGTTTGACCACTAGTTCCATGGAATCGAAGTCGGTTTCTCGACGCCTGCGCACTCCTCGAAGATCGTCTAACCCTTCAACAGATCGGGGGCGACCACCTAATGAGACCAAATTACCACCTTCAATATCGTCCTTCCTCTTCATTGTGCTGTAACCCGATTGGCCTGGTAGTGGAGGAGGTGGGAGATGCAATTCATTAGATCCCTGTGGCGATGGCGAACTAACTAGATTTGATTCAGATGTAGTTACAGCTGAGGTTTGAGCCTGTGGTGATGGTACGACGTCGGGTTGGTTCTCAGAATAGGCGCCTGTGGCATCGGCTGGGTGTCTTGGGTCTGGGTACGCCGCTGGTGGTAGTCCACCGAGTCCAAAATCACCTCGTTCGTATCCATCTGGAGCTCCATATTCAGCTGACAGAGCATTAGGCCCAATCTGTGGTACTCCATACTCACCTCCACCGATAGATGGTCCATGTCCGCACTTGGGCTCTGGGCAGTTGTAGCGGCACACTTGGATCACACATTGGAAGTGAACGTTCATCGAATCAGGGAACTTGAACGCTTGGAAGTAGGCAAACGATACCACTGATGCTGATGGGCCAAAGTTTTTGATCTTCTGGAACTTGCTCATGATCTTCGGCCTAACCACACATCCACTTTGATCGACCAATTGAATTGGTGCCCTCTTACCATCATGAGCCACACAGTTTCTGACCAACATATCAAATTTATTCTCATCGTCCTTAATGGCCAATACCATGGTCATTGTCTGACCGATCTTCACAATACCTGAGACCTCCGAAGCCCATGGACCCTTGCCAACTTGAATTTGCATCCAGCATTGCAGATTATCTCCCAAGAAATTGGCCGTTACTGCATGCAACATATCAACTTGGAATGGCCTAAATGTGACAGCCTTTTCATAGAAATCATACCACGTACAGCGAAGCTTCCTAGCTTGATCCCAAACTTCCTGCACGTAAGGATCGTATTGAATAATAATCGTATTTTCAACATAACTGCCCGATGGTGTTGGAGATCCAAATCCTGCTGCATTGTGATTTGCAGAACTACTCATGCCACAACTATTGAGGAAGATCTCAAACGTCGCACTCAGATGTCCTGTGCCTGGCTTCAAATGCACACAATGTGAATCACTGTAGAATCCCTTCGAGAATATCATTCCATAGAATGGCCTATCAAATTCAATGTTTACACGCATGTGCGTTTTTTCACATTGCACCTGCAAATGTTTGATTTGTGGACTGTCGTTCGATGCGGCCAATGGCCATGCTTCATCTGAAGGGATTTCGTTGTTAGCACCGGAGCCTAGAAGAGAACCTTGCGGCGCTCCATAAATAGGCGCAGGTGACTGTTGCTGAAGTGGAGGGCCGTAAACGGATCTGTGTTCGAGCGGCAATGATGCCGAGTCTATGTGTGGACCATCACAGCGAGCGTTCTGCAATAAGAAAAAAAAAACACACACATATTAATTTGTTATAAAAAAAACAAATTAAATAAAATAAAGTTCCACATTGAAACAAAATTAATAAATAAATGCCTTAAATTGCTTTCAATGAAGTTATGAATTTTGTGGTAGTTGGCTATCTTCGTTTCCTAGAAAAGACCTGATGATTAGTATTCGTAGTACATATCTAGTTATGAGGGGCTAGGTTAGTATGTTTTCCTGTCCGTCTGCTTATGAGATAAATGATGGACAGCAAAGCCTCAATAGATATTTTGTCAAAATCGAAACGCAAAGTGAATCAAACTACAACAAAAAATTAATTAAGTGCACTCGGACGTATGGGGAACTATTTTGATAAATAAAAAAATTATTTTTCTACTTGCTCTATATGGGACATTGGGTTTGTTAGAATAATGAGTATTTATTAAACCAACTGCGATGCATTCTCACTGCTTTAAAAATTAATTGTAAACTTAAATAAAAATTACTGAAAAGATTTTCAATTTTTTGTCTAAAAATTCATTTGGTATGGTTAATTAATAAATATAAATTTTTTCATTTATCATTTACATAATTTTAATTTTTTAGAGGCGAAGAACTTTAAATTGGCAACACTGATTTCTGTGGCATCCCATTTGACAGTTCTCAGAGAATGATGGTTATATTTGCATATTCTATTTTGTTGATAAGGAGAAAATATTGATTCTAAGGAAAGACAAACACTACGGGAATGACAATCGGATAATTTTGTTTCTCACAAAAATGGGATCGCCAACAGATGGCGTTACGCCCTTAGACTTCTAAATTTTTGTATATAAATTATTGGAGCGTTGTATAGTAGTATCATCCACTCGTTTTTTTTTTTGAATTATTGAATTTTCAAAAAAATTATTAAGTTTTTTTTTTGTACATATTAGATCCAAAAATAAGATTTTTGAAAATTTTTAAATGCTGTACCTATTATCTAAATTTTTTAGAAGCTTTGGCAAACAAAAATTTAATTTAAATCGGTTAAACAGAAAATTATAGATAGTCCAAAATCAATGAGAGGGTATTAGAGGTACTTTTATTAGTGGTTTAATGTAAGTTATGTTAATGTTAGTGGTAATATTTTTCTAATACTAGGTGATAGATTTTTGTTTGGCAGTTATGTTTAATTTTTCAAAACCATATGAGTCGTTTTTGAGAACAATAAGATTTTCTTTAACGTTTTTTAAACAGTTGGATGGAAGGTTTCTATAATATATTGGCTATAACAAACATTTGTGTTTAAAATTTTATAGAAAACGTTCAAAAGTAACTTGGTGGCAAGTTTAATAAATACAAAAAATTAGCTTAAGAAAATTTGTTTTAATTTTTGTAAAAATAATTTATAAATTAATGAAGAAAATTTAATGATTTTTTTTAAACTGTGAAGCCATTTTAAAATTGCAGAACCCATTCCTTATACGTGTTTTCTGTCGTCGAAATATCCCCTTTGATCAAAATCTTAAATTTGAATATTTTTGACCAATTTAAAACTTGCCAATGCTTATTGCATAATGCCACCTTAAAACAGAAATGTTTTTCACGGTTTACTGCCTTTTACGAGGCATTGACAAATTCTTCTTCAAGACTTTCTCTTGTCATGAATATTGCTTCTCATCTTACCCGTACGGATTCGGTGGAAAATTGTAGGTCTCCTCCATTCTTAACCATAACACGTACACAGGAATGGTTGAGAGTTGTCAGTCACTAGGCCCTTGTTTTATACGAGCTATCACGCCACTCAATTTTTTAATTTTTTTGTAATGCATATTGCAAGTACAAAGAAAATTCAACGAACAATAATAAATAATTATACGTTTGAATGCCAATTTTGCAAAAACAAAAATAGCTTTTTCAAAATACTTTTGTCTATTGTTACTGCGAAAACATTTATATTTTTATTTTTTTTTTTTTGTTTATTTTGTATGCTTGAATGTTTTTATACAATTTTGTTAAATATACTCAATTCGATGGAAAATTTAATTGAAAATATGAATTGTCAAATTCGGCTTAATTTTCGAGTCATATATACCAAAAGCATTGGAAAATGCGATCACTGTTATTACGAAACGCACGGGTGAAATTAGTAGAATATTGTGGTTTAAACCTACAATTTTAAACAATAAAAAAAACGCAATAATTTTTATTCTTTTTCCCTGAATCAATAGCTTAAAAATATAAATAAATTTACAATTTTTGCACAGTAAAAAATATAAGCAAATTGTTATTTGTTAAAATAAATCTTACTAAACGTTTTGTCGCATGTCGTTTTTTTTTTAAATATTCAAATCCTACCTCATTTTATCAATTGCCCTCATGATGTATATAATACTATTGATTCCCGGAACAAACATATATAATTGGCATACAACTACTGCAAAAGCCAAGAGCGTGCCCATGATGATCTATCTGCCTGCTGCACCACCAACATCATCATCATCATTCTCTGCCATATTGTATAGACATGCACTGCTACTCTAGCTCTCAAATCTACCAATTCATACATCATGATAAAAATCACCTATAAGTCTATAATAGTATCTATCTTATATATGTATAGTCTCGCTATTATCAAAAGAAAGTCGAAACTAGTACAAATCAGAGCATAACTGGATTTTTTCATCTTCTCGCATTCACTCTTCGCGCTTACCGCCGCGCTTCGTCCATGCTTCATCTTATAACTTTTTTAGTTAATATACTTTTTTTTTTTAATTTTCTGCATAAGAACTAGTATCTACTGTTGGCGAGATTGGTAACGGTCAGAAAGCGTATAATATCTTCTCTCTGTTTATAAAATGAACACTCAACACTAAGCCATCACAAATAAAATATATCTATACTAAAAAATAACTGCTAAGAATAGGTATTTATATCGATGAAGAAGATGCCATGAAAAAAAAAAAATATTTATATATAATTTGTCTTTAATTGTATCTGAGTATTATTTCTGTTATTTTTTTTTTTACATATTTCTTTGAATACAATAAACAAAATTAATACTAAATAGTAAAACAATTCAAACTCACCTTTGATAATAGCACTATGCATAGGAAAGACGCGAGCAAGTGGTGCCGCGTGTGATGTCCCATATTTTTTTAATTATCGAAAAATTGTATCTATATGTCCAATTTTGTATTCTATGTCCTTAAATCCGAACACAGAGGTGCAAATTATATTAAAATCTTCTTTCACAATATTTTTCAAAAAATCTGAAACAAAAACAGAATAGGTACTTTAGTTTTACACTTTATATTATTTTATTTGTAATATAATTCACTGAAGACAATGCTGAGATGATAATTATTAATTCACTAATTAAATAATCAAATCTTTATTTTATTTGGTAAATTTTTCACTTAAATGTAAAAAAAGGTGTTAATTGAAAAGTATGCCATCACAAAGAGAAGAAGCGAGATTCTTACACACTGGAAGTTTCACTTACAAAACTTTTGCCACCAAAAGGAACCACTTTCTATTTTTCATCTGTCATCATTGCATCTTGTTTGCATTGATTTTTTTAGGTATTTTCATATATAAATTTTAAAATTTAATATTTTGATCTATGACAATATATTTACAATAAGCCCCGCTTATAAGCGATCTACGTCACTACACTAGAGCGAAGGCCAATGATTTCTGAACAAGTTCACATTGAAATTGTGCAAAAACAATTCAAACGCGGCACGTTACTCGTATACTCGTATATTACCCAGAATTAAAATTAAGAAAAAAAAAATAAAATAAAAGATCCAATGAATATTAGAAACAATACTGTAAAGATTTTGTCTCCTCTGCCAACCGATGTATCTGAGGCTAATGCTAAACTAATCGAATGGTATCTGATGGACAAACTTTGAAGCATTAAAGTCTGTTGTTTTTTTTTTCTCTTTTACATAGCTTACTACCTGCCACTTTTCATTTACCATTTCTTTTTTTTTCCTTCTGATATAGTGTGCTTTTTCTTTTCTTTTATTTTATTTTGTTCTTTTTTTCCGTAGATTTATTTTGATGAAGGTTGTTTGTTTGCTTTATTAGTGCCTTGTTTGGTTGGAGTGGAGTGCTTTTTTACTCAGTGGATGCAGTTTCTCTATTTAAAATGAAGAGATTAGATTTGTTAGTTTATAAGTTAATCAGCTGTTTTGAACAAGAATTTGATTTTAGATATGGCATTTTTTGATGCCGCAAAGAAAAAAAAAAGAAAGAAAAAGCGTCAAAAACGTCAGCTGATTTTTGCGTCGTTTTTTAGCGGGTTTTTGGAAATTTTTTCAAAAGATTTTTGAAATTAAATTATTTTGTAATGATAGCTGTTCGAGTGTCCACATCAAGAACTACTCAACGCATCATTAGAAACAACAACAAAATATTGAAATTAGACAAGAGAATGAGTACTGGATTCACCATTTTCCTCGATTTTGACAGATGCGCAGAATTGAATAAAAATAAAAACACTAATGATATTACCTTTAAAATGTGTACTGTGATTGCACATAACTCTTGCCTTTTTTGAAAGCTTATACATTTAATGAAAAAATGAAGAACGGAAGAACTTTACGGAATTATCCCATCTGAAATGCCAACACGTTTTATTGTATTTGTGAAATGTCAAATGCACAAATTAAATGAAATACATATATTTTTATTTTGCCATTAGGTCTTTGGTTTGGTAACGTGAAATATTTTTTTTCGAATCTCCACAAATTTTCATAATTTCGTAGAAAAAAAGAAATAAGTTTTTGGGAAAATTGTTGAAAAAAAAGTTGCCAAATAGGCATATTGTTTATAAACATGATGTAGATAATGCAATAATTTAAAATAGATATGTATACGTATGATACAGTACATATTGATATAATAAGTAAATAAAATAAAATAAGTTGAATTTAATTTCATAATTTACATAAACTTTCCTTACAATAATGAACAATAGCAATTAAATAACAAATAAATGACACATCACGATTTTGACGTTTAAAGTGTGTGTATGTATTCCGATATTCTTTTCAGAAGAAGAAGGGTCATGCATCACCAAATGTATTGCTATAAGACTTTCTAACTATAATTGGGTTTTAAACAATTTTGGGGAGTAAACTAACACATCGTTGTGTGTGATCAAAGTGCACTCTCAAATAATTAATAAGGGTATTCATGCAACGTCGGAAAATTATCGTAAACGTGGTTAACGTCGGAAAATTTACGATGTACTTAACGAACTGTCAAAATTTGTATGGAAAATCTTTTCCAACGAATCGTAAACTTTCCGACAAGAATTTGTGGCGTAAATATCGTTAATGAAAATAGTAAATTTTTTTTAATCGTATATGACATATTTGTTGAATAAGCTGATAAGGGGATTTCATGAACTTTACGATTTTATGAAGTCGTAAAGTTTCCGACATTGAATACCCTAACCAGATAACAAAAGTTTGGAGCAGATTTGTAAAAAAAAGTAAAGTAAATTTTTTTTTAAACTAAAAAACAATCATGTTTGCAAAAACTTTATTTCTAACAACAACAAAAAAAAAAAACTTAAAAAGAAATCACATATGTATGTACCTAAATTTCATTCATTTGATAACAGAAAAGAATTTAAGATTCAGACATTCAGAAGCAAACTTGGTTGAAATATTAAATGAACAGTGCTGTAATTTACTTTCATTTAGTTTGGCTTAAGAATTTTTGAATTTTTCAGTGTGAAAAAAATGAATAGACTTCGGAGTGGCTAAGCAGGATTGTTTTTTTTTTCTTAAAATTGGAGTAAATTTACTTCAATTGGAGTAAGGTTCTAACGCTGATTCTGAACTGTTAGACCTAAATATCATTAAATGCAACCTAAATTGCAAGGCACTATATATTTAAAAGGAAAAAACTCACCACTGTGGACTGAAAAATAAGGTGGTGAGCAATCTACTAGGGGTATATAGAAAAGAACGCTGCTTATAGAGAGGGGCTCCAAATCACACCTCTTTTTAATTATTAAATAATTCTTTTCCAATAAAATCAAGAACTTTGTAAAAAACAATTCAATGATTTTCATTTCATTTCATTTTAATCACATTTAAAATGTATCAATACGAAATTTTTTAGTTTTATATTCGATTAAAATCAAAAATATAACTTTTAAGGTTTCCGCGGTTGTTTACATAAGACATTTTTAATTACTCGGATTAGACGCGTTATAAATATTAAATATTTAGCGAGTTCAATGTAGTACTCACCCCGAACGTTTCCCGGTGACCACGCTCAATGCAATTTGAAGCGAAACGTTCGTGGTGAGTACTACATTGAACTCGCTAAATATTTAATATTTATAACGCTGCTAATCCGAGTAATTAAAAATCAAAAAGTCCGAAAATCCAGTATAAAATGACATTTATTCAAAATTTATTTTTATTTTAATAAGCTGCTGATGCGAAACGAATTTTTTTCTGTAGTATCCAACAAGACAGAAAAATGCTTCATAAAGCACAGTTGAAAATATCCATGCGAAATTCAATCAATTGCTAAAATAAAAAAAAAAACTTAAATGTCAATTTTTCACACACAATTAGTTAATGGTCTTGGCCAATTAATTTCTCGAAATAATCTGCTACTATTATACTAATTATGCTTATTAAACATTGAACGAAAAAGAGAACAAAATTTTCTCGTTTATGATTTTGTTGTCATTTTTGTATGGGATTCGTTTCGCATCAGTAGCGTACTAGGCTTAACTATGAATTTAGCTATTTCTTTTCTATTAAAATACCGAACAAGTTAAAACAAATTAATAGTACAAAAAATGTTCTTTTCGAGATATGTTTATACATTTCTGAAAAAAAAAAATAGGAAACCACATATTTGGAAATTTTTCTAAACCACACTTTTCCTCAGTAAGATATTAAGTAATCCATTAAATTGAAATTTAGGTTAGTAACCTAAAAAAAAGAACAACCAAAACGTGAGAAAAACACAAATTATTTTTCTACAAACAATCATATATACCTAACCTAAACTGCTGACCAAAAATATGCACTTCAAAAGTTTATTGCATTAATGAAAAAATAATTAATGAATATAACCCTTAATTGAGTTGTAAAAAAAATAAACCCACATGTGGAAAAATAAGCAAAAAAAATAATTTCATTAATGAGAAATTAACTCAGGAAGAGTTGTTTATGTCTGGCTTGTAAAACACAAAAAAAAAATATAAAGAGACCATTTAGTAGGCCTTTATATGAAAGTAATTCCACAAGACATGTTGTGATAAGAATCTTAAACAGCTGTTCCACATTATCATTACATTATATCCAGAGAGTTCTATTTTTCTTGTCAAACAGAAAAAAACCCGAATAGAAGAACACTTCGACCAAATCAAGTTTACCTAAACATATGTATAGCTAGTTGCCGCCGCGCGCCGCAAAAAAAAACCCTGGTATTTATTGGACTGGATGGGACCGGACAGCATAAACTCTCATAAATATAAATTCAATTCTTAACTGAATGAGCTAAGAATCAAAACACTTATCACTCTGATGATGTCCACCTCTCTAGATTCATTATGGCTTATTGCAAGACCATTCAATAAAACATCTTCCAGCTCCATTATCTAGCTTTACGTTTATACATTACATAGCTAGGTAGGTATACTACTAATATGGTTTCGAAGAATAAAAAAACCACGGAAAGTATAGAAGGAACCACACAGTAGATATGTATACTCATAGCCAGCGTAAAGCAAGTGTGCCATTAACCTACTGATACAGAACCATCCAACTATAGTAAGCCAAGCACTGAGCACTATACGAAACAAAAAAAAACAAAAAAAATGCAACAGAACTGCACCAATGACATTGGCTCTCCATTTCTAAGATACATCTCGCCATGGATGTGCATCCATCCCAACGAGTCCAAGATATAAGTTTCACAGACTGGCGAGGAAAAGAAGAAACCAGTTCCTATCGTCACTTTTCACAGATATCATATTAATAAGTAGGAGGGGAATCCCTCTGTCACCGTCGCATCATGGTAGTCATTCGTAGTATTCGTCGTCAGCCATTTGTACGTCTTTCCGCTTGTACGGTCTTGAGATCCGCTGGTGTGCGGTTGGTTTCTTCCGTTTGTTTTTTTTTTTTTTTTTTTTTTTTCTCTACGACTTTTTACTTTCTGAAGTACTACCTCCGGTTTTTATTTTTACTTCTTGCAGTCTTATTTATTTATCTCAGTCTCTTGGTGCTTCTACAGTAACTACCATTTGATACTAAAGATACCAATGAAGAGAAGTCGAGGAGGGAACTTCTGTTTTTTTTTTTTGTTGGTTTTCATTTAATGGTTTAAGTGAAAGTTACTCTCATCCGTGGGCCTTAGCTTGCAGCGATATACAAATATTCACGGTCCACACGTAAGGGTTTTGCATTTGGATTCTACGAATGGACGTACAGACGAATGACTTGCAATAGCAACAAACAACAACAACACTGGTATAACACAAAATTTATGTTTACGCTCAGAAGTTGTGTATCTTTCACTGGTAGATTTAGTGCATTGATATGCCGTGTCGTACAGATAAATTACGCGTTGCCCATGCAACAGCGGCACGAGGCGGTGCGACTATTTGGCTCCGTGGCGGTGGCGGCGGCATCAGCGTGGCGTTACTATACAGCAGCGTCGTCGTCGATGTCGTGTAGGTTATATTTGGAAAGAGGCTTTAATGCAACTCAACTTCTTGAAATGAAATCGAAAGCGAAATCGATTTAATGTGGGGCATGTTAAATTTCTGTTGATGGCTTTGAACTATACAACATACATACATACCTACATATATGCGAGAAGAGCGACTTCTCTTCTTGCAGAAAGAGATTAATTGAATTTCAATTTCTGATTCAAATATAATAAAAATAAAAATACCAAAGACTCTGGTCCGGACACCATATTTAATGGCACTCAAAGTCATTATAGTTTATTCATAAATCCTTGAATTTGAATTTATTAAATCCTTTCGTTCAAACATGTAGATGATGTAGCTCTGCATCTGCATCTATTGGTATAGATGTATGTACATACGAGAAGGTATAAATATACGTACATTGAAGTAGTGAAAGTTTTGACAACGATGCAGTGAAGTATGGAGAGGTGATATATATTTATATACATCCACTCATCTTGTGGACAAGAATTGCTTAATTAAATCCATAAAACTATCTAATAACAGTTAGTAAAAGCAATTTGTATTTTATTCAATACGATTACGGAGCAATGCAATTAAAGTGCGCTATAGTTGCTATATGGTGATTTAGTCTTTTTTAATTGACAGCTTAAGCACATATAAGACCCCGGGAGTTAAATATTTGTGGTTTATGAGAGAATTGTTAGTGACTATAGAGAGTTTAAATTTAAAAAAAAAGTACCCATCAATATAGAGAAAAGCATTTGAATGGATTTTTGGTACATCATAGGTACTGGTACATTTCAACACCACATATCTTTTGTCGGACCTGTTTTTGCGGTTTTCACAGAAGAAGTTGTTAATATAGTAGGTTTGGTTTTTTTTTGTTGGTGTCAGATATAATGGTAATGTGTCACTCTTGGTAAATTGATAGAAGTTATTATAAAATTAAAACTCAAGTGTTGGTCATTTAGAGAAGTTATAAATGATTGTTTTTCATGTTTTTTTTTTTTTGGTGCATTTGAAATGGGACGTGTAAAGTTAAATGAGGTGATGATTTATGCAGAAAAAAAATTAATAACTTGTTGATTTTGATTTATTCAAATTAAATTTATTTTTCTTAATTAAATTATAATACTTTGATTGATTAATATTTTTTGCAAATTTTCTTCAATTAAAAATATATATTATTGAAGAAGTGAATTTTGATTTTTATTTTCTCAATATTTTACAGTGTTAAGTATTAACATTTTTTTTAGGGCATCCTGGTTATTATATATTTTGGAAATTGTGAGGTTTTAAAAAATATATGAACTGACCAAATTATTATTTACAAAATTATCAAAATTGAATATTTCTTTCAACATTTTATAATAAATGGTTACTTTAGTGACTTTATCTTGATGGAGGAAACGGCAAGCCATAGAATATATACTGATTCTAAATCCACGCGACAAATTTGAGGTCACGGGTATCTTCTAATAGTACCATCAAACTTTAGGTTTTAACATCGCAAACAAATTTGGAATAGTTTGGACTTTGCATTTTCTAGTTTCTCAAAGTCTAAAGCATGTGCACAGATTAAGTTTTTTTTTGTCTGTGCTTTAGACTTCAAAACTTAATTTCCCTTTATCTAATTCCTTCACTAAGAACTTGAGTTTTTTGTTACATTCAATGTGATCATTGCTTGTACGAAGTTTGATCAAAATGAGTAAAGCTTATATGAAGAAAATTTTAATAAACTAAAATGTTTGTATTGGAGTTATCTATTCAAGATGAGTTTAAACAACAAAAATCGAATTTATCTTTACAAAAAACCTAACGAGCTTAATTTAAAGTAGGTAAATCAGATCATTTGTTCAAGCAGCTTTAGGTCATATGACAGTAGACGCAAAAACGGAACTAAGAAAACTCATTTTCGGGGCTTCTCCGTAAGTCCTTACATTTTTTTAATGGAATTTGTGAAAATTTGTGCAATTTTGAAAGAAATTTCACGTTACCAAACAAACTATAATGTAAAGACTGCATTGTTTATACAATGAAAAATATAATTGAATCAACAAGAAATTATAAATATTTGTATAAAGGAATTTATTTATTTGAGCTTTAAAAGAAACTTATGTATAACTTAATATTTGATTGAATGAGGAAATTTCGCGCAAATTATAAAACAAGTGTATTTCTGTCAAATTTGCTAATTTCGTTTAATAGCTAATTGCTTGTTTTGTTGTTTTCTCTTTCTCTTTAATTTTTTGTTTTTTTTTATCGAATTTTGACATTGTCAATGGATTTTTCTTTGAATGCATGTTCAATATGTTCGTAGGCTTTCCAAGTAATATCAAATTTCGTGCAAATTTGTTTGAAATTACAACCCTCTCCCCTCCGAGTTCGTTAAAGTAAATATGCAAATATAAATCATAGCTAAAAGTAATTACAATAAAAATGTTACTTTTTATATAAATTTTGGTAAACATTTGATTTTATTACTGACTTCTAAAATATTAAAGTATTTGCCTGTAGAAATAGCAGTGAAGTGTTGCCAAACTTTCCCTTTACGAACTCGTCCTATCTAATTTAAAAATATATGATTTCGAATCTATGTATGTGGAAATTTTAAAAGCAATAACCTCATGTTGAGGGAAAATTTTTATTGAACGAATAAAATATGTTAAGTCGAAGTCATATCGGCAATCAAAATATTTTAAACTGAATTGACTTAATGAAAGTGTTTTTAAATAATTAATATTATTGAATTATTTTCTTACTTTCAAAACCCCGTTAATCCAATTATGACATTAAAATGTATTTCAGGTAGTACAAAACCACTGCATTGAAATATAATTACTTGGTAAATGTGTTGTGATTCATTTTACCTTTATCAATCAGTTTTAAATCCTTCTATTACAACATCGGTTTAAGATGTTTCTACTGAATAATTTTTCATTCTGGACTTGGACTTGAATTGGAGATTTTGACAAAAAATCGATGAAAACGACAAAAATTAATGCAATCAAATACTAACTGTTGTTAAATTGACTATGTTAATTAATTTTGTATTTCCTCAATGCAAATTTCATTGCAAAGGTGATAGGTTTTTTTTTTTTTAATGACAGGAGACAGCACTTAGTTTTGGACTTACATATGTATCAAATTCCCATTTAACGATGCTAACAAGATCAGAATTTAATTGTCTTACTTTTAGCTCTACATTTGAAAAACAGTCTTGTTAATATGGAAGCGACTATAAAAAGCTGAAATTGATTATTAGTTTTTGAGAAGATGTCTTTAATACCAAATAAGATAGAAATCTTGGGACACAACGGAGCCATTCATTTATTTTGTAAGTATAAAATTGAATCCAAAATGACTTGAATAATCCAAATGATAAGATAGTTTTCGATGCCAAAAAAAAACAACACATTTTAAATCAATGTTGGTTAAAGACTGCCTTAAATTTTAGGAAAGTGGTAACATTTTAGTAAATAAATAATAATATAATTAAATATGCAACTGCAAATTAAAAGAAAAAAAGTTTGAATAACTATAAGTCTTATAAATGTTTTTCTTCAAAATTTCACTAACTAGTAAAAATACCCAAGTGACTTTCTTCAATAAATAACATTAAAAAAAAAACAATAAATTTCGTGCTCAATAAATATACTCTCTGTGACTAATATTCGATTCACTCATTTTTCCAACCTTTTTCTTTCTATCTAGATCATTGGTTTTCACCACGATAAAATATACAAACAAAAAACCATATTTAAACCTCAATGTTCAACCACCAAAAAATCAATTTATTTTATTGCTTTCAAAACATCAAAATGATATTATAGAATTGCTTAGTTTTATTTAGTTAAAGGTGCATCTTGTTGCTAAAGCTTCCATGCTCTGCAATTTCATCCAAATACCTAATGCAGTTCCACTGCGCCATCACCATCAAACAAAACCGCCAAACCAAAACCATCTCTCTAATTTAAGCATTTGAAAATAAATCATCTTCTAAATGATAGTTTGGGAAGTAAAGATGAAAAATATTATTTTAAAAACAATAAAAAGATTAGTTTTATTTCAATTTTGAAATTGTTAAAAATAAATTTAAAAATAAAATATTAAAAAGTGAACTTAAAAAAAAAAATTTACTTATTTTTCCTGCGATTTGATAAAAATAAACTCGAGGATTAACTTTTTGTCGGTGTTCTTTTATTTTGTTTATTTATTTCCGACTTTCTATTGTATTGAAAAGAGGTTTGGGTTTATCATAGGTTTGCAAAAATTCTGTTTTTTTTTATGGAAACATGTGTCAACTATAAAATTCAGTGGAGCACTTCATATGGGAGATTTGATTAAATTCCATAAAAACTGATCAACTTTAATAAAATGTTTAGAAATGATAATAAATAGTATGTGGAATCAGTTTTTTTTGTTTTTTAATAATTTAAAGCAATTTTCTTAAAAAGCTTAAGAGATGTTTAAGTTTAATTTTAAAAACTTTAAGAATTTTCAAATAGGATTTAGACGAACTATTTTCGTAACATATATTATCTTTGAAAAACTTCTTCAAATATAGTGAAAAGGTTGTTTGAAAAAAAAAAAATAAAAAATCTGAGATGGAAAAAAATAAATACAAAATATTGAATACATATTCCGGCTTCTCCGGTGGGCCATAAGCCATAAGGCTGTATCTGTAGCATTATATTAATTTTGTTTATTGATGAAGAAAAAAATATTAATTTCTAAACAACAACACTACCTCCCAGATTATGTTTTGTTTGTTGATGATGATGGAATCATGGAAGTACAAGTCCCACAATATGTTTGCTTTACAATTTGGCTAAGAAATCGCGAGTTGTTTTTTTTTTTTTATTTTCTTCTCGTTTTCTATATTATGTTTGCTTATTTTACCGACGTATACAATATTTTTCTTATAACAAAAAAAAATAAAAATGAAAAGCAAAAAGAAATATACATATATATTTTTTTGTATGTAAAAATGATAATAATATAAACCGCTTTCTCTGTGTTTTTAAGATTTAGAGTGAAAAGAATACGCGACTGTGCGCGCATTTGATTAGGTTTGCAATATCTGTTTAGATAAAAAGATTGATAGAGGCTTCAGCTTCCACCACCACAACAATCACAATAAATAAAGCGTTTTTCATGCAATATATGTATGTAGCTAAGTTTTCATAAAATTTATATCTGTCAGATATACATTTACTCAATCTTTATTGCTAGTTATTTTTTTTTTGTTGAATCAATGAATGAATGAAAAGAAAACTCGTCTGATTATTTTTCTTCCCAAATACAATAAAATAAATTTTCTCTCTATTTTCTTTTGAGGCATCTTGTTTGTTTATCTAGATATATGTATATGTATGTCTTGTCTATAGAGCTTTTATTATAGAGTGAATTTTAAATTTGGAAGGTCGCTTTACCACTTTTAGATATCCACACATAGCTTACTCGTACACAGAGGTGCCCCAGTGCAGATTCAAATGCAGATTGTTTCGTATAATAATTGTTAGAAATAAAAAAAGTGAAGGTGATCAAGTCTCCTTATACCCCATTAGGTTGCTCTATCACCAAAAGTGTACTTCAATTCGCTAAAGTGGTTTAAAAAGAAAGTGCATAAGTTTTTAAGATTTCATATTCTTAAAAATTTAAACAAATAAAAAATATTAAAATAAAAAGAATGAAAAACAATAAAAACAAACAAAGCCTACTTTCTACCCAACTTCCATAATGTGCTGTGTCTTTTAGCTTCATGTGAACATCTTTAATCCATTCTAAAAAATAAAAAAATAAAAATAAACAAAGCACACGTATAGACCTACTCGTATGCATAAGCATAATATATCCAGTAAGAAATACATCAACAGCAATCTTTTTTATTTGGTCAAGGTAACCGCTCTACAGCGCTTATGTATATGAAAATTCAGTTTTGTTGAAATGCAAATTAGAAAATTGTTTTTGTCTTTGATCTTTCTCCTTTTGAGTCTCGTTTTTTTTTTTTTTTAATTTTTGCTAGTTTAAGCCCCATCAACCATGTAATCAGTTTAAACTAACAACACAAATTTGACAAAATTAATAAATAGCAAAAGCACATGGTTTAGCTATAGTTTATTTTGATAAGTATCTGAATGGTGAATAGAGGACAATGGAACATTATTTACAGTGGTTATGAAAAAAAACATGGTTCGAAACTTATAATGGGTTGTTATTTTTTTTTATAAGAAACAAGACTATATAGATCACTTAAGTGTATTAAATTTTGTAATAGAGGTTAAGAAGCTGTGAAAATATTTTCGACATTAGTTTCTGCATGGGTGGAATGGATTTTGAAATAAATTCAAAGATTTAAATTATAATTTAAGTAGGTATGCGTTATACTGTAAAATATTCAAGGTCTTTTTAAAATAGTTGAAGCACGGTTATAAAATTACTGCAAAAATATTTTTTATTTAAACTTTAGGTATTATTATGTTTGCTTTAGAGGGCTAGTAAAAAGAAGTGTGGGGTGTGGCCTTAACCAACAAAACATTTAAAACTGGAGGAAGCTAGCTAAAAGTTAAGCTGGCTAGAGACGTTAAATATATGTACATGGCCCAAGATCCTCCGGAATGTAGTGCCACCTTAAGAATGTAGACATATGGAGGGCTCAGAGGTGTACCGAACCAAGTCATAAAAAGGGAATTCGAAGATATTAAGAGTTTATGTAAATAAACTGCCATTAGAATGCGTATTAATTGACTTCATATTTTTACCTTTAACTTAGGAACGTAATACTTTCTGACTTAGTTCATTACAGAACAGAATAGAGTTTTACTTTGCGCACAAATAAGCCTAGTTTTGGATTTTTTGATTTTTTTGACTTGGTTCGGTTCAGCTGAGAGCCCTCCATATTATCTTACATGATATCTGAAGAAGAAAGTTTCAAATTTGTATAACTTTATAAACAACAAAAATATATATCTTCAAAGTTAATCTGCGAAAAGAACTTTTTTTTAACGCATCAGATTGGATGAGCGATATTTCTTAAATATTTCAGTTTCTTAAAGAAATGAAAGGGTTCAAATAATCTACATACATATGTACATATATGTATCTTTTTTAATTTTCGATTTGTTTAACGGAAGTCTTGAAAATTACAAAATGGAAAGATTAACTAAACACTAAACAACAAATGCATATTGCTAAATTTCTATAAAGCGTAACCATCTGTCCGGATTTTCTTAGACATCCTTATACGAGGAATTTCCGAGTAGTTTTTCTTAGTTGTCCGGTATTCTCCCCTTTATTCACTCTAGTATGTATATTCTTAATTTAATGCTTTTTTCATAATCAAACAGAGACTATCCAAATTAAAGAAACAAACAGAACCATTATTTAAGAAAAGGAAATTAAAAAAAAACGGAATTTTCGAGCTGTCAAAATAATCTTTACGTCATGTCATGTATCTAGGATTTGAACTCTTTCTAAGTGAATGTTTTCGATTTTGTATTGTAAACTAAATACCAAACCAAATTGATTTTTTTAATGAAAAATATATTTTTTTTTTTAAATGTTACGGTATGCTAATTTTTATTGGATAATCTTTTTTAAAAACTTTCAATAAATTGGTTCAACCATTAATGATTTCGAAATGAAATATTGAGACCACCATTTAATTGGAAGCGATAAAATGTAAATTTTACATATAAATAAATGCATTTATAAATTAAATTTCATTTAATTTAACAAAAATTAATGTACACAAGATGATAACTTTATGGTATTTTTATTTAACTAAATAATTTTGTTTTTTTTCAGAATTGGCTCTGAAAAACTTCAGAAATTTATTGTTTTGAACGATAACATTTGATTATTCTGGCATAAATAATTTTGAAAATATTCATTATTTCCAGAAAAAAAATTACAGTTTTTTTTTTATGGCTCAAAGAATATATTATTGATGTGTTCGACAAAAAATCTTTCAAATATATCGTTTTATTTAAATACTGGCTTGCCACCAGTTAAAACATGACAAGATAAACAACGAGACGCAAACAAAATGTTTAAGATGTCTAAGAAGTGATAAAAATCCAACAGAATACAAAACAGAATTTAACGCTCGAATAAAAATTTTCCTCTGTAAGATTATGCAACATAACCTTTCTCACCAAAAATAAATTACCAACAAAAAAAACAAAAAAAACACTGAACCCAACAATGGGCATTGCCAAGAAACATTTCCAAAAAAATAAAAGAGAAATGTGAAAGTGTTTTCGTTTTCATTTTTTTTTTGTTCGTAGTGTTTTTCTTTCTGTTAAATTTTTTGTTAATTCAAATCTTAGATACAACATCTGGAGCGCTATATATAATATAAAATTCTGCTGATGGTATCAATGCATATTTTCTGTGTTGCTTTTTCTGCAGACAAACAAAACTGCAGAACAGGTGCTACAGTTTTTATTTTGTACTTTGTTGTTGTTATTTGAACTTGTAACGCATCCTCTGGATTTGTGTTATTGAGATAGTGAAGTGATAGATCTTTTAGACAAGACAAAGATTTAAGAGAGTATTTTTTGTTAATTCATAAAGCTGTTGTCTTCGACTGACTCGTTGTTGTTCCGGCGCTTTTTACCATAAATTTAGAAGAAAGATATAGTTTTTTTTTTTTTTTTTTTTTTTGAAATTCAATTTCTTGTCTATGAAGTTTTCTCCAGCATCCGACGAATACAACTTCAACGTCGTCGTCGATATGATAAACTAGGTGAACCAGTATCCAACTTAAGCTGGCAAAAGAAAAGAAAACTACCAGATACACCATATATACCAATAGAGCTTATGCTTAATTTTTTTTTTTCTTTTTCATCATTATTGCACTTAATGCGCACATATTGCATGTTGATGTGGTCTTTCCATAATATAATTGTTTTCAAGTTAAAGAAGAAAAAGAAGATGAACGAACAAATAAACAAAAACAAAATTTAGCTCCAAATAATTTTACAATTATCACAAGTTGACTTTCTTAGTTAAGAAGATGGATACTTTGAAAAGATACATCTGCTGCAGCTAAAAGACTGCATTTCAATTCCTTTCGAAGAAGATGTCAACTTGAGGTATTTTGCCGCCGCCGCCGCCACTGCCAGCAGCTAAATTAAAAGAAAAATAGTATCTGGTGTGGAATTTTGTAAGCCTCAAGGGGAAATATCATGCCGCGCCGCCGCTGCCATCAGTATTCAATATCCCTAGCCTTCGTTCTTCTACCCCTTGGGTGCTTATAAATAAATTAACGAGCGGAACAAGTGTATCTTATATTTTAAAACTAATATGCTCGTGTGTAGCTACTATGTGTATGTTTTGTTGTTATATTGTCTTTTCTATACTGTTAGCCTTTCTCTTTCAATCTCTTTGATACATTCTTCCAGATTTAACATCTTCGGTGGCAAAATCTAGTTTGAATGTTGTCGTTTTGTGATGTTTCTTTTTTTTTTTTAATCTTTTTATTTGTAACTGTTTACATTTTGGTAAAAGGTATTTGGAGACGCATCGTGGTCCGATGAGCTATTATATCAATTAAATAAATTGAACGCTTTCTCATGAAAATGACTGATTTTTATCGCTCGCCATCTTTGAAGCAGCCAGCGTGGTGGTTACAATGTTTGTAGTGTGTTAGTGGTATTTTATCAAAAAAGTCCAACAACAACAACTTTATACATTTCACACAGGGTATATAGATAGAAGAGAAAGAATATACACAGAGATGTTGTATAGAAAATAAAAATTCCAACATTGCCGTTGGCGCAAATTTGTTTAATTGCTTATAGGGAAAGTGTTTTTTAAAAGGTGATATAAATGATTTATTTGACAATTTGTATAGTGCAGCATTAAAGAAATGTATGTGTCATTTTAATTAATTGTAAATTTGGACCTAATTAAAAATAATAAATTAAACTTAATATTTTGATAGAATCACTCAAAACAATATGGAAAATGGCGCCCAAAAAATAAGAATTTTTTTTTAATTTGAGCAATTTCTAATTTCAAAAGGTAAAAAAGTAAAAAGACAATACGGAATAAAACTGACACTGACACTTTTAAACATCACTATTAATTTGATCCAATCATTCTATCTATGAGTTGTTTATTTCTAAATTAAAACTAATGATTTTGGATAAATCTGGTGGATGGTTTTTTTCTCTAGGCTGAGGTAAACTCATCTGCGAGTCCACGAAAAAAGCAAGTAACTACCATAACCACCATTTACCAGATTTATTAATTAACTTCTATTTTGCTAAAAAGTGTGGTTAACAATCTTACAATTTCTTACAAAACTTCATAATATTGCAAAGGCTTTTTGTAAAGAGCTACAGGAGTTAAGACTCGATTCACAAAAAACTGTTTTAAGTACGAAAAGGTAGAAATTTGATTGCTATTCAGGTCCCTAATTCGAGGAAAAATAAGAAAGGTCAAGAAGGTTGACTTTAAATGGTACATAGAGGGATAAACAAAGCAACCTGAAGCAACCAAAAGTTGCTATTAACTGAAATTATATTTTCATATATCCTCTTGTGTAATTTTCTAAAATATGTACTTAGTCTAAGAGAGTTGTAATACTTATAGGCGTAAATAAATAAATAAATAGATAAGCCTAGTTTTGCATTCGTTAAAAAAAAATCGAGCTCAAAATTTCAATAATCATTAACATAATGCGATGATAGAGAACGCGAAAATTTGTCTATCTATCAGCCTAAGCCAATGAAGTGATTTTCTTCAAATTTAAAACCTTAAATTTTTAGGTAATCCCTAAATTAAAAAATTTTTAAGCTCCAAATATAACGGTTCCTGTCATACAATCGTTACAAAAGAGCTTATCGCGGAAATGGCTGTAACGATTTTAATAAAAAAAAAATAGTTTGTATAGTTGTAGATATTTTCTACATTTTTTTTGTTTACAAAAAACGATACTAAGGAAGTGTCCCCAATAGAACGGTTTTTTGATTGTCGACTTTCTCGTTAACGGCTTAATCCATTTCGATCAAAATATTTATAGAAAAGTACCTTTTGATTAAAAAAACAAAAAAATCTACATTTTTTTTGAAAAATCAAAATTTATTTTTTAATTGAATAATAAATGCTTAAAAATCGCATATCATTTTTAAATTTTTTTTTTGAATGCTTGTATGTACTGTACAGGTTAAAATAAATGATTTTTGGGTGAAACAAGGAATTTTAGGATTACTTAAACCCTTGAAAGTTCTGGTTTATCGACTTGTTTTTGGACCTGCCTTATGATCCAACAAAATATTTGTTTAGTTAGTCCAAGTCTATTAAGGCCCCGCTCCCCTCTTGCTCTTCCTGGATACGCCAATATTCCAAAGCAATCACTAGTAATAAATCACTATTGAGTTGGGATTAGAACCATGCAATTGTGATTTTTAAAATCGACAGTCGGAATTATTAATAAAATTGACAATTATTAATTGTGGGCATGAATTCAATTTGTCAGATTTTCAAATTTGACAGTGCAATTTTTATTAATTAATTCAACTCGGTTAAACATCATCCGATTTTTTGGATTCGTATTAAACCAGGTTAACACACTATACCGATCCGAAAATTGGAATTTTCTGCCGGAAAAACGACTTTCGAAAGGGATATTAGGCGTGTTTTTTTGCAAGCCCGGTGGGAATTGCAGGAAAAAAACGACCACATTGATTAGTGACAGCAACACAGAAACAAAATGGAGTTTTCATACAATCTATCGATAACAAGTATATAATTTATGCCGGTAACACAGTTTTTCTGTGTGCTTAAGTTAAGACCGGAGAATTATCTGGGTTTAGCTTAGCCCGTAGGGGATTAGTTGTTGTTGTATTTAACATGGTGATTGTTTAGCACCGACGTTGTTTTTTTCGACCAATTCCCTCTGGGCTTACAAAAAAACACGCCTATTAATAATTTAATCAATTGTAGGTGGAAAAAAGTTTACCGAGTCAGCTAGTTAATTTTAAATATTATAATATTATAAAAATATTTTGTTTATAATTTTGTTTAATAAATTAAGTATTGAATAAATCAGTTGTAATTTATATTTACTAAAAAAACATAATTAACTACATTAGGTGTATACGCAACGTAGGTGTGGTTTATATGTACATACAAAAATTTAAACTATTATTAAATTTGAGCCAAAATTGTGAAAAGTATGCCATTTTTTTAAGATGTTTTTTCCTATATGAAAGTTAAGGCGAAAAACGGCTTGCATCCAGTTAAATTCATACCAAAATAAACGAAAATATATTAATAAGGGATTTTTGTGTGATAACACACTTGCAGTTAGACTGCCAAGCTTTCGCACCATCATATTAATATTGAAGGTTTGAATGAAACAACAACAATTGGGTGAGCTACCACCAAGATTTTACAGGCTGGAGTTGTAGCTATTTCACGACTGCCAGGCCGAACATCAGACTCCTTTAGTGATGCTTGGTCATTGCTCAGTTTAATTTGAAAAACTTTTTGCCCCATCTGGGGATCGAACCTGGACCAAGCTCCCTCAGAGCTAATGCACTACGCATTGCACTACCGAGGCCACCTGATCAAGTCCGTCCCAATTAAGGTATAGTTGTTTGACAATTGCATTTGAAACCAGCTAAAGGAGTCTATGATGATCGGCCTAGCAGTCGTAAAAATAAAATCTTGGTGTTAGCTCACCCAGTTGTTGTTGTTTCATTTAAACCTTCAACACGAAAATATATCAAGTTTACTAATTAAACGCTTAGGTTCAGTTTTTTCACAGTTGGTAAAGTATGTTATATTATTATTTTAACAGTTCTGACTAGGGATTTATGTAGATGGATTTACAATAGAGTCATTGAATAAAGATAATAAACAATCAGTACACTCGGGCGTATACGTACTCTTCTTATAATATTGAAATTATAAATATATTTTATATTCACAGACCGTACCAAATTGTACCTTTTTTGGTATCCAATGACTTTTATATAATACCATGTGGATTATAATAGCTCCGAATTAAAAATCTTTTCTTATATTGACATATACCCGTTGATCGAAAATTAGCCCAACAGCTAAACACAATTTATCGACAAAACGCCCCTGTTTATAGCGCAACAACCACAACATTTAAATCAAATATCTTTAGTTTCTTTACGTTGTTGAAAAGTCTAAATACCTACATACATATCAAGGAAAAAGTACAATTAAGACAAAATGAAACAAAAATGACACTAACAGCTTACAATCTGCATAACTGCCTGAAGTTAGTATTGGATTTAAAAAATACCTTTTTAGTAAAAGGTGTAGAAAAAAAGTGCATGTCTCATCCTAAAAACATTTTTAAAACACATATTTAACCGCATTAATAATGAATGGTGTTACTAAACTTTATTGCGAATTCAAATTTCATGTCAAACCATTCGTAAGATAATATAAATTTAACTATAACTTTTATAACCCGGTGCAAAAACGACATACTGCAGAATGCTATTTTCATTCAAACACATACTTATACATACAAAATAGTGAAATTATTTCTTCTTCTTCTTCTTGCATACAAATCAACAATTTTAAATTACTTTTTCGTGTATTTATTCAAAACTTAAGAAAAATAAACTAAAACAACAACCTTTAATGTAAATTAAAAGCTTGAAAGACAGCTCAATAGAATTATAGTTGCCACCACCACATTTCATTCCCTATATCGTCCGTCATGCAGAGTGAATTTTAAGAAAAAAAAAAACACTCTAAAAATAATACCTGTATGTGAAAGTGAAATTGCTTCTCGCACAGCAAGGGCATCAAAGAGTAAAAAAAAAATAATACTTTTTGGCATTTTGCCACAACTAATGGATGTATTATGTTATGGAAAAATAAAAAAAAAACAACTCATAATGACTCTTGGTCTGATTTTACGCAATCAGTTAAGAAACTTTGTTTTTTTCTCTTCTTCCTCCGATTTTATTACCAATTCATGAATATTGTGTAACAGTTAAGTTAAAATTCATTTCCGTTGCTGACTTTGATGGACATAAAAAAAAAAAAAAGAATTTAGCACCACTCAAATCACCATTTTAGCATTTTATCATAAAACCACCAGAAAATTTAATTTTACTGCCAATTTGTAAAATATATATTTTTAACAACAACTAGTTCATTCAAGATAAGCTTAAACATTATGTAAAATAGGTAGGTATAGCAATTAATTTTCTTTGCTCTAGTTTTTTGTAAATTAACGCTACTTTGCCACTTGGAGATAGACATATAGTGTCAGCTTGTTGTTTTGTTACCTGCATTCTGGTGAAAATTACTTCTTGCCACCAATAACTATCAAACTCGTCATTTATTGTAGTTGGTGTGCGACACTTTGGTGCCCACTTAAAAAGGAATAACAAAAAAAAACTTTAAAAAAGGAACAGTTAGTCGAAAAACCAGAACAGCGATAGGGAAAGTGTTTTTATTTTTTTGTTGATATTATAATTGGTTTACCTTATCGGTCAGTAAGACATATACAACGTTAAAAAAATGACTGAGTAAAAGTGATAAACAAAATTGTTTTATTTTTGGTATTAAAACAAAAGAGCTGAGCAGCGAACTTTGTGAACTTGCACTAATACGATGATGGTAAATACTCTCACTTTATTTTTATGTATCCATCCGGGAATAAGAAGGAAAATAATTTGAAAAAACATCCATTTGAGTTTAAAAATAAAACGAAATAAAAACAAAAACAAAAACCCGTTTCTCGGGACAGAAACGAAAGTAAAAACTCAAGGGCTTGCACTTTTTATCAAAAAATATCCTGCTTGCTTGCTACCTATATAATAAAGTAGTTTGTGTAGTATATATAATTTACTGCACATAACCCCAGGTAGCAAACCGAACGCTCTACATACCTACACTACAGCGGTATATCCATGCTATATTTGTGCACCAAGCCATTAAGAAGTTGACCTAGTTTTATGCGAAACCCCAAGCTCGTTTCCACATGGAAAAATGTATGTATATAGGTACATATATATGTTGTTGGTGCAACACGAAGAAAGTGCTTTCCATTTTTATTTCGCAGAATAGTAAAAACAAAAAACAACAACATCAACTACAGCTGAACAGACAAAACTTGATCCTAACTTAAGCCAGGCGTACTTCCGTCCGTCCGTTTGTTCGTCGGATTCAAGTTGGTTCATCGTCGTCGACTTGCGCCGCCGCCGCCTTGGTATCGAGTCGAGTTGATTCGAGTCAAGTCAGTTTTGATGGTGGGTTCCTTCAGCTTATTTTGCAGTCTTCAGATAGATTTCGACGACGAAGAAGCCAGAAGTTGAAAAAGACAAATACACATTATATTTAGCCTATGAAAATATATTTATGTATGTATGAATTATGGAAAGGAAGGGTCTTATTTTTTACTGCCTCTGATATGGTGGCTTTCTTGAATTTGTTGACTCTGATGTAGCTGACATATAGCTGCGATGGCTGCACTTGTCATTTGGACAACATGTCGAGCTCACGCGTAAAAATATATTCACAGATGGTATAGAAAGATGGAAGAAAGTTTTTTTTCTTTTTTTTTCTGTTCTCTCTCTGCCATTTTTGTGCATCTTTTATTGCTGTGCATACAAAAATTTAATTGCAGGTATTATTTGTTTTTTGTATAACATATTGTGGCGTGCAGAAAAATACTCATATATTTATAAAACAGTAGAATACCTCTGTGCATTGGAGTATATAAGCATCGGCAAATTTGATAGCTATGGAATTGATGTTATAGTTTCCATTGTTGTTCTATATTTGGAATACACTATACATACTCATATATATGAATTTTAAATTGGAATAATTTTGTGAAGACATTACAAATGATATCTGTTGTGTACATAGTTGCATTTTAATAAAGGGTTTTTTTTAAGTAGATTTCAGGGAATTCCAGAGAAGTAGCTTACAAATTATGGAAGAAAGTGGAATACAATGAAATTATATAATTAAGTTAATATTATGTGGTTGATGTACATTTTAATGAATTTAAAATATGAAATTTGACATATGAAGAAAAAAAAAAAGAAAATAAGCAAAAATGAAAATATATGAATAGGTTAAGTTTAGAGTGAAACATTTTAAATTAATTTATAACTTTATCCTTAGAAGGTTATTTTTTTAAAAACATAAAAACTATAATGATTTAAAAGATAACAAAAATATGATCTTAAAACAGAGGCTAAAAGAATTAAATTGGAAAATATTAAGGATATATTTAAAATGAAGCAAATAAATTAGTAAAATTAATTTCTATACATAAGCACAATTTTGAAAAATTTAAAAACAAAATTAATTGCATGTAGTCATGCCCTTCTGTGATAATTTACGCTGAAAAATAGCAAAAAAGTACCAAAAACTATTGAAAATAAACATTTGAGCTGAACAAAAATATTTTAGATTTTTATCATCGACCGAATTCAAGCCACCTAAATAAATCCTATAAATTATCAATTCAAATAATGAGCTATTAAACCTAGGAGTCAGTCCTACCAACAAGAATTCTTTTCCTCTCATCTCGTTCTATGTTTAGCCAAAATCGAAAAATATCAGGATCGTCTGGTACACCTGAGTCTCGTCTTTTTATAGTCTCGTTCTTGGTATTGTGTTTTCGTGAATGAATTATTAAACTATATGAACCATAAAAATTACTCTGGCAAATTTATTCAATTTAAAAATGATATGGGTGAGATTCTTGACAAACGTTTCCATAGTACGTTATGCGTAGTATATTAACTTTAAGACCAGCTTGATCTAAGTTCAATGCTCGGTCCCAGTGATGTAAAAGATTTTTTTAAATAAAATGAACATAACGTACTTATATGTGTATTACTCTTTTAAAAGGAATCTTAATATGTAGTTATTATTCCAGCCAAAGAAACTTGGTGATGGTAGCCAAACTTTACATTTCTGTATATACAAATTATAAAGATAGGAGACTAAAACTAGGTTTTGACATTAAAATAAATTGTAATCAAGACATGACTTTGCAGTTTTGTTTTTTCTCCAAACATAAAGTATATACAAAAACTTAGCATTTTAAATCTTCCTAAAATTTCTTCATTCAATTATATAAATAATTTATATTTTAATAAACAAAACAAAACCTAAGATCTTGGAAAAGCTCACTCAAAATTAATATTTGCATTTAATCTTAATATATTTTTTCGTTGAATTTTATTTTATAAAAATTTGTTTTTTTTTAGTTTGCTTGAGAGAAATTATTTTGCTAAAGTTTTGAGCAATTAAGTATTTTTCAAAAGAAAATGTTTAAGACATCAACGAATATTTAATTAATTGTATCAAAAACTTACGGTTCATATTGTGTTGAAAATGAAATTATAACAAAATTACCAAAATGTCCGAATAATTTTTTTTATAATTATTTTAAAATGACAGTTCGCCTTCTGAACAAAACAACAAGAGAAAATTCTTTTGGATTTAATTTAAGATTTGTAAGCATAAATAATATAGAAGAAGAATTGAAAACTCTCAAACTGTCAACAGAAAGTACAAAAAATACATGCATTTTCCATTGAGCATTTTAATCATCATTCGATTGAATTTGACAGTTTGTAGGTTGACAGTATATTGCACATGAATTATTTTGCAAAAGTGGAGGAGTGATCTTAAAAAAATAATAGAATAAAATTGATTCGATTTACTAAATTCGATAAATTCGATTTAATAAATGTTGAAAAATATTTTAGACAACCTATAAATATTTCAAAATTTTTATTGCAGTAAGTCCATAATGAAAATTGGCCTTTTATGAAAATTCAATGAGGCAAACACTTTGAATTGCAACTATAATAAAAATAATTTATCAATTTTCAAGATAAAAGTCTTAAAATACTTAAAACCAAATATCAGCATAAAAATTTTAAGCAGTAACTTGTTCTAATATGGTTAGTGCTTAGGACTTTCAAGCCCAAAGCTAATGTCTGGTCCCAATTCGAATACAAAATAAGTTTGCTCTTTATGTAAAATATTTTTTTACAAAATATGAAAAATATTAACAGGCACTGTGAAATGTTAATGAAGGTATACACGAAAAGGACGTAAACAACGAAGATTTTTCTAGAAAATCTATACAAGCTAGTTGAAATCAATCATCTATAACTATTTTCTATTTTTCGATGTTCAAAAGAATTTTTCAAATAACCCAAAAAGATGAGCACTTTTACTAACAATTTTATTTTTATATGTTGCGTTTATGTGAACGAAAATGTAATTTCCAACTTGAGAATAATTCTAATTCAAGACTTGGATCCAGGCATTAACCGTAACTAGTTAATGAGGATAAGTACACTGCGATGCTCCAACATTTTCATGCCCCTTCCCCCCTCCCCAATCTTGCATGTTTTATATCAGATTAATTTACATTGGATCGACAAATTAAAAAAAAAACACTGACAGAAAATTCATTAGAACAAGAAGAGAATTGTGATATACAAAATGCGGATCACCTCTAGTGAATATACTCATTTCCTAAAATTCACATCATAAAATATATCAAAGACAAAACTTAAAAATTCAATTTTGTCAAAATTCATTAAACCCAAATAAAAAGTTATTTAAGTTTAAGATCCGACTAATTTTAATTTTAGTGGCCCATCGCTGTATAATTTTGTTTTACTACTAAAAATATCTGTCTTGACTTCATTACATTGCTTCTGTTACTTAATTAATTAATTAAAATCAAAAAAGAACTTTTAACACTAATTTAGAATCAAAAGAGCTGAGCTACAAACTTTGCCTTTATTATAAAAAAAAATGTCTTTACTTTTTTCATAAATTAAATGTTGAAAAGTTCTTTAACACGTATTAAATCTTTTTTGTGACATTGAATAGAGCATATCTGATATACCTATCACGTGAATTCTATTTTCACCGTTTGTGTGTTAAAAATGTATACATTCTTCTCATTAACTATTCATTGCGTGACCCATATTTGAAATTCGATTGGTTTTGGGGCTTCCTCAACATTGTCATGGTTATAATTATTTTTTTTTTTTTAAGTTTGTGTGTTTTATTTTTTATCTCACCTGTTTTATTCAGATTTGATTGATTAATCCTTTTTTGTGTTGACTGTTATAATCCACAGTATATAGTTTTAAATATCCACAATGGCACTCTGTGTTGTAGTAATTTCTTTTTTTTTATATAAAAAAAAAATAATTTTCACACCAAATTTTTACTTATTTTTTTTTTTTAATTCACTAAATTTTTTTTAATTCAATAAATTGAATTCACTTATCATAGCACAGTTAAAAAATTTGTTTTTTTTATGTTTTCGTTCTGCTATGGAAGGACATGAAATTGCACAAGGATCTGTAGATTTATTTGCGTTTTTTTGTTGGTGTTGTTTAAGATTTACACTCACAATGGATACAATAATTTTTGTTTTTTTTTTAAGAAAAAAAAATTAAGAAAAGGAAAAAAACTAATCGACAATGAACACACCTCTTTACAGATCCGAAGCTAACATGGAAATGCGGCAGGCCTGAATCAGTATCTAGATTTTATATCGCGTGAAAGTTGTGACCCCTTTCTCCACTTTGCATGGCATTTTTTCTCAATCGAAACCCATTCGCACAAACGAGAGAGAAAGAGTGTAAAACATGAAATTACCACAGTGCAACGCACACACCAGTTCCAACTTCCAATTTAAGCCACCATCAGTCGAGATACCAGGTACCAGAAGATATGGCAGCACCACTACCGTCATATAGTGGTTTCAAACGTCTTCGGAACGTTACCACTATTTTGTTGCTGGTTTTCTTCTTCTTTTATTTTTTTTTTTTTAAGTAAATATTTGCTCAGGTATTTGTCACTTGCTAGATGTGTTACAAGGTAAAGGCTGACGTCGTCGTCGTCGTAGTTGTCGTCTTTATCATTGGAGTGCCTCTTAGGTAACTCAAATTTTTTCAAGCCCTCTAGATTGTACCGAATTAAAAAACAAATATTTTGCAAGCCAACGAAATTATAGCGACTCTTTTTGGCCCCAACGACATGTGACTCACTCCAAGCGGACATAGTTTTTTCGGTAACAGCTATGCCCTTCCATATTGGATCGTCCATTTGGTCGTGTGATGGTTTTGCATTTCATCAGACGTTTGAATAATATCGTTGGAGTTTCTATAAAGTATCTATCTATAAATCCATATCATGATACGGGATCCGGCTTTATTTTAATACCATCATCATCATGATCATTGATTCTTCTTCATTTGGAGTAACTCTAAGGCCTCCCCTGATGATCATATCACTTTCACTTGTGTTGGCGGATTTTATTTTTTATCATGCGGGCTTCCAAAAAAAAAAAACAAAAACAAAAAAACAACTTAACGATGTGTAAATGAGTAACCGCTGCCGCCGACGTCAACGGGTGTTTTTTTTTTATTTTATTTTGTTCAAATTATGATTATAGGTCATGGCCTCATCACTGATGGAGTCACGGTATGTATATGGGAATACGCATAATTCTACCGTCTGGATATTTTTGTTTTTTGTGTTCTTTTTTGAGCAAAATTTCATAACAATAATAATATTATTCTTAAGAACTTTTACTTTCAAAGAATTCGTTTTATAAGCAAATTCAAAGTTCAGCGGATCTGTTGGGCATTTTTGTTTCTCTTTTTTTTTAAGATTGAGTAATACAAAGCAATTTTTAAGGGAGTGAATTTAAATTTAAGTTTTTATTAGAAAGTAAATGAATATATTAGCAAAATAGTTTTGCAAAATATTTATTTATTTTTATTTTTAGTTTTTTTTTAGTTCACAGATACTCTGTGGGTGAAATTTAATAAAGGGCCGTGTTTCGTATAAGTATAGAATTTGAACTTTTAGTATTAAAATTGTATGTGCCAGCAATTGGACACTCTGCAATTGGACAGTCTGTTTTTTTTTTGTCAAATTTCAGCTTGGTTCAAAATTCTGTTTAACAAAATTCTGCATTTAATAATATTTCAAAGTCGTAAAATACCAATCGTATTTAGATTTTTATTTTTTTTTTCGAAAATTAGGTTCTTTAAAAATTCTATTTTAAAAATTAAACTATTTTATTTACTTGAAATGTGTTATTTTATAGACTTTGTTATTATTAGCATGCAAAGCACATCAGAGTAGGCAGCACCAGATTTAAAACAAAAAAATAAAAAAAGAAAAAGAGAACAGACCCAAACCATTTAGTCTGTTGCTTTATTCTGTTATTCTTTAGGTAATTTATTTTCACTTAAACCATGATATTTCTTACTATTTCTTAAAAAACTTGACATTTTGTTTCGCTTACATAAATTCTTTTAGTAAAAAGTATATTAACAAAAAGAAGAAGATTATTATTTTCAAAAGCAGAATTTTGTAAAACCGTATCGAATCAGAATTTTTAAGTTGAACGATTTTTGAGAAAAGTGAAAATAAAAAAAATGGTTCTAGGGCAGAAGCCATATTAGTATCCATTTAAAAAAAAAACGTAGCCTTTACCTATTTTAATAAACTGTTTTTTTTTAATATGTTAAGCCAATTTAGAGAAAAATAAATTTGTCCTAAAATGCAAAAATAATTTATATAGCAGGTACCGTTATTTTTTATTCTAAAAAAATTTAATAAAATGAGTTTTGAATATATACATATTGTATGTCAAAAAAAAAAAAAAAAACTATTTTAAAGAAAATTAAAATCGTCGTTTAGACTGTATTCGAACATCATCGTTATGTCAAGTTTTATCAAAATCTCATATTCCATTTTTTTTTACCGAATTTATAACTTTTCATAAGTACTGTTGTATTGTAAAAAAATCAATAACTTTTCATAAGTACTGTTGTATTGTAAAAAAATCAATGGTTCTAGGGCCATTGTTTTTGAGAAAATTTGAAGAAAATGCAATTAATTTTTGAGAAAAATAGGAAATAGGAAAAAAAATAAAAAAAATAAAAGAATAAAAGGAGGGCTGTCCCAAATTCTGCTTTTCCAAATTCTGATTTCCCTTTCCAAAAATTTAGTTCTGAATAAAAATATTTTTTTTTAAACTCAATATATTTCAAAAATGACTCGGCCGAATTTCATTAAACTTGGCATCAAGCGATTTTTTTAACATTAACCAAATTATTCATGTAGCCGAAATTTACAATACATTCCATTTTTAGGACAGAATGTAAGTATTATATATATATTTAAATATTAATTTTAAAAAATTTTAGAGACCTGAAGAAGTACGTAAACACGTACGAAACGTCGCGTCGTCTTTCAAAAAGTAAATAAAGAAAGAAAGTCCTGAATCCCACAAAAATAGGATTCAAATAAATAAATAAAACTCTTTAAAAACCATTAAAGAATATCTTATTTTCCTCGAAAATTAATTTCACGGTTTGGAATAAAATGTGTATGTTTATTGTGTATACCTACAATGTGAGGTGATTAACCATATCGATCACCCTCTCAATGTCCACAAATATTTATGTTGTAGTGGAATGATTGATACTCTGTTGATTTTTTTTTTTTAAATTTCGCAAGATGTCAATGTGATCGACGAAAGATCGACCAAATCGAAATCCAGCTTGATGTCTCTTGAGTTAAGAGAAATTCGGGAACCAAGACAGTTGTTGCTTCATATTTTTAGATCTCTTTTCTTCGATAACCAGGCAGTTACGCCATTTTTATAGTAAAATAACAATTATTAACTCTGAGGTAACTGTGGCGTATATACAGAATGCATAAAAATCAATTTGGTCGGAGAAAGAAAAAGTGTAGACAAAAAATATCCAACTTCAACTTAAAACTTTGAAAATTCCTTATTTTGGCTCAATTCTCTGAAGATTCGATAAAGTTTGAAAGTCATTTTAGAAAACCCCAAAATATAAAATATAATCATTTTTGTTTAAAATGTTAACGTTTGGAAAAACTTTTAAGGTTCTCGCTTTGCACAATTATGCTAATATTGGTTTTAATGATCCAATTCAATTCGTCACCTTAGGCAATTTCTATAAAAAAAAAACAATCGGAATACATATATCGATAATTTACTATCAACTTTCGATGACAAAAACTACTACTTTTAAATACTTCGTTATAGCTCAGGATTTTTTTTAGAAACATATCAATTACAATTTTTGTGAAGTAATTATTATATAAACCAGTATATCTAATTGGACTTTGGTACAAGAATATTTTTAAGAATATGATTAAGACCTAAAATCCAAAATTCTACTTTTTCGGAATTTTTTCGAAGTAAAATTCTGGTTTTTCTTGAAAAAGAGTTGGAATAATGGCTGCATGGTTTTCTTAATTGTAAATTAGTCCTACTGGAAAGACCACAAAAATCCAAGCCACCCCAATAATTAACCCCAGCGCTATAATGATCTGGAAAATTCTAGGTACCTACCTAAAAAAAATATATATACAATGCAAGGAAATTTGTTGAAAATATAAATAATTTAAAGAATTAAAAAATTAAAAAAAACTCCGGGCTAATGCTAACGGACTGCCTGATGATGAATTTTTAATCCGAAACGCGTCGCTATTTTAAATAAAAATTAAATGTTGTGATAATATTAAATATATAAAAACATAAAATAAAACAAAGTTTTTTTTAATTTTTTAATTCTTTAAATTATTTATATTTTCAACAAATTTCCTTGCATAAATATAACACAACATGGAGACTACACCACACACAAATATATATAATGTTTGCTTGCTTGCTCAAAATGTAAAGTGTTACAATTTTTGTATTTATTTAGAATTTTAGAAGCTACAATTTTTCCTTCAGAATTTTCTCAAAAAAAAAATATAGCTTTTCAAGATATTTAAAAAAATCAAAAATTCATCAACCATGAACTTTCGCTCTCGTCCAAATTTTTGGTACTTAAAATTAAGGCTTAAGACTTAAAAAATACATTTTGTTGATGTTTGGCAAATTTTGTCCTCAAGTAATATGCTTGTAAAAGCTAAGGTCATTTTCAATGTATTCTTAATTTTATTGCTCTAGTCAAAAGAAATTGTTGGATAGAAAATACATTTTACTGTCACTGTGTTATATTATAATAGAGTGATTTTTATCTCATGAAAAACAACGAGTAGCATTTCAATTAAACATGAGGAAATTTAAAAAAGAATTCTGGCTATATTTGTTGCTCAAATTCAACGTTATTATTCAATTAGCTGCTTTTTTATATGACATGTGCAACTGTATCCAAATGTAATAAATAATAAGATAATATTATTCAATTTATTCAAATTATTCTTTTATTTAAAATTTTCCTCTTATCTCTCTTTCTGACCTTTTCAAAATAAAAACAAAGCATCTATTTGATTAAATATCATAAAATTTAATAACCAGGAAATATTAGAATATGTTTAAATAATACTTTACTAATTATTAAATTCAAATCAAAAGTTCTTACTTCTAGTTTATCTTGTTATGATATTGTAAAATTAAAAGAAAAATATACATTTATTCAATTCAAATGCAGACTGAACTTTATTAAACAATAAGTTTTAAATAAAACAAGGTTAGCTTTTTATAACAAAATTCATTATTTAATTCTTTTTATTAAAATCTTCACAATATTTACATGTCAACAAAAAGCTCAGGCAAAGGTTAAGTGCTATCAAAATAAGCCTAATTAAGTATATTCAAAATGTGAATAGACTTTGCAAAAATAGTATTTATGATGTTCCTATTCATTTACAAAGCTATAATAAATCGATTTCTCATCAATTTAAATGCTTTGACAAAATTGATTTTTCAAAATTTAATTAATTACTATTAAGGTAGTCAAATAGCTTTTGTAATGCAAATTATTACCCTGAAAATATGACAAGACAATAAACTGAGTTTCATTTTGAAAAAAAAAAAAACATCAAATATCTAAGAGAAACTCATTTAACATTAAATTTTTTGAAGAAAAAAAAAATATCTGAATAATATGTCAAGGAAAAATTCTTATTGTGAATTACATTGATACGATTGATCATTAGTCATTTATATGTTTTTTTTTCTTTTATAAATTAATCACATACGATACGTGCCACAACTTACACGTCCTATAATTACATAATTTGCAGTGCATTATGACACTGCAGAAAGTGAATTTCACTTTCATAAGAAACAAAATTTTAATAACAACTTAAAATTTAACAACAACAAATTTTAAATTACGTTTTGTGTTTCAGTTTAAACTGACAATAATAATAATAACGATAATAATAACGATAGTATGAGTGCAAGAAGGTACTTAAGCAAAGTTAAGTTTATAAGCGACACAATTTGCTATATTAATGATTTCGTATACGTTAACATCTGGTGTGACTCAGTTTTAAGTCGCAACCGAGGTTCATTGCAACATAAGCGTGTCCACAATATATAACTTCAGAGTGAGCTCTGTTCATTGACTTATATTGTCACTCGTTGCTTATCACCTGCGTTGGCGTGGCATATAATTAAATAAATTTTTAACTAATATTTTTCCCTACATAGAAAAGGTGAACGATTTGAATTGGCAATCAAGTCACGATCAAGACTATCAACAAACAAGCTGAAATAGATATGATTCATTAAGACACGACTATATCATGGGCTGAGATCGTTAACATAATCTTTGTATATCCTTTTGCAACATATTTGTATGACGCAGAAAAAAATAATTTTAAAATTGAAAGCACTTTCACTTTTGTATTTATCGGAGCAAAAGAAATTTGGGGTAAGGCGCGAGTGATGGCCCTCTGTTTAAAGATTAATTTCGAAACTCAAGTTACTTCCGCATGTCAAAATAAGATGAACTATGCGATTTAATCAACACGAGATACTCTAGATTATTTACATACAAATAGAAACATTAATTATTGTTTTGTTGGTTGAAAAATTTTTATATTTTTCGTTTTATTTTATAGAACACAGGAGAGGTAGACTTTTAGTGGAACAAATTATTGGAAGGTGAATTTATTCATACCTGAAAAATATTAATAAAACTTATTTTCAGGCTTTCGGGATGGTAGACCCCTTGGTGAATCAGAAATTGATCAATAATTCCGAAACTATTTATTTTAGAGGATAACTTGTCAAGACCAAAGTTGTTGGCTATCCGTGTAAAAATTGCCGATGAATACTGAAAAATACTGTTAGTAATGATTTGTTGCAAAATTTATTTCTGGTAGATCATACTAGTAATATTATAGTACGTATAGAAATTTTTATGAAAAGTGTAGGAGCCGTTTGTAGAGAAATAAAATTTTTCTAAATGGTTTTTAAACAGTCGTACATATTTAAGATACCTTTTTAATTTTGACAATAGGTATGAATAATTGTGGTTCAAAATATTTTAGATTATGTTTAATAATAGCATGGTGTCAAGTTTGATAAAAATCAACCAAGTGAAGTATGTATTGAGTTAAACAGAAAAAACTTTAAATTTTAAAAAACTTGATTCATAATAGACTTGTTCCTTTACTATGAAACTCTGTGCATTTGTGTGAATTTCTAGACAAAAGTCTTTAAAAGTTCATATAAAATTAAGTGTGTAGAAATTCACAGAAATGCACAGATTTTCAAAGTAGAGGAACACACCTAATAATACTAAGAAAAAAGGATGTCTATCGGACCCATCCAACTATCGAGGAATCTCCTTTCTAAATGCCACATATAAAATATTTACATCCGTACTACAGAAGCGTCTTAAAACATGGATTGAGTCACAAAACCTATTAAAAGAGTTTCAAGCTGGCTTCAGATCAGGGTACTCAACAATAGATACTATCTTCGTTATGAGGAGCATAGCGGAGAATTTTCTATCACAAGGCAAAAAACTCCATGTTTTTTTATTGATTTCAAGGCTGCTTTCGACACAATCGACCGGAGGGCGTTATTTTACAAACTATACGGTTTGGGTTATCAGAAAAGTTTGGACGTGTTCTAGAAGAGTTATACAGAGGTACTCAAGCGGCGGTTTGGAACGGAGTTGAACTTTCGGATTGGTTCGAAACAATATCTGGTGTAAGACAGGGATGTTCATTGAGCCCTACCTTATTCGCACTCTTCATTGATGATTTAATTGATTATCTTCCTGGTGGAGTTGACTTTGCAGGAGTGCGTTTAAAGGCATTGCTCTTTGCAGATGATGTTGTCATGTTTGTCCACTCTCCCGGAACTTTACAGCTCATGATCAACAAGGTGTATGAGTACTGTCAGTTATGGAACCTCATAGTCAACATAGAAAAATCTAAGGTAATGATTTTTAGAAGAGGGGGTGGAAGAAGTGCATCGAATGAAAAATGGACTCTTAATGGAGAACGTATAGAATGCGTCAACGAATACAAGTATCAAGGAGTTTATTTTACGAAAAACTTAAGTATGGAGAAGCATTTCAAAGAAAAACTGCAGAAGGCGCAAACAGCGATAAATATTTCATGGTAAAGATGTTTTATGAACAAAACCATAGCCCATAGCAGCAAATATAAGGAATTTGAAGCGGTGTCGGAGACGATTCTTTTATATGGATTATAGGTTTGGGGATTTAAAAAGTTCGACACCGTTGAAAAACTTTTAAGGCACTATGTGAAGAGGATATTTAATCTACCACCGAACACGCCAAACTACGTTATTATGCTAGAAACGGGAATTTCACCTCTATTCATAAAAACGCTTAAGTTACAAGCCGACTATTTGCTTAAAGTTTTTATGATGCCCGAAAATCGGCTTACCAGAAAAATAGCTTTCAAAGCCATACAAGACCAAAACAGCTGGTATGGAGAGTGGTTGAAACTGGCCCGAGGATGTGATGTGAGTTTAAGTATTAACATTGAGGATATAGCTGGCAGTAAAAGGCAGCTTTACGAAGTAATCAAAAAAGTAGATGAGCAATGTAGAGCAGATTATATAGCTGAAGCATGTGAATCATTGTACCGATCAATTTATAGTAGGCTTAATCATAATCTGTCAGAAAAGAACTATTTTAAAGATTCAAACAGTGTCAACATGATTGCTACAATGGTCAAGTTACGAAGTGAATTACTCAACTTGAACTTCATTCCCCACAGGGCTGATTTACCAATAGAGTGCAGTATATGTAACTTAACGGAACACTTCGTCGGAAGGTGTCCAACCCTCAGAGAAACGAGAAGGTACATTTTTGGAAGAGATTTCTTAACGGAGGACCAAGTTCTTACGCTTCTTAATGAGATGGACGTTCCAAAAATTTATCAGTACTGCATAATATCGTTAAAATATAGAGAAAGAATTTTAAATGAAGATTTTTGAAAATTAATATTGATGATAATGTAGATAACAAATTAAAAATATTATTTAAAAAAAAATACTATCATTTATGTAATTAAATAAAAGTGTAGCGTTAATTGAAAATTATAGGATAGCTTTTTGCAAATAATATTTATGATTTTAATTGTCAATCTGGCAGACGGCTTAATGCCATGCTAAAAAGATTTCTGTATAAATAATAATTGTAATAATTGTATGTAAATAAATAAGTCATTACTACTACTACTAAGACTTTTCAAAAAATTGAAGAAAAAAAATTGATAATAGTATCAGTCGAACCTTTTTCGATAAAATCCATTAAATCGAAAATCAAAAAAATGGTTCTATGTATATGAAAATTGCCATTAATAACCATTTTGACTTTTTGTTCACCAAAAGGTAGCCTTTGCTTATTAAAATTATGAAAATTTTTTAAAGAAAAATTCGGTCATGATAAAATGATAAAATGATAAAAAAAAAAACATTGCAGCGGCACTGGTATCTTTTGTCCTAAAAATGCTTGAAATGCATATATATGATAAAAGCGCTGTATTTATGTAAAAAGTGGCGCAAAAATGAAAACCCTATTGAAAGATGCTATAATTTTTAATTTTTATAATTGGTGTTGCGACCACCATTTCATTGAAAATTCATATGAAACATTTTTTTTAACCTGCTATACCCTGGCGATGCACCTTACTAACATCACTATTTTTATAAGAAATAGTTTTTTTTCTAGATTAAGTTTTTCTACACAAAAACACATTTACTAAATTTTGTGGTATTTAAATTCCAGAGGGGAGCTCTGGCTAATTGCTCAAAAAAAAAGATGTGCAGAAAAAAATGGCATATAGGACTTTACCTTAGAAACATATTCACCCCAATTACAGACTCTGATGAATGAGCTGCTGATGGAACCAAACTCAAGCTTAACATTTGGTTAATAGTAAAAATTTCAAAATTGATTCTGACTCTCTCCGCATCTCATTAATCATATTCTATAATTGGGGTAGTTATTAATTTTATTTTTAAAATATAAAAACACTTTAAGCAATAGTTGAATAAAGGCAATATTCCACCAGTAAAATATTACAAGCGAAATATGTTTTGAACAATCTTATATTTTTTCCAAACTTTACAGTCATAGATATAAAAGTATATACTAATAATCTCTTCCCATGCTCATCTCAAGGTCTTTTTAACATAAATCTTTATTATGTATAAGCCACATTTTACTGTTCCATAAAACTCAAATTCCAAATTTTACTACCTGAACCGATGATGTCTAATCTCATATTCTCGGTTCCTATGCCACTGAAAATTTTAACATAAAACCAATTAATGTTGCGTAACAACTTCAGAGAATAAAACAAATTAAAAAAAAAAAACATTAAGTCCGCAGAAACATTGTTGTTCAAATCCAAACATAGAAAGAAAGCTATCTCGACCTCAAATTAATTCTATAAATTTTAACGCACAAGCAGTGAAGCTTGGAGCTATAGCCAAAAACGTTTAAGACTCTGAACACATCGTGCTTCAAAATAAAACTATCTGTCATTATAATTAACAGGAGCACAGATAAAACTTTGCTTTTTTTTTTGTAGAACGTCTGGTGAAGCAAGCAACAATGTATTTCTGATGATTGGTGTTGTGTAGGCAGGTATATGTTCGTTAAGCTGCAAACAGAATCTCTCTCCCAGTTTTATATTTTTATTTTTAGTTTTGTTATTTCTTTTATTTCTGTTTTTGGTATTTTTTTTATTGCTTATTTGCATAACCAAATCGAAAGTGAAAAGTACCGATTATTCTGTAGTGCGTGCCGGTCAAAGCTACACAACAACGAACGGTCTGAACTTTCGACGGACATTTTTATGGCTACCAAAGAATGGATACAACACTATACACCACCACCAACACCGAGCATCATCAAATGGAATTAACATAAATATATTTTTGCAAATATTTTATTCCGGTCCGGTTTTTGATTTATTTTTGTTTTGTTTTTTTTTTACAATCTCTTGAATGGAGAGAAAATTAAAATCAATATTGTATGCAAACTTAAGGAAAAGAGATCGGAATTTTGGTTCTTCAAAATATGTAACATTAAATTTTGGCAAATAAATTTATATATTCATAAAATTGGTCTATAGTTATGGTTAAATTATGGCATTTAAATGATTTCTTCCGATATAAGGGAAATATATTAATTCTTATAAAAAAAAAAAAAAAACTAATCTTTTTGGTAGATTTAGCATAGATCAATAAATCTTACGTATTACGGTGATATAGTGAAAGTTTGAAATTATTTTTGAATCATTTAACAAAATATTAATAAACACCCAACGGATATAATCTATTCGATGGCATTTCTGTATGAAAGTAAAATTAATTTTGTTCATTTAGAATGAGTTTTTGAATAAAGCAACAGTTTATTTTTTTTTCGGAATTAATTGTAAAGTAAAATGAATGGCTAAAACGCTTTATGGTCTTTTAGGAGAAAGGTAAAATATTAAGTAGACAAATAGTAACACAAGTATAATTAGTAAACAAAGGTAATTGTTTGTTTATGAAATGATAGAGGTTAATGACATTTCAAGTAACTAAGTGATGATCAAGCGCACGTAGGTTTCTATGTTAGTTCATATAACGGATGGAAATGAACATAAAAAAAACAAAAACACTTTTCACTTTGAATGTGATGTGGTGATGTGAGCTTTTTGTTAGCAATTAATTGCAAGAGAAAAAAAAATAATTCATTAGACCTAAGATTTAAGTCATTATAAATTGCAGCTTGGATCAAAATGTCAAAAAAGTGGTTACTAGCAGGAAACTGAAACACTTGGTCCCAGTTTTTCAATGCGAGATCATCCCGGTTTTGGAATCGAACCAGAGTAAACTCCTGCAATATGTTTTCCAATTAATTTAGATCCCGATTAATAATTTAGATCCCTGGAATAATTGAATAGATTCGTGCTTCTCACACACTCTCTGGTAATTAAACCCTACAGATGACCATTAGCTTTTTCATTTTTGTTCAGTTCAGCGCATATTTCAAAATCGAGGAAATTGTGAATTCAGTGCCCCTTTCCTCGTCTAATTTCAATATTTTGTTGTTGTTTATAATGATGCGGTAAGTAGTTCTTGTGGGCACTCGAACCACCATTTTCAATTTCTGACACTTTCAACTTTGACAACCTGGGCAATGTGTTACCTAAATTCAGATTTCAGTGAAAAAATTGATTTTTTTTTTCTTGGCAAATCGAACACAATTGAATTTGATTTTTTTGTCACTGTATTGGTGTACTTTCTTGCCTGTAAAACTACATCCTTTACAAATCTTTTACGCGGTGTTTTTTTTTCCTTTTTAAATAGAATTTTCATTATTTCAAAAAATTCTTCATCAGAAGAAGATGATGTTGATGAATTTAATAATTCATATAAAACTACTTCCATTTTTCAATAGGATTGTATTTATTTAACAATTTGAGAAAACTTTTCGCAAAACGCATAAATTTCAAATCAAAAATCATATTTGTCAAGCTGACAGCTTAAATTTGTATTGATGTTAGTAAATTAAGGGGTAAATCTGCCGAAAAATTTAGATTTGCAAATTTTATTTAAATCAAAAATAAATCAATTTATTTTGTCCCATGGAAAGTAAAAAGAGGGGAAATTGTGTTTTCGACAGATCCAAATCAAAAATAAATTGATTATTTTACCGGTGGAAAACCCCATTAGATTTGTGTACAGTGATTAAATGATACACTGTAAAACCGCTTCTGATTAATTAATTCTAGTTTAACAAAGATTTAACTCGAGCACATAAAAATTGGCCCTTAAACCATAAGTTGCGGACAATTGTAATATATAATATGGATTTAAGAAACTTCCTCCTTAGTCTTTATAAAGTCGTACACGCTTACTTGTTATGCTTATGTTCATACCAAATCCCTGAACAGGACTTCTGCATGGGAAGTAAGGAATCGTTTGCTCCTAATCCTCGTCTACCAAGCAGCAGCTCGGTTATAAAACCTATATTTTACGGAGCTTATTATAGTGAAAAAAACAGGTTTTTGGTCACCCTGTCCAAATGATTTTTGATTTTAAATTTTTCACTATAATTTGGATAATAATAAGGCCAATTTTTTGCATTAAAATATTTTTGATTTTCTGCACCATTCTTCTCAAAATTAATAGAAAATATGACACTTTGATCAAACTTTTTTTTTTGCTTTAATCTTTATAAAACGTAATAACTAATACTAGTTTTCACTTTTAAAAATTTGCCATACCCATCAATGCTTAAAACATCGCTGAACCTTAATAAATCCACCGAAATCATAAAAAATGGATCATATATATTTTTCCACTTTAGCACGAGGAAACTGAGTTGCTAGCAACTTTCAGTTTTTAGGTCAGAGGAGCACGAAGTAAGAGAAACGAACGAAATCTCCTCGTCAACAATTTGCGCCAACCTTTAAATAATTCAATTTAAATGTATTAACCTTCAAATAAAATTTGTGTATAAAAACTTGGTAATGCATTTTCTATTAAATAATTTCTAGAAAACCAATAGTTTGATTATTTATTTAATCCATTCTAAATATTCTTTATAATCATTTTACATATCTTGTAGTATGTAAGTTAGTAAGTGAGTAAAAAAAAATGAATAATCATTTGTTTATATTTCAATACATATAAAACCAGAATATAAAATATGCATTTAAGAGCTATGGTTAATCCGTTGAAAATTTAAATTTTCCAATATTTCGTCTGATTAACTGTGATTTAACAATAGCTCACGGTTTAAGTACCTGATAATGGGCGTGTTTTTTACCAAGCTTGAAAGAAATAAGATGACAAAAAAATCAATTCGATTACATGTTAAACGCCACAACAACTAACCCTTAACGGGCTTAGATCAACTCAGACAATTAGCGCTTAACTTAAGGAGCGTAGATTACATGCCTGACTCGAGATTTGCCAATTTATAACAGTTACAACAGTTAAAAGTGAGTTTGTATTAACTCGCGTCGGGCGGTATGAAAAAAAAAAACTCTAGGTGCCCGAAGTATACCTATCGGCGGAGGTTCTATAAAAATTGGAACTTCCTTAATGTAAATAAATAATTATTTGCTATTAGCTATTTAGCTTCCCAAAGCCTCGCTATACGCTTCCGCTATAAGTTTTATAAAAATTAGAACATCTTTTAGGACAACTTTTTTTCCTATGTTGATCTAATTTTTGTTTAACTTTGCAACAGTCTTATAAAGATTGAAATATACGATAAAAATATCTATTGCGTTATACTTCTTCCAAGCTTAATAAGGCTTCAAATCATAATTTAAATCAAATTGGCAGCCTTCAACTGATAAAATAGCTTTGAGGCATCTGATTGACCAACTTATAATATGTTTTCAATGCCAATAAATATGCCGGGTGAATTTTAAGTATTTAAGTGTGTTTATGGTTTCAGAAAGAAAAACCTACACCAATTAGTTTGATCTTACGGTCGTTGCTCTCTAATGCCATTTGATGACTTCCCAAGTTGCACAACGAAAAATTACAAAAAATCCAATGCCTCAACACCAACGCCACGCCACCATCCATCCACCGCTGTTTGTCACGCAGTGACGGAGCTCCAATCCAAATCATTAAATTGGCAAATTGCCATCCACATCCGTGTTCGTTCAATATGTACTGGGGCACTCATTCGGGCTCCAACGAAATTGAAACCAAACCCACATACATATATTTTGAAGTAAAGCCTTTTACTTATAGGTACCTAGGCCAATATATTTACTAAGTGCAAACTTCATCAGCATCAACCACATGGTTGGCAGGGAAGCGGTCGGTTGGGGTATCCCATCAGAACGTCATTAGTTTTTTTGTCCGGTTACGAGGTATACATAAAACTAAAGGTGGCTTGGCTTTGGCTTTGGCTGTTGCAACGAACCGAGCTCGCCAAAACAGTTCCAGACTCCAGAAGGCCCTTCACACATTTTTTTTTACTCGGATTGTCTATATGTATGTATGTGACTTCGTACATGTATATAAAATGCCGCTGCGCTCACTGAAGCAGTGGTATTCCAAACTTAAAGAAACGGATTACATTAGTGAAAGTGAAATTAATGGCAATGTGAATGACTCAGAGAATGGGCTCGCAACCGTTAACAAGCAATTGTTGGCAGTTGTTTGGCAGCCATCCAAAATTGGACGCTTAGTCTGTTGTTACAGTTGTGATGGCGATTTCCTGGGGAAAAATTTTTGTTTAATTTTGTGGCAACACAATATGGCCCACTGGCCACTATATAATGCACATAAATGTACATACCTACCTGCATTATGTACATGATCATACCTACATACATGATCATTGCAGCATGTGAAGTGGATATATCAATCACGATAGTAAGGCATCCGGAACTGAGAGAGAATAAAAAGATTTCTTTTTTTTTAAATTCAGAAATGGTTAATTAATGTTATTTCTTATTAAGTTTTTTTTTTTAGTTTTATTTTTTTTTTAAACTGCATATATAATTGGCTTTTTATTGCTTTTTTAATTTTTAGATTCATTTTCGAGAAAAGCTGGCAAGAGTTTGTACAATATATTTTAATTCGTTGTAAATATAAAAGGAATTTAAAATCTAAAATTCAATAATAAATTAATTAATGAAATGTTCAAGCCAATCTACAATAACTTTGAAGTTGTAAATAATTATTTACCTATTAAAAAGACCAGAAGAGAATTTTTTGTTGTACCTATAAAAATTAGACTATACAAAAAAAAATGGTTAATGTACCTATTTCCATATGGTTAGAACAATTTTTTAGGCAAATGTAATCTTCCACAAGGTCGTTTTACCTCCGATGTATTGGAGCTATAGGTATGTTTATGGGCAAGTTATGGATTCGTAAAAAAATTTAACTCAAGATTTGTATCAAAATTAGTATAACGATGATAGAGAACAGGAAAATTTATAGTTTTGGATCAAAAATAATCGGTGACTGCTATACCTGTTGTTGTTAACTACAAATCAAATTGTATTTATTCTGTTGATATGCAGTAGGATCTATAAGAAGTAAAAGAGATAAGGAAGAAATAGAATGAAATGCATAGTTCGGGAAACGTGGCCAGAATATCCCGGAAATTACACCTCACCTGCAAATGACATATAAATTAAACCTGGATAATAGAAAACGGGACACATACAGACATTCGGCCCTAGCGAGGTATCCGTCGGAGCGGAAAATTCTCCGATTTTATACGAATCGGAGGATATTTGCTCCGAGGTATACTTTCGGACAGCTGTTCGGAACATTTTTCCGACATTATGCAACGCACACCGGCGTTTTGCGTTACAGTGCGATCAATTGCTTTTTTTGAGTGATATTTTGACAAATTTATTTTTCCGATATCCTCCGCCACAAATAGTTCGCGGAACTTTTTTAAGATTTATCTAAAGTGTTGAAAAATGTAAGAAATAAAAAAAAAAAACATGTCAATAAAGTAATTTTGGAACTATTGCTTGAATTTTTTTATTGTTTAGACTCCGAGGAGCAAACGAAAAAACAACAACCAGGCAAATCGAGCTTCTGGTTAATTTAATGCAAGAGAAACCCGACGCGTCGTCGCATTGTTTAGTATTCTTTTCCGATGAAGGATACCTCGAATGTAATTTGAACTTCCGACAGAGTGTGCGTTGCAAAAAGATTTCCGCTCCGACGGATACCTCGCTAGGGCAGATTACCACCCCAAGGGCCCTTGTGATGAAATTGCAGCGTGGCCATACCTAACCCACATAACCATGAAGTTCAATTGCTGTAGGTCCCGATTTTACCAGAGTTTTCTTTGACCGCCGCCGTATTCTCATGTAGTTGGAATAATCCTTACATACCATAAATGTAGAAAAATATCTTCAGTCAGGTAGTTAGAAAAAATTTAAACAGTTTCATCTGGATTATAACAACAATCAACACATTCATGTATCATAAAAACAGTAATCAACAAAAGCGATTGCAAAATAAAACAAACATATTAAGATCAATCTTTATTAGTTTAAGACAATTTGATCCAAGAGTTTTATTTTAATGATATGGAATGAATGACTAGAATACGTAATATAAATCCATGTACGTATACCTTTCTTCATTAATCAATTGAATACCGCTTAAGTTATTTGTATGGGCTATTGTGAAATCAGTACCTCTGACACCACACCCCCAAATGATCTCATGAGAAACACTTTCATCGCTTTCTGCTCCATAAACAGTAATTCTCCATCTTCGACTCGTGTAAAGGTGGCTCACTTTTGGTTTGATTTTATTTTTGTATACTAAAGTGTGATTAATATTCCAAGCATGTGCTAGCTGACCCCAAAATTTTACATAATTTTCTCATTTAAGTATTTCAAGAACAAAGGTGCCCAATTTTTATTTGCTCTATAGGAAAACTATTGTTTTTTTTTGCATCAACTGAAAAGTAAAGTGCAACAAAAGAAGACCACAACAATTATCTTTTGTTTTGTGTTAAGTATTGTTTTTTTTTATTTTTTTCATTTTCTTTTTTGTTTTTATTTCATACATATCACAAACAGTGTAACATTTATTTTTGTTTAATAAGATTTTTGTATTTATAATTTCCTTTCATAATTTTATTTTTTTTTGAATTATTTTTTTAGAACTCATTATTTAACAAATTAATTATTTTTCTTAAATTTATACACAATAAACATTTTGACAAAATAAAAGTATAAAAGTAGAAAACAATGCAGAGACAGATTAATATTATAAATTATAATGTATACATTATATGTTTTTTTTTTTTTTTTTTTTTTCATTGCAGAGAAACAGATTCTAAGTTAAATAGGTAAATAGTTTATACTTATTTTATATACAAACATGATAACTTTAGCTTTTATCATAAAAAAAATATTGTTTTTGATAAATTTCTCGTTTTGTTAAATTTAATTGAAATATTATTTTCAATCTGAATCAGAATCATCTGCTTTTGAAAATAGCTTTTTTCCTCGTAACGAAGATACATCCAATTGGTTTCTCACCAAGGAGACACTGTGTGGGGCTATGTCATAGTCTTCGAAGCTCAAAATATTGCTGCTTTCTTGTTTGATATCGATTGGATCAAGCCTAAAACGAAATTCAAGTAATAAAACGTTTATTGGATAAGTTAAAAAAAGCTGTAAAAATCCTAATACCAAAATGCAAACACATACATAATAAAATTTATGGTTCTTTAAAATTATGGAATTCCCCTTGAGCTACAAGTCTAAAGCCTACCATAATTTCTTATTTTACGTCCAACTCTGTAAATAGTACCCAAAGAGATGGACGCAAGCAAAGTTGGCAGTTTTCAGTATCTGTCAAAACATGAATAAAAATGATTTTTGATCTGATGATCTCAAATCATAATTTGACTATATAACAAAGACTGTCTCCCAGGAGAGTAAGACAAAAAAACAAATTAAATCATAACTCATGCACAATTAAGTGACTCACCTAAAACTAGTCTTTGTGAGATCTTTGCGCGATCGAAAACTCTGATGATGATGATTCAATGGCGTTGAATTGACAATTTTCATTGAAGCTTCACCGAAATGCGTTGGCGTAGCCTGATTGTAAGAAATATCAAAGGAATTATCCGCTCCAAAGCTATTATCCGTATTTCCCAAGAGATTATCTCCTCTTCCTTCTGTCGTCGTTTTTGTTGATGGTGGTTCTTTGATTTTTAAATTCGTTATCAACGAAATAAATAATCTGCAGATAAAATTCCTAAAATTGCACAATTTTGACCAAACGGCACGTCTGGACTTCCGATATGATTGTTTCTGAAAAATGAGCAGCAAACAAAAAAAAAATAGTATGAGAAGAGAAAAACTATAAAAAATAATTAACTAGTACTTACAACTTTCCTAATGAGATCCCACCTTCGTCGTCTTTGAAGGAGATTTACTAATTTTTTATTGCGAAGCAATTCATCTACTGTTGGCCTGGCCTTTGCATCTGGTGTCATCATTGATTTGATCATTTGTTTCAGTTCTGGTGATATTGCTGTAGAAGAGAAAGAAGATATCACATGAATAAGAATAGTGGAAGAGTTTTTTTTTATTAATGCTCTGAGGAACTAACACACAAAAATCTACGGAGAAGTACATCACGAAAGTTATGTACGAAACGTAAAGCAAAGGAGTAAACAAATCAATCAAAATAAAAAAAATTGTCATTGGAGAGATTCCGTTATACTTCACTCAACAACACTTCGAATAAATTGGATATGCTTCCCGTTCGAAGCATACATACAGCGCAAAAACAGCATTGCCCAATATTTACGAGTCTTCGAATTCAACCTTGATGGACAACGCTGCAGAGAAAGATCTCACCTTAGATGACCTGTTGAGTTCAAGTATCAGAAGGAAATACACAAACGGCAACTTACGTTTAATAAAATCTTCTGGAAGAATTCCACTACGTAGCTCCTGCCACAGCGGACCATTTGGTGGAAGTTCAATGTACGATGAGAGCTCCAACATGGCAATGCCTAAGCTAAAGATATCAGCTGCTCGCGAAAAATGTCCCTGCATTAGTTCTGGAGCTATATATCGAGAGTCGCCTTCTGTAGCTTCATGACGATTCGCCTTAAAAAGAAATGAAAAATCATATTTTAGTAGACCACTTCAAGGAGAGTAATTAATCTCCAAACTCACTCGATCCACATCGATCACGAGTCCGAAGTCGGCCAACTTGCATATCCCATCGTCTCCAATCAGTACATTGTCCAACTTGATGTCCAAATGAATTAAATTCTTGTCGTGAAGACTCTTTACAGCCAACAGTAGGTCCAGCAACATCGACCAGATTTTCTCTTCGGGAATTCGCTTCCGCACACCCAAGTAGTGATCCAGTGACTCCTGGCAGAGTTCCATCTGCATGTATAACCTATCATCCTGCTCCCATGCTTTGTACAAACGAACACAGTTATCGTTGTCCGAGAACTGCTCATAGCGCTTGACCTCCTCCAGACGTTCGTGACGGTAGTTCTCACTGCGGAAAAACTGCTTGGACTTTTTCACAGCGTACAAGAGGCCGTCTTCCTTTGAACGTACTTTGAAAACCTCTCCAAAGGAACCCTCACCGATTTTCGAGATCTTTGTGAAACACTGGTCGAAGTAGGAATCCTCCGAGCTGCGATTGTATACGGGCGACAGCAACGAATCACTAACTAAACCGCTGCAGTCCTTGAACGAGATAGCATGGGCGGATAGGGAGCTTTGGCTGCGATTCAAATTGAAGTCGTGGTAACGTGGCTTCAGCTTTGGTGGCTTCATCCGGAAGGGATCATCTTTGTTTACATTCGACTGATAGGAAAACCAAGTTTATCAATGGAATTTTCCACGAATAATTCGGTTAACTTACCTTGTACGAATGTTGCAATACATTATCTTCAGGAATTTCGGGAACTGGTAAATATGGTCCATTTGATTTTGAAGACATTTCTTGATACTGAACTCTGGACTGGATCTGTCAAGCGAATTGCTTTACACACGTTTATTGCTTGATACGCGTGTTGTTTTATTTCTCACGACGGGGACGGGTTTTACCTCAGATTTTCATTTCTCACTTTTTGGAAACAAAAATTCTTACTGGCGGCGGAGGTATGATGTGCAAATTAAATAAAAGTTTAGTTAAGTTTTTTTTTAATATTTTTTAACTTATTTAACAGAAAATAACTACAAATTGACAGTTGTTATTTTTTTAAATAAAATTTTGAAAGTTGATTTTTGACAGCGTGTTGTGGTTTTCATACGTACGAGAAGCAAAAATCAATAGAGAAAAACGTCGGCAATGTGGGTTGCAAGGGTATGCCTAAACTTTGAAAATGTTTAGAGCAATTTGTTTATTTGATTTGAAGTAACAGCTTCTTTTTTGGGTATTTAAGATTAATGACAAATATGTAATTGGGACTAAGCAGCTTCAGAACAAACAAAACACCATCAAAACCGAAAGTTCCAATATTACCACGTCATCATCTATGTAGCAAGCTTACAACAAAGGCTAATCAAATTCCAATTAAAGTCTCTCCCAAACCAACGTAAGACATTCGATACGATAATGAAATTTGTGCCTGCCAAAATATATTTACAAAGCGATACACAACGTAACAATGCGAATCCCATGACGTTACATAACGTTATGGGTGATGAATTTTTAAAAAACATATTTTTTACTTTTTCGGATCTCTTTACATTTTGTGGGAGATAAAAATACAAATTCCTCACATAATAAATCGTCACCAAAGTACAGAACACTAAACCATGGTTCGGCAATTTTAACTTAGTCCCATTTCACACGAGGAAACTGAGTTTCAAGCAATTTTCTGTTTTTTGGTGAGAAGGACATCAAGTAAGGCAAGTAAGGGGAATTAACGGTCTGTACGATATGGTGGAAATTGTAAATTAAAAGAATAAGTAAAAAATCTCTAGAAACTTGTTTCCTCGTGTGAAAGGGGACTTAACGATTTTTGCAGATAAACTTAGGTTGAACCGTGGTTCGGATGGGGTAGCTAATTACATGCTAGAACCTTGGTTGAGCAACAGTTAATCTTTCGAAATCAGTGCGTAAGCAGATGTGGTGCAAGCAAAAATCAAAAACCATTAAAAAGTGTGAAGCACAATGCGACGAGGTAATGAAACGAGATTGTGATGTGAAGACGTTGGAGTTGTCAAACCAATTTCAACCAATGAAAGTATACCAGAGTATTGTATACATAATAAAGCGTGTCTCGTCATTACGCCACACAGAGTTAGAAAAATTGAAAAAAAAAAAACTTGACGAGGCGACGGCTTTCTTCATTTGACAAATTAGCGACAAAAAAAGAAAACATAAACATATAAGACCACTGATCTCCTCAACTAAAACAGCGTACTTATAGGTATCTTTTAAATTTCAATCAATTCAATTAAATATAAAAAACAAAAATGAAGGAACATAAAAAGTGTTTTATTTTGCGACTTGTTATTTTCTTTTCTCAATATTCTCTTCAAAATATACAGTACCTTCTCGAAAAAAATACATATAATTCTTATGGGAGTGATTTTATCGCAAACAAAAAATATTTTGACGTTTAAAATTTTATTATCGAACTGTGAGCCAAACCTGTTGACAAAAAATTTGTAGAGCTTCTCGATAGGACCATCTGTGGTAAAGGACATGTCAAAGCAGCTGAAGTACTACACATAAAGTTGGACTTTATAATTTTCACTGTGGTTATGGTATTTGATTTATTAAGTTTTGGTCAGCGAAACTCAATATTTATTTCAATGAACGAAGTTTTTGTTTATTGTTTAGTGAGTTTAAAAAAAAAATCTTCCCAGAATTTCGCATACGATTATTGTGGAACAATTTTTATATTGAAATTTGGATAGTTTTGCTTTATTTTGCTGGCCAAAATAATTTATGGCAGTATATGCAAATACTTTTAATGACATTAATAAAATATATTTCTGATTTTGTTAAATTTTACATATAATTTCATCCTCACAACTACCCACGCTAATTGTTTAATTTACTAATATACTTAAAGTTCTTTTTTTCGATTCAAAGTAAATCCTACAGGTAAATTCAAGAATTTTACAAAACGTCTTTTGACTGAAATTTCGGATTTTGTTTGCATTCAACTAAATAAATTCAGAAATATGAAAATTCAGATTTAAAACTTAATCCCTTGAACCTGCTCAAATTCATGGTACAGTGATATATAATCCACTGTGAACAAACTGGACCTTGCAACAACCCTACTCTTTAATTTTGTGTCATCAAAATTTTAATCAACGAATTTATAATCAGTATTATTTAGTAGTTGTTATTCATTGAAATAGCTAAACAGACGAATTTCCCAACTATGTATATGACAATATATCAATTTTTTTGTCATGGCGTAGCTGTTTCCCAATATCGTTTTTTCGTTCCTCGGGCCTGCCAGAAAAAGAAGTCATTATGTAAACAAGAATTGCTATGTAGAACACACGTGTAAAACTATGAACAAACTGATTCCGTAAAGTACATTCCCGAACGCTAGACAAGTGAACTACACTGCCGGCAACATATCAAATGTCAAACTTGTGTGAGTTGGACAAAATCATGTTGGAATCTCCATCTCGTAGTCTGACTGTTTTCTTCCTGTTTTAAATCAAAAAGATCTATCCAGATTCTTATTAATCATATTCCGTTTCCGAAACAATAAGAACATATTCTCCGGCGGTCGTTATAGTTTTAGTTTTTATTTCTTATCTTCTCGGAGTAGCTCAAAATAACTGAACTTCCAATTATATCAAAATGGAATTCCTTTGGCTATCGTTGATGTTTGCTTTGGTTGTCGCTGCGTCTGCCATTCCAAAACCCGACGACAAACACAATCCACTAGAGCACGATTCCGCACATAAGAGTCACTTCGATGGCGAAGAACATAACACCCAATACGACCACGAAGCGTTCCTTGGAGAAGACGAGGCTAAAGAGTTCGACACCTTGTCGCCGGAAGAGAGCAAGCGGCGCCTGGGGTTGATTGTCGATAAAATCGACGACGACCACGATGGATTCATCAATCTTTCAGAACTAAAGAAATGGATTCAGTTCACACAGCGGAGATACATTGATGAGGACGTCGGCCGCATGTGGAAACAACACAATACTTTTAATGAAAGCTCAATTCATTGGGAAGTTTATAAGCACAATGTTTATGGCTTCTTAGATGAGTTGGACCCGGAGGAGCTTAATCGCGACGAGCACGGAATATCTTACAAGCGAATGTTGGCTCGGGATCGTCGGCGTTGGGGCGTTGCCGACCAAGACAACGATGATAAGCTGACTAGAGAAGAGTTCACTGCTTTCTTACACCCTGAGGATGACCCCACCATGAGAGACATCGTCATCATCGAGACCATCGAAGACATCGACAAGGACAAGGATGGCAAGGTATCCGCGGACGAGTACATTGGCGACATGTATCGCTCCTCAGAGCCCGACGACGAGGAACCCGACTGGGTCACACAGGAACGCGAGTCATTCGCAAAATTCAGGGATGTCGATGGAGATGGGTTCTTGGATAAGGAGGAGGTTCGTGCTTGGATAGTTCCCAAAGACTTTGACCACGCCGAAAGCGAGGCAAAACATTTACTCTTCGAGGCCGACGAGAACGAAGACGAGAAACTGACGAAAGAGGAAGTGCTGGATAAGTACGATCTGTTTGTTGGATCGCAGGCCACCGATTTTGGAGAGGCTCTAGCGCGCCATGATGAGTTCTAATTAATTAACTCCTCTAAACCTCTAGCCATTCTGATCAAAGATTAATACTTAAGCGACGACGAATCTCATCCTGGATTAAATATTCAAAACGTATACTTCGGATTCAGTGCCATAAGGGTCATCAATTTTGTCTTGTTTTTTAGTTTTTACTATTAGTTTTGTAAGTTTATTAAAAACAATTGAAATTGTTTATAAATAAGTTCCGAGAAAGTCCCCGGGGTGTCTAAAAATTTCGAGCTCCTGGACCAGTTTTATCTACCAAAGGAAGTGTCATGGACACGCCAACAGTATGGATGTCTTTTTTACATTTCCTAACAAAATATGTGTACTTTTTTTCAGTAAAAAATCGAAAAATAAAAAGATATTTTTTAAACTAACGATATGGCTTAAGCGGCATTGCATTTATCATTTTTTGGTATTAGATGGCGGTTGACCCTCCCCAAGGGTTATCAGTTTTGTTATTTTTTTTCGATTTATAAATGGAACATGTCCATAATATAATTTTATGCTAGCCAATAGTGGAGCGGACACGTAATATTCGATTTGTTTTTTCTCTATGCGATTATTTCAAGAGATTTATCTGGAAAGCAGATGGTTGGGGTGTTTTCTGTTTTTAGGTTGATGGGATTAGTATCATGTGGCGAGCATTGATTCGTCGAAAACTTAAACCCTGCTGTAGCTAAGTGGCACATGCTGATAATGTGTATGACTTTATCGTAATTTCTTTAATGAAAAAAGCTGTACAGTACAGTATAGTAATACATTATATTTATTTTAACGAGGACAGCGTCATTGTTTAGCCTAGCTCTCCAGTCCAGACAGTCTACACTCTACAGAAGCATAACTAGGACTGGGCATGAACGATACGATGGTCGGATTATGAACATGTATAGAGAAAAAACCAATGCATGCACAAAAACCCATGTCCATGCAGCGACATCCATACAAATTGTTGACTGTGGTTTACATACTTTTAAATGCATTCCTATTTTTATGATGAGTCTTTAATAAATGAGAATTATATACGCTTTAAGGTTTCCGATTACAAAGTTAAAATAGTGAGGAATGGTTTGTTTGTTTGTACCTGCAAAAAACTAATGTAATAGTAAAACTAATTACGCTTTGAACCTCCAAGTTAATTGAAATTCAAATCAACTGCATATGCAATTCGCCATAGATCTTTGAATGAACAACTACAGTAAAATATTTTTGAATCTTGCACAACATAAACAAAATTATCTTATCTAAAGCTCTTGATTTTCTAAATAAAAGATTTAAAATAAACTCATATTCAAAAATTAAAGAGGAATGTCCGATTCTGAGAAATTCATAGCGTGACCTTGGGAAAGGTAGGGCATATAGTGGCACATGTTTCCAAACAGCTTTATTCATTCATTCATTTATTATGGATCCAGAAATTAGTTTTAACTCTGGCGGGTAGATGGCTTTCTCGATTTTGCAGTCGGTAAGGTAGTGCAAATTGTGGTAACTGCTTTTCAACGCCGCAATTACTCCCTGCGATTTTTAAGCACGTTGGCGGGGGACGTGTAGGCGGTAGCCGGGGTAAACAAAGTTGTAGAGGTTGAAATAATTGCAGAGTTATCGCTTTTTCTTCTTTGTGATTTTTCCTATTGTTTGAGACATAAGCGGCGAGTAAAGAGTGTGAAGAGATGTTTCCTTTTCATTTAACAAAAATTGCAGCTATTAAACTTTGCAGCGTTTAATTTGATGTTGCAATCCGAAAGAAACTCAAAAGAGAAACGCCTATAAAATTTGCAGTCGACGATGTTTCTCTGTTGAGTTTCTTTCGGATTGCAAAATCCATTTTAAATCAACAAATTTTAAAGATTTAAAAGCTTTTTAAATGGCAAGGAAAGTGTAAAGAAAAAAGACGGTATCTACATGAAAAATAAATAAACATAGGGAAAAAAGAGATAAGTATACATACAACATTGTTTTTATTTGGATCCGTATCGTTTTATTATATTGGGGTGAACCACATGGGTCATTGGTGAGTGATAATAAAACGCGGCTTATAGCATAGGGAAAAAAGAGATGAGTATATACAACACTGTTATCATTAGCATCATTTTATTTTATCGGGGTGAACCACATGGGTTATTGCGGATAATAAAACGCGGTTATATACACACATAGATACCTAATTCGAAATAACATTGTTGTTGTTTGGAATCGTTTTCTGAATTTGTGGGAATACATACATTTTAACATTCACGTTTCATGAAATATGGTAAACTATAATCCAGCCGCCTCATCACGTAAAAAGAAAACTAAAGGACCATATCGTTTTCACTATTGCTATCACTATCACATTTATAGGAAAAAACTAGGACAGCTAGCTAGCAAAAGATAAAATGTCAAAATTCAGTCTGACTTCCTCCGCAGTTCATTCATCGGATTATTCGGGCGGTTTTTTTCATCCTTATCTTAAATGTAATCGTACCCTAAAAATTATAATAGGTCTGTTTGGTAACCTTGAATTTTTTGCGAATTTGCACAAAATTTCACAAATTTTCACAATTTGCTGTCAAGACCCATAGGAAAAAAACTCCGTTTTGGGGAAATTTGTTAAAAGAAACAGTTACCAAACAGGCATAATACAATAGGCAGCTTGCAACAAGTTGCTTGTGCGCCATATTGAAATGTTGCGACAAGCAAAAAGACACCAAATTGAAACGTCAGAAACTTCATCGCGATTTCTGCTGTCAGTTTGGGAAAAAAAGTGCTTCGGGCGTGAACTATCGTTATTATTTTTTTTATTATTTTTTCTGCCTCCTGTGCAAAAATATATAAAATAAAAAAATTGAAATCTAAATTCAATCACAAGAATTAAAAAAATATGTCAAAACATCAAAATCATGGAGGTCCTGGCCAGACACAAACCTACAAATTGGTTGTCGTCGGTGGAGGTGGTGTGGGCAAGTCTGCCATAACAATACAATTTATTCAGGTAATATTTGATAAAAGTTTCATATGTGCAACTAAGCAGACAGACGCAGCAAGTAGTTAAATTTGATGTTGGATTGGTTGCTGTATGCTGTTGCCTAATATCTCTTTTTGTGTTGTTGGTGTAAAAAACCACAAATGGGTACTTGCTATCACCCAAATCGCCCACTCTCATCCGGCACCGTATTTGTCATAAGAAGTCAGGCTGTCGAGTGACGAGATATTTTATTTGATGAATTTCTCGTCTGCTATTCGGCAGATCCTATCATAAAGGTGCCACCAGTCTGATCTCATTATGCAGTTCGTGTCTGGAATGTTGACGAGTGTTATAGTTGCAAGTTTTACAGCCAGCTGGTAACAAAGCCAGAAGAGCGTCACACCAGAGAAAGTGATTTACGTCTGTGCGATTTATTTTTAGTTTCTGACGTCACTGTTCCAATTTAAAAAAAACTCAAAATACTTTTATAATACTACCAGTCAACCAACCACATCCTGCATAATTTTTGTCCAAAACTTGCCCTCAGCGCCAATGTTATCGAAACATTTGCAAAGATTAGGAATGTGGTCACCTCGAGGGCGTATTTTATGAAATTCAATAAAACACATCTATAAATAATGAGCAATTCAAAGTTTCGCATGATGACATACACAACAGCAAAACATAACACACAAGGCCAGACCATTGCGCTTCTCTCTATTCTTAAATTCTTGATCATTGATCTAAATAGAATTAGAAAAACACTGAAGCCGAAAAATAGGAGAATGCGAAGAGAAGAGAAAAAATCCCAAATGTTTGTTTGCTTCTGGCTGTTCTGTTTTGATAATTTATTGGTCTTGCCCCGCTGCCGTTTGCGTGTGGTGGCAATGTTAGTGTTTTTATTGGCACTTTTGGAGATAAGCATTAGTATGCTAGACAGAGAGTTAGTTTCATTGAAACATAGGAAAATTTAGAAAACTTTAATATGCAATTTTGTTTCATAAATTAAACAAATTTGATTGTCATTCCAGTGTAATTCAACAAAGCCTCCTATGATCACCCAAATATACCTACATACATATTTGTTTTTTTGTTTGTTTATAAATAAATGTATAAATTTGTCATAAATGATTTCACTGTTCATACATCTCAAGTACCTAAACTAAAACCTTTCATATTTAGATATTTATCATTTCAGTTTCTAAAAATCTTCCATTACAAACAACAATGTATAGTGCATCTGCACTCAAGGTTTTTTTATTTACGTAATAAACAATTCTTATCTCATTGATTAATATTGGACGATATGAAAATAAAAAAAAGCAATAATACTCAGGCTGTCTTTATAAAACAATTAAGTGAGGGCATAAGGTTGTAATTTCGGTGACTAAAACGCATTAAAAAATAATTTGTGTTGTGGTGTCGGAGTTTGCCAGAATATCACTTCGGTATTTTAAGCATTTTCGTTTACCTGTACTCTACTTTTTAAGCCAGGCTTTTATTTTCGTATAAAAACACCTTTTTATATTATAACTAATTATTTCTCCTACTTTCCAGAGTTATTTTGTTACTGACTATGATCCCACTATTGAAGATTCGTACACTAAGCAATGCGTTATCGATGACATTCCTGCAAAATTGGACAGTAAGAAATTCAATTTATTTAACCTAATTTTCAAATTGAATTAATATATATTTGTTTGAATTCTAGTTCTTGACACGGCTGGCCAGGAAGAATTTAGTGCAATGCGTGAACAATATATGCGATCCGGTGAAGGATTCCTTCTCGTTTTTTCGTTGAACGATCATTCCAGCTTCGACGAGATTCCCAAATTCCAAAAGCAAATACTACGCGTCAAGGATAGAGATGAATTTCCAATGTTGATGGTTGGTAATAAATGTGATTTAGAACATCAGCGCCAGGTATCACTCGATGAGGCACAAAATGTTAGTCGAAATTTAATTATGCCATATATTGAGTGTAGTGCGAAGTTGCGAGTAAATGTCGATCAGGCTTTCCATGAACTTGTTCGTATTGTTCGAAAATTCCAAATTAACGAACGGCCATTTATGGAGGAGAACTACAAAAGGAAAAATAAGAAAAAGTGTTGTTTGTTTTAAAGAAAAAAACTTTTAAAAAGATGGAAAAGTATTAAGGAATCGAAAAGTCAGCGTGTAAGTTACGTAGACAAATTATATATTTAAACAGTTAAGCGACATTAATATTTTAAAAAAAATGAGATTTTATTTTTATTTTGTACTCAAAGTTGTATAAATTATGAGTCACTAAAACATACATAATAACACCAGATAATACAACCAAATTAAAAAAAAAACACCAATATTAAATGCAATCGCTATTAAATAATATTAGGGTATGTGTGTTTAAACATGTAAGTAGATTATTTTATACAATAACTTTTTTTGTATTTTGAATATTTATTTGCCAATGGACAGAGCAATAAACAATACACATGTTCAGCACCAAACACCAAATTAGATTTAAGGATAAACACGAAACAGAAAAAAAAAACAAAATCTACAACGAATGGAGTCGACGTGTTAATTTAAAAGTCAAATAGCATTTAGCCAGCATATATTTCTGCTAGAGGCGAACGAAGTCAGCACAAGATTTCTACAGATGTTTAATCTCGATTTATTTTAAAATAATTAACTTGGTATTAAAGGGAATCTAAAAACAATAGTTTAGACTTTTGAGAAGCAACATGAAATATGGAATACACTGAGATATCAGAAACCTGAACTGTCTAATTGTCTCAATAACTTAAAATTTTTGTAATCTCATTTAAAAAAATATCAATGGCCTTCACAACTCAATTGGTAGTTTATTTAACATTCAAAAGTGTAATGATTTAAAAAAAAAGTCTTAAGTCAAAAAACATCAAAAACATTGAGAGTTCTTGTTGAAAATTCTGTGAATGCAGCTCCAAAGGGCAAGGCCAAACATAAGACATCCATAGTTAATATTATTTCATAAGGGACGAAATTTAAAATACTAAGACATCCTAGCGGGTTTCGAAATCATTTTTGGTATTTGCTTCGTTATGTCATTTTTAGGGTGTTTTTTTTTTTTTTTTTTTGGATTTGCTAATGCTTGTAAGGTCTATATTTTTATAGCCAGTGTAGATGTTACACTCTCTTCCATTTTCTTCTGCTTTTGTAGATAGAACACTAGTAGGCTACGTTAAACTTTTGAATGATATTGTTTAGTCTACAGAAAAAGGCAGATAAAGTTAAAACTTTATAAGACCCCAGGTTTTGGGACAAAAACAGCCGGTTAAATAAATAATCTTTTATTACAATGGGGGATTGAGACTAAAAATCTTTCCTATGCAAGACTTTCATCAAAGTAAAACATTTACACGCTGTGGTCGATATTTTAAAAATTATCTACATTTATGTCGCCCTCTGAATAAAAAAATATAATTCATACAAACATACATCTTGTAGCTTCGCATTTAATTTCGTCGACTCTTTTTTATTTAACACGAAGCAAAGATCATTTTGCTTTCCGTTTTATGTTTGCATACAAAAAAAAGTTTTATAAAAACCTTTTTACTGCCAACATATTCATACATCACAACCTTTCATATTAATGAAACTTATAAACGGACAAAAATCTTGGCTACACATTTTTTTTTATATATTAAGTATATAATTATTTATAGCGGATAAGTAAAAAAATATTTAACAATTATAGAATTAATAAGAAAAATAAAAACAAAGAATATTAATAAAAAAGACTAACATAAAGAATAACAAATAATTAAACAAAACAAAAACACCAACTAACATTGCGCCATTGCACGTAAAATAATGTTTAGTAAAAAACATAAATTAACTTAAAGCTTAAAGCTAAATTATAAAAACAAAAAAAAGTATTCTAAATTTTTACAAAAAAAAAAAAATTCTAACCCATCGATTTAATTTTCGTAACAGAAATCAATCTTTGAAATCAAACACAATATACAATAAATAAATTTATTATACATTTAACACTAAACATACTTTACAATTTAGTGCCTCAATAAAAGATAAATTAAAAAAAAAAATAATTAAATCAAAAATAACGAATTAGTTTAAATTTGTTAAAAGAAATTTTTTTAAAATCAAAATCTGCCATTTTTCTTAAGTCCTTTTTTATTTATTATTCAAATTTCTTGTAGGATTACAAAGAAGAAATGCTTCTCTTCGCACAAAAAAAAATGTGTTTGTTTTCATTAAGGTACTTTATTGTTGTTGCTGTTTTATATATTTCTACATGTTTGGCGGTGCTTTTAAAGTGTTCAAACAATGAAAATAAAATATTCTTTTATTGATAATTTTTACAAAGGTCAAAATATTTACAAGAATAATTGTATTTATATTTTATTGCTTGAAAAAAAGAAAAACCAATTGTGGTTTTGTCATAAAAATTATAATTTTTTTTTATTTATACAGAAAACTTACAAGAATTTACACAATTTTATTGATGTTGCCAAATTGAAATTGTATTTAAAAAAAAAAACATCTATTTATAAGTTTAACTATTATAATTATAAACATAGCAATATGTATTTTTATGTAATTTTTTTAACGAATAAAATAAATAATAAAGAAAATATAAATCTCTTAATTTTTACATTTTTACCAAACTAAAAAAAAAAAACAGTTAGAAAAAAGTTTTTGAAACTTAGTGCCGTCCTTGACGAAACGATATTGCATAATTTAATTACAAAATTGCAATACTATCAAAAAAAAATAAGCTTAGTCAAACATTCAAGAATTAATATTGCTGTCCCGATGTGCAGTTAAATTTTTAAATAACTCCCTAAAGATGCACTTCTTACAACTTTAAGTTTCATTTAAATGTATTGGTGAAAAATTTAAGACGATTGAGTGTGACATTGAAGCATTTTTAATATGATAGTAGCTTGATCGTAAGATTTTCTAAATTTTAAGCAAGTTAATCTCATACTGACCCTTATTGCGAAGATCAACTATCAATTAATAATTGACATTTATCAATCAATTTTATTAAATGGTATTGTGACTGTCAACTGTCAATATTGTTGATCCATTGTGATTTTTTTTTTTAAATAATGTATTGTGAATGAAAAAAAAAATCGGTATTATATTTTTCATCGATTTTCTTGTCAGCTGTCAATTTTTCTTTCAATCGTAAATTTGTAGTTGATGAGTTCGTGCTGGTTAGAAAAATAACTAAAACAAAATGAGTTTCGAATTAAATAATTCCAAACTTCTTCACATTCTTGCGATAGCAGGATCATTCAACTCCTCATCTTCATCAAAAAAAAGTTCAATTGAAGTTATTTTGTATTTTGTTTTTAATTTACTTCCTTTTACGTGACCTTTTTTTGTCAACATAATTTTATTTTTAATTATATTGATTTTCTGATAAATGATTTCTTTGTAGATACGTTCCTCGAAAAAAAAAACATCTGTCAGACGCACATTCTCATTCAAAATAATAGAAATATTTTGAAGGCATTCACAATAGCACAATATTTTATCAATTCATTTTCACAATACCGGATTTTAATTGAATTGATAAATTATATCAACCGTCAATCGGTTGATAGTTGAACTTCGCAATAAGGGTGACTATCTTTTTTACATTTTTTTTAAAGTTTAGATTACCAAATCGACGTACGGTTAAAGTTCAGAACCTCGTAATTCGTAACACGTTTTTCAGAAACCATAGCGATAACAGCGAATATAAAGTAAGAAATTCTGATTTCTGTCTTTTCTGTAAAATGTTCAGAACAATATTGTAACGCTGAAATTGCCAAAAGGTGGCTCCGATTTTTCTTATTTTCATGCATTAATAATATTTTTGTTAAATTTTTTTGACTTACGAGGTCTTGCACTTTAACCGTCGAAATGCTGAATTCCTTTCAACCAACAAATTGACTTTTTTTTTAACAGAATCTATTTTTTGAAAGAGTTGTTGAAAGGACTTTGTGATTGTGTGCGTTTCAAAAGCTGTCAAGTTCCAGCTTTTGAAATTTTGAATCTAGCCAAATATGCGCAAAATTTGTTTTGATCAAAAATATTCTATTTCTAAACAGAATCAATTTTTTGGTTGAAAGGAATTCGACATTTGTATCATACTCCATACTTTGACATTTACAAGTGTCAAAAAGTGTATGTTTGCTTACTTCCTTGCACGAATTTTCACCGTTTTAGGCGTATTCAGCTGGAGTTTTTTAAGAAACTAGGTTTAATAGCTGAAAAGTGTTTAAGACTAAAAAAATGTAGTAAAGAGTTTTTAAATCAGAAAATTGTAATTGTAAAGGTACCGTATATTTAGGTACCTCAGGCTGTTTAAAATTTTGAGCTAAAGTTTTTAAATTTGAAGGCCAACAAAAAATTCACAAATATTTCTTTGCATAAGTTCAAGTTTATTAATGTTATTATAACTGTAACATATTTATCTATATATGTATGGAGCACATAACTTATTAATTAATAAATAAAAAATACATAAACTACGATTATTTTACAAAAAAAGCACGGAACCTATGCGACATTGTTATTTGAAAAGAAGATGAAAAGATGCAGGTGTTTTTTTAAAGCCAATCCAGTATAGGTATTCATTTCAATTCGATGGCGAAGAAGTCAATTTACTTTTGTTGATTGCAGTCCAAATACATTTGTGCTTCATTCTATATGAAAATAATTTGTATTTACATTTTAAATATTTTATTAATTTTATTTTTTTTTATGTTTTACCTGGACAAATTTGAAAATGTCCATTAACATTTCATTGGCATTACGACAATTGCCTGGATGTGGTTCAAATATGCCAGCTGATGATGAGCGTTTTCCCCAACCTGGTGAAAAGGTCAGCTATAGTAAAATCATTAAACAAAAAAAAATGAATAAACATTTAAAAAAGATAAAGATATATTTTTTTTAAATTTAAACCTGGCAATTGCACATGGCAATAAGAATAAGGAGGACTGCTGATACAAGAACTGAACGAATAGAAGACATCCTTGATGAAACTGATGAAAGGTCCTGTTGGTATTTGCCTTTATATAGTCATTGATTGTATGGCTTCAATAAATTGCTTCATTGCAATTATCCTTAGAAAGAAGACTTACTTAAGATGGAATATTTAATTAAGTTCAAATTTATTATAATTTCACACTTGCGTCATATCTTTTCTTTTGGGTTGTGGTGTAAGTTAGTAAGTCGAAATAACAATATCACATTATAATGATTATAATATAGGGAATCTGAAAAGAGTTGCCTTTTTGATTCAGCAATAATTCTGATTCTAATAAGTCTGTCTGTCCGTATATGTAGATACTTTGAGCTATGAGAACTGGATCGTTTTTGTTTTAAGTTTTTGTTAAGCGATAAAAATAACGGTTCCTGCCATCATGATCTCCGCTCTGTATGTGACAATTTTAAGAACAGTGGGTTTGCCAAATTAATAGGGGCAGTCATAGATTTTAAGAAAATTGTGTTTTTCCTTACAATTAATGCTTAATAAATAATAATTAATAATCAATGTATATTGATAAATAGATATTTTTTATTAAGATTAGTTGTTATTACATCGAAATAAGTTGGTAAATAGTATTTTTTAAATTAGAGTGTGTAAATTAAGAATGTGACGAAGTATCTGAATGACCAAAGCAACCAGTTTTATCCTGGCTAGGCAGTTCCCCTCAAATGAACCCCATTGAAAACCTATGGGCGATCACTAAAAGGGAATTTTTCAAAGAAGTTATTAAAACCAAATTAAAATTAACTGCCTTGCAATTAAAGAATGCGCTAAAAAGTGCATTGATAGCATGCCGAGACGTATGCATGTAGAAAACCTTACAAAATATTGATTTTTGTATTTTTTTTTAGTTTATTTTGATTAAGAGCAAATTTTAAATATTATTAATTTAAAAAATACTATTTAACAACATATTTTGATGTAAAATACCTATTTATCAATATACACATAAGTTTTTCATTAATTTGTTACGAAAACATAAAATTTTCTGAAAATATATGACTGTCCCTATTAATTTGGCAACCTGCTGTATGTATAAACATGAGAAGAAAATTTAAATATTATTTAAGTCTCCCAATTTGAGAGTCTCTTTCAATCTCAAATTTGGAGACTAATTTCACAATGCACTAACTCCTCAATTTTGAGAATAAGATATTTCTTCGAAAGGAATTATGTGAAATTAAACTCCCCAACTTCATGCAAATGTTCGCGAAGCCTATGATCAATTGGAATCAAAAAGCAGTAGGACATTCCGAAAATTCAATCAAAAACGACATATACTGCCGTATTTATTAGAATTTTGAATAGTTAGATAGTGTCTATAATGTTCGAAGTCTAAGTAAGATAACTCTTAGACAACAATTAAACATGTTTATCTATAACTTGGACGGCTGTCCAAAGTTAGACAACGTTTATAAATACGACCGAGAGTTTTTTTTTTAAATTAAAACTTCAGAAATCGTTTTCTTTTCCTTATCCATTGCTTTTGGTCTTAAAAAAATTTAAATTAAATTGGAATCTAGAGATTGTTTGATAAACAATAGGAGTCAAATTTGATGAAAATCAATTCAAAGGTACGTAAATTATTTATGGTTTATGCAGGGCAAACTTATATATTTTATTTTTGCAAATCATCGAAAATAGTTGGAATAAGTGTCATTAAGGTATTTAAATCTATAATTCCCACTCAATTAACAACAACTGTCAAACTTTACAGCTCTATACTAAATTATATAATGGAAATCACATATTTCCTCAATAGAAGCAGGTTAAACGTTGATGCTTAATGAGTAAGTTATTATTAGATATACCTACCGACCATAATTAAGTTATAAATAAAAAGTTCATTTCTCTCATTACATTTAAGTAAAAAAAAAAAACTAATACATTTGATTGCTGCGTAAAGTAAAATAAATATTAAAAAAAAAATATCAATTAAATCACGAAAAAGTTACCCCAAGCAAATTTATTCAATGAGAAATGGGGTATTCCCAGTTCACATAAGAGCAGATATACATACTTAAAATTTATTTCAATGTTAAATAAATTATGATTATTGTCTCAATTAAAAAATTAAAATTTTCCAAATGCTGCCGGCCACCGGTCTATTGGAGTTAGAAGTTTGCAAATGTTTACAATGACGGTTATAGTTTTTAAACTTTTACACATAGTCAAAAATGTTTCCACGGATAAGTGCGGCAGTTGTATTGTTGTTTAAAATAACTTTGTTTATTGGATTGATATTTTCTTTCGGAAAATGTAAGTTTGTAAAAATTAAAAAAAATAATTATGATTCCTCTGGAAAAACTGACATTAAAATTAGTTATGAAATATTTGTTGACGATTTTCTGCTTCTGTTTGTAAGTATGGATTTTGATGCACGCTATAGATAAAATGCAGAGCACTAATCTCTTAGTTTTTTTTTTGCGAATTAAAAGTCATTTATTTAGTAATTAAACATATTATGGTTGTGTGTTTAAGCCTAGTATACAGTTCTTTTAAACGAAAAAAATGTTGGTAAAAAAAATATTTTTTTTCCGCAAGAAAAATGTGTGTGGTGAAACAAAAAACTTGAAAAAAAACCAGGCGAATATCAAAACAATTATTAAAAAAAAAAACAACCCTACCAACAATTCGAACAATCCAAACCAATCACCAACGGAAATTATGTTCTTTTTTTTGCAAAACAATTTCACCAACAATATTTTGCGCGAAAAAGTATCCGTGGTGAATATAATTTTTTTTTCAATAGGTTTGGCTCACAGTTCGTTAATAAAACTTTTAACGTCAAAAAATTTGTTTTGCGATAAAATCACTCCCATGAGAAGTACATGTATTTTTTTTTTTGAGGGGGAACTGTATACTAGGCTTTAAACAAAATTTCCTTGTAGTTTTGTATAAATCTTTTTGTAACAAATTTAAACGGAATGGTAAAAATTAAATTATAAAATTTGTGTGAAAAAAATTACCTAGAAAAAGAGAGGTGTGTAAAAAAGAGTGTAGACATATCGTTAAACCTTAAAGATTTTCGAAAGTTATGTTTTTGAGTTCATTGATACCCCAGAGTTTTCATTTTAACCTCAGTAACCCATTTTATTCTTTTAGGACCAAAAAAACGGTAATTGCCGTCGAGCCGGTTAGGAAAATCTTACTTTTCCCAAAACTTTTTCATATAGTTTTTTATAAAAGTTAGGTAATTATTATTGGTATAAGCTAATTTTAACTAAAAAATTTTATTACAAAAAATCGTTATTAATACATAGCCATTTTTGGTTACTTCGAATTTTTGGAAAACGGTTCAAGTGGTTTTAATGAAATTGTTATGCGGAAGCTTCTAAAAAATTATTAATATGTGGTTTTGGAATAGGGACTTCACTACTTTGAGTTTAATCTGTGAACGCACCCTTTCACTAATCATCGAACTGTCACTGTCAATTTATTCAGTAAACTCAACATGGACCATTTAAAGCGACGTATGTACGTTCTCCGATTGGGCTCTGGAGATGATTAATTCCATCGCAAAATCATCTTCAGTGACGAAGCTCATTTTTGGCTCAATGAGTTCGTCAATAAGCAAAATATGCGTTATATGGTCGGGTGAAAATCCACATTTGCTTCATGAATCACCACTTCATCCACAAAAAATAACTGGCGACGTTATTGGTCCATATTTTTTCGTCGACGATAACGATCATCATGATTACCGATATTTTTGGCCCGAATTGGAAGATATGATTTTGGATGACATACATGTGGTTTTAACAGGATGGTGCCACAAGCCACACAGCACACCTTACAATCGATTTATAGAAGAGTTGTCAAGTTCTTATTGGAAAACTCTTTAGAATTGAATTTTCAAAAACAAAAGTTTTAAATTATTTTTTTTTCGAAAACTATAAGGTTAATTTTTCTGAAAAAATATCTCGAATTAAAAAAAATGATTTTGTTTTTCAAAAATTACAAGTGTTTTTTTTTCTATTTATATATGTGCATATGTACATATGTATATCCTACATTTAACTGATATACATAGAGAAATTGCAAATATTTTCATTTCATTTAAACGGTCATTTGTTGTGTTTTCTCCATAAAGAGCTCACAGATGCTTTTTAATTTAAATTAAAGGCTGATAAACTCACGAAGAATATATGAAAATTACAGACACAATTTACTTTAATACATTTAAGAAATTGACTGCGAAAATAATTGCTATAATACGAAAGTCCTAAGATTTCAAAAGGAATGATCTCCAATAATTCTTAAGGATTTTTAATCTTTCATCATCATAGATATATAATTATTTATCAATTTCCAAATAAATTGATATATAATTGATTAAAAATTTTCTCACAGTTAGATGGTGAATAAAATATATTACTTGGTAGAAAAGAAAAAAAAAATAATATTTAGTGCTTTCCCGAAAATAAGAACAGTTAAGTTTCTTAAAGGGATAATTTTCAACTCTGGATGTGTGAAAGATAAAAACCTTTAATAATAACGGGTGATTTTTAAGCTGGTTTGGTTTTGGCAACACTGGTTTTGACAGCTGACGTGTGTTTAGTACCTTGTGTCACTGTCAAACAGCTTCAGTTTGGTTTGCAATTTAACCATGGATCGTCTTACAAATGAACAACGCTTGCAAATTATTGAATTTTACTATCAAAATTCGTGCTCGGTTCGAAATGTTGTTTATCGAAAAATTGTGTTCAGCGATGAGGCTCATTTTTGGTTGAATGGGTACGTAAATAAGCAAAATTGCCGCATTTGGAGTGAAGATCAGCCAGAAGCATTGCAACAGCTACCAATGCATCCCGAAAAAGCCACTGTTTGGTGCGGTTTATGGGCCGGCGGCATTATTGGGCCATATTTCTTCAAAGAAGATGCGAATCGCAGCGTTACTGTCAATGGTGAACGCTACCGAGCGATGATAACAAACTTTTTTTTGCCCGAAATGGAAGTTCTTGACTTGCATGATATGTGGTTTCAACAAGACGGTGCCACATGCCACACAGCACGCGAAACAATGGCGCAATTGCGAGGCGAGTTTGGTGAACAGTTAATTTCACGTTTCGCGCCGGTCAATTGGCCGCCTAGATCGTGCGATTTGACACCATTAGATTATTTTTTGTGGGGGTATGTCAAGGCTAATGTCTATAGGGACAAGCCCGCTTCGATTGACGCACTGGAAGCCAACATCCATGCATTCATTCGTGCGATACCGGCCGATATGTGTGAAAGAGTATGCCAAAATTGGACTCAGCGGATGGGCTACCTGAGACGCAGCCGCGGTCTACATTTGCATGAAATTATCTTTAAAAATTAAATTGCAAGGTTCAAACTATCGATTCAAATAAATATTTCATTCATTTTTTCGAATTTTTTGTGTTTTTTTTTTTTTAAAGTTCTAAACCTCTTAAAAAATCACCCATTATAAATCAGTTGAAAAACTGTAGTTAAATTTTGCAGTTGACTCGGGCGTATACGTACTTTTTAATTTAGGTAATGCATATTAAAACTTTTTCTTCTAATTTCTGTTTATACGTCTTTAGTCATTGTCAACTGAAATTTGAAAAAAAAATTCAATGATTTATATTATATCATCATAGGGGAACTTTTGATTTTGTAGCCCTCTTAAATCTTAACAATAAAAAATGAATTGAGTCCTTCACGTCCAATGGGAGTTCCACAATCTGTCATTAATGAAAATAGGTGCTTCGTATCGCGTGTTGCAGTGCGACGGTGGCGTGGCACCCACACAAACTCTGGACGACGAAATTAAATTAGATTAGAAATAGGGGGAAAATATTAAGATCACACCCAATTTCAATGCATTTAAAAAAACTTTGAACAGCATTTGAATTTATTTACAAATTTAAACATTCGATGCATAAAATATTTTGATTGAGAAAACAACAAAAATAAGCGATTAACGGCTAAATTAAATAAAAAATAAAAAGTTAGGTACTGAGCTGTCAAATTTAAATTAGGGCATTCGAGATAAAAAAACATTTTTCTGCACCTAATCACATTAATTTTTTTGTTGGATGGAATAAATATAGAAAGCGCTAAAAAAAGAAATCTCCGCCGAATAATAAGCGTCAGTTATCGAGTATTGTTGACGCCTTTTGCCCCGGTGCGTAGGTTCACAAAAATTAGGAACTTAAATATGTACATCCATATCTACCTTATTGTTTGCGCCATATTAAATCTATTATTATTTAAGGACTAAGAATCAATTACATATTATTTATACTAAAGATTCAAATATACCTGTACAATTTTATTAAAAACTGGAAGTGCAATTATAAAAATATCAATTGATGTCTAAATATACATACAAAAAATATGAGTCATGTTAAGAAAAAAATAATAAATGAAACAACTCATTTCAACAATATAATTATAAAAATATGATGAATATAAAAATATTCAAGGCGCAACGCAATTTAAAAAAAAAAAAAAAATTATCACAAATTTTAATCTAAATCACTTTTTTTGTCGATAAAATGTCAATTACCATATTGCCAATGTTTTCAATAAAGCTGTTATTAAAAAAAAAAACAGTGGCGTTAATGTTTATTAAATTATTTCCCCACCTCAAACCATTAACATCACATCACACGCCCAATGTTAAACAAATTATACATACATTTGTGCTTTCGAATTGATTAAATAGAATGTACATACATGTACAAAATTCTATTAGGTATACTCGTATGTACATAGGATTAAACATCATTATACATTTGTTTTTTTTTTTTCAAATTTGTAAAAGATTGGTTGAGGGGAATTTTCAGATAAATGAACATCACACCACACATTTGTTTAATGCAAAAGATTGACATGATTGTTCGAATTTGATATGACACATAGCACGAAGATATTACTTCCTATTTCTATAAACAATATATGCACAACTGGGTCATACGTTCTTGCTCTTATGTTCAAGTGGCTAGAAAATGTATCCATATTATAATCAGGGACGCTCGAATATTGTTATGTTATTATAGCAATCACATTGTTACAGCAGTATCTGTCAAATTAATTGTATGGCAATTCATCATGGAAGGTTATAACGTTAGACAACGCGTGTTAATCTTAAAATTTTATTTTCATTAGAACGAAGGACGGCAACATTGTATTACAAAAAATGTAATTTAAAGTGAAAAAAAATCAAATTAGTAGATATCTGACCTAGAACTTGTTTTATTAAATTGTCCTTATTTACTAAAACAGGAATGTTATTAAAGAAAAATTATTCAAAAGCATGAAATTCATTCTTTAACTACGGTTTTATAAGGATAATTGAAATAATTTCGTTGTGATTTTCCAAATTTGATTCCAAATAATCTCATAATTTCCCTCACAAATGTATGTAAACACTTCGAAAGGAGATAGGCTGGACCAAAATCGTTCGAAAATTTAGTGCAAACCTTGTGAACGCACCCAAGTGGAATCTATTTAAAACGTCAAAATTGAATATATAAAAAACCAAAACAGAAATGGGTGTCAAAATATAACAATTAACGATTAACGGTCAAATCAAAAAGGAACGAAACTAGCAAATTTGAGATGAAAACAATTGTTCTATAATATTTGTGAAATGACATTATTTCGGTTAGTATCTAAGGTAGTACACAAATCTAAGGTGGAGCACTAATCTTAGGTAATATATTGCGCAGGTCATCAATGTTGGAAGTGTCAAAAAAAATATTGCTGTTTGAGTGCCCACAAGAACTACTGACCGCATAATCAAAAACAACAACAAAATATTAAAGGTATTCATGCAACGTCGGAAACTTTACGACGTACGTCGTAAAATCGTAAAGTTTCCGACACACGTTTCATGAACACCCCTTTAAACATCTTGCGAAAATATTGTGATAAACCAATCAGCTGACTCAACCATAATGTCAAAACACCATTAAAAAAGTTTATCATGTTTACCATTCACCATCATTTACGATGTTTACGACACATATTCTAATCGGAAACTTTAGGTACCATTTGTCGGAAAAAATTTCCCATACAAAATTTGACAGTTCGTTTACAACATCGTAAACTTTCCGACGTTTACCACGTTTACGATAGTTTTAGGAAGTTGCATGAATACCCTTATTGAAATTAGACAAAAAAAGGGGCACTGGATCCACCATTTTTCTTTATTTTGACAGATGCGCAGAATTGAATAAAAATGAAAACGCTAATGATATTACCTTTAAAATGTGAACTGTTGAATTATACTATACGTTTTCATTTAAGCTAAAACGGGGTAATTTTTCTTTAATTAGCTTATTTCATTTGACAGCTAATTTTATTTTAGATATTTTTTAATCGTTAATCATCGTTTGTTGTTCTATTTTTTTGTTTCTGTTTTTTAAGAATAAAATTTTACATTTCAATAGATTTCACTTTGAATAGAGTCCATTTGGGTGTGTTTGTAATAGAATTTGCACAAAGCTATTTTAAAATTGACAATTCACAATTTGACAATTGATATATCAGATATGTTCAGGAAAATGAGATCTCGAAGATCTTAGCATTCTCAGTTACATGAACAGGATTCCCCAGCAAAATTTCTCAGTTTTGCTGTCAAAACTCTGAGAAAAAAAAATTGGATTCTCTTGCTCACTTTTTGACGGAGCGAAATCTCTAAAATCTCATTTTTCTGAACGCGCTTATTATTTATACTTTTATTCAGTTGTAGATAGTCATTGCAATTTCATACACATCTCGGTTTTATGCTATAAAGGTTGAGTTATAGACAAACTGAATTTTTTAATGAATCCAAAAACTTGCCCTATAGTACCTATCTCCCTATAATCCAACACATACCGCAAGTAATAAAATAAACTACTGGCCGCGTTATTTTGATTGAAATTATTTATTTGTTATAGGCAGTTGTTCCTAGACACTCAAGCATGACACAATTTACACAATGAATCATTTTTAAAGAATGAAACTATCAATTTTTTCACCATCAGGTCAGTTTTATAGATTCAAATGCAACTTACCTACTGCGAGCATTTGATGGTACCTTTAATTTAATAAAAACTGATAGCAATTATATTATGAGTTGAAGTTCTTTAAAATTATTATTTCCGCAGGTTTATGGTCAGTTGATGATTTCATCCAATAGTGACATGAAGGTTCGCTAAGAAGACTAAAAGTTTTACCTTCTCATAATCGCGGTTAAGGAAAAAGTTCCTTAATAGTTCTATACTCATATAATATAGTTAAAAAGTTTACATATAATGTTGATTGGAGATTTTTGTTTAAAAATATATTTGTGGCCATATTTATCCTATTTGGCAAATCTAAAGGGTCTTTGTTCATCATATTATTATAAACCAACATTTTTCCCGATTATAACTTTACCGCCAGGTGTAACTCTTGGAACGACTATTTCAACGTTTCAACCAACTCCACCAACACCTCCAACTACTATTACTTACACTCCTACTTTTCCTACATTTCCAACAGTTTCGACACCATCCACGATAACTTATCCAACACCACCTACACCACCAACACCACCAACAACAACAACGGCAACTACAACGACAGTTATTTGTCCAGTTTATCCAGTGATTTGCCTACCGGGTGGACAACGACCTAATCCTAATTGTCCTTGCATAGATCCAAGAAATAATAATGCTCTAACTCGTCAAGGTGGGCCAATTGGCTCGGAAATGATGATATTTTCGTCTCTAAATAATCGTCGAAGAAGAAGTGTTTCGAAAAACTAAAATTGTTCAGAAAAATTAGCTAATTGTTCTCATTAGATGTGTTAGACGATAATATGTGTTTTTTAATGGTAATTTTTGTTCTTTTGACTTTGGGAATTGTTGCTGAAAGTAAAAGTAAGTAAAATTGAAAAATTAGGCATAATTTTTCTTAAGCATAGTTTATGATTCAAAACGAAGAAGCTCGGAAAAATAAGCTTATTATGTAGTTATGTGTAAATAATTACCCAAAAAATACCTTAAATTTGGATTATTGCTTATGTTTAAATGGAGGAGCGGGTGTAGAAATGTATTTTTTAATAATATCTGTTTTTAATATCTGTTTCTTTGAGAACAAAAATTTATTCTTTTGTAATTCGAAACAAATGAACGGATTTTCAAAAAATTGGGGTTACAAACGCTTTGGCGGGGTTGCCAGTTTAGAAGTTTTTACTCCAGAATTTGGGTTATTTCTTTTTTGGTTGAGGTGAAATCAAGAGAGAAGAAATGTCTGAGGGGAAATCTGGGGGCAAAAAATAAATCTAGTACAAAATTGTATATGTACATTATTCATATTTTAAAAAAAATTGCTTAGCAATAATTTCACAGCATGTGTATTTATATGTACGTGCATAGTGCACACCAACGGTTGTTACTTACTGTGTCATGTGTTTGCATTCCAAAACTCCTGTCATTCTTATGATCATATACACTTCCCCACAAAACATTAACCAAAAACATTTCTTGTTGTATTTTGTTTTGCCTGTGTCGTTAAATACTGTCACAATACCTCTCTTCGTTTAGGGGCCAGTTATAGCTTTCATTGAAAACCATCATTGGAATTTTGTTTTTAAGTTTTGAGGCACTCGAAAAGCAAAATTAGTGATTCTTTTGATGCCAATATAAAGCTGATGAATCAAATATTAATTTTTGCCAAAATTTTTTTTTCATTTTGGCCCAACCTTCGATATGAAATGAATTTCATTATTTCAGTGATTGAACTACCTTACCATTGATCATTGAAAACTTAGAAGTCGTTTTAAGTGAATGGTTGGGCTAAAATGAAATATTTTTTTTTACTAGAAATAATAAATGCGTCATCAGCTTAATATTGGCATTAAAATAATCAGTGATTTTGCCTTTAAAGTCTCTCAAAATAAGAAATTAAATTTTTCAATGATGAGTTTCAATGAAAACTATAACTGGCAGCTTACTTTCTAAAATTGTCAACTAGTATAATAATAATAAAGTCCAATGCTCTGTATTAAAATTCGTCGAAATCGTCAGTTTTGGAGAAAAAGACCTATATATAAACATTATATCTGTTTGGAGTTTTGATGTCAAATTGAGAAGATTTTTAAGAAATTTTAAGTCAATTTACCAAACGAACCAATTTTAAATATTATAAATTTAAAATTTTTATTAAAAAATAATAAAATCTTGTTTTTTATGTTAATCTTTTTTTTTCATTGGTGGCGAGGTGCTTTTCATTTGTTCCGATTTAAATAATCTTTACTTTTTCAAAATGCCAAAATTTTATCAAAGTGAGTTCTCAGAAATACAAAAATAAAATAAAAAGTTCAAACTAAATTTAGGGGGTTTTATGCAAAAATGTGGGAATCTGGGGTTTTCTAATTTTTTTTGGGAAGATTTTTTTTGTCATCTGGCAACACTGGGTCAGTTACAAGTGTCGATGAATAGAGAGAAAATTCAACCATAGGAGAAGTGATCGTTGCAGTAGGCGAATTTGAAACCGGTGGCTGCTCATATCGAAATTCAGTTTTTCAGAATTATGTATGTGCCTACGCTCTGTAACTCTCGCATGGATAAAATTGGTCGAGAAACGGACAACGGTGGAAAAAGGAACAAAACTCATATAATTTGTTTTAATTTTCATTGTTTCTCGACTAATTTTATCGATACAAGAGTTACAGAACGTAGGCACTAATTACAAAACAAAATTGTATATTATGTACAAAATTCTGCATTACCAAAATTCTCTATGCTTGAAATTCTGTTTTCAAAATTCTATTTTTTTTAACTTTTTTAAACTTTTTGTTTGAAGTTGTTTAATTTTAACATAAAATGATACTTTTAATTGAAATATAAATTTGTTTTGCATAATTTATCCTGATTGTCATTTTCCTAATATTATCATAAATAAATATTTATTATTATTATGCATTATTATTTTTTAAATGGAAATGGTCATTTTTGTGATACAATATTTCAGCGTTCTTAAGCAGAAAATAAAATTTTACTTATACACAGCACCGAAATTTAATATTTTGCATTTATAGAAATAAATTTTTGAAAACTAGAATTTGAAAACAATTTTAAACTCATAGACCGATGCGTTTGTCGAAATATATGGTATGACAAAAACCATTATTTTGGAACCTTCCACAATCATAATGTTAGGTTAATACAAAATCTAATAACTTCTTACAGTTATCTTATTTTTCTTTTCTAGGCCAAAACTGTATGGACTCAATGAATCGACCTGGAAACTGTATTCCGGTATCTGGATGTCCGTTTCTTATTGAAGAATTCTACGAAAAAGCTCGTACATTTCCTGATGGCATTGATTTTCAATCTTTTATGAGTCAAAGTCTATGTGGTTTTGATGGATTTCGTTTTTTGGTAAGAATTTCTGTATATAGACAAATGTAAAAACAAAAAAAAACTAAAAATTATTAAATATATGTATATAGATCTGCTGTACAATAAGATCCAACATAAATGATCAACAACAAGCTCCACTGCAAATAAATCCATGGTATGGTCAACCATCGTCTACTTTATTTCATTTTGCTTCTCTGGGCAATCAAGTTGAGCCATCTGCAACACATGAACCGATTCCAAATTCTATGCAACCTTCACCAACTCCAACACAAATTATGACAACACAACAAAATACGGGTCCCTTGATTATTGCACCGGTTCCTTCTCAACAATCTTTAGCAACTTCTAGTTTACCACAAGATCTAATCGTGATAATTCCAGCTCCTGGTGATCAATCATTATCTTTAATTCCTCGGCCTCCTTCTCCACCAATGAAAACAATGGACTCTCAAACTAGAGAATGTGGGGTACAAAATGTTTTCACAAATCGAGTGGTTGGGGGATTACCGGCTAGAAAGGGTATGTTTCTTAAATCAATAACTATAGGGATGGTAATTTTTGAATTTATTTAAGGAGCCTACCCATGGATAGCGGCACTGGGATACAACGAACCTGCACAGCCAACTGTCTTGAAATTTCTTTGTTCTGGAAGTCTGGTGTCGAGAACCTACGTTCTAACCGCTGCACACTGCGTAAATCCTTCATTATCCTTAGTCCGGCTTGGTGCGCATGACCTATCCAAAACGGAACCCACTGCTGTCGATGTGAAAATCAAACGACAAATAGTCCATGAACAGTTTGACATCAAAACGATCTCAAATGATATTGCATTGCTCCAATTAAACGATCCAGTGTCATTTACAGGTTTAAAGCCAAACTCTGTCAAACGCGTTTTTCATTTCGTATCACTAGTGAATTTTTTTTTTTTTTTTACAGAATTCATTAGCCCCATATGTTTGCCAGAGGACATAAAATTTATGCAACAAGATTTCGTTGGAAATAATCCATTCATAGCCGGATGGGGTACAGTTCAATTTCAAGGTGCCACATCGAACATTTTGCGTGATGCACAAGTTCCCATAATTGAAACGAAGTCTTGTTTGGCAAACTACTCGACAATGTTCAAAGCTGTTGAAATACCAGAAACGGTATATGAGTCATAAATAATATTATGTCCTTGAACTGATTTCTTGTATAAAATTTTTGGTTTCAATTTCATTATTTATATATAATGTAGCTCATCTGTGCAGGGAGTTATATAACCGATGCTTGTCAGGGAGATTCCGGAGGACCACTCATGATGCCTCAAGTATGTGACTCATGTTTTACCAAACTTAATCTTTTATTGATAATTATTTTTGTTTTTTTATCGACAAAAAACAAAACAAGTCGGAGGACAGAATCTTTCGTTATTATATTATTGGCCTTGTTTCTTATGGATACGAATGTGCACGAGCAGGTTTTCCGGGAGTTTACACTCGTGTTGCTGTTTATATGCAATGGATTAAAAGTAATATGACATAAATTATGCAAATCGATCAAAAAGTAATCATTTATAGACTTTAAAATAAAACAAAAAAAAAACAATTTTTTTTATATCAGCAACTTCCGTTGCCTTCTAGATTTAATTTTTTTAATTGTTGTGCAATTTAGAGCAGTAAATATTCTAATTCTATATATGTATGTAATTAAATTAAAATTGAATGTAAAAGTGAATTTTAATCAATTAATAATTATTTTGTCTTGGAATCAAGTCTTCTTGATTATAATACATATGTCTCGATACCTTAACAAGATGTTTTGCAATTTTTTTTTAAATTAAAAGAAAACATACAAATACATTTTTAAATTCTCGGCCTTAAGTTTTGCGCAAACTGAAGCGATGTTGTGTAATACAATAAATAGGAAATTTTCAAGTTTATTAAAGTATTTTATATTTTAAAAAATTGGTACTCTGCCAAATTAAAAAAAAAAAATTATAAACCTCTTTTATTGGTGACAACATTCTGGGTTTTGTATCTACATTATGTAGATATGAAGGTTTCCCATATCTTTTATTAATACCTGAAGATTTTAAAATTCCAATAAGAATATTAATACATCTTATTTTCTTAGGAAGACATTTTTAAAGTTCACTCCTTTGTTGCGTTCTTTTTCTCTTAAATGTCAACTATTGTTAACTTAGATCGTTCCTAACATGTAACATTATGACTTCATTAAATTGTTCTTAAATTCAATGTCGATGTGTCAGAGTCTCACACTTTGTAAAATTTTTCAACTCACCTCGTTGATATGAATTAAAACATTGTTTGTCAAAAGCAATAGAATTTGGAAATGTGTTTTTATTTTGTTTAATTTTCGTTCTTTCGATATTGAATTATTTTAATTTTTGCATTTCTTTTCAACTTAAGTTATTTTTTTGTCGATTTTGAGTTTTGCAACTATCTTCAGTTATTTTCTGATGAATATTGTTTTTTTTTTCTCTTGGTATTTTAATCTTTAAATTCGGTAGATTTTTTTTAAAGAATTTGTGTTCATTACGAATGGAAATAATTTTGTATACATTTCGTTTATGATTTTATTTTGTACAAAAATAAATTTAATGTGAATTTAATTTAAATATCGCAGATATGCATTTAAGTAATCATAACATTTTTTCTAATAAAGTTTAGTGCAATCAAAAAGTTTCTTCGATTATATTCATTCTAAATGTATTTCTTTTTTTTTCAACCCCTTTCGATTGACAGCTCAACAATATTTTTAACATTGATCATATCTGAATTTTCAGATTTCTGAATTTATATCGTTGAATGCAAAAAAATCTGAAATATCAGTCAAAAGTCGTTTTGTCAAATTATTGAATTTACCTATATGATTTACATTGCATCGAAATAAAATGGAAATTTTATTATTTTCATAAATTAAACATTGAGCGTGAGTTGTGAAATTATATGTAAAATGTAACTAAATCAGCAACAGATTTTATTAATTTCATTAAAAGTGTTTGCATAGAATGCCCTAAATTATTTTGTTTTGTTTTTAAAATATTTTTATTGAAATGTATTGCCAACAAAATATAGCAAAGCTATACACATACAGTAATCGTATGCGAAATTCTGTGAAGATCTTTCAAAAACAATAAACAACAAGTTCGTTCATTGAAATAAAAATTGAATGACCAAAACTTAACAAATCAAACACCAACCACAGAGAAAATTATAAAGTTTAACTTTATGTGTAGCACTTCAGCTTCTTTGCCATTTCCCCCACCACAAATAACTTGAATGAAAATTCAGATGAAACGTAACTAAAAGTCATCTAACTTGCCAATCAGAAGCTCTAAACTTTCAGAATTCTGAAAATTCAGATGACATACGTTATGGATTGAACGCCCCCAATGGCATTTCAACATTTTTTTTTTGAAAGATCAATAATAGTTAACATTTTATAGAAAAAGAAAGCACCAGTGTACTAAAACTTTTTATTCTAATTAAATCGAATTTTATTAATAAATTTGCATCTTCACTAAACTCACCACAAAGCTAAGCTATTGGATTGCAGAGCAATCTATTAACTGTCAGTTGAAAAAATTATTAGGTCTGTTTGGCAAATTTTTTTTTTTCAACAAATTTCCCAAAACTGTGTTTCTTTTAATGGGTTTTGACACCAATTTTTTAAAAATTTGTACGAATTTACCGGAAATTTCACGAAACCTTTTATCGTCTTTGAAATTCGTGACCCACGCCAATACCGCCCGGTTTCGTTTGTTTTTTTTTTGTTGGATATGGAAATTCATTGTGTTCGCGGATTAAATTTAAAATATAAATGTCTTCCAAAAGTCAATTCCCTCGCCGTAATAATTTTGCAAGAAGTCTCTTATAAATTAATACTACATAATGTACATTTTTAAACATTTTACATGAATATTTCTAAGGCATTGTAAAAATTTTAGTGCCTTATCAAAACTTCTACAGAAAAAAACCGTTTCAATTTCAACTGCATTAATTTTAATTTTCGAGAGCTTATACATACATATTTATATTTTGAAATATTCAAAATTGTAATAAATAGTTTTCACTAAAGATTGTTGGAAATATTGCCTTTGGGTCAATTGTAAGTTAATGGTTCAAAACTGTTTTCCTAATTATCCTAAGAAAGATCAAGACAAGGAAGATCAAACTTTCAAAAAAATTCCGTCAAAACTGAAGTGGTGATTAGCTTAATTTTGGTTCGGTGAGGCGCGCACATGCAAATTGAAGTTTCGCAACTGTTTCTGATGGTTTCTGGCCTGGCCTTCAGTTGTAGCTATAATTGAAAACCATTATTGGAAATTTTAATTTTAAGTTAAGAGGCACTTAAAATCATGAAAGTAGTGATTATTTTGATAATATAATAATAAAATTCATTTCATATGCAATGTTGGTCTAAATTGATATTTTTGTATGCAAGAATTATCATTTAATTCTTAAGTTTCATATTGGCATCAAAATAATCACGGTTATTTCTGTCTAATGTCTCAAAATTAACAATTAAAATTTTCAATGAAAGTTATAAATGGCGCCTAAGTATACCTACCCGTAGTTTCGATCTGGGCTTATAAGGTCTGGTCAATTATGATGAAATAATAAATTAAGCAAAAAGGCGAAATATTTTATTTAAAAAAGTGCTTTAAAATCCATAATTTCGACGATAAATTAAAAATATTGATTTGGTGTAATTAAAATGGTAAAGAAAAAATACGTTTGAAAAGAGTTTGAGCTCTTTATTTTTCCACTTTTTATTAGAATTTATCATTTAACCTGCAATTAAAAAAAAAAACTAATGCGAATAATTACCTAATTTCAAATTTCTTTTTTGAAATATAATAAATCAACACAACTGTAAATTAAATGCTTACATCTATTACAAAAAAAATATTTCTTATAAATTATCAGTCGTATTTATTAGATTTTTGTCTACTTAGACACTGTCTAACTATTTTCAAATTGTTAGAAATATGCTTTATCTAATAAAAATAAATCTCACATTATTCACGGTTAAGACAATCTACTCTTGTGTCTAAGTTAGGCAGCTATCAGGCAACAATAAACAAGGTTTTTGAACACATTTTCCAAAGTTGGACAGTTGTCTAAAGTTAGACAATGTTTATAAATAAGACCATATATTTTTATAGTATTTTCTTAAATCATTTATCATTTTAATTACAATTTAAAAGTACAAACATATTATTATAAAAAAAAAAAATGTATAAATGACAGGTTGAGCTGGGAGGACAGGTAAGAATACATTCAACCGTTTAAATTTATTTATCTTATGCTTGACAAGAATAATAATTTATTTTTTGCAATGAGTGTACCTCTACATGATGAAAGTGTTTTAATATAACTAAATGATGTTCTTTTATCCAATAAAATTCCAAGTTATCAAATTTATGAATAATCAGTGATGGTCTTATACATTGTTGTAAGTTTAAGTACCTTCATAAGCAATTAATGTTTCCAACAGGTGTGTTAGATAGATTTACATCACTTCTACGATCAAGCAGAGTCGCGTCAGTAATCCAACAAACATAGTTCGAAATCCATTTATAGGTATATTTAAATTAAAATGTAAGCCATCAATTAATTAAATGGTAGCCAATAATATTGTGTAAACGGTGGCAAACGTGATGCCATTGATTCTTTCGTGAGTTGATTTTATTAGAAGACAACCAACTTTGCTACTTATTAGGAGGACACACCTTTTTTGATGGACGAATGCAATCACGAGGGTTTATGATGATTTGATAGTTTCAATCGTGAATTGTATCAAATTAATATGCAGAGTTCGATTTGATTTAAAGACAACAATGTGTCATCGATACGTCATAAAAGAGAAGAGATTGAGAATTTATTTATGGATGAAGATTTATTATATTTATGTAGATGCTATTTAAATTGGAAGAAATTATATTATTCAGAAACTCACAATAAATATAGACATATTTTGTTGAGCTCGTGCACATGTGCACATTAAGAAGTGTTACATATTAATAATACCTTAACCAGCTCAACGTGTAAATATTACAAACAACATCGACGCAAATGGTCTTCAGTGACAAAGTTAATGACGTAATCTGGATAGTGGATAATTTCGGAATGTATTCAGCAAATTCTATTGGTCAATATCAAGGCGTATTGAACATTTAAGGGCTTAAGGCTTTACTGCGAAATTATTGTGGTACGATCTTTTCTCACTTTTTTAACATTGAATTGTAAAGTTTGATTAAAATCTTGAATTTCAGTTTTTGAATCATGATCCAATATACATACATATACCGTATGAGCAAATAAAAAGAGAAAGTGAAAGGAAAGTATCACCTTTAATACCTAATTTTAAAAGTGCACAAAAGTGGGACTTTAAATCTTAAACAGTAAATAAATTGCAAAAAACTTCATTTACCATAGAAATATCATCACAAAGTGAATTTACAGCAAATATACCTTCAACAAATCTGAATTCATCAAACGTTTAAAGCAACCCATAAACCAAATAGATAAGTTAAAACCTGTTTTAAAATATTTTGCTAAGGCTGACTTTGTTAACACGACCGGGAGTATTGGTGTGAAATTTGAAGGTTATCGGCATTTATAGTGGTATAACTTCAGAGAAGATTCTGATATTCTCATTAATTTTTATTTCTTAAGTTCCCTAGAATATCAATAATTTTGTTTAGAAATGTGTTTTGTGGGACTATAAACTCTCCTAAACTCACAAGATGCCGGTTTAGAACTGAACTAAGGCTGATCAAAACTGTACCAGGACATCAGGAAGTCGGTAAGGTTTTAAAATTTTGAAAAAAAAAACAATATATGTATACAATACAAATGAAACTAGCTTATTTTACGAAATCTGGTAGATCTTGTTTTTGACCAGCTGGGCTGAGTTTTAAAGCATTAAACAAAAAGTTTTGATGACATTACATGATTCATACGCTTTTGGAACGCATCCCGGATGCTTTGCATACATTTTACTTTGCATATAAACAAAGATGTTATTCTGATGATTATTTGTTTTATTAAAATGATTTTTTGCAAAAAAAAAAAAACAATGAAAATAGAAAAATAAACAAACTTCAGTCGAGAGTTCTTATTTTTAACATTAGAAATGTTTAAACGGAGGCATACAATATAAAAAAATCAACAGAATTTCAAAAATATGAAACGCCTAGTAGACAAAGGGGGCGAAACGTGAGGGAAATAAACAAAATAAACAAAATCAACAAAATAAAAAAAATAAACAAACTGAAGAAAATAAACAAAATTATTTCGTTCATGCTTTGTTGTTACTAGTTTGAGGAAACAGAAAACGAAGAAGATGATAAAACGAACAGAAAAAAGGAGAAATGTTCGTAGGAAAAAATGGGTATGTTTTTGATGATGATTTTTGCGAAATCCGAAAAATACGCGATTTGCGTTTACTTAAATGCTTATATCTTTCGATCCAATTATCCGATTTTCAATATTAAGGTATATAATTAAAGGAAAAATGACTGGCGTGTTAGAGCAAACAAAATTTTTAAAATCATTTAACTTCCTTGAAAACGGGTTTAATAAATTACTAATTTATCAAAATAAATAAATACAAACGATTTAATACGTTAACAAGACTTTATTTAAGGACTGTAAATAGTAGACTTATGTAGTTAGTTACTATACAGTTCACCGTCGACACAAGAATGAATTTTATCCACATGACAATTGCAGCACAGTATTATTTGTATACTACTGTATAGTGGTCCCATTCTCTCATTTGGGATCGTTACAATCATTCAAAATTGTATACTAAAAACATGAAAATAAATATCGGACAAATAATTTAATTCAATGAGGAAGTTGATAAAAACAAAAAAAGCATTAAAATACTTTCAACCACCAATTGGCGAGAGGGAGATAGTGTTCTAAAGCCGGCGAAGGCAGCTTCACCGCAGCGTCACCGCGCGTCAAAATGACGCAAGTGTGCACCCTAAGGTAGCTAGAATATCGGACTACATTTTTTGTATTATATCATTGCACAGTCACATAAAACTATATATGAAAAACCTTATTAAATTGCATATTTAATAGAAACAAAAATTTAATACAAAACAATATTTTTTTAAACCACATGTATTTGACCCTTTTTAGGAAAGTTATGGTGTTGGTACCTATGTTCAGAAAAGTTGCTCAACATTTAAATTTGACATTCAATGTACATACATAAATACATAAAGCTTTTTTCATTTCTAATGTTCCTCAACTATGCTGGAATGGCAAATCGGGTAAATTTTGTTTCACTTTTCAGATCATAAGTCAAATTGTCAAATAAAAGCATCCAAACAAAATCGGATGCGTTTGCTGCTAATTAATGCACATCGCTGATGTTTGGGATGTGTTTAAAAACTTATGTTTTTGTTACCATTTTTTTTCGTTTGACTTTTGCTCATGACATTGCATACTCTGCGATCATTTAAACGCCATAGTTTACCAGTATTCATGAGTCAGAAGCGAAAAATAAAAGCATTTTGTTTTCGAAAAAGTTTTTACTACTTTATACCAAACAAATATAGTTATTAACAATTATTATTAAATTATTATTATTAATAATATTGAATTGAGTTGCATCCGCGAAATAGAATGACATTCTCTGCCAGATGTTTAATTCGAATATTTTGATAGTTACATATATTCCACTTTCCAACAAGTTATTCTTTTAAAAACGGAGGCATTTCCTTGAACCTCCACGAACCCGAAAACTGTAGGTTTTTTTTACCAATCCTATCAATAGTGAAGTTAGGATGGATAACAACACCCTAACTTCACTGTACTTAAATGGATGTGGTTTAAAAAAGCATAATTTTGTAAGTATTGCCGCTGTATTTAAATATTTTCTTTTTCATGTATAGTCTTTTTTTTTTTAGTAATTGAAATTGATTTTTTTCGAATACTGTATATTCTACATACAGTGTATCGAGTTGCCACTTATCTTGCTCGTACATTATTTTAAAAAATCTTTTTTTTTTTAATATATCTTTTTGTTTTATGTTTTTAAGATCAGTAATATGATGTTTTGGTCATTTAAATATTTTTGTTAAATGTCTTGAAAGGAAGAAAACGGCACTGTATAATATCAACCCTAAATTATTCATTATTTCTAAGAATATGAGGCCAAAAATATTGAACTTGAATTGAGTTGAAAAACAATTTTTTTTTTTTTTACAATTTTTGTTTAGCTTGAAAAAAATATCTAGAGAGTTCACTTAGGTGAAATAGGTGAGTATTATTATTTTTTATAAAAAAGTTGTTGATGATGGAGAAAAGATAGCGTTGAGTAAGTATGGTCCTTCCATATTTTGACAAGTTGAGCTGTGTAACGCGAGCATGCCATTCTTTGCCTAATTATAATCCTATACAATTTATAATTTTTTTTTTTTTAGATTTCCTTTTACATTTGCATTAGCAAATGTAATTTCAAGATTTTTTTTATTTTTATTTGAGTTATTTTGCAATTTTGTTGTTTGTATTTTATTGGTCTAATTTATAAACGTTGTGTAACTTTAGATTATCTTAACCGTGAATAATGTCATATTTATTTTTATTAAATAAAGCATATTTCCACCAGTTTGAAAATAGTTAGACAGTGTCTAAGTAGACAAAAATCTAATAAATGCGACTGTTTGTATCTACATAATTTTTTTTTTAATACCTACATAAAACTGGTTATGACAAAGGGTTTAAGATGTGAATTTTTTCCTAAAATAATCCTCTCATCTAATTTTTCTTAGCCTTAAACAAATTTATTTCTGTTAAAATTATTTAGAACTACTGCAACTCTTGAGTTTGTTTTAGCACTTAAATAATAAGAGAGATACAACATTATGTCATATAACTATAAAATATGACAAGTCTATAATAAGTTGTTAAATTGTTTTTTTTTTTACTAGGCAATCAATTATCACTAGAGATTAAATAAATAAAAATATTCTCGTATGGGGTAAGTTATTCTATGATTTTCCCTTTGGTAAATTACCTTTACCCCTTTTAACATCATCAGTGAAAGTTCCCACCACCACTACAAATTCAATTATTATAAAATACTCTCGATTTTTGTTATCAATTAAATTTACAAACATCATGCGATAGGCTGCTTGCACACATGAAATAATCATAACATATGTAATTCTACGCTGCTGATAGTAATTTTCATATATACATTTTTGTTTATTAAAAACCCGTTTAGCTAAATTATTAAAATGACTCATATGCAAAAACACAACAGAAATATTTAATTTTTGTCTGAAAACTCACTCAATTGTGAATTCTTAAAGGCGGATGCGACAAAAAATGAGCAGACTGTTAAATTTAATGTCTGCAGGCAATTTGGGATTTTCCCTTAAATAAAACAAGAATTAATAACCACAAAAACTTGGATTTCCCTCATGCAATAAATAACTCAAGAAAATGAGATACTATTTATGTTGTATAAAGGAATACTTACTTATTGATCGAAAAAAACAGTTCTAGAATTTAAATAAGGTTCCTCTTGGTTCCTTTTTCTTCTGATATATGATGATTGATGACGATCTATAATTATTATTGAGTCAAAACTTTTTTGGATATAGGTACTAGTTACATCTTACACATCTGCAATAATCTGCTGTATGATTATTTGTGATTTTTGCGTAACACCTATGTACGTACATATTTATATTATTTGGATTTTGCTTATGAAAAAAAAATGTAGAACTATTAAATATTGTAAGAATATACATATATGGCGAAACAAGTTTCTAGGTATAGGTAATTTACTTAATTGTTTCAGAACAACTCATTCTAAAGGAGGAAATTGAATATAATATTGCAGGCGCCAAAAGCAGTTTACTCACCATTCAGACAAGATGACAAGAATTTTAAAAATCCTTCAAAAATCCGCTCTGATTTATGATTTCCAAAGAAGTACAAATGAGTGGTGGTCATACAGTGGGGTAGGATAATCTTAAAATTAAAATGAAATCAACCAATAAGAAATATAAAAATCTTTTCATGAGCAAGTGTAGTGTATTTTACATTCTAAATAAAATAAGAAAGAAAACCACCCACAGACACCCCCATTTTCTTAATAATATATAATTTTTTTTAGTAATCCATTAATTAATCGGACATTTCCCGAGCTATGTATGTACATTTATCTTTTTGGTTTTATGATGAATTGTAATAATTTACTTAAATATAAAAATTAAATTTTTTGAATTTATTCCAATTATTACCTATTATCTGTCCCATTGTATAAACGCGTTGTGGCTTATTGATGAAATTCGATAATCGATAGTATTTAAAATAAATTAACGGCTTTAAATAGGGAGTGGTGATTAATGCGTTAGATTTCTTAGGTCAAAGATCTCAAAGACCGTCATGCGACAAAATAGTTATAATAATTGATTTGTAACATAACAAGAGTAGGTTGTAGGTACCTACCTAGAGATAAGTTAAAGTCTGTGTCACGTTATTTTATGTATCTATGCAATATTGTAGTATGAAAATTGAAAATTAAACTGGTATTCCAATAATAACCTTCAAGAAAGACCGCTACTAGGTAACAAAAATATATACATTCATATGTTCATTTGGTGTGTCTTTATTATTGTTTTTTTTTTTTAATTTGTGTTTAATATTTCATTACCAACAACAGTGAGGTTTATTTGGTGTTAAGGGGTTTCTTTAAAAGTTTATTAACTTTCCATTGGAAGTTATTGTAATTGGTCCGATTTGTCGAATTGAAAACTTTGACATTTCTCGACGTTTCGAGGTCCCAGGAATTTGAATCCATCATTTTTAGAGAGAAGTCTGTATGTGTGTGTGTATTTACTGTCGTACTTTCGTACGTTTGTGAGCCTTTCTATCGTTCACTGTATCTCGAGAACGAATAGAGATATCGATCTCGAATAAATTTTATTTATTTTACAGATAATAACATCATGAAATGCAGAAAGGGTTCCCAAAAAAAAAATTCAATGAGCGGTTTTTTTATTCGTCTCGAATATTTCGAGAACAAAAAATGCCATCGACTTAAGGTTAATTTTGTTCTACACATAATGACGTAATAAAGCATTGAAACGAATTTAAACAAAAATCAGCGCGCAGTTTTTTTTTTAGATCAAAAAACATGCTAAAATTTTGTCAAAAACGTGTTTCGGTTGTATTATTTTGAGAACAAACAACTTCGGTAAAATTTTATTCTATACACGATGCCATATTTGGTTACTGATATAAATTTAAAAAAAATTCGAAAAATATTTCGAAAACAAACAATGCTATCGACTCCGGAATAATTTTATTTTACACACAATGCTGTAACTATAAGAAGTGGTGGGGTTTGTAAAATTAAATTTATAGTTTTTTTTTTTTAAGCAAAAACATCTGCCAAAAATACAACTTAAATAGTTGAAAAATATAATACGCCCCAACTTTGGTTTTCACTTGATCGCACATTGAACATTTGATAAGGTCACATTGGGCGTCCAGTTGCCACTGGCACCAATGGGAAGTTACCAGTGTGGGTCGCAAGTACCCAGTCTCTTTTTTAAAAATGTATTCTCAGTTTTACTATTTATTGAACCTAATACATACATGTTATGTATTATGAATTTCAATTAAAAAAATTCAAATAAAAGAATGTGTAAACATTTTGAAAAAAAAAGATAGCAGGAATGTCTATATAGTGAACGCAGCGATCGGCAACACAACCAATCAGGATAATTTAATTTAATTTCAATTATTTTTTTTTGTTAGAACAGGAAACAGTGAAACTAGGTTTTGACATCTCAAACAGGCTGAATTTTGCAATTTATTAATTTTCAAAATGTAAGACAAATCTTCAAAGTCAAACAAAATTTGTGTCGAATGCAATATTCCAGTACCGCCACCCCCCCCTCCATGTTGCTACTACAATTTTTTTTATTGATGTATTTCAATTGCTAAGTGTTTAGACAAAATATTTTTGAACCAGGCAAAATTTTAACCACAACCCAAAAAATTTAAAAAAAACTCCCTCTCCCGCTCTTAATTTTTATTTTTTTATGACCAAAATTCAGTTTTTTTTTTTAATTTTGAAAATACTGTAAAACCTATATTTCAGAATACATACTGTATTTCAAAATTATTCATATCAAAACATCTGTATGTGTAAAATGAGCAAATTCTATATTTTAAAGATAAAAAATTTAATTACTAAAATAATTAAACAATAGCATCAAATTACATTAATTGCTTCCAAAAACTCTAGAAACATAGTCCATATTATTTATAAACAAAAATAATCTAAATATAATAAAAAATCAAGTTCAAAATCTTATAATTATTATGTAAGCAAAACAAAACCAATTTGCTTAAATAAGCAATATTACTCAAATCAGTGATCTTTCTCACAATACGTTGAATTTTCTTATTTTTTGGAATTGTTTTCATTTTAATTTTTTTAATGTGCTACCAATTTTGCACGCCTTCTACCTTTGTTTATGAAATTTTAAAAACTGAATCATGACCCTACAGTATTTCGACCCCAACCCTCTGGAAATATTACTTCGAAAAGGCAGAATAACCAGAATTTTATTTTACTTAATATTAATTGCAATTTTATATTTTATAATGTATAGAAAGGTAGAATTTTCAAGAGCAGAGCATTGATGAAAGAAGAATTTCCACCTACTTCCACATTTTTGAAAATAAAAATCAATACAAATAATCGTTAAATATGGCTAGCTCTATTTTTTATTTTCTTTTACCAATTTAAATCTAATTTTAAATACTTTATGTGAATTAAATTATTCGAACGCATATTTTTTAATTTTTACTTGCAAAAAAAAAAATGGCTCAAAATTTTGGACGAATAAGTACAATGTTAAATAATTTTTAGTATGATTCTAGGTTAAAATCGGGATTTTTCAAATTTTAAACGATTTAACATCGTTCTATAATTTTAAAATTTTATTAAAGTTAAAATCACCAAATGTCTATATTAAATGACCCTAACTCCAAATGACACTTTGATAATTAAAAATGTGAAAATGGTATGTTTGCTTAAGTTAAGCTGAAGTTTATTAAGAAAATAAATTTAGTATGATAGTAGTTAAAAAAGGTTTAAAACTAAGAACATTTTAGTTAAGTGCTTTAAATTTAGTTAATTGTTATGTTGTATTATGTTAATACCATAACATCAGGCTGTTTAAAATTTTGCGCCTCTATTTTTTGACTATAAGGTATATAATTAATTCACTTTTTTCAATTTCTAATTCGGGTATCGCTAGGTTTATGCTGGTATTTATGTTTAGTAGCATTTCATTAGCTAATAAGTTATGTGAAGTTCCACAAATAGGAAGTTCTACAATAGGATAAGACTAATAAACAAATTTTGTATACAAACTTTGAATCAAATTCATTTATTCGTTTAGATGAAGGCCAAAATTCAAAGAGGAATGAAAAAGCAGATGCCAAAACTAATGCGATGCACGGTGGCAGCGCGCTTTTGGAAAGAAAACAAACCCTTCAATGGGATGTCTGTTATAGCTCCAAGGATTTACTTCACTTCACCTTCACTTACTTCACCTTCACTTTTTAAACACCATTCATAATTTTAGACATTTATTTCATTAAAAAATCATATCTTCTGCTGATACACAACATAATCTGTTTAATCTCACTAAACGACCTCACTGTCCAATGGCTACCTGTTACAACTTAACGTATTATCTATACAATGATGACAGCAGCAACAACAACTAAAATCTCCATAATATTATTGCTGTGTAAACTCGAAGATTGAGAAGACTCTATAATAAAACCAAATCAAACTTATTTAAGCAGTCTTAACAGAAACGCTTGACCGAGCGGGTTACCAAATACGAATCGTTTGTTTACATATACATACATACATTTACCAACTTCTAGTATAAAAAATAACGTGACGGATTTAACAAAAAAATAATAATAATAAAATAAAAATACTCTCAAAATTATAGTACAAAAAATTCAATCGATTTTTTTTTCCTAACCATCTTAAAAATATATTTAATTGTGTTATAAGGTGTTACAATTAAGAGTGATAAAGAAAAGGGAAGTCTTTTGCAGACAAAAAAAAAAATCTGAAAATATCCCAAAATAAAAATTAGTGCCTAACATCAGAATGAATCTTCTGATATATTTAATTGGATTAGTGTGTATTATTGAAGTTGGATTAGCTCAACGACGTTTTCGTCAAGGTGAGACATATTTAAGTCGCATAGCAGCAAACATTTTTGGCAAAAAAAAAAAATTAATTAAAATGCATCGCATATAAAAAATGCTAAATCGAGTTTTGCCATTTTAAATAGTAATCAGTTGTCTAATTGTTGTATTGTTTGAAATTCTCTCTTTTATAAATTGGTGTGAGCTCTGCTTAATGGTTTGATTTGAGTTAAGTGCAATTAACAATCAAATTTTCTTACGGTATCTATATGTAGTTATTGAAATTGTTTGGTTAATTAATGGCAGTAAATATTTAAATCAAAAGGGGATTTTTCATTTGTACGTATTTTATATGCTGGTAAAGTTTGAATTTATTTAAAAAAAAGTTTTATAAACAAAAATTATAATAATATTATAAATAAAGGTTACTTTTATAGTCTGTAGTTTGTGTATTCGTCTAGTTAGTTCAGTCAATCTTTTGCTAATAATTATTGTAGTCGCTTAAAATAGAAGTTTTATATAAATATTGCGTGATGTTAATATTTTCTCATTATTATTTATTCATCTCGATCTTTAGACGTTTAATATACCTTAAGCCTTAAGGTATGGATTGATAATTTAAACGTTAATTGATTTAATAAATGAAGAGAAATTATATTTTATTAGATATTTTACATTTTCTGGTTTTGGGATTAAAATATTTCTTTTAAAAAGAAACGAGTTTTTGTTAAAACTTGTTGATTAAGAATACTTAATCATTTAATTTTTTGTTTTATTTTAGTCAAAACTAGTTTGCAAAAAAAAAAAAATCTGTATATGTAGCACTCACATGCTAGAGTAATTAATGAGTGATTCTATATTTTTTTTTTTTCAAATAAAAATAAAAATTGACCCAAACAGAATGGGATTCAAAAGGGGGTTTTGTGTGATAACACCACACTCGCAGTTAGGCTGCAAAGCTTTCGCACCAACATTTTAATATTGAAGGTTTGAATGAACAACCATTCAAACGGGGTTTGGTAACTTAAAAGAACCATAAGAAACTGTCAATGAATTAGCTTAATTTTTCAAATTATTTTGTTTAAAAAAAAAAAAACCTAGAAGGAAAGCAGGTAATTGCTTTGTTATATTATTATTTAAAATCAAGTCTTTGTTTCAAAATTATTGGCAAATGCAATAAATGTGATAGGTGCAAATTTTGCGAATTGACAAAATTTATAATTTAGTAATTTGTTCGATTAATTCAAGAAGTACAGAAACATAGATGGCAGGAGTTGATTAGTTTGTGAATGCAAAGTGTGGGAAAAATAGGTATCCATACAACATAACTATACGTGGTAAATAATGAGTGATTTGGTAACGTAAGGTTTTAAAATTTTTTCATAGACCAAAAGTTTACAAAAATCAAGAGAGGAATTGAGAAACAAATGGGTAGCATATTTAAATTTTAAATTAAAGAAAGTATAAGTGGAACAATTTAATTCTTAAAAATAGTCCAATTATATAAGTTCAAGTGACCTGAAGTTCAAAATGAATGAATGAATGAATCAAGTACGTATTTCTTATTTTCATTATCTTCGTTATCATAAAAATAGTCGTTAGAAATTACGATGCACGGTTATGGATTCCAAGAACTTCTTCTTTTTTGTGGTTCAAGGCGATTAAATACATTAAGTTTCAAGTTTAAATTTATTACTTTACAATTTATTACATTGCTAATGGACAAGTTATTAAAAACAACAAAATCACTAAAGAATTAGATTTTTTTTGTTCAGAAAAAAAACTACTGTGTTTCAATTTTTTTTTTTAATTTTATTTATTTTATTTTTTATCATCTTATTATTTTAAGTGTTTGACTAAAAATTGATAAGAGCATTGAGTTAAAAAATAAAGAATATTAAATATGTAACTTAAATTTATATAAAAATAATTTGTTTAAAATAAATTATTACTTATTTAAATATAAAAAAAAACATTTTTTTGAATCTAAGAAAAGTTATAGAATAATATTGCAAGTGTTGCTATCGTTTTTGAAAATTTGTTTTTTTTTTTTATGTTTTAAGACAAAATATCCGCACAAAGTGTGAGAAATAGAACCTCTACCCAACGATGTTTATGTTCTTTCGACATATACCATTGACAAAACTTATTATACTTCTTTTATTAAAAATGTATTAATTTAACTAGTTGTTTTGTTTATAAAAACGGTTCTGAGCTCAAATTGAAGCACATCGAGTAACTTTAAAATCATAGTAGTTATAATAGAAAACTTGTCCTTCAGTTTTAAAATCTCCAGCTGTTGAAAATACGCGAATAATTCTCTAAGGTCTGTTTGGTATCTTTTTTAAGAAAGATGTGTAAAACCTGTAAAACTTTGAAAAAAGGAGGAAATACACTCAGAGAGGGAAAACTTTGCAAAAAGTTTACAAATGCATCGAATCACTTTACGTATATATTTTCACTTTTGTGTACAAGACGGTTTAACGGCAATAAATCATTTTTAATAATGTTATTTTTAAATTGTAAAATTTGGACAAACTATGTAACAAGTCGAGTTCGGCCATAGGTGATTTGTTATTAAGATGGCGAAATGAATTTTTTGTTTAATGTGCCTTCCTTTTCTTTGAAACTCTGTGATTTTCTGTCCAAAACTAAACATTTAAATTTTTTTTTATATGAACTTCGATAGACTTTTGTGTAATTTTGTGCAGAAAATCACAGTTTCAAAGTAAAGGAACACGCACCTATATTTTTTGCTTACTTCAAGTGACAGACACTCGTAGATGTTATTTGACATATTTTTACACTCTTTGCACACAGAAATTTGTAAGTTATGGATGGAGGAGTTATGCTCTCTTATTGTGCTCTGTCGTTGTAACTTTTTTGATTTAAAAAATAGGAATTTTAAACAATTTGTAAAAATTTGTGCAATTAAAAATGTGCAAGAAATTTTACGTTACCAACCAGAGCTATTGTGTTCGCGATAACTGCCCAAAACTTAACCTAAGAAAGAAGAAATGTACTTCAAACTTTTACCTACTTTCTAAAATCTTGAAGAGAAAAATACAAATCTTTCCATTGATATTCGTACTTCATGGTCTCCGGGACGTGCACGCAGTCCACAAAATCATGATTATATCAATTAAAAAAAAGTTCGAAAAGTAGAAGTACAAATGTTTTTCTTTAGAAAAAATATTTAAATTTAATAGTTTGTTTCTTTACTCGCACGACTTAAGTTTTGAATAAAAACTTTATTGTAAAAAAAATATTTTTTTAATATTCCTTTGAAATATTTTTTTGGACTTTATTAATTAACAATAACTTAGGAATTAACTTTTTCAATTTGATTTAATGCACTTAAGTTGCCAAACAATATTTCTTAGAAATTGCACAGAAGGTGCAAAACAAAGGTTTTGTATTTCTATTACGATGGAATATGCATAGAAAATACACAACAAGAAAAACTATGTGACATATGTACAGAAGGTGCACATTCAAAGATTCATGTTACTGTGGGAACGGGAACGGGAACGTTGGCAAGTTACAAAACTTGTATATTCGGGTTTATAATTCACGCGGGATCCCAAGGTATCAAGGTATATACCCAAAATGTGTTTCTTTACTTTTTTCTTGCACAAAAATGCAAGAGTTTTTCACTTTTTTTTAAATTTATTTCATTTTCTCTCTACTAACAATTTACCCAAACATTTTACTTACTGCTTTTTCTTGCTTGTCGTTTGTGACGTTTACCCAGAAACAAATCAGAAATATCTCAAATGCGTTTTTTCCCGAACTTTTTCCCAAACTTTTCCCAAACAGTAAAGAAATAGACCTTTAATAAGGACAGGTGTTAAATAACAAAAATAAAATTTTAAACAATACAAAAGTTATTAACTAATATCGTGAGAAGGGGAAAAACACTAATATAAAAAGGAAATCAAGTATTTATTTATTTTATTTTTTCGATTTAAAAATAAACAGCAAAATCTATTGTTTTTTTTTTTTTAATCAAAAATGGACTTTAAATCCTTAAAAAGAAACACCTAATATTTAAAAAATTCAATAGGTAAAAAACAGTCCTTGGAACATAGAGCTTATATAACGTTTAAATAATTGTTATCAAAAATATTTTATTTAGTTATTTCTGGGTTGTTTGGTATAACTTTGTTCTCCTTTTTAAAATTTATGCCAATTATTAGCTTCCGTTCCAATTATTATAGTAAAATTGACAATCATTAACATGCCAATAATTGGACATGAATTAAAATTATAAATTTTCGAATTTAAAAGTTTCGTTAAGGCTTTAGTATGCCACTGTTTTGTTTTTTGAATTTGATTATTTTTTCAAAAAAAAAAAAATCATGCAAAAATCTTTGGCAAGTCAAACTGAGCACAAATTATATAGCTGTCTGCTGTTAAATCAACTGTTCCTATATTTAGTTGGGCCAGTTTAAAAAAAAAGTCATATTCTTTTAATTAGCATAAATTTATTGAAATAAAAATTGAAAAACAAAAAAATCAATTTTCGAAGTTCGCAGTTGAACTCTTTTGTTTATATTAAAAAAAGTGCACAACTGGGTCACACGTGCTTCTATGTATAACTTAAAAGATTTAGAATCTTGAAGATTATTAATATTTTGTAAAAATAAATTTTAATATATGCCTTATTACTTTTATTATTCCAAATTAAAGAATCTTATATAGAAAATAATGTATGCAATCCATATTCTTGAATATAAATGCCTTTTTAGGGAAAACAATAAAAAACTCTTAAGGTCGTTTTTATATAAAAAATTTTAAAAAACTTAAATTAATCGTTTTGCAGTTATAAATCAATTAGTACTTTCTAAACAGATCTAACTAGATTCGTGCATCCCGATATCCTGAAATTATGCTCTTTGAGTTGTACACCTATAAAAGTATGAAAAATTCAACATTCCTGTTATTACTTTCACGGAAAAGTCCATCTAACTATTTATATATAAACATACTATGGTTTCAGACATATATTTTAGTATTTGTTATTTAATTTGATAAAGTAAAACTAACTGCAATATTTCAAAATGTCCAACAAGTCATAACTCATGTAAATCCAACAAAAGTCAACAAATCGATTCGTTTACTTTCTGTCAACCACTTGAAGAACATGTAGCCAAAGGTTATGTACTCATATCAAGAAAATGCAAATAAAACTGATTAAACCAAACAACAACTCGCAATTGAGTGGGTGTTCATACATACATACATATATGAAATTAAATACAAAAATCACATCATATTCATATTCATTAATTTTCATATTCATTTTGTTGTTTTTATATTTCTTTAAAATTAATTTTTATTTACACTTTTAAAAGTGTTATAACTTATAAGGTTGTACCGTTACTAATGTGAATAACTGTTATATTTAATTTTATCTCAGACATCAGTTAGGTTTGTGTCTTAATTTTTTACACCCAGATTAGTTTATACATTTTCTTTGCAATAAAGTTCACTGGATTTTTTTTCTCACATGTCCGAATCATTACATGTTTTATAGCATCATATATTGGCGGTCGTGTATCTCCCACCAGGAGGGTTGGCCACACTCCCTAATTGTGGCAAACAAACAATATGGTGTATAATCTTCAATTGGAGACTCATACAAAACTATTAAGTTCTAGCAACTGGTTATGTAATTTACATAAAAAATACAACAAAAAAATAAGGGTGGTGAGGATTCAGTTTGTGATCGCTGCTTTTTGGTTGGTTATATGGAGGTGCGCAGTTGTTTTTTTTTTTTTTTTTAAATTTGATTTAATTTAATTTAATTCAATGATTTATTTCTTTTAATTAGATTATATTCTTAGATGATAAATTATGATTGTTGAGCAATTAACAATGAATAGTGAATAGTCCTAAGAAAAATTATTCGTTTATAGTTTTAAATATAAATCCACTCAATGAGAAGTTCAATTTATGAAGTAAATATTTAAAAAGTAATATAATCGTTGCCTTTGCACATCGGATTTTGTCTTAGTAGGTAGGTACTACAAAATTATTGTTGTAAGAATTTTTATGAAATTCCTTGAGAAGGATTGGCTTTTGATGTTTTATCCTTCAAGTTTGTAAGGTCGATCTGCATGAATTCTCTACTGAAAAACTGCTTCTTGAGTTAATTATAAATAAAATTATTCTCGATTTAAAAACAGCTGGGCCTAAAACCATATTAAATTTGGTTTTACAAGTTGATATGATTAAATAAAAAATAAAGAACAAAATTGTTCATTTTACTGTTGAATTCTTAAACTTCAAAAATAAATTCTGAGCTGTTTCTTAAAAAAAATAAATATATTTTTTTTAATTTTTAGGTCAACAATGTTACACTCCAGAAAATGACATAGGCCAATGTTTTACATTAAGTTATTGTCCTTCTATTGCAAATGTGCTCAACATCTATCCAAGAAATGACGCTGAGCGATATTTACGAATAGCTCAACAAAATTGTGGAAATAACAGATTTCGTGGAGATCCGGTGGTAAAAATTAATATTTTATTACAAAAAAAAGAAAAAACAATTTATGCAGAGAAATATGTAGTTATTTTCTTAAAATTTTTAAAATTAAAAAAAAGTATAAATAGTTTTTTCTTGCGTATTTGTTTCCAAAGTTCTCTTCAAATGCTTTATTATATGTACATAATTAATTATTTTAATTAATTAATTAATTTTTTGAGCTTTTATTTTGTTTAATATATTTTCATTGCTTGAATGGCTTTTGCTTTTTTTTTCATAAAAATCCATATATCTATATACAGGTATGTTGTGGTGTTAATCAACAATATTTTACTGCACCTACAACAACAAATAACCCAGTTAATCCATTTTTCCCAACCAATACACCACAAACAACATTGCCTCCAATTATTATAGCACCAGTACCAATTACAACACAGTCACCACCACCACGTCCACAAACAACAACAACAACAGCTCCTGTACCGAGCACAACACAGGGAGTTTCAAATCGGCAAGATAAATCTGGAGCAGAATGTACAACACCGGAATTAAAGACAGGAGTTTGTACACGTAAGTTTGTTTATTTTAAAAATATTTATATAATTTCTGTGCATTTAGCATTAATTTTAATCCAACCTACATGTGTTTTTCGGATTAAATTAAGGGTTTAGATCAAAATTAACTTAACGTTGATGGCCGTTGAGAGCCGTAACGAGTGGACCGATTTGCTTAAAATTTTGTATAGAGAGCATTTTTATGTGATTCTCTTTAGAGGGGAAATTCGGAAGTTGTTACATAACGATTTTAATTTTTTCGATATTTTTCGAAAACGGTTTCAATGTTTTTGATTACCTATTCTTCGTTGCTCTAATGACCAAAGTGATTATAAGAAAACTGTGTTTTACGTTTTTGCCGAAAAATTCGCAAAAACATGTGGGAACATTTATGCTGGCAGTAGAGTAAACTAAAAAGGTGGGCCTTACGTGGAACACGTTACGTGTAGTACGTAAAGTATCCTGCGTTACCTCAATACACAAGTGCACGTTAGGATATGGTTGATTTTTTTTATATTGGGTAACTAAGTTCATTTACAAAAATCCAGCACTTGGACTATGTAATGTGGATGTTTACACATCTTGACCGTGAGTCCCGGTTCTCACACAATTTTTTTAAGAAAATTACTTTATTTTTCAGTTACTTACGTATAGCTCTTCGTTTTTGTTATAATTTTGCAATCTGGTACTTCTAAATAGTTTTGTACGTCCGGTGATATTCCGGCTTGTGTGTTGTGACGTGATGAATGAATGAAATTGACCTAAGCTTTTTGATGTGCAAACATCTATGCCAGGGGTAGGGTAAACTAAAAACATGTGCCTTAGCACGTTACGTGTAATACGTTACTTGTCACACGTACATATATAGTTATACAGGGTGTCCGCCGGGAAGGTATACTACTTTGTTTTGCCGCCATTTTGGTAAACATTAGTCTTGAAAGTTCATATTTGGCAGTCGTGAAGTAGACACGTGGCAAATTTATTATGGACAAATATTCGATAAAACAATGTGTTTTAATCGTTAAAACATTTTATCAAAATCAATCATCGATTACTGTGACGATGAGAAAGTTACGTGAAATTTTTGGGAAAAACAACGTGCCAACAAAACGCACTATTTATCGTGTAGTGAATGATTTCGAAGAAAGAGGGTCTGTAGGTGATAGGCCCAAGCATTGACCACAACGTACGGCAAGATCGGCTGTCAACATTACTGCTGCTCAAGTGTTCAAAACAATCCACCAACCTCAATTCGACGCCGTGCTCAGGAGCTTGGTCTTCAAAGAACAACTTTGGCCACAATTTTACACAAGGATTTGCCACAACTGCATGCTTTGAGCTTGATTAACATGTTATATCAACAAGACGGTGTCACATCGTATACAGCCAGGATTACAATGGAATTACTGCGAGACCTCTTTTCACAACAAGTTATTTCAAGAAATGGTGATGTTGATTGGCCTCCACGGTCGCCTGACTTCTTTTTGTGGGGATATCTGAAAAGCAAGGTTTATGCAAACAAACCAGAAACGCTTGAGCAACTCAAACAAAATATTCGTGATGAAATTAATGAAATACCGCGTGAAATGTGTGAGAATGTAATGAAAAATGTGCTCAAAAGGGCTCGGATTTGTGAGACTAACAGAGGCGGACATTTACCTGGTATTGTATTCCATACATAATTGCCGACATTAAATAAAACATTTATCAATATAAGATATATTCTCTTTCATTTAATCAAAAATTATAAACAAACAAAGTATAGTATACCTTCCCGGCGGACACCCTGTATATGTAAAAAGAAATCTGGCACTTGAGTCCCGACAATCGCACATTTTTTTTTACACATAGAGCTGCAACCAGTATTGTTAAATGAGCGTTTATTTTATGCCTAGATTTGTTTATTTTTTTCATATTATTATACCTTTGTTTGAATATTAACTTATCATGTATTATTATTGTTGTCTTCCTAAAATCAGCTCTTGCTCAATGTCCATCTCTAATCACCCGTTTAAAAAATGATCCAAATGATGCTACATTCGTAAGATATTTACAATTTTCAAATTCAATATGTAAAAACGAATATGCAGTAGTTTGCTGTCCAAGTGAAAATGAAGGAACACCAAGGAACACCAATGACAGGGTTATATTTCCAAAGAACACCAATGAAATTCCAACAAAACTTCCCACCATGGCCGATGGATGTGGATTTGTCGATAATACATATCGAAAAATTGTTGGCGGTAAGACGAGTAAAATTGGAGCTTGGCCATGGATTGCTTTAATTGGCTATGATGATGGAGTATCAACAACTTTTAAGTGTGGTGGAGCTTTAATTACTAGTCGACATGTCTTAACTGCAGCACATTGTATTCGATCTAATTTGTGAGTATACATATGTACATACATATATACGAAAACGTTTACTTGATGTCTTTGACAAGACTCTATTGTTAACTTTTATTGTTTTAATCAGAAATCTTGTTTTGTCAAACTCAAAATATGGAGGACTTGCATTCGTAGAAAATCATGTGAAATTATGAGTTTTTTTTTTTAATATTTTTTTAGGGCCTCTGTGAGGCTTGGTGAGCATGATTTGAATACAGACACTGAGACTACACATGTGGATGTACCTGTTGTCAAAGTAATAACATATTTTTTTTTTTTATGAATTTTTATGATTTTTTTAAAATTCTTCTTCTTTAGGTTTTGAGACATCCTACATATAATTTGAAAGATGGCCACAATGACATAGCCATGCTATATCTTGGCCAAAATGTACAATTTTCACGTAAAGAATTTTAAATTTAAATTAAAAATACTTATATTTAGAAAAACTATGTTTTTTTTATAGCAAAAATTACACCGATTTGTATACCATTTGAGCCAAAACTTCGATCAAAGAATATCATGGGCTATAATCCGTTTGTTGCTGGTTGGGGAAGGCTCATAGAGGGTGGAAATTCATCTAATACCCTACAAGAATTACAAATTCCAATTTATGATAATGATCTTTGCAAGGAATTATACAGTAAACAAGGAAAATATATTTCCGAGCAGCAATTCGATGATGCTGTTATTTGTGCTGGTGATTTAGCTGGTGGCAAGGATACGTGTCAAGGTGATTCAGGTGGACCACTTATGTTGCCAGAGGTATAAATATATATCTTTTTTATAACCAAGCAAAAAATATAATTAATTCGAATTTATTATTTTTTTTTTATATATATAAAAGGACTTTGAAAAGTCAAAACGTTTCCATTTGATTGGAATTGTTTCATATGGTATTGGCTGTGCGAGACCTATGATACCTGGAGTATACTCAAGAGTGACAAATTTCATAGAATGGATAGAAGATGGAGTTGCTAATACTCCGTAGTTAAATATGACAAATATGTGATTAACTTTTTTTTTACTACTTATAAGCGAACAAAAATTAAAGAGATTGTTTTTTACTATTTTAATTAAAAGGTGTTTTTTCGTTTTTCTTTTAAAGATAAATAATTAATTATATAAAAGGAAATATTGAGCTCAATTTTATTATTTTTTTAAACTGAAAAATATTTTTGTAGTTATTTTATGAATTCAAAGAACAAATTTCATACTTTTTCTATAATAATTGTAGGTATGCATGTTTTAAGGTTGATATGTTACTGTAAATCCCTGATTCGCCAAAAACAATTTTAACAAAATCTAAGAAACATTTAAGTATTTAGGTTTTTTTGTATTTGTTAAAAGCATTGAATATTAAAAATTAAAATTGTAAAAAGTTTTGAGAAAGTCAGTTTGAATCAAATTTTTAAATTTGAAAATTGAATTTTCAAAAACAATAGAAACAATTTTATTTCAAAACAAAATTGAAAATTCATTATTTCTGGCTAAAAAGTATAGGATTGTATTGTTAGATTTGACGTTGTTTTTTAGTCGGATAGTGTTAATGTAATGTATAATTCAATTTAACAATGCAAAGAAATTACCGAAGTTAAAGTGTTTTATTCCAAAATTTTATTCAAAATTGAACTCCATAAATCGGGCAGCGATATCGTAGCCCTAACAGTTTTATTTCGCTGATCTTTCTGCATTTTGAAAATGCATTTTGGGGGTGTTAGGCCCGCATAGACCGATTTCCTAAAGAAAAATATACATTTTGGTAGTACTATTATTTTTGTAAACATTACTTCGTTCAAGTTATCTTTAAATTGTTAAACCATTATAAAATATAGTTAATGTCTTCATTAGGTGTAGTTTTTGGTGTTCCAAAATTAATGCAAGATTTTAATTTACGGCCATTTGTGAAGTGTTGGCAACCCTAAAAAAATCTGACAGCTGACAATTTAGGGATTGTAATAATAGAGCATTATGAGAGAGAACAACGTGTTTTCATTGTTGGATTATATTTAAAAAATATTGAAAGCTTGGCGGTCACATCCTAAAGCGCATAAGCACATTTTCACCTTTATGATGTTGTTAATTGTCAAAATTGCAGCATTTGAGCTGCAGAGAACCCACATTTGAGTTTTGAAAAACAAATTGCACTCACAACGTTTCACTATTTGGTGTGGATTATGTGTGGCAAAATAATCATAGGAAATTTTGATAAAGGCCAGCAATACCATGGAGGCCATTTTTCCGATGTTCTATTACATACTTAACCCTTTTCCTGTGTACTTTATATTCGCTTATAAAATAATTGCCATGAAGATTGTTTCATCGACAAACATCTTCACTTATAAATTATTCGAATATAAAACAGTGTTTACAAAATATTATTTTTTATGAAATAATTATGAAATTTTATTCATTGATTTATCCGTACCTATACGACATGATTTAAAATATGTAAATAAAAATTTGTGAACAAAAAGTGTGGTAGGAAATTTGAATAGATTTCATTAAATAAATTTTTTAATTACTTTTATTATCTTGATCACACTGCATTTAGCAACGTTTGTAGTGTTTTCTTGAAATTTTTTAACAAATCGTTCTTGTTGCTAAAAAAAAAGTTGACCAAGACAGAATTTTTTGCTAAATGGATTTTTTTACGAAATATTTATAGAATTAATAAATAATATTTACTGAGGAATAATTATAGTTCTTTTTTGTTAAAATTAGATTTAAATTCTTATTTGATTTACACCGTGTGTTTATCCCGTTTTCAGAAATGGAAAAAAGGCATGAAAAATGGTTGACCAAATTTCTGGGCTTTTTTCTTCCTTGTTTAAAAAATGATCTAGAAAACTTACTACAATTTTGTATACTTTTTTTTTTAGCTGACAGCTATAATTTCATTCAAATATCGGTGCGTCTTTTAGATGTACAAATGTACTTGCACAAGAAAACACTGTTATTACAAAAACAGCAAAAGCAAGTTGTTGCGTATTTTATTAATCGTGTAATTTTTAGATGGATGGATTTAAAATATTTATCGTAGCTTTTAAAAATCTATGCAAAAATTACATTGAAAAATTAAATTTTATAAATTTAAAAATACAATTCCCATATTTAAAAATACATTTTTGTATTTCTAATAATTTCTGCGCGATACCATACTGAGACTCAAAAAACACGATTTCATCTTGGATGCAAAGAGGCAAAGATCAAAACGTTTTTGTCTTCACGCCAGCCCTGTATAATTAAGGGAGTTGATTTTTTCGAAGTCGATTTATGAGCGTATTTTTGTTGAGAATTTGTTATTATTATTGTAATAGTGAACTAATACCAAACGAAATATCACCTATGTATGTACATATCGCTCACCGCCTGCAATAATGGCACAAGGCCAAAAAATTTAAATTTGAACTGTGGACTCCATTATGATTAAAATTAAACCCTTTACATTTCTGTAATATCGGCACATTGATACTTCTTCTCAATTACGTGCTTAAAGACTTTCGATGTTTATTGCTTAATCCAATATTGACACTTTCCCAAAAAAAGGCGGATTCCGCCCACTTTTGAATCCCGGAAAAAAAGTTATAAGCAACTAATGCTTTTCACATCAAAATGGCAAATCCGTGTCAGGATACCATTATTTATAGGGACAGAAATCCAAATTGAAAAAAGGCAGATTTTAAATCGCTTGTATCTCGAAACTGAAAAAAATGCGTTGTGCCATTATTGCAGGCGGTGAGCGTTATGTGTAGGTACTGTACAATGTACATGTACGTTTTTAAAAGAAATAATTTAAAATATTTCTATATATTACGAAATAGTGACAAAAATCATTTGAAAATCAACAAAAAATTTTAAAAATCCTAGTGTTGATTTTGAGATGCTTATAAAGCAAATTCAGTAATTATTTTGATACCAAATCATTATTATTTTAGAAAAGGAAAAATATATCCAGCCAACACATCATTTAAATCATTAATTTTCTTTTTTTCGATATTTTTATCAAACTTGAAATAATGATGAAAGTGAAGACGAAACAAGTGGGTCTCGTAATTTTAACTGTCTGTCCATTCGGTTCGGCTAGTGCCTAAAGGGATTTTTTTTAAACTCGCTCCCTAGAGTTTTGCTGGGCATTACCCAACACATTTTTTTAGCAAAATTATTTTTCTCAAAAACGTGCCCTTTACTTAAAAAAAGAAAAATTCAAATTCATAAATTTTTTAATTCATATAGGCACCATTTGGTGAATTTTTTTTTTACGAAAAATGCTTATTTATTAGCACCTCTCATACAACTATTTATTTTCTATTTTCGTTTTTTTTTAAATGGTTGACTAATCATATTTTTTTTATGGAGAATGTGTCAAAAAGTTTTAATAATATTGAATAGGTACCAAAAATTTTTTAAACAATGGGGAAATTTTTTAGATGATTTAATATGATCCTATTTTTTTTTTAACAAATGTGAAAATGGTATGTTTGCTTACTTTTTTTGCATAAACTGTCACTGTTTTAGGCGTCTTCAGCTGGAGTTTTTTTTTTAAACTAAGAAACTAAGTTTAGTATGGTATTAGTTAAAAAGTTTTAAAAACTAAGAATATTTTATAGTAAAGGATCCCGCTATAGGACGACCTACCCTCATAAAGTAACCGGATAAGTGGTATGCAGTTTTTTAGATAGTGTCTAAACTAACATTTTGCGCTAGAGTTGCCTGGCGAAATAAAGTCAAGGCCTAGGGTTGTCACGTTTTCAAGGCCAATTTTTGGGTTTTTGCAATTATTTGACCCAGCTCTAGATCTAGATTCTATTTTCTAAACGAAAAATGATAGAGAATTTTTTGTTTCTTTTATGAATGATTCTTATAAATACAAGAAAGTCATACATATAAAAGAAAATTTAAAAAAAATCTAGATCTCGAGATAAAATCATAAAAAGATTTTAAAGTCAAAAAAATTAAAATAGGTCTTGGAGAAAAAAAATCATCCTAAATCAAGGGAATTTTTTCTAGAAATAAATTTTATATATTAGAGAAACAGATAAGAAATTTAAAGACCTGTGTTTGCAAAATTTTCGATTTGAACGTTTTTCTTGGCTAGGTGAATTTTTGAAAAATACACATTTTTTTAATCAATGTTTGTTGGTTTTTGATTTTTTTTCTTTTTTACCCTAATTGGTATTTTCGGGGACAGAAACTATAACCCAAATGTGAGTAATTAGGTTAATAGGTACAAGCGTCATGATATAAAATTCAAAAGTCTGTCAGTTTTTTTTTCTCAGCTTATTGTGGTAGATTTGGGAGGTTAAAAATTATTATTTTTCCAATTATTTTTCCAGGAGTATTACCACTTAAATTCATATTTTAAATACAAGAATTGGTGTTCTCTCATTTTTCCTAAGATTAAAGATCTCAATCTTGATGATCTGATCTATAGAACCCGAGATATAAGCTTTTTAAACGAACCATTTGGCTTCTTTGGAGATTTTTCGCTAAGCAAACAAAATCGTCTTTGAAATCTCTTTTTGGATATTTTTCTCAATTGTTTGTTATGTGAAAAATCTCCTAAGAAGCCAAATGGCTCGTTTAAAAAGCTTATATCTCGGGTTCTATTGTTATATCTCGGGTTTTTTATTATTATTTTTTTTTTGTTATATAAGTTTTAAGCAAAAATAATTCCTATAATAGCAAAATTAACGGTACCTTCCATACCGCTGCTTAAAAACCGTTAATGAAAATCTTATTTTTTTCGAAAATGACTTCTAATATTTTGATTAAAATTTGTCTGTGCACTTATAGTTATTAGCACCATATACCATTTTAATGGAAACATTTTTAGATTAATCTAATATTAACAGAACCTATACTTCTCATAGAAGCATTTTTTGATTTTGAGTAAGGTAAGGTGGAGTAAGTGCGGCCCATAAAAACAAAAGTTCAGCTTTAAACCCATGTCAAAAACTCAGTTCTTAAAATTGATACTAACCGATGGTGTTGCCCTGAAGCTTTGTTTATTACGGTTAGCTTAAAAGCGATTTTAAACAAATTTTTCATGCGAATGCTTATAATTAGTTTTAATCAAAATTAAAAAAAAAAAAAACAAAATATTTTAGAATTTTTAAAAAAATTCAAAATTATTTTTTGAAATTAGATATTTTAAAAATTATATTTTTTTTTTTAACCATTTCATTTTCTACTGGACGTCTCTTAAATATCTATCAACCTATAATAATTATTACTTTTTCGTGACCTTTTATTCAAGCCCACAAAATTAGGATTCAACTATCTATCAACCTATTTTCATAAGACTTTCTTTTATCGTTATGCATTGTCATACTTAAGAATTTGAACTCATTTTTCAAGAGTGTCTATTAAATTAAAACAAACCAGACTCCAACGAACTAAAGAAAAAAATTTAAATAATTTTTTATTGCCATACAAAATTAAAAACATTTTTTTAAATATAATATTCTTAGTACCATTCAAATAAAATAATTAAAATTTACGACTAGTTAAACAACTCATGACAAAAAAAAATACCATTTTACGTACATATATAAAAAATGGAACACAAATGCATAATTTTTAACACTATAAGTTTAATAAAAATAAATACAAATAGTGACAACTACTTACATACTTATACGTTTAAATAATTTTTATATATTTTTTTTTTGGAACTTTCTGCTGTATGTGTCAAACTCAAATATACAATTTTTCTTGAATTTCTTAAAAAAAAAAACAGAAATAATTTACAATTTATTTACATTCTATAGACAGATATTTTTTGTTTTGTTTTTAATTTCTTAAGCTTCAGTTTCTTCTTCTAGATTTTCTTGAAGTTCTTCAGGCGTTCGCAAATCAATTGCAAATTTCTGTCGAGTTGGAGTTATATTATCGGTGTGTCCTTCTCCAGTTTCCTTAACACGCCTCGAATAGTCTTGGAATGCTGCAGCTAAAGCAAATGTCAGCTTTCTTGCTGTTGCTCTATTATCACAAACAAAAGCATGTACCTCAAATGGATGTGGACTATTGCTATCTTTGACTACAATCATAGCAAAAATTCTAGTATAGACGAGATCTTGAACACCATAAGAGATCGTATCTATGGGATAGTTCCAATTATTTATGCTGGCCTTTGGTGCAATGATGTCCACATTTACACCGGATGTCGATACTTTTAAATTACAATGTGGAAGTACTTTGTTTGGTGGCAGGTTCTTGGCAACTCCAACCATAATGTCGACTGGTCGTCGGGTGTACTTGATGCCCCATAGGCCTCGTGATACTTCACAACCAACATACTTGACCTGTTGGTGTAACAAAAAAAAAAATTAAATAATAATTTTAAATAAAAAAAAGCGGAATTATTGAAAATTTTCTAAGGTTTTAAGACCTTTTTATAAAAATAATAACAGATTTTACTAAAATTGAGCATAAAACGTATAATAATTTTGAGCTTTTTATAAAAAAAAAACAAATCAATTACTTTATAATTGTTTTAAACATTCTATCAAAGAAAAACCCATTGCTTCTACTGTTTTGAATAACTTCCGGTTATTGACCAACTCTTTATTGTTCCGGTAATGGCCATGAAATTCATGTGGGTATAACTTATCTGGCCAATATGTAAGTACTGATAGGCTTCAGTGCACAATACATTGAATATAAAATGTGAACATGAAGAGGCAGTCGAATTCAGCATTCATTGTCCAGTAAATACATTTGCATCCGCTAACAATTAATAAAAGGAAAAAAAAAACGAGACGAAATAATCATACGAAGAGTAAATGGGAGCACTCGGCCGCTTGTTGCTGGCCGGATGTAAATAATGACAATCATGAAAGAAAGAGCATCAAATATTGTTCTTGTGTCATAAAATAGAACAATACTAATCGAAACACAATAGTTTTTGGAATTTTATTTGACGAAGCGTGACGATCCACATAAAATATTGGAATGATTGTAATTTTTTTTTAGCCACGGAGTCAGAGATGTTTGTATGAAGTATTTTTGGTATTATTATTATTTATTTTATTGGGCATTGACATTGAGCTAGCGAAAGGACTATTATAATTAAAATGGAGAGAAATACATACCACAAAATTATTTATCTACTATAATCGTTTGAAAGGCATAAGTCTGAAATCGACGTCACTTATTTTGGCGGACACTAGATTTGGCGGAATCTAATAATTTTGCTATCTAAATTTGTAGCTTATTAAATTTTAAGTGCGCAAATTCAAATTTTTTAGCTTTTATATTCAAGTTTCTGCTAAATAATATGTACTGCAAAGTTGCTTGAAAAACAACATACGATTTTTTTTCATACTTGATAGAAGTCTATTTTTAAAGAAGCTTTGACACAGGTTTTCGGTTTTTGAAACGAAACTTCGATTATGAGAATTGTTATTGGAAATGCTTTATCAAAATTATTGTTAATTAGTTTAAGAGAGTTTTTGATGAATGTAGTAGATTTTCGTTAAGTTTTGATACTTAACGTGATTGTTTATTAATAAGATATTTTAATTAGTGAATTAATTTTTGACTAACGTTCTATTCTATGGTTGATTTTTTAATTAAAAATTATTAAACATTTTGTTTTAATAAGAGTGTTAGAGTATACGGAGTTTACGAAAATTGGTTAAAATTTTTGAAGTTAGAAGAAAACATTTTTTCTGTTATTTTTGAGGTTATGTACCTATCAACATGAGTAAGTTTTTTTCAAAGCAAAATTACAACGGCTCCTGAAAGTTCCAATTAAAAACAGATTATTGAAAAATATTTAGAATGAATTTTTTACAAAATTGTTAGAATCGGAAAATTGTTGAAAAAATTACTTTGCATTGTAACTTGTATTATTACCTTAAAAATAATTAAAAATCGTTAAATCTAATTAATAATTTCTAGTAAGGCAGCAAATGAGATATTGAATAGATTTTAACAAAAAAAGATGGGTAAAAGTTTATAAATTTTTAAAGATTTTTGTAACGAAAACATACTCCATTTCATAACCTCAAAATTAGCAAACAAATATTTCTCACCATATTTCTCTGCTATTGGCCGCGAAAATAAACGACTGGGTCGCACGAACTTGCTCTGATGCGCGAACACACTGTGATTATTTACAAGTCTGAATAGTTTAGATCTATTCATCTTATTTTAAAAGAAATAAATTATATTTTATCCTGCTTGCCAAAAACGTTGTTTAGTTTAAGGAAGTATTATGTGAGTACCTATATTAATATGAACAACATAGCACCGTGTCACCGTGTTGCACATATGCATAGAAGACAGACTTTAGACTGAATTTTTTTTTAAATATCAATATAATTAGAAATACATTGATTGAACAACTTCTGAAATTGTTTTGATACCAACGAGAGGTACGCCATCCATCTGATTTCTTTCACAAATCTCAATTTATGAGAATAATAAAAATCGTTGGAGTGGTTTAAAAAAAAATAATTGTTTATTTTCATATTAGATCACATAACAATTAAAATCGCATGTGCCGTTTTTGAGAAAAAATAAATTTTCCTTTACGGTTTTTCAAGACTTGTATTGGACATACCGTTATTTTTGGTCATAAAAATATTATTTGTATAAAATCTTGCAAATAATATTTAAACATTTCTGGGTACCAAGTTTAATAAAAATCGACCGTCGTTTTCGAATTATTAAGATTTCAAAAAAATTTTGAAACTTTTTTTAAAGTAAAAAAAAATAATGAAAATGTTGATATGTAATATTTTTAAATCACTTTGAAAGAATTTCTATAAAAAAATTGGTAAAAATCAGTAGAGCCGTTTTTGAGCAAAGCGAAAATAAAAACAAATGGTTCTATGGGACGTAGGTACCATTTATAACCACTTTTCCGATTTTTTTTTTATATAATAGTGGCCTTTGAGAAAAATAAGATGGTCTTAAAAAATGAAAAAACATGTGAGAGTATAATGCCCGAAAACCGCTAGGTACTAAGTTTAAGGAAAATCGACCCAGCTGTTTAGACTGCAACCTACATAATAGACAGGACAGACATACATATACTTTTTTTATATTAAAAAATAACAAGAAAGGAATTGAATTGTAGTTCTTAACACACCCTGTATAAGTATATATGATATAATATGTAGAAATTTATCAATTCTTACCTTGAATTCCATCGGCAGGTCTTCTACATTAACTTGAGCGTCGTCAATACCAGTTGCCGTTGACATCTTTATTTATTTAAATTCTCCTTTTTTATTAATATAAATTTTTCAGAGAACTCATTTAAACAGCTGTTGTTTTGCAATTAATCAATCAACAAAATTGCATATCTGTAAATTAAAACAAATTTCTTTAAAATTGTTTTAAAATGTTACAAATGAAAAAAAAAGTATACTGTCATTATTTATTTCATTTAACTTGAATTTTTGTATATAAATGTAATTTCACTTGAAATTTTAACACAAAATGGTAGATTTCAATAATACCACATGACTGTTGTATTTTTTTTATTGATATTTGTTATTTCAATCAACTGGTTCTTTTCAAAATTATAGCGTCACCCTTGTTTTTTTTTTGAGAAAATAAGTATGGAGATACTTATTTTTTTTCTTTAAAAGCAATACAAATCACATCACTAATTGACATCTCATCACCGATCATTAAATGAAACAATAAAAAAAAAACTATAAACAACTACCTACCTATTCATCTGTTAAAATTAGTTGAGAAATAAAACACTATTATTAGTAAGTATCTAAACGATAATTACCACCTTTACTGTGCAGTTTACAGACAATCTACGTACATATGTATATCTTTTTCTATTTTAGCCGTTTCACAAACCAACGATAAGATAATTATACGTTGTTTTTTTTAAATTAATTTTTTTTTCAGATAAACTTTTATATTTAAAAATTGTTTATTATGCTGGAGTGCATTTGTTGATAATTATTAAATTTTCAACCTTGAGTAAATAGCGCCTTTTAAGTGAGAAATTTTAAGGTTAATTTATTTTCAAAAAGAACTCTCCACTTAAAAACACTTTATCAGCTATCAAACTTTTAAAAGAAACTAACCGAAGTAGGGAGGTAAAACAATATTCACCGTCTTTCTGTGAGCAGCAGAGAAACAATTTCAATTAGTCACGTACAAAATCATGGACAAACGGAACAGTGTTCCAAGCTGCCAACAACTATACATCTGACGATCTAGATTTCAGTTTCGATAAAAAAAAAAAAAATAAAACAAAACAAAATAAAACAAAAGAATTAAATTGGAATTTATCTGCACTTTCTTTCATTAATCCAACACAAACAGACACAATAACTGACGTCAAATGATCGCATTTTATACTCGACGAATTTTAGTATGAATACATAGATACAAAATCAGACAATTTTAATCAGTGGCTTATCTGATAGATACTTATTCTTGCAGCTGATGTAGGTAGATGTGTATGTATATACGTATATGACTCACCACAAGTGTGTTTTTTCACTTGTCACAATTTCAAAATATGACATTTTATTTTATTTTTTGGTTTGTGATTCGCGATTTAAAAAAAAATGCTAACGTTTTTATGCAAGATCACTTCTTGTTAGTTAGATACCATAAAAGTATCTAATATTATTTAGATACTTTCCGTATCTACACTTGTTTGTTTTATAGCTACCTTCCGGATGGTTGAAAAGTCACCAACTAACTGTCCAACCAGTCTTCTCCGGTGTATCCAGTTCTGGTGTAGTGTTGTGTTGCGTCGTCGTCGTCGTGTAGTTGTTTATCGCTGATATTACTATATAGCGCATATAGATACATATGAATGTTTAGATACAATTTTTTTTTCTTTGTGGGAAACTTCAGAATGAACTACGAAAAACTAAGTCAATGGTCTGTAGAACAACAAAATACACCGCATATGTGAATGAAAATTAAATGTTCCCTCCGCATAACGATCCGTACCTACGATCTGTTGGTGCGTATCCACTATCTATAATTGTTTAGCTATAGATGTACGTATTCTATTGCTCCTATAGATAATTTCGTGTCTGATAGAATACAGCTATATACATAAATTCTATCTGGGTAATGTTGACTGATTTAGGTGGGGATAATACACCGCTACTTGGAGTGTTAATGCTTCTTAAAATGGAAAGCCACGATATTACACAAAGTAAAATTAAAAAAAAAGAAAGAATTAAATAAAATAAAAAAAAAAACGGAATAAAATTGAACTTAAACCGATCGAATCGTCATCCAACAACCGAACCCCACTCTGAGCTTAACACCATAACCATCACCACCGACCGATCGATCGCGGTAGTAAAAGTATATTTCTATCTATGACAATAGACCGGCAGTCGTCTCGCGACTCATCATTATTTTTCATCATCAGAGATGGGTACAGCGAGTAATTCCGTTTTTATATTTGTAGATACATTCAACCGGAATACAGAAAAAAAAATCGTTTACCTACCTTGTTTTTGTTGGAGCAAATGAAAAAAAAAAAAAAATACTCACAAAAATCAAAAACATGCAGGCAAACATTATTTTAAACACCGGCACACGAGAAGAGGAATTAGATATAGATACTATAGAGTCTTATAGAGTCGTATTGTTAGTTGAATTTCACAAGAAGTGAATCATATTAAAATTAAGTGCCACCACTCATTCATCATGAATCAAATCCACCACCAACTAAAGGCAATTCAATTTGAGACCAATAGTTTCTAGAAATTGTCAGCAATTTTAATTGAACAAAAATCCGATTTTTTAACACTTACCGTTTTTTTTGGTCAGTAAAATAATTTTCATTAAATCTGGTAGATATTGTTAAAAAACTACTGGCTGTCAAGTTTAATAAAAATCGACTTAGTCGTTTTCGAATGATTAAGTTTTCAAACAAAAATTTTGAAATATTTTTTAAAAATCCAAAACATTTTTAACTTCCAATTAGAAATTATTGTAATTGGTCCGATTTGTCGAATTGAAAATTTTGACATTTCTTGACGTTTCGAGGTCCCAGGAATTCGAATCTATCATTTTTAGAGAGAAGTTTGTATGTGTGTGTGTGAATGTACGGTCGTACGTTCGTGAGCCTTTCTATCGTTCACTGTATCTCGAGAACGAATAGAGATATCGACCTCGAATAAATTTTATTTTACAGATAATAACTTCACAAAGTGCAGGAAGGGTTCTCAAAAAAATTCAATTAGCTTTTTTTTTTACTACAGCAATTAAAAAAAAAAAGTTGTAAACAATTTTTCGTTTTGAATATTTCGAGAACAAAAAATGCCATCGACTTCAGGTTTATTTTATTCTACACATAATGACGTAATAAAGCATTGAAACGAATTTAAGCAAAAATCAGCGCGCAGTTTTTTTTTTAGATCAAAAAACATGCTAAAATTTTGTGAAAAACGTGTTTCGATTGGAATATTTTTTGAGAAATAACAACGATATTAACATCGAGATAATTTTATTCCATACACGATGCCATATTTGGTAACTGATATAAATTAAAAAAAAAAATCAACTGACGGTTTTTTTTTTAAAGCAAAAAAACTACAAGAAAATACTAAAAATCGTTCAAAAACGTTTTTTGGCTTGAATATTTTGAAAACAAACACTAGCTTAGAAGCCGGCCAATTTTATTTTATACATCAGGACGTAGTCAATAACTGATAAGGTTTATAGAATTATCAATCGACAATTTTTTTTTAAATCAACAAATTTTCAAACTCAAACAACTAAATAAAAAAATAAAAAAAAATGTTTTTCGATTCGAATATCTCGAAAACAAACAAAGCCATCGACTCCTGATTAATTTTATTTGACACACAATGCTGTAACTATGAATTGGTGGGGCTTTTAAAAAATTAAATTGATAGTTTTTTTTTTTAAAGCAAGAACATCTGCCAAAAATTAAATATAGTTGAAAATTATAATACGCCCCAACTTTGGTTTTCACTTGATCGCATACTGAACATTTTATAAGGTCTTTTAAGATTTTGAATTAGGAATTTACTTACATATATCAAAATAACATTGGGTGTCCAGTTGCCACGGGCACCAATGGGAAGTTACCAGTGTGGATCGCACCCAGCCTCTTTTTTTTTTTTTAATAGTTTTAGTACTGTTTATGATAATATTCATAAAAAAGTTGAGCAAAATCAGTGTTAAACCGGTTTTGAGAAAATCGAAAATATAGAAAAAAGGTTCTATGAGAGGTTTCATTTATAACCATTTTTCTGAAAATTAAAAAAAAAAATGGAAGCCTTTTTGCAAGAAATTACTGATTTTTTTTTTAAATTGCGGGCACGTTTTTGAGAAAAGTAAGATTTTCATTAATTGCTAAAAGAAATTAAACAGCATGGTACCGTTATTTTCGGTTTAAAAAATATGAAAAAAACATGTCGGGGGAATGCCAAAAAAATGACAGACACCATGAAATTTTAAAATAGACCCGATTTTGACAAATTTGATGTCAAACAAAATGGAATTATCTGGTGATTTGACAAATTCTAATTTTATTTTAAAAATAATAATAATTTGGTCAAAAATTACATTTGTTTGTTGAATATTATTCCAATAATAATAAACTCTTAAATAAATACTTCCACTTTCGCAATTGGTAATATTTTGGCATGTGACGTAAGGTCGGTTAAATTTATTAGGTCAGTTCACTTTAAAATAATTTGTGCATTTTTTATTTTTATGTATGAGAGAATTCTCGCAGGGGTAGGGTAGTTTTTAATTTAACAAAAAATTAAATTGGCGAAATTCTTTTCTAAGTCTCACACTATATTCTCCACATACATAAAATGTATAACCTATACGGTATTTTGGAGCAATGGCTACTTACTGCACTTGAATGCTTATACTTTAGTTTGGACTGATACAAGAAGTGGGGGAGTTGCAGTTAATGGTGGCGGTGGTGGTGGTGATAGAATATTACTGGCTAGAATACCTAGTAGAAATAGAAGTGGCCATCATGTTTGTAATCATTAGCATTTGAACAAAAAAAAAAAAACAAAATGTACCTATCTACCTTCCACTATACCAAAAATGTAATAAATTAGAATATCACGTTTTGCATTTCCTCTTTGAAAGTCGAGGCGTGAATGAGCTCTGTAAGTATTTATGTACATTCAAATACCTTTTGTATATTCAATTTAATTTTTTGTTTGATAAAATAAACAAAATATAAACAACATTAAAAACATAACAATTCGATTGAAGGATGACAGAGTTCGACTTACATAACATAATACAAATTATATCAATAAAACAGTGACAGTATATGATTTCAGCTGCGGCAATTAAGAACTTATTTTCAAAGAAATTTCGATAAGCTTGTTTTTTTTATCTTATCGTTTGAAATGTTAACCTATTTATACTTATATATGCTATATACATGTCACAAGTACTTTTGTTGTTTTTCATATGATTTTGAGATTATGCATACATCTGAAAAAAAATAATGAATATGTTAGTGCAGAGGTTTATGTTTCTTTATAAATTACTTTTGAAAAGATGAAAAATATAAAACCTGACTTTTAAAAGTTGAGTAAGTGAATAAAGATGTTAAAGGTGGAAATTATTCTTAGAAAGTATATCTAAAAATATATAGATGTTGAATGGAATTAGTATTTTAATATTGTCACAGAGTGTCGGAAGATGTACAAATTTAAAAAAAGTAGGTATATATTAGTACGTATACTGTTCGATAGTATATTTACCGTATAAAAATAAAAACACGATATTTTTAATATTTTGCTTTGAATAACTTTTCTTATACATACGATTTTGAAGTGTAATTTTAAGACAGTATTTCTAAAGCTAAGTAAAGACAATTGTCAGATCTTACAATATTGTCAGAACTGTCAATGGTTTGACAATAGCTGACAATTGACATATTTTACACAATGAAAAATTGTCCGTTCACACGGTTGGTAGATTTCATCCCAAAGTCTGACAATTTGATTGTCAGCTCTTGTCTGACAATTTTCGGACAATAATATACATACCTGACAAAATTGTCAGCTTGAAAATTTTCTTTTCAAACGGTTGGCAGATCTATAAAATTTTTTTTTTGATTGTTTACATCTTTTGGGGGGAGGCATCATTACTTGGCGGAGGTTCTGCAGCATTCCCATCGATTTCCTCTGCATTAAATAAAGAATATTTTTCTTCTCTCCTTTTTATCATCGGGTTCTTTAAGAATTGGTGAATTTCCGTTTTTCATGGTAACATTTTCGACCATTGATGCCTCCATTGTTAGATTTTCTATATATTTTTATTCAGAAATGCGACAAAAAATCAACAACATGCTAAAAAGAATTAATAAAAGACAAGTGGCGGCCGAGCATAAGCATTTAATTTATTCAGAATAAAACTACACAACACAAGGAATTTATATAAAATTTATAATAGAAGTGAACTGAATAAATAAACTCAAACAGAAAAAACTAAAAATTAGCAACACAAATGTTTTTTTTATCTCTCTTTAACCAACTCGACTCCAGCCGATGGGTTTCATTGACATTTCGAACAATGTAGAAATTGTCCGCAATTGTAAGATGTTTTCAATGAAAACATCTGACAATGACCAACGTGTCTGACAATGTCCTAATGGTCTGACAATGATAAAAATTGTGTGTTCAGACGATTGTAAGATATTTGGGACAGTTTTTTCTCTGAAAGATCTGACAATATTGTAAGATCTGACAATTGTTTGTACTTAGCTTAATACCCCACATAAAGATAACACCAGTCTATAAATTTTAGTCCTTTTTTAATAGAAATCAATGCCAGGATCTAAAATAGACTATTTTTTTAATTAAAAAGCAAGTAAATAAAGTACTATTATATCACTATTTTTGAAAAATTATACTAGTCGTGTTTTTTTTTTGGAAAAGTAAATAGACAGCTCAGCAAATTTTTTACACGCACACAATAAAAAAATATTTTTTCTTTTGTGAAAAACAAAAATAAAATAATTATTCCAATTTATTGAATCAAAAATAAAATATTTATAATCACTTTTTTGTTGTTATGTTTTGCGTGTAAAAGTTTTGCTAACTGGCTGTTCACTTTTTCAAAAAAAAAAACAGGGCTATTGTTTGTTAAAACTTTGCGGAGCTTCTAAACACTTTCACAAAATACGGCAATTTATATTGAATTATAGCTGATTCACCCGGCTTAGCTTCTATAATTTTTATACACAAATCAGCGATTTAAAATCTGCCTTTTTTCAATTTGGATTTCTGTTCCTATAAATAATGCTATACTGACACGGATTTGCCATTTTGATGTGAAAAGCATTAGTTGCTTACAACTTTTTTTCCGGGATTCAAAAGTGGGCGGCATCCGCCTTTTTTTTGGGAAAGTGTAATTATTGGATTAGGCAATGTACATCGAAAGTCTTTAAGCGCCATTTTCGAAACCATAATGACACTATCTCCATCTCTCGTAATTGAGAAGAAGTATCAATGTGCCGATATTACAGAAATGTAAAGGGTTTATTTTAATTATAATGGAGTCCACAGTTAAAATTTTAATTTTTTGGCCTTGTGCCATTATTGCAGACGGTGAGAGAATGTTACAGTCTGAGAGTGTAAGACCATTTTGTTAGCGATTTCATTAAGTGTTTGCCATTCTTTAGAATCAATATTTTATTCTTCCCATACAAAATGAAATTTATAGATATCGCCATGTGTGTGAAGTTAGTACCGCCATTTTTAATTTTTGTAAAAAGCGATTGTGCTGCGACTTGTGCTGCTCTATGTGCCGTATCAGGCTAGTCATTTTTTTGCGTGAAGTAATAACACCACTATTTTCGATTTTCAAAAAAAAAATTGTGCTATATTGTATTCAACTTGTTCCGCAATGTATCGTAAAAATTATTTTTAAAATCGTAAAATTTGAAATTTTGCGAAATTTTCAAAAATATTTACGGGACACTTCACAGCACATAGTTGAGCAGAGTTTACGGCACATGGTGGCACAAGTTGAGCACATCGTAGCACAACCTTTTGTTTGCAATTTCGGGTTTTCGGCTCGAGAATAACAAGAATTATTAACAGGGGGGAAATAAACACAACCCCCCTTCCCATACGATTTTTTTTTAGTCTTGAACTAACCTACTTGCCTTTTTGCCTATCGGACAACCCATCTTATACAAAACACCCTGCTTAAATAAAAGTAACTAAATCAACAATTTTCTGTTTAACCAAAAAAGTTTGGCAATGTTCATGGATTTCAAAAATAAAGGTGGAAGTTACAATAAGACAAGATAAGTTTAAACTAGAAATAAAAAAAAAAATCAAACCCATCATTTAAATTTTACAATAAACGTTGGGAATAATATGATACAACGAAATAAATTTCATAATAATTGAAATATTTAACTCTTCAAATATAATTAAGGTTCCATCCCATCTGGACTGGGTTCCAACATTTTTTTCTTTCCATATTTTCATAATTTTTCATTGTTAGTAATTTATCTTTTAATCATTGCACCCATTCATTGAATTTAACAATAAACTTTCATTAATTTGAATTGTTTTTTTTTTTTTTTTGTCTTGTATATTTAGTTTAGGTTATGGGAGACTTGGGAGGATCACTCATCGAGCATTGCCCTAGAAATCTGCTAAATGCCAAAAAGTTACGATCATACTCTAAAGAGTGTGATTGAATTATAATTATGCTAAAGTAGGTGTGAAAAAAAGGCGGAAAGTTCGATGATATAGTAAAAAAAAAAATTAATCTTTTGTGTTATTTTCATCTTGACGGAATAATACGTTAAGTCATTTTTACAACAAAAACAAAACCTCAGTTCAAAAACTGACATAGTACAGTTGCATAAATTGAAAGTATCAAACTTGTTATAGCATAACACCTTTCCAATTTTTGCAAAAAAAAAAAAATTAACAATCAATCTTTAATAGGAATTCAATTTCTCTTTTAATAATTTTCCATAGGTATCTAAACAAGGCAAGAAAAATAAATAATACTCTTAAATAATATTTTTGTTTATGCTTTAGAATTTGAGGAACAATAAAAGACAGAAAATAAACCTTCTTTCTTTATTGAGTATGACATTATGTTGCACTTATTGCTATTGAGTTCCGTTCCATTTGAGATCAATGTCGTCTTTCAAAAACAAGTATCTAATTGGATTCGTAAAGCCATACAAATACAAAACCATAAAATCATCCGCAAAGATTAAGATTTTTGAATAAACGATGCCTATTCACTGAAAAAATGTATGAATAATAGTGGTCCAATATGACTTCCTTGAAGTACTCCAGACATTTCTTCTAATTTTATACTGCATACGGTTTTTTTTATGTGGAAACATCTATGCTGTTGGTATGGGAAAAATGACAATTTAGGTAAATATTAAATGAAGGTTTTTTAACATAGTTTTCCTTCGAATGTAATCTTCACTTCCAAATTAATTCTATATCATAAAATTTTTCAGTTGTAAGATATAATTTTAATATCAAATCTCTGAGCAAGCTGCGTATTTCTATATTGTAAAGCCTCTATCTATGAAAAATAAAGTATCTATATATCTATCTAGGTAAATATGGGTAAGAATCTTACGCGAAAGGTTTTTGTCTCCGAAAAATACTGGGTTATCGAATACAAGTTCCGGATACTAAACATCATTCGTTATTTTGTAATTTATTTATTTATTTATTTATTTTTTTTTTATTTATTTATTTATCTTTTATTTATTTATTTATTCAATTGTTTATCAATTTATTTATGTATTTTTGTTTTTTATATTATTTTTGTTTGTTAGATTATTTTGTTCTTCCTAAATTGTCTGAAATATATATTTATTACTGTTAATTTAATTTTATGTTTTTGTTATCTAAATGTTAATTTATTTAATTCTATATTTATTGATTCTTTCTTTAATCTATCAATGTCAATTTATTGCATAAAATATATTTATTTATTTTTCTAGTCATTAGTTTTAATTTATCTTAAGTAATTTAAATCTTATATATATTTTTTTTTCTAATAGAGGTTTTTTCGTGTTTCCCCCAAATTTAATGTTTAAATAAAAAATGTCCTTAAAGAAGCCCTTAAAAAAATAATATTTTAGTTGAAAGATATACATATATTGTATCAAATCTCTTAAATGTAAAATGTGCGGTAACAATCCATTGTAAAACTTATAATGAAATAAAAATCTATCTATCTATCTATTCGTTCGAGAGAAATATTTGAATCGGTAAAGGTAAAGAAAATGGAATGCTGCCTTTCTGGATCAATCATGAATCAATCAATCAATTTTTTACCATTTAATGAAATGCGTGACTATTTGAGCATTTGGGATTTAGTATTTTCGGAGATTTTGGCTTTGGATATTATTCAATACGGCGGCGGCGGGACAATATAGAAAAGACGATTTCCATAATGTTGCCCTCTCTATTTCCGTAGTTTTTTGACATACATCTGTCATAAATATTTATTCAGTTAATCCAGAGTGTTAACTCAACAAATTCTATGAGTTAAATTGGGATCTTAATTGTCGAAAAAACATTTTTTAGGAGTTAAAAAATGATCTCGGCCGATAAAAAATTATGATTTTTCGCAAAAAAGCATGCCATCTAAAATGTCTAGTAATTGATAAAAACAAGATTCAATAATTAGTCAGCCATTGGTATACTTTTTAAGCGACATATTTGGTACTAAGATTTCTTAGCCTGCAAACTACAACATGCACATAGGAAGGGTTAACAGTTGTAAATGTCTAAGTCCCTAATTCCCCACGAGTTATTGCGCCAATTATTGTTTCTTAAAGTTTCATTACGCCTTTGGTTGGTTTTTGAGCATAATTTAAAAATGGTCTTAAGAAGAATTAATTGGATTAAAAGAAAATGGGAAAACATTGCTACTAAAAAATATTTCAGCATCTAAGTTGTATAGAAGATTTTAAATATCTTTTGTGATTTAGAGAACAAATGGTCTTTTCATTTTGATTTGAAGGTTTTCTAAATTTAATTGGTTCCTTAAACTCAATTTTTGTACTTAATTAATTGCTTGTTAATCTCAAGTGCATTTAATAAAAGAAAATAAAAAAATAGAAAATTAAAACGTGTTGATGTTGACCTTTTATGACAAACTTAAAACATATCTACCATAACTTTTTTCACCACATTTTGACCATCATTCACATTAAACTCGAAATGATGCAATACAATTACAATACTGACTCATCTTTTTATTCTCAGCTCAAACCATATAACAGATAGACTATACTTGGTTGAAGTGTCATAATTTAGTTGTCGGATGAATTTCCTAATTGAACAACAAGCTGCATTTTTGCACTTATTGTGCGCATCCGAAACCAAAAACGAGGAAGGTCAAACGAATTCAGTCGAAACTGATTCCAACCTGATGATAAACAACAAGTCAAACTATATTCTTTCTATTATCTTCCTCCAGCCAACCAATGCACAAATGAACACAATGTCTAGAAACTGCAATGGTTTTTGAAGATGGGGCCCTCCATCTTCTTCTAATTGAAGAATAAACTTAACCAATTGCACCAGCAGAGGTAGAAATCTAGTGCCAGTGCAAACGAATGTGGTTATACCAATTGCTTACAGTCTGACTGACTATTAAGGAACGCTCATAAATATTCTTCACTTCGCATCCGTATATACTGTTTGAACATCCGCTGACACCACCAACTGACACTGTTGCTGATGGTAATGAATGGAAACACCGCACAGAAGAAGTATGTCGTTTCTTGGAAGCGTAACTAAGATTTCGACTATGGCTTGTCGAAATATGGCATTCTTCGAGCGAGTTCATGTGGAAACGTGGGAATCTTCTCCGTTATCCATAGCCATAGCCATAGCCATATAACCTGGCGATACTTTGATTTTGATGTTGATGTTCTCATCCCATGCACAATTAGCGATTAAATCAGTTCACCATTGTCGACGTCGTTGGTCGTCGTCGAGCGTCACAACACCACCACCAACACCGCACCGTCGAACAGAGTGAAAATAACACATGGGTTCTGGCAAGTGAACCTATACTCAGCAAAATTAACCCGATGAAATTGCAGCCAAATTGTTTGCCTAATGCGGTTAACAAGACACGAAAATTGTGGTGGATCTAAGTCTCTGCATATTTGTTTTGGTTGCATTGCTGTGCGAATTTATTCCACAAAAAAAAAAAAAAAACAAAATAAAAAAATAAAAAAAAAAACGAAAAAGAAAAAGAAAAAGAAAAAGCCGTCTCAAGACCTTTAAAATTCTTTAGATTCACCTACTTTCCAGACGAAAGTGTGCTCTTCTTGACTTAGTTTCCGAATGATTCAAGAAAAATGTTGCAATGAAGACGATTAAACTCTAAATGTTACATGCAACTTTACACTAATCATTTTCTGGTTTCTACCCGAATCAATTGACCGCAATTGTTTATTGAGATACCTAATAAATAATTAACCGATATATATATATTGAGCTGAAGTTTGTAGAAGAGAATTTCATTGAGTGTTCGTTTTGGTAGAAAATAAAAAGGGCAACATGTTCGTTCGGCACAACACACAAAATAAACTTTATCTAACCAAACAGGTCACTGAAGTTCCCATAGGTTTTGATATTCTTTTATTGATGTAAGATGGAAATATTTAATTATACAATTATATTGAAAGAGCATGGTTGTAAAAAAGAGAATAATGTATTTTATCGCTTTTTAGGATTACGATTAATCTACTTACACTTTGCAATGTTACATAATAAGGTTATATTAATTGTAACACTTGACGAATTGCTAACAAAAATTAGGTAATAAAACGGGGGGTGAAAGGCCGCCAAAATGGTTTTTCACATAGTTAGTTGTACAGACTAATTTGTAGCTTAGAAAATTTCCTACAAAAAACATTTTAATACTTTTTATAAAAATAACCGTTTTCGAAATAAACCAATCGGAAGAATTAAGGGTTTTACTTTTCCATATAGTTGAGCGGCTTAGTTAAAAAATTGTGAATTTTGTGGTAAAAGCATCAATATTGTTTCATTGTTGGTACGTTCATTCGTATTTATCTACTTTAGTTTCAAAAACTCTTTTAGTTTAGGAGGATTTTATTCAGAAAGGGGCGTGAAAGTTGGTGGATTACAAAAATTTAATTTTAAATAACGGGTGATTTTTTAGCTGGTTTGGTTTTGGCAACACTGGTTTTGACAGCTGACGTGTGTTTAGTACCTTGTGTCACTGTCAAACAGCTTCAGTTTGGTTTGCAATTTAACCATGGATCGTCTTACAAATGAACAACGCTTGCAAATTATTGAATTTTACTATCAAAATTTGTGCTCGGTTCGAAATGTTCATCGCGCGCTCAGCGTGTTCAGCGATGAGGCTCATTTTTGGTTGAATGGGTACGTAAATAAGCAAAATTGCCGCATTTGGAGTGAAGATCAGCCAGAAGCATTGCAACAGCTACCAATGCATCCCGAAAAAGCCACTGTTTGGTGCGGTTTATGGGCCGGCGGCATTATTGGGCCATATTTCTTCAAAGATGATGCGAATCGCAGCGTTACTGTCAATGGTGAACGCTACCGAGCGATGATAACAAACTTTTTTTTGCCCGAAATGGAAGTTCTTGACTTGCATGATATGTGGTTTCAACAAGACGGTGCCACATGCCACACAGCACGCGAAACAATGGCGCAATTGCGAGGCGAGTTTGGTGAACAGTTAATTTCACGTTTCGGGCCGGTCAATTGGCCGCCTAGATCGTGCGATTTGACACCATTAGATTATTTTTTGTGGGGGTATGTCAAGGCTAATGTCTATAGGGACAAGCCCGCTTCGATTGACGCACTGGAAGCCAACATCCATGCATTCATTCGTGAGATACCGGCCGATATGTGTGAAAGAGTATGCCAAAATTGGACTCAGCGGATGGGCTACCTGAGACGCAGCCGCGGTCAACATTTGCATGAAATTATCTTTAAACATTAAATTGCAAGGTTCAAACTATCGATTCAAATAAATATTTCATTCATTTTTTCGAATTTTTTGTGTTTTTTTTTTTTTAAAGTTCTAAACCTCTTAAAAAATCACCCATTACAACAATCAGTGTTTTCTTTACAAGATTCTAAGTCCATTTCTTTAAGAATGTACATTTTAATAAAAAAGGGGCGTGGAAGTGGGCAGATGATTTTGTGATCAAAATAATAACAAAATGTATTCTAATTGAAATAATTAAAAAAATTTAACATTCTCAGCTCTTTTGAGAAAGAAAATAAGTAAAATATTTCAAAGGTAAATTTTCTTTTAAGGCCAAAATGTTAACACTGGAAATATAATTTTTTCAAACAAATTAAATTATCTCAAAACATTTCAGTGTTATGGTTGCAATTTTGCATATGGTTTACCAAATAGTTAGGCTATGATATCCTGTTAATTTTTCAGCGGGATCTATAGCAAGATTTTTTTTTTGTAGCTCTATTCAAACCTCAAAAACATATATATAGAAATAAAAACCAAAATAGTAATTAAAAAAACGTCGGATTTTGAATTTTTGGCACAACTTTTGACTTTTTGGTGCGCCGGTAACATAGTTTTCTGTGGAATAAGGGATAATTCCCGAAAATTCTCTGTGCATAGGGGATAATTTAATTTTGGATTTAGCATATAAGTTATTTAGCAGGGTTCGTAATATATAGCTCGTGAATCATAAAATACGGATCTTTATCATTCTTTATCGATCTTCTCACGAACCGGGGGTGGCCCCGGCGTAGTGGAAGTAGTGCTTGACTGCTAACTTGGATGTGTGGGTTCGATCCCCAGTCTAGGCAGCATTCTTTTCTATATTCCCTCTACTGAACGCCACCCCTGGGATTTAATGAGAAAAATCAAAACCTAATTTCTCAATCCACTGTGCCAACAAAAATCTATCCTATCCTTCTATTCCTTCTAACATTGCCTAAAGACCCTAGGTCTTACTGGCGTATATGTATATGTATATGTATATGTTTGTGTTTGTTTTTTTTTTTTTAAAACCATAAAAAATATAGTTCGCGAACGATAAAATTTTCGATCTATAAAAATGTATAGTTCTCTCATAAACGAACTATGTATATCCATTTTTTTCTGTATATCTCGCTCGTGAGAGATCGGAAAAATAAAATTCAGGTAGAATATGGTTCGCTCGCGGTAAGGATCCGAAAAGATCCGTAAAAAGAATCATTCTACATCAAGTTTCCATTCAGTGCGGTTGTGAAGTGATTTATTTTTAAATGGTTTTTGTTGAAATGGGGGAAAGTAAAGACATTTAAGTTTGATAAATATGTTTCTTGTTTATTTTGTAAAAAAAAAAAATTAAAGAAAAGTGACAGATTAAATAAAAAAGACACTAGTGTTAATTTTAATGATTCGGGGGTTAATGAGCAACCATCAGGAACTGGAAGTGTGTCAGTTCAAAATTAAAAAAGTAAATCTATTCCATTTCGAATTTTTCGCGAGAGAACGAATTATATTTTATTTTTTTTCGAACCTTGTATTATTTAGCCCAAACTTCTGTTTTTTTTTTTGTCATGTACGTCTGGAAGGGTCTAGAAATTTTATTTTATTTTTCATTGTTTCCGTGGTTCCCCGCAACTTTCCTGCGTTTTAAAAATTTACCCGATTTGCCATTCCAGCATAGTTGAGGAACATTAGAAATGAAAAAAGCATTTATGTATTTATGTATGTACATTGAATGTCAAATTTAAATGTTGAGCAACTTTTCTGAACATAGGTACCAACATCATAACTTTCCTAAAAAGGGTCAAATACATGTGGTTTAAAAAATTATTGTTTTGTATTAAATTTTTGTTTCTATTAAATACGCAATTTAATAAGGTTTTTCATATATAGTTTTATGTGACTGTGCAATGATATAATACAAAAAATGTAGTCCGATATTCTAGCTAAATTATAAGACCTTATAATGTTACTGATCGGATTATTAGAACCGAAGTTATAAGCAAGCCAAACCAAACACAATGGCGCAAAATTTTAAACGATTTAGTAAAATGTTAAAGTCATTTTAGTAAGTTACTAAGTTAAAAAGACGGTTTTGCCAATTTTAAACGATTTTAGCAACTTACTATCTCTTAACATTTTACTAAAGTTAAAATCAGAAAATGGCTACTTTAACTTTTAGTAACTTGCTAAATCCATATGAAATCTGTCATTGTCCTCGAAAATAAAAAAATTGGCAAAGAGTTAAATTGTGTTTTTTTTATGATTCGTGTGTTAATTGTTTTTCAAAGTAAATAAAAAAAATAAAATGTTTTCGGAGGACGAAGTTTTCGATATGTTCGAAGACTCAGCTATGTGCAGAAAAGTGCGATGTTTTAAGTCCTGAGCAAATTCTTTTGAAGAGCTGGACGATGGAGAATTTTACTCTAGGTATAGGTTTGATAAAACTACAGTTCGGTTCTTGGTTGAAAACCTAAACATACAAGACCGAATAACAAACCGTGGGCTTCCGATTTCACCAGAATTACAAGTTCTAGTTACACTACACTTTTTTGGGAGAAATGCTCATCAGGCTGATGTTAGTAAGTAAACTTCTTAATGGAACACAAAGGATATTCCTTACAACAATTAATCTTATAGGAACATTACATGGAATGATCCAATCCACAGTGGGGGAAATAATAATAAACATTTCAAAACAAATTGCTTCGTTGCTCCCACTCTTTATTAAGTTTACGACATCCACTGCGTAGTTAAACGAGCAGATGCACCGTTTTTAATAGAAGGGAATTAGTATTTTACTAGTTAGTAAAACGAAAAAAAAGGATTAAAATTTCCGAAAATATAGTAAATTACTAAATGTTTAGCAAATTGCTAACTAGTAATATGCTAAGCCCTTAACTATAGGTTGTTTAAAATTTTGCGCCAATGTATCTTTACATTTATTATACCGACTACAAATTTAGGTACATATGAACATTTAGCATTTTTTTTTGCCGACGCGAAGCAAATTTGCCACGATTGTGGTTTTTTATTGCACAAACTCCGCCGCCGCCGGCTTTAGAATGCTATATTCCTTTCGCCAATTGGTGGTTGAAAGTATTTTAAAGCTTTTTTTGTTTTTATCAACTTCCTCATTGAATTAAATTATTTTACCGATATTTATTTTCATGTTTTTAGTATAAAATTTTAAATGATTTTGAAAATTTTTGTTTGCTCTAATACGCCAGTCATTTTTCCTTTAATTATATACCTTAATATTGAAAATCGGATAATTGGATCGAAAGATACCTATAAGCATTTAAGTAAACGCAAATCGGGTATTTTTCAGATTTCGCAAAAATCATCATCAAAAACATACACATTTTTTTTCTACGAACATTTCTCCTTTTTTTCTGTCCTTTTTATCATCTTCTTCGTATTTTGTTTTCTCAGACTAGTAAGAACAAAGCATGAACGAAATAATTTTGTTTATTTTGTTTATTTTGTTTATTTTGATTATTTTGTTTATTTTGTTTATTTTGATTATTTTGTTTATTTTGTTTATTTTGTTTATTCCCCTCACTTTTCACCCCCTTTGTCTACTAGGCGTTTCATATTTTTGAAATTCTGTTGATTTTTTACATTGTATGCCTCCGTTTAAACATTTCTAATGTTAAAATTATAATGCTATAACTAACTGCATTCAAACAAACATACCAAGATATTTTATATGTACTTTCAAAAAATTTCAAATTCAAAATAACAAAACACATTATACCTATAATGAAACAACACAAAACAACAAGTACAATTGGTATGGTATTTAATACATATAAATTCTTTTACAAATAAATCAACACAAAAACATGCAATATCTTTATATTCTCATTTCATTTTTTCAACTATTTACTTAATAAAAATCTTAGCCAAAAATCTTTTGAAGAACTCCTGTTTTTCTATTCATTTCATCGAAAATCAAAACAACAATCAATTACCTGCTTCAATTGTTTTCTTTTATTTTTTTGTTTTTCGGAAACTCAAATGAAAGTTTATACATAAAATAATTAGACGATTTGTTGTTGAATTTTTAAGATTCTTTCCTGAACTATAGCAACCCTACAAAGTTCAGAATGATGAAGTTCTTGACAATTAAACTTTACAAGATACAATTAATTTAAAATAAAATATGTAATATATGTAAAATAAACAGTAAAACATAAACAGTTTAAACATAAATGGTGGCCATCGTAAAGTAAAAAAGTGATTTTTACAAAAAGGAATTTTTTTGTTTTGAAAAAAAAAAAAAAAAATAAAAATAAAATAAAGATCATATTTACATACTTACATATACATATATGTACCTACGTACGTAACTAGTTTGTTTTTGTATGTAAAGCATAATATTTTTTTACTATTACTAGTGCTGGCACAATTTCATATCTACTTTTTTATAATCTGCAATGATAAAAAATACATATAATTGAATTTGAAATATTAAGAAACAAACACTTAATAAAATGTACTATGTACCAATATTGCTACGGCACTTTGCAATCGACATAAAGCACGAGTTGGAAAATTGTTGGTAATTTTTCCCATCCACATTTTTTTCCTTGCCCATTGGAAACATTAAACATCATGCACGCTATCAAGTACATATATTTGATTATTTTTCAAACCAAATTTGTTTATAAATATATTTTAAATACTTACAAAGAACAATCAGCAAAACAAAACTCATAGCCCTCATTTTTTTTTGTAAATCAACTTCAGTACTCCAAGTATATGAATAATAAAGAAATATCTGCTGCTTTTATACAAGCTTTTTAAAGATACACACGTACTTAATTATTTAGGGAACTTACAATAAGTTATAATTATTTGTCTCTGTTTGTAAAGTATTAAAATAAAAATAATAAAAAAAATTACAGTCGTCTCCGCTAAAATTGAACAGCCAAAAAATTAAGTGCACAAATTAATGGAAAAATCAAAGTTAATTCTAGAAGTATAAACGATGCAAAACTGCAATTTAAGTTCAAGATCAACTATGGAAAAATGAATGGGCGCGTTCTTTTGGGCTGCAGCATCTGTCAAGTATTTCTGGCTGCAGTCAACTACTTCTACTTTGTGCTCAAGTATTTCAAAGCAATTCAGTAATGTAGTAATGAAATGAATCCGCGCAAGAAAGCGACACCATCAGTAAAAAGAATAACATGGTAAATAATTGTTGTTGATGTTTCTCTAATCTATAATCTATAAAAATAAAACACAAATATAAACAACAAAAATTAAATCTAAAGGGTTTTCCAATAAGAGGTTTCACTCTGAATAGCCCGCTATTTGGGCAGCTGTCACTTTTGAAGTTATCATCTTTTGACATTTGACAAGTAAAAAATAAGTACGCCATTATTAAAAATCGAACGATACACGCTTCAACAAAGCATTGGAATTGTTAATATTCACTACATAAATGGCGATACGTGCCACACAAGCAACGAAACAATCGCAATTTTGCAGAAAAGTTTCCTAACGGTGTTATTTATCGAAGAAGTGACCACAATTAGCCACCAATATCTTGTGATTTAACACTTTTAGAATTTTTTCTTTGGGGCCACGTGAAGGTCTATGCCAATGCTCCACAATCGATTCAAGACCTTAAAGATAGAATTCGTGAAGTTATCGAGGACATTCAGCTGCAAATGTGCGAATTGGACATGGAAAATTTCATGAAACCGTAGACGTTGCGACCATTTGGCTGAGATATCTTTTTCAATTGTTAATGTTCCTCTTTACAATGAAATAAAGATTGATTTCTCTTTAAAAAAATACTCGTTTTTTTAAATATCAAAATGAAACTTCTTATTGGAAAACCCTGTAAAATAAAGTTAGATTTTTCTTTTGGAAAAATTAAATCGTTCCATTCATAATCTACTGGGAAGTACTAAAAATTACTTTGCAAAGAGGTCCAAAGCAACACATTTTGGGCCAGTTTTGAACGCAGTATTTGCTTTATCACACTTAAATCACCTCTTCGTGTGCTAAATCAACAACACCACAATATTATCTCACCTGCAATACAGAATTCAGTTGAAAAATCTTAAATTCTAAAGCTTGATATAACCGTTTATTCGTCAAACTTCTTCTGCATTAATTTGTTTGTTCGTAAAATCATACCTTATTTTGTTATTCAATGGCCTAAAAATATTAATTCTTCGACTCTGAAAAACACACTTTTCTTGATATAGTGACAAAAAATTTGTTTTTAATGTTTCTAGAAAAAATGCTAGTTAAGAGTCGCATATTCCGTGTTTATTTGTAGGGACCTTAGAACCCAAAAATGTCATTATTATTTTTTCCATAATTTTGACACATGCAATGTCAAATATCAATTGTTTATAATGAAATAACCCTTTTCGAGTTATATATATTCTTTGAACTGTAAAATTTATTTTTTGATATTTTGCTAGTCTTCCAAATGTTAAATTTACAGAAAGCTCTTGTAGTGAAGCGATCAATATTTGTATACCCATACCTACTTTTCATCCAGCGTAATATACAAAAACAAATTGTGTGTCATATTTTCATCATCGATACGCGTACGAACAAAAAAAAAAAAAAAAAAAAATACAAAAAATTATAAAGAAACATTTGCTGATGTGCTATGAAATATTAAATTAAAATAATTGAAAAACTTAAAAAAAAAAACAAATACAATTGCAAAAAATTCCGTACCTCAAATTGTTTGTTCGGGAACGAGATTGGACTGAAATTCCCAGAAATGCACGCAGAAAATCAAAGAGTTTCAAAGTAAAAGAACTGTCCTATTAATTCCCGAACCTTATATTCACGACGTGCATGTTGCATGCCATTCTCTCCCAAACCAGCGCGAAACATTTGGAACGACGCACGACGTAAAAACGAGATTCGCTGGATGAATACGTTAAAAACATTTTGACTTTAAAATCACTGTGTGGTTGTAGACAAGTTTATGTCATTCAAAGTCGTGAATGTGAAACACTCAATTTCAAATTATTAAATTTTACAGATTGTAGAGCTAAAAGACTGTTAAACTCTACCTACAGAGTAAAATAAACCTCTTGGTCTTTTAAGAAAATACCTTTTAAAAAACAGAAAAATAATATCAAAGTCCTCATTTTAATATTAAGTTTAAAATTAAATTCTAAAAAAAAAAGTAATACTTCAAGTCTATCGTGAAATTCTTGAATAGGTAAAGGTGTTTTTTTAAGACGGGAATTTACTTTGTGAAGAAATAATAAAATAAACAGCAAAATAGTAGTTATTTTTAATTTCGCCAATTAATGGTGGCCAACGTAACGTAAACAATGATACTACTTGCTACCAGAGAGTATGTAATACAAACAAAAATGTTTTTTTTTAATCAAGTTTAAAATCTAAAAATTTTGTAGGACATCATTAAATTGTTTACTTGGTGTCTTTAAAGGGAAATATTTATAACCATTGGTTTTGTGTAAAAAAAATTGGTCTTGCATCAGACGATCATGGACAAAAAATTGTTTTTCATCATATCGTACAAGATTTTACATGAACATTAAACATACAATAATATAAAAAACAAATAATACATTTATATTTTATTTAAAAACAGAAATTAAATTATGTAGGTACATAAGTAGCAAGGTAGTTTTTTTTTAACTATCCACTTCACTGGCACAATTCAATATCTACTTGTGTATAAGCTGCAATGAGAATAAAAAAATATTTAAATTGAAATATGTATTTAAAAACAAAAACTTAATATTATCTACTTACCAATATTTCTACGACACTCTGTAATCGACATAAAACATGAGTTCGAAAATTGTTGGTAATTTTTCCCATCAAAAGCACACACTGGATCAAAAACTGTAGGACAAAAGTTTCCACATTTTGTTCCTTGGCCATTGGAAACAGTAAACATCATAAACGCTTTAAGGTGAAATTATTTAAATATAAATATTTCTTAATTTTTTTTTTTTATATTTAAAATATATTTTTCATATTTACCAAGAGCAATCAGCAAAATAAAACCCATAGCCCTCATATTTAATAAATCAACTTTAATAATGCACAGAAATGAATAATAAAGAAATATCAATAAGAAACATCTGCTTTTATACAAGTTTTTAAAGATTCTTCATTTTTTAGGGGACTTACAATAAATTAAATTTTTTTCTTTTTGTAAATTATTGAAATATAATTTTTAAAAAATAAAAGAAAAGAAAACAATTACAGAAGATTCCGCTTAAATGAAATATCTGTTCACAACAGTTTTCATTTATAAGTGTGGTTTATTTTTTTAAACAAATGGACAACTGGACGTAATTATTTTTATTTAGAGAAATTAAAAGATTTAGAGCTAATTTTAAAATGTATTTAATTTTTTTAAGATTATTCTATGCTTCTTTTTTCTTTTCGAAGTCGGTTAAATCTTTAAAAAGTTTTCGAATTATTGAGTTTTCGAAAAAATATACGGTAAACATTTTTTTAAACATCTTAAAAAGTAGGTACACAGTACAACAATATTATTGAAACTTTAAAAAAAAATTGATCAAAATCACTGTTAAACTGATTTTGATCAATTTTTTTTCGAGAAAAGCGAAATTATAAAAAAAAAATTATGTGGGAGGTGACATTAATAATCATTTTTGAGAATTTTTATTTACCCAAAGATAGCTTATACTCTTGGAAATCATTTAAAACAAAATGAGTTATTTTTGAGATAAATAATTAACAAAAAAATTTGTTATTTTTGGTCTTAAAAAATGAAAAAAGTATTGGTTGAATGTTGAAAGATGAACCTAAGTTTAAAGCGAATCGAGACATCTTTTTAGGCTGCAACCTGAATCTGAAGAAGAAAGTGACCGAATTCCAAGATCCATTTTGTTTGTGTATCTTTGTCATCAAAATCTTGAATTTGATTTATTTTGAACAAGAACATGACTTGCCATAAACTTACATAAAGGAGTATCAACTCTACATAATTAATCGGAAGTAAAAATCGCGCTAACAAATTCAGCAAAAAAAAAAAAAGAATCGTACCAATGTTACCAAGAAATCGCGACGCTTAAAAGACTAAAATTTGTTTCATTTATTTCTAGCGACGAAGACGCGACGGTCCCAAGTTAAAATGAATCAAATGAATTTATACGTTGCGATTTAAATTGTTGTCGTAATAACCAATAAACACGCACGTGTTTATCAATCACACGATTTTTTAGATGAGAAAATTAGTTTTTAAAAACATATATTTTAAATGGGAATGCACATAAATAAATATGAGACTCAATAATTGCAGCAAAATCTGAGACTGCACGTATTTGAGATTTTAGTAAAAACTTTGTTTTATTTTCTTCTATTTATATCGACTAAATAGTCTAGCAATTGAAATCTGAAGTCAGTTCTACTTAAGCCTTATTACTCGACAAACATTTCGCCAACAAATATATTTTTTAAACGCTGCTATTTATTTTTAGTAAATGCACGCATTCATATTGAACAATTATTGCAGAAATCGCTTCTTTTTAATCACCACAACTAAAAAACACAAGTGCATTAATTTAACCATACTTTTTTCCGAAATGAGTGACCAAATTTAGAAAATGCCATTTTCATGCGAAAAAATGCTCGAATTCTCAACTTTGTCCTCTGTATATTGTTGTAGGTATGTACGTCTGTAACATATTATTGCGCTCTTTGTTTATGAGAATCATGTGAAAGTTAATGGAAGAAGCATATAACAAGTAATACACATAGGTCTGTTTCTTTACTGTTTTGGAAAAGTTTCGGGAAAATGTTTGGGTTTGAGCTTTTTGATGTTGTCGTTGTAATTTTCTACCAGAAATAAAAAGTAGGGAAACGCATTTGGAATGTTTCTGAGTAAACGTCACATTTGACAACAAAAATCATCATTAATTTCATAACCAACAAAAAAGGCAGTAGGTAAAATGTCCGTGATGTAGATTCTTGCTGGAGGGGAAACGAAAGAAATTAAAACAAAAAGTCAAAAGCCCTGTCATTTTCGTTTCAGAAAAAAGTAAAGATAGACATTTTGGGTAGATTTGAGATATGAGACGGTATCCCGCGATCGAGTAAAGAAACAGACCTAATTTTTCTGTCATTCTTCATTCTAAAATTATTGGAGAAATCAAAGTTGATCCTAAAAAATTAAACGAAAACTGGCAACTAAAGTTCAAGATGAACTATGGAAATATGAATGATATTTTATTGTAAAAGCTTTAAAATAAACAGTTGTTTACACAGACCAGCAAAACACATTTTACCGATAAAAAAAATCAAATTACGTTGGTCACAATGGAAGTCATTTGAAAAGGTAATTTTATAATCTATTTAATTGATTTTAATTAAATGAATTTCATTAAATTTAATTCTTTTTAAGAAAAAAAAAAAAACTTCAACTTGATTGTAAATCCCCAAAATACCTTAGTATTCATTCCATGAGACGTATATAAAAGCAACTGCATCTTGCAGAACAAATTTATTATTCATTGATTCTGTTGTAGTTTTATAAAGTGTATTATACAATAAAAATGAGAACTGTGATTTTTGTTCTATTTGCTCTTGGTAAGTTTACATAGGTACTTTTATATGAATTTAAAAACATATGACATTTTAATTAATAAATTAATAATTCAAGCATGCATGTTAACTGTTGTTAATGGCCAGTGTCCAGAAGTTTGTCCTGCTGTTGATGACCCGGTTTGTGGTTTCGATGGCAATTCCTATAAAAAATTCTCAAACGAATGCTTTTTTACAATTGAAAATTGTAAAACCAATAATGGTAAATAAGTTTTATTTTTTTTAATAACTAATTTTCAAATGAAATTATTAATTGATACTCTTTACAGCTTACACACAAGTAGATTTGAACTTATGTCGAGACTAAAATCGTAATAACCTGACAATCAAATGGCAAAGAAATTTTATGAATTAAAAAAAAAAAAAATAAATAAATTTCTTTTTTGAATAGGTATAAGTTCGTAAGGGTCTATTGTCTGAAACGAAACTTTAATATTTATGTTTAACTTAAACGCTTATTTTCTACTTTTTCCTCAGCGTGTAAACTTACATATAAACTCTTATGTTGAACTTAAATATTTAAGTTTTGTTTCAGCAAATGTGCTTTTAAGTGAACTTTATATAAATTGGTATGGAACATATAAACAATGAATGTTTTATTTTAAATGTCTGACCTTAAAACCGGATACTCAACTTGACTTGGTGTTTTTTTGTAAAAAAAAATTGGTAGGTATTTCTAATTACATGTCATATCAATATAAAAAAATTTAAGGTTGTTATCAAAATTAAAAGTATACATGATAAGGGAGATTTCCAAAAATGTGGGTTCCGTAATACCGCCTTTCGGTCTGTGAGTCCGTGCTCCCACTGTAATTTGATCTATGACCTAAACAAGTGGAAAAATTGGCTTACAATTTTTTCAATTTTATGTAAACAAGCAGCGTTGCCGCCCAAAAAAAATTTGTGTGACACATTTCCTAAAAAAACGTGCCATTTTCGTTTTGTATGAAAAAAAAAATATAATTCAACTGTGGGTGAAATAGAAAAAAATAATAAGAAATAATTTGTGTATTATCAGAAAATAAGAGTTTCTGTTTTTTACTCCATTTGGAGCAATTTTCCTAAGAGTTCTTCAAAATTCTCTTTATTGGGAGTAAAAAATGGAAATGAGAAGAGCGTGCCATATTGAATTTTCTCATGCCACAATGAAATTTTTGTGTCAAAAAAGCACGATCTTGTCACTTCGGCAACGCTGTAAACAATAGGTTATTGAGAGTTGTTTCAAAGAGCAAAAATGAAATAAATAGAACCTAAGGAATACTTCAGGGATCAATTGTAGGCCCTATAATTTTTGTATTTTTACTAACTACCTGCCAAAAGAATGCCCACATGCTCTTGTTAAATATCTTTGTATGCGGATAATGTATTGCATAGCTTCATTTTACATGAGGCTTTTTACATCAATTCCTTAACCGATTGCATTTTGATATGGTAACACTCCTATAAAATGATGAGTCCTTCGATATTTACTTCAAGACACCTTGACCTTAGTTTAATTTTAAATAGTTAATACATTTGAACATAAACATAACAAATTTTTAAGATCATGTTGCAGTCTCAAACTCACAATTATCCATTCTCATTTCAAGTGCCCGCTCATCATATACAAAAAGAAATACAAAACGAATATCGGTCAGTTGCAATCTCGATTGTCATTTTAATATAAATCTTTAGTCCAAACCAATACTTGGCATCCGTTAATCTGGAGCATAATAATTCTTTTACTCATTCACCACATTCATTGGTTTAAAAGCCATACTACAAGAAATTTGAACCGATGGCATTTTAATAACACCAGCATCGCATCGTCGCGTCGTAGTTGATGTCACCTATAAAACGGTGTCATGTCACTATTGCTGGTTGCATTTATATTGCAACAAAAATTTGAAAATTACAAACTGTCTGCTGATATTGCGATTTGCGACTTAGTTTTTTCTTCAATGTTTCACTTCAGTTATTTAAATTCTATTGTAAATTCCTCAAGGCTAATTTCAATATGTTGTTATAGCAAGTGAATGATAAATAAAACTACTGTGATGCACTTACTTATCTCGGTGACAGATTAACCTTGAGGTCAATGTCCTACTCTCGTCGTTGTGTTGCTACTATTTCCATATTCGAAAATTTTGTTAAATTATGTCTGGCAATGAGTTAGCAAGGTACGATGAGGTGATTTCCTTTAAAAAAATAAAGCACATGTAACTATAAATTCCCCCGCTTTGGACAGGTACACAACAATTAAGTTCTGTTTGATGGAAACACTTCCATTGTTTTTTTTTTTTTTGTTGAAAATATTGTAAGTCTGGAAGATTGAAGACTTTCTGTTGTATTTGTTATTTGAACGGAAGAGATCTCGGAGCGTAGATAAAATTAGTTAGGAAATAACAACAAGTTATCCGTTTGAGACAGCTTATTCTTTTTATTTTTTTAAACAATCAGTAAGTAGATACGTACTATAAGGACCATTTAAACTTCTATCCAGTATCCACAACAGTATATTGTTAATTGCGCTATAGTTTGAACGGGTGTACTAATTTGTTTAAAATTTGATACAATATTGCATTGAAATTTTATCACAAAATCAAAAAAAAAAAAAAAAAAACATCTGCATTTACCTTTATCTTCATCCTGCCACTAAAGAGATTTTTTGAAATTTTGATCTTAACATTTTATAGCTTCAAAAATAATGGAACAACAGTTATGGAACTCGAGATAAGTATGTAGGTTTCTCAAAAATGGAAAAATCACCGGCGGCAAAAGTTTTCACCCGTTGCAAATGGATTGCATATGTCAATTCTACTTTGACATTTGTGAAGTAAACATTTACAAAATACACGTCAAGTCGACAATAAGGCATGAATTACTATATTGATATTCATAAAGAACGTGCAATACCTAATTGTTTCGATTACATTCCGGATTTTTGGATCCTTACTTTTGTTGATTTTTTTCCAAAACAAAACATAAAATATGCTTAGGTACTAATAACTAAAATTTACTTTTGAAAAAGTCAAGGGATGTGTTGGAAAAATATGTGCGCAAAATTTTAGACGATTTAGTACGATGTTAAAGCATTTTTAGTATAATGCAGAATTTTTCAAATTTCAAACAAGTTAGATCGTGTTATTTTTTAAAATTTTATTAATGTTAAAATCACCAATTGACTACTTTAACTTTTTAGTATCACACTAACTCCTTATGTCACTTTGACAATTAAAAATGTGAATATGGTATGTTATTTTACTTATTTGCACGAGCTCTCATTTTTTAAGCGTTTTCAGCTACAGTTTATTAAGAAAATAGGTTTAATATGATAAAAGTTAAAAAAAATAAAATTAATTGAGTATCTAAATTTCTGTATAAAAATAATGAACGAAATTATTTCTTAAAGTTATTTGAATAAAGTATATGCAAATAAAGTACAAAAAATAAGGGACCTAATCTATTGCGCTGGTTGTCCAAAGTGTCTGTTCGAGTACCTATCCAGAAAAACTGCATCCCCCATTATTAGAAGCAACACTAAAATATTAGAATTAGACAGTAAAAGGGGAACTTGATCCGTTATTTTCTTCGATTTTGACAAATAATGCACAGAACTGAACAAAAATGAAAACACTTGGTCAATTTATACTTCCGAGATCTCGATGATCTCAGCATTCTGTCTACTGTGACATTTAACTGCATGAACTCAGTATTTTGTCTACATCAAACTTCAGTTGAACTTGTCAGTTTTTTTTAACACACATATCTCTTGCACACTTAAGAGCATTTAGAATATTAAGTTATAAATCTGAAGAAAATGGACGAAAATATGTAAACTTGTCAGTTGTATCAATCTGCAATAATTGTTTTTGTTGAGAATAACATTTTCGAAATTTCTGTAGAAAGCGTAGCATCACTTTTTTTAAAACATACAGTAAAACCCGCTTAAGAGAAACGGCAAAATGTTACAGTATTTCTTTCACTTAAGCGGGTTTTTCACTTAACCGAACCCCGCTTTAGTGAAAAAAGCGGATTTAAAAATTCCATTCAGCGGAAATTTAAAGCTAGAAAAAGATTGAATTTATATTTTGGAGTTGCCTAAAAAAAATTAAATAAAATCCAACAACTATTTAATATGTAACACAAAAATATTTTGTTGATAGCCAAACCAAAAAGCAATTTGTTTACAAAACGAGAATGAAATGGTTGTGACATACAGAAATTTAAATGTCATTTTGTGGTGAAAATGGGGGAGGTGAAAAATAAAAAAAGAAGTGAAAGCGTTCAGGAAATTTTTTGTTCTGTTCGATTCAATTTTTTTTTCACTTAAGAGAGTTTTTTTCAATGAGAAATATAAAATTTAACTGAAAATATTTTTCAGGTAAGCGGGTTTTTCACTTAAGCGAGTTTCGCTTAAGCGGAGTGTTTTATAGGTGATTGGTCGAAAAATGCTCGGGGATGAAAGATTTGTTTCAGCTAAGCGGGTTTTTCTCTTAAGCGGGTTTCTCTTAAGCGGGTTTTACTGTATAAGAATCGATTATGTTTAGAAATTTTTCTAAATAAAATACATTTTTTTTGTCAAAACAAATCTTGGATATTTTGCAAGATTTCAGACAGATTTGACACAGATTTTCACACATATTAGCAATATTTGACAGTTCTAAAATGTTAAATTGAATTTTGCGGTGTTTTAAGAAGATAAATTGTGTTTTAAGCTGCAACGAATCTTAATTTTAATTTAAATGAAAATTTTAATTACATACATAGGTTAGGTTAGCTTAGGTAAGCGGGCTCCGCTAGTTGTCGCCACGCACCGCAATGCACACTTGCGTTTTTTTAGTCATACTTAATCGTTCTATCAGTATCATTTTATATCTTTGGACTATGGTTGAGGGGGCGACACCTGCCTGTTGGTCGGCTGAATTGATAGGGATTACGAATCATACAAGCCATTTTGTAGCTTTAGTGAAATTTAACAAGCTTTTGCTCGGAATATCGGAGAGGTCCTCTAAGTCACTGAAGAAATGCCTTCCCAGGAACTTGTTTTTCATATGGCATAGCGCAGGGCAGTGTCGCAGGTAAAGAGTAGTGTCCTCGTCACCACAACCTCTGCATAAGTCATACATATACATGTATTAAATATATGTGTGCTCCTTTTCAATTAACAAAAAAATACATTTCACGATAGTAACAATAATAAGTTTCGTTTAATTTTTTAAACAGAAGCTCATGTTAAATTCCATTTTTTTTTTCAACAACAGAAAAAAATCGATTCTCTTTAGAAAAAAAATCGATTTTTGGTGAAAAGGAATCCGATAATAATTGGATGCGTTTGCTGCTCACTTCATGCGCATCACTGACATTTGGGATACGTCTAGAAACTCATGGCTTGGCCAAAATTTTCTGTTTTTGACTTTCGAAACTTATAACTTTTCATCCAATACATATCTGATACTTAAAACTCAGTAATGTTTAAATGTTTGAAGCGTGCGTTTTTACTTTTCTGAGTGTCAAACTATTCCAGACGCTTTATCTCAACTTTATCACGTAAAAAAGATACTAGCATTTTACTATCCACATCATTTAATCTAGATCAGGTCCTAAAAATAAAAAAAAAGGATCACAGTGACACGCATTATAGTGGTCACTTAAATACAATTCAAATATCCCGACAGTTGCTCTTTCTGTTCGTTAACTTGCTTAAGTCTTTTCGATATAAAAAAAAAACTTTAAAAACTGATAAAACAAGCGCATCCCTTTAAACAATTTTCCACCGTTATAGGTAATTGCAGTTCATGAAATAAACCTCAGTTTACCCTTGATTGCAATTGCTGTGCCAAAGACAGAGATTTTTAAGCAGCACTACACGAATGTGAAATGCTCTAGTTGATTTAAATTTGCTTTCTCATAACAATATTTTCAAATTAAAAACCAACATTTATATGAATCTTATTTAAACAGCTCAATCTCAGGGATGCCAAAATAAAAGAATTTGACAAAAATCACACAAAAAAGCTCAGAGAGTGGTAAGCTACAGAAACCACAGACTTGACACTAGAATCAAAATTCAAACTATCATAACTTTTAAATTTATTAATCTCCTTTTTTGTTTTTTTTTTGTGCTTGTAATAATTTTGTTTAAAAAATCATCAATTTATTTCACTTATGCTGAAATCAGTTATTAAGAAATCACTAAAAATATAGTTAAAGCCTTGAAATGACAATTTCGTTTGAAAATCTGATAAATATTAGTTTTTATTAATTATTGAAGTTGAAAAATAATAAAATATATGCCATAACTGTGACATACTTTAAAGTTGTTTCTATGTTGAAAATGTCGATGTTTGCTTTCAATTTAGCAAAACGACTCAAAAGTACTTTTACATCACTAAAACATATACTCGTATAAATAGCAATCTTGAAAGGCTTCATTCGACAGTCTCGAACTCGATGAGTTATATTTTATTGCATAAATCTCTAAATCCGAAAGGCAAAACGAAATTAAATTGTTTTACTTTGCTATTAGATTGCCACACTTTTGGTGTTTCATCAAAATTGTCTTTTTCACATTCAATTGGCTCTATAAGCTGGCTTGGTGCAATTTGGGTATTTAGGTTTTTTTTTCTGTTCACTACAAAGGGATTTTAAAATTCGGCAATAATACCTAAGTATACATACATATTCATTTAGGAGGCTCATCTCAGCTGCATGTAATGTTTTGTTTTATTGTTTTTTTAATTTTTGTTTTTTTTAGGAAAAAACAAAATTTGACGGCCGTTTTATTACTCATCAAGTCATCACAAAGACACAGTGGGGTATTTAACTAAAAAAATTTTAAAAATTATAAATAAATATTTCATACATAATTAGATTTATATTATTTAAATGAATTGAAATTTTTATAGATCGTAATAAAAGGTAAGTGGAGTGTCTTGTGGGGTCAACAACTGGTATAAAATCTGCTCATGATCGAGAAAGGTAAAGAAACATTTTGAAGAAAACCAGACCCTGATTGTATAGAACCTATGATAATGTTGATAATGGGTGTTTATGAGTTTGGTTCCTTAGAAATTTAGAAATTATATATTTATTAAGGGCTAAAAATATTTTTACTTCAAATTATATTCAATAATTTTATCAGACAGTTTCACAAAAATATTGTATAGAATTATTTTGTAAGTTGGTCAACTTTTCATATTAAATATTCCAATGTAAAACGTTTAACAACTTTATGAGGCTGCCACCGCGCCGAGTTAATAATTTAATTTGCTTTTGATAACATTACCTTTCCACCATTAAATCGAAATTTAACACAACTTTAATGAGGTGATATATTTTTAGACCTTTTATATCGTTATAGAAGATGACCATCGCTTTTTGTCCGTCTGTATATAACTCACCGCCACCGCCACCGGCCGGGTGATAGATTAAGGTCGAGATCCCTTCTATACTGGTGGTATTGCTGCTGGTGCTTCTGCTCATCAAACCACTGATCTGGAACACGATTCTTTTGTCCATTTTAGGCAACGATGAGAATTTTCGACAGTAAAAGCAATCTAGAAGATTGTTTGTTGTTTTTTTTTGGTTTTATTTTTAATTGAATTTTAAGTTTTAGAGTTTATAGGATAGCGCAAAAGAATGTGGGTCAAGGTAAAAGAAGAGCGAGTCCATCAACTCATCAAAAACGTCTGCCTTCAGTTGTATGGCTTTCATGTCAATATAGAAATGACACTCAAGGTCATTTTGTTTGAGCCGACCACGATAACAATAGAATGAGTTTAATTTATTTATTTTTTAATTTACCGCGGATAAACAAAACGTTAACTTAACTAAAATTAACTTAAATTTATTTATTATTTTTATAAACAAAAGCTTATTCTCACGTGGTATTTTAAATTATATCCATCAGTTGAAGATGTTTCTGTGGACAGAAGATAAGAAGAGGCGTTGTTGCTGATGATATATTTTTGTTTGTAATTTTGAAGATCACAACATGAACCTTATAAATAAGTGTAGGACCTTGATGGACAATAATAAAAAAAAAAACACATGTCAGACTTTGACATTGTAATTGGGATGATTTGATTCGAGGTGTTTTGCAAAAGCATATGCCCTTAGATGTAACATAATAATATGGAATATACGAATAGAATAAAGCAATTATTGTTTAATTGATTGACAGCAGATGGCGTGTGGCGAGGTGTGTTCAATGATTAATGCCCTCAAATCGATTGATGCATTTTCTTCATCAAAAGAAAATTTACAATACCCTATTAATTTAATCTTCGGTTGTTAATTTTAAGGCAAATGTTTTAATAAAAATGTATGAAAAGTTTAAGGTTAGATATATCTAAAATAAATACTTTAAAATTGTATGGACCGTTAAAAAAAAAATAAATAAATCTATTCTTAAGTAACCTTCCTCATATAAAGGGTGTTTTTTTTAGAGGTATAGAATTTTGAAATGGAATAAAACTAAGATGATTTTTTTAAATTGACATGAAATTTACTTTATTCGAAAGATAAACTTCTGGCATTATAATTTAAATATGATTGCTGGCATATGATCGCCACGGCTGGCTCGGACGTAGTTTAATCTGGAAGTCCAATTTTCGATGGCTTTTTCCAACATTTTTGGTCGTATATCGGTAATAACGCGGCGGCGAATGTTGTCCTCCAAGTCGTCAATCGTTTCGGGCTTATCGGCGTAGACTAGTGACTGCACATATCCCCACAGAAAATAGTCAAGCGGCGTTAAATCGCACGATCTTGGAGGCCAATTCACGGGTCCGTAACGTGAAACTATAAGGTTACCAAACGTTTCCTTCAATAAATCAATTGTGGCACGAGCTGTGTTACATGTTGCGCCTTCGTCGTCTTGTTGAAACCACAGCTCCTGTACATCATGGTTGTTCAAATGATGAATTAAAAAGTCAGTAATCATGGCTCTATAGCGGTCACCATTGACTGTAACGTTCTGGCCAGCATCGTTTTTAAAGAAGTACGGACCAATTTTTCCATCAACCCATAAAGCACACCAAACAGTCGGGTTTTGTGGATGTAACGGTGTCTCAACATATACTTGAGGATTATCATCACTCCAAATACGGTAGTTTTGTTTATTGACGTATCCATTCAACCAAAAGTGAGCTTCATCGCTAAACAAAATTCGCTTATGAAAATTGGGATCAACGGCAATCTTGTTTTGGGCCCATTCACCAAATCTAGGCCTTGCTTGGTAATCCTGTGGCTATTCATGTTTAAATGCCCAACTAAACTAAAAATAATTCACTCGACAGCTGAAAAAATGGCCGCCAGTTAAAATAGTGTTGCCAACTTAAAGTTCTATGCCTCTAAAAAAATACCCGTTAATTTGCAAATATATTTGTAATTTATCAGAAATTAGGCAATTATAAGTTTGTTATTTTTAAATGCAATTAATTGTGTTAAATATTTGACAAAATTTTAACATCATTATGTTAACAATTATGAATGCAAATGAACAACTCGATCAGTTAAACGCCTCCAAAGACCGCTAATACAAAATTCTTTCATAAAAATTAAAAAACGGAAACCCAAAACAAACCTTTCCGCAGATCATCTTTCGAATGTTATTTTGGCAAATAACTTACACTTTGTTGATAAAAGCAACGAATAGGTAATTCGCTTCGTTACGGATATGATTGCAAATGTTTAAAAAAATGATAAATACAGTTTTAAAAAAACTCCAATTTATAATCAACCCATGCAACCCCAACAACCTGTGGCTTACCATAATAACTGCCAAATGCCTTTGTAATCATTTTGGATTTAAAGCTAAAGAAAAAAAGAGATAAGAACTTAACTAAAAATGTAGAAAAATGTGCGATATGATGGTGTACGAAAAAAAAAATCTGAAACCATCCGAAAATTTCAAACAAAGTTCAAAACTCAGAAAACAATACATGCATCTTGGTTTGAAACAATTCAATTTTTTTATTAAATCTACATGACTCCTTGTAAGTTTTACGCTGTTTTAAATATATTTATCCTGTCAAATCAATACAAAAATCTTGATAAATTTACTTTATCTAGTATTAAACGGACCTGCTTTTTAATTAACCCAGTTTCAATTTTGCGTGAAAAAAGGATTAATCAACATTGCAATCTGTAATTATTTTAACAATGCTCACCTGGTTAGCTTAATTGACTCATTGTCATTGGCCCTGTTATACTTGTATATGAGAATTAGAATTAACTCATCTGTCAAAATTTTTCTTGGTCTTTACTTTACAAACCTGAAAAAATATTTATATTTTATGGCAAACCTAAAACAAAACTTTATTAATTGCACTTCTAGTTAATAAAACAAAACAATTATTATGAAATAGAAAGAATGAAAAATTTCATTTTAATCTTTACAAAAATATCTTCGTATTGCATACTTAACTGTATCTCAATAATTATCTAATACAGACAACCCTCTGAAAAAGTGGTCTGGTTTAAAGTGAAAACTATAGCCAACTTTTCATCGAAAGTATTTGGGCCTAGAATATTTTGTTTATAAAGTTTTCTTTAATATTTTAGTATGTTGCTCTCTTTCTTTCATTCCTGGCTTTATATTTAGATGCATACAATTAATTATATAACATTAACATGTTGTTATGTTAAAATAAACTTCAAAAATTTATAATAATGCTTTAGTAGATTTGTCAAATCTTTTCAATATTTCGACAATATAACGAAATATGGTTTTAGTTATAATAACAATTCTAAATTACCACAAAACCAGGTTAAGTTCATCAGGTAAACAATTATAAATATAACTATATGAAACAATAAATCAATGGGTTATGTAGTAATATTGAAATTTACAGTAGACTATGTTAAAATAGCAAGAATTTGATAAAAATTAACACTGCGACCATGTCAAAATTTTGTAAATTTATTTTTAACAAGAATTTTATGTTAAAATAACATGCCATACATTAAATCTAGTATATAGTTTATCAAAATAGTCTAGTGTAAAATTTAACCATGAATAACATAATGTTATTAAAATCCTGAAAGTTTCTGAGTTGTTCTCTCACTTTTTATGAGAAAGTAAATTTTGTAAATTATACAAAATTCTTGTTAAATTTTTACCATGTTTTTTTTTCTAAGTATAATAAATATAAGGAAATAAATATTTATCAAATTACAATGCTATTCTATTTCATATATCTTGGAGCTTTGATATCGAAATACGTACAATTACGTTCAACCTATACTGTTGCAATTTACTGTCCATTTTTTGTTTGAATTAAATTGAAGACCGGATTTGTATATAGTTTTTCCTATAACTTATAAAAGACTTGTTACAATATTTTTGCAACCACAATTGATGGACTTGATATAAGCGGAAATAAAACATCTAAAAAAGCTGTATTGTAAATATAGTAAATGGATTTGTAAGCTTAAAATATGCACTTGTAAGCTACTTGTAACTTTAAAAAAAAAAATATTATTTAATTGTATTTCATTGCACGAACCTGATAATATTATAAGAGCAATTACTTTTTTTTGGGTCCACGATGGTTATTTCTCCTCTTTTTTCTTTATTTAAACTTGGTACATGAATAAAATGTTGTAGTTCAGGATGTTAGTGATTTGGAACGTGGTTGCTTGTAGAATAATGAATTAAATCAAAGTTAATAAGATTTCTCAATAATGTTGTTTAAGCTTTTTAAAACATTTAAAGAAAAAAATATTAATATGTAGATCAAAATGTAAAATGCAGTAGGTACTATTGGATCACTTGTACTTTATTATTCTTAAAGTGAACGCTAACAATAGAGTCTCAAAATTACGAAAATCAGTTTTATCAATCATTTCGAAAAAAGACACAAAATAAATGTTAAATTTTAATAAAAGTTTTTAGGTTTTTAAAATATGAACTATCCGTGATTCTTAGAGACAATGTTTGTTTAGATATATGTATACCTCGGCTCCTTGCTTGCGGTCTCTAAGTTGGGTTAAGATAATTTTATTTTTTCATTTTTAATTCATTTTTATTTTTCATTTTACTTAAAGCTAGACAAAAATTCATAAAAACTAGCCTACTTATCAATAACTTACAACTAACTTACTGGCCCCATGCGGGCGCTCTAAGTTAAACTATATAATAACTTAATACTAATTCCTTTCGGCTTAAAAACTAAATTAATTCTAAAATTAAATATATATAAGAAAGAATTTACAAAAAAACTTGGATTTCTGTTTATTTTTAATTGTTTTATTTAAAACTTACAAACTATCTAAAAAACTAAAGTAAAGCTAATTTAAACTATTTAAAACTACTTTAAACTACTTAAAATTACTTAAAACTACCTAAAACTACTCAAAAACTAGAAAAGCCACAGCAGCGTTTTTTAAAAACATTTTTAACATTTTTTTTATTTTTATTGGTTTTTTATATTTTTTTTTTTGATTTTGTTTTATATTTTTGTTGTTTTTTTTTTTGTTTTGTTTTTTTTTTTTGTTGTTGGGTGCCACACCTATGTAGGTCGGCCAAGACACGAATCAAAGTTGACTTTAAATATCAAAATTAGGATTGAGCCACCAAAACTGGTTCTCCTGCTTCCTCCTATCACTTCGGTCCCGATCGGACACAGTCCTACTTAACCGAATTCGCTCAGCACCGACCGCCTTGTGCAAGCACGTCTCGATCATCATATACATACTTCCCTGTGCCATCAGAATCGTCGTCTTTATCGACTGCGCCTCTGTGTATTAGCTTGGTGGTTGTATCTCTACGTGGGAAGCCATAATAACAAGTTTGAGAATCCTTGCCAACAACAACTTCATTTCGTTACAGGATAGGGCTAGATACAAGACGAGACAAATGTCGACCACGTCTCGGTTTTCTCAGAAGATAACTCTTTCAAAGTTTTTGAGCCGAAACCGAAGTTTCAGAGTTTCAGTTGTCTTGGTTATCTCGGTGATCTTGGTGATCTCTGTGATCTTTGTGATCTCGGTGATCTTTGTGATCTTTGTGATCTTTGTGATCTTTGTGATCTTTGTGATCTTTGTGATCTCGGTGATCTCGGTGATCTCGGTGATCTCGGTGATCTCGGTGATCTCGGTGATCTCGGTGATCTCGGTGATCTCGGTGATCTCGGTGATCTCGGTGATCTCGGTGATCTCGGTGATCTCGGTGATCTCGGTGATCTCGCTAGTAATCTCAGGTAGTCTCAGTGGTCATGGATGTCTCGATTGTCTTGGTAGTCTCATCGGTCTCGGGCGTCTCGGGCGTCTCTTTTGTATCGGTTGTATCCATGGTCTCAGTTACCTCTTTCGGTAGTCTCGGTGGTCCGACGGTGGTGTTGATGGTTGTCTCGATTTTCCCAGCTATCTCGGTTGTCTTTGTTGTCTCGGTTTTCTCGGTTTTCTCGGTTGTCTCAGTTCAGTTGTCTCAGTTATATCGGTGGTCATGGTAATCTTAGTAGTCTCTTAATGATCTCGGTGGTCTCGGCAGTAATTTGAAATTTTAATTCAAATTCTTGTTCGATATTTTTTCCTTGCATTCTTTTGTTTTAATTTAAAAAAAAGTAGTTACTCCTAAATGAACTACCCATGACTAAAAAGTTTTTAAGCACATGATGGGATATTTCAATATTTTTGCAAAAAATTACATTGAGCTCAGGATGATATTCACGTAACCTTGATTCAAATTCAATTATTCCCAAAATTTTATGCAATAATTTTAAAATTGTCAAAATTTGAATAATTATATTAAAATTCGAAGTAACCATGAACTGTGCCATCAGTGTGCCTACTTGAAGTAGGCACTAATAATTCATCACATAATTCACAATTCATCAATCTCCAAAAAACCTAACAAAAACCCACTTCAAATTCCACTTGATTCTTTTTCCAACAAAAAATTCATCCATCAAACTTATGCAATGCTTCTTGAATACAATAATTATAAATTTTGCCCGCGAAACAAAAACAAAAAAAAATCATTTCAACTTATCTATGCACACTCAAAATTTAAAAATTTGAAGGAATGTACAATTGTTCGGCCATTGACAGCGTCATTCAAGACTCTTCAACACAAATTAATTGCCATTCAATAATATTTTTTTGTTGTTGTTTAAATTAACCATGAAGTTACATCATAAATTAATTCAATTATTTGACTTAAACAATTCACGAAGTAAAAAAAAAATAATAATAATGTAATTCCTCAATTATTACCCAAAGCCCAATATTCCATGCATCACAATGTCGGTCGGTGCGATAGGTAATTCGTCTTCAATGAATTGTTAGATAGTTCCATTATCTACCTAGTTGGTACTCCATCAACTCGAAGCAGATCTGACTAAACAACAATATCGTTATGTGTGATCACAAAAGAACACAAACGTATTACCAAAGAAAAAGAACCTCTCAAGAAACCTCAGCCATCTTATTGGCGAAGAACTCTCACACACGAGCCATAGCCACGATCAACAAAATATCGTCTGAATTACACGAAATGCATTAAAAAGATAGATCGCTTATTTTTAGGGTCACATTTGGCAGCAGCAGCGGCGCAGCGGTAGTCTTGAAGATGGCTATCACTTATTTGGCTATAGATTGCTTGATGGCCAGATCCGTTCTTTTTAAGAGAAAGAGAGAGGTCTGCACTTAAGTACCTCTATATATGTACGAATGATCTTGTTATTGGTTAGATAGTTTATTTTTCGGATCTACCGCACTTTTGTTAGACGCTTTTGAATCAAATTGCGGGGGATCGGGGACTATCTGGAAAGGCTTGAAGCACCTCGACAAAGCTTATACTACTTGTCTTCGACGACGAGGCTAGGAAATTTCTCACACACAACGCGAGAAGATGAAGGTAATCCAATGCTGTAGACCTGTAGACTTGTATAGAGATAGAGATACATTTCGAATTCGCATAGCTTCTGCTTGTATATCTTTAGTTGGAGAAGTATACAACATATATCTATGTTGGGGGAGCTTCTCTTTGAGCGGTCGCTTGGATTTGGTATAAATAAAAATGTTGGTAGATTTGTTCGACTTTTGTATCCGAACTTGCTAGAGATTCGCACGTGCATTTATACGTATCTAATCTATCGTCCTCCCTCAATGAAGTGTATTCGAGCTTGTTTCGCTATTACCGCACTTCTATCTTAAGATAACTTTGTATCTTTTGTTGTTATTCCCTTGTCCGATCTTTGACGTGTTGAAGAACGATAATTATTTAATCCACAGATCGAGGATCTTCTTCTTTTATATTTATTTTTATTAAATTACAATCGTGATTTGTAACTAAAGTGTAATAAATTTCGTGAAGCTTCTCATATCTGGGAACTCCTTTGGTGGCAAAAAAAAAAATCGAAAGAAGTTGTAAGCTTGTCGTTTGGTGAATCGAGTCGTTATTGTGGTCGTTTTCGTCTTCGCTTTGGCTTGATCATCTGCATCGTCTTCATTGCTGTTTTTTTGTTGTCTTCGATTCTCGAAATTTGTTCGGGTGAATTACTGTGTGAAGTAAACTTGATTCCTTTCTAAAATAGAAGTCACTTCGACATCGTCATCATCATCATCGTCATCATGATCTCTAACGTTGGATTTCTGGAAAGGAAGATGGCTTCTTTGGTACTGGCAATTGGATTACTTGTTGCCATGAACATGTGTGTCAGTGGAGTAAGTATTATTTTCTATGCTTGTTGAAAGGTTGTTTTTTTTTGTTTTTGTTTTGTTGAGCTTTGTGGGATGTGAATCCCAAGGAAATTAATAACCCCTTCTTTTTTACATGATTTCGAGATTGTACATAGTTTTGTTACACAATTTTTGTTGTTTTTTTTTTTGGTTCAGAATGGGATACTTTTACGATGATGTTGGAAGATTAATTAAGGATATTGTTGATTGTTGGATGGAAAAATTTGTTGAAGACTGAAATTTTTGCTATCCCTTTGACAAAAGAAAAGATTGAATTACTCCAGGGACTATATAATCAGGAAATCATGGCTTTTTTTCAGACAGACACAGAAGAAGATATAATTCAGTTTACATAATTTGATTAATGTTTTCTTTTTTTTTTTGTTAGTGGTAAATGCGGTTGAAATTATTTGATCCTGGAAATCAGTTGGAATGATTTGTGGGGCAATTTAATTTCTCTTTATTATAAATTATGTTGTTATTGCAAGTTGTGCTTTTCAAAATAAGCTTCTTTAAAAAATGTACAGTCGTATTTATTAGATTTTTGTCTATACTTAGACTCTGTCTAACTATTTTCAAATTGGTGGAAATATGCTTTATTTAATAAAAATAAATATCACATTATCTACGGTTAAGATAATCTACTCTTGTTTCTAAGTTAGGCAGCTACAAGACAACAATAAACCAGGGTTTTGAAAACAATTTCCAAAGTTCGACAGTTGCCTAAAGTTAGACAACGTTTATAAATAAGACCAATAGTGTACAGTCTATAAAAATAGAAAGAACATTTAAGAACAAAAATCAAAAATGTTTAATTTGTTTTTTGTTTTTGAATTAGTTATTATTTTGGTCGCAGTGATATATTTGTACAAAATCAACAGTTTTTTTTTTTAACGTAGGCAGATTTCCGAAATCTTTTTTACTTGAAGTGATGGTTAAAATTCAATTATTAAAAATGGTTAAAATTCTTTAGTATTGTAGGTAAAGTATTATAAGTTTTATTTTATCCTCTCTTATGGGCCAATTATAGCTTTCATTGAAAATCATTATTGGAATTTTTGTTTTTAAGTTTTGAGGCACTGAAAAAGCAAAATTAGTGATCATTTTGATGCCTACATATATAAAGCTGATGACTGAAATACTAATTGCCAAAAATTTGTTTCAATTTAGCCCAACCTTTGACATGTAATGAATTTCATTATTTCAATGATTGGACTATCTTTTGCCATTGATCATTGAAAACTTACAAGTCGTATTACGTGGAAGTTTGGGCCAAAATGAAATATTTTTTTGATTAAAAATAATAAATGAGTCATTAGCTTTAGATTGGCATCAAAATAATCAGTGATTTTGTCTTTAAAGTATCTCAAAATAAGAAATCAAAATTTTTAATGATGAGTTTCAATGAAAGCTACAACTGGCCCCTTAAACGAAAATTTTGTATTGAAATTTAGTCAAAAAATCGTTCATATTCAAAAATATTTTCAGTAGGAAAAGTGAAAATTCTTTAAAGTACATCTCCTTAATGAAAAAAACACGAATATCATAGCAAAACCTCAATTATAAGCTTAGTATAAAGTTTCTCATAAAAAAAAATAAAATGCACGACTGGATCGCAAAAAAGAAAACAAAAAAATCAAAAATCGTTTGAGCGGTTTTCTTCAAACATAATTTCATATAAAATTACTTTCAAATTAAAAAAAATTGTGCCATTTTTTTTAATTTTATAACAAACCAAAAAACGTCATTTCAAAAATACTCATCAACCCGTTTTGAAAATTTTTATTTTTCTATAAAAGAAAAAAATTGGAATATTTTTTTTTTTTAAATCTAAAAACTATTTTCTTGATAATTTATATACATAATATGTATGCAATTTAATTTTGAAATAAAAAGAACAACTCTGTAAAAATTTTGTTCAAAATTGGTTAAGCCGTTAACGAGAAAGTTGAAAGTAAAAATAAAGGGTTTTCCAATAAGAGGTTTCATTTTGAATAGCCCACTATTTGGACAGCTGTCACTTTTGAAGTAAAAACTACGCCATTACTTAAAATTAAATGATACACGCTTCAACAACGCATTGAAATTGTTAAAATTCACTACAATCTCAATTTTGCAAGAAAAGTTTCCTGACCGTGTTATTTCTCGAAGAGGTAATCACAATTGGCCACTAGGATCTTGTGATTTAACACCTTTAGCCTTCTTTCTTTGGGGCCACGTGAAAGATAAGGTCTATGCCAATGCATCACAATCGATTCATCCATCCTTAAAGATGAAATTCGTGAAGTTATCGAGGACATACAGCCGAAAATATGCGAATGATCATGGAAAATTTCATAAATAGGATATTCATAACGGTTGTATAAAAAGTACCATTATTTTTTAAGGTCAAAATAATTCTAATATCATATTGTACGAAACTTACTCTACATACCAACTTATGTAGGCAGGAAAATCACAAGTGAAAGCTATTATAATTATTTCTTTTGGGAATGATTTTTGTACACATTTTTTAATCAATTTTTTTTAATAATTAGTTTGGATTTGATATCAATGCGATATGAACATTGTACATTGCACACCATCTGATTTATTTCAAAAAATCTAAATTTAAATATAAAATTTTCATAAAATATTAAAAAAATTACTCGGCTTTTAAATAACATCTTTTTCAAAAAAATTCATATAACTTGTAATTTTTGTTTTATTTTAAAATCTTTTTGTTTTAAAAAATTTAGATTTGCAATATTATATGCATTTTCAAAAAATGTACTTTATGAAAATATATGTATGTAATTGATCAGAATTAATTGAACCGTTTTCGAAAAAAAATCAGATTTTGCTTAACGGTTTAAAATTATGTGACATGACATTGTACTGTTCCTGTTATTTTTAGTTCGCAAAGAAATTAAAAGGTCGTAAAAGTTACAAAAAGTTTTTAAAGAAAATCGTTTAAGCTTTAAACAAACACACAGGATTACGAGACAAATTTGTTTGTTTCTCAAATCAAATTATCCGAAAAAGGAATTTCGCATTTTTTTTTAATTGCCAAAAACGAAATCTCGCCAACTTATAATCCGGCTTCAACGGTAACGAATGCTAAAGGGGTTTTTGTGTGATAACTCACTCGCAGTAAGACTGACAAGCTTTCGCAGCATCTAGGTTTAAATGAAAATATTATAAGAATTTCGTTACAATAAAGATCTATATATCTATATATATCATCGTATTAAGTGTTCCATTCAAACTTTAAATATTAAGTGCTTATGTTTTACTTTTTCCTCAGTGTAAACAGTAATTGCTTACTGTAATCTCGCAGTTCGTCTTTGAAATTCGTTGCCATTGCCACGCCAGCTAAGAAGAACCGATAATCTGAGACATTTTCAGAGAAACTTAACTGAATATTTTTCAAATTAATTTATATGTTTCAAATCATTAAAATTGAACCAGTTTATGTTTCAAATCATTTTTAAAATTGAATAATGGCTGCAGGTTTTTCGTTGATGGAGTTGGGTCCATTGTTGTGCAATTTTACAAAGAAAAAATACAAATTAAAAATTTATGTATATATTTTATATACATTACTATTATAATATAATTTTTTCTCCAAATAATTTTTTTAATTTTTTTAAATTTTATTTATCTATTATTTAATTATTAATTATTATTATTATACATTCATTAATGTCCATAACGTAATTTCACCACAAGGCTTAATTTTCTTAAAGATGTTATCTTAATGTTAAGTTTTTTTTTTTATCAATAAATTAAATGAAATTTTAAAAAAGTCAAGGCTTTGCTACATTGGTGTATAATACAATTATAAAAATATATACGTTGTATAATTGCCTGAATACAATAGAATGCTGCAAATGGAACTGGGGTTGAAACAGCAGTGAAAATGTGTTGTACTTGCTATTTTTTACGTGCCTACCCCCACAATCCAGCTCTATGTTTGTACATTTTAAAGAATAACAATTACGGCTTAATATTAATTTTTTTTATTTTCTATATTTTTCCATTTAATTAATAATTTTTCCGCGAAACAAATGAACACAAAAAAGCTTCAATACTTTTGTCCGGTTCTTTTTTTCTTCATACAAATTGAAACGTTAAAAGTGCTGTACGTGTAAAGTTTAAAGTTGGCGAACTCTTGTCTGCAGCTCCACTTACTTTGTTGCGATGTCTTCATAAGAATGAATTTGTGATGGTTTTAAATTGAAAGTTTCGAATGTGGTACTCTAATGAACTAAAAAAATTATTCTCGAATGAAATATTTAAACAAAAAAATCGTAATCTAGATCCTAGACTATAAGTAGGTACTAATGAGTTCCTTACGGGAATGCGAAAAAGCCTTGAAAATTATGAAATATAAAAATGCATATCAGAATATTCTTTTATTCTTATTCTTTTCTCGCCAAGAGAACTCTAAACTAGACTTCAATAGTCAAAATTCGATTTTTTCACATTAGTTTTTTTCTTTCTTTCTTTGTCGCATATCTTTCTATTCTATTTCCTTGATATCCGGGCTAAAGTATCCTTACAACGCTTTTATGCGTATATATTCACGAACAGTTTTAAATTACTGACCTACTTTAAAATTGAGTCCAAAGACGAAATTTTGTCAAAGGAGACAAAAATATTGATTCGATTGTTTTCGTAGCAACTTCCTTCACTTTTCTCTGGGAAGGCCCTCATAGGAAGACATTCACTAATAAAAATACACAAACGTTTTTGACATATGTACATATTTTCTGTTTTGAAATAAACAAAAAACATCCATTAGTAATGTGAACCTGGTGACCTTTTCTATGAAAAAAAAAGTCTTCAGAATTATCCATTGCCTGCTTAAGTTTATTTGGAAGTCCCCTATACAGTCATCTGTCTCTTCATATATTATACTCCCGTTGAGAACAAATTACAATGTGATTTATGACTTTTTGATCCCATCAACTGCCAACGCCATCAAGGTCGTGCATTAAATGGTTGTCTAACTTAGTTAAGCAGCTAATTAAATCACTTCCACAAAAAGTAGATAATAATTTTGATGTATACCTATATGTATGTAGATTGTAGAAACACCACAATAAATGACCAAAAACAAACAACAGGTATAGGGAGCCTCACCATGTCTGTCATGTCAATCATTTGACGCTTGGTTCAACTCGGCTTAGAATAAATTATAATCTCTCATGCGTTTAAGAAAAGATTTCGCAACAATTTCTTTTAAAATCCTAACTATATTTTAGCATAGCCAAGATGCCCTACTAACCAGGTTTAGTATACCTACATTTATATGATTTTTTTTTGTACTCACAACCTCCTTTTGAAGCTTTGCAACTCTGCGCAAAGTGCTGATGATATTGCGCGATACAACATGACATGGAAATAAATATAGTATCTCGCTATATCTATCTTTGCATATATTATGCATGCATAAGCATATATCCACCTATTTAGTCGTACTTCAATTTTTTTGAATTTTTTTTACTTTAAGCATTTTTGAGAGTAATTAAAAAAAACCTCTTTTGCAAAACTGATCAAATATGCAAGGGCTTCCCCGTCTCTTCGACGTTTTTTTTTTATGTTGTTGGGTTGATGCAGCGCAACACGGTTAGTTGAAGCTGCTGATGGTGCCAACTTGTTTCACTCTGCCACAGCAAAAAGATGAGAAATTATCTTGGCTAAGAATTGTGGGTTTTGTCTTCTTATATGTACATAGATTCATTTTTATGAGTGGCAGCTAGCTATAGAGTCTGGCGTTTGTAATTGCGGAACACTTTTGGGAAAATCCTGAGCAGCCACCTCTCGAGACATGAAACAATCGGAGTAAATATAAAAATGTTGCGCATAAGTTTGTTTAATTAAAAAAAATAAAAAAATTGTAGCGTGTTTGTTGTTGTTGTGGCATCGCAAGGCTAATGCAAGGAAAAGGAGGGTACGAAGAACTAAGCTGAGTATAGGTACTGCTGACACATATTCCAAGGTGCTGTAATCAAAATAATAAAAAAAAAAACAATAACCACAATATAACCAAAGCATAGGTCCATGGGAGATTTAGGGTTAACATTGCACTTAAGCGTGAGAATAATATTTATTGGAGAGTTTTTATAAGGGACTATATAGTCGGTAAAATAATTCATAAGGTAGACGCCACACCGCGGTCTTTGTTTACAAACCTAATGGTATGAATCTTCACGCTTTGTCAATAAGAAGTATGACAAAATTTAAACATTTATGAAAGACCGAAGTTTGATTTGTTGCAATTATGAATCTGCATAAAATAAGTTTGTTAGTTAAACTTATATCTATCTTATATCAATAACGGTTGGTTTTATGTTGGAATATCTGCTTTTAAATAGTGTTCAATTCAGAACTTCAATATCGTCGAATGTAGTGTAACTATTTTTCTATTTTATTTATTTTTTTATTTTACGAGTCTGGAGAGAATTGAATGAAAAAAAACATGATTCGTGGCTAAACAATAGGCGTGTTTTTTTTTTTGCAAGCCCGGGAGAAATTGGACGAAGTCAGTGCTAAACAATTACCATGTTAAATGCAACAACAGTTAATCCACTGCGGAATAAGCTAAATCCAGACAACTCTCCAGGCTTAACTTAAGCGCACAGAAAAACTGTGTTACCGGCGTGAATAATTCCCGCCGATAGTTCGTATGGAAAGTCAATTTAATTTTTGTGATGGTGGTCGTTTATTTCGTCCAATTCCCCCCGGCTTACAAATTACACGCCTAATTTACATTTTAAATATGACAACAACTTATCCCCAATGGACTTAGTTGAGAGCAGAGAAAAACTGTTTTACCGACGTTAATTACATTTTTGTTATTTTGTTATCGGTAGTTTGTATGGAGACTCTATTTTTTCGCTAATTTCCATCTAGTTATATGTCAAAATATAACTAGGCCTACAAATATTTTACAAATTGTTTGAGTTTTCTTTTTTATTTATTTAAACAAATTTAAATAATCATTCATTGAAACTAAAAAAAATTTGCTTTACTCTTCAGAAATATTTAAAAAAAATAAGATTCATATCACAAACAAAGTTAATTTGGTTCTATATAATTTCGATAGCTCATTGGAAGCATATTAAGTTTTTGACTATATAATAACCATAATTTAGTCAAATGTACATAATTTGAAAACATTCAATTATTGAATTGAATCAAGTTGATGTACCTTAAGTATGTATCAGAAGGCAGATGAAAAACTTGGCTCCATGAAATTAGGCCTTAAGGGAAGAAAGCCTCAAAAGTTGAACAAAAATAATACCCCAAATTTGGGCATATTTTATATAGTGAAATTATGTCCCAAAGAAAAAAGGCCCCAACGAATTAAAAAAATGCCCAAAAATAAATAAAATAATACTACAATTTGTTTACAAGTTTATTTTCGAAAATGAAATAACACCACAAATGTCATATCCTGTTAAATTTTTTATCAACAAGGACACTTGTAGTTCGCCTGCCCTTCAGAAACCAATTTTGCTTGAAATTTCAGGTTGCTTACAAAAATCGAACAATTTCTTCAGCTATCCTGTTACTTTGCTGATTTTCAACACGATCCTAGCATGAAAAATCATAAGTAATGTCGTTTTCCATTTAATTCTCGGAGATTTTTGGGTAATCATTTTTGATTCTAATCTTCTCTATATTATGTATATAAATTAAAGTTTGGTTTTGTGTACGTTCGCTAACCAGCCAAACCGGTTGACCGATTTTCTTAATTTTTTTTAAATTAAAGAGGAATAAGGGTAGAAGGTTTAGGACAAACAAAAAATATAAAAAAATAAATTAAATCTGTTAAAAAAAGAAATGAAATTTCAATTGGTCATTTCATTTTTTTTTTTATTTTTAATAATTTTCTCTTTTTTTTCAACACATTCGCTGCAAAACAAATAAAAAAAAACTATTTTTTTAACGCCCTGCGAAGCGAGCGGGGGTTTTGCTAGTCGAATATAAAAATATCGATATTTAACAAAATAGCTTTTTCAAGCATTTTATCAAACACTTTTGACAAATAATCCGACGAAAAACTTTACGTGTATATATATTCTATGTGTGCCTGCTTCTACTACTTCGTCTACTTCTCTTTGAAATTGAGAATAAAAAAAAATACTCCAAAAATATTATTCGGAACAATTAAATTGATAAGGCTTTTGGGATAGTATTCGGGTTGAAAAAGGAGTTCAAGCTAAAATGACAAACGTAAAATTGGAGGAACATATGTTTGTCCTTTTTCATACAAAAATTATATTTTCCTCAAAATTGTTGAATACATATTTATTTAAATACCAAGTTTCAGGGCAAGTTGAAATTAAATCAGTTCAGTCAGAATCAGCGTTGCCGTCCAAAAAAAAATTTCCGTGCCACATTTTCTAAAAAATCGTGTCATTTTCGTGCCATATGAAAAAAAATAAAATTCGTAGATATTTAAAAAAAATACAAATCAATTGTGGGTTGAAACACAACAAAAAAAAGAAGAAATAATTTGTTCTACAAAAAATAAGAGTTTTTGCCAGTTTTTCCTCCATCTGGCCTCCATTTGGAGCAATTTTCTCAAAATTTCTTCAAAATTCGCTTTATTTGGAGTACAAAATGGAAACAAAAAAAGCGTGCCATATTGAATTTTTTGTGCCACCGTGCTACTTCGGCAACGCTGGTCAGATTCAGAGGGCCAGTTTTTCAGTGTGGCATCATCCTAGTTCTGGATTAAAAAACACACTTTTGGGCAGCGTTGCCGATATGGCACGATCGTGCTTTTTTGACACGAAAATCTCCTAGTAGCACGGTTGCACGAAAAAATATGGGATGCTTTTATTATTTCCTTTTTTTTACTTAAAATAAAGAGAACGTGATAGATATAAATAAAAAAATGCTCAAGATGGCGTAAAAATCGACAGAAACTCGTATTTTTTAACAAAACACGAAGTGTGATTTTTTAAAATATTGTTTGTTTTACATATTTCACCCCGTAGGTAATAGTGGAAAATTATATTTTTATTTTTTGTTTAAGAAAAGCTTGTGTTTTTTTTCATATGGCACTAAATTAAAACGTTTTCTTAGAAAATGTGGCACGATAGTTTTTCTTAGGCGGCCAAAGTTGCGTTTACGTATAAGGACGGTCCTAATTTGGTTGGTAGAAATGTATACCAAATATCTTTTATTAAATCAAGCCTACTTACAGTTCCTTTGGGAAAAATAAAATGCTCTGCAAAATTTTATTAATTCAACAAAATTTTAATATGTACCTACATAGGATTTCTGTCAAAACCTTGTAAGGACTCTGCAAAACTGTCAGTGACAAACGACAAGCGACAGAGCAACTAAATCCTGAGTGACAAAAAAAAATTTAAATATATGAGGTTCAATGGTTGCGGTCATACGGTTATACCTAGTGATTGAGCGACAAGCAAAAAATTAATTGAAAAATTTTCGATTATCTACGTGCAAAATTAAAAAAAATCTTGTTAAAAGTTTATGCAAAAGATTAAAATTTGTCAAAATCCTCACTAACATCAAATTTTTGTTCTGTTCTTTTTCTAGCAAATTGATGGCTATACAGCAGGTGAAGACTATCCAGCCTACGAAGCGGTGCCAAAAGGTCTTTCATTCAATTGTCAAGGAAGACTTCCCGGATACTATGCTGATCCAGAGACTCGTTGTCAGGTATATAATAAAGTCAAATAAAACTTGCAACTTAACCAAAATCCATGTCATATACAAATCTAATTCAATTGTTCAACTTGTTTATATAGGTATGGCATTGGTGTCTTCATTCGGGTCATCAATATTCCTTCATTTGCCCCAATGGAACTGTTTTCAATCAAGCCGTTCGTGTTTGTGATTGGTGGACTAATGTAAACTGTGAATCTGCTGAACAACTCTATCGCAACAATGAGGAATTGTACCTTACCGAAACAACAACCGAATCAACTTGATATAGGGCCAGCGATTATCGAAATCCATCAACAAGTTCTGCCAAAATCACTACAACCAAAAACTCACATTCTGGCTCTAGAAGTCAACAATTCGTCACAACAACTCAACGCAACCGACTTAATTATAGTCAATTGCAATCTAAATTGTCATCATCTAAATTAAATGCAACAAAAACAACAACTACTACCCGCACAATTACCAAAAATATTAATAATAATTTAAGAGGTACCGTTAAATACTCAATGCACAACAAAATCAAAAATAATAACAACAATAACAACAACAATAGGCAGCAACCACAACAAAATAGTTTAAGCAATAACCATAACGGTAAACTACCAAAAAATCCTAAGAATCTTGATGCCGAAAGGCTCAAAGACTACAAAAGTAGAATAAAGAACCGTTACAACATCGATTATGATCGATCGCTTGAGGATGAATATGAGATAATCGAGGCCATTGAATAAAAAAAAAGAAAAGGAGAAGAAGAAGATGTGAGATAGAGAAAAAGTAGCTCTGATATGATGTTGGAGTGAGATGGTGTTACTTTTGTGTATGATAGATAGCTTTAGTGTAAATTGTTAAGTTTTACTTTTAATAGATTTTTTTTTTGTTATAATATTTTAATAAATTTTAAGTTAGACAAAGTGTACAATATTTTCCTCTCTATACAAAGATTGTTGTAATAAAAATGTAATTAAAAACGGTTAATTTCTTTTTTGTTTGTCCACCACCTAAAAGTATGCAAATATATTTTGCTGTTTTTAGTTTGAGTCTGAGATAAAGCTTTAAAATTTTACCACTTCACGAAGAGGCAATACGATCAAAGCTTTTAATTCGCGTTGAAAAGTTTGAGACATATTTTTTTTTGACAAAATGAGTCAGTTAGTTGTTAACTTATTGTCGTTTTGTTTACACTCGTTGTTTGGTAAGTGCGCTCATTCCAAGTTAATTTTATTGAATTTTCTTTTTTATTTAACTTTAAGTTAGCTACAATTAATTTATTATGTTTTTAATGAGAATGTGATGTTTTGAAATATTCTTAACTTAAGGCAAAAATGTTCACAATTAATTGGTATCTTAAATAACTTGTTTGCTCTTAAAGCTCGTAAACAAAAGTAATGAATGAGTAAGTTGGTTTGTTTGTGTTTGTTGAGTGAACAGTGAAGTAGAAAAGTTACCCTTCACTTAATAATTCATTTGTTAAATTAAAATACAGGAAATGCACTTGAACACAATTTTTTTTTATAAAATAGCTGAGGTTCAGAATGAAATTATGTTAAATTATGTCGATATAAGGGATAATTTCGAAAATCTATAATTTTTTCTAAATAATGTATTTTTAAATCTGTAAAAAAATTGAAATTTTTAAAATGATTTTTTTTTGTTCTGACTTCTGATTTGTGTTTTTTTGACACAAAATTAATTTAAAATCATTTTAAAAATGATTATCAAGAAATGTCTTGGGCATCATCTTTTGTCTTAAGCTATAAATTATTATAAATGTAATGATTTCTATAGTGACAAAAAAAATCATTTTTGTTTTGTTGGGAAAAAAAAATTATTTTCTTGTAGATTTTTTTAGGTGAAAATTCAATAAATTGTAACTTAAGTGACAAAAAGATAATGTAATAAACAATATTCACTTGAGATTATTTGTTTTGCATTAAATAGAAAAGGATTTATTGTTAAAAAACAATTAGTTTTCATTAAAAAAATAAAGAAAAAGGAACAAAACACCATAAAAAAGATTAGTTCGCTTTGCAATAAGTGACGCATATGACCAAATCACCAAATACCTATTTTAACTTTTTGGCATTATACTAACTCCAAATATCAGTTTGACAGTTAAAAATTTGAAAATGGTATATTTGCTTACTTGTTTGCCTGAACTGTCATTTTCTTAGGCGTGTTTAGCTGAAGTTTATAAAAAAAATAGGTTAGGTATGAAACTAATTGAAAAAAATATTTAAAACTAATAACATTTTAATAAAGAGCCTTAAAGTTAGAAAATTGTTAAGTAGTATTATTTTAATATCAACCTTAACATCAGGCTGTTGTGACACACACATTAATATTTTAAATACAAATTTTTCAATTTTAAGTTTTTTCTACTTATTGTAATTTTAGCTACAGCCTAAACGGATGGACCGATTTGATTCAAATTTGGTACATAGGGAAAATTCGAATTTTTGTTTTAGCTCATCTAAATCAAGTAGCTGCCATACAAAGATTTCGATTGTCACAAATTTTCTTGAAACGGCTCTAAAGATTTTCATTAAACTTTATACCTGTAAATGTAATGATAAAAGCGATTATTTATAAAAAAATAGGATTCTGACGTTTTTTGGAAAAATTGCCATATTTTTGAGTTATTCATCTATAGTTTTATTTAAAGGACAAAAAAGATTTATTTAGGAAAATCAAAAAAAATTATTATTGGAAACAAATTGTAAATTTCTTAAAATGGAATTAAAATTATAAAATACTAAAATCAGCTCTACGAACATAATGATAGGTGAAGTGCAATAACCCCCACGGAAATAAAGCCCGTGGGTCTTATTTCAGTGGGCTTTAATTCCTTTTTCTTCTAGGTTTCAATTCGAGGAAATATATTAATTCACCAAAGAACAAACAAATATTTTAAACTTTGCAACAGTTTTCTTGGAGTACCTTGGGTGGCCTGCATCGCGGGTTCCAAGGATTTTAACTCCTTCTTTGGGTACTCTGTCCCGCTCACGTAACTCCGTTGCTCCACTAAGTCTATGTTCAGTCGTCAGGCAGGCGCCAATTTTAACAGTTTTCTTGACCAACAGTATAAAGTTAAAGTAAAATACATTTATACAAATCATCGAATCACACTTTAAGTCTGGATCTTAATGCCAACACCGAAAGGAAATAACACCCGCGGGTCTTAATGTTTTTTTATGGTGGAACTAATTACCACTCCAAAACGGAAAAAAAGCCCGCAGGTGTTTTTTCCTTTTATTTTGCAAATAGAACCCATGCGCTTTATTTCCGCGGTTGTTATTGCACTGCACCGTAAAAATAGTTAGAACGGTTATTCACGATTCATAAATTTAATTGTCATTGACTATATTAATAAAAATAATCACCCCTATTCCGTAAGGCGTTTTATGAAAACACCAGTAAAACGACACGGCTCTAGAAGCGGCAATTGAAGTTTTAGTACACCGACTTTCTTTTTAATGGTTAGAAGGGTGAAGAAAGAAGAGAACGGCAAAGTTTTAGTTTTGCTTGAACGCCAATCAACGCTTCTGGAGCCCTGTCGTTTTACTGACGTTTTCGTAAAACGCTCTACGGAATAACGGTATATGTGATCAAATAAAAAAAATATAAATATACCACGAGTAGTTTAAATACGAATTTGTTTTTATTTCTTTTTTCTCTTTTAATTTTCCATATCTTGATTTATAAATTTATTTAAATGAATAACTAGATTTGTGTTTCGAAATTAAAATGTATATACGATTGCCATTAATAAAGCATAATAACTTTCTAGACGAAATTTCCTTCTTTCGGTGGATCTAGACTAGTTTTTCATCCATTTTACTTTCACTGTCTTTGGTTCAGCATCAGATGGTGTGCATTGATGCATTTGATCTTTTATCTGGTAGATGCAGTTCATTGAATTAACAACCAAGGTTATTTTCTGATCAAAAATCATTTTAGCTTAAGATTAAACTTCATTTAAAAACTTAAACGTTAAACTTAATATTTTTCATCATTGTTAAAATTTATATGAACATAATAATTTATCTTAAATAAAATTCTTCTTTTGTAATGTAAAATTATAAAACTTGGATGAAATTTTAAACAAACATATTTTTCCCTATTACCTCTATCAATTTCAAAACCTTTAATAGGGACTTCTTTTTTTTTTTTTCTTTTTTATACTCTCCAATATAAGTTGTTAGTCAGTCAAAAAAACATTTACAATCTCCTAAAGAATCATTAGAACAGATTCAATTTCACTTAACCACCGTAAGCATAAATAAAACAAAAAATAAATAAACTCCTAACTAGACCACCATTTAAATTAGATAATCACATCACACTTAAGAATGTGTAGCAACGTCAAAAAGCTTTTCCACCCGCCCCTTGACTATTATTATTTATCTACATATATAAGTATTCATATAAAATATAGGTGCAAAACCAGTAATTCTTCCTGTTCGACTTTTAGTAGCAAAACTAAACCAACAGCCCTGTTTTAACACACATTCACAAAATCGAAGTGTAGACATATCTGCAAAATAAAAAAAAAAACATAACAATCAAAGATATAAATTTAAAGCTAAAATAACAAGACTTGTCGCACTGTTTTAAGTCGATTACCTTCAATATTGGCACACGCTGCTGTTGGTGCTGCTTTGCGACTTCAAGGAATATAAAACACCAACCACTCTATGACAACTGCCATTGACATGGTTGCCAATTAAGTATAAATCTCTAGATTTTCTAAAAGAAAACCTTTGAAGTTTTCTTTTTTTTAAATTAAACCATGTTAAGTTAAGTTAAATTTAATCCATGTTACTCAATTTGTTACGAAACGCTGCAACGCTTTTTAGGCCCCTCACAAACTAGATACCAGATAGGGATTTTTCTCAAAATCTAAAGCTTCAACGAAAAAAAGTTTAGTAAAATTTTTTTCGATAGAATTTTATAATCTTCGCTTTGATATTTTTTCTAAAACAAAACTTAATTTTGTGATAACAACATACCTAACTACATACTTAACTACCAAGCAGTACTTTCGATTTGGAACTATAATGCTTTTTTTGGCACGACAAAAAATTATTATGCAATGTTTTTCTTATTCCCATTATTTTACTTAAACTGTAACAAGTTGGTAACCATGGTTACCGTTGAAGTTGCCGTTGTTCGGGTTGGCTTGACTTAATAAAGTGAAAGAAGTCACAAAACTTGAAGCTTGGAATTTCATTTCGTTGTCTTATAGCTCTACTGCACTACAATGAAAGTAGGGTAGGGTATAGAGTATAGGGGGTGAACTATTTCTTTAAGTGCGAACTGAAAACCAAAATAAATGTTCGTAAGGTAGATTACTTGTCATTCAACGTGTGTCAACCAGAAACTGGTTGTTTGCTGATGTGATGGCCGCGCAACAGTATAAATATATTTGTTGATGGGTGGATGGTGACACCACCTACGCTAATTTGACAGATGATTACCTTGTGTTCCAGGTTCTTTGACATTTAACAATGAACACTTGACGGAGCAAAATCCCCAACCACACCCATGTTGTTTAATTATTTTGTTTATTTATTTATTTTTTTTTGGAAGAGCTCTTGAAGTGTCAAATTAAGACGGACTTTCAACTTGAAGGGGTAATGGTTTTTTTTAAACCCAAAAATACATCATTTGCATGGCGATTGCAACCATCCGACGAGTTCCCAACTTTTTTTTTTATTATTTTTAGTTCATTATTTAATGCGTGCAATGTGCAATGAATTCGAATTTATTGGCAAAATTACATAAGACCCATAAGCTATGTATAGCAGTGTAGGTAGGTATAGGTTAGGTACTTCTACTGGTGGAATCGTTCATTGCTTAGGGAAGCAAAATTAATATTTTTAACAGAAAACAACTAGATGTGTGTATATAGCAACGGTAGTGTGTAGTAGCTGCCGTTACCGTTCATTAAACGAAATTGTGCAAAACTTTGAGCTGAAAATCGTTAATTAAGTAAATTGTTAATTTTTAATCAATCGAACGAGGAGGGTTTAACTTCCGTATTTAAAGAAAAGGCGAGTTTGTTTATTATTATTTTTTATTGATTTTTCTTGTCACTAAATATTTGGAAATAATAAAATTATTACCAAATGAATTTGATTGCATGATTGTCGGATGAGAACAAATAAAAAATATGAATGAGGATTTTTGTGCGTGCAAACACTAAAGAAACTTCAAATGAGATTTTAATATTTTTATTATTCGAAAACGTGGTAGAGCGGTGTCACGTAGGTTAAATAAAAACTTTAATACTTGCGTGAGTTGTCCCACCTACGATCTTAATTTATTACATATAAGTACAAAAAAAATTATAGTAATATTTATTTCTAAGAAAAAACCGTTTTTAGCGGTTAGGGTTTTGTAAAGTTTGTGGTTTTTTTTATTACATTTATTTTATACGGAGGAAGGTATTTTAGTAATGGAACTCTTCAAGTGGGAAAGACCAACTTGAATTTTTGTTACAATATTTGTCACACTCGTCGTGGCTTCTTTCTGTAAACACAAGACTTAAGAAGTTGCAGTCTTTGTTTGAGGGGATTTTATTAAAATTCTTTAACTTCAAAATATTCTTATCTTACTTTTTATTAACAAAGAATTACCGAATTTATAAAAAGATTTTAAGAGCTTTTTCGTTGTTTTACTTTGAAACGACTATATTTTTATTTTCATTTTTTATATTGAAACAACGTAGCTTTAAGGCCGTTCAACTTAAACGCCATCTATACTGGGGTTAAGGACCTGAAATTTCACGCTGTAAAACATAGGTACCTACTTGTTATAAAACACGTTGACTTGTTGTTAATGTCAACGCGTTTTTTACTCTTTGGTGTCAATGCATTGACACGTCAAAAACTATGACGATCGCTTTCAGCAATAGTACACATAATAAAAGGTAATATCATTAGCGTTTCCATTTTTGTTTAGTTCTGCACATCTGTCAAAATCGAGGAAAATGGTGGATCCAGTGCCCCTTTTCTTGTCTAATTGCAATATTTTGGTATTGTTTCTAATGATGTGATGAGTAGTTTTTGTGGGCATTCGAATAGCAATTTTAAATTTTTGACACTTTAAACTTTGACAACCTGCGCAATGTATTATCTTTGATTTGTGTACTCTGGCTTTCAGTGGCGATAACACGGAGTTGACAAAAGTAAAAAACTATAATTTTTCGCGCGTTGACTACCATACCTAATTTTTTTTAAATTGAAATGGTCAAATGTGTCTGCTGTGTGTCAATGATTGGGCTACATGTTATCGCACTGATGAGTGATTTGTCGATGTGTCCTAACTTCGCTGACAGGATGAATTCACAATCACACAAAATAATCAACAAGTTGACCCTAAAATTGTGTAGTAATTCACTGAAATTTTGGTCACAGGAGTTAGAGCTAGAGGGCCGTTTTGCAAAGGGAACAAACAGAGAAAACTTAACGTTTTTTTTTGCAAAGAAATAGATTTTATACCGGAGTTTCAGTATGGCTTTCGGAATAGACACTCCCAAATAGATCCGCTGCTGATAGGAAGATTAATTAGAGGTCGGTCCTTAAAGCTTTTCTCAAATTGTTTTTAGCAAATGCTTTAAAATTTCAGCAAGAAACGTCGAGACTTCTGCAGTCGTATTTATTAGTTTTCTGTCTACTTAGACACTGTCTAACTATTTTCAAATTGGTGAAAATATACTTTATTTAATAAAAATACATGTCACATTATTCACCTTAAGACAATTTACTCTTGTGTCTAAATTAGGCAGCTATACACGACAACAATGAACAAGGTTTTTGAAGACATTTTCCAAAGTTGGACTGTAGTCTAAAATTAAACAACATTTATAAATAAGTCCACTGGTCTCTGAAATTCAATGCACTGGAATTGGATGCACTGAACTCGATACTCGTCTGCCTGTCTCTGTGGATACGGCGAGTTTTCTGTCTGTTCAGAGAAAAGAGCTGACACACACATTTTAATTGTTTTTAAAATTTAAGAGGGGGAATTAAGACATTTTTTTATACTCAGCTGTCAAAGTGAACAATTTTGAACTAATATTGGTAGAAATAGGCACTTTTGGAGCAATTTAGCTATAAATTTTGGTTGCTTTCTTTTATGTTTTCTTTTTAATATATTTGTGATTTTTAGTTAAATTGTAGAAAGGACCTTTTTTACTTTGCAATTTTTAATCTTTTTTAATAAAGTAAAAGTCAAACAAGCCGCTTATCCTTTGAGCTAAGAACATGAGTTGTTGTGAAATAAATAATAAATAAAATAAAAGACTTTGATAAAATATTTACAATTTCTATTTAGAATTCTATCCTAAAGTTTGAAATTTTTAAAACACTAGCCAATTCACGTTTCTGAGATCTCACTGATCAAACTTCTATCAGCTTTAATGAGCAGAAGGAGAAACCTGAACAAGATTACCCCGCTAGAAGTTAAAAGAACTCTCCATCATTTTTGTTATAAATCAATGAACTTCGAACAAATATTTGAGCAAGCGAATAAAAAAAATACAATTGTCAGCTTTTTGGTAGCGTTACGTTACGTACGGTACGGTACGTTCAGATTTTGAAATTGCTAAAATCTCGGGATTCTGAGAGACATGAACTGGCTAAAAAAAATTAATCCCGATAAGTTGACGTTTAGGACTTTAAAAGTTTGTAAGAGAAATATTTCAAAGAAAAATACATAATATGATTTTTTTTTCATTGCAGAGATCACACTAAGAAACAATTCTCGATGCTACTGGTATATATTCTAATTGATTTCAACAAAACGATTAAATAAATATTTAACAAGATATCGTTTTTTGAAAATAATAATAATTCAATGCTAAATCAAATCTCAAAAATAAACAAATCATACTGGCATGATTGTACATATGTTTGTATGTATGTTTTAAATTCATCGCAATTAACATCATCTTCATATAAATAAATATTTATAAAGAAATACCTTCACTATTATAAGAGATCGGTCGCAACACTCAAAGTACACGAGTATAAGTCAATCAGGTTAACAAAAGCAAAACTATCACAACAACGCATACATAACTCAACCTCGTGATGTCAATTTTTATCCATTACCCTGGAAAAAATCGAATTGCTTCGTACAATGCTTTGCAAGAAAATGAAGAAAACGAGGACGAACTGCAAGAGGATGGCGAGAAGGAGGAAGAAATGGAATGGTCTGATGAAGAAGAAGATCTCGACAGCGACGATGATGACTTCGGAGATGACTTCGACAACGACGAATTCGACTCTGACTTCGACTCTGAAACTGAAGAAGGCGACCATGAGTATGTTGACGATGAGGACAGTCATTATAGAAACAACTACACAACCGGATCGGGTTATTTCTACCCAGAGCAACCATACATTGGACCACCAATTGTACCCAAGCCATCCCCCGAAGCTTCATCGTCCAAACTGAAATACTACATTCTCTCACCGATCTGTGATATCGCCATGATTTACATAAAATTTGCTATTCTTGCAATTCTCATCTATGCATGTGCTCTATGGTATACCGTGTACTATGGAGAATTAAGTGACATGGACAATGATGATGACGCTGATACCTGCCCTGCCAACTAGAAAGAATGATCGTTCTATGTACGGCCTCCACTTAATTAAAATAAATTAAAAAAAAAAACAATCCTATTCATAGGGTAAATAAAGTAGATCCAAGTTGAAGATATAACACGTCATGTTTTTGAATTTTATTTTCATATACTTGTCTTCGTCAATGACAACAGTATTATAAGTAGGTAGGGTGTAAACACTCACGCAGATTTTGGACCTTAACGTCTTAACGAACTCGTATGCGTTTTCAAGTCCAGGACACAGTGTTGCTTCTTTCAACTTGTGGACTTGAATTTAATTCATTTCTGAAACTAGCCTACACGATCCGTGTGAGAAATCTCGCAATTACATAAAAATAAAAGACGCACATATTAATTTTAAGTAATAAATCGAAATGACCAAATGTCACATGCTTAAATAATACCAATTGGAAAGTGGAAGTGTTCATTTTATAATTCATTTTTATTGGAATATAATATTTAAAAAACAAATGCAATTTTTAAAATTTGTCTACAAATAAAATCGAATCTAATTATCACTTTTAAAATAAAATTATAATTTCGTAAGGCAATTTAGTAAAACGACATGGCGGCGGTGGGGCAGCGGTATAAGCGGCAATTGGAGTTTTAATGGTTAGAAGAGTGAAGAAGGAAGATAACGGTAAAGTTTTAGTTTTATACTAAAACATCAATTAACGCGTCTGAAGCCGTTTCGTTTTACCATCGTTTTCGTAAAACCCCTTACCGAATAATGGTGAATGTCACACAAAGCAGAGAATGCACGACTGGGTCGCTAGATCTTACTCTTCACATTATGGTTTAAAGTCTTAATATTGTAAACATACCTATTCATCCGATTTCAGCTAAAATAAATTAGTTATTGGATCCTATATTTTATTAAGTTTTTTTTAACAATTCCGTGTACGCCTGCTGTCAAGCTATTTTTTGGTCACATACCATTTTTGGCCAAGTTTCTTTGAAGCAACAATTTCTTTTAGGCCACATCCCTGCAATAATGCGCCGCCGTGCGTCGGTCGTTTTGGAGACGTCCCTTTCTGTTCATGTCTTTTTTAGTGAAGCCCTTTTTTGCCCACCTTTTTTTTGATCACCCCGTTTTTTACTACGTCCTTTTTTGTTTACGTTCCTCTTTTATGACACCTATTCAACAAACCTCTTTTAGTCCATCGATCGGAAATATTGAAAAATAACTTTTTTTGCCGAGAAAATCTATAAAATATTTTTCGGCAATATTTGTCAAAATTTTAACATTTATGGAAAGCGCTGTTAACACTTACTTTTTGAAAACCACAACCTTTTATGTCGTTTAGTTCTCCATCTCAATACTTTTTAGGGTTTGTTAGAAATTTGTTAATTAGTTAGGATAATTTTGAATTTGTCGTTCAATGTTTTTCTATGTTTTTTTTTTTTTTTTGCTACTTTGTTAATCTGTTGTCAAGCTTAGTATTTCTTCGAATATTGATAAAAACCTCATTAATTAAAAGGTTTATTGCTTAATAATAATTTGTCATTAATTGGTCGTTAATTAGTTGTGACAGTTTTAATTTTGTTGTGCAATATGTTTTCTATGTTTGTTGGGCTTTTTTATTAGATCATATAAAATTACCACAGCACTTCTTAAATGATTTATTGCTTAATTATTAACGGTTAGTTATTTTTTAATTAGTTGTGATAATTTCAATTTTATCTTGGTTTTTCTATGTTTTTTGTTGTTGTATTTTTATAAGTTCATATATAAAGAAAGAACCCTCTTAAAAATAAGAGTTAGATATTGATATATTAAAATATTTATTAATAAGTATAGTCATCTAAGCAGTCGGGAATAAGTTGTGGTAACAAAAATTTTGTGGTCCTAAATAAAAAAAAAACATAGAAAACATTGTACGGTAAAATTTAAACTGTCACAATTAATTGAAGACTAACTAATGGCAAATTATTAAGCAAAAAACTTTTCAATACCTATAGTCCTAACCCCTCTTCGAAGGGGCACTTTGCAAACTCCATATGAATTTATTAAAAAAAAAAAACATAGAAAAAAACTAAAAAATGTCGGTGAACAACGCGAATTTTTTTATAAGAGCAAATACTCAAAATTATGTACCATGTGTAGGGCAACAGTTGATTTTTTTTTATTCCAACCTACTGGACTAGTTCTGTCGCAGCTAAAATAAAATATGTTTTTTTCATATTAATTTGTTATGTTTTTTTAGCTACTAGTTTAAAAAAAAAAAGTTTGATCAGGCTTTTTAATTCCTGTATTTCTTCTTTTCTTAAAAAATCAAGCAGTTAGTAAATAAAATACTTAAGAAGACAAATGCATAAGTATACCTGCAAAATCTTCTTTTTTTTAAATCATTTAACTGTAACTTTTGAACTATTCGTTTTGTGCATCAGTTAGCCGCTAAAATGCAATGTGTAACATAAAAAATGTAAAAAAAATAATATAAAACAAAATAAAATAAAACAAATAAATATGGAGTACGAGTTATAAATAAATAAATAAAAACCGCTTATTGCGTCACACTAATGTGAAAGTTGAATTTTTATCATTTCATTTTTTTTTTGTTTCGTATCTTTGAAGTTGTAAGTATATCTGTAACTCTGAAATCATATGAATTCAGAGCGTACTAACTGAATGGTAGTGGCGGTGGCGGCGGCAGTGCTATGTCTGCAGTTGTTTTTTTTTATTATTATTGTTTTTTTTTTGTATAAAATCAGTTAAGATTTGTAGTGTTGGCGATCACATGGTTTGGGTATTGTTGGTTGTTATACTCTATTTTGATAGCAAGACCACTGGAATTGTTGCTATTTTTTTTTTCCACACAGATTTGATCCAGTAGCCCATAAGAAACTAAATTTGCACTGAGATCTTCTCTCTCTTTAGAGCTCACGACGACTATAAGAAAAATGTAGACCAATGATGGATTTGAATTTGGATGTTGAGATGCTGAAGAAGAAATATATAAGTAGGTATAGTATAATAGAGTTGTGTGGACGATTCGTTTTGTGGTCAAATTCAGGGAACGCTCTCCCAAATATGGGGAAGCTTTTTTTTCTTATTTTTTTTTTTTATTAATAGAAAAACTGCAAACAATAATATTTCAAAGAGCATAATGTAACTCAAGGTATTAGAGTGGCATATGCTATTTTACAAAAAAAAAAAAAATAAACTTTATGCGGTTGGATTTTCTTGTATATAGAGCCAGATCGAGTTTGTATATACATACATCAGAGTCATAATGGAAATTTATTTTCGAATACAGGTTTGTAGATCAAAAATTTGTTGTTAAGGCAGTTGTATCGGAAATTGCTACTTCTCCAGATGGAATATGTCAATGAAAATTTATTGCGAATACAAAAAAGAAACAAGTAAAAATAATCCAGTTGCAAAAAAAAAAAAAATACATTGACTTGAAATTATGACTGAATATACAGCCAACATGCAAATGGATTTTGGGCAAAAATTCTGTAGGTACCAAAGTATATATTGTTATGCCAAACTAATTATTTAAAAATTATTATATATTATATAATTAAAAATTATATAAATAAATTATTTATTTGTATTACAAATTCATCTTTTTTAATTTTATTATTTTTCAATATTCAACAAAATATATATATAAAAAAAAACAAATTTTAGAAAAAAGAATGACTTTTAAATTATAAAATGTGATTCTTATGTCACTTCAAAAGAATCTTTGTTTTTTATAAGTACAAAACCTAACTCATGGCTATAATTAATTATTATTAAGAAATAATTGCCATACTTGTAATAATTTATAATAATAATGATTTTTTTTGAAGAAAAATATTTTTAACTTCCCATTTTAAGTAATTGTAATTGGTCCGATTTGTGGAATCGAAAATTTTGACATATCTCCACGTTTCGAGGTCCCAAGAATCCTAATCCATAGTTTTTAAAGAGATGTCTGTATGTGTGTGGTACGTATGTACCTTCTTGATAGATTTTTTTCATTCACCGTATGTCGAGAACGAATAGACATATCGACTTCGAATACATTTTATTTATATTTATTAACGGTATCTCTCATAGAAACATTTTTTTTTTGTTTTCGCCTATCTCATTACTTGTTCAACCGATTGTAATAAAACAAATTTATATAAGAGCTTCTTATAAATTTATTTTATCGACTTAAAAAGTCGATATTTCGAAAAATATTGCGTACCAATTTTTTCTTAAAAATGTAATTTTACAAACAAATTTTACCTACGATTTTTTTCTCATAAATAAAGATTTATAAAAAAATCGAATAATGTACATCGTGTTGGTTTCAAAGCATTGAAGAATTTGTTTAATCAATTTAATTCTAATTAAATTGATCTTTCAACAATTTTTAGGTTTAAACTTTAAGTTTAATACATACATGCATACCTATATATGTACAACAAAGTGATATATTATATCGGGTTTTCAAATAGGGACGTGACAACTTAGAATTTAATTTGTGAACGCACCCTTTCACTAATCATCGAACTGTCACTGTCAATTTATTCAGTAAACTCAACATGGACCATTTGAAGCGACGTATGTACGTTCTCCGATTGGGCTCTGGAGATGATTAATTCCATCGCAAAATCATCTTCAGTGACGAAGCTCATTTTTGCCCCAATGGGTTCGTCAATAAGCAAAATATGTGTTATATGGTCGGGTGAAAATCCACATTTGCTTCATGAATCACCACTTCATCCACAAAAAATAACTGTTTGGTGCAGTTTACATGTCGGTGGCGTTATTGGGCCATATTTTTTCGTCGACGCGCCATGATTTACGATATTTTTGGCCGGAATTGGAAGATATATGGACTTGGACGACATGTGGTTTCACACAGCACACCTTACAATCGGTACAATCTAAAATGTAAATATTTTAGATGCCCACATAATACTCAACTCATATAATGGCATAATATATCTAGAAGCTTCTATAACAAATTTAAACCACAGTGTGATCATACATAAGAGCAAATTTGTGCGACCCAGTTGTGCATTTTCTTTAGCTTTATATGCAATTTTATGAAGCGTTTTCCTGTAAATTAGCATAAGCACTATCTTGTAAAATTATTTCAGTGTACAATTTACGTTGGTAAGTAAGAGTAAGCTTTTGACGATTTAGGTGTCCGGTGGGTTGTTGGTTTGTGGACAATGAAATTTTCTTACAAAATTTAAAGAATATATTAATATTTAATAATTTTATTTTATCAAGCAATATATACTAGAGATGCCGCGAATAGTGATTCGGCCGAATACCGAATATTCGGCCACACTCGTCGGCCGAATACCGAATATTCGGCCACACTCGTCGGCCGAATACCGAATATTCGGCAGCCGAACATTCGGCCAACGATGTGTATCTAAGTGAGAGACTATTTTCAGAAACTGGAATTGTTTACGAAGATAGACGTAATCGTTTGCTACCAACGAATGCTGAGAAAGTTGTTTTTATTCACCACAACTTACCAAGTATTTTTAAATACTAAAATACAAATTTTCGAATAAAAGAAAACATTTATTGTAAGATAATAAGCCTTTTTTATTTTTCATTTCCATTCCGAATACCGAATATCAAAAATATAGGCCGAATAGTCCGAATGCCGAATAGTGGCCGAATATTCGCGGCATCTCTAATATATACATACATGGGTTTATTTAAATAAATCTCAATAGTAATTTTTTAGAACGAAATTGTGCTTGTTTTAATGAACAAATTATTTACAAATCTGAAAATCTTTCAAGTATTTTCCAAGTTATAGATTTATCAATAAAATCATGTAAAAAATGGTGAATGAAAAATGAATCTGTTGAAATAAATTCTATTAATGTATTTTTTTTTTATTTATTTGACAGAAAACAAATTTTGTAGTAATAGTTTTTATAAACAATAAATAACCGTCTTTAACATACGAGACAATGCATGTAGACTGAGGGAATCAAGCATCCAGGAGTTGGTGGTCTTAAAGCGATGGGAATGTTTTAAAACTTCAAACTTCTCCCAATTGTATTGATTTATGAAATTATAAAATCATTTGTTCATATTTCATAGATTGGTTCTAATTTTAAGGTAATTTTACTTCGATACAAGTACCACACTTACTTGGTGCTAAATGTAAGGTACCTGTTCTTTTAAAGAATTATACCAGTAAAAAAAAAGCAAAAACAAAATACAAATTAAGCTCTTTTTATGCCCATTTAACTATTCAATTATTTTTTGTTTATTTATGTGTTTCTTCCATTAAAGAAATCAATTAGTCCTTCATTAAGATCAACAAAAACAAAAGAGCTGAGATACGAACTCATTAATGACAAATATTCTCAAAACTTTACCATTATATTATTTGAAATAAAAATAAATATCACATGTAATAACATACACCCGATTACAAAAACTAATTGTTTAATTTTCTTATTAAATTGTTGTTAGCAATGATGAAAATCTAAATTATAATCCTTTACCTTTCTACAAACGATTTTTACCATGTCGGAATTATATTAGGTAAAGTTTATAGATGTATCAAAGAAAGGAAAATGAAATGTCTTGGTTTTCAAGTGTCAAGTTAAAATAGTCACAAGACTAAACAATTTTTTGAAGATTGAAAAATATATTACTTTAAAAATCCAAAAATCAAAAAAGCAAACAAAAAGCAATGAGAGATAAAATCCTTATTCCACTAAAGATTTATTTTATATTCTTAGATTTAAGCATTTTATTTTTTTGTTTTTTGGCAATAAAACCATCACTGAGCTTTTTTTCGGCAAAATCCAATAATAGAAACAGCCACAGAAATGACAGAAGAAAAAAATTCAACCACATTATCATTTACAACCAGTTTTTAAAGCACAATCAGAGACCAAATATCTTGCACCACATGCGAGAGTGTAGTTTACTTGCGTCTAGCAACTACCATTAATTTATCACCAACAGAGCAAGCCAGCCAGAGTCGTATGGTATATCCATGCCATGCCATAGCTTAAAACTCTACATGCATTCGGATCATGATCATTTGGTTGAATCGAAATTCGAATATAGAGTCGGTCTTATATCTTACCTACATCGACCATGCCATTTCCATGAGACTTATGTTTAGCATTTAACAGTAAAGCGCCAATGCCGCTGCCTCCACCTCCAACACCACCCCCTATCCACCATCACCGACATCGCCATCGCCATCATCGACATCGCCATGATCCCCGTCATAGCTTTTTACTTGAATTCGCGATCAAAATGTATATTTTTATATATACAAACATTTTAAAGCCTCTCCTCACACAGAGACACTCATATTTGTAAATACATACAAATACACATATAATCCAACAGAGAAGCCCAGACAAGCCTAAGAAAAAATATAACTTTTATCCAAGACAACGGCAGCATTTACCTGACTTTGTATCTCCCACTGCCCATAAGTCTGCAGCGCAACTTCAGTCTGCAAATAGGCAGCAAAGTGATCGGCGTTTGACTAAAAAAGTACTTCTTGGTAATAATACTAATAATTTAATCGATCGGGACATATAAATATTTTTCTATATTTTTTTTGCACTTCTTCATACATCCGTCGGATTGCTTTTGTTAAATTTTGGCAAATGTTTTAACTGTGATTCTAGGACTTTTTCAAAAATATTCACATTTAACCTTGGGTTTTTCTTTTTTTTTTCTTGTTTTTTGGTGAAAATTTGTTTTTTTCTATCGCGAAAAATTGACAAAAAAAAAAACGAAAACGAAAACGACTTTTTCCTCGCGATCGTTATAATTTTTTTTCATTTTCCTTTTCTACTCTTTTTAAATTGTTCATAGTTGAGTGAAGTTTTTCATTAACTGAATTTTCCATTTATTTTTGTTTCTTTTGCAAATTTTTTTTTCTTCTTTTTTCTCCTTTGTTTTTCCTATTTTCCTCTTTATCATCATCTCTGACTATTTATCACCGTCATATTGTTAAAAACAATTTCCATCTTTGTCCATACATACTTGTACCTCTGCATTTTTATTTTGGTTTTGCATTTAAAGTGATTGTCTGTGTTAAAAGTGTAGATTTTTTCATATTTTCCACGATAGTGAATAAAAAATAATAAAATAAATTAATTTACTTTATTAAAAAAATTAAAAGAAATTATTAAATATTTATATAATTAATATAAAATATAGTTTCGTTGGCAACAAATTACTGGAAAATATAAAGAGTGTGGAAAAACACACATTTGGATATAATTTTTTTTTGGTTATTTCGCTGAAGGTAAGTCACATTTTTGTCTTGAATTTGTTTTCATTAATTATAAAAAATGAATAATAGTAATTTATTTAATTTTACTCATTTAATGTTGGAAATATGATATTAAATCTCCGAGGCATGATTTATGATTGATATGATTTTTTGAGCTTACAATGTAATATTTTATAGATCTTGCTTAACCATACATTTTTTATTGTAAATTTTACAACTTAAAACCTCTCAGACAGGTGTTGAGTTCAGTAAACAACAACAACAAAAGTTAAATAAAACATCGCTCCTGTGAGTGAGCGAGTGATCATGGCTTAGCCCATTAATACGCGTTGCAAACATAACACAATGTCTTATTTAATTCGGTATCGTTCCACTGTAAAAAAAAAAATATATATATCTTTTACCTTTACAAATCAAGGCGGCAACAACGAAACACAAGCAAGAACAACAACAAGAAAAACGTAACGACAAAATGATAAGGTTTCGTAAATTTATTTGATTTATTTTAATTTTGCTTGGAAATACCTGTTGTTGTTGTCGTTGGTTTTTTGTGTAGCCACGATGATGGTGTATACTGTGTGGCATGGTATGTTGCAAGGCTTCGAAATATAGCAGGTTTTTACTTTCAATTTTTATTTTATTTTTTTTATATGTTTATTATTTTTGAATGAATTCGGCATAATATTAAGATTGACATTTATGAGATAAACTTATTTTCATAAAAAAATCAAAATTGATGCCACCATTTGTTGAATTAAGATCTTTTTTCGTATACAAGGTTTCTGTTAGCTCTTAAAGAAGTGATAATGTGTTTGCAGTTATTTGAGTAAGACATTTCGCAAATAAAAATAAAAATAAAATAATATGTTTGATTTTGTAATTTTAGTGCAATATCGTAACTAACTGTTAATCTATGAGTGAAAATGAGCTATTTGAATGCAAATATTTAATATTTAAAACTGAAATGGGTGTGGTATGTAGTGACATAAGCTACACTTGTTTAAATTTGACCAACAAAAAAATAGGTTAGTTAAATGGGTGAATGTTATGATTTTTTTATCAAATATTAAGCATACCTGTTTACCTGTTCTATATTAAGGTGGAAAATAGTTTTTTTTTCATAAATTTGTCAAGTATTTTTATTAAAATTCAAAAAGGACTAAAATTTCATTTAACCTTCTTCGTATTTTTTTTTACCAAAATAAATAGTGAAAGGGATTAAAAGTACTCCAACTTTAATTTTACTAATGCCTCACTATACTTATCTTACTAGTTGATTAATCGGTGAGACCTCAAAAAATTTTCCAGTTATTAAAATTAACAAATGTCATTAACATTGCCTGTTCAAGCCAATTTAAGACCTGTTCCATATAACACAATAATTCTTGTTCAATAATTAACACTTGGAACAAAATACATACATATGTATAGAGGGTGGTTAACAAATATTTTGTTAAAATATTAAAAATAAAAATTCAGTTTAATTTTTAAAACGATACGTTCATGAAGTAAGAAATTTATTTTATTTTTAATTCCAAAAACAACGTTACCTGCCATACAACCGTTAAAAAAATTATAACTATTATAAAGCGTGTTTTTTTTAGAGGTGTAGAACTTTAAAATAAAAAATAAAACAAAGATGATTTTTTTAAATTGACATGAAATTTTCTTTATGCGAAAGATAATCTTCTGGCATTATAATTTAAATATGATTTCTGGCATATGACCGCCACGGCTGGCTCGGACGTAGTCTAATCTGGGGGTCCAATTTATGATGACTTTTTTCAATCTTTGTAGCCGTATATTGGCAATAATGCGGCGAATGTTGTCCTCCAAGTAGTCAATCGCTTCGGGCTTATCGGCGTAGACTAGCGACTTCACATATTTCCACAGAAAATAGTCAAGCGGCGGCGTTAAATCGCACGATCTTGGAGGCCAATTCACGGGTCCGTAACGTGAAACTATAAGGTTACCAAACGTTTCCTTCAATAAATCAATTGTGGCACGAGCTGTGTTACATGTTGCGCCTTCGTCGTCTTGTTGAAACCACATCTCCTGCACATCATGGTTGTTCAATTGATGAACGAAAAAGTCAGTAATCATGGATTTATAGCGGTCACCATTGACTGTAACGTTCTGGCCAGTATGGTTTTTAAAGTTATCGCTTAACAAAATTCGCTTATGAAAATTGGGAACAACGGCAATTTTATTTTGGGCCCATTCACAGAAGCTACGCCTTGCTAGTTGATTCTGTGGCTTCAATTCTTGCACGAGTTTGATTTGCCAAACCAAACTAAAAATAAATCCCTTGACAGCTGACAAAATGGCCTGCAGTTAAAATAGTGTTGCCAACTCAAAGTTCTATACCTCTAAAAAAAACACCCGTTACAAACAAATTATTTAGTGATGCGACAGATCGTATAACTCTCAACTATACTCATGTGTACGCAGCGGGTGGTGTTTTTTTTTATTTTGAGAAATAAAACCTGCGGGATTTATTTCTGTGGGGCTAATTTCACTCCACCGATGTACACTACCTAATTTCTTCAACAAATCTAAATTTATGATAAAAAAATATTTAAAAATCTTAATAATAATAATTTTCGAAATATCGAATTTTGAAAATTCAAAATAGCTTTTAACGACCTTTAGTTCTCAAAAATGCACGTTTTGTTCCGGAAATCAATAACTCACCAGGTATTGACAAGGGCCTCAGTCACAAAACGGAATTTTTTTTTAACATTTTTTTAAGAATCCAAAATTTGTTTTTTGAAGAGATTTTGATATGTAATACTATTTAAACTTATTTAATGATTTTGCACAACAAAATTTAACTAAAATCAGTTAAACAATTAATGAGATAGAAAACAACCAAAAAAATGGTTCCACAATTATGTACCATTAATAATGGATAAATGTAACATTTCTTGAAATAATGTGGTAAATCGAACTATAATATAAGATATTTTATACAAAAATTTGAATCAAAATCTTAAAAGTTGTTTTGGAGAAATATAAGATTTTCTTTAACAGTTTGCAAAATCTTATATGGTAGGTAGCGTTATTTTTGGTTATAGGAACAATTTTTGTTAAAAATCTTCTAGATAATGTTAAAAAAAAGCGTTGGGTGCCAAGATTGATGAAAATCGGTGGAGTCGTTTCCGAATTATTAAGTTTTTAAAATTAATATATCTTTTTTTTTTGTAATCGAAAAAAAATCGAGGCTTTAGTATACAATACGTTTACAACTTTTTAAAACATTCCCTATAATTGATAAATATATAAATTGATAAAAATCAGTTGAACTTTGTTTGAGAAAATAAAAAAAAAATCAATATTATTAGAGCAATCATTTATAACCATTTACCGGAAATTTATTTTAGACAGAATGTTTTTTAAGTTGTGGGCACGTTTTTGAGAATAACAAAATTTTTATTAATTGCTATAAAAAATTTGTACGGTAGGTACCGTTATTATTGGCCTTAAAAAAAATTAAAAACCCTATAGGTACTAGGTTAGGTTTAAAGAAATCAATTTTTATTAAACTTAGCACCCAGCAGTTTTTTGACATTATCTGGCAGATTTTAAATAATTTTTTTTTTCTTATTACCAAAAATAACGGTACCTCTCATACAAATGTTTAAAACCCGGTATTGAAAATCTCTTTTTTCTCAAAAACGGCTCCTACGATTTTGATTAAAATTTTTGTGTGAACTTAAATCAGAACGATCTACCATATTATTGGGAAATAAAATGTATCCATCGTTTATAAATGGTACCTCTTATGGAACCATTCTTTGGGTTTTTAACTATCTCATTATAACCAATTTTAATGAAATTTTTTTTTACAAAAGCTTCTAACCAATTTGAATAATATTGCATATCAAAATTTTCAAAAAATAAAAGTTTGGATTAAAAAAAAAAATCAAAATTATTATTTCGAAAATAGGTGGATGATTTTCTTTCAAAATTAATTTTTAAACTCCGCATAAATAAGTATTAAAAATAAGCGTAACAATTTTGTTTAAAAAGCTGGACATCTAAGAAAATTTTATTTTCATTTTCTGTGTTTTTTCCAAAAAAAAAAAAATTGTTTGACTGCAGATCTGAACCTAGATTCGGTCATGAACCCAAATAAGGAAGCAAAATATCAACATGATCAGGTGAACCCGATTGTATCACTTACACAAAAGATATGACTATAGTTTTATTTTTATTACTCACGAAAACCCAATTATTGCTCTTCAAAGTATTTCGAAAAAGTTAGGTTGATTGGAAAACATAATTCATTCACCTTAAAATCACACTAAAAACTACGTCAAAACTTTAAAAGCTAATGACATCTACTTCTACATACATCTACATAATGTAGTTTGAGATTTGAGTTCATGTCATGATGAACTTTTCCATTATTTCCTGGTTGTGAAAGGCGCAATCTTATTGTATAAGAAAAGTATGTTGGTGTCTTTATTACATTGAGATGTCAAATCAAATCGGTATATCCAATCTTAATTGCCCTTCAATTGTTGCCGGTTTTCCCACTCAAAAGAAAAGAAAACAAGTAAAAATAAAAAAAAAAAATTAACAAGTTGAAAACCCTCACTTTAACGGTACCAGAAAATATAGAAAGTGAAATATTTGAATAATTTGAATATAATAGAAATTATATAAACTGTGCTAATTAATTCGAACATCTTGAATTAAGAAAAAAAAAAAAATAACAAACAAATATTATTCAATCGACCTTGAGTCTTTTGATGCGTCTTCGTTGAGGTTTTTTTTTAGCAGCTTGTCGACATTTAATTCGGCCATCTAGTTCTGCTGCTGTTGTTGACAAGTATAGATATAGCTTAGTGGTGATATTTAAAATATATTTTTTTTTTTAATTTGCGTATGCTGACGTGATTGCCACCACAATTATTTAACTGTCATTCAGAAACGGCCGGCGGTGGTGGCGGTGGTGGCGGCGGCGACGCGATAGCGCTGTGATCGCGAATGACCTTTAAAAATGCAAACCTGTTTTTATGGTTAATATTAATTTAACGGATTCAGGTTTGTTTGGCTTTAGTAAGTTTTTTTTTTTTATTTTTATTATTTTTCAGGCCCACTAATTATGATTGTTGGAATATATACAAATGATCGGTATAACAAAGATATATTAATTGCAAAACTAACTTGTTTTCTTTATAGTATGAATATGATACGGGCTACATTTTAATTTTAATTTATTTTACTGGAATTTTAATAAATGGTGTGGAGTGACTAAAGTATACAAAAAGATAATATAAAGTTGTCTTTTATATTCTTGTTTTAATATTTAAAACCATTGTAATTTCTTACTCCCCTTTTCACAATGTATGTATAGTATATACAAGTAATATTTCTAGAGTCTAGATCCCTTTTCCGACACTCATACTACATCGATTTTGAATATTGATGGTGTCAAACGCAGCGGAATTACCTGTTGATTTGACGAATTATAATTTTATTTTAAAAATACATATTTATAATTTGTTCAAAAATTGCATTTCCTTCTTAAATATTATTCCAATAAAAATTAACTCTAAATAAACATTTTCACTATCCAATTGGTAATATTTTGGCATGTGACATAAGGTCGGTTTAATTTATTAGCTCCGTTCATTTTAAGATAATTTGTGGGTCTTGTATTTCTATTTAATTGCGAGAATTCTCACACAGACAGGCTAGAATACATAAATGTACACATTTTAACCGTTTAAATATTATTATTTATGAACATACATTTAAACCGGAAACAGAGTTTAGACCGGAAAATTGTGTTTTCTTACCTCAAGTAAATTTTAAATATAAAGTCAAAGCCACTAAATATGCATTTTTTGTAAATATGTACAGTTTACATAGGCATAACCATAACGATAGGTTGTGCCTTTTACTAAAATAAATAAACAATTTATCAAAAAGGAACTATTAAGGGTTCATTCCAAAGACCAGTTTTTATTTTAATGAATTTAGTTTTGAAGAATTTAATTGAAACTGTATTTTTGAGAAAAAAGATAGTCCTACAATAGCTGTATAAGACGGAGATGACCCACTGCCTAATTTCAAATAATTAGTCATCAATATACCTTTTAGACAGATTTACAGTGAATATAAGGAATTTTGAGCTTCTGGAGCCTTTTTTTAAATATTTTATGTGTATCTAGGTTTAGGTAGTGAAAAACTATACTTATGTACATTTGTATATTTGACATAGTTTTATTCTTATATTTACTATTACCTACCTTTGTTTAAGTGCCACAGATTAGGAATAGCGCTAATGACGCTAAATGCTGATCCGGCTCGAAGGACCAAATGTAATCGTCTAAGTTTTTTATTAGAACAAAATTAGTAAAAAAAAACAATGTAAAATAAAATGCAACTGCTTTGTAAGAATAATCTTGAAATTGTGTATTTCAGTCATATGACCCAAAGTAAAGTCGATTTTACTATCATTTCATTTGACATATAACTCTTTTTAGATCATTTGTGGACTGTATTTTTGGGTTATTTTCCGTCATATTTCGTAGATTGTCCTATCTCCGCATACTTATTAATATTTATACTTTTACTTCAATGCACATTCATTATATAACATAACTGTATGTATAGTTGTTTAATTAAACATTCTAGTCCTAGAAAGAATTTTACTAATTATTATTCAATAACATTTTTTAATTTTATAAGAATTTCTTAGACTATTTTTTGTTCGTTTATTAGTTAATCAGAAATATCTATTTATATTTAAAAAAAATTGAGTTTAAAAATAATTTTTCAAAGAGTTTTTACTAACTGCTAATTAAGAAACTAATTTATTTACAGGTTAAACTACATTAAAAACTTAATTTTTTGGTTTAAACTAAACTAACTTTTAGGTTAGTGGGGTTATTTAAAAACTCCACTAAGTTTTCTATTCATTTACTGCCTATTAATAATTATAATAAAAACTTGGCGTTTTTAAATTCAAGTGTTTTTTTTTTTTAAATAACAGGGATTTTTTTCTAAATGAATTAAGATTAGTTAAGTAATAAGACCAATTTTAAGGCTGAATTTGGATTCGGTACCTACAATTAAAGCATTTAGAAAATATTATAATGATTTTATTCCAGGAGGGATTATAAATTTTGTCAGATTTTGATATTCATTATCACTTTCGGATTACAAAAAAAAAAAAAATAAGTAATCAAAAATTTGTATGTCAACGCTTATAATGTTGATTGAGAGTGTATTATTCGTAACGTTTTATTAGAGCTTTATTGGGGCAAAAATCATTGTTTAAAGGTGTATTTTGTCGTTTTAGCTCAAAAAGATTTTATTTTAAATAGACAATTATAAAATTTAAATTGCTTAATATCGGTGAACCGATTTTTTTAAAATTTGATAAACCTATAGGCAAGAAATTGTGATAATTCTTTAATAATTACTTTTCTTTTTTGAGTAATTTAAACATCAATACATGCAATAAATCCTATTAGTTCATAATGTAATATATGTACATATGTATTTCTGAAAGATAAAGAGGGTGACTCTGTTTTAAATTGCCCTTTCCATAATGCCGCATTTTTATTTTGATATATTTTTGACAACAGAAAGTAAGATCGGGTGGCAATAGATGGCTGCTAACTAAGAGGTGTGGATTCGAGTCCCCCAGTCTAGGAAACATTCTTTTCGATATACACCTCTGCCTATAATACCTCTATATCAACTGAACGCCACTGTGAGATTTCATGAGATAATAAACCTATTTTTCTATTCCTTCTAACTAGTGCTGTGCAATTCAGGTTGCATTTAAAAGGACCTTAGGTCTTATGGGCATATAGTAAAATCATTAAAAAAATAAAATAAAAAGTTAATCTCACGACGAAAAGCTGCTTCGGGTTCAATTAATTTACAAGATTAATTAACTGTGGTTTAACGCAAATTTAACTAATAAATAATGTTTTTTTCAAATGTTTTTATTTACAAACATCGGTGTAGTATGAGAGTCGAAAAAGGAATCTAGACTATAGAAATAGTGTACATGAAATACATAGGGTCCATTTGCATAAATTCAGACTATTAAACGACAATGTGTTAGTACATAAGAGCAGGAACGCTCAAACGCTCGTCACGCAATATATTTCTTTTAATTGCTGACGTCATTTGCAAACTTAAATAGCCTTTTTCCAGCCAGAGAAAATCCTTTAAATAGATCCCAATAAAAAGTAGGATCCTTTCTGTATCTTTTTCTTGTACATTTATAGTAAGGCTGTGATAAAAAGTCTAAAATAATTTTTTTGTTATGATGGTTATATATTTCAAAGATATGACTTAAATAATTGAAATATTTATTTCAGATTATGAACTTTAATAAAATATACACATTTATTATGCATTTTTAAATCGAAATTTAGCAGATATACTAATTAGTTTTTTACTATAAAGCAAATTAAATTTTCATTATTATCTAACTATTTTATGGTTGGTTAAAAAAAATAAGATTTTTAACAAAACATTTATTACCTATTGTTTGACCTTTTATGATTCATTAATTTTCATTTCTGTACCAAAAAAATAAACAAACTAAATCTAAATTCATGCAGATTTTTCTATTGTTGCGCATCAGATGAGATACAGAAATAAATTTTCCGTGAAGAGATTGTTATTTTTTTTTTTTTTGTTAAAAAAAAAATTAATTTTGAATACCAGATGCAACAACCAAATCTGCATATACCTACTATATTTTGAATACTAAAGTGCATAAAGATTGTATACTGTATATATTAAGCCACCTCCACAAAATGCCAACAAACTGTATATACGCTGATTGATGGTTTAACTTTTGCAAACACGTTCAAATGCATTTGAACTATAATAAAAATATACAAAAATAAATAGAAGTATAGATACTGCTGCCTATATATATGTACCTGATACTTATCAACCATCACCTTTAAAATTGTATAACTTAACATTTAATCAAGTGGTTTGTTTTTTATACATATTTTTAACACATTTTCTTGTCTATGTATTTATAAAAAAATAATTATACATTGTGTTTCCTGTTAATAGTTAAGAGTTATTATCAAATTTGTTCAAATCAAAAAGTTATCTTCCGCGGCAACAAGATTATAACATAAAATTATGGTTGAATATTAAAAAAAAATCGTAAGAAATTGTTATGGACTTTAGATTCCGCTGGAGCTGAGATCAAAAAAAGAATAACTCTTGCGAATCAAATCACTGGTTTTTCTTCTTCGGGTTAAGAAGCATTTAAACATGTCACATTATAAGACACTTTCACAAAAAAAATTGAATATAAATAAATTAATATATGTACATATCTAAAATACATCAGCCAAGTAGAAGACTTAGCACTATTTTTGTTGTTTATTCAAAATATCTTCTAACGGCCTTTAGTCTACAAACATTTTGGCGTTTCGTTTTGGACTAAAGGTCCATGTATTAATATACATATTATTTTGGGGTAAGGTCATAGGTCCACAAGTATTAAATAGTAGATTTATAACCAATTATGAATTTTTGTCTTGCGGACTAAAAGCCCTGCAACTATATTTATTTGTCAGATAACTTTAGTCAGAACTTTTCTTCCACATCATTATCTGGATGACAAATTGCTATATTTTCTGACATTTTGTACCTTTTTTCATACGATTATGAAAATAATTAATTTTACTGTGGCAGAAATAATACTATTTTGTCATAATTTTGTTGTTTCATTACTCATTTATACGAATGCTCATTATATTTATACCAGGATTTTTGTTTGCCATTACTTTGGATTTAAATATTTTGAGAACCCAGACCACGTAGAAGATTTTTGCTTGCACGTACGAATACAGTTTTTAAAGACCTTTCTGTACATTTCGATGGGTTTTTGAAACATTTCAAAAAAAATACTTTTTTGGGCAAAATAAGCAAAGGGGTTGGTCCATTGATCTCTTCAAAAAGTCAATAAAATTTAAATTGTCAAAATTTGCAAAAATTTGTATATGGGCGGATAGGTCTATGAATTTCCAATTTAGAATTGAAAACCGCAACCACTTACGAGTTTCAATTGCGGAAATATCGCCATCCAAACATTTACAATTTTAATTAAATTGGGTTTAAATAAGGTAATATAACTTTGGATGAAGATATTTCGACAACCAGAGGTCGTAAATTTTTTTGGTTTTCAATTTTAGAAAGATCTAATAAACTAATAAACCTTTTTAAAATTTCCAACTATCTCCGAGTCTCGATTGCAGAAATACCGCCTTCCAAACAATTTTTTGGGTTGGTTTTTGTAATTGGGTCTTAATATAAAAACATAAGTGCAATGACATCTCACATATAATTTTCTGCACACACCAACGCATTATACATACCTTCTTAAGTATATATTTATTTACATACAACTTTGTTCACAGTGTTTGCACTAAACAAAAAACTTCAACAAAATAAATAATGTTTCTCATACACACATACTTTATCGTCATAAAGTCTAAAGAGGACCTATATAGGGGCATGTGCCAAAATTATGGTCAGAATAAATTTTTGCTTACTCACAAATTCTACGTGAATTTTGTTTAATTATTGTCATCAATATTCGAAATGTTGACATATACAGCACACCATGGCGTAAGCCTGTACAAAGTCATTGATCTCTAAGAAAAACATTTTGAAACATCTTCTTCATCACGCCACATATCATCAGTGTGTTTTTGCCAGAAATACAGTAGTGTAGTTTGTACTTTTGGATGTTAATGTTTTATTTGTTTCTAATTTGCACATAATCGTACAAAGTATATATATATGTAGATGATTGTTAAAAATCACAATTTTGAACTTTATTTATAAACTCAAATTAAACACGAATTATCATTAATCTGCGAGTTAAGTGCAACAAAATTTTAGTTCATACATGTTAAATAGCTATGTAATTCATCCAAGTAGTTGGAATAGCTAGTAATTAAGTTAAAAATAAAAAGAAAACAATGGCTGATGACAAATATGTAATTTACAAGTTCGATTAAAAAAGTGTGTGTTTAAAAGTTCATCCTTTGTGAGATTGTTTAACAATGTGTGCCTACTGAAAAATACTCTTTTGAGACAGCAGAGTTCTTGTTGAATGTAGTAAATTTTCATTATAATTTGCTGCTTAACGTTAGTCAATAAATAGTTTATTGCTTATTAATAAATAGGTATTTAAATTCGAGAATTATTTTTTAATCAAAGTTTAAGTTGATTTGTGAATGAGAAGATGATTAGTATTAACAGAATGTGGTAATGTTTGAATTTTAAATCTTATTTTTGAGCAAAAACTATGAAAACCGAAGTTGATTTTTAATCTCCGTTCTTTGGAACATACTTCGGTCTACTTCAACTTCCACAGATACGCTACTGCAGCTTAAATAGACAGTCGTGGATAAATATACTTTTGAACTCGTCTCTCTTGTTATGAACGATCAAGTACCTCCTACAATATTAATAACTCATTGAATTTAAAGCCTTGCTCTGAGAAGGTATTTCTTTGTGTTTTTATTTTTGTTTATATTTTGAACATCTTACACATGTATATGAAAGTTTAAAATGAGTCTTTTCTCGAGGTTAAATTCTTTTATACATACATATGTACATATTTGTTTTAGCGGTTTTTCTTTTATAAAATAAGAATTACACTTAATATTCAGATCACATTTGGATAATAACTGCGTTGACTTAAATAAGAACAAACTAAGTGTGGAATAACAAATACTATATACCTACATATGTATATCGGGAACGGTTATGCATGTAATGCCGCCAGACAATGTTATATTTGAGGGCTTTATACTTGAAAACGTGGTAGAGTGTATAGTCGAATAAATCTTATGGAAACATTAAAATGCATCGCAGAATTCATTTTGGTTAATTTTCATATCTTAATTCTCAACATATATTCAAGCCCCTATATAGCGGTATTGATATATATTGTATTGTACTTTATTCTATAATAAGACTAATAGCTGTCATCATCAATCTTTCCCATCAATTTACGAGTACCTCATCAATCTTGACTATTTTCAAAAGTGTAAAATTATTCACTTTGTAAAGTCTAGGCCTTTCTTGAATAAAAGCAATCTTTGAATAGGCGATCCTATGTCTTGAAAGAACTATGGAGGTACCTACATCCCATAATTATAAGATTCTATTAGTGTTAGTAGAAAAACAAGCAGAAAGAGAGGGATAATATACTGAGTTCTTTCGAAGAGAAAATTCTTTAACACACATCTGGAAGGATTGTGGGTTGGATATTTGCAAAAGAAAGTATACCTACCAAATCGTCATAATATCCCAGTCAGTATGTTTTATTTATTAATCAGCCATAGAAGATTTTTTTTAATACCTTTTTGAAGATTACAAAAATTTTAAAATATTCCATCCAATGTGCATGTGGCTTCATAAAATTTCTTTGTTTATAAATTTATTCAATTTTAAAAGTTTATTTTGTATTTAAAAAAAAATGTATCTCATTTTAATGAAATGACTCTTTTAAGTGAAATCTCTATAGATCACAATTGTTTCCATAGAAATTCAATGACATTGTCTTTCGAAAATAATTCCAGCCTCGTAGAAAATTGCACTTAAAAAACTCATCTAAAGGCACTCAAATTTAATAACCATAAAACATTCACTATTTCGTTTAAGTAAAACTTGGCAAAATCTCTTAAACCATCAGGTACCTGTTCAGAATTGTCAATGACATTAAACCGCTTAAACCAAATCACGGAAAAAAAATTGAAAATTTTCCGGTAAACAATTTTGCCAAAACAACTTAAAAAAAAAAAATAAACAACATTTTTTAAAGTGCATATCGCACGTTTCATTTGAAGTGCGATATCATAGCTTACTAAGTGTTATTAGTCAACCAAAAATATGTGATAAGTTTTGCAATTTAAACCAATATAAGATGTCTTGGCTGATTGACCGATGGAAGCCGTAAGACAATGCCCAAGCCCATCAATTGAGAGCCCGTGAAAACGAAAGTTCATCCATCCGTTAGACTGTAACCGATCAGTGATCACTGAACGATATTTATATACGTTGAGAAATAAATAATAAAAAAACAAAAAAATACTTCAAAACGTAATTAGATACTTTTATAGATCACACAATGATTTTGTGTCGGGCATCATCGATTCGATATAGGTATTGGTATATTATTGCTGATTTGAATGTGACTTGCCATATATACATGATTGTGATTGATGTGGTAATATACGGGATTCGTTATACTTTGTTGTTGATTTTTTTTTGTTCAATACGAAGTTAGAGTGTCTGTCTCGGTTTTTATTATCTAATTTTGAATTCCGCATTGATATATCCACATTGAATGTCTGGTCAAGTGCAAAGTAAAAAAATTACAAAATCAAACCGCACACACAATACTCAATCTGAAACGTGTCATTAATACTTTAAGATACTTTTTTTTATTATTTTTTTTTATTCGGGGAACTTATGCCTGATGAAAGAGTAAGGTTTAAAATTTAGAAGTAGTTATTTATGTTATATACAAAAAATGTTTTATTTTGCACTTTTAATAGATAATATTTATTCCCAGTTAAAAATAATAAAGAATATCTCTGTTTTTTTTGTATTTTAATAGAAAAAAAATTATTTGTAAGCGAGCAAAAAAATTTCAACCATCCAATGGCTTAAAAAATTTGTTAAATAAGTAAAAACTCAGAAATGGGCGGATTTCGAAAAAAAATTACCTCATTTAATAGTGTAGGTCCAAATATCTTAATTACAAAATTTCAAATTTCTAACGAATATAAATAAGAAGAGAGAACTCAAATATTGGGTTTTCGAATAGGGACTTGACAACTTTGAATTTAATTTGTGAACGCACCCTTTCACTAATCATCGAACTGTCATTGTCAATGTATTCAGTAAACTCAATATTTTCATGGACCATTTGAAGCGACGTACGTTCTCCGTTTGGGCTTTGGAGAAGATTCGCCTAGATGATGAATTTCATCGCAAAATCATCTTCAGTGACGAAGCTCATTTTTGCAAAATATGCGTTATTGGTCGGGTGAAAATCCACATTTGCTTCATGAATCACAACTTCATCCACAAAAAATAACAGTTTGGTGCGGTTTATTTTTTCGTCGACGATAATGATCGTCACGTTACTGTGAATGGCCAGGGCCATGATTACCGATTATTTTTCACCCGAAATGGTAGATATGGACTTGGACAACATGTGGTTTCAACAGGATGGTGCTACAAGCCACACAGCACACCTTACAATCGATTTATTGAAGAGTTGTCAAGTCCTTTTTGGAAAACCCTTAACTTATAAGAAAAGTGGGCGTAGCAGAAGTCGGAAATTACCTTCAGTTCTAAAGAGCTCAGTTACAAATTTTGAGCTTTCTTGATTCGATGATTAGTTCGAGGGAATTTAAAATTTAAAAAAAAGGTCATACATGTCATACTATATTTTTATTTCCTAAGTTAAATCTGAGTTAAGGCAGAGAGTAGGATTAACTCTGCAAATAAATTGAACCTGAGTTAATTTAGAAGCAGTTTTTCATATACAGTGCCTACGTTCTGTAATTCTCGCATCGATAAAATCGGTTGAGTAACGTTGAAAAATGGAACTGGATAATGATTTGTTTCAATTTTCATCATTTCTCGACTAATTTTGTCCATGCGAAGGTTAGAGAATGTAGGCATAGGATTAACTTTAACTATCAGCTGTCAAAAATCTATCAAAATTAACTTTGAAAATGCACTGTCACTATCGAATCATATAGAGGGTGACAATATTTCGATAGTTTTTTGACACACATCTGTCAGAAAAATACAGAGTTCATCAAATTCATTGAAATAACTCGAAATTAACTCTTAATTGACTGAAAAATATTTGTCAGGAGTTGGTCCGGGTTGAACGCCAAAACTGGTTTGATCTCGAACTAAAAAACAGTGTCTAAGTTGAATGAATGAATGAATATTTGGGGTATTATTTGCACTGCGACTTTAAGATCTATTGTGCCCCCCTTTTAAAGCTAGATGAGATTACTCATTTACAGCTCTTTTCCTCCAAATTAGTCACTTTGAAGAACTTCATCTTCAGTATTTGGAGTATTTTAAGAGAAAGTAATTCGCTCTGTTCTATCTGGTGACGGCCCAGATGTTTATGTCTTGGATTCGCAAGTGCTCAAGTGATGGGTAGGACTCGTATATCAAATGAGTTTGTATGAGGTACTCATTTTTCGAAATGAGGTGGTACTTTGTCCCACTTCAAATGTCGTATAGAACAAATCTTTTTTAATCGAAATTTTTATTAAAAAAAATCTTGACATTACTAGGCCTTATTCTTTGTTGTATAAAATTCAAAAAAAATATTGATTTCTGACGAAAATTAAATAAAAAACATCAACATCAATATTATATACTTTTCTGTATTTTTAACATTTATTTAGAAAAAAACCATGATTAAAAAAATTAATGCATTTGCAGTCGTAAAAAAATATTCTTCAAACATACACTTACAAGGCTCCTACTCCTTCATTTCAATATTCAATCCTTTCCTTTTGGTAACAATCGTGTGTCTTTTTCATTTTCACTCCTCATTTCATCTCCTCACATATTTCAAATTTCACAACCTAAGACATTGTTACGAATGGAAGAGCGATGCGTTTCATTATTTCTGCTTCTCTTTTCTCCGCTGATGTAGATACAGTAACAAATTCAATGACGAAGACCAGTGTTGCCGGGAAGAAATATTTCAAGGTAGTACTGAAGCCAAAAAAGAGGAGTATTTTGAAAAAAATAGTAGTACAGACCTTTTTTAGTCTTCAAACTTTATTAAAAAAAAAATTATCAAGAAAAAAAATCAGTTACAAAAAAAAAAAAAACATAAATAAATAAATGCTTAATTCTAAGAACAAAAATAAGTAAATATCTTTTCTATCACACAAAATCTGTGTTGTGGCAGATAGCGTAATGCATAGCTGTTATATTTGCCTTTTTTTGCCTTTACCTGCTCCAAGGAATCCAATTTCACTAAATATCTATACAATAAAAGTTTACTTTGAATTTTTCTAACAGGAATTAATATTATAAACATTAATTAACAAACCTTTTCATTTTATTGAACTATACATACAAATTTACGGAGCTCAAAAAAAAGTGAATTAAATTTATTAAGGTTAACATTACACTTTGCTGCAAGTGTAAGATATTTTAGGTCTTTAAAAAAAATAGGAGTACGAATGTAAAAGGAGGAGTACAGGAGTACGGAGGTGTTGAAAGGAGTACAATACTCCTATGGGAGTACTTTCGGCAACACTGACGAAGACAAAAACTAGTAAAGAGAAGATTTTTTTTGAGAGCGGTGTATGCGACATTTGTATTGCCTCATGTATGAGGTACCCATCACTATCATAACTACCTAAGATGTGGTCTGGTGTCTCCCCGTGGGTATTGCAGAATCTGCAAATGGCATTGCTCACCAAGCCAAGGATGCTGAGGTGTCTTTTAAGCTTGCAATGGCCAGTGAGGAGACCCGTTATGTCTAAGTTAAAGTGAGCTTGAATTTTAATATTTTGCTTCTTTAGGATGTTAAATAAGAAAAACACTTAAATATTAACATGAAAGGTGGGTGGTATGGATTTTAATAAAAAAAAACACTTTTTAAACCTCCTTCTCCCACAAATTGGAATGATTTTGAAGAGTAAAGAATCTATGAAAAACATTTCTCTCTCTTATGACATATAGATGGGCTTGGAAATGAGTGGGAATAATTGGGCATGTTCTAGGTTCTAGAGAACAAAATTTCAGCTTCTATTTATGGCCCGATAGGGCCTCTATCAGTTATTCTAGAGGCAGGTTAAGATTGATTAACAAATCTTATAGACAAATGAACTTTTTTACCCAAATATGATTTTTATTTTTTTTAATTTAAATTTCGGTATGTTAAAAAAAAACGTATATGTACATTGTACATATCAAACTGCTTAAAACAACCCCTAAGTTTTGGAATTATGGTAAAAGGAGGTACTCTTTAAAAAATTCATATTGAAATTTCTGTGCATCTTCTTAAATACTTAGGATTTTTTTCAACTCAGAACCACTGTACGACCGACGTAATCTAACCAATCGACCTGGACTTGGTAAAGATAGCCATTTATTTGATCAAATCTAATAAAGTATCTGGGAGTTTCTTAGAGTGGCCGAATATAAACTCTATACTTCTCCAAAATTGCTAGAAAGTTTTTCCAGCTATTAGAAGTTTCGTTGCAAAAAAAAAAACAAATATAAAAAGTCACCACCTTCAGGTCCAGATAAAAGATCACTCTCATCTGAAAAAAATTCTACATCGTACCAGTTTTATACACTTTCTTATTTTTCTTTAAGCTTGTTTAGAAGTGATACCGTGATCTATTGACACATAAGTATAAAAAATAACAAACAATGACGCTTAATTGCTCTAAATACCATCACTAATGAGGTACTTGCTCCAAAAAAAGAAAAGAGAAATAGAAAATTAACAATGATTTATCTCTTAAAATTGACATTAGACTTTTCAGAAAGTGAACAAAAGTTTTAGTAGTAAAATTGCGTGTGTGAATTGCATGTAGAGTAACAATTAGCTTTATAACCTTTTAAGATATAAAGTTGTTGTAATTGGGGGAATTGCAATTCTCACTTAATATAGTACAATATAATCTATTGAAAATCACCTTTCTTACATAATTATTGTGCTCAATTTCATAATCAGTCAATTTGAAAGAAATTGATATTATATTTAAAATCACTTTTAAAATAATTGTAAATAGCCTTATTGTATATGAGTACATATGTACATCCAAATTGTTGTGTTCCGATTTCAATAATGAAACCAACAACTTCCATTATTTATTATAACTCTCAGTTGCCAGAAAGCTATTATTAAAAAAAAAAAACGATTTAAATACTTTACGCCATTACGGTTACAAAGTAAAAGTTTTCACTTTGTCTCACTCAATGTTCAACGAAGACAAGTACGAATATAGTATGTGTTATCCATGTTTGTTTGGAAATTGAATGCAAGTTAATGATTCACTCGAACAAGCGGATATTCATTATTGTTCGTTCATGGTTTGCAACTATCAATACCGGAATTTGGAATTTCATTTTGGCAGAAGCACGATTCGAACTTCAATAAAAATATGGTCTCATGATATGACGTGGATGTGGTTCACCAATATAATTAAGCGAATATAACATAAGTTGGATTTTCTTTTAATTGGCTATCCAAGGTGTTTCTCAATAATATTTGAAAGCAATTTTTACTGAGAACAAAAACTACATTACAACCGTCATTTTATTTCGGTAATGAATCTTGCACGAATATGTCAAGAAGTCTTTTTTTTGTGGTGTCATTTTGTGTAGGTACAAAGTGACAGTTCGGTGGAAACAAAACAGTTACAGTTAGTTACGAAATGTTATATACCAGGATAAGACAAAAGACATGAAATGAAATGGAATGGGTCATAGGTATGGAGGGCCCTAACACACCGTCAATGTTGCTTTCGGTTTTTCTGTTAGCAAACTGATGAATAAAAAGCCTCTAAAAGTATTAATGAACATTGACAATGTTGTAAGGTAATTAATTGGTACTGTGCTACAATTCATACGTTTGTTAATAAACATTGAAGAAAATCAAAATAATTTTGCGTTGGGTCAATATTTCAAAGTTATCTGTCACGAACATTGAAGAGCATAAATATACAAACGATCAATAAGCCGTTCAGGAAAATAAGATCTGATTCCGTCAAAAGTGAGAAAGCGAACCCAAAATTTTTCTCATCAGTATTTTGACAGTAAAACTGAGAAATTTTCCTCAGGTATAATGTTCATGTAAGTGATCCTATTTAGATTGGGAAGATTGAGCCCGCACTATTGAGTCTCATCGTGTTTATTGGCAATTTTTGAGAAAATAAATTGCTTTGCTCATTACCATTGTTTTGAATATTCCAAATTGAGAATTTACTCAGTAAATGAAAGGCAATTATTGGTTTCTATTTCTATATAGGCAATAAATTTTGAGTTTTCACATTTTTCTAAATTGTTTCTTCACGAATTTAAATGACTTTTGTTCCCTTTTGAATTTAAAGTTGAAAATATAAGAAATTTAGCGCTCGTTTCACGATCTCTGAGTAAGCAAATGAGAACGCTACTTGATAGATTTTCCTACAATTTTATGTAAAAAAAGTACTAATTAGCTTACTTAGAACTTTGCTCAGAGATTGTGAAACAGAAACTTAGTGAATAAATTTTTTTTACTATCAAAAATAGTGTTTTAAAGAGCACATGAACATTTGACGTTTATCGCTATTTCTCTACTAACGTATTCAAATTGACATTGTCTAAAATATGGCCAATGGAGCCACAGCGTTAAATAAGAAACTTAGGCACCTCAACAACAATTTTAATATTAAGTCCGGTTTTCATGTTTTCTTCTTGCCTCACTCCCCAGTTTTCTTGCCAACGAATTGATGTTATACCGGACTCATTAGGTCTATTTCTTTACTGTTTGGAAATGTTTAGGAAAAAGCTCGGGAAAACTTCAGCTTTTTGATGTTGTTGTTGTTATTTTTTAACAGAAATGAAAAGTAAACGTTACATTTGACAGCAGAAATTATCAGTAGTTTGACAAGCAAGAAAAGGCACTATAGGTAAAATGTTGGGGTAGATTCTTGCTTAAGGAAAGTTAAATAAATTTAAAAAAAATCAAAATCTCTGGTATTTTCGTGCTCGAAAATAGTAAAGAAACACATTTTGGGTGGATTTGGGAATCCCGCGGGCGAGTAAAGAAACAGACCTAATAATCCAAATCCAAACAACGTCAGTGAATTTGCTGAGACCTGAGATTTTCCCGAAATTGCTTTAAAATATTAGAATCGTTCAAGGGCCCTTATCACGAGAGTAAGTATTTTTCTTATGAAAAAAAAATGTATCTATTTATTGTTAATATTCGGTGATTTTATATTTCTAACTGAGGGCACAGACCAATAAGCTTAAGTTTTCAAAATGTTTATATAAATACCTATTATCTATATATATATTATTTATATTCTATTGGTTTCTTTTTTAATTAATTAATTAATACGAAATAGTGCGGTTGTGAACAGAAATTTTAGTCAAAACAATGTAGGCACAAACGGAGGTGTGCTTTGAGGCAGTTTAATTTTTTTTTTTGTGGATAGTCATTAAAGATCGATGTGATAAAAACAATCAACAGATAATTCAGGCATTTAAGAACAATATTACTCAAGCCTAAATTCTTCGTTGGATTTTCCTAAAAGCAGACTTAGGTACAACTACCAAACAGCGATCTTCTGATTGGTTATAAAGACACAATTAGTACGAATGGGAATCTCATATTGTCTACAACAATTTTTTTCCGTTGAATTGTTTCGTCTTTTTTCCACTTCAACTAAATGTTTCTGAAACAAGAACAACACAACATTTTCTGAACAAGCAAAGAACTTTAAATTTTAAAATCCAAGCTAAAAAGAAAACAGAATACTTTTTTGATAACACTCTCATGTTGTCTGCTCTGAACTAAAAACAAAAAAATCGATTTATTTGTTAATTTCAAAAAACAATAAACCTCCAGACATTCACTTAATCTCAAAGTTGAATGAATTTATTATTATGTGACATTAATATCAAAGATTCGCTTTGGCTTAAAGCAAAAATGGTAAAAGTTCAAGGTTGCTTCGTTTTGTAGATATGTATGTTTTAAAAAAATGGTTAAATGGTATATGTCAATTCAAATTCATCATCATTTATTTTATTTTATCTCTCAATTATTATAATTAACTACTATTCGTAGAATTCCACCAACGCAACGCCTATAGAGATTAGAGATGCGAATAAACTACTAAATTTACATTTTGCAGAAACCTTAACTAAAAATACATTTAGCTATAGAGTGCCAATCCTATAAGTTTATGATCTTAGTAGGTATGTAAATTATATTTTTCTTTTATTTTTAAATACCACTGGTTTAAGATTCAAATGTGGAATTTTTTATAGTTTATTTTTTGTATAAATAAAAATTTAAAAAAATTGCCAAAATTAGATAAAGCTATATTAATTTCTGTCATATTCATTCAAATTAAAAATTAAATCAGAAGACTATAATTTGTGTAACACGATTTCAGTAGTTTGCCAATGAAATAAAAGACCTTTTGAATTTTAGCACAAAATAACAATTTGTATGAATCGTTAGATTATAAAACAAAATATATTTTTTGGTTATAATATTATAGGTTTTGAAATATGTATGTTTTTATGTTGGTGTCTATATCAATTTGTTAGATTAAATAAAATTAAAATTAAAAATACTATTCACATAAAAATCATTAATTTAAGAAACTGAGTAACGCTGACTATGTACATAAACCTACGACAAGCAAATAAATATTCTAAATATATTTATAAACATAATACAAGAGACATCTCTTCCAAAAACTTGAAATTTACATTTATGCATGTTTGACTAAGCAACATACATAAATTAATATTGAATCCATTATAGAACCTTCTTCTGCTGTCAAAATAAATTAAGATTTATTGAAACTTGTCTCTTATGCCATAAAAACTATAGACCATACGAATTGTCACAAAACAAGCTGTCCTTCAGACCAGAACAAAATAATGTGGATAGCAACTTTATTGTTTTGTTGCTTAGTAAATAATGAAAACTGACAGAAGCATCGGTTATAATTGAGACACAATCTTAAAGTTTAACTGTACAGGTACTAAAATATGTAAAATTATTTTTGGGTAAGATATATTAGAACACAAAACGATGAGTTAGATAATTATTAATTTGCTCTATTTAAAATACGTTTCCATTAATTTATATTTAAATTGACCTAAAAATTGTGTCTTATTTAATATTTCGTTCTTTGTACCAATTTCAGTCGAGCATATGTGAAATAACACTCTCATTTTTATTTTGAATTAATTTTTTTTTTATTGGAGATACAATATATACGAGTACGAGTACCTGATTTTCTCGTTTTAAGTTCATTTTTGTTAGCTTATAAATAATCATAACAAGGATTGGCGTGGCGTGAAACAACTTGGGCAGCGGCGGTATGTCACAGTTAATGGATTTCTGGTTTTTAATTATAATTTGATGCTTGGGCGAGAGTTTCGATTTCATATTGAATCGATAAGTATGTATAAGGTGGACGAAAATTACGCAAGTTAAATTCACTATTGGGTTGATATCTATATGTATGTATATTACTGGTCTGTGTTTTAAATTATAAACCAGAATAAGCATCATGAGGTTTTTTTAAATTAGAGCAACGAGCAGGTACACAGTGGATCAGTTTGCTTAATATGCAAAGTTGAAATAAATTTGACATTTAAATAAAAGTGAAATGGTGTGAAAAGCTTTAAAGACTATTACTTAGGTTTTTAAACCCATTTTAAATGTGCCAGAAGCAACTAAAAATCATATTTATCATAATTTACATGAAAAGGGTTTACAAAGCGATTTTACTATTTTTTTTAGAGTAGTGTTGATTTGGGTCCCATTTAAAATGCACGGGACAACTAATACATACTTATGCAATAGTTGACATCAGTAAACTAACAGCCTGAAGGGTGAAAGAGAACAAACCCCTTAACCTTAAGTCGTTTCTCTAGATAATATACGTACTCTATCTCTATGGCTTCAGTTATGAACCCCGGCTCTCTTAATCTTTTATTTTGAAAACACATGAAGTCTAATGAAAGTGCAGCTATGTGTCGGTACGAAATTTGTGCAAGCGAAGATCAATTTGGGAAGAGAAAATTAAAAAAATTTACCCGATTTGCCATTCCAGCATAGTTGAGGAACATTAGAAATGAAAAAAGCTTTATGTATTTATGTATGTACATTGAATGTCAAATTTAAATGTTGAGCAACTTTTCTGAACATAGGTACCAACATCATAACTTTCCTAAAAAGGCTCAAATACATGTGGTTTAAAAAATTATTGTTTTGTATTAAATTTTTGTTTCCATTAAATACGCAATTTAATAAGGTTTTTCATATATAGTTTTATGTGACTGTGCAATGATACAATACAAAAAATGTAGTCCGATATTCTAGCTACCTTAGGGTGCACACTTGCGTCATTTTGACACGCGGTGACGCTGCGTGAGTACTGAATGACGCAAAAGCGTCACCGCGCGTCAAAATGATGCAAGCGTGCACCGGGGCTTAATGATCGGATTATTAGAACCGAAGATATAAGCAAGCCAAACCAAACACAATGTACAATGTACATATCTTTACAATTATTACACCCACTACAAATGTACATATGAACATTTCGCATTTTTTTCCGACGCGAAGCAAATTTGCCACGATTGTGGTTTTTTATTGCACAAACTCCGCCGCCGCCGGCTTTAGAATACTATATTCCTCTCGCCAATTGGTGGTTGAAAGTATTTTAATGCTTTTTTTTTTAATCAACTTCCTCGTTGAATTAAATTATTTGTCCGATATTTATTTTCATGTTTTTAGTATAAAATTTTGAATGATTTTGAAAATTTTTTGCTCTAACACGCCAGTCATTTTTCCTTTAATTATATACCTTTATATTGAAAATCGGATAATTGGATCGAAAGATATAAGCATTTAAGTAAACGCAAATCGGATATTTTTCGGATTTCGCAAAAATCATCATCAAAAACATACCCATTTTTTTCCTACGAACATTTCTCCTTTTTTTCTGTCCGTTTTATCATCTTCTTCGTTTTCTGTTTCCTCAAACTAGTAACAACAAAGCATGAACGAAATAATTTTGTTTATTTTGTTTAGTTTGTTTATTTTTTTTATTTTGTTGATTTTGTTTATTTTGTTTATTCCCCTCACGTTTCGCCCCCTTTGTCTACTAGGCGTTTCATATTTTTTTGATTTTTTTATATTGTATGCCTCCGTTTAAACATTTCTAATGTTAAAAAAATTGAGAACTTTCAACTGTATATACACTCCAAATAATGTATCTTCCACGCCTTAAATTGATTTTCATTTAATCAAATTTGTTTTTTACTTAGCATTATTACTTTAATAATATTTCGAAAGCACTGGGCACAATGGAGTGGATTTTTTAAAGTGTCTGTAGTCTGGATTAGAATGTTTTATCAGTTAAACCAGGTTTTGCATCAATTCGGAGCTTTACTAGTAACGCGTTATACATTTATTATATGTTTTACACATCACTTAAGTGAAACTTAAGCAATATTGACATTCACGCCTAAGTCACACCATTATATTGTTTGATAATATTCCTTTCTAACACAAACTTATAGAATAGAAGAGCTTAATGGGGTTTAATTTAAAATAAAAAAAAAAAAACAAATCTATTACGAAACCAATTATTCCACTTACGCCCCAGTGTACAATTTTTGATTTCGTAATAATTAACTATAAATTGGAAGTGAGATAAAAAATACTGAGAAGTCAAAATAATTCCGTTTTGTGGATTTTCAATTGTCAATTGTTATTTATAAACTGTTTAGACGTTACCGAGTGCTTTATATCAGAATGGCATAGTACCTACCTTTAAAATTTGTTTTTGTCCACTAATTTGCATATAAAGTTCTTTTTTTTGTAATCCCTTTCGTTTATATCTACAAAAAACTACCATGTAAGTACTTATTTATGTATCTCAGAATAAACCTGTATACCTTACCTATCAACTCTTACATAAAACCAAGTACTTCAACTTGTTTCAGTTTGCTGCAGGAAATTCCAAAAAATATACAATGGCAAATTAAGACAAAACACGAATTGTATGTTTTTTTTTAATTCAATCTTTCAAAAAAAAAAAATAAACGTGCATAAAAACAAATCGCAGTAAAGACACCTTGTTCAAGAGATTTGTATACGCAAACGACATGTTGAATGTTTATTATAGTAACAAGAGGTGTGCAATAAATTGTTTCTTTCAAGAATTATGTTATTTTTTTATTCAAACATGTATAAACATTATAAAATAGCAGTAAAAAAAATGTATAAAACGGAAGGTCTTTTTGCACCATTTATGCGGTAGAGGCAGCTTCCTAAAAACTTGATTTCAAATGAAAAACAAATGATTTTAAAAACATATGCAGGTATACATATGAATTTTTTTTAATTCAGAAACTATATGTATATTTCATTTTTATAGGTTCAGATTTTTTCCAAAAAGGCTTTTATCATTTTTATCAATTTTTAGTCAAGTGTCACCTATTTGAATTTATATGTTATAGGTTTTTTTTAGAAAATTGAAAATTTCGAAACTACTAGATGCCAAATAGGTTAGGTTAGGTTAGGTTAGATTGATTGTGATACCACATGGATCTAGGAAAGCATACCCAATAAGGGTTCTACATTTAAACCGGTATTTTAAGCCAACAAAAACTTAATATAACATACGGATTTAATTTTGTTTTGTTTATAACATATGGATAAAATATTTTACTGAGTTGGCACTATTGTCAAGATCATGATTGAATTCAACGTTGAAAGTTAGTACCAAAATAACCTTGACTTTTATGAAAAATATCTTTAAAAATATTCCTTTTGTGTGTACTTAAAAAAAATTCATTTTGCATTCATATCTGGTAACAAAATCCCACAAATCAAGAAAAATTCCGACAAAGCTAAATTTACGTAAAGAAATATGTTTTTTGTCTCAGGTAATTTCTAACATTATTTAAAGAAATATCCTATTTAAAATACTAGGCTAAGGTTTTTATGAGGATGAAATTAATTTTTTGTAAAAATTTCCAAAAAGTATGTTTTTTTTTTTTAAAAAAGAAGTTTTTCTCAAAGTCTATTGCTCCAACGAAAAAAAAATCATAAGCAACACTAGAATCTCCGTCTTGTAATTTCTTCCCAAAAACTAATAGTTTGTGAGCAAAAAAAAACTGAATTGTGTCCCTTTCACCCTACGAAATCAAAAGTATTTTTGTCAAAAATGTTTAACACATAAAAATGAGGCTCTATACTAAATTTAAACTTTTTTTAAGTCAAAGTTTAATTTAACTGGACAATTTAATTAAAATTTTTAATTAAGTTTTTTTTTTGTACATACATATTATATTAATTCTGTTATTTCTTTTTTTTCAGGTGGTTTAATTTTTGCTAAACGATGAGAAGAGCCAAAAGATGGCTTCTGATATTTGCGGGTGAGTTTGAAACTATTTGTTTTTGAAAGTGAATAATATTTCATGCTATCTATACATATTATTTTTATTTAAACATTTTATGTACCTACCTTAATTGAAGAATGTTTTTTTAAATAATTTTACTATGTAATTTCTTTTTACTGATGGTGTCGCTTTCTTGCGTGAATACAGTTCGTAACTACGTTATTGAAGTGCTTTGAAATATATTTAGACTACCAGAGATAAGGAGTACCTGGCAGCCAGACGAAATTGGTGGTAGTTGCACACACCTGTTGAAGTTTTTTGAAAAAAAAAAATATTTTTAATTTAAATAAAACTAAACTATACTAAACTAATTCTTTTTAATGGCTCAAAAAATTATGCAAAAAGTTACTGGACAGTAAAACCTAAGTTTTTAGTTTTTTTTTGGGAACAACACAAAATATTGCAAAATTTTAGACGATTAAGTACGATTATAAATCATCTTTATTAGGTTTAGATTTTGAAATTTTTTAAATGCTAGGTTAAAAGCAGGATTTTTTAAAATTTTAAACGAGACAGGATCGTAGAATATTTTAAAAAATTTATAAAAGTTTAACTCACCAAAAATGTCTATATTTTATGATTTTAGTATCATACTGAATTTTCAGATGAGAATTTCTTGTCTGAAAATTTAGATGAAACGTAACTAAAAGTCATCAAACTTTTTATGACAGCTGGCCAATCAGAAGCTCTAAAAATTCAGAATTCTGAAAATTCAGATGACAGACGTAATGGATTGAACGCCCCCATACTACATAAATACATACATACATACATGTCACTTTGAAAATTACAAATGTAAAAATGGTATTTTTGCTTACATTTTTGTATAAACTGTCACTGTTTTAAGGGCCCTACACACCATTAATCTTACTTGTCACTTACTTACTTGTGACTAAAATTGAAGTGCTTACCAACGATCAATGTTACCTGTTCCAAACTCGAAACTCATTCAAGTAATATTGACAGGTAAAATTGATGGTGGATAGGGCCCTTTTGGCATGTTCAGTTGGAGTTTATTAAAAAAAAGAAATAGGTTAAGTATGATACTAGTTAAACAAAAAGTTCTGCGGTTTTCTTACCAACTTTGACGGAGCAGTGCAATTTTGTCATAGTCATCCTACAGAAGCAAATGAGAGAGACATGATTTTGTATTATTTTTTTCATTTTTTCATAGGTTCTTGGCAACATTCTTGCTACAAATTTATTTTTAATGAGAAAATACGTAGAAACTGTTAATCACAATATAACAATAATTCAAAAAACGAAAATTAAAATAAACGTGAAATTAAATATGTATACCTATATGTCTGTAAATACCAATATTTTCTGATAGATATTTTTATCATTTAATTCATCGAGCTATAACGCACACGAATTATTTCAAAACATCTTGACATCAATTGGGCTTGAAAACAAAATTTAATTTAAAATTTAATAATTAGAGAATTAAAAAAAACACACATAATTATTTAATTCTTCTATAAATGCATAAAAAGTCGTTTTTAGGTTTTTAATTAATATGTTAATATAAAACATAAATTTATTAAAGACCGTTTATACTCTGTCATGATCATTTTATCTCCTATTAACTTTCATTAATTAATATTGAAATTTAATTACTAATTGACATTTTATTTATTAATAAATGTTCATCAGCTTTTTTCCAAAATGTCAAAGATAATAAACGTTTAAAAAAAAATTGTATCGATATGTTTATGTGAATTTATTAAAAACCAGTTTAGCTTTTCAAAAAACGTGACTCTAGATCCAAATAAAAGCTTTTAGCAACAATATACAAAGTAAACTTCATTATAACAGATTTGTAAATCTTGAAAACTTTTAATTTATAATGTCAACATTCGCTCTTAATCGAATCTTAACTAAATTGATTAAATTATTGTTCCTAATTTCCGTTTTTATTTTCTTTTTCAGCTCTTTTGGGATTTATGGCACACACTGGGGCCCTAAGGCCGGGCTTAGCTAAACCAGCTTATACTACTTCAACAACAACGACCACAACTACAACGACAACAGAAGTTCCGGACACGACAGCAGCCGTTGAAGAGACTGAATCAAAAGTCAGTATAAATATTTTATTATGAATATTTAATTTTAAAAATTAATACTAGACTTTTTTGTTTTAACTAAAATACAAAAATTATTTTATAATTAATAATTGTTCATCATATATAGTTTTCCTTTTAAAATAGTTAAAAGTGTTATGTTTAGCTAACTTTCATCATACTATAAAACAAACGGTATTGAACTTTCGTATTATTGACCTAGCCCAACCATATAATGGATCATTGTCCCAATTACACAGTTACCTCTTTAGGGACAGCTCACAGTTACTTAATACAATTTGACTATATGATTATTTTTTTTTTTATTTCTCGTTGTTGTGCAAATTATCGCGTACGCTATGACCAAGTTGTTTGAAAACTTCGTGTGGGTGCAGAAAGACAATTTGATAGGTGCATATGCCTAATGCCTGGTGCTAGTTGGGACTTGGAAAGCAGAATGAATGTGAAGTAGGTATAGAGGTATACAAAACAACAACGAGAAGAAGGTCATTCTGTCATCTATAGCTTTTGGGGCTATGAATAGATATAAATGCAGTGAAAGGGTATTGTTTTGTTTATGCCTCGAAATTAAATGTGTATATAAAGCTTAATTAGTCAGCAAGCAGTAAAAGTGATTCAGCTGCTGTTTGCCGCACGCTTTTAATGTATTTTGCTAAGAAAATTAGGAAAGGTTGAATAATTATTCAACTTGAACTGGAAATATGTTGAGTGTGAGTTAGTTTAGTGTAATTAGTATTTTTTTTTTGAATAAAATAAGGCATACACATTACACATACATATGTATATTTCTAAAATAAAAAACATAATTGGATCACAGGAACTGGAATAACAGAAACGATTTTAATGAAATTTTATATTTTTTTAAATTTGTTGAACATTACAAGGTACCATACACCTAGAGATGGATATTTAATAAGTATACCTACATTTAAAACTTTTTAAAACAAAGTTTGAATAAACATTTAATTAATGTCAATATTTCTATACATTGACTTCATAGAATTTGTTTAGTTCATCTGCTGGTGTACATACATACATACATCAAAAGCTTTTCAAAGCATATCTAAAGTTTAATTTAGGAGAGTTCTTATTCCTTATTTATTTGAAATAGAAATTTATTATTAGAATAATAATAAAAAGTAGATAAAGAAAGAAAGACCTGAGGCCCACAGAAATAGGATTCAAATATATAGAATTAAGAATTAAAGGTCACGAAAAAGGAATAGTTAATAATAAAAAGGTTCATACCTCGAAAATTTGATAAGTTTAAATAACTTAATGCTTATAAATACTTACCTAAATAGGCCTGTTCGCTTTCTTCTAAAAACTGCAAATTTTTAGTTTAATTTATTTCTTTTTGGAGTTTGACACACTTAATTTGGTAGAAACGCAGATTTATTAAGTCTTTTAATTTTTTATATCGAATTCTATAAATATAAAATTTAAATCAAGCTTTAAAAACCTTTATTTCCAGGCAGCACCAGCAAATGCAACAGCAAAGCCATCGAAAAAACTAACTGGAATTCCCCAAATAGATTGGGTCTGGGATCCAAACTTACCACGTGAATTAAATGGGTGAGATTGATTTCACGTTCAAAGAATATATAGTTGATTATTTATTATATCTATCTTCTTTTTTTTTTTAGATACAATCTATCAAGCTATCCCTTCTTCAGTACCGTTCCACCCCATAATGAAATTGCATTCAAATGTGATGGACTTCATGATGGATTCTATGCATCTATTGAATACAAATGTCAGGTAAGATATTTAATTAGATAATAAAAAAAAAAAAAAAAACAAAACAAAAAGCCCAAGGATTCAATTATAGCAACAATGGAAAGCTCTATAACAATAGAAAATCTTTTGTTTTCCCATATTATTCCACTTCTAACAAATTAGTGTTTTTGTATTCAATCAGTCAGTTTTTAACATCATCTTCTTCGGATTTCATTCACGATTAATTTTAATTCCTAAAATGGAAAGGAAAAGTTTCTTTTTTTTTTTCTTATTTTTACTAAAATACTACCTTGACCAAATAATACCATATTATCATGATTTGTAATTAATTTATTTGTACGAAATTTGCGAGACAATCTAAATATGATAATTACGCATAATTATTATTAGTCTTATACATAGGTGTAAAACAGTAGATATAATTATTAAAACATTTTATTAATTGGTTAAGATGCTTTTACTCAGAGATATGTTTTTTTTTTTGGTGTTTTAAGTGGACAGAAACTAGAAATTCATTGCAACAATAAGCTTTAACTTGATATTAGTCCAAAGAAATCTTATACTCTTGCTGAAATATTGGGACCGATGAATACCTATGGTCTGTATTCTAACCCAAAGTCAGTTTATTAGATTTGAGTCTACTTAGACACTGTCTAACTATTTTCAAGTTGGTGGAAATATGCTTTACTTAATAAAAATAAATATCACATTATTAACGATTAAGACAATCTACTCTTGTGTCTAAGTTATGCAGATATAAGACAACAATAAACAAGGTGTTTGAACACATTTTCCAAAGTTGGACAGTTGTCTAAAGTTAGACAACGCTTATAAATAAGGCCATACATTTCGAAATTTTATATAAAACAAGAATGGAATAAGAAAGGGCCTTAGAATAAATTGTAGTTTTCTACTTCTTATCTGCTGAAACAATTAAGTCCAATGAATTTTTTAAAATGACATTTAGTATAGCTGCACTCAAATCATTTTTTGTAGACTTTAAACATGTATAATTTTGTATTTGTTTAATGAATTTTAGGAGAACTATTCCTATCAAATATGGAAAACTTGTATTAAAAAAAAATTCCATGTTCGATAGGAATGAAACACTGTCAAAATCTAATAATCTAAAACCACATAGTAAATTTAGATTGTATTCTCGATTTTGAAATTTTCCGTTCCGCTTTTATAAAAGATATTGATAAATAAATATGCCTGTTTGACAAAGTTTCAAGACAGAACTTGTTTTGTCTCATAGATTACAAAGGCCACTATTTCAAGTCTTCAAAGACTATATCTTGGAAATACTCTTTAATTCGCTCTATACTGATTTTATTTTTACATTCATTTATTATTCTCACTCGCCAAGGAAGCTCTCGAATTCCCAGTCTCTATGTCTAGAGAGTTTACTGCGTCAGTTGGGCAGATGAAATTAATTGTCTATCCAAAATATGAATGATATAAATAAAAACAGTATCGGTGAGAGGATTCAGCCTTACCCGAAGCATAATGTAAGTTTGATTGAAGAATCTATGAAGTTATGCAAAATGAAAACTTAAAGGCAATCTCCAATATTCGTACTATCTATTTATGATGTATTGTATTTTAAGTAATGCTTTGTGAGAATAACTTTTATGTATTTCCAGGTCTATCATCACTGTATTTATGGTATTCGTCACGATTTCTTGTGTGCCAATTTTACAGCTTTCGATCAGAGGACATTCATTTGCCATTTTGTTTCCGAAGTAGACTGTGAGAATTCCGAAAAATTCTGGAACAGGTAATATATGCACTAAATATCTTAAGCCTTTGTAGTTTAATTTGCGTAAATCTTCTTGTTAAGGAATGACAACTTGTATATGGCCACAACAACAACATCAACAACAACAACGACAACACCAGCTCCATTAACTCCAGAGCCAGAATTCAGACCTCGACCTAATCGCAGACCTTTGAGACGTCGTCGTCCATCTGATTACTATTACGATGAAGACTATGAGGATGATTACTATGAGGAAGAGCGTAGGGCAAATAGACGACGTAAGCAAAGACCACGTAACCGCCGACCAGAATACGATGATGATGAATACGAGGAGAAGCGAGCATACAGTGATGATGATTCAAGGTAAGTTTAAAGCTATAATAAACAAAAACAATATATGTATGTATATCCGAAATCTTAATACAAGATTTCTTCCAGATTTGACAACAAACGTTCGAAGAACAGAGACCCTATAAGAGATGAAGAAGAAGAAGATTATGAAGAAGATCGCCGTGCAAAGCCCAAACCTCGTCCGAAGAGCAGTGCCGTTGCCAGACAAGGTGACTTATCGGAAAGACGGAAGACACCTTTTATTCGAAAATCTGCAGCTGATCGTCAAGCAGTGCTCGATGAGAGACGTAGCTTAAGTGATGAAAGGGAAAAGCCTAGAAATAGGCTTGACGAAGAAGATGTTGTGCCAGAACGACGCCCATTGGCTGGTGGTAGAAGGCGTAAAAATGGTCAAAAACGTCCAGCACCAATTGATGATGACTTCGATAGACCAATTCGACGTGATGAAGTAGAGGAAGAAAACGAAAGCCCAGCAGAAATTAAACCAGGCAAAGAAGAAATCGTCGTTCGACCACAGACATCAGCTGCTGCAGGAAGTCCAATAGCATCGATCTTCGATCGACCTCGTGTTGCCCCGAAAATTCCCAGACCAGTTCCAATACATGAAAGAAATAAGTTTGGCTATCAGGGACAGAAAGCCACAACATCATCAACAACAACAGTAACTCCTTTAAGCGATGAGTACTATGACGACCCAGAATATGACGATGTAAGTCCAGTGAAGGAAAGAGTAGACCCAGCTGATAAGAGGGATCAGACACCCCGGCGAAGGCTTCAAGATGAACTTAGTCTTCGTAGAACTGATGACAGTCCTCCCCGTCGTTCGCATAGTCAGTCAAGGCGTGGAACTGAAAATCCCAAAAGAGTTGGCAAGCCATTGCAAAGGAAGCCCATAGCACCAATTGAAGATGATTATGATTCATATCCAGCGAATGACGAACCAGAACGGAGGCCTGGTCCTCGAAAACGCCCACATGCACCTCGAGAAAAGCCGTCAGAAGATCCTGATCTAATAGAAGAAACAGTTCGTGAAAACAGACCGCGAACTCGAGAGTCTTTGCGCAGACCTCTGAAGAAGGAAGATCCCATCGTAGAAGACAGCAGAGATCATAGACCGCGAGATCATCGCAGAAGACCTGCAGAAACGGAAAAAGCTCCTCTTCCTGTTCCAGAAGAAGACGCAGAAGAAGTCTACGATGAACATGTTGTAGACGATGTCAATGACGAGAAACTATCTGCAAATCTTGAAAGTGAAAAACCAGCTCATCGCGATGGACGTCCGCTTGTGAGAGTAGTGAAACGTCCATTCTTGCCCTCGCGCGGTGGAAGCCCGTACTTACCCAGAGGACTGCAGCCTGTAGGAGCTGCTCTCAAGCAAACCTCCACAGACAGCACACCTATCGACATGGGCTCGACAATCTCGGGAGTCCGCCTTCTGGAGCACGGAGCCCCGATATTACGGGAAACCGGTCCCAGTGGTGCAGACTCCGATTACACAGTGTCCCCACGCAAAGGTCCCCGAACCACCTTGCCACCGCAGATTGAGCATCCAAAGGCCATCCTCGATGAATTGTATGAAAACGATTATGACGTTACTCTAAACGATGCTCTCAATCCCACTTTAAAGCCCCTTTCCTCTAACAATAGGAACTTCTTAGGTCCGTTCAACAAATACGAGCGGGCTGGATATTCAGCTCCAAGTAGTAGTAATAATTATAATAACGCTCCTGACTCCTATTTCTCGTCCACAGATGTCCGGAGACGAACCGTTCCAGCACCGCGCAACACACGACAAGAATTTCGAGGAGCGACGAGGGTAGCGCAACATTTTTATGATGATTTCGAATACTAACCGGGGGTTTGTGCTTTCCACCTGCCTTTTTGTCCTTCAGAAATAAAGAATATAAAATTCTTAGCCAATGAATTTTATAAGGATTTTATTTTAACGTAGGAATCAAACATAAGATTTTGCAATAAATTTAGGTCAACAAGAGAAAAATATTGGAGAAAAAATTATGTAAATATGAAAAAAAAAACACAAGTTTTAATCATTTTTTTTTTTTAGAAAATACTCATGAGTCGTGATAGTTATGGACAGAGAAGAATTTTTCTGTTTTTGTTTTTTTTTTTATTTTTTAAATTAAATTGTAAATTATTTAATAAAAAAAATATCCTTTTTTTTCTACAAACAATTTCTTTAATAACATTTTAATTTTTATAACAAACGAAAAATGAAAAGTAGAAATTTTGCAAAATCTATTTGTACGTTTAAGGATATAATTTAATGTTTATTTAAACAAAAAATGTATGGTTATCTATTTATGTCGCCAATAAGACTTGATAAATAGTTTTTAAATGGAATGAAAGAAAACAAAAAGAAATTAATTAAAGACAAATAAAACATATAAATAAGAACAAATCAAAAATGTGTTTAATTTTTTTAATTCAAAAAGTCTGCAAAATACTAGAATCTTGTAAATATTATGTTGATAACATATTATTTTGCAATTTTTTACCAAATACAAAATAGAGAATGAGCTTCCTTCTGATACATAGATCAGTATCTTCAGAGCAACTATATAATTTAAAACATGGGGCAAATGTATTCTTTCCATGAAGGTTCTCCCAAATCAATGTGAAACATTCGGAACGACGACGAAACTTTTGCCTGTCAAAATATATTTATATATGGCGTTTAGCTTAGTGTGGGTAAACAACGCAACGATATGCGATCCAGCGAACCTCATGTAAAAGATATTGGCAGCCGAAAGTTTTGTTGTCGTTCCGAATGTTTCGTGTTGGGTTAGGAGAGGATTTAAATTGCAAGTTTTGTGACAAAAAGTCTGAAAATTTGTCGTCCTATTAACCCAGTATTAGAAGAACCCACATATGAAGTACAAACGATGTATTAATGTGTAAAATTTTTCTTATGTGCCCGTTGAGGAACTCAACAATTGTGATTTAAATCACGCTCCTTACCCAGCAAACATTTAGGTGAATGTTCACTTAACATTCAGTTAAAATGAAGAAAATCATTCGATAAATAGGTATTCATTTTCAGTGAATGAAATCTGAAAATACTTCAAAAGTCTGCAAAAATAATTGAGATTCGAATCTTCTTCATTGTAGGTGAATAAAAGTAAACGTACAGTGCACACAAGTAGGTACCATCAAATTAAATAGGGTAGTTTCAATTTTATTCATAATAAATGAAGGAAAGTGAATGTTCTTTTCATTTCGCTTCGAAAAATTATAACGGGACCTTTTAGCAACCGAAATTGAGACAAAAGTTATTTAAAGACAATTTGGGGTAAGAATTTTAGACACTTATAAAATGTATTAAATTATTAATTAATTAATTATTTATTATGTAGCGAACTTGAAAACAATATAACCAAGGCAAATTTTCTGAGCAGTATCTTTTATAATGAACAATGAATATTCGATTATGAATTAATTTCTGAATTCATTTGAGTAAGGTTATTTCAGTTATGAACCATTTAAATGATTCAAAAAAGCCTCATAAATTGTAGTCGAAAACAAATATATAGCGTCCTATTTACATTTACTTATGTCCAGGATTTCTTCATCATTTATGAATCATTTAAAATATTCATATGTGAGGTATCGTTTCGTTACCCAGGATTTTGGACCCAAATCGATTTAGAAGATTTAGAAATGAATTCAGCAATCGAATGTTTTGTTTACTTATTTAAATCATTTATGATACAGTTCTGAAGGAAAATGTTTGCTGGGTATCAACGTATCAACGAATAGGAGCCCTTCAAAACAAATACATACGTATCCGTTTTCCTGGCAACAATATCCGGTCACATTTTAATCTCGATAATTCGAGTCTCGAGTTTTGCAACAGGAATGGAACAAAACTGAAACTGAACTGTCTGGCTCAGCCAGCTGTTAACTGTCAAATAGACAAAAGAAAACACATAAATATTTTGCAAAAATTTATTCCCATTCAGTATCAGTTTTTTGTGTTGCTTTTGATTGCTTTGCTCCGTGAAAAGTTAAAACCAAACCAATTAAAATTTCGTATTCTTAGTGCCGACTACGTTGTTCTAAAATAGAATTGAGCCGCTAAGTTTTGTGTTTGTTTTTACTATTCAATCTAAATTAGATATTCCAAACAAAACAAAAATAATATTCGTTGTTTTCAAAGATGTTCAATGGTTAGAAGAAAATACAATTTTTTTTCCGTCCCAAATCTGAAAAGATTCACATCATTTATGCGCATGAATTTCCATCATCAATCTAGAACATGTAGCTACTTGCCATTTGTCTCTGTAGTTAGACAGAATAATTCCCACATCCACTCTAACCGTAATCTTTGTTTTCTTAGAATTTTTTTTTTACAAATTCAATTCAATTTATGCTAATCCATGCAGCGGAATTTCATTCTTGGCTTAACATCATAATAAGTGTTGCATAACTTAATTGATTGTAATCAATATACAAAGCAAACAACTCGGTGATTCCCTATCTAGGTACTGGCGAAAACCGAGGAGGATAAGAAAAAACTAATCCATTTAATTGTCATTTTTTTACAATATTTTATTTCTTGAGAATAATTGAAGTTAATAAATTTTGATTCTTTTGAAATTCACATCGCTAATACACATTTTTGTCATCGATAAAATTGCAGAGTTTGCAAAATGCACACAACAGAATATAATTTAGCTGAATCATTATCAACTAGGTACCTATAAGCAGAAAGGTTCATTTAAAAAAATTTCCTCAATCGCGTCATTCAACACGAAATTAAAAAAAGAAATACGAAACACATGCAGAGAATAAAAACTAAATGATTCACAAGTCATTACAAAATTACTAACTGAAAACTTTCATTCAGCGACCACGACCTCCACCCGAGAATAAGATAAAAAAAAAACAGTCAGAACAACATGACTTGGTTGGGCTTAGGAGCAATCGCTACCGGCTATGGTACTGTTCTCATTACAATCTCTTCTCTTAGTTGCTCTAAATCACATTTTTCATTCAATTAACTTTATTATCGCTAATTATGTATGTCTTTTTATTTGCATGTAAATTTTGATTTTTTGATTACAAGTTCTGCCTAATCCGTACCCAATATGGGAAATTGTTTTTCTTCTTGTTTCTTTTGTTTTCCTTTCAAAGTTTTTCAACGGCTTCTTGGTGGTGATTATCCACCGAATAAGGTGATTGAAATAAAGGGAGACGCCTTGGGAACACTGCAAGTAATCCATCGAGATGAATCTATGGTATTGTTCGCTCCGCCCCAACAACAGCCTGATAAGAAAACAATTTGGGAGATTGTCCTTCAGAGGCCATGTACGGATCCCAATACGACGTCGTTTAGTTTATATCGAGCTGCAACACAGCAAGAGGCTGAAGATAAATTCAATGCTTTCCTGCATAGATTGCCGATATATGTTAGTATAGTTAGAGAGGTAAGTAGTTAGATCATGAGTTTTCTCACTCAAATTCACTTGGGTTTCTTGAGAAAAATCTAAAGTGTCTTTTTTTTTTTATTACAGCAATACAATGTCAATGGACTTCAGAAAATTTGCGATGTTCTAATAGAGAATCCATCATGGTCCATTGCTCATTTGGTGGCTTATTTCAACTATCCAGAATATATAAGTAATTCAAAAGTTTCGGAATTCATTAATTATGCTGATCATGTTACAAACATGACTCCGCTTCAGGTAAGGTGGAAGCATTTTATTCACAAAGAAAAAACATTTTTCCATCTTTTTATGTAGGTACCTTGACAGTTTTTATCATTACATTTGGGAGCTTAATCTTGACGTGCGTTGAGACGCAATTTGTTTTCCTTGAAATTGTAATGCATTCTCAATAATCATTATACAGATTTCTGTCCACTTCTGTTTTGCAATTATGTTTACTTGCTTTGATTAAAATAAGGTTTTAGTCAAAGCGATTTCTTTCGATTCTTTTGTTGATAGAATAATCAGTTTTGATAAAAATAAATTGCATGATTGGACCACATGACCTTGCTTTTGAGGTTCAAAGGCTAAACGTTAGTAAACTCTGTTCGAGTCATTAATGAAATACACGAGAATAAATACGATTTTTTTTCTTTGGGGAATCACAAAAAAAGCTCTGAACCAAATTTCATTCAAATAGCTCCACCCGTAAAATCATGATTATTGCAGTTACAAACAAAAGACTGATTTTTTTTTTATTAATGTTTATATTGAATTTCTAGCTGGCTATTAATGTGAACAACATTGAAATGGTCAAAGCCCTCCTTCCATTATCCGACATCGAACATTTAGACAACAGGAGTAATTCAGTATTTCATTATGCAGCCAATACGACCAAAGAAGTTATAACTGTAAGTAAAGTTTTAATTTAAATTATTTAAATGTCAAACAAAAAACTTTAAAACCACTTCTCTTCATTTAGATGTTAACCGAAAAGGGTACAGCTAACTTGAATCACTGTAATATCGATGGTTATACGCCTCTTCACCTTGCGTGCCTCTATGATAAGCCCGACTGCGTTAAGGCTCTTCTCTTAGCTAAAGCCGATGTTAATTTACCAGCAAAAAATATTAACAAAGTTTATAAGACCACAGCACCGAGCTCTGTTGCTGACTTTGTCAGAACTAATGCCAATAAATTGTATACACAAGATATGAAATATGGTGGAACTCCTTTGCATTGGTGTTCATCACGTGAAACAGTACAGGCTTTGATTAATACAGGATGCGATGTTAATGCTACTAATTTCGATGGAAAAACTGCACTTCATGTTATGGTAAAGAAAATGTTTTTTTTTTTTTTTATTTTCAGTATTTAATTAATATTGGTTTAAGGTGGAACGCAATCGTTTTGAGTGTGTTGTAACTTTGTTGGCTCATGATGCAGAAATTGATGTTGTCGACAAAGATGGAAACACAGCATTGCACATTGCAATTGAAAAGAAGCTTGTACCTATCGTACAGTGTTTGGTAGTATTTGGAAGTGATTTCGATATAAAGAACCGAGAAGGTTAGTTACATCAATGATTTCGATTTTTTGTAGCCAATCTAACGACAAATTAGATATTGAATTATAATTTATTATTATAGCAGTTCCATATTCTTTGAATAAAACGGGATACTGCAATACTAATAGAGTCAAAAAAGTGTGCTCACTGCTCGGCAATTTCTGCCCATTTACCTTTCTAAGTTATTATTCTAAGTCCCATTTGCTAAAACGAAACTTTAATATTAACCTGTTTCGTTTTAGAAAATGGGCCAACTTCAAACCATCAGCTTAAACTGAATTAAGATTTAGATATGTATAGAAATGTTTGTTTGGCCATAAGACTGTCAAAAGCTTTTCAGAATCAAAACAAAATTTAAAAAATATTTCTAAAACTTTTTCAGGTGCCACGCCACGTCATATGGTTGGAAAAGAAGCTAGTGGCTCTAAGGATGACGAAATTCTTTATATATTACACTCTGTTGGAGCTAAAAGGTTAGTAATTCAATCATCTAAATACGATTTGTTTATCATATCCAATTCTAAATTTTGTTTACAATAAGATGCCCTGAAAGCAACAAAAGCTGCCAACCAGGTTGTAGTGCTTCGGGCGTATATAACGGCATTCCTCCAGAGGCTCCTGAATCTGTTGAACCACGTGAACATATAGAAAATATGCTTGCATCAACCAGTCGCCAGGCTATTGGACTTTTAGGCAATGGAAGTACTGTTGGTGGATTGTATGGAAAGCCTGTGGAGTAAGAGACTCAGCATTTAGAATGAAAAAAAAATGTTTAACAATTTTTTTTCTATCAACAGACCTCCAGTTATAGTTGATACTGAAAAAGAAAAGAAAGGTCAAAGTGTTATGGATACTTTACTGGGAGTGTTTAGTCTCAAAGTTAAAGCTGAGTCTCTACCGACTTCCAAAAAAGACTCACCCACAGGCAGTATTGAAGAATCTAGTGATGCTGCCATGGCATCAGCAACTTCGTCACCAACATCTCCAATATCGGCTAGTGCATCTTACAAAGGCGAGAAACCATATGGTCGTGGTAGACTTCTTTCTCTTGACGGTGGCGGTATTCGTGGTTTGGTTTTGGTGCAAATGCTGTTGGAAATTGAAAAACTCTCCCAAACTCCGATTATTCATATGTTCGACTGGATTGCCGGTACCAGTACAGGAGGTATATTGGCTCTTGGTCTGGGATGTGGCAAAACAATGCGCCAATGTATGGGACTTTATGTCCGTATGAAAGAGCAGTGCTTCGTTGGCTCACGTCCGTATCCAAGTGAGCTTTTCGAAACAATTCTAAAAGATAATCTCGGTGAATACACCCTTATGACTGATATTAAGCATCCGAAAATCATGGTCACTGGTGTTATGGCCGATCGGAAACCAGTGGATCTTCATCTTTTCAGAAATTATACTAGTGCAAGTGATATTTTGGGAATTGTAACATCTATAAGTGAGTTAATGGTCGCGATTTATATATAATTCGATTTCGGTTAAACAAAAAATATTTTTTAAGGTAATCGCCGTGTCCCTCCACCACAACCAGATGCTCAATTAGTTTGGCGTGCTGCACGAGCGACTGGTGCAGCTCCATCTTATTTTAGGTAATAATATTGCATGATTTGATCTAATAGAAAGGTTTTGCTAAAGTTATTTTCAAATTGCAGAGCCTTTGGTCGATTCTTGGACGGAGGATTAATTGCAAACAATCCTACTCTCGATGCTATGACAGAAATTCATGAATACAATATGGCACTCAAGAGCGTAGGCAGAGCATCCGAAGCTGTTCCTGTAAGTAAAAATATAATTTGACCAAAAGATTGGTTATTTGGAAAGGAAGTTATCATGATCACCTGTGCCAACATATGAAGCTAATGTTTCCAGGACAATAGAAATTGATTAAAAACGAATTGGAGTTAAGCCAGCAGATTTACACAAATTATTTATATTTTCTAGGTCTCCGTTGTGGTTTCATTAGGCACTGGACTCATACCCGTTACTGAATTAAAGGACATCGATGTATTTCGCCCTGAAAGTATCTGGGATACTGCCAAACTTGCCTATGGCATTTCAACCATTGGTAAATATATTATCATATTCATTGGTCTCAAAGACTGAATACGATTTAATATTCTTTTCAATTTTTAGGAAACCTCCTCGTAGACCAAGCAACTGCTTCTGATGGTCGTGTAGTTGATAGAGCTCGTGCTTGGTGTAGTACCGTTGGAATACCATACTACAGGTAGAGTTATTTCCAAATAATTTTTTTTCCTAAAAACTGTCGCCTTAATCATTATAATCTGCTCTTTTTTAGATTCAATCCACAACTTCACGAGGACATTTGCATGGATGAGAAAAGTGACCAAAAATTAATCAATATGCTGTGGCAAGCTAAAGCTTATTGTTATCAAAATCGAAACAAACTCCTTGAAATGATTAATTTAGTAAAATAGCACATTGGAAAGTTTTAGATCGTAATCAAGTATTTAAAAAAACATCAGCACTCATTGTATCTGATTTAAAGATTCTCTAAGGGCGCTCCCACGGTCTAAAACTCCCTTTTCAATTTGAGCCCAAAAAAATTTTAAAAGTTTTTTTTTTTTTAATGCTCCCAGGCCAAAAACATGTCAAGTTTGTCATGACAAAAAAAAAAATAAAAAACAATCTTTAATTAAGGCCAATCCTTACTAAAAAATAAATTTTATTGTTTTTCCTTAATTCTAAAACAAAACAAAGTATCCTTAGAGAATAATAAGAGCGATAGTCAAACTCATCAATCAAACTTACTTTAGTTTAATGTTTATTCGTATTCTACGTATCGTTAATATTAATATTATGATGAATTTGATCATTCTTTAAATTAAAATTAATAATAATAATTCACTTATGTACTTCTTAGATAATTTTTAAAACTAAATAATACCATCTAAAGTAACATTCCAGTTTTATTGAATACAGCTTCCAAATATGTTATGTTTTTGGTATTATTATTATTTTTATTATTATTTTTTTAAATGGCATGGAGTGCTTATTATTTCAACTTTTTTGATTTATTTTTTATCTTACAATTAGATGATAATTTTTTTCTATGAAATATAATTGTAATACAAAAAAAACTAGAGCTAATTATTTAAGCAAATCCCAAACGATGCGATGTCTAAAATTGTTTTATTAAATAAATGTAGATTTAAAAATATTTTATTATTTCCTTGTTTACTTGTTACAGACTCAGGCGCGAGTGTTTATGGCTTAGAATGAGAGCTGTGTGAACGACTTGTCCCAAAGGTGGCTAGATATTCAGCCTTATTGTGAGTTTCACCCCAACAAAATTCCACTCGGAAAATTTGACATTTTACTTTTCGTCTATTGTGAGTTTCACCCGAAATTTCATCTTTGAAAAATTTCCCTTATTGTGAACAATAATTTCATGCGGAATAAAATGCCACTGACATCCTAAATGTTCACTTATTTTTTGTAGGAGAATGAAATTTCGTTCGGGCGAAACTCACAATAGCTTTTAAAATTCGGGGCGAACAAAAAATTTTAAAGTAAAATATATTTCGGGTGAAACTCATAATAAGGCTGATTAAGGGAACTTAAATGATGATCGAAAGTATCGGGAATACATTTTTCAAAAGAATTTGGTGTTATTCAGCCCAATCGCGAAAGAAATTTCCCCGGAATTTTTTTTTCCACTTTGGGAAATTTGGTATCAGGAATCATCTTCAAAATTATTAGTAAAAATATTCCTTTCCGCAAAATAGCTATTGTGAATAATTTTTCCAGGGAACTTTTTCCTTATATAATCAACGCGAACATTATAAGTAAATTTTTGGGGAAAAATTATTTCGCAGAGATTCGCGATGGAAAACATTCTTTCCCCAGTATGTTTTGTTTTTCCAGGGAAAAAAAGTTCCCTTAAAATTGGCGATAGGGCTGTTTACATTGGATTTTTGTTTTCGCTGGTAAATTTATTTCCGGAAGATTCCTCGAGATTTCCTTTAAATTAGTTATGTAAAAAAAAGAAAAGAAGACATATCAACAGGATAGCATCGATTGGTTTCCAGTTCTGTTGTGAAGAGCCAATTATTTTCAAACAGCAAGTAAGAAATCATATACGTATGTATTTTAATCTTGATAAATTGTTACAAACCGAATCGATGTGAAAGCATAAAAAAGTTCAAAAAAGCAAATTTCATTTTATTTTTTCATTTGTATTAATTTATTTCAAGCAAAAAAAGTATAATATAAATAACTAACAATCTAGACTTATACATATTTCGTCTTCGTCATAATGTGTAAACCATTCGTTCAGTCTTCAATTACACACATAATATTTATTCCACTCTTTCCCAAATTCACACCTTCCAATAGACCTTCATGATTCTGTTTCATATAAATCAAAAATTGTATGATAACATAAAACAAATTATTTCGATCGTAAACACAATTGTGAATTTCTTTGTCGCTTATAAAATTAAACTTTGGATTGAGTAGATTTGTGCAGAGAATTGCACATCGTGATTTGTTGGTTACATTAGCGACCGTCTCCTTGACGGTTTTCTTATCACCGATGATGACGTAGCGATTGAAAAACGAACGTCCACCAGGTTGTGGCAGAGGCATTAATTGGCTATCCAAATAAGTGCAGAACAGATGAAATAGAATCTGGAAAGGAAATGCGAAAAAAGTGGAATATTTTATCCATTAAATATTTTGTAATTGAGTTTTATTGCTCACAGCTGCGTCAGTGGGTAAATGCTCGTCCCATCGTTGACCCTGATGTGATGAACCACAATTCCAACGATAATCTGCCACACAAGTTCCTTTAGCCAAGTCTGAAATGGAGAATGAAGACGTCAAGATAAAGTTTAAGCGTATCGTCTACGTATGATCACTTAGATCCCATTATAGCCAGAAACATAACTGCGAATTAATTTTATCTTAGGGGCTTTAGAGTAATTGGCTTAGTATTTTTAATGATGTGAAATAAATTAGTTAAGTAAATTATAAAAGATTATGGTAAAACCTTTTATTCTCTGTACGACGTATTCCTGATTAGTGGATATCTCCAGGAAGGGAACTATCAGAGGCAGCATTGGGACATAGTGAGTAACGAATTGCTGATTGTCAACTGTTTTCTTCAGACGTTCCAGACCAACACAACCAATCTGCATGTCAGAGAATCCGCGCACCTTGAAGGCGCTGTCGACTTTCTTGATTTCATTCTCAAGACGTTGGAGAATTGTTATAGACATCCACTGAAAGGAAGCGATTGGAAGGGTTATTTGTGAAGACAAATTTTCATTTTGGTACTCACCCTCCTCAAATTAGCAACATATTGTGAGAGTTTCTCGGAAGAAATCTTTTTGATGAGATCAGAATTGCCATCCATATCACTGACACCTTCGTCCTTGTTGGACTGCTTGTTCTGAGACGATGGAGCTGTGGAAGAGAGAAACTTGGTTCAAACTAATTCTCAAGAAGTGATTAGACTTACTATTTGACGGCGCCAATTGATAGAGTGAGGTTTTGAGGAGATTCGCTGCTGTGTTGCAATAGTTCCAGAAAGAATTCATCGACCCTGGATTAAAGGAGCTGGTTACCTCATGTGGTTCCGTCATTCCGAATTCTTTTTGTTTGGAGACCTCTCTGATGGATGAAAATTTGTTAAACTTGTATCAACAAGAAATTAATTTGATAGACTCACCTTAAATAATGTTGGAGACCTTTTTCGTCAGTTATGATCTCATCACGGCCATACTTGGTGTAGGGAGACATAAAAGATGCGTTGCTGCTGAGTGTGCTGGCATTCAAAGAGGAATTGTTCTGCATTGATGTATTCCAAGAAACATTTTGTCCCGGACTGAGACTTGTTCGCGGTGGAGTTGTGCGGCTGTAACTCCAGTTTGGAGAACGAGCAGCTGGAAACATGGAATTTTCATAGAATATGTCTTAAGTAATTAAAAGAAAATTTAACATACAATCATTGAAAGATGAATGCCAACTGAGAATTGTTGAGTTTAATGGAGCCGTACTGGTGTCATGTTTGTTCACTTTGGCTTTTGATGCAGTCACAAATGAGGTATCTGGAATTTGAGTAATTTGTAATGACGACATGTCTATAAGTACCAAACCTTACCATTTTCATCGAAACCAAGAAGATGCCTCTGTTCTTTTGTTCCTTGAACTGATTCTTTGCTCAAGACGTAGTACAAATATTTTGAGAAATTACACAGAACAGACACGGCTAAGATACCAGCTGCTGTATATTCTACGTAATACCAGCTGGACACTGCATACGGACACTTATTCGCAATATCAAACAAGAGAATGGCCAGAAGAAGTATATTAATCGAACCCCAGATGAGGTATTCTTTGGCATGTTTTGCATCCAACTGTAAATCAAGACTTTTTTCCACAATTTGATTGCGTTTTGAGGGGGAGCTATTTGAAAGAATATTATGTGAAATGATGTATAATGGTTTGGTTTATAATATGAGTTACCAGAGTTTTTGAGAACAATTCATTTCGGTTTTGATTTTGAAATTTTTAAAATATTGAAAGAAAAATTTTTAAAGCATCTCGTTTTTTAGAAATGCCGCCTTTTGAGGTTTTTATTTAATTTTTGACAACATGATTTTGAAGTGCTGCCAAAATTAATTTGTAAGCGGAGATGGCGTTTCAGGTTCATACAAATTGTGTAAGTTTGTCCTCCTCCACACGAGGAAACTAATTAGCCGAAAAAACTTTAAATTTTAAGGCTCCCCCAAACAAACGCGAAACTGTCACGGCGTTGGAAGAACTTTTATGGTGAAAGGGGAACGGAGTACGAGGTCAGTGATTTGAGTAGATTTTTTGACATTGCTTTTCACACTACGCATAATTGCGTTTAACGAAGATAGTTTTAAAGGAAACTATAGAAAATCTCCTACGTTTCCTCATGTGAAAGCTTCAAAAGATTTAAGAAGAATTAAAAAGAATTGTCAAAAATGTTTTCGTCTGATCCTTTATTTTCTGCACAGAAACTCACAAACTATCAATTTTTTTAAGAACAAAGAAAATATTCTACTAAAATTTTACAACTTCGGGAATTCAAATTTCAAGAATTCCATATTATCTTATGTGAATCACATGTACGATAGTATGTTTAGTTTCCATTCATGTACTCTGAATGTTTTTTAATTTTCAGTTTGAAGGTGAGAAACGCACCAAATAGTGTGAACGGCCTCCGATCGATGGAAAACCGCCAACACCTTCTTTCCTCGTGTAAAAAAGGACCTATATCTTATATCACCAACATAACGAACACACCCTTTCCAATCATTTCCATTGAAATTTTCAAATGCGGACGAATGAGAGATGTCAAAAATTTGACAAAATAAAAAAAAATAAAATAAAATAAACCCACCACAAGAAAAGCAAAGGTAAAAAGACCTCCGAACCTATTTTACTTTTTGTCTGTAAATTTAAATTCCTTTAATTATTCCTTATAAAATCTACAAATAATTAATTAAATTGACTGAATGAATAAATAAACCGAAAAAGAAACAACCTATCAAACTTATCAAACCGTAAGTTAATTGTTGCTTCAACTCTTAAAATAAATTTGACATAGGAAAAGAAAAGGATTATGCTTCCTAGAATTATAATCCTTTGTCTCCAAAAAATACAAACATCCAAATATAAGATTTCCAACTGCAATCTGGAATTGCAAAGAATGATGCTGAAATGAAATCACCTCGCATTTATTGAACTATAATTGAACTTATATATGTTATGCATTAACATATTTTCATTCTAGAAGAAGAGGAATCGACGACAAAAAAAAAAAAAAAACTAAATAAATTGAGCAAAAAAAAAAGATTCTCGTGCGTGGCAACCAAATTGGAATTCATACACAACCAAAATGCAAGGTTCCCCCGATGCAAAGAAGCCCTGCAAAGGTATTCTAAAAACCTCAAGCAGTTTCGATCGTCATTCAGGGTCTGGAGCAAGGTATTCACATCCATTCATATGAAACGCAGACCAAGATTCTAATATAAAATGTTTCGCTTCTTCTTTGTAGTTATCGAAAAAGCGCTAAATTCGATGAGCTAAACGTAATGCAGACATATCACCCACCAGACAAGGACTACGGTCACATGAAGATCGAAGAGCCCAAGACGCCCTACAATTATGCCGAAGTCGATCCAGAGAACATTGATCAGCTCGATGCAGAGTTGCTGGCTGAAAAGTAAGTTGGACATACTTTCGTGTCCCATATCAAAATATCCCTTGTTTCAGATTGATGATAGCTGCCAACACTCGGACATCCTCCTTTGACGATGATGACGACGACGAAGATTCATCTGACGATAACCGCGATGAGACTGAAGAAGAGAAAGGTTTGAGATAACGTTCTTTTCCTTTGATTTGATTCTTTTGATTGATTTGTCGGCAGCGGCTGGTGGTAAAGTACTTCCACCCTTTGTCCTTGAGACACCCACAGTCACCCTCAGATTTACGTTGTGTTTTATTTTTTAGTGTCGTGACAATTTAATCAAAATCAAACGACACACTCATTTTATTCGTGTTTAAGTAAATTAATTTTTTTTATTTAGTTTTATTGTGTAGGCGGGGATTGGAGAATAACAAAACATTCCCTACCTCTGCAGGTCTACCGCTGCTGCTGTTACTTGTTGTACGTTGGCTTTCGCGTAATTTTCATTTCGCCGCGCCGCCAACCCGTTTGTCTTGAGAGAGTGCTGTGATATTTATTTTTAGAATCTCGTGAATTTGTTTTCTCGGTTGACTTATTCTCGGTATTTGAATCGATTTTCGTGTAATCGCTTAAATTGTATTGTTGACAATTTGTACAAAACCGCTGTTTAGTTGTTAATGAGTTGAAAATGCTGAGTAATCATTTTCTTTTTCTTTCCTTTAGAATCAGTTGCTTGAGAGCTAATTTCTTGTAAAAAGTTGTATCAACATTCGCCGACAAAGACAAAGAATCAAAAATTTCCTGGATATCTATCTTGTAAACGAATAATTTTTTTTCTTAAATTAGGCAATTTGAATTCTGAAACACTGAATTAATAGAGACTGCAAAGCAAAGGTTGAAAATCACGTGTTTGCTTCGGTTTTTCTTGATCGAGAATACATCTCGACATCAGGAAAAGGGGCTTAATAAGGTTAAACATGGTTACGAGTGCAATTTTGTCTGAAAGATGGATCCTGTGGAGAATCAACTTTTAATTCTTTTTGTGTGCGTATTGTTTAGCTGGCAGAAATGGAGGAATTAAAATTTTCTGCGGAATTTGAATATCTAAGTTGGTATTTTTTCATGACTAGACTCTTGAAGGATTTATTACAAATCACATCTTCGCAAGAGGCAGTAACCCTTAAAAATAAATTTTTGTTTTGTTTTCTTTTGTTCGTAGCCTGGGAAAGAGGCGTGACAGTCCTAACGCATTAACCATGACCCCACAGAGTTTTTATCTTTCGGGAATATCAACACATTGCCAAAAAATATTGTGAAACATTTTGACATTCTATGAATATTAAAAAAAAAAATACAATTAATAAAATTTATTAAAATATCCTCAAAATACTTCGTTAAACACGACACAATGAGGGTTTTTGTCTTTAATATTATCTAAACTATTCATAGTTACTCTTCATTCGGTTTTAAAAACCCCAAAAGCATGATAGATCACGAATAAACTTCCACTTTGAGTCATAGCTTAAGATTTCCACACTTAGGTCCATTAGAGCCCACGAGATTCAATACTCTTATATTTTTATAAATTCAACTTGTCAATAAATTCAAATCAAGTTTTGTGCAGCCAGGAGTCCCGCATGATATTATGATGCAGATTATGAATTAAAATATAATCCTCTATTTCAAAGCTAACTCTCAATTAAATTTCTGTTTGTTTTCGATATTTTTAGATCGAAGAATTGCTTTCGAGAGACGCCGTAAAGCTCACTACAATGAATACGAAGCAGTACGATTAGCACGTAAGCTCATAGAAGAAGAAGATGATGACGACGAAGAAGATGACAATTCTGATAAACAATCAAACAGAAATGCATCAACGAGCAGCAAAGAAATGGATGTTGATATACAAGATGATTCTCAACACGCCTCGCAATCTTCCCAACACTAGTTTAAAGCCTAGTTCAAATGGACTTTATATAATATATAAAAATATATAAAACTTTAACTTTAAAATAATATTTCTCATTTAATAAACTGAAAGTAGAACAAAATAACATAAAACATAAATATATATATTTTTAAAATATCATTTTTATTTAAAAGAAACAAAAAGAGTAAAAAGAAATAAAATACACAATATAAGGTTCACTAGTAGAATATCATTTAAAAGTTTAAATAATGTGTATTTTCGAATATGACCACTTAGAGTAGAGTAGTTTCAAAGAAATTCGCTTTTATCATGAACCGCTGGCGGTTTAAGAAGAAAAATATAAATCTATCTAACATCATATTTAATTGCTTTCGAATTGAACTTTTACTTGGACTCACTGATAAAATCTAATGTTTTTTGCTACTAATCTACATTTGAATTTGCCATTTCTAACAAATCAGAATTTCAGAAATATCTACTCTTCAAACTAACGAAATTAAAATCAGAAGCTAATTTAATTCAACCATTGTAATTGCTCATGTTATTATTTAATAAATATTTGAAATTTTATTCTTTGATTTTGTAATTTGTTTAAAAAAAAAATATGTGCCAGAAAATTCGTATCGTAAGCTTTTTATGTTTTAGCTAGCTTATTATGTAGTTTGGACAAATGAATATGATTTTTTTTTAAATTTTGTTCTAGACTAAAAAAAACAAAAAGAAAAACGAAAATGATTGAAAACCAATTGAAACAAAGCCCTCACATTTTTTTATTAATTAACCAATTTGTAGGATTTCTTCTCTAGTACTATTAAAACACAAATATGTACATATTTTGAAGCAACTTCTTCCATCTTATAAATTAACAATAGTTGTAAGAAAATAACACCATGAGAGAGGTTTCCTCATTAAAAAAATATCTTATTTTCTGCACACATGTCAAATTAAAAATAGTTATACCCAACAATAAAAGAGATTTTAATCATTATCAAACTGAAAAAAGCAATAGGGTTGTTTAGTTTAAGATGCAGATATACATATTTAAATTCAATACATAATTCATATAAAAAGTTTAGAATTTAATATTAAAAAACAATAAAAATAAATGCATATTACATTTAATTTATGTAGAATAAATTCTTTATTTATGAAAAAAAAAAATGAAAATTAACAAAAAAAAAAAATAATTAAAACAAAATTTTGTGTCAAAATTTCCTTAACCAAAAATAAGGCGACAAAACTTAACGAATATAAAATATAGATTGTGAGCAAAACAAAAATATCTGTTAAAGAGATCTTAACAAAATATCTTTGAAGCTATTGTGATTGCCCAGAGCTTTTATTATTTTTCTTTAATTTGAAATATAAATGAAAACAATGAATTAAATTGTAAAATTTTTTGTAAACAAAATACATTTTTTGTTGTTATACAATTTTACTTAATAAAAATTCTATTAAAAATTTTAAAAATGAAAACTAAAATATCTAGTTCTGAAATACCAAAAAAAAGTGTTGTTGTTACAAAAGTAAGTTGGTTTTAGTAAAAATAGACAGATATAAAGGGTGTTTCCCACTTGAATGATTCAAAGTTATAGTAAATAATTTTTGAAAATTGTCTTCGTACGTATTAGTTTTTTAAGATCTTTCTAAAACTAAAAACCAAAAAATTTTACGACCTCTGGTTCTCGAAATATCTTCATCCAAATTGATATTACCTTACTTCAACCCAAAACAATTAAGATTGTTAAAAATAATTTTTGCATGGTGATATTTCCGCAATCGAGACTCGTAACTGGTTGCGGTTTTCAGTGCCGAATTGGAAATTAATAGACCTTTCCGCCAATGTAAAAATTTTAGCACATTTTGAAAAATTCAATTTTATCGACTTTTTGAAAAAATGAATGGACTAACCCCTTTGATAATTTTGACCAAAAAAGTGATTTTTTCTGAAATGTTTCCAAAACCCATCGAAAGATACGTCAAATGAAAGGTCCTTGAAATCTGTATTCGTACGTGTAACCAAAAATTTTCTACGTGGTCTGGTTCTCAAAATATTTACATCCAAAGTTATATTTCGACCAAATTACAAAAACCAACCCAACAAATTGTTTGGATGGCGATATTTCTGCAATCGAGACTCGTAGATGGTTCAAAATTTCAAAATTCTATATTAGTTTTTTAAGATCTTTCTAAAACTAAAAACCAAAAAATTTTACGACCTTTGGTTCTCGAAATATCTTCATCCAAATTGATATTACCTTACTTCAACACAAAACAATTAAGATTGTTAAAAATAATTTTTGCATGGTGATATTTCCGCAATCGAGACTCGTAACTGGTTGCGGTTTTCAGTGCTGAATTGGAAATTAATAGACCTTTCCGCCAAAGTAAAAATTTTAGCACATTTTGAAAAATTCAATTTTATTGACTTTTTGAAAGAATGAATGGACTAACCCCTTTGATAATTTTGACCAAAAAAGTGATTTTTTCTGAAATGTTTCCAAAACCCATCGAAAGATACGTCAAATGAAAGGTCCTTGAAATCTGTATTCGTACGTGTAACCAAAAATTTTCTACGTGGTCTGGTTCTCAAAATATTTACATCCAAAGTTATATTTCGACCAAATTACAAAAACCAACCCAACAAATTGTTTGGATGGCGATATTTCTGCAATCGAGACTCGTAGATGGTTGAAAATTTCAAAATTCTGTATTAGTTTTTTAAGATCTTTCTAAAACTGAAAACCAAAAAATTTTACGACCTCTGGTTCTCGAAATATCTTCATCCAAAGTGATATTACCTTATTTCAAGCCAATTCAATTAAAATTGTTAAAAAGAAATGTTTGGATGGCGATATTTCTGCAATCGAGACTCGTAGATGGTTGAAAATTTCAAAATTCTATATAAGTTTTTTAAAATCTTTCTAAAACTGAAAACCAAAAAATTTTACGACCTCTGGTTCTCGAAATATCTTCATCCAAAGTGATATTACCTTATTTCAAGCCAATTCAATTAAAATTGTTAAAAAGAAATGTTTGGATGGCGATATTTCTGCAATCGAGACTCGTAGATGGTTGAAAATTTCAAAATTCTATATAAGTTTTTTAAGATCTTTCTAAAACTGAAAACCAAAAAATTTTACGACCTCTGGTTCTCGAAATATCTTCATCCAAAGTGATATTACCTTATTTCAAGCCAATTCAATTAAAATTGTTAAAAAGAAATGTTTGGATGGCGATATTTCTGCAATCGAGACTCGTAGATGGTTGAAAATTTCAAAATTCTGTATTAGTTTTTTAAGGTCTTTCTAAAACTGAAAACCAAAAAATTTTACGACCTCTGGTTCTCGAAATATCTTCATCCAAAGTGATATTACCTTATTTCAAGCCAATTCAGTTAAAATTGTTAAAAAGAAATGTTTGGATGGCGATATTTCTGCAATCGAGACTCGTAGATGGTTAAAAATTTCAAAATTCTATATTAGTTTTTTAAGATCTTTCTAAAACTAAAAACCAAAAAATTTTACGACCTGTGGTTCTCGAAATATCTTCATCCAAAGTGATATTACCTTACTTCAACCCAAAACAATTAAGATTGTTAAAAATAATTTTTGCATGGTGATATTTCCGCAATCGAGACTCGTAACTGGTTGCGGTGTTCAGTGCCGAATTGGAAATTAATAGACCTTTCCGCCAATGTAAAAATTTTAGCACATTTTGAAAAATTCAATTTTATCGACTTTTTGAAAAAATGAATGGACTAACCCCTTTGATAATTTTGACCAAAAAAGTGATTTTTTCTGAAATGTTTCCAAAACCCATCGAAAGCTACGTCAAATGAAAGGTCCTTGAAAACTGTATTCGTACGTGTAACCAAAAATTTTCTACGTGGTCTGGTTCTCAAAATATTTACATCCAAAGTTATATTTCGACCAAATTAGAAAAACCAACCCAACAAATTGTTTGGATGGCGATATTTCTGCAATCGAGACTCGTAGATGGTTGAAAATTTCAATTTCAATTTTACGACCTCTGGTTCTCGAAATATCTTCATCCAAAGTGATATTACCTTATTTCAAGCCAATTCAATTAAAATTGTTAAAAAGAAATGTTTGGATGGCGATATTTCTGCAATCGAGACTCGTAGATGGTTGAAAATTTCAAAATTCTATATAAGTTTTTTAAGATCTTTCTAAAACTGAAAACCAAAAAATTTTACGACCTCTGGTTCTCGAAATATCTTCATCCAAAGTGATATTACCTTACTTCAACCCAAAACAATTAAGATTGTTAAAAATAATTTTTGCATGGTGATATTTCCGCAATCGAGACTCGTAACTGGTTGCGGTGTTCAGTGCCGAATTGGAAATTAATAGACCTTTCCGCCAATGTAAAAATTTTAGCACATTTTGAAAAATTCAATTTTATCGACTTTTTGAAAAAATGAATGGACTAACCCCTTTGATAATTTTGACCAAAAAAGTGATTTTTTCTGAAATGTTTCCAAAACCCATCGAAAGATACGTCAAATGAAAGGTCCTTGAAATCTGTATTCGTACGTGTAACCAAAAATTTTCTACGTGGTCTGGTTCTCAAAATATTTACATCCAAAGTTATATTTCGACCAAATTACAAAAACCAACCCAACAAATTGTTTGGATGGCGATATTTCTGCAATCGAGACTCGTAGATGGTTGAAAATTTCAAAATTCTGCATTAGTTTTTTAAGATCTTTCTAAAACTGAAAACCAAAAAATTTTACGACCTCTGGTTCTCGAAATATCTTCATCCAAAGTGATATTACCTTATTTCAAGCCAATTCAATTAAAATTGTTAAAAAGAAATGTTTGGATGGCGATATTTCTACAATCGAGACTCGTAGATGGTTGAAAATTTCAAAATTCTGTATTAGTTTTTTAAGGTCTTTCTAAAACTGAAAACCAAAAAATTTTACGACCTCTGGTTCTCGAAATATCTTCATCCAAAGTGATATTACCTTATTTCAAGCCAATTCAGTTAAAATTGTTAAAAAGAAATGTTTGGATGGCGATATTTCTGCAATCGAGACTCGTAGATGGTTAAAAATTTCAAAATTCTATATAAGTTTTTTAAGATCTTTCTAAAACTGAAAACCAAAAAATTTTACGACCTCTGGTTCTCGAAATATCTTCATCCAAAGTGATATTACCTTATTTCAAGCCAATTCAATTAAAATTGTTAAAAAGAAATGTTTGGATGGCGATATTTCTGCAATCGAGACTCGTAGATGGTTGAAAATTTCAAAATTCTGTATTAGTTTTTTAAGGTCTTTCTAAAACTGAAAACCAAAAAATTTTACGACCTCTGGTTCTCGAAATATCTTCATCCAAAGTGATATTACCTTACTTCAACCCAAAACAATTAAGATTGTTAAAAATAATTTTTGCATGGTGATATTTCCGCAATCGAGACTCGTAACTGGTTGCGGTTTTCAGTGCCGAATTGGAAATAAATAGACCTTTCCGCCAATGTAAAAATTTTAGCACATTTTGAAAAATTCAATTTTATCGACTTTTTGAAAAAATGAATGGACTAACCCCTTTGATAATTTTGACCAAAAAAGTGATTTTTTCTGAAATGTTTCCAAAACCCATCGACAGCTACGTCAAATGAAAGGTCCTTGAAAACTGTATTCGTACGTGTAACCAAAAATTTTCTACGTGGTCTGGTTCTCAAAATATTTACATCCAAAGTTATATTTCGACCAAATTACAAAAACCAACCCAACAAATTGTTTGGATGGCGATATTTCTGTAATCGAGACTCGTAGATGGTTGAAAATTTCAAAATTCTATATTAGTTTTTTAAGGTCTTTCTAAAACTGAAAACCAAAAAATTTTACGACCTCTGGTTCTCGAAATATCTTCATCCAAAGTGATATTACCTTATTTCAAGCCAATTCAATTAAAATTGTTAAAAAGAAATGTTTGGATGGCGATATTTCTGCAATCGAGACTCGTAGATGGTTGAAAATTTCAAAATTCTATATAAGTTTTTTAAGATCTTTCTAAAACTGAAAACCAAAAAATTTTACGACCTCTGGTTCTCGAAATATCTTCATCCAAAGTGATATTACCTTATTTCAAGCCAATTCAATTAAAATTGTTAAAAAGAAATGTTTGGATGGCGATATTTCTGCAATCGAGACTCGTAGATGGTTGAAAATTTCAAAATTCTGTATTAGTTTTTTAAGGTCTTTCTAAAACTGAAAACCAAAAAATTTTACGACCTCTGGTTCTCGAAATATCTTCATCCAAAGTGATATTACCTTATTTCAAGCCAATTCAGTTAAAATTGTTAAAAAGAAATGTTTGGATGGCGATATTTCTGCAATCGAGACTCGTAGATGGTTAAAAATTTCAAAATTCTATATTAGTTTTTTAAGATCTTTCTAAAACTAAAAACCAAAAAATTTTACGACCTCTGGTTCTCGAAATATCTTCATCCAAAGTGATATTACCTTACTTCAACCCAAAACAATTAAGATTGTTAAAAATAATTTTTGCATGGTGATATTTCCGCAATCGAGACTCGTAACTGGTTGCGGTGTTCAGTGCCGAATTGGAAATTAATAGACCTTTCCGCCAATGTAAAAATTTTAGCACATTTTGAAAAATTCAATTTTATCGACTTTTTGAAAAAATGAATGGACTAACCCCTTTGATAATTTTGACCAAAAAAGTGATTTTTTCTGAAATGTTTCCAAAACCCATCGAAAGATACGTCAAATGAAAGGTCCTTGAAATCTGTATTCGTACGTGTAACCAAAAATTTTCTACGTGGTCTGGTTCTCAAAATATTTACATCCAAAGTTATATTTCGACCAAATTACAAAAACCAACCCAACAAATTGTTTGGATGGCGATATTTCTGCAATCGAGACTCGTAGATGGTTGAAAATTTCAAAATTCTGCATTAGTTTTTTAAGATCTTTCTAAAACTGAAAACCAAAAAATTTTACGACCTCTGGTTCTCGAAATATCTTCATCCAAAGTGATATTACCTTATTTCAAGCCAATTCAATTAAAATTGTTAAAAAGAAATGTTTGGATGGCGATATTTCTGCAATCGAGACTCGTAGATGGTTGAAAATTTCAAAATTCTATATAAGTTTTTTAAGATCTTTCTAAAACTGAAAACCAAAAAATTTTACGACCTCTGGTTCTCGAAATATCTTCATCCGAAGTGATATTACCTTATTTCAAGCCAATTCAATTAAAATTGTTAAAAAGAAATGTTTGGATGGCGATATTTCTGCAATCGAGACTCGTAGATGGTTGAAAATTTCAAAATTCTGTATTAGTTTTTTAAGGTCTTTCTAAAACTGAAAACCAAAAAATTTTACGACCTCTGGTTCTCGAAATATCTTCATCCAAAGTGATATTACCTTATTTCAAGCCAATTCAGTTAAAATTGTTAAAAAGAAATGTTTGGATGGCGATATTTCTGCAATCGAGACTCGTAGATGGTTAAAAATTTCAAAATTCTATATAAGTTTTTTAAGATATTTCTAAAACTGAAAACCAAAAAATTTTACGACCTCTGGTTCTCGAAATATCTTCATCCAAAGTGATATTACCTTATTTCAAGCCAATTCAATTAAAATTGTTAAAAAGAAATGTTTGGATGGCGATATTTCTGCAATCGAGACTCGTAGATGGTTGAAAATTTCAAAATTCTGTATTAGTTTTTTAAGGTCTTTCTAAAACTGAAAACCAAAAAATTTTACGACCTCTGGTTCTCGAAATATCTTCATCCAAAGTGATATTACCTTATTTCAAGCCAATTCAGTGAAAATTGTTAAAAAGAAATGTTTGGATGGCGATATTTCTGCAATCGAGACTCGTAGATGGTTGAAAATTTCAAAATTCTGTATTAGTTTTTTAAGGTCTTTCTAAAACTGAAAACCAAAAAATTTTACGACCTCTGGTTCTCGAAATATCTTCATCCAAAGTGATATTACCTTATTTCAAGCCAATTCAATTAAAATTGTTAAAAAGAAATGTTTGGATGGCGATATTTCTGCAATCGAGACTCGTAGATGGTTGAAAATTTCAAAATTCTATATAAGTTTTTTAAGATCTTTCTAAAACTGAAAACCAAAAAATTTTACGACCTCTGGTTCTCGAAATATCTTCATCCAAAGTGATATTACCTTATTTCAAGCCAATTCAATGAAAATTGTTAAAAAGAAATGTTTGGATGGCGATATTTCTGCAATCGAGACTCGTAGATGGTTGAAAATTTCAAAATTCTGTATTAGTTTTTTAAGGTCTTTCTAAAACTGAAAACCAAAAAATTTTACGACCTCTGGTTCTCGAAATATCTTCATCCAAAGTGATATTACCTTATTTCAAGCCAATTCAATTAAAATTGTTAAAAAGAAATGTTTGGATGGCGATATTTCTGCAATCGAGACTCGTAGATGGTTGAAAATTTCAAAATTCTATATAAGTTTTTTAAGATCTTTCTAAAACTGAAAACCAAAAAATTTTACGACCTCTGGTTCTCGAAATATCTTCATCCAAAGTGATATTACCTTATTTCAAGCCAATTCAATTAAAATTGTTAAAAAGAAATGTTTGGATGGCGATATTTCTACAATCGAGACTCGTAACTGGTTGCGGTGTTCAGTGCCGAATTGGAAATTAATAGACCTTTCCGCCAATGTAAAAATTTTAGCACATTTTGAAAAATTCAATTTTATCGACTTTTTGAAAAAATGAATGGACTAACCCCTTTGATAATTTTGACCAAAAAAGTGATTTTTTCTGAAATGTTTCCAAAACCCATCGAAAGATACGTCAAATGAAAGGTCCTTGAAATCTGTATTCGTACGTGTAACCAAAAATTTTCTACGTGGTCTGGTTCTCAAAATATTTACATCCAAAGTTATATTTCGACCAAATTACAAAAACCAACCCAACAAATTGTTTGGATGGCGATATTTCTGCAATCGAGACTCGTAGATGGTTGAAAATTTCAAAATTCTGCATTAGTTTTTTAAGATCTTTCTAAAACTGAAAACCAAAAAATTTTACGACCTCTGGTTCTCGAAATATCTTCATCCAAAGTGATATTACCTTATTTCAAGCCAATTCAATTAAAATTGTTAAAAAGAAATGTTTGGATGGCGATATTTCTACAATCGAGACTCGTAGATGGTTGAAAATTTCAAAATTCTGTATTAGTTTTTTAAGGTCTTTCTAAAACTGAAAACCAAAAAATTTTACGACCTCTGGTTCTCGAAATATCTTCATCCAAAGTGATATTACCTTATTTCAAGCCAATTCAGTTAAAATTGTTAAAAAGAAATGTTTGGATGGCGATATTTCTGCAATCGAGACTCGTAGATGGTTAAAAATTTCAAAATTCTATATAAGTTTTTTAAGATCTTTCTAAAACTGAAAACCAAAAAATTTTACGACCTCTGGTTCTCGAAATATCTTCATCCAAAGTGATATTACCTTATTTCAAGCCAATTCAATTAAAATTGTTAAAAAGAAATGTTTGGATGGCGATATTTCTGCAATCGAGACTCGTAGATGGTTGAAAATTTCAAAATTCTGTATTAGTTTTTTAAGGTCTTTCTAAAACTGAAAACCAAAAAATTTTACGACCTCTGGTTCTCGAAATATCTTCATCCAAAGTGATATTACCTTACTTCAACCCAAAACAATTAAGATTGTTAAAAATAATTTTTGCATGGTGATATTTCCGCAATCGAGACTCGTAACTGGTTGCGGTTTTCAGTGCCGAATTGGAAATAAATAGACCTTTCCGCCAATGTAAAAATTTTAGCACATTTTGAAAAATTCAATTTTATCGACTTTTTGAAAAAATGAATGGACTAACCCCTTTGATAATTTTGACCAAAAAAGTGATTTTTTCTGAAATGTTTCCAAAACCCATCGAAAGCTACGTCAAATGAAAGGTCCTTGAAAACTGTATTCGTACGTGTAACCAAAAATTTTCTACGTGGTCTGGTTCTCAAAATATTTACATCCAAAGTTATATTTCGACCAAATTACAAAAACCAACCCAACAAATTGTTTGGATGGCGATATTTCTGTAATCGAGACTCGTAGATGGTTGAAAATTTCAAAATTCTATATTAGTTTTTTAAGGTCTTTCTAAAACTGAAAACCAAAAAATTTTACGACCTCTGGTTCTCGAAATATCTTCATCCAAAGTGATATTACCTTATTTCAAGCCAATTCAATTAAAATTGTTAAAAAGAAATGTTTGGATGGCGATATTTCTGCAATCGAGACTCGTAGATGGTTGAAAATTTCAAAATTCTATATAAGTTTTTTAAGATCTTTCTAAAACTGAAAACCAAAAAATTTTACGACCTCTGGTTCTCGAAATATCTTCATCCAAAGTGATATTACCTTATTTCAAGCCAATTCAATTAAAATTGTTAAAAAGAAATGTTTGGATGGCGATATTTCTGCAATCGAGACTCGTAGATGGTTGAAAATTTCAAAATTCTGTATTAGTTTTTTAAGGTCTTTCTAAAACTGAAAACCAAAAAATTTTACGACCTCTGGTTCTCGAAATATCTTCATCCAAAGTGATATTACCTTATTTCAAGCCAATTCAGTTAAAATTGTTAAAAAGAAATGTTTGGATGGCGATATTTCTGCAATCGAGACTCGTAGATGGTTAAAAATTTCAAAATTCTATATTAGTTTTTTAAGATCTTTCTAAAACTAAAAACCAAAAAATTTTACGACCTCTGGTTCTCGAAATATCTTCATCCAAAGTGATATTACCTTACTTCAACCCAAAACAATTAAGATTGTTAAAAATAATTTTTGCATGGTGATATTTCCGCAATCGAGACTCGTAACTGGTTGCGGTTTTCAGTGCCGAATTGGAAATAAATAGACCTTTCCGCCAATGTAAAAATTTTAGCACATTTTGAAAAATTCAATTTTATCGACTTTTTGAAAAAATGAATGGACTAACCCCTTTGATAATTTTGACCAAAAAAGTGATTTTTTCTGAAATGTTTCCAAAACCCATCGAAAGCTACGTCAAATGAAAGGTCCTTGAAAACTGTATTCGTACGTGTAACCAAAAATTTTCTACGTGGTCTGGTTCTCAAAATATTTACATCCAAAGTTATATTTCGACCAAATTAGAAAAACCAACCCAACAAATTGTTTGGATGGCGATATTTCTGCAATCGAGACTCGTAGATGGTTGAAAATTTCAATTTCAATTTTACGACCTCTGGTTCTCGAAATATCTTCATCCAAAGTGATATTACCTTATTTCAAGCCAATTCAATTAAAATTGTTAAAAAGAAATGTTTGGATGGCGATATTTCTGCAATCGAGACTCGTAGATGGTTGAAAATTTCAAAATTCTATATAAGTTTTTTAAGATCTTTCTAAAACTGAAAACCAAAAAATTTTACGACCTCTGGTTCTCGAAATATCTTCATCCAAAGTGATATTACCTTACTTCAACCCAAAACAATTAAGATTGTTAAAAATAATTTTTGCATGGTGATATTTCCGCAATCGAGACTCGTAACTGGTTGCGGTGTTCAGTGCCGAATTGGAAATTAATAGACCTTTCCGCCAATGTAAAAATTTTAGCACATTTTGAAAAATTCAATTTTATCGACTTTTTGAAAAAATGAATGGACTAACCCCTTTGATAATTTTGACCAAAAAAGTGATTTTTTCTGAAATGTTTCCAAAACCCATCGAAAGATACGTCAAATGAAAGGTCCTTGAAATCTGTATTCGTACGTGTAACCAAAAATTTTCTACGTGGTCTGGTTCTCAAAATATTTACATCCAAAGTTATATTTCGACCAAATTACAAAAACCAACCCAACAAATTGTTTGGATGGCGATATTTCTGCAATCGAGACTCGTAGATGGTTGAAAATTTCAAAATTCTGCATTAGTTTTTTAAGATCTTTCTAAAACTGAAAACCAAAAAATTTTACGACCTCTGGTTCTCGAAATATCTTCATCCAAAGTGATATTACCTTATTTCAAGCCAATTCAATTAAAATTGTTAAAAAGAAATGTTTGGATGGCGATATTTCTGCAATCGAGACTCGTAGATGGTTGAAAATTTCAAAATTCTATATAAGTTTTTTAAGATCTTTCTAAAACTGAAAACCAAAAAATTTTACGACCTCTGGTTCTCGAAATATCTTCATCCGAAGTGATATTACCTTATTTCAAGCCAATTCAATTAAAATTGTTAAAAAGAAATGTTTGGATGGCGATATTTCTGCAATCGAGACTCGTAGATGGTTGAAAATTTCAAAATTCTGTATTAGTTTTTTAAGGTCTTTCTAAAACTGAAAACCAAAAAATTTTACGACCTCTGGTTCTCGAAATATCTTCATCCAAAGTGATATTACCTTATTTCAAGCCAATTTAGTTAAAATTGTTAAAAAGAAATGTTTGGATGGCGATATTTCTGCAATCGAGACTCGTAGATGGTTAAAAATTTCAAAATTCTATATAAGTTTTTTAAGATATTTCTAAAACTGAAAACCAAAAAATTTTACGACCTCTGGTTCTCGAAATATCTTCATCCAAAGTGATATTACCTTATTTCAAGCCAATTCAATTAAAATTGTTAAAAAGAAATGTTTGGATGGCGATATTTCCGCAATCGAGACTCGTAGATGGTTGAAAATTTCAAAATTCTGTATTAGTTTTTTAAGGTCTTTCTAAAACTGAAAACCAAAAAATTTTACGACCTCTGGTTCTCGAAATATCTTCATCCAAAGTGATATTACCTTATTTCAAGCCAATTCAGTGAAAATTGTTAAAAAGAAATGTTTGGATGGCGATATTTCTGCAATCGAGACTCGTAGATGGTTGAAAATTTCAAAATTCTGTATTAGTTTTTTAAGGTCTTTCTAAAACTGAAAACCAAAAAATTTTACGACCTCTGGTTCTCGAAATATCTTCATCCAAAGTGATATTACCTTATTTCAAGCCAATTCAATTAAAATTGTTAAAAAGAAATGTTTGGATGGCGATATTTCTGCAATCGAGACTCGTAGATGGTTGAAAATTTCAAAATTCTATATAAGTTTTTTAAGATCTTTCTAAAACTGAAAACCAAAAAATTTTACGACCTCTGGTTCTCGAAATATCTTCATCCAAAGTGATATTACCTTATTTCAAGCCAATTCAATGAAAATTGTTAAAAAGAAATGTTTGGATGGCGATATTTCTGCAATCGAGACTCGTAGATGGTTGAAAATTTCAAAATTCTGTATTAGTTTTTTAAGGTCTTTCTAAAACTGAAAACCAAAAAATTTTACGACCTCTGGTTCTCGAAATATCTTCATCCAAAGTGATATTACCTTATTTCAAGCCAATTCAATTAAAATTGTTAAAAAGAAATGTTTGGATGGCGATATTTCTGCAATCGAGACTCGTAGATGGTTGAAAATTTCAAAATTCTGTATTAGTTTTTTAAGGTCTTTCTAAAACTGAAAACCAAAAAATTTTACGACGTCTGGTTCTCGAAATATCTTCATCCAAAGTGATATTACCTTATTTCAAGCCAATTCAATGAAAATTGTTAAAAAGAAATGTTTGGATGGCGATATTTCTGCAATCGAGACTCGTAGATGGTTGAAAATTTCAAAATTCTGTATTAGTTTTTTAAGGTCTTTCTAAAACTGAAAACCAAAAAATTTTACGACCTCTGGTTCTCGAAATATCTTCATCCAAAGTGATATTACCTTATTTCAAGCCAATTCAGTTAAAATTGTTAAAAAGAAATGTTTGGATGGCGATATTTCTGCAATCGAGACTCGTAGATGGTTAAAAATTTCAAAATTCTATATTAGTTTTTTAAGATCTTTCTAAAACTAAAAACCAAAAAATTTTACGACCTCTGGTTCTCGAAATATCTTCATCCAAAGTGATATTACCTTACTTCAACCCAAAACAATTAAGATTGTTAAAAATAATTTTTGCATGGTGATATTTCCGCAATCGAGACTCGTAACTGGTTGCGGTTTTCAGTGCCGAATTGGAAATAAATAGACCTTTCCGCCAATGTAAAAATTTTAGCACATTTTGAAAAATTCAATTTTATCGACTTTTTGAAAAAATGAATGGACTAACCCCTTTGATAATTTTGACCAAAAAAGTGATTTTTTCTGAAATGTTTCCAAAACCCATCGAAAGCTACGTCAAATGAAAGGTCCTTGAAAACTGTATTCGTACGTGTAACCAAAAATTTTCTACGTGGTCTGGTTCTCAAAATATTTACATCCAAAGTTATATTTCGACCAAATTAGAAAAACCAACCCAACAAATTGTTTGGATGGCGATATTTCTGCAATCGAGACTCGTAGATGGTTGAAAATTTCAAAATTCTGTATTAGTTTTTTAAGATCTTTCTAAAACTGAAAACCAAAAAATTTTACGACCTCTGGTTCTCGAAATATCTTCATCCAAAGTGATATTACCTTATTTTAAGCCAATTCAATTAAAATTGTTAAAAAGAAATGTTTGGATGGCGATATTTCTGCAATCGGGACTCGTAGATGGTTGCGGTTTTCAGTGCCGAATCGGAAATTAATAGACCTTTCCGCCAATGTAAAAATTTTAGCATATTTTGAAAAATTCAATTTTATCGACTTTTTGAAAAAATGAATGGACTTACCCCTTTGATAATTTTGACCAAAAAAGTGATTTTTTCTGAAATGTTTCCAAAACCCATTCAAATCTACGTCAAATGAAAGGTCCTTGAAAACTGTATTCGTACGTGTAACCAAAAATTTTCTACGTGGTCTGGTTCTCAAAATATTTACATCCAAAGTTATATTTCGACCAAATTACAAAAACCAACCCAACAAATTGTTTGGATGGCGATATTTCTGCAATCGAGACCCGAAGATAGTTGAAAATTTCAAAATTCTATATTAGTTTTTTAAGATCTTTCTAAAACTGAAAACCAAAAAATTTTACGACCTCTGGTTCTCGAAATATCTTCATCCAAAGTGATATTACCTTATTTTAAGCCAATTCAATTAAAATTGTTAAAAAGAAATGTTTGGATGGCGATATTTCTGCAATCGAGACTCGTAGATGGTTGAAAATTTCAAAATTCTGTATTAGTTTTTTAAGGTCTTTCTAAAACTGAAAACCAAAAAATTTTACGACCTCTGGTTCTCGAAATATCTTCATCCAAAGTGATATTACCTTATTTCAAGCCAATTCAATTAAAATTGTTAAAAAGAAATGTTTGGATGGCGATATTTCTGCAATCGAGACTCGTAGATAGTTGAAAATTTCAAAATTCTGTATTAGTTTTTTAAGGTCTTTCTAAAACTGAAAACCAAAAAATTTTACGACGTCTGGTTCTCGAAATATCTTCATCCAAAGTGATATTACCTTATTTCAAGCCAATTCAATGAAAATTGTTAAAAAGAAATGTTTGGATGGCGATATTTCTGCAATCGAGACTCGTAGATGGTTGAAAATTTCAAAATTCTGTATTAGTTTTTTAAGGTCTTTCTAAAACTGAAAACCAAAAAATTTTACGACCTCTGGTTCTCGAAATATCTTCATCCAAAGTGATGTTACCTTATTTCAAGCCAATTCAATTAAAATTGTTAAAAAGAAATGTTTGGATGGCGATATTTCTGCAATCGAGACTCGTAGATGGTTGAAAATTTCAAAATTCTGTATTAGTTTTTTAAGGTCTTTCTAAAACTGAAAACCAAAAAATTTTACGACCTCTGGTTTTCGAAATATCTTCATCCAAAGTGATATTACCTTATTTCAAGCCAATTGAATTAAAATTGTTAAAAAGAAATGTTTGGATGGCGATATTTCTGCAATCGAGACTCGTAGATGGTTTAAAATTTCAAAATTCTATATTAGTTTTTTAAGATCTTTCTAAAACTAAAAACCAAAAAATTTTACGACCTCTGGTTCTCGAAATATCTTCATCCAAAGTGATATTACCTTATTTCAAGCCAATTCAATTAAAATTGTTAAAAAGAAATGTTTGGATGGCGATATTTCTGCAATCGAGACTCGTAGATGGTTGAAAATTTCAAAATTCTGTATTAGTTTTTTAAGGTCTTTCTAAAACTGAAAACCAAAAAATTTTACGACCTCTGGTTTTCGAAATATCTTCATCCAAAGTGATATTACCTTATTTCAAGCCAATTGAATTAAAATTGTTAAAAAGAAATGTTTGGATGGCGATATTTCTGCAATCGAGACTCGTAGATGGTTTAAAATTTCAAAATTCTATATTAGTTTTTTAAGATCTTTCTAAAACTAAAAACCAAAAAATTTTACGACCTCTGGTTCTCGAAATATCTTCATCCAAAGTGATATTACCTTATTTCAAGCCAATTCAATTAAAATTGTTAAAAAGAAATGTTTGGATGGCGATATTTCTGCAATCGAGACTCGTAGATGGTTGAAAATTTCAAAATTCTGTATTAGTTTTTTAAGATCTTTCTAAAACTGAAAACCAAAAAATTTTACGACCTCTGGTTCTCGAAATATCTTCATCCAAAGTGATATTACCTTATTTCAAGCCAATTCAATTAAAATTGTTAAAAAGAATTGTTTGGATGGCGATATTTCTGCAATCGAGACTCGTAGATGGTTGAAAATTTCAAAATTCTGTATTAGTTTTTTAAGGTCTTTCTAAAACTGAAAACCAAAAAATTTTACGACCTCTGGTTTTCGAAATATCTTCATCCAAAGTGATATTACCTTATTTCAAGCCAATTGAATTAAAATTGTTAAAAAGAAATGTTTGGATGGCGATATTTCTGCAATCGAGACTCGTAGATGGTTTAAAATTTCAAAATTCCATATTAGTTTTTTAAGATCTTTCTAAAACTAAAAACCAAAAAATTTTACGACCTCTGGTTCTCGAAATATCTTCATCCAAAGTGATATTACCTTATTTCAAGCCAATTCAATTAAAATTGTTAAAAAGAAATGTTTGGATGGCGATATTTCTGCAATCGAGACTCGTAGATGGTTGAAAATTTCAAAATTCTGTATTAGTTTTTTAAGGTCTTTCTAAAACTGAAAACCAAAAAATTTTACGACGTCTGGTTCTCGAAATATCTTCATCCAAAGTGATATTACCTTATTTCAAGCCAATTCAATGAAAATTGTTAAAAAGAAATGTTTGGATGGCGATATTTCTGCAATCGAGACTCGTAGATGGTTGAAAATTTCAAAATTCTGTATTAGTTTTTTAAGGTCTTTCTAAAATTGAAAACCAAAAAATTTTACGACCTCTGGTTCTCGAAATATCTTCATCCGAAGTGATATTACCTTATTTCAAGCCAATTCAATTAAAATTGTTAAAAAGAAATGTTTGGATGGCGATATTTCTGCAATCGAGACTCGTAAATGGTTGAAAATGTCAAAATTCTGTATTAGTTTTTTAAGGTCTTTCTAAAACTGAAAACCAAAAAATTTTACGACCTCTGGTTCTCGAAATATCTTCATCCAAAGTGATATTACCTTACTTCAACCCAAAACAATTAAGATTGTTAAAAATAATTTTTGCATGGTGATATTTCCGCAATCGAGACTCGTAACTGGTTGCGGTTTTCAGTGCCGAATTGGAAATTAATAGACCTTTCCGCCAATGTAAAAATTTTAGCACATTTTGAAAAATTCAATTTTATCGACTTTTTGAAAAAATGAATGGACTAACCCCTTTGATAATTTTGACCAAAAAAGTGATTTTTTCTGAAATGTTTTCAAAACCCATCGAAAGCTACGTCAAATGAAAGGTCCTTGAAAACTGTATTCGTACGTGTAACCAAAAATTTTCTACGTGGTCTGGTTCTCAAAATATTTACATCCAAAGTTATATTTCGACCAAATTACAAAAACCAACCCAACAAATTGTTTGGATGGCGATATTTCTGCAATCGAGACTCGTAGATGGTTGAAAATTTCAAAATTCTGTATTAGTTTTTTAAGGTCTTTCTAAAACTGAAAACCAAAAAATTTTACGACCTCTGGTTCTCGAAATATCTTCATCCAAAGTGATATTACCTTATTTCAAGCCAATTCAATTAAAATTGTTAAAAAGAATTGTTTGGATGGCGATATTTCTGCAATCGAGACTCGTAGATGGTTGAAAATTTCAAAATTCTGTATTAGTTTTTTAAGGTCTTTCTAAAACTGAAAACCAAAAAATTTTACGACCTCTGGTTCTCGAAATATCTTCATCCAAAGTGATATTACCTTATTTCAAGCCAATTGAATTAAAATTGTTAAAAAGAAATGTTTGGATGGCGATATTTCTGCAATCGAGACTCGTAGATGGTTTAAAATTTCAAAATTCTATATTAGTTTTTTAAGATCTTTCTAAAACTAAAAACCAAAAAATTTTACGACCTCTGGTTCTCGAAATATCTTCATCCAAAGTGATATTACCTTATTTCAAGCCAATTCAATTAAAATTGTTAAAAAGAAATGTTTGGATGGCGATATTTCTGCAATCGAGACTCGTAGATGGTTGAAAATTTCAAAATTCTGTATTAGTTTTTTAAGGTCTTTCTAAAACTGAAAACCAAAAAATTTTACGACCTCTGGTTCTCGAAATATCTTCATCCAAAGTGATATTACCTTATTTCAAGCCAATTCAATTAAAATTGTTAAAAAGAAATGTTTGGATGGCGATATTTCTACAATTGAGACTCGTAGATGGTTGAAAATTTCAAAATTCTGTATTAGTTTTTTAAGATCTTTCTAAAACTGAAAACCAAAAAATTTTACGACCTCTGGTTCTCGAAATATCTTCATCCAAAGTGATATTACCTTATTTCAAGCCAATTCAATTAAAATTGTTAAAAAGAAATGTTTGGATGGCGATATTTCTGCAATCGAGACTCGCAGATGGTTGAAAATTTCAAAATTCTGTATTAGTTTTTTAAGATTTTTCTAAAACTGAAAACCAAAAAATTTTACGACCTCTGGTTCTCGAAATATGTCCATCCAAATTGATATTACCTTATTTCAAGCCAATTCAATTAAAATTGTTAAAAAGAAATGTTTGGATGGCGATATTTCTGCAATCGGGACTCGTAGATGGTTGCGGTTTTCAGTGCCGAATCGGAAATTAATAGACCTTTCCGCCAATGTAAAAATTTAAGCACATTTTAAAAAATTCAATTTTATCGACTTTTTGAAAAAATGAATGGACTAACCCCTTTGATAATTTTGACCAAAAAAGTGATTTTTTCTGAAATGTTCCAAATGTTCCATTCATGTTTCCAAAACCCATCGAAAGATACGTCAAATGAAAGGTCCTTGAAATCTGTATTCGTACGTGTAACCAAAAATTTTCTACGTGGTCTGGTTCTCAAAATATTTACATCCAAAGTTATATTTCGACCAAATTACAAAAACCAACCCAACAAATTGTTTGGATGGCGATATTTCTGCAATCGAGACTCGTAGATGGTTGAAAATTTCAAAATTCTGTATTAGTTTTTTAAGGTCTTTCTAAAATTGAAAACCAAAAAATTTTACGACCTCTGGTTCTCGAAATATCTTCATCCGAAGTGATATTACCTTATTTCAAGCCAATTCAATTAAAATTGTTAAAAAGAAATGTTTGGATGGCGATATTTCTGCAATCGAGACTCGTAGATGGTTGAAAATTTCAAAATTCTATATTAGTTTTTTAAGATCTTTCTAAAACTGAAAACCAAAAAATTTTACGACCTCTGGTTCTCGAAATATCTTCATCCAAAGTGATATTACCTTATTTCAAGCCAATTCAATTAAAATTGTTAAAAAGAAATGTTTGGATGGCGATATTTCTGCAATCGAGACTCGTAAATGGTTGAAAATGTCAAAATTCTATATTAGTTTTTTAAGATCTTTCTAAAACTAAAAACCAAAAAATTTTACGACCTCTGGTTCTCGAAATATCTTCATCCAAAGTGATATTACCTTACTTCAACCCAAAACAATTAGGATTGTTAAAAATAATTTTTGCATGGTGATATTTCCGCAATCGAGACTCGTAACTTGTTGCGGTTTTCAGTGCCGAATTGGAAATTAATAGACCTTTCCGCCAATGTAAAAATTTTAGCACATTTTGAAAAATTCAATTTTATCGACTTTTTGAAAAAATGAATGGACTAACCCCTTTGATAATTTTGACCAAAAAAGTGATTTTTTCTGAAATGTTTCCAAAACCCATCGAAAGATACGTCAAATGAAAGGTCCTTGAAATCTGTATTCGTACGTGTAACCAAAAATTTTCTACGTGGTCTGGTTCTCAAAATATTTACATCCAAAGTTATATTTCGACCAAATTACAAAAACCAACCCAACAAATTGTTTGGATGGCGATATTTCTGCAATCGAGACTCGTAGATGGTTGAAAATTTCAAAATTCTGTATTAGTTTTTTAAGATCTTTCTAAAACTGAAAACCAAAAAATTTTACGACCTCTGGTTCTCGAAATATCTTCATCCAAAGTGATATTACCTTATTTCAAGCCAATTCAATTAAAATTGTTAAAAAGAAATGTTTGGATGGCGATATTTCTGCAATCGAGACTCGTAGATGGTTTAAAATTTCAAAATTCTATATTAGTTTTTTAAGATCTTTCTAAAACTAAAAACCAAAAAATTTTACGACCTTTGGTTCTCGAAATATCTTCATCCAAAGTGATATTACCTTATTTCAACCCAAAACAATTAAGATTGTTAAAAATAATTTTTGCATGGTGATATTTCCGCAATCGAGACTCGTAACTGGTTGCGGTTTTCAGTGCCGAATTGGAAAGTAATAGACCTTTCCGCCAATGTAAAAATTTTAGCACATTTTGAAAAATTCAATTTTATCGACTTTTTGAAAAAATGAATGGACTAACCCCTTTGATAATTTTGACCAAAAAAGTGATTTTTTCTGAAATGTTTCCAAAACCCATCGAAAGCTACGTCAAATGAAAGGTCCTTGAAAACTGTATTCGTACGTGTAACCAAAAATTTTCTACGTGGTCTGGTTCTCAAAATATTTACATCCAAAGTTATATTTCGACCAAATTACAAAAACCAACCCAACAAATTGTTTGGATGGCGATATTTCTGCAATCGAGACCCGTAGATGGTTGAAAATTTCAAAATTCTGTATTAGTTTTTTAAGGTCTTTCTAAAACTGAAAACCAAAAAATTTTACGACCTCTGGTTCTCGAAATATCTTCATCCAAAGTGATATTACCTTATTTCAAGCCAATTCAATTAAAATTGTTAAAAAGAAATGTTTGGATGGCGATATTTCTGCAATCGAGACTCGTAGATGGTTGAAAATTTCAAAATTCTATATTAGTTTTTTAAGATCTTTCTAAAACTGAAAACCAAAAAATTTTACGACCTCTGGTTCTCGAAATATCTTCATCCAAAGTGATATTACCTTATTTCAAGCCAATTCAATTAAAATTGTTAAAAAGAAATGTTTGGATGGCGATATTTCTGCAATCGAGACTCGTAGATGGTTGAAAATTTCAAAATTCTATATTAGTTTTTTAAGATCTTTCTAAAACTGAAAACCAAAAAATTTTACGACCTCTGGTTCTCGAAATATCTTCATCCAAAGTGATATTACCTTATTTCAAGCCAATTGAATTAAAATTGTTAAAAAGAAATGTTTGGATGGCGATATTTCTGCAATCGAGACTCGTAGATGGTTTAAAATTTCAAAATTCTATATTAGTTTTTTAAGATCTTTCTAAAACTAGAAACCAAAAAATTTTACGACCTCTGGTTCTCGAAATATCTTCATCCAAAGTGATATTACCTTATTTCAAGCCAATTCAATTAAAATTGTTAAAAAGAAATGTTTGGATGGCGATATTTCTGCAATCGAGACTCGTAGATGGTTTAAAATTTCAAAATTCTATATTAGTTTTTTAAGATCTTTCTAAAACTAAAAACCAAAAAATTTTACGACCTCTGGTTCTCGAAATATCTTCATCCAAAGTGATATTACCTTATTTCAAGCCAATTCAATTAAAATTGTTAAAAAGAAATGTTTGGATGGCGATATTTCTGCAATCGAGACTCGTAGATGGTTTAAAATTTCAAAATTCTATATTAGTTTTTTAAGATCTTTCTAAAACTAAAAACCAAAAAATTTTACGACCTTTGGTTCTCGAAATATCTTCATCCAAAGTGATATTACCTTATTTCAACCCAAAACAATTAAGATTGTTAAAAATAATTTTTGCATGGTGATATTTCCGCAATCGAGACTCGTAACTGGTTGCGGTTTTCAGTGCCGAATTGGAAAGTAATAGACCTTTCCGCCAATGTAAAAATTTTAGCACATTTTGAAAAATTCAATTTTATCGACTTTTTGAAAAAATGAATGGACTAACCCCTTTGATAATTTTGACCAAAAAAGTGATTTTTTCTGAAATGTTTTCAAAACCCATCGAAAGCTACGTCAAATGAAAGGTCCTTGAAAACTGTATTCGTACGTGTAACCAAAAATTTTCTACGTGGTCTGGTTCTCAAAATATTTACATCCAAAGTTATATTTCGACCAAATTAGAAAAACCAACCCAACAAATTGTTTGGATGGCGATATTTCTGCAATCGAGACTCGTAGATGGTTGAAAATTTCAAAATTCTGTATTAGTTTTTTAAGGTCTTTCTAAAACTGAAAACCAAAAAATTTTACGACCTCTGGTTCTCGAAATATCTTCATCCAAAGTGATATTACCTTATTTCAAGCCAATTCAATTAAAATTGTTAAAAAGAAATGTTTGGATGGCGATATTTCTGCAATCGAGACTCGTAGATGGTTGAAAATTTCAAAATTCTATATTAGTTTTTTAAGGTCTTTCTAAAACTGAAAACCAAAAAATTTTACGACCTCTGGTTCTCGAAATATCTTCATCCAAAGTGATATTACCTTATTTCAAGCCAATTCAATGAAAATTGTTAAAAAGAAATGTTTGGATGGCGATATTTCTGCAATCGATACTCGTAGATGGTTGAAAATTTCAAAATTCTATATTAGTTTTTTAAGATCTTTCTAAAACTAAAAACCAAAAAATTTTACGACCTCTGGTTCTCGAAATATCTTCATCCAAAATGATATTACCTTATTTCAACCCAAAACAATTAAGATTGTTAAAAATAATTTTTGCATGGTGATATTTCCGCAATCGAGACTCGTAACTGGTTGCGGTTTTCAGTGCCGAATTGGAAATTAATAGACCTTTCCGCCAATGTAAAAATTTTAGCACATTTTGAAAAATTCAATTTTATCGACTTTTTGAAAAAATGAATGGACTAACCCCTTTGATAATTTTGACCAAAAAAGTGATTTTTTCTGAAATGTTTCCAAAACCCATCGAAAGATACGTCAAATGAAAGGTCCTTGAAATCTGTATTCGTACGTGTAACCAAAAATTTTCTACGTGGTCTGGTTCTCAAAATATTTACATCCAAAGTTATATTTCGACCAAATTACAAAAACCAACCCAACAAATTGTTTGGATGGCGATATTTCTGCAATCGAGACTCGTAGATGGTTGAAAATTTCAAAATTCTGTATTAGTTTTTTAGGGTCTTTCTAAAACTGAAAACCAAAAAATTTTACGACCTCTGGTTCTCGAAATATCTTCATCCAAAGTGATATTACCTTATTTCAAGCCAATTGAATTAAAATTGTTAAAAAGGAATGTTTGGATGGCGATATTTCTGCAATCGAGACTCGTAAATGGTTGAAAATTTCAAAATTCTGTATTAGTTTTTTAAGGTCTTTCTAAAATTGAAAACCAAAAAATTTTACGACCTCTGGTTCTCGAAATATCTTCATCCAAAGTGATATTACCTTACTTCAACCCAAAACAATTAAGATTGTTAAAAATAATTTTTGCATGGTGATATTTCCGCAATCGAGACTCGTAACTGGTTGCGGTTTTCAGTGCCGAATTGGAAATTAATAGACCTTTCCGCCAATGTAAAAATTTTAGCACATTTTGAAAAATTCAATTTTATCGACTTTTTGAAAAAATGAATGGACTAACCCCTTTGATAATTTTGACCAAAAAAGTGATTTTTTCTGAAATGTTTCCAAAACCCATCGAAAGCTACGTCAAATGAAAGGTCCTTGAAAACTGTATTCGTACGTGTAACCAAAAATTTTCTACGTGGTCTGGTTCTCAAAATATTTACATCCAAAGTTATATTTCGACCAAATTACAAAAACCAACCCAACAAATTGTTTGGATGGCGATATTTCTGCAACCGAGACTCGTAGATGGTTGAAAATTTCAAAATTCTATATTAGTTTTTTAAGATCTTTCTAAAACTAAAAACCAAAAAATTTTACGACCTCTGGTTCTCGAAATATCTTCATCCAAAATGATATTACCTTATTTCAACCCAAAACAATTAAGATTGTTAAAAATAATTTTTGCATGGTGATATTTCCGCAATCGAGACTCGTAACTGGTTGCGGTTTTCAGTGTCGAATTGGAAATTAATAGACCTTTCCGCCAATGTAAAAATTTTAGCACATTTTGAAAATTTCAATTTTATCGACTTTTTGAAAAAATGAATGGACTAACCCCTTTGATAATTTTGACCAAAAAAGTGATTTTTTCTGAAATGTTTCCAAAACCCATCGAAAGCTACGTCAAATGAAAGGTCCTTGAAATCTGTATTCGTACGTGTAACCAAAAATTTTCTACGTGGTCTGGTTCTCAAAATATTTACATCCAAAGTTATATTTCGACCAAATTACAAAAACCAACCCAACAAATTGTTTGGATGGCGATATTTCTGCAATCGAGACTCGTAGATGGTTGAAAATTTCAAAATTTTATATTAGTTTTTTAAGATCTTTCTAAAACTGAAAACCAAAAAATTTTACGACCTCTGGTTTTCGAAATATCTTCATCCAAAGTGATATTACCTTATTTCAAGCCAATTCAATTAAAATTGTTAAAAAGAAATGTTTGGATGGCGATATTTCTGCAATCGAGACTCGTAGATGGTTTAAAATTTCAAAATTCTATATTAGTTTTTTAAGATCTTTCTAAAACTAAAAACCAAAAAATTTTACGACCTTTGGTTCTCGAAATATCTTCATCCAAAGTGATATTACCTTATTTCAACCCAAAACAATTAAGATTGTTAAAAATAATTTTTGCATGGTGATATTTCCGCAATCGAGACTCGTAACTGGTTGCGGTTTTCAGTGCCGAATTGGAAAGTAATAGACCTTTCCGCCAATGTAAAAATTTTAGCACATTTTGAAAAATTCAATTTTATCGACTTTTTGAAAAAATGAATGGACTAACCCCTTTGATAATTTTGACCAAAAAAGTGATTTTTTCTGAAATGTTTCCAAAACCCATCGAAAGCTACGTCAAATGAAAGGTCCTTGAAAACTGTATTCGTACGTGTAACCAAAAATTTTCTACGTGGTCTGGTTCTCAAAATATTTACATCCAAAGTTATATTTCGACCAAATTACAAAAACCAACCCAACAAATTGTTTGGATGGCGATATTTCTGCAATCGAGACCCGTAGATGGTTGAAAATTTCAAAATTCTGTATTAGTTTTTTAAGGTCTTTCTAAAACTGAAAACCAAAAAATTTTACGACCTCTGGTTCTCGAAATATCTTCATCCAAAGTGATATTACCTTATTTCAAGCCAATTCAATTAAAATTGTTAAAAAGAAATGTTTGGATGGCGATATTTCTGCAATCGAGACTCGTAGATGGTTGAAAATTTCAAAATTCTATATTAGTTTTTTAAGATCTTTCTAAAACTGAAAACCAAAAAATTTTACGACCTCTGGTTCTCGAAATATCTTCATCCAAAGTGATATTACCTTATTTCAAGCCAATTCAATTAAAATTGTTAAAAAGAAATGTTTGGATGGCGATATTTCTGCAATCGAGACTCGTAGATGGTTGAAAATTTCAAAATTCTATATTAGTTTTTTAAGATCTTTCTAAAACTGAAAACCAAAAAATTTTACGACCTCTGGTTCTCGAAATATCTTCATCCAAAGTGATATTACCTTATTTCAAGCCAATTGAATTAAAATTGTTAAAAAGAAATGTTTGGATGGCGATATTTCTGCAATCGAGACTCGTAGATGGTTTAAAATTTCAAAATTCTATATTAGTTTTTTAAGATCTTTCTAAAACTAGAAACCAAAAAATTTTACGACCTCTGGTTCTCGAAATATCTTCATCCAAAGTGATATTACCTTATTTCAAGCCAATTCAATTAAAATTGTTAAAAAGAAATGTTTGGATGGCGATATTTCTGCAATCGAGACTCGTAGATGGTTTAAAATTTCAAAATTCTATATTAGTTTTTTAAGATCTTTCTAAAACTAAAAACCAAAAAATTTTACGACCTCTGGTTCTCGAAATATCTTCATCCAAAGTGATATTACCTTATTTCAAGCCAATTCAATTAAAATTGTTAAAAAGAAATGTTTGGATGGCGATATTTCTGCAATCGAGACTCGTAGATGGTTTAAAATTTCAAAATTCTATATTAGTTTTTTAAGATCTTTCTAAAACTAAAAACCAAAAAATTTTACGACCTTTGGTTCTCGAAATATCTTCATCCAAAGTGATATTACCTTATTTCAACCCAAAACAATTAAGATTGTTAAAAATAATTTTTGCATGGTGATATTTCCGCAATCGAGACTCGTAACTGGTTGCGGTTTTCAGTGCCGAATTGGAAAGTAATAGACCTTTCCGCCAATGTAAAAATTTTAGCACATTTTGAAAAATTCAATTTTATCGACTTTTTGAAAAAATGAATGGACTAACCCCTTTGATAATTTTGACCAAAAAAGTGATTTTTTCTGAAATGTTTTCAAAACCCATCGAAAGCTACGTCAAATGAAAGGTCCTTGAAAACTGTATTCGTACGTGTAACCAAAAATTTTCTACGTGGTCTGGTTCTCAAAATATTTACATCCAAAGTTATATTTCGACCAAATTAGAAAAACCAACCCAACAAATTGTTTGGATGGCGATATTTCTGCAATCGAGACTCGTAGATGGTTGAAAATTTCAAAATTCTGTATTAGTTTTTTAAGGTCTTTCTAAAACTGAAAACCAAAAAATTTTACGACCTCTGGTTCTCGAAATATCTTCATCCAAAGTGATATTACCTTATTTCAAGCCAATTCAATTAAAATTGTTAAAAAGAAATGTTTGGATGGCGATATTTCTGCAATCGAGACTCGTAGATGGTTGAAAATTTCAAAATTCTATATTAGTTTTTTAAGGTCTTTCTAAAACTGAAAACCAAAAAATTTTACGACCTCTGGTTCTCGAAATATCTTCATCCAAAGTGATATTACCTTATTTCAAGCCAATTCAATGAAAATTGTTAAAAAGAAATGTTTGGATGGCGATATTTCTGCAATCGATACTCGTAGATGGTTGAAAATTTCAAAATTCTATATTAGTTTTTTAAGATCTTTCTAAAACTAAAAACCAAAAAATTTTACGACCTCTGGTTCTCGAAATATCTTCATCCAAAATGATATTACCTTATTTCAACCCAAAACAATTAAGATTGTTAAAAATAATTTTTGCATGGTGATATTTCCGCAATCGAGACTCGTAACTGGTTGCGGTTTTCAGTGCCGAATTGGAAATTAATAGACCTTTCCGCCAATGTAAAAATTTTAGCACATTTTGAAAAATTCAATTTTATCGACTTTTTGAAAAAATGAATGGACTAACCCCTTTGATAATTTTGACCAAAAAAGTGATTTTTTCTGAAATGTTTCCAAAACCCATCGAAAGATACGTCAAATGAAAGGTCCTTGAAATCTGTATTCGTACGTGTAACCAAAAATTTTCTACGTGGTCTGGTTCTCAAAATATTTACATCCAAAGTTATATTTCGACCAAATTACAAAAACCAACCCAACAAATTGTTTGGATGGCGATATTTCTGCAATCGAGACTCGTAGATGGTTGAAAATTTCAAAATTCTGTATTAGTTTTTTAGGGTCTTTCTAAAACTGAAAACCAAAAAATTTTACGACCTCTGGTTCTCGAAATATCTTCATCCAAAGTGATATTACCTTATTTCAAGCCAATTGAATTAAAATTGTTAAAAAGGAATGTTTGGATGGCGATATTTCTGCAATCGAGACTCGTAAATGGTTGAAAATTTCAAAATTCTGTATTAGTTTTTTAAGGTCTTTCTAAAATTGAAAACCAAAAAATTTTACGACCTCTGGTTCTCGAAATATCTTCATCCAAAGTGATATTACCTTACTTCAACCCAAAACAATTAAGATTGTTAAAAATAATTTTTGCATGGTGATATTTCCGCAATCGAGACTCGTAACTGGTTGCGGTTTTCAGTGCCGAATTGGAAATTAATAGACCTTTCCGCCAATGTAAAAATTTTAGCACATTTTGAAAAATTCAATTTTATCGACTTTTTGAAAAAATGAATGGACTAACCCCTTTGATAATTTTGACCAAAAAAGTGATTTTTTCTGAAATGTTTCCAAAACCCATCGAAAGCTACGTCAAATGAAAGGTCCTTGAAAACTGTATTCGTACGTGTAACCAAAAATTTTCTACGTGGTCTGGTTCTCAAAATATTTACATCCAAAGTTATATTTCGACCAAATTACAAAAACCAACCCAACAAATTGTTTGGATGGCGATATTTCTGCAACCGAGACTCGTAGATGGTTGAAAATTTCAAAATTCTATATTAGTTTTTTAAGATCTTTCTAAAACTAAAAACCAAAAAATTTTACGACCTCTGGTTCTCGAAATATCTTCATCCAAAATGATATTACCTTATTTCAACCCAAAACAATTAAGATTGTTAAAAATAATTTTTGCATGGTGATATTTCCGCAATCGAGACTCGTAACTGGTTGCGGTTTTCAGTGTCGAATTGGAAATTAATAGACCTTTCCGCCAATGTAAAAATTTTAGCACATTTTGAAAATTTCAATTTTATCGACTTTTTGAAAAAATGAATGGACTAACCCCTTTGATAATTTTGACCAAAAAAGTGATTTTTTCTGAAATGTTTCCAAAACCCATCGAAAGCTACGTCAAATGAAAGGTCCTTGAAATCTGTATTCGTACGTGTAACCAAAAATTTTCTACGTGGTCTGGTTCTCAAAATATTTACATCCAAAGTTATATTTCGACCAAATTACAAAAACCAACCCAACAAATTGTTTGGATGGCGATATTTCTGCAATCGAGACTCGTAGATGGTTGAAAATTTCAAAATTTTATATTAGTTTTTTAAGATCTTTCTAAAACTGAAAACCAAAAAATTTTACGACCTCTGGTTTTCGAAATATCTTCATCCAAAGTGATATTACCTTATTTCAAGCCAATTCAATTAAAATTGTTAAAAAGAAATGTTTGGATGGCGATATTTCTGCAATAGAGACTCGTAGATGGTTGAAAATTTCAAAATTTTGTATGAGTTTTTTAAGGTCTTTCTAAAACTGAAAACCAAAAAATTTTACGACCTCTGGTTCTCGAAATATCTTCATCCAAAGTGATATTACCTTATTTCAAGCCAATTCAATTAAAATTTTTAAAAAGAAATGTTTGGATGGCGATATTTCTGCAATCGAGACTCGTAGATGGTTGAAAATTTCAAAATTCTGTATAAGTTTTTTAAGGTCTTTCTAAAACTGAAAACCAAAAAATTTTACGACCTCTGGTTCTCGAAATATCTTCATCCAAAGTGATATTACCTTATTTCAAGCCAATTCAATTAAAATTGTTAAAAAGAAATGTTTGGATGGCGATATTTCTGCAATCGAGACTCGTAGATGGTTGAAAATTTCAAAATTTTATATTAATTTTTTAAGATCTTTCTAAAACTAAAAACCAAAAAATTTTACGACCTCTGGTTCTCGAAATATCTTCATCCAAAGCGACCAAATTAGAAAAACCAACCCAACAAATTGTTTGGATGGCGATATTTCTGCAATCGAGACTCGTAGATGGTTGAAAATTTCAAAATTCTATTTTAGTTTTTTAAGATCTTTCTAAAACTAAAAACCAAAAAATTTTACGACCTCTGGTTCTCGAAATATCTTCATCCAAAGTGATATTATCTTATTTCAAGCCAATTCAGTTAAAATTGTTAAAAAGAAATGTTTGGATGGCGATATTTCTGCAATCGAGACTCGTAGATGGTTGAAAATTTCAAAATTCTATTTTAGTTTTTTAAGATCTTTCTAAAACTAAAAACCAAAAAATTTTACGACCTCTGGTTCTCGAAATATCTTCATCCAAAGTGATATTACCTTATTTCAAGCCAATTCAATTAAAATTGTTAAAAAGAAATGTTTGGATGGCGATATTTCTGCAATCGAGACTCGTAGATGGTTGAAAATTTCAAAATTTTATATTAATTTTTTAAGATCTTTCTAAAACTAAAAACCAAAAAATTTTACGACCTCTGGTTCTCGAAATATCTTCATCCAAATCGACCAAATTAGAAAAACCAACCCAACAAATTGTTTGGATGGCGATATTTCTGCAATCGAGACTCGTAGATGGTTGAAAATTTCAAAATTCTATTTTAGTTTTTTAAGATCTTTCTAAAACTAAAAACCAAAAAATTTTACGACCTCTGGTTCTCGAAATATCTTCATCCAAAATGATATTACCTTATTTCAAGCCAATTCAATTAAAATTGTTAAAAAGAAATGTTTGGATGGCGATATTTCTGCAATCGAGACTCGTAGATGGTTGAAAATTTCAAAATTTTATATTAATTTTTTAAGATCTTTCTAAAACTAAAAACCAAAAAATTTTACGACCTCTGGTTCTCGAAATATCTTCATCCAAAGCGACCAAATTAGAAAAACCAACCCAACAAATTGTTTGGATGGCGATATTTCTGCAATCGAGACTCGTAGATGGTTGAAAATTTCAAAATTCTATTTTAGTTTTTTAAGATCTTTCTAAAACTAAAAACCAAAAAATTTTACGACCTCTGGTTCTCGAAATATCTTCATCCAAAATGATATTACCTTATTTCAAGCCAATTCAATTAAAATTGTTAAAAAGAAATGTTTGGATGGCGATATTTCTGCAATCGAGACTTGTAGATGGTTGAAAATTTCAAAATTCTATATAAGTTTTTTAAGATCTTTCTAAAACTAAAAACCAACAAATTTTACGACCTCTGGTTCTCGAAATATCTTCATCCAAAGTTATATTACCCTACTTCAACCCAAAACAATTAAGATTGTTAAAAATAATTTTTGCATGGTGATATTTCCGCAATTGAGACTCGTAACTGGTTGCGGTTTTCAGTGCCGAATTGGAAATTAATAGACCTTTCCGCCAATGTAAAAATTTTAGCACATTTTGAAAAATTCAATTTTATCGACTTTTTGAAAAAATGAATGGACTAACCCCTTTGATAATTTTGACCAAAAAAGTGATTTTTTCTGAAATGTTTCCAAAACCCATCGAAAGATACGTCAAATGAAAGGTCCTTGAAATCTGTATTCGTACGTGTAACCAAAAATTTTCTACGTGGTCTGGTTCTCAAAATATTTACATCCAAAGTTATATTTCGACCAAATTACAAAAACCAACCCAACAAATTGTTTGGATGGCGATATTTCTGCAATCGAGACTCGTAGATGGTTGAAAATTTCAAAATTTTATATTAATTTTTTAAGATCTTTCTAAAACTAAAAACCAAAAAATTTTACGACCTCTGGTTCTCGAAATATCTTCATCCAAAGCGACCAAATTAGAAAAACCAACCCAACAAATTGTTTGGATGGCGATATTTCTGCAATCGAGACTCGTAGATGGTTGAAAATTTCAAAATTCTATTTTAGTTTTTTAAGATCTTTCTAAAACTAAAAACCAAAAAATTTTACGACCTCTGGTTCTCGAAATATCTTCATCCAAAGTGATATTACCTTATTTCAAGCCAATTCAATTAAAATTGTTAAAAAGAAAAATAATTTTTGCATTGTGATATTTCCGCAATCGAGACTCGTAACTAGTTGCGGTTTTCATTCCCGAATCGGAAATTAATAGACCTTTCCGCCAATGTAAAAATTTTAGCACATTTTGAAAAATTCAATTTTATCGACTTTTTGAAAAAATGCATGGTGATATTTCCGCAATCGAGACTCGTAACTAGTTGCGGTTTTCAGTCCCGAATCGGAAATTAATAGACCTTTCCGCCAATGTAAAAATTTTAGCACATTTTGAAAAATTCAATTTTATCGACTTTTTGAAAAAATGAATGGACTAACCCCTTTGATAATTTTGACCAAAAAAGTGATTTTTTCTGAAATGTTTCCAAAACCCATCGAAAGATACGTCAAATGAAAGGTCCTTGAAATCTGTATTCGTACGTGTAACCAAAAATTTTCTACGTGGTCTGGTTCTCAAAATATTTACATCCAAAGTTATATTTCGACCAAATTACAAAAACCAACCCAACAAATTGTTTGGATGGCGATATTTCTGCAATCGAGACTCGTAGATGGTTGAAAATTTCAAAATTCTGTATTAGTTTTTTAAGATCTTTCTAAAACTGAAAACCAAAAAATTTTACGACCTCTGGTTCTCGAAATATCTTCATCCAAAGTGATATTACCTTACTTCAACCCAAAACAATTAAGATTGTTAAAAATAATTTTTGCATTGTGATATTTCCGCAATCGAGACTCGTAACTAGTTGCGGTTTTCAGTCCCGAATCGGAAATTAATAGACCTTTCCGCCAATGTAAAAATTTTAGCACATTTTGAAAAATTCAATTTTATCGACTTTTTGAAAAAATGAATGGACTAACCCCTTTGATAATTTTGACCAAAAAAGTGATTTTTTCTGAAATGTTTCCAAAACCCATCGAAAGATACGTCAAATGAAAGGTCCTTGAAATCTGTATTCGTACGTGTAACCAAAAATTTTCTACGTGGTCTGGTTCTCAAAATATTTACATCCAAAGTTATATTTCGACCAAATTACAAAAACCAACCCAACAAATTGTTTGGATGGCGATATTTCTGCAATCGAGACTCGTAGATGGTTGAAAATTTCAAAATTCTGTATTAGTTTTTTAAGATCTTTCTAAAACTGAAAACCAAAAAATTTTACGACCTCTGGTTCTCGAAATATCTTCATCCAAAGTGATATTACCTTATTTCAAGCCAATTCAATGAAAATTGTTAAAAAGAAATGTTTGGATGGCGATATTTCTGCAATCGAGACTCGTAGATGGTTGAAAATTTCAAAATTCTGTATTAGTTTTTTAAGGTCTTTCTAAAACTGAAAACCAAAAAATTTTACGACCTCTGGTTCTCGAAATATCTTCATCCAAATTGATATTACCTTACTTCAACCCAAAACAATTAAGATTGTTAAAAATAATTTTTGCATGGTGATATTTCCGCAATCGAGACTCGTAACTGGTTGCGGTGTTCAGTGCCGAATTGGAAATTAATAGACCTTTCCGCCAATGTAAAAATTTTAGCATATTTTGAAAAATTCAATTTTATCGACTTTTTGAAAAAATGAATGGACTAACCCCTTTGATAATTTTGACCAAAAAAGTGATTTTTTCTGAAATGTTTCCAAAACCCATCGAGAGCTACGTCAAATGAAAGGTCCTTGAAAACTGTATTCGTACGTGTAACCAAAAATTTTCTATGTGGTCTGGTTCTCAAAATATTTACATCCAAAGTTATATTTCGACCAAATTAGAAAAACCAACCCAACAAATTGTTTGGATGGCGATATTTCTGCAATCGAGACTCGTAGATGGTTGAAAATTTCAAAATTCTGTATTAGTTTTTTAAGATCTTTCTAAAACTGAAAACCAAAAAATTTTACGACCTCTGGTTCTCGAAATATCTTCATCCAAAGTGATATTACCTTATTTCAAGCCAATTCAATTAAAATTGTTAAAAAGAAATGTTTGGATGGCGATATTTCTGCAATCGAGACTCGTAGATGGTTGAAAATTTCAAAATTCTATATCAGTTTTTTAAGATTTTTCTAAAACTAAAAACCAAAAAATTTTACGACCTCTGGTTCTCGAAATATCTTCATCCAAATTGATATTACCTTACTTCAACACAAAACAATTAAGATTGTTAAAAATAATTTTTGCATGGTGATATTTCCGCAATCGAGACTCGTAACTGGTTGCGGTGTTCAGTGCCGAATTGGAAATTAATAGACCTTTCCGCCAATGTAAAAATTTTAGCACATTTTGAAAAATTCAATTTTATCGACTTTTTGAAAAAATGAATGGACTAACCCCTTTGATAATTTTGACCAAAAAAGTGATTTTTTCTGAAATGTTTCCAAAACCCATCGAAAGATACGTCAAATGAAAGGTCCTTGAAATCTGTATTCGTACGTGTAACCAAAAATTTTCTACGTGGTCTGGTTCTCAAAATATTTACATCCAAAGTTATATTTCGACCAAATTAGAAAAACCAACCCAACAAATTGTTTGGATGGCGATATTTCTGCAATCGAGACTCGTAGATGGTTGAAAATTCTGTATTAGTTTTTTAAGGTCTTTCTAAAACTGAAAACCAAAAAATTTTACGACCTCTGGTTCTCGAAATATCTTCATCCAAAGTGATATTACCTTATTTCAAGCCAATTCAATGAAAATTGTTAAAAAGAATTGTTTGGATGGCGATATTTCTGCAATCGAGACTCGTAGATGGTTGAAAATTTCAAAATTCTGTATTAGTTTTTTAAGGTCTTTCTAAAACTGAAAACCAAAAAATTTTACGACCTCTGGTTCTCGAAATATCTTCATCCAAATTGATATTACCTTACTTCAACCCAAAACAATTAAGATTGTTAAAAATAATTTTTGCATGGTGATATTTCCGCAATCGAGACTCGTAACTGGTTGCGGTGTTCAGTGCCGAATTGGAAATTAATAGACCTTTCCGCCAATGTAAAAATTTTAGCACATTTTGAAAAATTCAATTTTATCGACTTTTTGAAAAAATGAATGGACTAACCCCTTTGATAATTTTGACCAAAAAAGTGATTTTTTCTGAAATGTTTCCAAAACCCATCGAGAGCTACGTCAAATGAAAGGTCCTTGAAAACTGTATTCGTACGTGTAACCAAAAATTTTCTACGTGGTCTGGTTCTCAAAATATTTACATCCAAAGTTATATTTCGACCAAATTAGAAAAACCAACCCAACAAATTGTTTGGATGGCGATATTTCTGCAATCGAGACTCGTAGATGGTTGAAAATTTCAAAATTCTGTATTAGTTTTTTAAGATCTTTCTAAAACTGAAAACCAAAAAATTTTACGACGTCTGGTTCTCGAAATATCTTCATCCAAAGTGATATTACCTTATTTCAAGCCAATTCAATTAAAATTGTTAAAAAGAAATGTTTGGATGGCGATATTTCTGCAATCGAGACTCGTAGATGGTTGAAAATTTCAAAATTCTGTATTAGTTTTTTAAGGTCTTTCTAAAACTGAAAACCAAAAAATTTTACGACGTCTATTTCTCGAAATATCTTCATCCAAAGTGATATTACCTTATTTCAAGCCAATTCAATGAAAATTGTTAAAAAGAAATGTTTGGATGGCGATATTTCTGCAATCGAGACTCGTAGATGGTTGAAAATTTCAAAATTCTATATTAGTTTTTTAAGGTCTTTCTAAAACTGAAAACCAAAAAATTTTACGACCTCTGGTTCTCGAAATATCTTCATCCAAAGTGATATTACCTTATTTCAAGCCAATTCAATGAAAATTGTTAAAAAGAAATGTTTGGATGGCGATATTTCTGCAATCGAGACTCGTAGATGGTTGAAAATTTCAAAATTCTATATTAGTTTTTAAAGGTCTTTCTAAAACTGAAAACCAATAAATTTTACGACCTCTGGTTCTCGAAATATCTTCATCCAAAGTGATATTACCTTATTTCAAGCCAATTCAATTAAAATTGTTAAAAAGAAATGTTTGGATGGCGATATTTCTGCAATCGAGACTCGTAGATGGTTGAAAATTTCAAAATTCTGTATTAGTTTTTTAAGGTCTTTCTAAAACTGAAAACCAAAAAATTTTACGACGTCTATTTCTCGAAATATCTTCATCCAAAGTGATATTACCTTATTTCAAGCCAATTCAATGAAAATTGTTAAAAAGAAATGTTTGGATGGCGATATTTCTGCAATCGAGACTCGTAGATGGTTAAAAATTTCAAAATTCTATATCAGTTTTTTAAGATCTTTCTAAAACTAAAAACCAAAAAATTTTACGACCTCTGGTTCTCGAAATATTTTCATCCAAAGTGATATTACCTTATTTCAAGCCAATTCAATTAAAATTGTTAAAAAGAAATGTTTGGATGGCGATATTTCTGCAATCGAGACTCGTAGATGGTTGCGGTTTTCAGTGCCGAATCGGAAATTAATAGACCTTTCCGCCAATGTAAAAATTTTAGCACATTTTGAAAAATTCAATTTTATCGACTTTTTGAAAAAATGAATGGACTAACCCCTTTGATAATTTTGACCAAAAAAGTGATTTTTTCTGAAATGTTTCCAAAACCTATCGAAAGATACGTCAAATGAAAGGTCCTTGAAATCTGTATTCGTACGTGTAACCAAAAATTTTCTACGTGGTCTGGTTCTCAAAATATTTACATCCAAAGTTATATTTCGACCAAATTAGAAAAACCAACCCAACAAATTGTTTGGATGGCGATATTTCTGCAATCGAGACTCGGAGAAAGTTGAAAATTTCAAAATTCTATATTAGTTTTTTAAGATATTTCTAAAACTGAAAACCAAAAAATTTTACGACCTCTGGTTCTCGAAATATCTTCATCCAAAGTGATATTACCTTATTTCAAGCCAATTCAATTAAAATTGTTAAAAAGAAATGTTTGGATGGCGATATTTCTGCAATCGAGACTCGTAGATGGTTGAAAATTTCAAAATTCTGTATTAGTTTTTTAAGGTCTTTCTAAAACTGAAAACCAAAAAATTTTACGACGTCTGGTTCTCGAAATATCTTCATCCAAAGTGATATTACCTTATTTCAAGCCAATTCAATGAAAATTGTTAAAAAGAAATGTTTGGATGGCGATATTTCTGCAATCGAGACTCGTAGATGGTTGAAATAGTTTTTTAAGGTCTTTCTAAAACTGAAAACCAAAAAATTTTACGACCTCTGGTTCTCGAAATATCTTCATCCAAATTGATATTACCTTACTTCAACCCAAAACAATTAAGATTGTTAAAAATAATTTTTGCATGGTGATATTTCCGCAATCGAGACTCGTAACTGGTTGCGGTGTTCAGTGCCGAATTGGAAATTAATAGACCTTTCCGCCAATGTAAAAATTTTAGCACATTTTGAAAAATTCAATTTTATCGACTTTTTGAAAAAATGAATGGACTAACCCCTTTGATAATTTTGACCAAAAAAGTGATTTTTTCTGAAATGTTTCCAAAACCCATCGAAAGCTACGTCAAATGAAAGGTCCTTGAAAACTGTATTCGTACGTGTAACCAAAAATTTTCTACGTGGTCTGGTTCTCAAAATATTTACATCCAAAGTTATATTTCGACCAAATTAGAAAAACCAACCCAACAAATTGTTTGGATGGCGATATTTCTGCAATCGAGACTCGGAGATGGTTGAAAATTTCAAAATTCTGTATTAGTTTTTTAAGATCTTTCTAAAACTGAAAACCAAAAAATTTTACGACCTCTGGTTCTCGAAATATTTTCATCCAAAGTGATATTACCTTATTTCAAGCCAATTCAATTAAAATTGTTAAAAAGAAATGTTTGGATGGCGATATTTCTGCAATCGAGACTCGTAGATGGTTGCGGTTTTCAGTGCCGAATCGGAAATTAATAGACCTTTCCGCCAATGTAAAAATTTTAGCACATTTTGAAAAATTCAATTTTATCGACTTTTTGAAAAAATGAATGGACTAACCCCTTTGATAATTTTGACCAAAAAAGTGATTTTTTCTGAAATGTTTCCAAAACCTATCGAAAGATACGTCAAATGAAAGGTCCTTGAAATCTGTATTCGTACGTGTAACCAAAAATTTTCTACGTGGTCTGGTTCTCAAAATATTTACATCCAAAGTTATATTTCGACCAAATTAGAAAAACCAACCCAACAAATTGTTTGGATGGCGATATTTCTGCAATCGAGACTCGGAGAAAGTTGAAAATTTCAAAATTCTATATTAGTTTTTTAAGATATTTCTAAAACTGAAAACCAAAAAATTTTACGACCTCTGGTTCTCGAAATATCTTCATCCAAAGTGATATTACCTTATTTCAAGCCAATTCAATTAAAATTGTTAAAAAGAAATGTTTGGATGGCGATATTTCTGCAATCGAGACTCGTAGATGGTTGAAAATTTCAAAATTCTGTATTAGTTTTTTAAGGTCTTTCTAAAACTGAAAACCAAAAAATTTTACGACGTCTGGTTCTCGAAATATCTTCATCCAAAGTGATATTACCTTATTTCAAGCCAATTCAATGAAAATTGTTAAAAAGAAATGTTTGGATGGCGATATTTCTGCAATCGAGACTCGTAGATGGTTGAAATAGTTTTTTAAGGTCTTTCTAAAACTGAAAACCAAAAAATTTTACGACCTCTGGTTCTCGAAATATCTTCATCCAAATTGATATTACCTTACTTCAACCCAAAACAATTAAGATTGTTAAAAATAATTTTTGCATGGTGATATTTCCGCAATCGAGACTCGTAACTGGTTGCGGTGTTCAGTGCCGAATTGGAAATTAATAGACCTTTCCGCCAATGTAAAAATTTTAGCACATTTTGAAAAATTCAATTTTATCGACTTTTTGAAAAAATGAATGGACTAACCCCTTTGATAATTTTGACCAAAAAAGTGATTTTTTCTGAAATGTTTCCAAAACCCATCGAAAGCTACGTCAAATGAAAGGTCCTTGAAAACTGTATTCGTACGTGTAACCAAAAATTTTCTACGTGGTCTGGTTCTCAAAATATTTACATCCAAAGTTATATTTCGACCAAATTAGAAAAACCAACCCAACAAATTGTTTGGATGGCGATATTTCTGCAATCGAGACTCGTAGATGGTTGAAAATTTCAAAATTCTGTATTAGTTTTTTAAGATCTTTCTAAAACTGAAAACCAAAAAATTTTACGACGTCTGGTTCTCGAAATATCTTCATCCAAAGTGATATTACCTTATTTCAAGCCAATTCAATTAAAATTGTTAAAAAGAAATGTTTGGATGGCGATATTTCTGCAATCGAGACTCGTAGATGGTTGAAAATTTCAAAATTCTGTATTAGTTTTTTAAGGTCTTTCTAAAACTGAAAACCAAAAAATTTTACGACGTCTATTTCTCGAAATATCTTCATCCAAAGTGATATTACCTTATTTCAAGCCAATTCAATGAAAATTGTTAAAAAGAAATGTTTGGATGGCGATATTTCTGCAATCGAGACTCGTAGATGGTTGAAAATTTCAAAATTCTATATTAGTTTTTTAAGGTCTTTCTAAAACTGAAAACCAAAAAATTTTACGACCTCTGGTTCTCGAAATATCTTCATCCAAAGTGATATTACCTTATTTCAAGCCAATTCAATGAAAATTGTTAAAAAGAAATGTTTGGATGGCGATATTTCTGCAATCGAGACTCGTAGATGGTTGAAAATTTCAAAATTCTATATTAGTTTTTAAAGGTCTTTCTAAAACTGAAAACCAATAAATTTTACGACCTCTGGTTCTCGAAATATCTTCATCCAAAGTGATATTACCTTATTTCAAGCCAATTCAGTTAAAATTGTTAAAAAGAAATGTTTGGATGGCGATATTTCTGCAATCGAGACTCGTAGATGGTTAAAAATTTTACGACCTCTGGTTCTCGAAATATCTTCATCCAAACTGATATTACCTTACTTCAACCCAAAACAATTAAGATTGTTAAAAATAATTTTTGCATGGTGATATTTCCGCAATCGAGACTCGTAACTGGTTGCGGTTTTCAGTGCCGAATTGGAAATTAATAGACCTTTCCGCCAATGTAAAAATTTTAGCACATTTTGAAAAATTCAATTTTATCGACTTTTTGAAAAAATGAATGGACTAACCCCTTTGATAATTTTGACCAAAAAAGTGATTTTTTCTGAAATGTTTCCAAAACCCATCGAAAGCTACGTCAAATGAAAGGTCCTTGAAAACTGTATTCGTACGTGTAACCAAAAATTTTCTACGTGGTCTGGTTCTCAAAATATTTACATCCAAAGTTATATTTCGACCAAATTAGAAAAACCAACCCAACAAATTGTTTGGATGGCGATATTTCTGTATTAGTTTTTTAAGATCTTTCTAAAACTGAAAACCAAAAAATTTTACGACGTCTGGTTCTCGAAATATCTTCATCCAAAGTGATATTACCTTATTTCAAGCCAATTCAATTAAAATTGTTAAAAAGAAATGTTTGGATGGCGATATTTCTGCAATCGAGACTCGTAGATGGTTGAAAATTATCGAAAGCTACGTCAAATGAAAGGTCCTTGAAAACTGTATTCGTACGTGTAACCAAAAATTTTCTACGTGGTCTGGTTCTCAAAATATTTACATCCAAAGTTATATTTCGACCAAATTAGAAAAACCAACCCAACAAATTGTTTGGATGGCGATATTTCTGCAATCGATACTCGTAGATGGTTGAAAATTTCAAAATTCTGTATTAGTTTTTTAAGATCTTTCTAAAACTGAAAACCAAAAAATTTTACGACGTCTGGTTCTCGAAATATCTTCATCCAAAGTGATATTACCTTATTTCAAGCCAATTCAATTAAAATTGTTAAAAAGAAATGTTTGGATGGCGATATTTCTGCAATCGAGACTCGTAGATGGTTGAAAATTTCAAAATTCTGTATTAGTTTTTTAAGGTCTTTCTAAAACTGAAAACCAAAAAATTTTACGACGTCTATTTCTCGAAATATCTTCATCCAAAGTGATATTACCTTATTTCAAGCCAATTCAATGAAAATTGTTAAAAAGAAATGTTTGGATGGCGATATTTCTGCAATCGAGACTCGTAGATGGTTAAAAATTTCAAAATTCTATATTAGTTTTTTAAGGTCTTTCTAAAACTGAAAACCAAAAAATTTTACGACCTCTGGTTCTCGAAATATCTTCATCCAAAGTGATATTACCTTATTTCAAGCCAATTCAATGAAAATTGTTAAAAAGAAATGTTTGGATGGCGATATTTCTGCAATCGAGACTCGTAGATGGTTGCGGTTTTCAGTGCCGAATCGGAAATTAATAGACCTTTCCGCCAATGTAAAAATTTTAGCACATTTTGAAAAATTCAATTTTATCGACTTTTTGAAAAAATGAATGGACTAACCCCTTTGATAATTTTGACCAAAAAAGTGATTTTTTCTGAAATGTTTCCAAAACCCATCGAAAGCTACGTCAAATGAAAGGTCCTTGAAAACTGTATTCGTACGTGTAACCAAAAATTTTCTACGTGGTCTGGTTCTCAAAATATTTACATCCAAAGTTATATTTCGACCAAATTAGAAAAACCAACCCAACAAATTGTTTGGATGGCGATATTTCTGTATTAGTTTTTTAAGATCTTTCTAAAACTGAAAACCAAAAAATTTTACGACGTCTGGTTCTCGAAATATCTTCATCCAAAGTGATATTACCTTATTTCAAGCCAATTCAATTAAAATTGTTAAAAAGAAATGTTTGGATGGCGATATTTCTGCAATCGAGACTCGTAGATGGTTGAAAATTATCGAAAGCTACGTCAAATGAAAGGTCCTTGAAAACTGTATTCGTACGTGTAACCAAAAATTTTCTACGTGGTCTGGTTCTCAAAATATTTACATCCAAAGTTATATTTCGACCAAATTAGAAAAACCAACCCAACAAATTGTTTGGATGGCGATATTTCTGCAATCGATACTCGTAGATGGTTGAAAATTTCAAAATTCTGTATTAGTTTTTTAAGATCTTTCTAAAACTGAAAACCAAAAAATTTTACGACGTCTGGTTCTCGAAATATCTTCATCCAAAGTGATATTACCTTATTTCAAGCCAATTCAATTAAAATTGTTAAAAAGAAATGTTTGGATGGCGATATTTCTGCAATCGAGACTCGTAGATGGTTGAAAATTTCAAAATTCTGTATTAGTTTTTTAAGGTCTTTCTAAAACTGAAAACCAAAAAATTTTACGACGTCTATTTCTCGAAATATCTTCATCCAAAGTGATATTACCTTATTTCAAGCCAATTCAATGAAAATTGTTAAAAAGAAATGTTTGGATGGCGATATTTCTGCAATCGAGACTCGTAGATGGTTAAAAATTTCAAAATTCTATATTAGTTTTTTAAGGTCTTTCTAAAACTGAAAACCAAAAAATTTTACGACCTCTGGTTCTCGAAATATCTTCATCCAAAGTGATATTACCTTATTTCAAGCCAATTCAATGAAAATTGTTAAAAAGAAATGTTTGGATGGCGATATTTCTGCAATCGAGACTCGTAGATGGTTGCGGTTTTCAGTGCCGAATCGGAAATTAATAGACCTTTCCGCCAATGTAAAAATTTTAGCACATTTTGAAAAATTCAATTTTATCGACTTTTTGAAAAAATGAATGGACTAACCCCTTTGATAATTTTGACCAAAAAAGTGATTTTTTCTGAAATGTTTCCAAAACCCATCGAAAGATACGTCAAATGAAAGGTCCTTGAAATCTGTATTCGTACGTGTAACCAAAAATTTTCTACGTGGTCTGGTTCTCAAAATATTTACATCCAAAGTTATATTTCGACCAAATTAGAAAAACCAACCCAACAAATTGTTTGGATGGCGATATTTCTGCAATCGAGACTCGTAGATGGTTGAAAATTTCAAAATTCTGTATTAGTTTTTTAAGGTCTTTCTAAAACTGAAAACCAAAAAATTTTACGACGTCTGGTTCTCGAAATATCTTCATCCAAAGTGATATTACCTTATTTCAAGCCAATTCAATGAAAATTGTTAAAAAGAAATGTTTGGATGGCGATATTTCTGCAATCGAGACTCGTAGATGGTTGAAATAGTTTTTTAAGGTCTTTCTAAAACTGAAAACCAAAAAATTTTACGACCTCTGGTTCTCGAAATATCTTCATCCAAAGTGATATTACCTTATTTCAACCCAAAACAATTAAGATTGTTAAAAATAATTTTTGCATGGTGATATTTCCGCAATCGAGACTCGTAACTGGTTGCGGTGTTCAGTGCCGAATTGGAAATTAATAGACCTTTCCGCCAATGTAAAAATTTTAGCACATTTTGAAAAATTCAATTTTATCGACTTTTTGAAAAAATGAATGGACTAACCCCTTTGATAATTTTGACCAAAAAAGTGATTTTTTCTGAAATGTTTCCAAAACCCATCGAAAGATACGTCAAATGAAAGGTCCTTGAAATCTGTATTCGTACGTGTAACCAAAAATTTTCTACGTGGTCTGGTTCTCAAAATATTTACATCCAAAGTTATATTTCGACCAAATTAGAAAAACCAACCCAACAAATTGTTTGGATGGCGATATTTCTGCAATCGAGACTCGTAGATGGTTGAAAATTTCAAAATTCTGTATTAGTTTTTTAAGGTCTTTCTAAAACTGAAAACCAAAAAATTTTACGACCTCTGGTTCTCGAAATATCTTCATCCAAAGTGATATTACCTTATTTCAAGCCAATTCAATGAAAATTGTTAAAAAGAAATGTTTGGATGGCGATATTTCTGTAATCGAGACTCGTAGATGGTTGAAAATTTCAAAATTCTATATTAGTTTTTTAAGGTCTTTCTAAAACTGAAAACCAAAAAATTTCACGACCTCTGGTTCTCGAAATATCTTCATCCAAAGTGATATTACCTTACTTCAACCCAAAACAATTAAGATTGTTAAAAATAATTTTTGCATGGTGATATTTCCGCAATCGAGACTCGTAACTGGTTGCGGTGTTCAGTGCCGAATTGGAAATTAATAGACCTTTCCGCCAATGTAAAAATTTTAGCACATTTTGAAAAATTCAATTTTATCGACTTTTTGAAAAAATGAATGGACTAACCCCTTTGATAATTTTGACCAAAAAAGTGATTTTTTCTGAAATGTTTCCAAAACCCATCGAAAGATACGTCAAATGAAAGGTCCTTGAAAACTGTATTCGTACGTGTAACCAAACATTTTCTACGTGGTCTGGTTCTCAAAATATTTACATCCAAAGTTATATTTCGACCAAATTACAAAAACCAACCCAACAAATTGTTTGGATGGCGATATTTCTGCAATCGAGACTCGTAGATGGTCGAAAATTTCAAAATTCTGTATTAGTTTTTTAAGGTCTTTCTAAAACTGAAAACCAAAAAATTTTACGACCTCTGGTTCTCGAAATATCTTCATCCAAAGTGATATTACCTTATTTCAAGCCAATTCAATTAAAATTGTTAAAAAGAAATGTTTGGATGGCGATATTTCTGCAATCGAGACTCGTAGATGGTTGAAAATTTCAAAATTCTGTATTAGTTTTTTAAGGTCTTTCTAAAACTGAAAACCAAAAAATTTTACGACCTCTGGTTCTCGAAATATCTTCATCCAAAGTGATATTACCTTATTTCAAGCCAATTCAATTAAAATTGTTAAAAAGAAATGTTTGGATGGCGATATTTCTGCAATCGAGACTCGTAGATGGTTGAAAATTTCAAAATTCTGTATTAGTTTTTTAAGGTCTTTCTAAAACTGAAAACCAAAAAATTTTACGACCTCTGGTTCTCGAAATATCTTCATCCAAAGTGATATTACCTTATTTCAAGCCAATTCAATTAAAATTGTTAAAAAGAAATGTTTGGATGGCGATATTTCTGCAATCGAGACTCGGAGAAAGTTGAAAATTTCAAAATTCTGTATTAGTTTTTTAAGATATTTCTAAAACTGAAAACCAAAAAATTTTACGACCTCTGGTTCTCGAAATATCTTCATCCAAAGTGATATTACCTTATTTCAAGCCAATTCAAATAAAATTGTTAAAAAGAAATGTTTGGATGGCGATATTTCTGCAATCGAGACTCGTAGATGGTTGCGGTTTTCAGTGCCGAATCGGAAATTAATAGACCTTTCCGCCAATGTAAAAATTTTAGCACATTTTGAAAAATTCAATTTTATCGACTTTTTGAAAAAATGAATGGACTAACCCCTTTGATAATTTTGACCAAAAAAGTGATTTTTTCTGAAATGTTTCCAAAACCCATCGAAAGATACGTCAAATGAAAGGTCCTTGAAAACTGTATTCGTACGTGTAACCAAACATTTTCTACGTGGTCTGGTTCTCAAAATATTTACATCCAAAGTTATATTTCGACCAAATTACAAAAACCAACCCAACAAATTGTTTGGATGGCGATATTTCTGCAATCGAGACTCGTAGATGGTCGAAAATTTCAAAATTCTGTATTAGTTTTTTAAGATCTTTCTAAAACTGATAACCGAAAAATTTAACGACCTCTGGTTCTCGAAATATCTTCATCCAAAGTGATATTACCTTATTTCAAGCCAATTCAATTAAAATTGTTAAAAAGAAATGTTTGGATGGCGATATTTCTGCAATCGAGACTCGTAGATGGTTGAAAATTTCAAAATTCTGTATTAGTTTTGTAAGGTCTTTCTAAAACTGAAAACCAAAAAATTTTACGACCTCTGGTTCTCGAAATATCTTCATCCAAAGTGATATTACCTTATTTCAAGCCAATTCAATTAAAATTGTTAAAAAGAAATGTTTGGATGGCGATATTTCTGCAATCGAGACTCGTAGATGGTTGCGGTTTTCAGTGCCGAATCGGAAATTAATAGACCTTTCCGCCAATGTAAAAATTTTAGCACATTTTGAAAAATTCAATTTTATCGACTTTTTGAAAAAATGAATGGACTAACCCCTTTGATAATTTTGACCAAAAAAGTGATTTTTTCTGAAATGTTTCCAAAACCCATCGAAAGATACGTCAAATGAAAGGTCCTTGAAATCTGTATTCGTACGTGTAACCAAAAATTTTCTACGTGGTCTGGTTCTCAAAATATTTACATCCAAAGTTATATTTCGACCAAATTAGAAAAACCAACCCAACAAATTGTTTGGATGGCGATATTTCTGCAATCGAGACTCGGAGAAAGTTGAAAATTTCAAAATTCTATATTAGTTTTTTAAGATATTTCTAAAACTGAAAACCAAAAAATTTTACGACCTCTGGTTCTCGAAATATCTTCATCCAAAGTGATATTACCTTATTTCAAGCCAATTCAAATAAAATTGTTAAAAAGAAATGTTTGGATGGCGATATTTCTGCAATCGAGACTCGTAGATGGTTGCGGTTTTCAGTGCCGAATCGGAAATTAATAGACCTTTCCGCCAATGTAAAAATTTTAGCACATTTTGAAAAATTCAATTTTATCGACTTTTTGAAAAAATGAATGGACTAACCCCTTTGATAATTTTGACCAAAAAAGTGATTTTTTCTGAAATGTTTCCAAAACCCATCGAAAGATACGTCAAATGAAAGGTCCTTGAAAACTGTATTCGTACGTGTAACCAAACATTTTCTACGTGGTCTGGTTCTCAAAATATTTACATCCAAAGTTATATTTCGACCAAATTACAAAAACCAACCCAACAAATTGTTTGGATGGCGATATTTCTGCAATCGAGACTCGTAGATGGTCGAAAATTTCAAAATTCTGTATTAGTTTTTTAAGATCTTTCTAAAACTGATAACCGAAAAATTTAACGACCTCTGGTTCTCGAAATATCTTCATCCAAAGTGATATTACCTTATTTCAAGCCAATTCAATTAAAATTGTTAAAAAGAAATGTTTGGATGGCGATATTTCTGCAATCGAGACTCGTAGATGGTTGAAAATTTCAAAATTCTGTATTAGTTTTGTAAGGTCTTTCTAAAACTGAAAACCAAAAAATTTTACGACCTCTGGTTCTCGAAATATCTTCATCCAAAGTGATATTACCTTATTTCAAGCCAATTCAATTAAAATTGTTAAAAAGAAATGTTTGGATGGCGATATTTCTGCAATCGAGACTCGTAGATGGTTGCGGTTTTCAGTGCCGAATCGGAAATTAATAGACCTTTCCGCCAATGTAAAAATTTTAGCACATTTTGAAAAATTCAATTTTATCGACTTTTTGAAAAAATGAATGGACTAACCCCTTTGATAATTTTGACCAAAAAAGTGATTTTTTCTGAAATGTTTCCAAAACCCATCGAAAGATACGTCAAATGAAAGGTCCTTGAAATCTGTATTCGTACGTGTAACCAAAAATTTTCTACGTGGTCTGGTTCTCAAAATATTTACATCCAAAGTTATATTTCGACCAAATTAGAAAAACCAACCCAACAAATTGTTTGGATGGCGATATTTCTGCAATCGAGACTCGGAGAAAGTTGAAAATTTCAAAATTCTATATTAGTTTTTTAAGATATTTCTAAAACTGAAAACCAAAAAATTTTACGACCTCTGGTTCTCGAAATATCTTCATCCAAAGTGATATTACCTTATTTCAAGCCAATTCAATTAAAATTGTTAAAAAGAAATGTTTGGATGGCGATATTTCTGCAATCGAGACTCGTAGATGGTTGCGGTTTTCAGTGCCGAATCGGAAATTAATAGACCTTTCCGCCAATGTAAAAATTTTAGCACATTTTGAAAAATTCAATTTTATCGACTTTTTGAAAAAATGAATGGACTAACCCCTTTGATAATTTTGACCAAAAAAGTGATTTTTTCTGAAATGTTTCCAAAACCCATCGAAAGCTACGTCAAATGAAAGGTCCTTGAAAACTGTATTCGTACGTGTAACCAAACATTTTCTACGTGGTCTGGTTCTCAAAATATTTACATCCAAAGTTATATTTCGACCAAATTACAAAAACCAACCCAACAAATTGTTTGGATGGCGATATTTCTGCAATCGAGACTCGTAGATGGTCGAAAATTTCAAAATTCTGTATTAGTTTTTTAAGATCTTTCTAAAACTGATAACCGAAAAATTTAACGACCTCTGGTTCTCGAAATATCTTCATCCAAAGTGATATTACCTTATTTCAAGCCAATTCAATTAAAATTGTTAAAAAGAAATGTTTGGATGGCGATATTTCTGCAATCGAGACTCGTAGATGGTTGCGGTTTTCAGTGCCGAATCGGAAATTAATAGACCTTTCCGCCAATGTAAAAATTTTAGCACATTTTGAAAAATTCAATTTTATCGACTTTTTGAAAAAATGAATGGACCTTTGATAATTTTGACCAAAAAAGTGATTTTTTCTGAAATGTTTCCAAAACCCATCGAAAGCTACGTCAAATGAAAGGTCCTTGAAAACTGTATTCGTACGTGTAACCAAAAATTTTCTACGTGGTCTGGTTCTCAAAATATTTACATCCAAAGTTATATTTCGACCAAATTAGAAAAACCAACCCAACAAATTGTTTGGATGGCGATATTTCTGCAATCGAGACTCGGAGAAAGTTGAAAATTTCAAAATTCTATATTAGTTTTTTAAGATATTTCTAAAACTGAAAACCAAAAAATTTTACGACCTCTGGTTCTCGAAATATCTTCATCCAAAGTGATATTACCTTATTTCAAGCCAATTCAATTAAAATTGTTAAAAAGAAATGTTTGGATGGCGATATTTCTGCAATCGAGACTCGTAGATGGTTGCGGTTTTCAGTGCCGAATCGGAAATTAATAGACCTTTCCGCCAATGTAAAAATTTTAGCACATTTTGAAAAATTCAATTTTATCGACTTTTTGAAAAAATGAATGGACTAACCCCTTTGATAATTTTGACCAAAAAAGTGATTTTTTCTGAAATGTTTCCAAAACCCATCGAAAGCTACGTCAAATGAAAGGTCCTTGAAAACTGTATTCGTACGTGTAACCAAAAATTTTCTATGTGGTCTGGTTCTCAAAATATTTACATCCAAAGTTATATTTCGACCAAATTAGAAAAACCAACCCAACAAATTGTTTGGATGGCGATATTTCTGCAATCGAGACTCGTAGATGGTTGAAAATTTCAAAATTCTGTATTAGTTTTGTAAGGTCTTTCTAAAACTGAAAACCAAAAAATTTTACGACCTCTGGTTCTCGAAATATCTTCATCCAAAGTGATATTACCTTATTTCAAGCCAATTCAATTAAAATTGTTAAAAAGAAATGTTTGGATGGCGATATTTCTGCAATCGAGACTCGTAGATGGTTGCGGTTTTCAGTGCCGAATCGGAAATTAATAGACCTTTCCGCCAATGTAAAAATTTTAGCACATTTTGAAAAATTCAATTTTATCGACTTTTTGAAAAAATGAATGGACTAACCCCTTTGATAATTTTGACCAAAAAAGTGATTTTTTCTGAAATGTTTCCAAAACCCATCGAAAGATACGTCAAATGAAAGGTCCTTGAAATCTGTATTCGTACGTGTAACCAAAAATTTTCTACGTGGTCTGGTTCTCAAAATATTTACATCCAAAGTTATATTTCGACCAAATTAGAAAAACCAACCCAACAAATTGTTTGGATGGCGATATTTCTGCAATCGAGACTCGGAGAAAGTTGAAAATTTCAAAATTCTATATTAGTTTTTTAAGATATTTCTAAAACTGAAAACCAAAAAATTTTACGACCTCTGGTTCTCGAAATATCTTCATCCAAAGTGATATTACCTTATTTCAAGCCAATTCAATTAAAATTGTTAAAAAGAAATGTTTGGATGGCGATATTTCTGCAATCGAGACTCGTAGATGGTTGCGGTTTTCAGTGCCGAATCGGAAATTAATAGACCTTTCCGCCAATGTAAAAATTTTAGCACATTTTGAAAAATTCAATTTTATCGACTTTTTGAAAAAATGAATGGACTAACCCCTTTGATAATTTTGACCAAAAAAGTGATTTTTTCTGAAATGTTTCCAAAACCCATCGAAAGCTACGTCAAATGAAAGGTCCTTGAAAACTGTATTCGTACGTGTAACCAAACATTTTCTACGTGGTCTGGTTCTCAAAATATTTACATCCAAAGTTATATTTCGACCAAATTACAAAAACCAACCCAACAAATTGTTTGGATGGCGATATTTCTGCAATCGAGACTCGTAGATGGTCGAAAATTTCAAAATTCTGTATTAGTTTTTTAAGATCTTTCTAAAACTGATAACCGAAAAATTTAACGACCTCTGGTTCTCGAAATATCTTCATCCAAAGTGATATTACCTTATTTCAAGCCAATTCAATTAAAATTGTTAAAAAGAAATGTTTGGATGGCGATATTTCTGCAATCGAGACTCGTAGATGGTTGCGGTTTTCAGTGCCGAATCGGAAATTAATAGACCTTTCCGCCAATGTAAAAATTTTAGCACATTTTGAAAAATTCAATTTTATCGACTTTTTGAAAAAATGAATGGACCTTTGATAATTTTGACCAAAAAAGTGATTTTTTCTGAAATGTTTCCAAAACCCATCGAAAGCTACGTCAAATGAAAGGTCCTTGAAAACTGTATTCGTACGTGTAACCAAAAATTTTCTACGTGGTCTGGTTCTCAAAATATTTACATCCAAAGTTATATTTCGACCAAATTAGAAAAACCAACCCAACAAATTGTTTGGATGGCGATATTTCTGCAATCGAGACTCGGAGAAAGTTGAAAATTTCAAAATTCTATATTAGTTTTTTAAGATATTTCTAAAACTGAAAACCAAAAAATTTTACGACCTCTGGTTCTCGAAATATCTTCATCCAAAGTGATATTACCTTATTTCAAGCCAATTCAATTAAAATTGTTAAAAAGAAATGTTTGGATGGCGATATTTCTGCAATCGAGACTCGTAGATGGTTGCGGTTTTCAGTGCCGAATCGGAAATTAATAGACCTTTCCGCCAATGTAAAAATTTTAGCACATTTTGAAAAATTCAATTTTATCGACTTTTTGAAAAAATGAATGGACTAACCCCTTTGATAATTTTGACCAAAAAAGTGATTTTTTCTGAAATGTTTCCAAAACCCATCGAAAGCTACGTCAAATGAAAGGTCCTTGAAAACTGTATTCGTACGTGTAACCAAAAATTTTCTATGTGGTCTGGTTCTCAAAATATTTACATCCAAAGTTATATTTCGACCAAATTAGAAAAACCAACCCAACAAATTGTTTGGATGGCGATATTTCTGCAATCGAGACTCGTAGATGGTTGAAAATTTCAAAATTCTGTATTAGTTTTTTAAGGTCTTTCTAAAACTGAAAACCAAAAAATTTTACGACCTCTGGTTCTCGAAATATCTTCATCCAAAGTGATATTACCTTATTTCAAGCCAATTCAATTAAAATTGTTAAAAAGAAATGTTTGGATGGCGATATTTCTGCAATCGAGACTCGCAGATGGTTGAAAATTTCAAAATTCTACATCAGTTTTTTAAGATTTTTCTAAAACTAAAAACCAAAAAATTTTACGACCTCTGGTTCTCGAAATATCTTCATCCAAAATGATATTACCTTATTTCAAGCCAATTCAATTAAAATTGTTAAAAAGAAATGTTTGGATGGCGATATTTCTGCAATCGAGACTCGTAGATGGTTGAAAATTTCAAAATTCTACATCAGTTTTTTAAGATTTTTCTAAAACTAAAAACCAAAAAATTTTACGACCTCTGGTTCTCGAAATATCTTCATCCAAAATGATATTACCTTACTTCAACCCAAAACAATTAAGATTGTTAAAAATAATTTTTGCATGGTGATATTTCCGCAATCGAGAATCGTAACTGGTTGCGGTTTTCAGTGCCGAATCGGAAATTAATAGACCTTTCCGCCAATGTAAAAATTTTAGCATATTTTGAAAAATTCAATTTTATCGACTTTTTGAAAAAATGAATGGACTAACCCCTTTGATAATTTTGACCAAAAAAGTGATTTTTTCTGAAATGTTTCCAAAACCCATCGAAAGCTACGTCAAATGAAAGGTCCTTGAAAACTGTATTCGTACGTGTAACCAAAAATTTTCTACGTGGTCTGGTTCTCAAAATATTTACATCCAAAGTTATATTTCGACCAAATTAGAAAAACCAACCCAACAAATTGTTTGGATGGCGATATTTCTGCAATCGAGACTCGTAGATGGTTGAAAATTTCAAAATTCTGTATTAGTTTTTTAAGGTCTTTCTAAAACTGAAAACCAAAAAATTTTGCGACCTCTGGTTCTCGAAATATCTTCATCCAAAGTGATATTACCTTATTTCAAGCCAATTCAATTAAAATTGTTAAAAAGAAATGTTTGGATGGCGATATTTCTGCAATCGAGACTCGTAGATGGTTGAAAATTTCAAAATTCTACATCAGTTTTTAAAGATAGATAGTTGAAAATTTCAAAATTCGATATTAGTTTTTTAAGATCTTTCTAAAACTGAAAACCGAAAAATTTAACGACCTCTGGTTCTCGAAATATGTTCATCCAAAGTGATATTACCTTATTTCAAGCCAATTCAATTAAAATTGTTAAAAAGAAATGTTTGGATGGCGATATTTCTGCAATCGAGACTCGTAGATGGTTGAAAATTTCAAAATTCTACATCAGTTTTTTAAGATTTTTCTAAAACTAAAAACCAAAAAATTTTACGACCTCTGGTTCTCGAAATATCTTCATCCAAAATGATATTACCTTACTTCAACCCAAAACAATTAAGATTGTTAAAAATAATTTTTGCATGGTGATATTTCCGCAATCGAGACTCGTAACTGGTTGCGGTGTTCAGTGCCGAATTGGAAATTAATAGACCTTTCCGCCAATGTAAAAATTTTAGCACATTTTGAAAAATTCAATTTTATCGACTTTTTGAAAAAATGAATGGACTAACCCCTTTGATAATTTTGACCAAAAAAGTGATTTTTTCTGAAATGTTTCCAAAACCCATCGAAAGCTACGTCAAATGAAAGGTCCTTGAAAACTGTATTCGTACGTGTAACCAAAAATTTTCTACGTGGTCTGGTTCTCAAAATATTTACATCCAAAGTTATATTTCGACCAAATTAGAAAAACCAACCCAACAAATTGTTTGGATGGCGATATTTCTGCAATCGAGACTCGAAGATAGTTGAAAATTTCAAAATTCGATATTAGTTTTTTAAGATCTTTCTAAAACTGAAAACCGAAAAATTTAACGACCTCTGGTTCTCGAAATATCTTCATCCAAAGTGATATTACCTTATTTCAAGCCAATTCAATTAAAATTGTTAAAAAGAAATGTTTGGATGGCGATATTTCTGTAATCGAGACTCGTAGATGGTTGAAAATTTCAAAATTCTATATCAGTTTTTTAAGATTTTTCTAAAACTAAAAACCAAAAAATTTTACGACCTCTGGTTCTCGAAATATCTTCATCCAAAATGATATTACCTTACTTCAACCCAAAACAAAAAATTTTACGACCTCTGGTTCTCGAAATATCTTCATCCAAAGTGATATTACCTTATTTCAAGCCAATTCAATTAAAATTGTTAAAAAGAAATGTTTGGATGGCGATATTTCTGCAATCGAGACTCGTAGATGGTTGAAAATTTCAAAATTCTACATCAGTTTTTTAAGATTTTTCTAAAACTAAAAACCAAAAAATTTTACGACCTCTGGTTCTCGAAATATCTTCATCCAAAATGATATTACCTTACTTCAACCCAAAACAATTAAGATTGTTAAAAATAATTTTTGCATGGTGATATTTCCGCAATCGAGACTCGTAACTGGTTGCGGTGTTCAGTGCCGAATTGGAAATTAATAGACCTTTCCGCCAATGTAAAAATTTTAGCACATTTTGAAAAATTCAATTTTATCGACTTTTTGAAAAAATGAATGGACTAACCCCTTTGATAATTTTGACCAAAAAAGTGATTTTTTCTGAAATGTTTCCAAAACCCATCGAAAGCTACGTCAAATGAAAGGTCCTTGAAAACTGTATTCGTACGTGTAACCAAAAATTTTCTACGTGGTCTGGTTCTCAAAATATTTACATCCAAAGTTATATTTCGACCAAATTACAAAAACCAACCCAACAAATTGTTTGGATGGCGATATTTCTGCAATCGAGACTCGTAGATGGTTGAAAATTTCAAAATTCTATATTAGTTTTTTAAGGTCTTTCTAAAACTGAAAACCAAAAAATTTTACGACCTCTGGTTCTATAAATATATTCATCCAAAGTGATATTACCTTATTTCAAGCCAATTCAATTAAAATTGTTAAAAAGAAATGTTTGGATGGCGATATTTCTGCAATCGAGACTCGTAGATGGTTGAAAATTTCAAAATTCTATATCAGTTTTTTAAGATTTTTCTAAAACTAAAAACCAAAAAATTTTACGACCTCTGGTTCTCGAAATATCTTCATCCAAAATGATATTACCTTACTTCAACCCAAAACAATTAAGATTGTTAAAAATAATTTTTGCATGGTGATATTTCCGCAATCGAGACTCGTAACTGGTTGCGGTTTTCAGTGCCGAATTGGAAATTAATAGACCTTTCCGCCAATGTAAAAATTTTAGCACATTTTGAAAAATTCAATTTTATCGACTTTTTGAAAAAATGAATGGACTAACCCCTTTGATAATTTTGACCAAAAAAGTGATTTTTTCTGAAATGTTTCCAAAACCCATCGAAAGCTACGTCAAATGAAAGGTCCTTGAAAACTGTATTCGTACGTGTAACCAAAAATTTTCTATGTGGTCTGGTTCTCAAAATATTTACATCCAAAGTTATATTTCGACCAAATTAGAAAAACCAACCCAACAAATTGTTTGGATGGCGATATTTCTGCAATCGAGACTCGTAGATGGTTGAAAATTTCAAAATTCTGTATTAGTTTTTTAAGGTCTTTCTAAAACTGAAAACCAAAAAATTTTACGACCTCTGGTTCTCGAAATATCTTCATCCAAAGTGATATTACCTTATTTCAAGCCAATTCAATTAAAATTGTTAAAAAGAAATGTTTGGATGGCGATATTTCTGCAATCGAGACTCGCAGATGGTTGAAAATTTCAAAATTCTGTATTAGTTTTTTAAGGTCTTTCTAAAACTGAAAACCAAAAAATTTTGCGACCTCTGGTTCTCGAAATATCTTCATCCAAAGTGATATTACCTTATTTCAAGCCAATTCAATTAAAATTGTTAAAAAGAAATGTTTGGATGGCGATATTTCTGCAATCGAGACTCGTAGATGGTTGAAAATTTCAAAATTCTACATCAGTTTTTTAAGATTTTTCTAAAACTAAAAACCAAAAAATTTTACGACCTCTGGTTCTCGAAATATCTTCATCCAAAATGATATTACCTTACTTCAACCCAAAACAATTAAGATTGTTAAAAATAATTTTTGCATGGTGATATTTCCGCAATCGAGAATCGTAACTGGTTGCGGTTTTCAGTGCCGAATCGGAAATTAATAGACCTTTCCGCCAATGTAAAAATTTTAGCATATTTTGAAAAATTCAATTTTATCGACTTTTTGAAAAAATGAATGGACTAACCCCTTTGATAATTTTGACCAAAAAAGTGATTTTTTCTGAAATGTTTCCAAAACCCATCGAGAGCTACGTCAAATGAAAGGTCCTTGAAAACTGTATTCGTACGTGTAACCAAAAATTTTCTACGTGGTCTGGTTCTCAAAATATTTACATCCAAAGTTGTATTTCGACCAAATTACAAAAACCAACCCAACAAATTGTTTGGATGGCGATATTTCTGCAATCGAGACTCGTAGATGGTTGAAAATTTCAAAATTCTGTATTAGTTTTTTAAGGTCTTTCTAAAACTGAAAACCAACCTCTGGTTCCAACCTCTGGTTCTCGAAATATCTTCATCCAAAGTGATATTACCTTATTTCAAGCCAATTCAATTAAAATTGTTAAAAAGAAATGTTTCAAAATTCTGTATTAGTTTTTTAAGGTCTTTCTAAAACTGAAAACCAACCTCTGGTTCCAACCTCTGGTTCTCGAAATATCTTCATCCAAAGTGATATTACCTTATTTCAAGCCAATTCAATTAAAATTGTTAAAAAGAAATGTTTGGATGGCGATATTTCTGCAATCGAGACTCGTAGATGGTTGAAAATTTCAAAATTCTGTATTAGTTTTTTAAGGTCTTTCTAAAACTGAAAACCAAAAAATTTTACGACCTCTGGTTCTCGAAATATCTTCATCCAAAGTGATATTACCTTATTTCAAGCCAATTCAATTAAAATTGTTAAAAAGAAATGTTTGGATGGCGATATTTCTGCAATCGAGACTCGCAGATGGTTGAAAATTTCAAAATTCTGTATTAGTTTTTTAAGGTCTTTCTAAAACTGAAAACCAAAAAATTTTGCGACCTCTGGTTCTCGAAATATCTTCATCCAAAGTGATATTACCTTATTTCAAGCCAATTCAATTAAAATTGTTAAAAAGAAATGTTTGGATGGCGATATTTCTGCAATCGAGACTCGCAGATGGTTGAAAATTTCAAAATTCTGTATTAGTTTTTTAAGGTCTTTCTAAAACTGAAAACCAAAAAATTTTGCGACCTCTGGTTCTCGAAATATCTTCATCCAAAGTGATATTACCTTATTTCAAGCCAATTCAATTAAAATTGTTAAAAAGAAATGTTTGGATGGCGATATTTCTGCAATCGAGACTCGTAGATGGTTGAAAATTTCAAAATTCTACATCAGTTTTTTAAGATTTTTCTAAAACTAAAAACCAAAAAATTTTACGACCTCTGGTTCTCGAAATATCTTCATCCAAAATGATATTACCTTACTTCAACCCAAAACAATTAAGATTGTTAAAAATAATTTTTGCATGGTGATATTTCCGCAATCGAGACTCGTAACTGGTTGCGGTGTTCAGTGCCGAATTGGAAATTAATAGACCTTTCCGCCAATGTAAAAATTTTAGCACATTTTGAAAAATTCAATTTTATCGACTTTTTGAAAAAATGAATGGACTAACCCCTTTGATAATTTTGACCAAAAAAGTGATTTTTTCTGAAATGTTTCCAAAACCCATCGAGAGCTACGTCAAATGAAAGGTCCTTGAAAACTGTATTCGTACGTGTAACCAAAAATTTTCTACGTGGTCTGGTTCTCAAAATATTTACATCCAAAGTTGTATTTCGACCAAATTACAAAAACCAACCCAACAAATTGTTTGGATGGCGATATTTCTGCAATCGATACTCGTAGATGGTTGAAAATTTCAAAATTCTGTATTAGTTTTTTAAGATCTTTCTAAAACTGAAAACCAAAAAATTTTACGACGTCTGGTTCTCGAAATATCTTCATCCAAAGTGATATTACCTTATTTCAAGCCAATTCAATGAAAATTGTTAAAAAGAAATGTTTGGATGGCGATATTTCTGCAATCGAGACTCGTAGATGGTTGCGGTTTTCAGTGCCGAATCGGAAATTAATAGACCTTTCCGCCAATGTAAAAATTTTAGCACATTTTGAAAAATTCAATTTTATCGACTTTTTGAAAAAATGAATGGACTAACCCCTTTGATAATTTTGACCAAAAAAGTGATTTTTTCTGAAATGTTTCCAAAACCCATCGAAAGATACGTCAAATGAAAGGTCCTTGAAATCTGTATTCGTACGTGTAACCAAAAATTTTCTACGTGGTCTGGTTCTCAAAATATTTACATCCAAAGTTATATTTCGACCAAATTAGAAAAACCAACCCAACAAATTGTTTGGATGGCGATATTTCTGCAATCGAGACTCGGAGAAAGTTGAAAATTTCAAAATTCTATATTAGTTTTTTAAGATATTTCTAAAACTGAAAACCAAAAAATTTTACGACCTCTGGTTCTCGAAATATCTTCATCCAAAGTGATATTACCTTATTTCAAGCCAATTCAATTAAAATTGTTAAAAAGAAATGTTTGGATGGCGATATTTCTGCAATCGAGACTCGTAGATGGTTGAAAATTTCAAAATTCTGTATTAGTTTTTTAAGGTCTTTCTAAAACTGAAAACCAAAAAATTTTACGACGTCTGGTTCTCGAAATATCTTCATCCAAAGTGATATTACCTTATTTCAAGCCAATTCAATGAAAATTGTTAAAAAGAAATGTTTGGATGGCGATATTTCTGCAATCGAGACTCGTAGATGGTTGAAATAGTTTTTTAAGGTCTTTCTAAAACTGAAAACCAAAAAATTTTACGACCTCTGGTTCTCGAAATATCTTCATCCAAAGTGATATTACCTTATTTCAACCCAAAACAATTAAGATTGTTAAAAATAATTTTTGCATGGTGATATTTCCGCAATCGAGACTCGTAACTGGTTGCGGTGTTCAGTGCCGAATTGGAAATTAATAGACCTTTCCGCCAATGTAAAAATTTTAGCACATTTTGAAAAATTCAATTTTATCGACTTTTTGAAAAAATGAATGGACTAACCCCTTTGATAATTTTGACCAAAAAAGTGATTTTTTCTGAAATGTTTCCAAAACCCATCGAAAGATACGTCAAATGAAAGGTCCTTGAAATCTGTATTCGTACGTGTAACCAAAAATTTTCTACGTGGTCTGGTTCTCAAAATATTTACATCCAAAGTTATATTTCGACCAAATTAGAAAAACCAACCCAACAAATTGTTTGGATGGCGATATTTCTGCAATCGAGACTCGTAGATGGTTGAAAATTTCAAAATTCTGTATTAGTTTTTTAAGGTCTTTCTAAAACTGAAAACCAAAAAATTTTACGACCTCTGGTTCTCGAAATATCTTCATCCAAAGTGATATTACCTTATTTCAAGCCAATTCAATGAAAATTGTTAAAAAGAAATGTTTGGATGGCGATATTTCTGTAATCGAGACTCGTAGATGGTTGAAAATTTCAAAATTCTATATTAGTTTTTTAAGGTCTTTCTAAAACTGAAAACCAAAAAATTTCACGACCTCTGGTTCTCGAAATATCTTCATCCAAAGTGATATTACCTTACTTCAACCCAAAACAATTAAGATTGTTAAAAATAATTTTTGCATGGTGATATTTCCGCAATCGAGACTCGTAACTGGTTGCGGTGTTCAGTGCCGAATTGGAAATTAATAGACCTTTCCGCCAATGTAAAAATTTTAGCACATTTTGAAAAATTCAATTTTATCGACTTTTTGAAAAAATGAATGGACTAACCCCTTTGATAATTTTGACCAAAAAAGTGATTTTTTCTGAAATGTTTCCAAAACCCATCGAAAGATACGTCAAATGAAAGGTCCTTGAAAACTGTATTCGTACGTGTAACCAAACATTTTCTACGTGGTCTGGTTCTCAAAATATTTACATCCAAAGTTATATTTCGACCAAATTACAAAAACCAACCCAACAAATTGTTTGGATGGCGATATTTCTGCAATCGAGACTCGTAGATGGTCGAAAATTTCAAAATTCTGTATTAGTTTTTTAAGGTCTTTCTAAAACTGAAAACCAAAAAATTTTACGACCTCTGGTTCTCGAAATATCTTCATCCAAAGTGATATTACCTTATTTCAAGCCAATTCAATTAAAATTGTTAAAAAGAAATGTTTGGATGGCGATATTTCTGCAATCGAGACTCGTAGATGGTTGAAAATTTCAAAATTCTGTATTAGTTTTTTAAGGTCTTTCTAAAACTGAAAACCAAAAAATTTTACGACCTCTGGTTCTCGAAATATCTTCATCCAAAGTGATATTACCTTATTTCAAGCCAATTCAATTAAAATTGTTAAAAAGAAATGTTTGGATGGCGATATTTCTGCAATCGAGACTCGTAGATGGTTGAAAATTTCAAAATTCTGTATTAGTTTTTTAAGGTCTTTCTAAAACTGAAAACCAAAAAATTTTACGACCTCTGGTTCTCGAAATATCTTCATCCAAAGTGATATTACCTTATTTCAAGCCAATTCAATTAAAATTGTTAAAAAGAAATGTTTGGATGGCGATATTTCTGCAATCGAGACTCGTAGATGGTTGAAAATTTCAAAATTCTGTATTAGTTTTTTAAGGTCTTTCTAAAACTGAAAACCAAAAAATTTTACGACCTCTGGTTCTCGAAATATCTTCATCCAAAGTGATATTACCTTATTTCAAGCCAATTCAATTAAAATTGTTAAAAAGAAATGTTTGGATGGCGATATTTCTGCAATCGAGACTCGTAGATGGTTGCGGTTTTCAGTGCCGAATCGGAAATTAATAGACCTTTCCGCCAATGTAAAAATTTTAGCACATTTTGAAAAATTCAATTTTATCGACTTTTTGAAAAAATGAATGGACTAACCCCTTTGATAATTTTGACCAAAAAAGTGATTTTTTCTGAAATGTTTCCAAAACCCATCGAAAGATACGTCAAATGAAAGGTCCTTGAAATCTGTATTCGTACGTGTAACCAAAAATTTTCTACGTGGTCTGGTTCTCAAAATATTTACATCCAAAGTTATATTTCGACCAAATTAGAAAAACCAACCCAACAAATTGTTTGGATGGCGATATTTCTGCAATCGAGACTCGGAGAAAGTTGAAAATTTCAAAATTCTATATTAGTTTTTTAAGATATTTCTAAAACTGAAAACCAAAAAATTTTACGACCTCTGGTTCTCGAAATATCTTCATCCAAAGTGATATTACCTTATTTCAAGCCAATTCAATTAAAATTGTTAAAAAGAAATGTTTGGATGGCGATATTTCTGCAATCGAGACTCGTAGATGGTTGCGGTTTTCAGTGCCGAATCGGAAATTAATAGACCTTTCCGCCAATGTAAAAATTTTAGCACATTTTGAAAAATTCAATTTTATCGACTTTTTGAAAAAATGAATGGACTAACCCCTTTGATAATTTTGACCAAAAAAGTGATTTTTTCTGAAATGTTTCCAAAACCCATCGAAAGCTACGTCAAATGAAAGGTCCTTGAAAACTGTATTCGTACGTGTAACCAAACATTTTCTACGTGGTCTGGTTCTCAAAATATTTACATCCAAAGTTATATTTCGACCAAATTACAAAAACCAACCCAACAAATTGTTTGGATGGCGATATTTCTGCAATCGAGACTCGTAGATGGTCGAAAATTTCAAAATTCTGTATTAGTTTTTTAAGATCTTTCTAAAACTGATAACCGAAAAATTTAACGACCTCTGGTTCTCGAAATATCTTCATCCAAAGTGATATTACCTTATTTCAAGCCAATTCAATTAAAATTGTTAAAAAGAAATGTTTGGATGGCGATATTTCTGCAATCGAGACTCGTAGATGGTTGCGGTTTTCAGTGCCGAATCGGAAATTAATAGACCTTTCCGCCAATGTAAAAATTTTAGCACATTTTGAAAAATTCAATTTTATCGACTTTTTGAAAAAATGAATGGACCTTTGATAATTTTGACCAAAAAAGTGATTTTTTCTGAAATGTTTCCAAAACCCATCGAAAGATACGTCAAATGAAAGGTCCTTGAAAACTGTATTCGTACGTGTAACCAAACATTTTCTACGTGGTCTGGTTCTCAAAATATTTACATCCAAAGTTATATTTCGACCAAATTACAAAAACCAACCCAACAAATTGTTTGGATGGCGATATTTCTGCAATCGAGACTCGTAGATGGTCGAAAAATTCTGTATTAGTTTTTTAAGATCTTTCTAAAACTGATAACCGAAAAATTTAACGACCTCTGGTTCTCGAAATATCTTCATCCAAAGTGATATTACCTTATTTCAAGCCAATTCAATTAAAATTGTTAAAAAGAAATGTTTGGATGGCGATATTTCTGCAATCGAGACTCGTAGATGGTTGAAAATTTCAAAATTCTGTATTAGTTTTTTAAGGTCTTTCTAAAACTGAAAACCAAAAAATTTTACGACCTCTGGTTCTCGAAATATTTTCATCCAAAGTGATATTACCTTATTTCAAGCCAATTCAATTAAAATTGTTAAAAAGAAATGTTTGGATGGCGATATTTCTGCAATCGAGACTCGTAGATGGTTGCGGTTTTCAGTGCCGAATCGGAAATTAAGAGACCTTTCCACCAATGTAAAAATTTTAGCACATTTTGAAAAATTCAATTTTATCGACTTTTTGAAAAAATGAATGGACTAACACCCCTTTGATAATTTTGACCAAAAAAGTGATTTTTTCTGAAATGTTTCCAAAACCCATCGAAAGATACGTCAAATGAAAGGTCCTTGAAATCTGTATTCGTACGTGTAACCAAAAATTTTCTACGTGGTCTGGTTCTCAAAATATTTACATCCAAAGTTATATTTCGACCAAATTAGAAAAACCAACCCAACAAATTGTTTGGATGGCGATATTTCTGCAATCGAGACTCGGAGAAAGTTGAAAATTTCAAAATTCTATATTAGTTTTTTAAGATATTTCTAAAACTGAAAACCAAAAAATTTTACGACCTCTGGTTCTCGAAATATCTTCATCCAAAGTGATATTACCTTATTTCAAGCCAATTCAATTAAAATTGTTAAAAAGAAATGTTTGGATGGCGATATTTCTGCAATCGAGACTCGTAGATGGTTGCGGTTTTCAGTGCCGAATCGGAAATTAATAGACCTTTCCGCCAATGTAAAAATTTTAGCACATTTTGAAAAATTCAATTTTATCGACTTTTTGAAAAAATGAATGGACTAACCCCTTTGATAATTTTGACCAAAAAAGTGATTTTTTCTGAAATGTTTCCAAAACCCATCGAAAGCTACGTCAAATGAAAGGTCCTTGAAAACTGTATTCGTACGTGTAACCAAACATTTTCTACGTGGTCTGGTTCTCAAAATATTTACATCCAAAGTTATATTTCGACCAAATTACAAAAACCAACCCAACAAATTGTTTGGATGGCGATATTTCTGCAATCGAGACTCGTAGATGGTCGAAAATTTCAAAATTCTGTATTAGTTTTTTAAGATCTTTCTAAAACTGATAACCGAAAAATTTAACGACCTCTGGTTCTCGAAATATCTTCATCCAAAGTGATATTACCTTATTTCAAGCCAATTCAATTAAAATTGTTAAAAAGAAATGTTTGGATGGCGATATTTCTGCAATCGAGACTCGTAGATGGTTGAAAATTTCAAAATTCTGTATTAGTTTTTTAAGGTCTTTCTAAAACTGAAAACCAAAAAATTTTACGACCTCTGGTTCTCGAAATATTTTCATCCAAAGTGATATTACCTTATTTCAAGCCAATTCAATTAAAATTGTTAAAAAGAAATGTTTGGATGGCGATATTTCTGCAATCGAGACTCGTAGATGGTTGCGGTTTTCAGTGCCGAATCGGAAATTAATAGACCTTTCCGCCAATGTAAAAATTTTAGCACATTTTGAAAAATTCAATTTTATCGACTTTTTGAAAAAATGAATGGACTAACCCCTTTGATAATTTTGACCAAAAAAGTGATTTTTTCTGAAATGTTTCCAAAACCCATCGAAAGATACGTCAAATGAAAGGTCCTTGAAATCTGTATTCGTACGTGTAACCAAAAATTTTCTACGTGGTCTGGTTCTCAAAATATTTACATCCAAAGTTATATTTCGACCAAATTAGAAAAACCAACCCAACAAATTGTTTGGATGGCGATATTTCTGCAATCGAGACTCGGAGAAAGTTGAAAATTTCAAAATTCTATATTAGTTTTTTAAGATATTTCTAAAACTGAAAACCAAAAAATTTTACGACCTCTGGTTCTCGAAATATCTTCATCCAAAGTGATATTACCTTATTTCAAGCCAATTCAATTAAAATTGTTAAAAAGAAATGTTTGGATGGCGATATTTCTGCAATCGAGACTCGTAGATGGTTGAAAATTTCAAAATTCTATATCAGTTTTTTAAGATCTTTCTAAAACTAAAAACCAAAAAATTTTACGACCTCTGGTTCTCGAAATATCTTCATCCAAAGTGATATTACCTTACTTCAACCCAAAACAATTAAGATTGTTAAAAATAATTTTTGCATGGTGATATTTCCGCAATCGAGACTCGTAACTGGTTGCGGTTTTCAGTGCCGAATTGGAAATTAATAGACCTTTCCGACAATGTAAAAATTTTAGCACATTTTGAAAAATTCAATTTTATCGACTTTTTGAAAAAATGAATGGACTAACCCCTTTGATAATTTTGACCAAAAAAGTGATTTTTTCTGAAATGTTTCCAAAACCCATCGAAAGCTACGTCAAATGAAAGGTCCTTGAAAACTGTATTCGTACGTGTAACCAAAAATTTTCTATGTGGTCTGGTTCTCAAAATATTTACATCCAAAGTTATATTTCGACCAAATTAGAAAAACCAACCCAACAAATTGTTTGGATGGCGATATTTCTGCAATCGAGACTCGTAGATGGTTGAAAATTTCAAAATTCTGTATTAGTTTTTTAAGGTCTTTCTAAAACTGAAAACCAAAAAATTTTACGACCTCTGGTTCTCGAAATATCTTCATCCAAAGTGATATTACCTTATTTCAAGCCAATTCAATTAAAATTGTTAAAAAGAAATGTTTGGATGGCGATATTTCTGCAATCGAGACTCGCAGATGGTTGAAAATTTCAAAATTCTACATCAGTTTTTTAAGATTTTTCTAAAACTAAAAACCAAAAAATTTTACGACCTCTGGTTCTCGAAATATCTTCATCCAAAATGATATTACCTTATTTCAAGCCAATTCAATTAAAATTGTTAAAAAGAAATGTTTGGATGGCGATATTTCTGCAATCGAGACTCGTAGATGGTTGAAAATTTCAAAATTCTACATCAGTTTTTTAAGATTTTTCTAAAACTAAAAACCAAAAAATTTTACGACCTCTGGTTCTCGAAATATCTTCATCCAAAATGATATTACCTTACTTCAACCCAAAACAATTAAGATTGTTAAAAATAATTTTTGCATGGTGATATTTCCGCAATCGAGAATCGTAACTGGTTGCGGTTTTCAGTGCCGAATCGGAAATTAATAGACCTTTCCGCCAATGTAAAAATTTTAGCATATTTTGAAAAATTCAATTTTATCGACTTTTTGAAAAAATGAATGGACTAACCCCTTTGATAATTTTGACCAAAAAAGTGATTTTTTCTGAAATGTTTCCAAAACCCATCGAAAGCTACGTCAAATGAAAGGTCCTTGAAAACTGTATTCGTACGTGTAACCAAAAATTTTCTATGTGGTCTGGTTCTCAAAATATTTACATCCAAAGTTATATTTCGACCAAATTAGAAAAACCAACCCAACAAATTGTTTGGATGGCGATATTTCTGCAATCGAGACTCGTAGATGGTTGAAAATTTCAAAATTCTGTATTAGTTTTTTAAGGTCTTTCTAAAACTGAAAACCAAAAAATTTTACGACCTCTGGTTCTCGAAATATCTTCATCCAAAGTGATATTACCTTATTTCAAGCCAATTCAATTAAAATTGTTAAAAAGAAATGTTTGGATGGCGATATTTCTGCAATCGAGACTCGTAGATGGTTGAAAATTTCAAAATTCTATATCAGTTTTTTAAGATTTTTCTAAAACTAAAAACCAAAAAATTTTACGACCTCTGGTTCTCGAAATATCTTCATCCAAAATGATATTACCTTACTTCAACCCAAAACAATTAAGATTGTTAAAAATAATTTTTGCATGGTGATATTTCCGCAATCGAGACTCGTAACTGGTTGCGGTGTTCAGTGCCGAATTGGAAATTAATAGACCTTTCCGCCAATGTAAAAATTTTAGCACATTTTGAAAAATTCAATTTTATCGACTTTTTGAAAAAATGAATGGACTAACCCCTTTGATAATTTTGACCAAAAAAGTGATTTTTTCTGAAATGTTTCCAAAACCCATCGAAAGCTACGTCAAATGAAAGGTCCTTGAAAACTGTATTCGTACGTGTAACCAAAAATTTTCTACGTGGTCTGGTTCTCAAAATATTTACATCCAAAGTTATATTTCGACCAAATTAGAAAAACCAACCCAACAAATTGTTTGGATGGCGATATTTCTGCAATCGAGACTCGCAGATGGTTGAAAATTTCAAAATTCTGTATTAGTTTTTTAAGGTCTTTCTAAAACTGAAAACCAAAAAATTTTGCGACCTCTGGTTCTCGAAATATCTTCATCCAAAGTGATATTACCTTATTTCAAGCCAATTCAATTAAAATTGTTAAAAAGAAATGTTTGGATGGCGATATTTCTGCAATCGAGACTCGTAGATGGTTGAAAATTTCAAAATTCTACATCAGTTTTTAAAGATAGATAGTTGAAAATTTCAAAATTCGATATTAGTTTTTTAAGATCTTTCTAAAACTGAAAACCGAAAAATTTAACGACCTCTGGTTCTCGAAATATGTTCATCCAAAGTGATATTACCTTATTTCAAGCCAATTCAATTAAAATTGTTAAAAAGAAATGTTTGGATGGCGATATTTCTGCAATCGAGACTCGTAGATGGTTGAAAATTTCAAAATTCTACATCAGTTTTTTAAGATTTTTCTAAAACTAAAAACCAAAAAATTTTACGACCTCTGGTTCTCGAAATATCTTCATCCAAAATGATATTACCTTACTTCAACCCAAAACAATTAAGATTGTTAAAAATAATTTTTGCATGGTGATATTTCCGCAATCGAGACTCGTAACTGGTTGCGGTGTTCAGTGCCGAATTGGAAATTAATAGACCTTTCCGCCAATGTAAAAATTTTAGCACATTTTGAAAAATTCAATTTTATCGACTTTTTGAAAAAATGAATGGACTAACCCCTTTGATAATTTTGACCAAAAAAGTGATTTTTTCTGAAATGTTTCCAAAACCCATCGAAAGCTACGTCAAATGAAAGGTCCTTGAAAACTGTATTCGTACGTGTAACCAAAAATTTTCTACGTGGTCTGGTTCTCAAAATATTTACATCCAAAGTTATATTTCGACCAAATTAGAAAAACCAACCCAACAAATTGTTTGGATGGCGATATTTCTGCAATCGAGACTCGAAGATAGTTGAAAATTTCAAAATTCGATATTAGTTTTTTAAGATCTTTCTAAAACTGAAAACCGAAAAATTTAACGACCTCTGGTTCTCGAAATATGTTCATCCAAAGTGATATTACCTTATTTCAAGCCAATTCAATTAAAATTGTTAAAAAGAAATGTTTGGATGGCGATATTTCTGTAATCGAGACTCGTAGATGGTTGAAAATTTCAAAATTCTATATCAGTTTTTTAAGATTTTTCTAAAACTAAAAACCAAAAAATTTTACGACCTCTGGTTCTCGAAATATCTTCATCCAAAATGATATTACCTTACTTCAACCCAAAACAATTAAGATTGTTAAAAATAATTTTTGCATGGTGATATTTCCGCAATCGAGAATCGTAACTGGTTGCGGTTTTCAGTGCCGAATCGGAAATTAATAGACCTTTCCGCCAATGTAAAAATTTTAGCATATTTTGAAAAATTCAATTTTATCGACTTTTTGAAAAAATGAATGGACTAACCCCTTTGATAATTTTGACCAAAAAAGTGATTTTTTCTGAAATGTTTCCAAAACCCATCGAGAGCTACGTCAAATGAAAGGTCCTTGAAAACTGTATTCGTACGTGTAACCAAAAATTTTCTACGTGGTCTGGTTCTCAAAATATTTACATCCAAAGTTATATTTCGACCAAATTACAAAAACCAACCCAACAAATTGTTTGGATGGCGATATTTCTGCAATCGAGACTCGTAGATGGTTGAAAATTTCAAAATTCTATATTAGTTTTTTAAGGTCTTTCTAAAACTGAAAACCAAAAAATTTTACGACCTCTGGTTCTATAAATATATTCATCCAAAGTGATATTACCTTATTTCAAGCCAATTCAATTAAAATTGTTAAAAAGAAATGTTTGGATGGCGATATTTCTGCAATCGAGACTCGTAGATGGTTGAAAATTTCAAAATTCTATATCAGTTTTTTAAGATTTTTCTAAAACTAAAAACCAAAAAATTTTACGACCTCTGGTTCTCGAAATATCTTCATCCAAAATGATATTACCTTACTTCAACCCAAAACAATTAAGATTGTTAAAAATAATTTTTGCATGGTGATATTTCCGCAATCGAGACTCGTAACTGGTTGCGGTTTTCAGTGCCGAATTGGAAATTAATAGACCTTTCCGCCAATGTAAAAATTTTAGCACATTTTGAAAAATTCAATTTTATCGACTTTTTGAAAAAATGAATGGACTAACCCCTTTGATAATTTTGACCAAAAAAGTGATTTTTTCTGAAATGTTTCCAAAACCCATCGAAAGCTACGTCAAATGAAAGGTCCTTGAAAACTGTATTCGTACGTGTAACCAAAAATTTTCTATGTGGTCTGGTTCTCAAAATATTTACATCCAAAGTTATATTTCGACCAAATTAGAAAAACCAACCCAACAAATTGTTTGGATGGCGATATTTCTGCAATCGAGACTCGTAGATGGTTGAAAATTTCAAAATTCTGTATTAGTTTTTTAAGGTCTTTCTAAAACTGAAAACCAAAAAATTTTACGACCTCTGGTTCTCGAAATATCTTCATCCAAAGTGATATTACCTTATTTCAAGCCAATTCAATTAAAATTGTTAAAAAGAAATGTTTGGATGGCGATATTTCTGCAATCGAGACTCGCAGATGGTTGAAAATTTCAAAATTCTGTATTAGTTTTTTAAGGTCTTTCTAAAACTGAAAACCAAAAAATTTTGCGACCTCTGGTTCTCGAAATATCTTCATCCAAAGTGATATTACCTTATTTCAAGCCAATTCAATTAAAATTGTTAAAAAGAAATGTTTGGATGGCGATATTTCTGCAATCGAGACTCGTAGATGGTTGAAAATTTCAAAATTCTACATCAGTTTTTTAAGATTTTTCTAAAACTAAAAACCAAAAAATTTTACGACCTCTGGTTCTCGAAATATCTTCATCCAAAATGATATTACCTTACTTCAACCCAAAACAATTAAGATTGTTAAAAATAATTTTTGCATGGTGATATTTCCGCAATCGAGAATCGTAACTGGTTGCGGTTTTCAGTGCCGAATCGGAAATTAATAGACCTTTCCGCCAATGTAAAAATTTTAGCATATTTTGAAAAATTCAATTTTATCGACTTTTTGAAAAAATGAATGGACTAACCCCTTTGATAATTTTGACCAAAAAAGTGATTTTTTCTGAAATGTTTCCAAAACCCATCGAGAGCTACGTCAAATGAAAGGTCCTTGAAAACTGTATTCGTACGTGTAACCAAAAATTTTCTACGTGGTCTGGTTCTCAAAATATTTACATCCAAAGTTGTATTTCGACCAAATTACAAAAACCAACCCAACAAATTGTTTGGATGGCGATATTTCTGCAATCGAGACTCGTAGATGGTTGAAAATTTCAAAATTCTGTATTAGTTTTTTAAGGTCTTTCTAAAACTGAAAACCAACCTCTGGTTCCAACCTCTGGTTCTCGAAATATCTTCATCCAAAGTGATATTACCTTATTTCAAGCCAATTCAATTAAAATTGTTAAAAAGAAATGTTTCAAAATTCTGTATTAGTTTTTTAAGGTCTTTCTAAAACTGAAAACCAACCTCTGGTTCCAACCTCTGGTTCTCGAAATATCTTCATCCAAAGTGATATTACCTTATTTCAAGCCAATTCAATTAAAATTGTTAAAAAGAAATGTTTGGATGGCGATATTTCTGCAATCGAGACTCGTAGATGGTTGAAAATTTCAAAATTCTGTATTAGTTTTTTAAGGTCTTTCTAAAACTGAAAACCAAAAAATTTTACGACCTCTGGTTCTCGAAATATCTTCATCCAAAGTGATATTACCTTATTTCAAGCCAATTCAATTAAAATTGTTAAAAAGAAATGTTTGGATGGCGATATTTCTGCAATCGAGACTCGCAGATGGTTGAAAATTTCAAAATTCTGTATTAGTTTTTTAAGGTCTTTCTAAAACTGAAAACCAAAAAATTTTGCGACCTCTGGTTCTCGAAATATCTTCATCCAAAGTGATATTACCTTATTTCAAGCCAATTCAATTAAAATTGTTAAAAAGAAATGTTTGGATGGCGATATTTCTGCAATCGAGACTCGCAGATGGTTGAAAATTTCAAAATTCTGTATTAGTTTTTTAAGGTCTTTCTAAAACTGAAAACCAAAAAATTTTGCGACCTCTGGTTCTCGAAATATCTTCATCCAAAGTGATATTACCTTATTTCAAGCCAATTCAATTAAAATTGTTAAAAAGAAATGTTTGGATGGCGATATTTCTGCAATCGAGACTCGTAGATGGTTGAAAATTTCAAAATTCTACATCAGTTTTTTAAGATTTTTCTAAAACTAAAAACCAAAAAATTTTACGACCTCTGGTTCTCGAAATATCTTCATCCAAAATGATATTACCTTACTTCAACCCAAAACAATTAAGATTGTTAAAAATAATTTTTGCATGGTGATATTTCCGCAATCGAGAATCGTAACTGGTTGCGGTTTTCAGTGCCGAATCGGAAATTAATAGACCTTTCCGCCAATGTAAAAATTTTAGCATATTTTGAAAAATTCAATTTTATCGACTTTTTGAAAAAATGAATGGACTAACCCCTTTGATAATTTTGACCAAAAAAGTGATTTTTTCTGAAATGTTTCCAAAACCCATCGAGAGCTACGTCAAATGAAAGGTCCTTGAAAACTGTATTCGTACGTGTAACCAAAAATTTTCTACGTGGTCTGGTTCTCAAAATATTTACATCCAAAGTTGTATTTCGACCAAATTACAAAAACCAACCCAACAAATTGTTTGGATGGCGATATTTCTGCAATCGAGACTCGTAGATGGTTGAAAATTTCAAAATTCTGTATTAGTTTTTTAAGGTCTTTCTAAAACTGAAAACCAAAAAATTTTACGACCTCTGGTTCTCGAAATATCTTCATCCAAAGTGATATTACCTTATTTCAAGCCAATTCAATTAAAATTGTTAAAAAGAAATGTTTGGATGGCGATATTTCTGCAATCGAGACTCGCAGATGGTTGAAAATTTCAAAATTCTGTATTAGTTTTTTAAGGTCTTTCTAAAACTGAAAACCAAAAAATTTTACGACCTCTGGTTCTCGAAATATCTTCATCCAAACCGATATTACCTTACTTCAACCCAAAACAATTAAGATTGTTAAAAATAATTTTTGCATGGTGATATTTCCGCAATCGAGACTCGTAACTAGTTGCGGTTTTCAGTCCCGAATCGGAAATTAATAGACCTTCCCGCCAATGTAAAAATTTTAGCACATTTTGAAAAATTCAATTTTATCGACTTTTTGAAAAAATGAATGTAACCCCTTTGATAATTTTGACCAAAAAAGTGATTTTTTCTGAAATGTTTCCAAAACCCATCGAAAGCTACGTCAAATGAAAGGTCCTTGAAAACTGTATTCGTACGTGTAACCAAAAATTTTCTACGTGGTCTGGTTCTCAAAATATTTACATCCAAAGTTATATTTCGACCAAATTACAAAAACCAACCCAACAAATTGTTTGGATGGCGATATTTCTGCAATCGAGACTCGTAGATGGTTGAAAATTTCAAAATTCTATATTAGTTTTTTAAGGCCTTTCTAAAACTGAAAACCAAAAAATTTTACGACCTCTGGTTCTCGAAATATCTTCATCCAAATTGATATTACCTTATTTCAAGCCAATTCAATTAAAATTGTTAAAAAGAAATGTTTGGATGGCGATATTTCTGCAATCGAGACTCGTAGATGGTTGAAAATTTCAAAATTCGATATTAGTTTTTTAAGATCTTTCTAAAACTGAAAACCAAAAAATTTTACGACCTCTGGTTCTCGAAATATCTTCATCCAAAGTGATATTACCTTATTTCAAGCCAATTCAATTAAAATTGTTAAAAAGAAATGTTTGGATGGCGATATTTCTGCAATCGAGACTCGCAGATGGTTGAAAATTTCAAAATTCTGTATTAGTTTTTTAAGGTCTTTCTAAAACTGAAAACCAAAAAATTTTACGACCTCTGGTTCTCGAAATATCTTCATCCAAACCGATATTACCTTACTTCAACCCAAAACAATTAAGATTGTTAAAAATAATTTTTGCATGGTGATATTTCCGCAATCGAGACTCGTAACTAGTTGCGGTTTTCAGTCCCGAATCGGAAATTAATAGACCTTCCCGCCAATGTAAAAATTTTAGCACATTTTGAAAAATTCAATTTTATCGACTTTTTGAAAAAATGAATGGACTAACCCCTTTGATAATTTTGACCAAAAAAGTGATTTTTTCTGAAATGTTTCCAAAACCCATCGAAAGCTACGTCAAATGAAAGGTCCTTGAAAACTGTATTCGTACGTGTAACCAAAAATTTTCTACGTGGTCTGGTTCTCAAAATATTTACATCCAAAGTTATATTTCGACCAAATTACAAAAACCAACCCAACAAATTGTTTGGATGGCGATATTTCTGCAATCGAGACTCGTAGATGGTTGAAAATTTCAAAATTCTATATTAGTTTTTTAAGGTCTTTCTAAAACTGAAAACCAAAAAATTTTACGACCTCTGGTTCTATAAATATATTCATCCAAAGTGATATTACCTTATTTCAAGCCAATTCAATTAAAATTGTTAAAAAGAAATGTTTGGATGGCGATATTTCTGCAATCGAGACTCGTAGATGGTTGAAAATTTCAAAATTCTATATCAGTTTTTTAAGATTTTTCTAAAACTAAAAACCAAAAAATTTTACGACCTCTGGTTCTCGAAATATCTTCATCCAAAATGATATTACCTTACTTCAACCCAAAACAATTAAGATTGTTAAAAATAATTTTTGCATGGTGATATTTCCGCAATCGAGACTCGTAACTGGTTGCGGTTTTCAGTGCCGAATTGGAAATTAATAGACCTTTCCGCCAATGTAAAAATTTTAGCACATTTTGAAAAATTCAATTTTATCGACTTTTTGAAAAAATGAATGGACTAACCCCTTTGATAATTTTGACCAAAAAAGTGATTTTTTCTGAAATGTTTCCAAAACCCATCGAAAGCTACGTCAAATGAAAGGTCCTTGAAAACTGTATTCGTACGTGTAACCAAAAATTTTCTATGTGGTCTGGTTCTCAAAATATTTACATCCAAAGTTATATTTCGACCAAATTAGAAAAACCAACCCAACAAATTGTTTGGATGGCGATATTTCTGCAATCGAGACTCGTAGATGGTTGAAAATTTCAAAATTCTGTATTAGTTTTTTAAGGTCTTTCTAAAACTGAAAACCAAAAAATTTTACGACCTCTGGTTCTCGAAATATCTTCATCCAAAGTGATATTACCTTATTTCAAGCCAATTCAATTAAAATTGTTAAAAAGAAATGTTTGGATGGCGATATTTCTGCAATCGAGACTCGTAGATGGTTGAAAATTTCAAAATTCTGTATTAGTTTTTTAAGGTCTTTCTAAAACTGAAAACTAAAAAATTTTACGACCTCTGGTTCTCGAAATATCTTCATCCAAAGTGATATTACCTTATTTCAAGCCAATTCAATTAAAATTGTTAAAAAGAAATGTTTGGATGGCGATATTTCTGCAATCGAGACTCGTAGATGGTTGAAAATTTCAAAATTCTGTATTAGTTTTTTAAGGTCTTTCTAAAACTGAAAACCAAAAAATTTTACGACCTCTGGTTCTCGAAATATCTTCATCCAAAGTGATATTACCTTATTTCAAGCCAATTCAATTAAAATTGTTAAAAAGAAATGTTTGGATGGCGATATTTCTGCAATCGAGACTCGTAGATGGTTGAAAATTTCAAAATTCTGTATTAGTTTTTAAAGGTCTTTCTAAAACTGAAAACCAATAAATTTTACGACCTCTGGTTCTCGAAATATCTTCATCCAAAGTGATATTACCTTATTTCAAGCCAATTCAGTTAAAATTGTTAAAAAGAAATGTTTGGATGGCGATATTTCTGCAATCGAGACTCGTAGATGGTTAAAAATTTCAAAATTCTATATCAGTTTTTTAAGATCTTTCTAAAACTAAAAACCAAAACATTTTACGACCTCTGGTTCTCGAAATATCTTCATCCAAAGTGATATTACCTTACTTCAACCCAAAACAATTAAGATTGTTAAAAATAATTTTTGCATGGTGATATTTCCGCAATCGAGACTCGTAACTGGTTGCGGTTTTCAGTGCCGAATTGGAAATTAATAGACCTTTCCGCCAATGTAAAAATTTTAGCACATTTTGAAAAATTCAATTTTATCGACTTTTTGAAAAAATGAATGGACTAAACCCTTTGATAATTTTGACCAAAAAAGTGATTTTTTCTGAAATGTTTCCAAAACCCATCGAAAGCTACGTCAAATGAAAGGTCCTTGAAAACTGTATTCGTACGTGTAACCAAAAATTTTCTACGTGGTCTGGTTCTCAAAATATTTACATCCAAAGTTATATTTCGACCAAATTACAAAAACCAACCCAACAAATTGTTTGGATGGCGATATTTCTGCAATCGAGACTCGCAGATGGTTGAAAATTTCAAAATTCTGTATTAGTTTTTTAAGGTCTTTCTAAAACTGAAAACCAAACGACCTCTGGTTCTCGAAATATCTTCATCCAAAATGATATTACCTTACTTCAACCCAAAACAATTAAGATTGTTAAAAATAATTTTTGCATGGTGATATTTCCGCAATCGAGACTCGTAACTAGTTGCGGTTTTCAGTCCCGAATCGGAAATTAATAGACCTTCCCGCCAATGTAAAAATTTTAGCACATTTTGAAAAATTCAATTTTATCGACTTTTTGAAAAAATGAATGGACTAAACCCTTTGATAATTTTGACCAAAAAAGTGATTTTTTCTGAAATGTTTCCAAAACCCATCGAAAGCTACGTCAAATGAAAGGTCCTTGAAAACTGTATTCGTACGTGTAACCAAAAATTTTCTACGTGGTCTGGTTCTCAAAATATTTACATCCAAAGTTATATTTCGACCAAATTACAAAAACCAACCCAACAAATTGTTTGGATGGCGATATTTCTGCAATCGAGACTCGTAGATGGTTGAAAATTTCAAAATTCTGTATTAGTTTTTTAAGGTCTTTCTAAAACTGAAAACCAAAAAATTTTTACGACCTCTGGTTCTCGAAATATCTTCATCCAAAGTGATATTACCTTATTTCAAGCCAATTCAATTAAAATTGTTAAAAAGAAATGTTTGGATGGCGATATTTCTGCAATCGAGACTCGTAGATGGTTGAAAATTTCAAAATTCTGTATTAGTTTTTTAAGGTCTTTCTAAAACTGAAAACCAAAAAATTTTACGACCTCTGGTTCTCGAAATATCTTCATCCAAAGTAATATTACCTTATTTCAAGCCAATTCAATTAAAATTGTTAAAAAGAAATGTTTGGATGGCGATATTTCTGCAATCGAGACTCGCAGATGGTTGAAAATTTCAAAATTCTGTATTAGTTTTTTAAGGTCTTTCTAAAACTGAAAACCAAAAAATTTTACGACCTCTGGTTCTCGAAATATCTTCATCCAAAGTGATATTACCTTACTTCAACCCAAAACAATTAAGATTGTTAAAAATAATTTTTGCATGGTGATATTTCCGCAATCGAGACTCGTAACTGGTTGCGGTTTTCAGTGCCGAATCGGAAATTAATAGACCTTTCCGCCAATGTAAAAATTTTAGCATATTTTGAAAAATTCAATTTTATCGACTTTTTGAAAAAATGAATGGACTAACCCCTTTGATAATTTTGACCAAAAAAGTGATTTTTTCTGAAATGTTTCCAAAACCCATCGAAAGCTACGTCAAATGAAAGGTCCTTGAAAACTGTATTCGTACGTGTAACCAAAAATTTTCTACGTGGTCTGGTTCTCAAAATATTTACATCCAAAGTTATATTTCGACCAAATTACAAAAACCAACCCAACAAATTGTTTGGATGGCGATATTTCTGCAATCGAGACTCGTAGATGGTTGAAAATTTCAAAATTCTATATTAGTTTTTTAAGGTCTTTCTAAAACTGAAAACCAAAAAATTTTACGACCTCTGGTTCTCGAAATATCTTCATCCAAAGTGATATTACCTTATTTCAAGCCAATTCAATTAAAATTGTTAAAAAGAAATGTTTGGATGGCGATATTTCTGCAATCGAGACTCGTAGATGGTTGAAAATTTCAAAATTCTATATCAGTTTTTTAAGATTTTTCTAAAACTAAAAACCAAAAAATTTTACGACCTCTGGTTCTCGAAATATCTTCATCCAAAATGATATTACCTTACTTCAACCCAAAACAATTAAGATTGTTAAAAATAATTTTTGCATGGTGATATTTCCGCAATCGAGACTCGTAACTGGTTGCGGTTTTCAGTGCCGAATTGGAAATTAATAGACCTTTCCGCCAATGTAAAAATTTTAGCACATTTTGAAAAATTCAATTTTATCGACTTTTTGAAAAAATGAATGGACTAACCCCTTTGATAATTTTGACCAAAAAAGTGATTTTTTCTGAAATGTTTCCAAAACCCATCGAAAGCTACGTCAAATGAAAGGTCCTTGAAAACTGTATTCGTACGTGTAACCAAAAATTTTCTATGTGGTCTGGTTCTCAAAATATTTACATCCAAAGTTATATTTCGACCAAATTAGAAAAACCAACCCAACAAATTGTTTGGATGGCGATATTTCTGCAATCGAGACTCGTAGATGGTTGAAAATTTCAAAATTCTGTATTAGTTTTTTAAGGTCTTTCTAAAACTGAAAACCAAAAAATTTTACGACCTCTGGTTCTCGAAATATCTTCATCCAAAGTGATATTACCTTATTTCAAGCCAATTCAATTAAAATTGTTAAAAAGAAATGTTTGGATGGCGATATTTCTGCAATCGAGACTCGTAGATGGTTGAAAATTTCAAAATTCTGTATTAGTTTTTTAAGGTCTTTCTAAAACTGAAAACTAAAAAATTTTACGACCTCTGGTTCTCGAAATATCTTCATCCAAAGTGATATTACCTTATTTCAAGCCAATTCAATTAAAATTGTTAAAAAGAAATGTTTGGATGGCGATATTTCTGCAATCGAGACTCGTAGATGGTTGAAAATTTCAAAATTCTGTATTAGTTTTTAAAGGTCTTTCTAAAACTGAAAACCAATAAATTTTACGACCTCTGGTTCTCGAAATATCTTCATCCAAAGTGATATTACCTTATTTCAAGCCAATTCAGTTAAAATTGTTAAAAAGAAATGTTTGGATGGCGATATTTCTGCAATCGAGACTCGTAGATGGTTAAAAATTTCAAAATTCTATATCAGTTTTTTAAGATCTTTCTAAAACTAAAAACCAAAACATTTTACGACCTCTGGTTCTCGAAATATCTTCATCCAAAGTGATATTACCTTACTTCAACCCAAAACAATTAAGATTGTTAAAAATAATTTTTGCATGGTGATATTTCCGCAATCGAGACTCGTAACTGGTTGCGGTTTTCAGTGCCGAATTGGAAATTAATAGACCTTTCCGCCAATGTAAAAATTTTAGCACATTTTGAAAAATTCAATTTTATCGACTTTTTGAAAAAATGAATGGACTAACCCCTTTGATAATTTTGACCAAAAAAGTGATTTTTTCTGAAATGTTTCCAAAACCCATCGAAAGCTACGTCAAATGAAAGGTCCTTGAAAACTGTATTCGTACGTGTAACCAAAAATTTTCTACGTGGTCTGGTTCTCAAAATATTTACATCCAAAGTTATATTTCGACCAAATTACAAAAACCAACCCAACAAATTGTTTGGATGGCGATATTTCTGCAATCGAGACTCGCAGATGGTTGAAAATTTCAAAATTCTGTATTAGTTTTTTAAGGTCTTTCTAAAACTGAAAACCAAACGACCTCTGGTTCTCGAAATATCTTCATCCAAAATGATATTACCTTACTTCAACCCAAAACAATTAAGATTGTTAAAAATAATTTTTGCATGGTGATATTTCCGCAATCGAGACTCGTAACTAGTTGCGGTTTTCAGTCCCGAATCGGAAATTAATAGACCTTCCCGCCAATGTAAAAATTTTAGCACATTTTGAAAAATTCAATTTTATCGACTTTTTGAAAAAATGAATGGACTAACCCCTTTGATAATTTTGACCAAAAAAGTGATTTTTTCTGAAATGTTTCCAAAACCCATCGAAAGCTACGTCAAATGAAAAGTCCTTGAAAACTGTATTCGTACGTGTAACCAAAAATTTTCTACGTGGTCTGGTTCTCAAAATATTTACATCCAAAGTTATATTTCGACCAAATTAGAAAAACCAACCCAACAAATTGTTTGGATGGCGATATTTCTGCAATCGAGACTCGTAGATGGTTGAAAATTTCAAAATTCTGTATTAGTTTTTAAAGGTCTTTCTAAAACTGAAAACCAATAAATTTTACGACCTCTGGTTCTCGAAATATCTTCATCCAAAGTGATATTACCTTATTTTAAGCCAATTCAGTTAAAATTGTTAAAAAGAAATGTTTGGATGGCGATATTTCTGCAATCGAGACTCGTAGATGGTTAAAAATTTCAAAATTCTATATCAGTTTTTTAAGATCTTTCTAAAACTAAAAACCAAAACATTTTACGACCTCTGGTTCTCGAAATATCTTCATCCAAAGTGATATTACCTTACTTCAACCCAAAACAATTAAGATTGTTAAAAATAATTTTTGCATGGTGATATTTCCGCAATCGAGACTCGTAACTGGTTGCGGTTTTCAGTGCCGAATTGGAAATTAATAGACCTTTCCGCCAATGTAAAAATTTTAGCACATTTTGAAAAATTCAATTTTATCGACTTTTTGAAAAAATGAATGGACTAACCCCTTTGATAATTTTGACCAAAAAAGTGATTTTTTCTGAAATGTTTCCAAAACCCATCGAAAGCTACGTCAAATGAAAGGTCCTTGAAAACTGTATTCGTACGTGTAACCAAAAATTTTCTACGTGGTCTGGTTCTCAAAATATTTACATCCAAAGTTATATTTCGACCAAATTACAAAAACCAACCCAACAAATTGTTTGGATGGCGATATTTCTGCAATCGAGACTCGCAGATGGTTGAAAATTTCAAAATTCTGTATTAGTTTTTTAAGGTCTTTCTAAAACTGAAAACCAAACGACCTCTGGTTCTCGAAATATCTTCATCCAAAATGATATTACCTTACTTCAACCCAAAACAATTAAGATTGTTAAAAATAATTTTTGCATGGTGATATTTCCGCAATCGAGACTCGTAACTAGTTGCGGTTTTCAGTCCCGAATCGGAAATTAATAGACCTTCCCGCCAATGTAAAAATTTTAGCACATTTTGAAAAATTCAATTTTATCGACTTTTTGAAAAAATGAATGGACTAACCCCTTTGATAATTTTGACCAAAAAAGTGATTTTTTCTGAAATGTTTCCAAAACCCATCGAAAGCTACGTCAAATGAAAAGTCCTTGAAAACTGTATTCGTACGTGTAACCAAAAATTTTCTACGTGGTCTGGTTCTCAAAATATTTACATCCAAAGTTATATTTCGACCAAATTAGAAAAACCAACCCAACAAATTGTTTGGATGGCGATATTTCTGCAATCGAGACTCGTAGATGGTTGAAAATTTCAAAATTCTATATTAGTTTTTTAAGATCTTTCTAAAACTGAAAACCAAAAAATTTTACGACCTCTGGTTCTCGAAATATCTTCATCCAAAGTGATATTACCTTATTTCAAGCCAATTTAATTAAAATTGTTAAAAAGAAATGTTTGGATGGCGATATTTCTGCAATCGAGACTCGTAGATGGTTGAAAATTTCAAAATTCGATATTAGTTTTTTAAGATCTTTCTAAAACTGAAAACCAAAAAATTTTACGACCTCTGGTTCTCGAAATATCTTCATCCAAAGTGATATTACCTTATTTCAAGCCAATTCAATTAAAATTGTTAAAAAGAAATGTTTGGATGGCGATATTTCTGCAATCGAGACTCGCAGATGGTTGAAAATTTCAAAATTCTGTATTAGTTTTTTAAGGTCTTTCTAAAACTGAAAACCAAAAAATTTTACGACCTCTGGTTCTCGAAATATCTTCATCCAAACCGATATTACCTTACTTCAACCCAAAACAATTAAGATTGTTAAAAATAATTTTTGCATGGTGATATTTCCGCAATCGAGACTCGTAACTGGTTGCGGTTTTCAGTGCCGAATTGGAAATTAATAGACCTTTCCGCCAATGTAAAAATTTTAGCACATTTTGAAAAATTCAATTTTATCGACTTTTTGAAAAAATGAATGGACTAACCCCTTTGATAATTTTGACCAAAAAAGTGATTTTTTCTGAAATGTTTCCAAAACCCATCGAAAGCTACGTCAAATGAAAGGTCCTTGAAAACTGTATTCGTACGTGTAACCAAAAATTTTCTACGTGGTCTGGTTCTCAAAATATTTACATCCAAAGTTATATTTCGACCAAATTACAAAAACCAACCCAACAAATTGTTTGGATGGCGATATTTCTGCAATCGAGACTCGTAGATGGTTGAAAATTTCAAAATTCTATATTAGTTTTTTAAGGTCTTTCTAAAACTGAAAACCAAAAAATTTTACGACCTCTGGTTCTCGAAATATCTTCATCCAAAGTGATATTACCTTATTTCAAGCCAATTCAATTAAAATTGTTAAAAAGAAATGTTTGGATGGCGATATTTCTGCAATCGAGACTCGTAGATGGTTGAAAATTTCAAAATTCTGTATTAGTTTTTTAAGGTCTTTCTAAAACTGAAAACCAAAAAATTTTACGACCTCTGGTTCTCGAAATATCTTCATCCAAAGTGATATTACCTTATTTCAAGCCAATTCAATTAAAATTGTTAAAAAGAAATGTTTGGATGGCGATATTTCTGCAATCGAGACTCGTAGATGGTTGAAAATTTCAAAATTCTGTATTAGTTTTTTAAGGTCTTTCTAAAACTGAAAACCAAAAAATTTTACGACCTCTGGTTCTCGAAATATCTTCATCCAAAGTGATATTACCTTATTTCAAGCCAATTCAATTAAAATTGTTAAAAAGAAATGTTTGGATGGCGATATTTCTGCAATCGAGACTCGTAGATGGTTGAAAATTTCAAAATTCTGTATTAGTTTTTTAAGGTCTTTCTAAAACTGAAAACCAAAAAATTTTACGACCTCTGGTTCTCGAAATATCTTCATCCAAAGTGATATTACCTTATTTCAAGCCAATTCAATTAAAATTGTTAAAAAGAAATGTTTGGATGGCGATATTTCTGCAATCGAGACTCGTAGATGGTTGAAAATTTCAAAATTCTGTATTAGTTTTTAAAGGTCTTTCTAAAACTGAAAACCAATAAATTTTACGACCTCTGGTTCTCGAAATATCTTCATCCAAAGTGATATTACCTTATTTCAAGCCAATTCAGTTAAAATTGTTAAAAAGAAATGTTTGGATGGCGATATTTCTGCAATCGAGACTCGTAGATGGTTAAAAATTTCAAAATTCTATATCAGTTTTTTAAGATCTTTCTAAAACTAAAAACCAAAAAATTTTACGACCTCTGGTTCTCGAAATATCTTCATCCAAAGTGATATTACCTTACTTCAACCCAAAACAATTAAGATTGTTAAAAATAATTTTTGCATGGTGATATTTCCGCAATCGAGACTCGTAACTGGTTGCGGTTTTCAGTGCCGAATTGGAAATTAATAGACCTTTCCGCCAATGTAAAAATTTTAGCACATTTTGAAAAATTCAATTTTATCGACTTTTTGAAAAAATGAATGGACTAACCCCTTTGATAATTTTGACCAAAAAAGTGATTTTTTCTGAAATGTTTCCAAAACCCATCGAAAGCTACGTCAAATGAAAGGTCCTTGAAAACTGTATTCGTACGTGTAACCAAAAATTTTCTACGTGGTCTGGTTCTCAAAATATTTACATTCAAGATTATATTTCGACCAAATTAGAAAAACCAACCCAACAAATTGTTTGGATGGCGATATTTCTGCAATCGAGACTCGTAGATGGTTGAAAATTTCAAAATTCTATATTAGTTTTTTAAGATCTTTCTAAAACTAAAAACCAAAAAATTTTACGACCTCTGGTTCTCGAAATATCTTCATCCAAAGTGATATTACCTTATTTCAAGCCAATTCAATTAAAATTGTTAAAAAGAAATGTTTGGATGGCGATATTTCTGCAATCGAGACTCGTAGATGGTTGAAAATTTCAAAATTCGATATTAGTTTTTTAAGATCTTTCTAAAACTGAAAACCAAAAAATTTTACGACCTCTGGTTCTCGAAATATCTTCATCCAAAGTGATATTACCTTATTTCAAGCCAATTCAATTAAAATTGTTAAAAAGAAATGTTTGGATGGCGATATTTCTGCAATCGAGACTCGCAGATGGTTGAAAATTTCAAAATTCTGTATTAGTTTTTTAAGGTCTTTCTAAAACTGAAAACCAAAAAATTTTACGACGTCTGGTTCTCGAAATATCTTCATCCAAAGTGATATTACCTTATTTCAAGCCAATTCAATTAAAATTGTTAAAAAGAAATGTTTGGATGGCGATATTTCTGCAATCGAGACTCGCAGATGGTTGAAAATTTCAAAATTCTGTATTAGTTTTTTAAGGTCTTTCTAAAATTGAAAACCAAAAAATTTTACGACCTCTGGTTCTCGAAATATCTTCATCCAAAGTGATATTACCTTACTTCAACCCAAAACAATTAAGATTGTTAAAAATAATTTTTGCATGGTGATATTTCCGCAATCGAGACTCGTAACTAGTTGCGGTTTTCAGTCCCGAATCGGAAATTAATAGACCTTCCCGCCAATGTAAAAATTTTAGCACATTTTGAAAAATTCAATTTTATCGACTTTTTGAAAAAATGAATGGACTAACCCCTTTGATAATTTTGACCAAAAAAGTGATTTTTTCTGAAATGTTTCCAAAACCCATCGAAAGCTACGTCAAATGAAAGGTCCTTGAAATCTGTATTCGTACGTGTAACCAAAAATTTTCTACGTGGTCTGGTTCTCAAAATATTTACATCCAAAGTTATATTTCGACCAAATTACAAAAACCAACCCAACAAATTGTTTGGATGGCGATATTTCTGTAATTGAGACTCGTAGATGGTTGAAAATTTCAAAATTCTATATTAGTTTTTTAAGGTCTTTCTAAAACTGAAAACCAAAAAATTTTACGACGTCTGGTTCTCGAAATATCTTCATCCAAAGTGATATTACCTTATTTCAAGCCAATTCAATTAAAATTGTTAAAAAGAAATGTTTGGATGGCGATATTTCTGCAATCGAGACTCGTAGATGGTTGAAAATTTCAAAATTCTATATTAGTTTTCTAAGATCTTGCTAAAACTAAAAACCAAAAAATTTTACGACCTCTGGTTCTCGAAATATCTTCATCCAAAGTGAAATTACCTTATTTCAAGCCAATTCAATTAAAATTGTTAAAAAGAAATGTTTGGATGGCGATATTTCTGCAATCGAGACTCGTAGATGGTTGAAAATTTCAAAATTCTGTATTAGTTTTTTAAGATCTTGCTAAAACTAAAAACCAAAAAATTTTACGACCTCTGGTTCTCGAAATATCTTCATCCAAAATGATATTACCTTATTTCAACCCAAAACAATTAAGATTGTTAAAAATAATTTTTGCATGGTGATATTTCCGCAATCGAGACTCGTAACTGGTTGCGGTTTTCAGTGCCGAATCGGAAATTAATAGACCTTTCCGCCAATGTAAAAATTTTAGCACATTTTGAAAAATTCAATTTTATCGACTTTTTGAAAAAATGAATGGACTAACCCCTTTGATAATTTTGACCAAAAAAGTGATTTTTTCTGAAATGTTTCCAAAACCCATCGAAAGATACGTCAAATGAAAGGTCCTTGAAATCTGTATTCGTACGTGTAACCAAAAATTTTCTACGTGGTCTGGTTCTCAAAATATTTACATCCAAAGTTATATTTCGACCAAATTACAAAAACCAACCCAACAAATTGTTTGGATGGCGATATTTCTGTAATCGAGACTCGTAGATGGTTGAAAATTTCAAAATTCTATATTAGTTTTTTAAGGTCTTTCTAAAACTGAAAACCAAAAATTTTACCACCTCTGGTTCTCGAAATATCTTCATCCAAAGTGATATTACCTTTTTTCAAGCCAATTCAATTAAAATTGTTAAAAAGAAATGTTTGGATGGCGATATTTCTGCAATCGAGACTCGTAGATGGTTAAAAATTTCAAAATTCTGTATTAGTATTTTAAGGTCTTTCTAAAACTGAAAACCAAAAAATTTTACGACCTCTGGTTCTCGAAATATCGTGGTCTGGTTCTCAAAATATTTACATCCAAAGTTATATTTCGACCAAATTACAAAAACCAACCCAACAAATTGTTTGGATGGCGATATTTCTGTAATTGAGACTCGTAGATGGTTGAAAATTTCAAAATTCTATATTAGTTTTTTAAGGTCTTTCTAAAACTGAAAACCAAAAAATTTTACGACGTCTGGTTCTCGAAATATCTTCATCCAAAGTGATATTACCTTATTTCAAGCCAATTCAATTAAAATTGTTAAAAAGAAATGTTTGGATGGCGATATTTCTGCAATCGAGACTCGTAGATGGTTGCGGTTTTCAGTGCCGAATCGGAAATTAATAGACCTTTCCGCCAATGTAAAAATTTTAGCACATTTTGAAAAATTCAATTTTATCGACTTTTTGAAAAAATGAATGGACTAACCCCTTTGATAATTTTGACCAAAAAAGTGATTTTTTCTGAAATGTTTCCAAAACCCATCGAAAGATACGTCAAATGAAAGGTCCTTGAAATCTGTATTCGTACGTGTAACCAAAAATTTTCTACGTGGTCTGGTTCTCAAAATATTTACATTCAAGATTATATTTCGACCAAATTACAAAAACCAACCCAACAAATTGTTTGGATGGCGATATTTCTGCAATCGAGACTCGTAGATGGTTGAAAATTTCAAAATTCTGTATTAGTTTTTTAAGATCTTTCTAAAACTTAAAACCAAAAAATTTGACGACCTCTGGTTCTCGAAATATCTTCATCCAAAGTGATGTCACCTTTTTTAAAAATTTTAATTGAATTGGGTCTAAATAAAGTAATATCCATTTGGTCGCGTATTAGAAGCAAATGGGGAATCCTTTTTGCTTTTTGCTTAATAAAGAAGCTCTATTTCCTTCTTCCATTTTAATAATGAGATGGTTGGTATTTTTTTAACTTTCTCATTGAGCTTTCATTTTAAGAGCGGTCTCTTCCCCATATTCATTTGTGTTTGTGGTGTTTTCGCATTTTATAAAAAAATATTCTCAGAAAAATAAAACAACAAAATATAATCAGCTTACAACTTCACATTTATTACAACAAAGAACAACAGAAATTCATTTATAAAGATGTTACAAATTGACTTCGATATTATAAGCCACTCGTTATTTTAATTTGTTAGTTAGATTTTCGTGATGTTTGATTTTATTTTGAATTCAACTCAAAATGGCACAAAGCTGTTAAATATCGTTTTTGTATTTTTTTTTTATTATTTTTTTTTTCTTCTATTTATATAACTTTTCATATAGTTTATATTAAATCAATTTCAGAGAATATTGAGGTTTTGAGGATTCAGCTAATTTCCAACAAAATCTAATGCAGGAGATTTAGCCCCCCAAATATGTATCTATACTATTTGAAGTTAAAACGGAAATTCGCTTTTTCGTTTCTTTTTTTTTTTTTGTAATATAAGTATGGAAATGATAAACCTCAAAATATATGTGTACTTTTAAATAAAATTATAATGAAAAGTTCTTTTCTTTCGTTTTCTTCGATTTAAGATTTATAAAAAAAAAAAATAATTCATTCGAAATCGATGGCATAACAATCTTTTATTTTGATTCATCCTTATTTTTACTTCAATACCGGAGTTGTTCAACTTATTTTGATCTTTAATAGTTGTATATTGGTGCTAATTAAGGTGTTTATTATTTTTTTAATTTTTTTTAGAAAGGACTATATCAATTATTTAAAATTATTATATTTTTGTCTACATTATTTATGCTTTAACTACATTTGGTTAATTCGATTTTTTATATTTTAAAGCTCGTTATATCATTATATATAAGAAATTCGTTTTTAGCTATATTTTTTTTTTTTGTATTTTTTAGACATTTTTTTTTCATTCTGCAACAACAAAAAATTATATAACAAACTATAATAATTAGTAAAATACACTCAAAAAATATATTATATACTTTTAATAACTGGTTAGAATAATGATAAATAAATTTATATAAATATTTATAATTTTTTTTTATGAAAAAATATATTACTTTAAGTTTATATTTATATAATTTAAGCTCATCAAGATATAATAATATAACTGTTTATTAATTTTTTTGTTCTTTGAATGACTTCGGATGAGTCCTATGCTGTTTTTTTTGTAATATGAGAAACTTAGGGTTTATATATTTCTCCAAAGGACGTCGATATTTGCGCTTGCTTTTTTTTAGTAGATGTTCTTACTATTTTAGAATTACCGTGATGAGAAGCGGAATTATCGAGATCCTTGTGAAGAAATATTTTTTTTAACCTTTTTATTTAAAAAAAAATAAAAATGGCCCATTTCTTTGAGACAACATTTTGAGCATAAAATTCATCAAAGTCATTGTCCTTAACAAAAATAAGTTTACCAAAAAGAAAGAGTAATTTTTTTTATTAAATTATTGTCGAAAATCAAAGTTTGGTTAGTATATTATATTTGGTTGTATTGGTATTTTTTTTTTTGTATTTTTTTAAATTTGCATTTTTGGTTAGATATTTTTTTTCGTTTTTTTGTTTGTTAGTAAGATAAATTTAAGTCATTTATGTCGTCCATTGTCGTTGTCCGTTTTAGTAGCTGCCGTAAATATGCTGAGTGCCAGGTGGAGTCTTGTAGCTGGGATAGTGATGGCTGAGAGCATTTTTAGCGAAGAACTGAGTGTAGTCCTGCAAACAAAAAACATAATAAAATGTTTTTAAAATTTAGGATAAGAGAATATTAAAATAATATATTTATGTATACATACCTTATTGATGCGTCTTGGCCGGCAAATTGGTCCTTGGGCTATTCTACGACGCTCTTCATTCTCAACTACGGCCTGTTCTTTGTATTCTGGTGGTGGCCACTTCAGATCTCCACGCATGTTTGAGCCTCCTGAAAAAATATTGTTGGAATTAATTTAATGTAAAATAATATGATTTAAGTAGATTTGCTTTTAAGTGTTTAGTACAGTGCGTAAGCATTAAGGAATAAATTAACACAGGAAGTAAAGAAGCTTCTGGATCATATTTTTAAATATATGTAGAGTAGGGTGGAGCAGATTCGACACATTTTCTATAGATTCTCCCCAAGTTTATTAAAAAGTCCATATTTAATCTATGTTTTTATTTTATTTGAAGCTTATTTAATCGTACTCAAAGTTGATATTTTTTTAAGATATTACTCAACCGTAATATAGTTTATAAAAAAATACTTTAAAAAACTACCTCCAAACGTGGAAAGTGCCCCATAGGTTGGGCACTTTTGACTTCATGGTGGAGCACTTTCGACACGAATTCAACTTTCACAAAAACAACAACAAATATGATTAATTTTGTCTTTTGTTATAGCGAACATAAAATAAGATAATCCATACTCAATAATATTGTTGAAGCTTTTTAGTTAAAGTAAACGTTTTGTTAACGTTAAAGTAAACTTCAAAAATTCATTGAACGTTGTATTGGCTCATGTCGACGTCTTTAAAAAAGATAAGGTTTAAATATCTTGATCATTCAGCTGGGTGTTCTGGCAATGGCAGCTTCAACTCGATATTACTTCTGAAAACAAGAGATATACATATCTTCAAAAAGCGGCTTATAAACTTGCCAATTCATTGATTTTTTTTTCGGAAAATGTCAACATACATAGAAATGAAATTCGTTTTCATTTTCAAATCGAATTATTTGGCCAACATAATTTATTTCGTCGTATATTTAGAGTTAAATTTTCCACTGTGGTGGTTATCACTGGACTCGTTATCTGGATTTAGTTTTTTAAGTCTAGAAATAAGTGTCGTCCGTTTAAAATCATATTTTCGAGCAGCTGAAGTGGGTGTTTCTATTTTGCTTAAAATTTATTCCAGAGCCTTTTGAAGAGTTATTTCATTAATGTCGCATCGATTTGTCTTCTTCTTATATGAGCGAACCATTCTAAAGAAAAATAAAGAAATGTTTTCTAGTAACATTCTAGAGGCACATTCGACATTTATCGAAAGTGCTCCACGTGCCTTCGTCGAAAGTGCCAAACCCTTTGTTTTTATACAAAATATTATTTTTTGAAAAATTTATAAAAGCAAATTGACGAAAAGTAAAAAAAAATTGTATGTATAATAAAATAATACACACTACCACTAAAATTGAACACCTATTGAATTCCGTTATTATAATATGAAATATCGCTTACCTCATAGTCCAAGAAAGTTAAGGTTTGAAATAGAAAAAAATTAGAGGCAAGCTAAAATTTTGTAGAGTGGTTCTGATGATATTAAAGAACTTGAATCTCAGTTTTCGTATTCGAGACTTTTGCAGAAAAAAAGATAGGCCGCCACGTCTACTTTTACCTCCATTTTCCTTATATTTTTGTTTCTCGAAAACAACATCAATGATTTGGATGAAATTTTTAACATTTGTTGATTTTAGTAAGAAAAAAATACTTTTAGTTTATTCCGCCCACTGCCCCGCCCACTTTTCTCATATCTTTGTTTCTAAGAAACGGTTCAACGGTTATTTATTTATTTAACGTTTTTATTATTTTTTTCAATTTTTGACTGAATTAAATTTAGATAATTAATTATAACTTTGTAAAAGCTGTTTTGAACATGGCATTGTTTCATGTTTTTTTGTGTTAAACCAAATTATAAAAAAAGTGGGTGTGGCAGTAGGCGGATTTTACTAAAAGTGTTTTCTTTATTTTTTTCGCGCTAATATCAACAAATTTTGAAAATTATATCCAAATCAATCAAACCGTTTGCCAGAAACAAGGATGAAAGGAAAATGGAGTTAAAAGTGGGCGGGGCCACATAACTTTTTTTCTGCAAGAGTCTCGAATACGAAAAATGAGATTTAATTTCTTTAATATCACCAGAACACTCTGCAAAATTTCAGCCTGAGCAAAGTTACACAAAATCACTTGAAAATTGAAAAATAAGTCTAGACTGCATAACTATTGAAAGAGAACTGTGAAAAAACGTATGTGATAGAAGAGAATAGTGTGGCCAACAATGTTATTATTATTTTTTTTTTTATTTCAAAGTCAACTGTGTTTTTACAATTGCGAAAGTCAAATGTGCCCCACCGTCGAAAGTGCCCAACCCTACCCTATACTTAAAAGTTTACAAAATTTGTATACTTGTGTTTTTTTTATAAGATATGTATTTTTGTAAAAAAAAGACAATAAAATCCAAAGGGATAAATGTTGTTAATAAGAAAATAAAATTGACTATAACGACTTAGTAAATTTTGATATAACTTTTCAAAGGTGATAACCAAATAGAGACTTTCAGTAGTTTTTGTAAAATATTGGGTGTATCTACGATATTTTGATATTACATTGGAATTCAACAAAGAGAAAAATCTTCTGGAAAATCAAAGTAAGACAACACATGTTTGTAATAAAAGCACATTTTATTTCCGGGTCGCAAAAATAATAAATTGCACGATTTACATCAAAATTAGTAGTTGGAGTAGATGCAATTTGAGCAACCTCACTGCGGTCGTCGTAGTCATACTTTGATGGAATTTTACACTTTCTGGGCAGACAGATATGATACGAATTAATAAAATCTATAACCTATCTACATACTCGTACAATTATAAAGGGGAAATCTAGGTTTGTTTGTTTGTTCGGTATAAACTTAGAAACCACCTGCCCATTTGCAAAAATTCTTTTTGTTTTTAAAAGATTATTCTTAGAGGATGGCTTTAGAATATTTGTTTTTAAATGTAGCTATTTGTAGAGGGAAACGGGGCAAAAAACAAAAAGTTGTACCCGATTTAAAATATACATTTTGTATTTGAAAAGTAATAAAGGTTGTGACTTCGAGAATCACTCAAAGGGTATGTTTCCAGATTTTACTATTTATAAAAAAACTGCTATACGATTTCAATTTTATTTTTGAATCATAATTTAAGGATTTACTTCTTCGACGTGGGGTTGGCGGGACCCAGCGAAACAGTTGGATAAAAATAAAATTAATAAATAATACAGTTACATATGTAGGTAGATGTATTATTTTTTTGCGAAGCCTCAATTTATTTACCCGTGCAAAGCCGGTGCGGGCCAGCTAGTAATTTATAATATTAAAGCAGAAATTTTGCTTTTTGTTTGTTTGTCCGGGATGATTTTAAAAACCACAGGTCCGATTCCAAAAATTCTTTTTGTGTTTGCTAGATTATTCATGGGGGGTGGATTTAAGGATATTTTGCTATTTATAGTGTGAAATGGGGTAAACCCATAAAACAAAATCGATTCTTTTTGTGTTTTGAAAGAAATAAAGTCTGGACTTTAAGGATCACTCAATGGCTTTTTATTTTTTTCAAACTGAGTTATTTATAGAGTGAAATAGGGTGGTCGTTAAATAAATTATATTCAAAAGATGAATCTCGAGGATTGCTATGTATGTAACTAGGTTAGGTTAGGTTAGGTTGAAGTGGCTGTCGGTGGAAACACCGACACACTTAGGCCAATTGTTGGCCCGTTGTGATACCACATGGATCATGGATGTATGTAACTATATATTTATAAATTGAAATGAAGGTAAACATAATAGCTGATTTTAATTTTTTTTAAGGAGCAACATTGAGAGGTTACGAGAAAAAGGATCACTCAGGAGTAAAAACTCGCTTACTGTTTAATTTATTTTACTATATTTTACTTTTTTTTAATATTTAACAAAACTAAGATTTGGGTATTTTTGCACGAACAAGTCGATCAGTCAGTTTCGTGGCTTTTAAATGTCTTTTCAAAGTGGGTTTTTTGGGTTCGAATTTTAAATGAAAAATAACCCCATTGGCCATTATACAGATAAACAAACAGATTCACCGTTTTGATTTTCAAGATAGGGTGTCCAAAAAGGTATAACGGGACGGCTGAATATTTCTTCGGGTAATGTATTTTTCAAAGAGGTTAAGGTCATGTTTGATATCATTCATGGTCATGGTCTTTGAAAAAAAAGCTTATTTTTCAAAAGGTATATCCTCACCTTGTTTCTTGTTTATTTTTACATTTTGGAAAAATATCTTACTTGAGGAAATACACAGCCAGCCCATTTATTTTTATTATGTGACACTCGATGATGGTGCCCTCTGCCGGCAGACAAAGTTGAGATACTCATTTGGACAAATATAAAACAAAAAACTGTGGCTATTGGACATCACTCATAATCTAGAAGGGGCTTTTAATTCTAATTTAGAATTGCCATTTAACAACCGTGGGTTTTAATTTTTTTTTTTTTTTTTTTTTGGGTGGGGAGGGGAGGTGGGGCTAGTTTGCCATTAAATAAAAATACAAAAATATCACGTTTTTTTTTTTCTTCTAAGATTCTTTGGTGCAATAAGCATATCAAATATATGTTTTTTTAGACTTTGTTAAAATTCGTAAAGAGAGTTTTCATTTTTTGTTTGATTTTCTAATAAATTACTTAGAGTGTTTATGTCCCCTTTTGAAAAGTCACTCTTCAGTTATTTAAATCTTATATAAATATTGAAGATTAAATAAAGGTACAAAACAATTTGGTTAGTGCAAACAAGCAAAAAAAAAAAAAAAGTCACTTGTGCGTATACGTACTATTTTCTTATATTTAATTTAATTTTTTAAACATTTTTCTTAGTTTTTTAATTATTAAATAAATAATAATTTAATGTAATTTAAAAAAAAACTTACCTCTGTAGCTAGCGGCGGCTGGTTGTGATGTATAAACTGGTGCTGGTTGCTGATTGATCGGGGCTTCCTTGCGCAATGTTATGATGCCAGGACTCTCACCGCGGTACTGCTGCTGTTGCAATTGTTGGTGTTGTTGGTACTGTTGCGGCTCGGGCTGTGAATAGTAATTATAATGGTTGTCAATTGGTTGAGATGTCTGACTATATTGCTGCGGTTGATGGGGTGGCTGATGCGCCTGATAGTACTGCTGTGGAACAGCAGTAGCAGGAGCATAAGGAGCAGGAGCAAAATTATTCTGCTGTTGAGGAGGTCCGCAGGATGGTTGGCGATCGTAACTCTGATTCACTTGTGGTACAGATGATGCCCCATAATGGTTCTACATAATATGTGTGTATGTGCATATGTGCATATGAATATGTTCGTGTATGAGTGTTTAAGGATGACAAAATGGATGGATGTGGTGGCAGTGCGTAAGGTGAGGGTGTTGGTTGGCGCGGTAGTGGTTGTTGGTGGTGGTGGATGGAAATTGACGAAACAAAACAAAGATATAAACAATTTGACAATTAGTAAAACAAAGATTAACTTTGAATATAATTTTGTACAGGGGTTAATTTTTTTTTTTTTTTTTGAGGATGTTAGAGAATCAAACGAGCGTTGCGCAGCTTTTTCTTTTACGGTTAATAGAGCAGGTTATGTTTTTGCACTTTTTTTCTACTCCAAAAAGGGAGGATTTTACAATTAGCTGGATGTCACAAGAGCGTCTAAGAGTTATAGAAGCGGTATACTAAAAGGAAAGGCTTGGTTTCGCCATTCCCCTCTATATGTGGCCAAGCTTATGCGTTCTCTTCAACTGTCTATATTGCGCTAGAAAATCTCCAGAAACACTTTCGTGCAAAACACCTTGCACGATGATGTTGGTACCTGCTGCTGTTGGGATCCATAGTGCGGTTCTGATTCGAACGATGATGGGGGTGGTTGGGAGAGTTGTCTGGCCACGGTGGCAGGTTGATAGTTCTGAACGTATCCAGTTCTCTGGGGTACTGGCGATGCTACGTGACCCCAACGACCACGGTTTGGTTCATCAAGGTGTTGTTGATGATGGCCTCCTTGTTGCTGATTATTTTCAGCTGATTGGGGTTGGTATTGTTGTGGTTCTGGGGTAGAGGGTGCTTGGTAATGGTGTTGTTGTTGTTGGTAAGATTGAGGATGGGGTTGGGATTGAGGTAGGTATTGTTGTTGTTGGTATTGTTGTTGATGGGGATTAGGCTTCGGTGAAGCTACACCACCCCTAAAGGATACAGTAGAACTGGCATTGCCAGCTGCTGGTGCTGGATGTGAGGGTCTACTCTGCTGCAAATAGTATGGTTCCTGTGGATTATGTTGCTGTGATGATGATTGTTGCTCTTGCTGAATTGGATATGATGGTTGATAATGACCACCCTGTGAAATATGGGGAAAATGATGATTCGACTTTTTTGTGCGATTTTCTGTGTGATTTTTTTTTTTTTTTTTTTATTTCGTTGACAAATTGACAGTTGAGATGGCACCAACAACAATAGGCAGGGAAATTCACTGAATTTTGATTAATATCTTTTGTTTTTTTTTTTGGTCAGGTGTTTGTGAATATATTTTGGGATTTATATAAAATTTTAAATATTTATATTTTGTAAGAGGTTTGTTTCATACAAAAGCAGAAAGGGAAAGGGGGTTAAATGAAGTGATTGATGTTTGGTCTATTATGAAATTATTATTCTTTACAATATTTAATGTTTAAAGAAATATAAATAACGCATAAAGGGTATATATGTACATACCTAATTGAATGTTTTAAAATTTTTACAATTACATATATAGGTTTATATTTAAGTATTAAATGCAAAGACACTAACTTATATAAAAAATTAAAAAAAATATAATATAATTTTAATAAAAGTTCATTTTTAGGAAGGGTTATAGGTGTGAAGGTTTTAATAGGCGTGAGAAAATTATTTTGTATATTTACATTGAATTATTTATTCATTTAAACAAAATTAGGTTTTTTTTTTTTTTTTTTTTTTGTAGAAAAGAAAGATAGATACCTACACTTTAAGCTTTAACAAATTTATCCTCTCATATTAAGAGGAGAAATAATAAATCTTAATTATATACCGCACCGCCCAGAATTGCCTATCTTATGTACTTTATGGCAACCGTAAGGAACTAGAAGACATGTTTCGATTTATTGCTGTCTTTTCAGTCTTGAAGGAATTTATAATAGAATATTTTAGATCGCAGTCATTGGACTTGGAGGAAACACTACATATGTATTCTAAATGAAGAACGGGGTTGGGACGTACTTTATAACTTCACTGTAAGAACTCTACGCTATCGATCCTGTATTGTAAACGAAACTTTTTGAAAAATGCTATTTTGTAAATATTATACAATTAATGTTAGAAAACAGTCTGGTAGACGACCGTCGGCCAAACCAATAGACTTTTTGTCAAAAAAAATTATTTATTATTTTAATAAGTCAATAAACTAAACTAAACTAACTATCCTCTTACATTATCAAAATAAGGCTATCTTTATACGCAATTTGAGACGCTCTGCACCAAATCGGCCTAAGCGAGTATTTTCAAAAAAATTATACATACAAATATACATAGGTATGTGTATTTATAAAAAAAAAAAAAAAAAAAGTTTCGAAGGTAAAATGGCGTCAGTTGCTCAGACGAAATATTATTTAAGAAAAAATATGCGTAAGTTAAACCAACAGTGCAATATATTCTCAATTTCATTATTTCTAGAAAGATTTGGGCCACATATAAAAGATCCCGAACAAATAAATTAATTTACAGACCAAGGCAAGACATAGCCACGATCGTTGCAACCTGTTCTGGACACTGGGCATTAGAAGACCATGAGAAAAAGCTGGGAATGCCTCACAATACTCATTGTTGTAGTTGAGAGGACCAGCCAGAAAAGGAAACAGTAGCTCAATTTCTCTGCAAATTCCCCTCTCTAGCTAGAATGAGATTACATAGTCATTTGGACGAACTCTCTGAAATAAAGATCAAAGATTTGGTCTCTTTTCTCAACATAACGAATTGGCTTTAAGATGAACTTCGACAGCGAGTAAGTGGACGATGTTCTTCTGAAAGTCATATAGATTCACTCTGAACCGGAATTCAATTTACATACCTATTTCGGTATATTGTATATTGGGAGTATATTGATGATTTCACAAATTCGTTTCAACAATTCTTTTTCTTAAACGGCGGCGCAATATCAAGCGCTAATTGGGTCAAGTTGCCACCATTTCTACCTACATTCTTACCTACCTAAACCAATGGTGCATAAAATGACAATTTTTTTAATACAATCTTTTCACAGTTGGATAATTTTTGTGTAAAGCCGTTTTGAGTTCCTCATTTCAAACTTTATTTTTTGAGTTATTATGTTTCCTCCCAATATCATAAATTTTTGGATGACCGGAATGTTTTTTTTTAGCTGGGAATATATTTTGTGAAGTAAAAAAAGTTTGAATATAATAAACGATTTTTTAGATTTATTGCATTAAAACATTTCTGATATCGGATTTGACTTAAAATTCGAAAAGCTTTGGAAAAAGGCATATTGGAAAATCCACTGATAAGCTGATAAGGAAAAAACATGAAAATTAGGCTAATTCTGGTCTGTTTTCTGAAATTCTCGTCGCAGCGTTCACTATAAGGATAAAGACTAATTCTTTTTTTTAACTTAAATCTCAAAATACAACTGCTCTATATGTTGATGTACCCACGATGTGTTTTCAAAATTTTAATTCTAACTTTTGCTCCTCTCTGCCACTAAAGCAATTTCGTTGCTTCGATTAGGGTATGTGTTTAGTCACTAGACAGGCTCCTTTGTCCATTTTTTTATTTTCGGATTCTCTGTTCCATTTGGGTAATGCTTTTTCCTTCTTAGGTCACTGTTAACTAAGAATAGTTAACAAAACAAAATCCGAAAAGAAATAAGAAATTTTGAGTCTGACATTTTTCAAACAAATTCCTGAAAAAAATGCTACCAATTCTAGAAAGATTACCAGAAAACTCTGAGCTTTTTTCGAAGAAAATAGGTCAAACATTTTGAGAGCCATTTTATATCCCTAACAGTCAACAATTCGCTTATAAGTCAAAAATGAAAAAAAAAAATTGTAAGGGGGATGAAAAAACGATCTAAAAAACAATCTTATCATCATCATCCCTTTCAAAATCGCATACTACACCGATTTTAAAAAATGATGTGTCAAACGAAGTGAAATTACCTGCTGATTCGCCGAATTATAATTTTATTTTGAAAATGGCAATAATTTGTTTAAAAACCGCGTTTTGTTAAATATTATTCCAATTAAAATAAACACGTCCATTTTTCAATTGGTAACATCTTGGCATGCAACACATTACATCGGTTAAATTTATTAGATCCGTTCATTTTGAAATAATTTGGGCGTCTTTTGTTTATAAGTTTTTATGTAATTCCGAGAATTCTCGCACGAGTAGGTATGCTATAGGTAAATAAAACTCTTAGAAACCAGAAGACTCGTTGATAGAAACAAAAGAAATCAAAACACAGTAACGAAGCAATTGATATTTGCATCTAGTAATTTGCTTTTATTTTAAATACAAATGAGCCAATAGTCTCCGCAGCTAGGCTCTATAAATAATTTATATTACCCTGTAATTTAAATTACATGTTAATAAATAATAATAATAATAATAAATAAATACATTTAAATGTAATTTTTGCACTACATTTGTTTTGACAGACATTTAATGACATACTACTGAAATAAATCAGCCAAGTAAAATACTACAGTGAAACCTCTCTTGGGAGGACAGAGATGGTGGCAACATTTTTGTCCGTCTAAGGGAGTTTTCCGTTTAACGGAAAAAATAAGAAAATAGTTATACAACAAACAAGATACAATAACTGACCACAGCTGCAGAAATAAAATTCGTTTAATCACAAACAGTGACATTTGGTGGCATTCACCTCAAAAACGGTCATTGTTTGTTTTCTTTATATTTTAGTTAGTTCATTTGTTTTTATCATTCGCATCTATTGCAGTTGTGAACGAGAGGGAACATTTTTAATGTAAAAGCAGTTATGAAAAGTATTTCTTTCTTCACTTCTTTTCTTCACTTTTTATTCTTTCTTCACTTTTGTCCGCCTAAGAGAATTAAATTTAACAAATTGCGTCTGATATTCTTGTCCGCGTCCGGGTAAGGGATTGTCCGCTTAAGGGATCATAAAATGCATGGAATTAAAATCCCAGATCCACGGCGGAATTTGTCCGCCCTAGAGGATTGCTTAAGGCAGTTGTCCGTCTGCAATAAGAGGTTTCACTGTATTCATTTGCACCTTTGTTAATTTGTTAATTTATTAATTTCTATTTTATTTCATTTCAAATTAAATTTACTTTTTACTTAAAATAAAAATAAAAATCTAATTAATCTTTGTTTGAAATTCAATAAAATAAAATAAAATGAAAAAATTATATTTTAAACTAAAAATCCTCGTTAAATAAAATTAACACGAAAACTAAATAACCTACTTAAACCAGCATTAAAACAAATTAATTTAAATTTAAATAAATATACATCCTCAAATAAGAAGAGTAAGTATAAGCTTCATGTTTAACACAAGGCTAGGGCAAAATAACGGGTGATTTTTAAGCTGGTTTGGTTTTGGCAACACTGGTTTTGACAGCTGACGTGTGTTTAGTACCTTGTGTCACTGTCAAACAGCTTCAGTTTGGTTTGCAATTTAACCATGGATCGTCTTACAAATGAACAACGCTTGCAAATTATTGAATTTTACTATCAAAATTCGTGCTCGGTTCGAAATGTTGTTTATCGAAAAATTGTGTTCAGCGATGAGGCTCATTTTTGGTTGAATGGGTACGTAAATAAGCAAAATTGCCGCATTTAGAGTGAAGATCAGCCAGAAGCATTGCAACAGCTACCAATGCATCCCAAAAAAGCCACTGTTTGGTGCGGTTTATGGGCCGGCGGCATTATTGGGCCATATTTCTTCAAAGATGATGCGAATCGCAGCGTTACTGTCAATGGTGACGCTACCGAGCGATGATAACAAACTTTTTTTTGCCCGAAATGGAAGTTCTTGACTTGCATGATATGTGGTTTCAACAAGACGGTGCCACATGCCACACAGCACGCGAAACAATGGCGCAATTGCGAGGCGAGTTTGGTGAACAGTTAATTTCACGTTTCGGGCCGGTCAATTGGCCGCCTAGATCGTGCGATTTGACACCATTAGATTATTTTTTGTGGGGGTATGTCAAGGCTAATGTCTATAGGGACAAGCCCGCTTCGATTGACGCACTGGAAGCCAACATCCATGCATTCATTCGTGAGATACCGGCCGATATGTGTGAAAGAGTATGCCAAAATTGGACTCAGCGGATGGGCTACCTGAGACGCAGCCGCGGTCAACATTTGCATGAAATTATCTTTAAACATTAAATTGCAAGGTTCAAACTATCGATTCAAATAAATATTTCATTCATTTTTTCGAATTTTTTGTGTTTTTTTTTTAAAAAAAGTTCTAAACCTCTTAAAAAATCACCCGTTATATATAAAAAAAAATACAATTTGGTATTACAGTGATTGCCATATTATTTCGACAAGAAATCAAGTTCCATATGAAAGTCTTCATGTTTATTTATTTTATTAAATCTCAATTGTATTATGTACCTATATTGTAGTAGTCTGTGGCGTAATAGTTAGTGCTTCAGACTGTTACGCCGAAGGTCTTGGGTTCGATTCCCAGTCTATAACACTTAAAAAAAAGAAACAGAAATGTTTTTCACCGACTACTCCCTCCTGCGAGCTAGGTTTTTCACGGGGACTTACTCTTGCGAAAAATTGACAAATCCTCCAAGAGTATCTCTTGTCATGAGAAAGTGCTTCTCGCCTTCGCCGTCCGGATTCGGCAGAAAATTGTAGGTCCCCTCCATTCCTGTCAATAACACGCACACAGGAATGGTTGAGAGTTGTATAAGTCACACGGCCTTGATTCTATATGAGCGCCACCCAATTGATTTTATTTATTTTTACTACCGTTATTGCGACCTATAACTCTCAACCATTCCTCTGTGCATGTTATTATTAGGCAGGAATTGAAGAGACCACCAATTTTCTGTTGAATTCAAAGGGCTAAGGTAAGAAGCACTTTTTTATGCTAAGAAATATTTATCGAGGATATGTCAATTCATGATAAAAGAAACAGTACTCCTGGATAATATTTTTTTTAAGGTGGAATAGACTGGGATTCCCATATCTCCAGTTCTGATAGTTTGAATAATTGTGACAGTTACTGTATGATATAAGGCCCAAGAGCAAAAATACTTTAATTCTGTGCCTTTAAACCATAAAAACAGGATGTTAAAATTTTGTAAAATTTCCAATATGGATGTGGAATATTTTTATTTAAATTTTTTTATTTTATTTTTTATTTTTATTTGTTTAAAAAAATACATTCATTTATATCTATCTACATTACATACACAACACATTTATTGTATATATATGTATACTCGTATAAACAGTTTAATTTTTGTTTTTTTTTTATTTGTGAATATTTCCGGTTACAAAAATGAAAAAAAAAAAAAAGTATGATTACCAACGAAAATGTATCGGAAATGCAAAAAAGCATAGTAGACTGAGCAAAATTGCAATTAATCGTTTATTATTATTAATATTATTATTTTACCAATTCTATCTACATATATATGTAAACGTATATGTAAATAAAAGTAAGTAAATATGTGGTATGTGCGTTGGTTTTTGTGTATTTAAATAAACACAGAGAGCCAACTACTACGAGACTTATGGATATTTTCATATGATTCGTTTTATTTATTTTTTTTTTCTTTTGTGGTGAGCTTATTGAAGCTGAGTGCATGAATTAAGAATATAAATTGCCTGATCTGTCATCCGAATTTATATGTGTGTATGTATAGAATAAACTATATATGTATATGAAAGTACACATATTATAACATAAAGTCCCAATTCAAATATTGCAATATATAACTAGTCATGGAACGAGTTCCTCAATTCAACAATATGAGATGTCAAATAATTAATGAAATGTACCTATGTACATTTCGACTCTACAATCTATATTAGGTCAGATGACAATTGATTGGCAGACGGCTTAGGCCATGCTCAAAAATGAATGTTTATTACTTAATAATATTTTGTACATCTTAAAGAATAATAAATCATTTATTAATCTAATCTAATCTATAAATTTAGATGTTAACATTTGGTCCTTCGAGCCGGATCAATTTTAGTAGATATGCTTTATTTTTTATCAACAATTAAAGAATTTTATAAAACAAAAGGGTTTTTTTTTTTGTTAAAACCCGCTTGCACAATTTTTTTTTGGTTTTGGTTACTACAAACCTATGTTCATAATGTTTTTCTCAAAAACAAAACAACATGGTCAAATTTAATTAAAATTCGTAGAAGTCGAGTCAATGAAGGTTTTCTAATAGATTTTTTGAGATGCATATCTGATTTGTTTCTTCTAAAGCCTAGTACCTACTTTGGTGAAACGAAATAAATAAAATCCCACTCAAATCTGATACAGCAAAATCATCAACGAAAAACATCTCGTTCTGCTTTTCGGTTTACATTACGGTGCGTTTCTCGACGAGCTAAATTGATAATTATGAGAGATTAATTGTAAAATTGGCAGATTATTTGTAAAATTGGCAGATTATTTTGTTTTCAATCAGTAGATACCTACACCACTACTAATGATTTTTTCTTTCGCTGAAGTTTCCGTAAGAATTTCACTGTCGTGTTAGCGTACTAGGCGTTATACTCCAAATTGGTTTGAAAATTATGAAAATTTTATTTTATTTTTTTTCTGAAAATTTACCACTACTTTCCAAATATTTTGAAGAGTATTAATATTTGTAGTTTTTTTTAGTTAAATATATACATATACATATACCCAAAATTTATGTAATTTTTTAAGTCGATCGGTTGCAACGTATTCTTTTTTAGAAGGGTCAAAATTTAATTTAAAATTAAAGAACCATATTTTTATTGTTCCTTGAAATTCAGTTAATGATATTTTTTTTCTTTTCTTTTTTTTGTAATTTTTCACTGATCAAATATTTAAAAAAAGAAAAATTCAAATTTAGTAAAAACTTTTACAATTTTTAAAATGAGACATTTAAATCTTTTTAATGATTTGGAATTTTTTCTCAATACGATCATTATTCCCGAAAAAAATACCTTTCACAGATTACAAAATTCTGATTACTTAATTTTTTACCGAGTTTATGAATAATTGATGAAAATAAGATGTATGTTCTTTTACTTTGAAACTCTGTGATTTTCTATCCAAAACTAAACATTTTATTTTAATTTTATAAGAACTTTGACGGACTTTTGTGTAGTTTTGGGCAGAAAACCCCAGAGTTTCGAAGTAAAGTAACACACCTAAGGTTTTCTTAAAAAAAAAAAAAATACAGCGACAAAGCCTGACATGAACTTTAGTGTACTGCTTTCTATTATTGTTTTAAGCATTTCCTTAAAATAGCCTAAATTTGGACCAGGGATTTTTTGGATTTGTGGACTAAAAAGGCGAAAATTCAATTATTTGTAAATTTATCAAAAACTATCAGTATTTTTTTGAAGAAATGTCAAGAGAAAAATTGTAGGTATCTTATAAATTCACTATATAAAATATTCAAAACCCTGCACAAGTTTTTCTCAAATTCTTTTGCTCCTATGACACATAATAATTACAAAATTTTTTTATCATGAATTTTTTGAAAAATAAATTTTGAGATATGTATTTGGAAAAAAAATACAATTTCTTTGTCCCTAAAAACTCCACATTTAGGGAATTTTTAAAGAAATTGCTTTAAAAAAAGAAACCCTTTACAGGTATCAAGTTTGGCTTTTTTTGTTAAGTTTTTCAAAGAGTTTTGCAAACAACAAATAAACTCTCACATTCGAGTTTATTTACTGTTTCCAATGCAATCTGAGCTTCAAAAAAATCTCAGCTACATTATAACAATGGTTAAAGTAGTAGGACTACATAAGTAAAAAAATTACCAACGGATGAAAAGAAATGCACAAATAAGGGTTCTCAAATATCAATATAATATATAACATTAATTTATCAATAAAATTGATGAATTTGTATTATCGTTCATATTTCCATATTAAGGTTATCAAATATCAATTTTTGTGTGCTAAACTGTGAATAGTTTTATTGTCAGGTTTGACACTATCGTAGTCAAAAAAATTGTTATTTATCAATTTTTCAGTCACTTTCAAATTTTAAGATGATAAATAATTTTTTTAAGATTTTTATGTTATTTTTGGCTTTTTGAATCTTAAATTTTATTGATACCAATTATATCATTTTAGTGAATTAAGTAATTTAGTATGTTTTATAATAAATCTTTCATTCATTTTTAATCAACTTGTTTAGATTGGGGTGGAATGTGGATTCTCCTTGCTTTCTGCACTGCTTTTTATAATTACTCAAAAATTTTGAAATTGTTATTGTGTGAGAAACACTTTCTTTTAATATTTTTCTATATTACTTAATAACCGCAACAAACTATCAAATGTCAAATAAAATATTTATTCACAATCGTTGAGTACCAAATAGTACAACAATATCAATCAATTTCTATTTTTTCTATTTTTCTTTTTTTTTATTCCTGGAAGGTTCTGAAAAATTTGACTACATCAACCTAACGTAATGAATTTTCAAATATGTTTAATTTAAGCTTCACCTAATTTAAATCTTTGGAAACGAACTGTTTCATTTAGACATCATATACCTACTTGGTTTTCTTTGGAATAGCCCAGAAGTCCCACAAGGATTAATCCTGGGACCTATTCTATTCTATTCTCGATTTATTTTTACAAACTTCAAATATTCCGTTTTATAATATGTTGTCAACGACGTACAGCTTCCTAAATGCTGCCTTCTTGATAAGATTGAATATGGTGAACATGGAAACCATACAAATTTTAAAATTAAATCAAAAGTCTGGTTCTGAGTAAGAAGTTATTGAATCTCTCTTTTTCCGAAAATTCAAAAAAAAAAAGTAGTCAACATTTTTTAACCACCTGTGATTTTGTTATAAAGTCCACAAATCAAAAATGTTCAGCTAATATTATGTCGAATTATTTTAAAGCAGAACGAACGCACCTTTTTGGGGTGTTCATATTGTTAGAAGTCATTAAGCCTGTTACATACTTATTTTTACATAAATATTGTTCAATATTGTTAAAGAAAATTACATACTGAATAATTGAGATGGTTTAGGTAGATATTAAAAAAAAAAAAGATTTAACGTTTGAAAAGGTAAAAGGAAATTCAAAGCTTCATATTTTAATTACGAGTAAACACATATAAGTCCTTACAGGAAAATCCTTATTTCTTTTTTCCTTATCGTTTTTTTTTTATGAGCAGAAATTTAAACAAAAATTTATATTTTTCATGAGTTAATGCAATCAACACACAAAAACACAAACCTAACTCGACATGTTCTCATATTCAATGCAAAGAGCACCCTCTCAAATTGCCTAGAAATAAACCACCTCCATTTTGCATAATATCTTAGACTCAGCAAGCAAGCAAAGGGTGTGTGTTTTAGTACACACACACAGAGTAGATATTTCACTATATGTAGATACATATGTGTGTGTAATAAGAACACAAAATTGCCACAGGATAAAACAGTTTATGATATGCCTTTGAAAATTATTATAGTTATTATGTTCATTATGATTATGGCTATCATTGTCTGCGATTTTTATCGCTTGTTACCTGCTGGTTGCTAGCAGCAGAAGCAGAGCTAGCACAGTGCGCGATAAAGATGAAGGCCTAAGCCTTAAGGTGCTGAATGTCGTGGAGCGTAAAGCGTGCACCAGCAGCACCATAGGGTGAAGTGAATATGAAATAACAAAAAATAAAAAAACTCCTTAATGCATTTTAATAAAGTTCCATCCATAGGTTTTCTGTTCCTCTTACACAGTGGTTTTTTGTTGATAGGGTTTTTGAAATATCCCATACCCTTCCAACCCCTCCAATCATCAAGGCGACCTATTTATTTTTTTTTTCTGTGTAACTTTAATGGAAAATTATAGAGAACCAAATTTCTTTTGTTATCATGAAGGTTTTTCCGGTTCTATGTACAATAAGCGTCAGAGAACTAGATACATCTAAGTTTTTTTCTTTTCTTGTTAAATCTTTTAGAAGGACTTGAAACCTACATGAATATCAATTTTTGTTGAAATCTTATTTTTCGAAGGTCTTTCGTTTTAAAGCATCAATAGTTTTGAATTGACAGTGCCAATAACAGTGAGAACAGTAGTTGTGTTGATTTATATCTTAAAATATCGATGGCCCCCGCTGCTTTATCTTAACTTTTTGGAGTATTACCTTTATTTCAGCTAATTTTAAACAGTGCTTGTAAATTGTCTCAACTTTAAAGCATCCTAACAATAAAAAAAGGTACAAATAAGACAAACTGAAAAGGCCCTTTCGAGTTAAGACAGTTTCCCAAATATTGGGTATTAACGCCGTCGTTTAGTAAATTGTCTTAACTTCAACGAGTCTTTTAACTTTGTCTTAAATTTACAAAAAAAAAAAAAATCTTAAGCTAAGACAGAGTAAAAAGGTCCGTTGAAGTTAAGATAGTTAACCAAATATTGAGTATAAAAGCTGTTTAGTAAACTGTTTTTAATTTCAACGCGCATTTTTCCTTTGTCTTAACTTTATAAAAAAAAACATCAATCAATTTAAGACAAAGTGAAAAAGTCTGTTGCAGTTAAGACAGTTTACCAAGTAGCATTTGAGATCCTTCATAAAGGCATAGATTAATTTATATAAAATTCCATTTTTTTAAGCTTAATATTCTCATAGCATAAAAATATCCTAATTTAGACGATAAATATAATTAAAATAATAAAATAATATATGTGGTTTAATTTAATTGACACTCACTGTTCTTATGGTTGCACTGTGGAGGAACGTGTAATATGGAATTTGTAACGCTTGCTTTTATTTACTTTTCGACATGTATAGCAAGTAGCACGCGATTTTAATTTTGTGCGATTTTTTTCGCTTAATTTATTATGAGGTTGATTTTATATTATTTTTATTTTATATTTTATTTTTTTTTTACCACCACCACACGTTCGTGTTGGTTTTTATGCTCTCTTTCAAGCAATAATTTCTTTTTATGAATTTTTTGTTGTTATTATCTAGGAAAACGTATCATGAAGAAAAATAATCGACATAACCATCATCATCATCACCATCCATCGCTTCTATGTAACATAATCTAATCATTGCCATCGAAATCGGGTGGCTTGAGGTTGTTGTGTGGTGTCTTTATGGTTTATTAATAGAAAGTTATGAGTTGCCTGATGGCACTTATATGACAGCTGATTAAAGCTACATATTATATAGATTTTTATATGCGGACTAAGATTAAAAAAAAAAGGCAGAGATTAAATGAATGGTTGGATGGTTGCATTACATTTTTTTTTTTTGGAAATGATATTGGCTGAGATAAGTTGAAACAATATAAAAACCATCATATGGTTCGTTATGCCGTTGGTTGGTTGACAATATTGATTGAAATTGATGATCGGAATTTATTTGAAGTTGTAATTTGATAAAGATTATCATCTTTAATTACATATGTACGTAGTATGCATGATGTGATTGAAAAGATGAAGAAAACTACATGGATGTGGCCACCAGAATTGACTGAAAATAAAGTCGGTATAAAAAAGTTTCTAATGGTAATCTTTTTTTGTTTTTATTCTAAACACTGGAATTATGGAGAATTTGAAAACAAAAAATCTGTTCAGAGTATCAGTCTCTACCTTCACTTAATTTTGTATGTTTGTATTTTTTCTAAAACGAAAGTTATTAAAGAAAAACCTTATAACCTAAGTCCTTCTTCTTAAATTATGATTAGGCGAAACAACCTAACTTATAAAATATATATATTTTTTTCAACATCCGTTTCATAGTTGAAGTAAAGTCTTTGCCTTCTTATAGACCTGACTTCAGTTATGCCAATTTTTTTCTTATTTAAATAAGAATTAATTTGTAACAATTGAAAACTGGGTGGGCTCTCCAGACAGTGTTGCCGAAGTGGAACAATCGTCCTTTTTTGAGACGAAAATTTCATCGTGGCACGAACAAATTCAATATGGCACGCTTTTCTTATTTAATTTTTTAATTAAAAAAAGCGAAAATTAGGGAAATTGAGTAAAAATTGGCAGAATATTTTATTTAATTTTTTTTTTTTAAATGTGGCATGGAAATTTCTTTTTGGGCAGCAACGCTGCTTCAGGTCTTTTTTTCTTATTTATTTAAAAAGGTCATGTAAAAGAAATAATTAATAAAATCCTAAGTCAATTTAGGTTGTTATTCTAAAAAGTGAAGAAGATATTTAATTAACTTAACTTAAGTTAGGTTGTTATTCTTAATGAAAGTTTTTTTTTCAATTAACCTAACTCAACTTAAGTTCTTCTTCCAACAAAAAATATTGTAGGATGTTAGGTAAGGTTAGGTTTATGTGGCTGTCAGCAGAGAAGCTTGACACACTAAGACCATAGGTTGGCCCATTGTGATACCACAAGAATCTAGGAAGCCTACTTCTTACTCGTTGAAGCACTTAGAGCTTCCTACGAAGCGCGCGAGACTACTGATGTCATGATTTTCCAGATCACTAGGATCACTGTAGTAGAGTTCTCCAGAGTTCGCCTACGTCTTTGAGATAGAGCAGGACATGTACAAAGAAGGTGAGGAATAGATTCTTCCTCTTGTTCATCCATACAGCTTCTGCAAAAATCATTGGAAAATACTCCAAGCCTCGTTGCGTGCTTGTCTATTAGACAGTGCCCGGTAAGCACACCTATAACGGAGCTAATGTACAATCTGTTTAGAGATATCAAACTCTAAGAGCGCTACAGATTCAGCATAGGCCAGATCTGTTTTGTGGTCTGACATGTCGCGATGTTGTTTCACCTGAGGTATCTGGCTATCTGTGCTTGATATCACGTTTTCCTTGAGCCAAGACGGGACTTCTTTTATCGCCAAAAGCTCCGTCTGGAACACGCTACAATGATTGGGAAGACGAAAGAAGGACTTAATTTCAGTCTGTCTGAACACATACCTCCACCAACCCCATCATTAGTTTTGAAACGTCTGTGTACAAATTGAGAGACTCCATTTATTGGCAATGGCCTTTTTATATGAGAAGAGTGCTACTGTTGCTTTTTTAACTCTTTCGTATATATTAGGTTTCCAACTTAACTTCCGATCGAGAATAAGACCCATGCAATTGGCCTCGTCGGAGAATGTTAATGGTACACCTTTGATTTTAGGAGGGTCTATACATATGTGTGAAATAGAAAAAAGGACAAGATCTGTGTTGTGAGGGTTAACACGTTTTGTAAGAGTTTACTTAAAGTGTTAGGATGCTTCCCTGAAACGGCAATAGCAACGTCATTTGCATAGACAATCACCCTGTACCTATCCTCCACCAGACATGTCAGAGGATCATTAACAACCAAGTTCCAAACCAAGTAGGAAAAGGTTTAGCAATCACAATATCTCAAGTTAGGCTATTATCCAGTATTTGAATTTACAAGATCTTAAATCGAAGTGAACTTAGGTTATTTTTCCAAAAAAAAATCAAATTTTGTAAATATAGAGAAAACTTAAGTCATGAATTGAGGTTTCTTAGGAACAGTTGCAATTGTAGTGAAAAGTAAATAAAAGAAATATTTTAAAATTGATAAATTTGATTAAAAATACATTCAAAATGTCTAATAAAGCAGACAAAATGGTGAAATTGGTAAAGAGAAACACACAAAACGTGTTTTTTTTTTATTGTAATGCAGGAGAAAGATTACTCAAGCGAAATTTTAAAATCTTCTCGAGAACATAAAAGTTATATAATAAGTGCCCTATATACGCCGAACTATGACGCACGTCAAGATTATTCTTGGCAACTTCAAAGCTATAAGTAATTAGAAAGGAAGGCATCTTTGGTTCGTTCAGCCACAGTCTGCACGGCAACAACTTAGGTGAAAGACTCTCAATACTATTTGGTAGTTGGTAGTACCTAACCCAAGTAAGGATTCAAATATCCCATGGCACCGCAACAATGCCGAGAAAAAATTTTACGTCGTAAAGGTACTGCAGCAAGGAGCTTGCATACTCGTTATCTCACAGCAAGCCTGAAACAAGCACCAAGTGAAGTAGATAAGTGGAAGCCCCGGCAAAAAATGTCATCCGGATTTTTTTTTTTTTAATTTTTTGACGATGTTAGAAAGAAATTGTGGAAAAAGTAGAAACTACTAAAATAATAATTTTTTGTTTTTTTTTTTTTTAAATAGAAATTATTTCAACAGTTTCGAATTTAATATTATTTATTATTATATCAGTTTATTTTTGGAAATTGATTTTTTTACCAAACTACCTAACTTACAAAGTGCACATATTTATTTTTACTACAATCATTTAATTTTTTTAGCTAAGTTTTTCTTAATGTTTATATTTGTACAATAATAATTAAAAAATCAATCTACAAACTATTTTTTCAAGCTTTATAAGTACCTACTATAGAAGAAGATAAAAGTCAGTATTCAGATTAAAAAAAAGTGGGCGTGTAAGTAGGTGTATTTTAACAAAAATCGATTTTTAAAGATTCCTGCCATTAAGATACATAGCTTTAACTGAGAAATATATATGATTTTGAACGAATTAACATAACTTTAAAATAATACAAAAGTATAATTTTATTTATTTAAATTAAGTTAAAAAATATCCATCAAATGCAAAAATGTGTCACAATCAAAGTTGTAGAAAATATAATTCACAACAACTTTGGGAATATGCATTTTTAGTATTAAATAGTAAACAAGTAAGTTAATTAATAAAAACCAAGCTACGTTGGGCGCCATTTAAAATAATATGTGGCAAATATTTTAAATGGCGCCCAACGAAATTTGGCAAAAATTTCAAAAAAAAAAAAATGTAATTCAACTCTTTATGACACGGCTAAATACTGGCAAAAAAATCATTATTTATTTGTTGATATTATCAGCATTTGTTCGTTTATTCTGAATGTTCTTCGGATTAAAACATAAGTATTTAAATAGTTGACCCGAGTTTAACTCTGAAACTAGAATAATCTCACACCGAAAAACTGGGCAAATAGTATCTTCGATTCCTTCCGGAATCCAGAGTTATGGGGCGCACATGTCGAATGGAAGTGGAATTTAACCAACTTAGAAAACTTCTACTGAATCACTCTAGGAATTTTGCTAAGAAACATGCGGCTATTTTATAATATATTATTTTAATTTAATACAATTTAGATTATAGCACTATCTGTCATTTTCGTTTACAATATAATAATTTAAACATTTTTAAACGAAATTTAAATATAATTTTGTTAATAAAGTTATAATATAAAATATAAATAAATATCGACTGGGGTATTTGTTTTTATATAAATTTTAATTAATTCGGAAATCGCATCTGCATTTGAAGTTAAGAAAAAAAAACTTCGCAGTCAATTATTATTACAAATAAAAACAACCACAACCCCCATATAGTCACATTAATAAAAAAAAAGGTTTTAATGTAGAAATAAAAAAAAAAACGAAATAACATTATTCCAACAGTGTTCTGCTGTGCACTTCCATTCCCAGAAAATGACTGTATTAACCCATGTGACATCAACACAATGTATATTCATAAATATATGAGTCGCACGTCCTTCTACATAAAATACAACAAACCTTAAAGAGCCTTTGCTGTACTTTTAAATTAACTTAACAAGATTGGTTAACGTTATTACCGGAAATTGCCCAACTATATCAACTGCAAGCAATGCCTTTTCTGTATGCGTATTCCGTTTTATGTTTTTATTCCTGTTTTATTTATTTTATTTTTCTCAACATTTTGTAGGTACACACATATATATTTATGAACATTCATTCATGGTATTGTGTAATTGCCATTATATATATTATTTTTACTCCTACATCCCCTACTCCCCTGTCACTTTTACCCCTTTCCCCATCACGCTTTATAAGCGCATCCTTTTCAAAAGTCAATAAACCACTATACTGACTGTGCTGAAAAGGATGGCATGTCCTTCCTGAGCCCCGTTCACCAATTCGAAGCCCTAACATGATACTCACTGGCCGGCGGCGGCAGCGGCGGCGGCGTGGGGATGGTGCAGTGGCTATATCTACAAGAACGTTGGATCAAAATTAAAATATCAAAAATGCAACAATTATAATGTGAAATGCGAATAATTTTCATTTTTCCAATAAAATTGCAGCTTTTCATGCATAAACCCCTGGTGTCCGTGTCCAGTTCACGTATAGCACAGTCGTCAACTTGGGACTCTGGAATAAATTTACCAAAGACCACGTGATGTTATGTGCATGGGTAAGGGTTTTTTTATATTTATTTATTCACTCATATCTTTATATCTATTTTTTTTGTATTATTTTATTGCACCGCCTTTGCTTTGGATGAAATTTATATAAAAAAAATAACATAAATCTACACTGGGGTTTATTTTAATAGGTTCGTTTCTTAAAATCATTTTTCTTATTATTTTTTTCTTTAATTATTTGTAGAAAATTGATTCCAAAATTCAAATTAAAAAAATAAGTACGTTTTGAATTGAAAATAGAGTGCTTTTTAATATATTTTTTGAATGTTAATTTTTTTTGCTTCATTTGTTTTTGAGTAAAAAATAAACACACTTTTATAGAAAAATAGGTGGTGTAAAATGGAAAAAATTAAAAATTTTTATTTTGCTAGATTGTCCCTAACCAAAGGAACCTGATTGTAAAAAATATTTTACCGATAAGAGAATAACATCTTGTGTGTGTTTTATTCAATTTAAATTATTATTTCAACCAAGGACACAATGAGAGAAAGTGAACTTTGTCATGTCATTTATTTTAATGCCATAATGAACTTCGAACGTATGTGCTGCTGATGTTATATCGTATTTCATCCAACCTATACATATGTACATATATGTACATATGTAGATACCTTTAATTATAATATATGAGTTCCTTATGCAACAGCAGCAACATACATATATACACACAACATAAATCCTTATGTGATCTTTTTTTTTAAATGATGATGATGAAATTTACAAATTGAATGCAAATTGAAATTTAAATAATGAAAGTATTGTTTTTCGAATTAAAAATATACTTTTATATAGGCAGTCAGTCAGTAACGGTAATGATGTTTATCAAGATTGGAATATTAAATAAAAAGATTATATATGTAGGTGCATTACATATATACATAGATTGATTTTTTTTTTAAATTAAAAAGCTTAATAAAAATGGGACTTTATCGCAAAGTGAATCTTAGGTAATTTTAGATCTTAATACAAAAAATATATAAAATACACAAGGCTCTGGTTTAATATTTGGAATTTACAGATATTTTGTGTGGTTTTGATATCAGATTTATAGAATTTATAGAAAAAGAAGAATAATTAAAATAGCTCATGTGATCCGATCCGTTATCTGTTTTCTATATTATTCATATACAAATGAATAAATGTATGAGTCTTATAGAATCAAGAGTATACAATTTCGATGACAATTTGTAAGGTGTGTGCCAATTTGAAGCGAAATATAATTAAGAAAAAGGTTTGAGTATAATCCGCCAACTGCCACACCTATTTTTATAATATTGAAGTTTTCTCTTTATTTTACGCTAGTTAAAGTTAAAATTTTATCATTCAGCTCTCTTCAACCTATTTATTTGCCCCACCTACTGCCACGTCCATTATCCAATTTTCGTATATTAAAATTTTTTCCTTACACATACAAATTTTACACGAAATAAATGCTTAAAAGGATCAAATAGAAAGTTTTTTTTTTTTTAAATATATTCAATAGGTGGCGCTAAGAAATTGTGACAGGTTTCATCTTGTAATTATGTGTATAAAACGAATGATAGTCTGTATGAGAAAAAAAAACTGAACCAATTTCGTTGACAATTTTAAAATTTTGTTCCGTTTTGCAGCGAAATGATTAAGAAAGAATGTTTAAATCAAATTCGCCACATTTATCATACTTTATTTTTATTTAAAATTTTATAATTCAGCTTTCTTTGACCTAAAGCACGACATTTTTTGTTTGTTCCACCCACTACTACGCCCACTTTCCTTAAATAATAATTATATCCTTAAATAATGTCCTTAGAAGGCTGAAAATTTATAATAAATCTCTTTTGAGCTAAAACCATCACATACAATTTTTTTTAATCCGCCTACTACCACGCCCACTTTTTTATACTCTTATTTTAGATCCATAGAAAATTCAAACTAAGGATGTAATTAAATTCGAGTTAAAAACTACAGCATGATATTTGTAATTTATTTCTAGGTCCGCCTACTGCCAAACTCTCTTTTCAGTGTTGCCAATTTAAATTTCTTCGACTATACAAAAAAAACATAAATAAAATCTTGACTCAATTTGTGCCTTGCGCTCATTTTTTTGGAATATCTTGATAATAATATGTAATACATTTAATATAACACAACAAGACACTCAAATAATAAATATATTGAGGAGAAATTTGTTGTATGTACTTTATTTCTAAAGTAAAAGTAAGTCAGAATTTATATATTCAAATTTTTCTGTTTGATAATTTAGCGAAGCAATGCAAGAATGTAAGTGAAACCAATAAAAAATTAAATCTGCATAAAATTTATAAATATTTCTGACAGATGAGTGTCAAAAAAATGTCAAAACAGAGAGAGCGACACTATATATAGTGTCGCATAGCGTCTTCATCTCTGGTTCGTTAGTAAAATCTCAGATGTCGAAATACAGGGTGTCCGCCGGGAAGGTATATAACTACAATCTTTGGTAGCTTCAATGTCAACGTCAACTAAATTCAACAATTTAATTTGGGTAGATTTTTTAATTTCTGTTTTTATTTATTATAAAGGGTGTTTTTTTTTTTAAGTTGGCAACACTATTTTAACTGGTGGTTATTTTGTCAGCAGTTAAGTGATTTATTTCTAGTTTGATTTGGCATTTCAAGAATTGAAGCCACAGGATCACCTAGCAAGGCATAGATTCGGTGAATGGGCCCAAAACAAGATTGCCGTTGATCCCAATTTTCATAAGCGAATTTGTTTAGAGATGAAGCTCACTTTTGGTTGAATGGATACGTCAATAAACAAAACTGCCGTATTTGAAGTGATGGTAATCCTCAAGTATATGTTGAGACACCGTTACATCCACAAAAACCGACTGTTTAGTGTGCTTTATGGGTTTGTGGAATAATTGGTCTGTACTTCTTTAAAACGATGCTGGCCAGAACGTAGGTACAGTCAATGGTGACCGCTATAGAGCCATGATTACTAATTTTTTCGTTCATCAATTGAACAACCATGATGTGCAGGAGCTGTGGTTTCAACAAGACGGCGGCGCAACATGTCACACAGCTCGTGCCACAATTAGTTGATTGAAGGAAACGTTTGGCAAACGCATAGTTTCATGTTACGGACCCGTGAATTGGCCTCCAAGATCGTGCGATATGTGAAGTTGACAGTCTACGCCGATAAGCCCGAAACGATTGACCACTTGGATGACAACATTCGCCGCGTTATTGCCGATATACGGCTACAAATGTTGGAAAAAGTCCAGATTAGACTACGTCCGAGCCAGCCGTGGAGGTCATATGCCAGAAATTATATTTAAATTATAATGCCAGAAAATTATCTTTCGAATAAAGTAAATTTCATGTCAATTTAAAAAAAAAAATCATCTTTGTTTTATTCCATTTCAAAGTTCTATACCTCTAAAAAAAAAAAACACCCTTTATTATTATTATTTGCACTTTATAAGATTCGGTTTTCTTTGATCGAATTATTTAAGGTTAATTAATGCAAAATACTTTTACTTTTATATTTTGAAAAATAAAACATTAACACACACTTAAGGTGTTAAAATATTTAATTTTTTTTTAAAAACATCCACATAAATAAATAATAAAATTAATTAAATCCTAACAATATACCTTATGTTTTTTATTAACCAAAATTCTTGTTTTTTGCGGTTGACTAAACAAAAAACCGATAATTTTTTTAAATTTAGAAGTATTTCTTTTAAAATTCTAAATTTAATGTGAAAAAACATTCTCAAAAGCGACAATAAATAACAGCTTTTATTTATTCATCTTCTTTCTATTTACTTTTTCTTGTATTCATTTTAACCATAAAAAAAAAAAAACATATAGAAGAAGCAATATTCTCTCCCATGGCGCCAATTATAAATTAAAATGACTTCACGCTATGTTTATTCTTCCATTCAAAAAAATTCACTATTTATGAAGCCTCGTACAATCTCTTTCTCTTTGTAAAAAAAACGAAAAAATTAAACAAAAAAAAAAAAAAAATTAAAAAAAGAATTAGCAATTAATTTAGCTGGAATGGAATGCTGCGAATAGAAATTATAATTCGCCATGTATTCACGTCGGCATCGGCGGCGGCGATGGCAGCTATAAAATCTTATGACAAATGGATCTCAATAAATCCTTGCAAGCAAAGACTAAAACGTAAAAGAATCCAATTCATTTTTGATTTTAATTTTAATCACATTTTTGTCCCCTGTTACTTGCTTTATAGGACATGTATTGGTTTTGTGTAGAAAAGAACCAAAGATACCAGAAGAACTCACTGAAGAAAAACTACCAATAATATAAGATCTTAAAATTAAAAACGGTTCAAAATTTGGGAATTTTTGCCGAAAATAGGAAATTATTTCGGTGGTAGGACTTTTACGCCAAAGGTCTTGGGTTCGAATCCTATTTTATATTCTAAAAAAAAAATTGTCGGGTTACTGCCTCTTGCGGGGAATTGATAAATCCTCCAAGAGTATCTCTATCATGAAAAAGTGCTTCCCACCATAGCCGTTCGGATTCGGTAGAAAATTGTAGGTCCCCTCTATTCCTGCCAATAACAAGTACACAAGAAAGGTTGCAGAGTTGGCCCTGGTTCTACACGAACTGTCGCGCCACCAAAATTATTTTTTTTTTTTGACTAAAGAACCATCAACCATTGTGGACCAAAATCTGTGGCCAGAGAGCTCGTAAAAAATCAGGGCCTTATACAATTTTGTATCGATTAAAAATGACTTAGATGTGAGGTATTTTTCATGACAAGAGATACTCTTAGAGAAAATTTTTCAATTTTTCGCAAGAGGCAGAACCCGTTAAAAAAGATTTATGTTTTTACTGGAATAGGCTGGCATTCAATCCCCAGATTTCCGACGGCGGCGGCGTCACAGCTCAACTCATTAACCGTTACACCATTGATCTATTAATTTAGGTGAACACTCCACAAAAAAAGAAAATTTTCAGAATTGATTGGAGTATATTTAAAAAAGCAACAACATTCAACCAGGTCTCTCATTAATGTTGTGCTATTTTTACTTTGTTTTTCAGTCAAAACGAACAAAAAATAACGAAAAAATTATATTGCTTACCTTTAAACAAAAATGTTCATTAAAAACAACCGACCGACTGAGCGACGCACATGCAAAAACAGAAAATTCTGATTTATTATTTATTTTATTGCATCAAATCCTGAATAAATCGCGTATCCTTGAACGGAATAAAAATTGAAAGCAATTCAAAACTCTCTCTCTGGATCAATGAACCCAACAAAATAAAATTCCATAATTTTTTTTATGTAGACAATAAAAAAAAAAAACTTGTACATTTCTATAGAAATTTTAAAAAAATTAAAAATAATGATTGCAATGAAAATAATAACATCATCAACTTTATTTTTATATAAAAAAAAAAATAGGTATCTACGTGCGGGCAATATCAAATATAATATTATCTATACAAAATGAAAAACGAACTCTGCTGCTGGATAAAGAAGATGCTCCACAATGTGAAACAGTTATAAAACAGAGAAGTTTTCCTTCGATAGCATTCAGTGTTGCCATTAGGAAATGTTTTTTTTTTTTAATATTTTAAGTAGGTGCAGATAAGTTATTAAAAAATAATCCAAATTTTGAAAAGTGGGATATTCGAATAGCTTAAGTGCGGGTTTTTAGAACGCCAGGATCCTGGAAGAATCAGTCATATCGAAAAAAGCCTAAGGCCCTATTTTTTAGTGCGAGATATCCCAGTTTTGGTGTTATACTCAAATTAACTTCCGAAACATGTTTTTCAAGTCAACATTAATCCCGATTTAACTCCGAATCAACTCTCTCGAATTATGTTAGTTAACTCTGTGGATTTACTGAATAGATATTTTTGACAGATGCATGCTGTTATGGCAACACTATTTTCTTTCAATGTGTCTGTTTGGTGATGCAAGAATCAGGTGAAGACAATTACATTGTTTTTTTTTGTTCACGAAAAAGCAAATAGACTTTTTTTCTTTTTTTTGTTTGAATTTCTTAGTAAAATGGAAAACAAAAATTAAAAGGAAAATCAGCTTCGTATATCCTTTATACGAACTGGGAAAAAATATTTATGTGTAAAATAATTTCCGTTGTTATTTTTTTTTTTGTAATTTTATCCGGTGATGTGTGTGATTTGTTGTTGCGCGTAAAAGTGGAAAGGTATGCTTTTGGAAAAAGTCTACCAACATAACAATTTTTTTTTTTTCTGTGTTACTCAACCTTTATGTGATAAAATATACCAAAGTATCTTTTGAGTACAGTATGTACAAGAAGAAGATTCCTTTTTGATTTTTTAATTTTGTGTTTTAAATTTTATCGACCCATTATTTCACAAATTGAATTGTAGCAACCGGTCTGTGTAAAGCCATATTTTTTTTAACATCGCTTGCAAGATATTTCCTATTAGACTGTGAAACGCTTCAAATCTTAAATCATCAGCCTTGTATGTTCGTATTAATGTGACTTAAGTCCAAGAAAATTCACCATCCTTAAAAAAATCACACTATACATATATATGTTGGGAATAACCCAGGATCTTTAAATCGGTAACTGCCACATTTTTAACAAATTCAATGACAAATTCCAGAAAATTTAAAAACCAGAAAACTTAAAATTCCAAAAACCTAAAATCACGAAAAATCAAAATCCCAAAATCCCAAAAACCCGAAATCCCAGAATCAAGAAAACCCAAAATCACCAAATTCAGAAATCCCGCAAATAAAACTGAAAGAAATAATTAAATTTTTTTAATTTAAATAAGCGCATTCAAAATCGTATTCTCGTTAAAATTTTAATTGAGTAAAATTCATTTGAGAAATAACAAATCACAAAAATTCAAAAAATAAAAAACATTACATTCAATAATATTTAATGTTATTATTTTAAAAAAATATTTAAAATTCCATTTTAGAAATTCCGAAAAATCACGATGATAGAGTTTTGGGATTTTGAGTTTTCGGTTTTTTCGTTTTTGGAAATATGATTTTAGGAATCCCGACGCTTATTTTAGTTTAAAACTGAAAAAAAAACATGCTTAATCCCCAAAAGTCAAAATTTCAATTAGTTGAAATTCCCACAAAAAAAATGCATCTAGGAAGACAAAATAATCATGGGGAAGGACGTCCTTAGCACAAAAACTCCAATAAATATTTAGTTTTGCCAAAGTCTTTAAATCCCCAAAAATTCAAACTACCCGCACATATTAAGTAGAATGTAAGAAAATAAAAATTGTTTTTTTATAAATAACACCAAATCTGGACTGGCCAAATTTGCTTTTAAACTTAAATGCTTCTTTTATTTCCTTTTAAATTGCACGATTTTATTGCTTCTTTTTTTTGTGATTTTATCTTTGGGATTTTGACTTCAAGAGATCTTGGGGATTTTGTCTTTACTTGATTTTAGTTTGGGGATTTTGGCTTTGAAGGTTTTGTTTTTGGGATTATAGCTCTTTGGCAAACATTACCAACCCTTAAAAACTTTAAATAAAATCTAACATTTTTATCAGTAACAAATCTCCAGCCATATATATGCAAATATCCCAAAGCAAATAAAACTAACATTGGGACTTATATAGTCTAGTCACCTTACTTTCAACACATCCTGTGTTTTAAAAATAAATGTCATATATTTTAGATATGTCAAATTATAGTGCAGTACAAAAACAAATATATACTCTGGCTTTTAAATTATGATACTTTTTTTTTGGTAGGTACAGGTCTAGGTCCACCAAGCCAACAATGTGCAAACAAAAAATAAACAGACGTTGCTATACCATAATAATGAAAAGCTCCATCGGGAGTACTTAGCATCTTAATCTATATTCCTCCTATATGTATATGCGACTGTAAACATTTTTTAAAATTCTATATACAAAATATAAAAGTAACACTATAGAAACATTTAAGAGCAAAAGTTGAATATATGAATATACAAAAAAAGAAAAAATATAATAAACAAATTTAAAACAGACAAAAAAAAAATAATAATTGTATTTACCTGGTTAGCTGCCGGAACTGGGGATGCTCCAGGCCTTTGATAGTTTGACTGTTGAAGTGGTTGTTGGTGTTGTTGTTGTTGTTGCTGATGTGATGGTTGCTGTGTCGCAGGTTGTGGAGTGAATTCTCTTACTGTTCTACCTTCCGACACGGGTGGCCAGGCAACACGTTTATAACCTAGAATATAACAAAAAAAGGATAAATATATTAATATGCATTTTTCCCAATTAATTTGACACGTAAATGCAAAAAAAAAAAGGAAACATTAAAAAAATGTATACAACGCAGAACTAGACTTTTAAAAGATACATCGTTGCACAAAAAATGTAAAATGTAACATGTATACAAGTGGGACGTAGGTATTTGCTCTTATGGCTTATATTTATCGAAGGCCTTACTCAAAACATAATAAAATGCACGACTGTGTCTTTTGAACTTCTTTACGCTTGCTACAGTTATGTCTGAGGCAAATATGGCGGCTTGAATTTAAATTCGAATAGACAACGCTGTGCTATTATTTTCATATATTGTAATTTTTAAATGTAAATAATTTTTTAAGCCATAAATGAGATTGAATACCAAGGCTTTAGGTATTTATAAATAAATTAAATTAAGTTTCAGCCATATTTCATTTTTAAGAGAATTTTTAACACCCGCCTAATTTCATTCGATCTTAATTCCTTGTGCACCCTAAGATACCCCCTTTCAACCTAAACCATGAGGATTTGCAGGCATTTGGAACTCTCTGTTCGGGAAGAAGGTTTCAACAAGCGATAAGAATCTTAAGAGTCCTCGGGTATACGTAGATTAAATTTCGATTTTTCCTTTTTTTTATTTTTTCTCGAATACACAACTTTACCCTAAAGCACCTTTATCCCATTATAGTTGAAAGATGCATCTGTTTTATTTTTAGGTTTTTATTTTTGCAACATGGTTTGGTTTGGTTTGAGTTGAACGAGCTCTGCATCGCAACAGAAATTAGTTTCTCTACTGCAGGGCAATAAATTTAAAAGTTTTCCGAAAAAAAAACACGAAAGCAAAAAATAAAAAAAGGTAAAAAAAAGGATTTTACCAAAAAAAAAAAAAGAAAAACAAAACAAAACAAAACCCCAACAAAAATATAGGGCTTTGTTGTATTTTAATTAATGTTTATATTCATTTGAATAATGAATCAAAATAATCGCTTAATTAAAATTTAAGAGAAACAAAAAAAAAACAACACAATTTGATTGTGAAATTATTCGTGACGACGACGACGACGAAGGCGGTTGTGGCGGCGGCCATGCGTCGTTCCCAAGAAACTTTATTTAAGCAAAAAAGATTTTCTTTCTATGATTTATTGAAATTTCATTGTAAAATAATATTTTGCGTGGGTTTTACACTTAGATGCAAATATTGTTTTTTTTTTGGTCGCATAATGAAATTGTGAACTTGAATTAAAAAAAAGAAGAAGTTTTGTAATTAATGATTTATTTTGTTAATTTACACGAAAAAATACCTTTCTTATATTAATCAATAAATCTTCTATAATAAATCAAAAACAACAACAATAATAATTAACAAATTTTCAATTGTGATAAAAAAAAAACAGGATTTTCCTGAGACTTACCCCAAACTGTATAGGTAGGTCTAGTAGTGATTTGGTATCGGATAAATTTTCCATGTAACTCAAATATTGATTTTAGATAAAAAAAATATCTGTGTGGGTTAGTTTTATATGTGAATTATGAATACTACCCTGGCCAACTTGGTTTGGGGTCGAAATTCTGTATATACCAAAATTTGGATTCAAAATTCTGTGTTTCAAAATTCTGTATTTTAAAATTCTATAAATTCAAAATTTTGTATTCTAAAATTCTGTAAATACAAAATTCTGTATTTCAAAATTCTGTACTCCAAAATTCTGTAAATGATAAAAGAAAAATTGTTTTGATAATGAAAAAAGTGCGCACTTTTTTTCATTATCAAAACAATTTTTCTTTTATCATTTACAGAATTTTGGGGTACAGAATTTTGATATTTTCGTTTGCAGAACTTTGTTTTTTTTTCTTTGTTAATTTGTTAATTGAATAAAAAATTTTCAACAGGCAATTAAAAAACCTATTCATAACTGTGAGTTTTATTGTAGAAGTTTGGAATTACAGAATTTCGAAAAGCAGAATAATGGATTTGCAGAACTTTGAAATACAGAATAACAGAAAAGCAGAATAATGGAATACAGAATTTTGGTCATACAGAATTTTGGAATACAGAATAACGACCCGTTCCCGGCCAACTCTATTTCGATTTTAAATAAGTTTAAAATAATAATTCGTGTAGAACCAGAGCCTACTAATTGACTAACAACTCTCATCACGTCCAGGTTATTGACAGGCATGGAAAGCACCTTCAGTTTTTCATGACAAGAGATACTATTGAAGGATTTGGAAATTCCTCGCAAAAGCAGTTACCCCGTGAAAAACTTTTCTGTTTTTTTTTTTATGTGGCATAGGATGGGAATCGAATCCAAATCTTCGACGTAACTGCCCTACGCGAAAATATTTGTGATTTTTTTTTTTTTATTTTCTCATCTTTGAACATTATTTTACGTTATTTCGTTTTCATTTTTAACATCCAATGCACTTTTATTGGCAGCGTTGGCACAAAGAAAAAAATAAAAAAAAAAAATTCAAAAAAACGAAACAGAAATAGGACAAATTTTGTTATTTATATTTTGACATTTAAATATTTGTTTTTTTTTTTTTTATAAAGTAACTATTAGATATGCAACTATGTATATGTATGTATCTACATATTTGTACGAATCGCAATTTGTACCTACCAATAAAAAATGAAAATGAAACTCCCTGAATGAATGCATTCAGGGTCAGTTTTATTTTGTGAAATTGTTTAAGAGGGAAACAAATTGTTGATTTTGAGATGGAATGTGTACTTTATAGAATAAGCAGGCCATTTCTTGTTAGCCAAGGGTTTAAATGAAAAACAAAAGGGTCAAATGGCCCGATCGCGATCGGGTACAATATGGCAACGCTGGTACGGAAACATATTTTCCTTCATTTAAAAGTTCACTTAGACTCAAATTTATGTGTGGTGGCGTTTCATGTATGTCAATTTAAAAAGACAAATTTATATATTATTTATAATTCAAATTAAAAAGGAGTGAATCTTCTGAAAAACCAAATTAGTATTTGAAGGTTTTTTTTTTTTTTTTTTATAATACAAATTCTATATACTACTGAAATACATCAGCCAAGTAGAAGCACTATTTAATTGCACTTGTTGAATTATTGATTCAAAATAGCTTTAAACGGCCTTTAGTCTACAAAAATTTTAGGCGTTTTGTCCCGGCGATCTCACTTGGACTTATCAGTTGACTAGTGAGGACATTGTCAATACGCAATTTTTGTTAAGTTCAGTCCATCTAACATAGATTTCATGACGAATATGTAGTGTGAACTATATCCAACAGGACTAGAATTCCTAGTCATTAAGTTGGAAGTTTTTTGTTTTTGTTTTTTAATTGAATGACTAGGAATTCTAGTCTTGTTGGATGTTTTTTGAACTTTTTTTTTTTTATTAACTAACTGTAAAGGATTAGACAAAAATAATAATATTTTGAAAGAGTCTTTCAGACAATTTTTTTATATTTTCAAAATTGTCTTTAAATAATCTGTGGCTTCATTAGTTGCTGAGATATTGTAACCAAAGTCAAAAATATCTTTTTTTTTCATTCAAAGTAGGTATGCTGTAAAAATTCGAAATGTGGAAATTCTAAAATTTACCAGTAGAACTTTGTTTTTTTTTTTTTTTTTTTTTTTTTTGGATAACAGTACCAACAGTAAATAAAATGCCTTACTGCCTATATTTTTTTTCTCACCCTCCATATATTAAATATGAAATAAAATAATAAAATAATATACCTACACAGTTCAAAATTCTGGGTATAAAAAAATCGTTATGAGAAAAATTCTATAACTCAAAATTCTATATTTAAAAAAAAATCCAATTGGTGTTAAAATTTTGTAATAGTTTATTTGTTAGTTTTCAGTGACACTGTCGTATAAAAAAAAGAAAACTTAACGGTTATTCATTTTGTAATTAGGTACCAAAATTGAAACTTATACAAATAGGCTTTTTTGCCAAAATGAAATCTGGAATAAGAACTCATTTCAATGAATTTTTTTTTCAAGATACGGAACTTAAAGAGTAAGCAGCAGCATTTTGAAGAACATAATTTTACTAGAACAACATTTTTTGGATATAAAGATAATTACATAAATAAACAGATTTTTGATATACCTACTCAATTTTGGTCGTACCTAACGTATTTTCAAAAAAAAAAAAAAAAAAAAAACACGAGTTTTGAAACACTGACCCGCTTCCACCAAATACCTATAGTCTGTCTTTTCACGTTCACATTAGTGACCTTAAACTTGAAAATCAGAAAGTTAGAGCTCAAGTTATAGGCTTCGTGAAGCACACACATATTGATTGTTTTCAGAGATAAGAAGGCTCTGTAGGTACTCTTCGTTGACGAACCGAGCAGAGAATTTTTGTTCGATTTGATTTGATTAAATGGTGTGACGTCACTTCTGTCAAGAGGGTACATCCATTAAGGTCAAATTTTCAGTGTCAACTCCTCATATCTTACAGAATCTGCCTTAAGGAGCTTCATTTTCTTTAATTCCTATTTCCATTTTATAAAACCTGTTGAAACTAATTTTGTTTGTTTGACAAACAAAATTTAAAATTTAATACTTTATGATAAATATTATTATTTTAAGATAGTTTACGATTTTTATTACATAAATGTTTTATGATGGGAATGATCACAAAACGTGTTTTTTTATTTACTGAAAGTCTATTAAATAATCTCTTAAATCATAAACAAACTTAGGTACCTATAGGTCGTTTCATAATTTTGTTAATGTTTTTATTTGGAAAGGATTTCTGGTAAATTATATACCTACTAAAAAACAGCCTTATTTTTCTTATCTATTTATATTTCCCAAAGTCCAAACAAAATCACCACGTGGAACTAATTGAAAAAAAAAAAAAACTATTCTTTAATAAAAAAAAATATTTGTATGTTCAGCTAAAACATACATTCATGAATTTGGAAAATCTAAAAATAACCATGGTTATTTTTAATATGATTCAACAACTGATATAACAAATAGATCGTAGAGATCTTTTCGAAAACAAAGTGGAAAATGTTTTCATATCTTCTTCTCAGTGGAAAAATCATTGAAGTTCTTTTGCTGGTTAAACTAATTAACTTAAATAAAAATATTATATTTGGACAATTTTTAAATAAAATAAAATGTAAAATGCTCACTCATACAACTTTTAAATTAATCCAAGACTTCTGAAGCTTTGTTAAATATTCCTTTGAAAATTATAAAAATATAAAAAATGATACAAAACAAACTCAACACAAACGTAACGCGTATCCTGAATAAAAGTACGGCACAGTTATGTATATATTCGAGTTGAAATTCTAACTATAAACTTCACTTTTGGTTAAAACACAAACAACAATTGAAATTAGAATAAAATCTTCACTGAGATTATAACATAATAATTTTTAAATCTTTTAAAGTTTTGAAAAGATTTTTAAATTACACACCTTTTTGTCACAAAATTAACCGAGCAAACAAAACGATTTAATTTTTATAAAAAAAAAAAATAAAATATTTAACAGCAAATAATACAAAAAAAAAAGAAGAATAATTCACTCCTGCTCCTTGAGCTACTGCCACTGCTGTTACCCGATTACGAGTAAAGGCATAGAAAATACCTAACCGGCAAAATGGGCCAATTTCGATTTCAGGTGCGCTCTCCTCTTCTCATTAATTTTAAGTTTTCTTTTTGATTTTCTTCATAAATTAGACGGAGTTGGATTCGGTTCAATTGGCGCCTTATCATTATTTTCTACACCTACTTATAACACGCCCCCCCCAAATGAGCTATATTTGGAAAATGTGAGTGATTTTTAACGATGTACGAGTATATGCATAATAATTGCACAAATAAATCAAAATGATGATCAATGTGATGCCGGCGGAAGGTTTGTTTTTTGTTGTTGCTTTAAATTTATTTTTAGTGAAAAAAAAAACTCAAATAAAAAAACATGATTCAGAGGCAAACACAAAGTATCAGAATATTCATTCAGTGGTGGCTAATTGTTGGACACATGTATTTTTTTTTTACTCATTAAGAGTTTAAGAGTGATTATTTGGATGAATACTTATACCTAAAATAATTTAAGGAATGTTAAGGTGGGATTGGGGAACTTCTAGCTTTAAAAGGGGTTAAAAGGGATCACAGTTGTTTGTTCTTTTTTTTTATTTCTGAAATTTAATGTATGAACCAAATTTAGGGAAAATACATAAACTTGATTTGCACTAATATTGAAATAAAATTTCATTTTATAGCTGTGAATTTTGCCAAAAATTAAGAGAAATAAGTTTTTTTACAACGAAATAGGTTACTTAAATTTTTAAAAGAGGAACACAAAAAATTGCTCATATTTTTATCCCAAATATCAAGTTTCAAGAATTTTTGATATTATTTCATGTAAATAAATTTTTATTATAACCTACCCATATCAATAAGAAAATATTAGCACAGTTTTTAAAATTTAAATTATTTTACTTATGACAACAAAAATAATAATACAGATAAATAAATGCTTTCAGATGCAGAATCAGTAAGAACAAAATTTTCTATTTAAAAAATCATTAATATTATTAAAAATTTAATTTATATTGTTCATAAAAAAGGTCTAATGCAAAAGGTGTAGTCCAGAAAGTCGCAGGGTCATAAATCCAGACGCCAAAAGCCCATAATGAACCATTGACCCATTTAGATGGGTTTGAAATCCACAGAAAATTATTCTGTACTCTTGTGTCCCCACTTAATTGGTATCGAAAATATTAATTTCATTATTATTAAAAAAAAAAGAATGCGAATTTTTTTAAAACTACTTTGTATAAATATTTAAAAATTATTTTAATTACTTCCAATTTTGAAAAATTTCGTTAACAAAAATGACATCAGTTTTTAAAAATTATTTTATACAAAAAAAATTTATAATTATTTTCTTCTTTTTTTTAATACAAGTAATTTTGAAAAATTCAAGAAAATATATGTGTACTTATTACCAACTTTATTTTTTGTAAAATTAAGGAATATTGAGCAATTTTATGTTGGCCTTATGGACTTGTAACCCACACAAGTGGGTCAAAAGTCCATGATGTACTTTTGGCCTGTGGACTTATGACTCTGGGCCAACACTTATGAAATGGTTTTGACACCAACGCGATGTACAAAAACACTAACTTATTTAACAAATCTTTAGGTATTCAAACAAAATTTTAAAAACCGCACAATCCTTTGTTGAAAAAAAAAAAACTTTCTATATAAAAATGTTGTTAAAAAAAATTGGTAAAAATTCAATTTTGACACTGAAGTATTATTTGTTCAAAAAATTATTTGTTTTTTTTTTAATCCCGAAATTTAAAAAAAAAAAACAAAACTGTTTTTTTTTTTTAATTTTTGAAAGTGTTGATTTAATTATAATTTATAACTTTTGAAAAATTAAATTGATGTGAAATGTGTCACAAAAAAAAAAGATTTTCTTCAACGGTTTTTAAATAATTTTATGTTTATGTTTTTAAATACTTTTCGATAGATAATGTTTTAAAAAAGCTACAGGTAACAAATTTATAAAAAAAGATCAATTCGTTACTGAAATCTGTTCATATTAAAATTTTAAGCAAAATTTTAAAACTTTTTCTAAAAATCGAAAAAAAAAATGAGAATTATGGTAGGTACCTATCATCCAATACTACTAAATTTTATTCTTTTTATTCTCCTAAAAGTTTTCAAATGCAATTGAGAAAAAATCGATATTGAAAAAAGTGTTTTATAGGAAGTGCAATTAATTAAATTGTTAAACCAACAAAAAGTAACCTATGGCTATTGGAATAAACTTTTAAATACTATCTGTGGAGACTATTTTGAGAATATATAAGATCTTCATGGTATGGGATGTTAGGTACGATAACTTTAAAAAGTTGAAAAATATGCCCAAGGAATGTTTGAAAAATCGAATAAAAGAAACTTTAAGCTTCAAAACGGTTTATTTTTATTTCAATACGACTATTTTTCATACTTCAAAAAACACACTTAAATATACTTTAAGAAAAAAATTGATACGTCAATTTCAAATAATAAATTTGCAGTTGAAAATGAATTTTCAAAAATTCATCAATTCGTATTCGAAATATTTAATTTTGAAATAAAAATTAAAAAAAAATTACTTAACAATCAAAAAACATTGTTTTAACATTTTTGATATGAAATATTATATTATTTTATTTAAGTTTCTTAGAAATCTTTGTGCTTGTTATACGAAATTTTATCAAAATCTTCGGAGCAGTTTTCGACTAAAACGATATTTTCTTTAATGGTTTTTTTTTTCCAGCTGTATGTTACGTGTGCAATTTTGTTTTTAATCATCTAGATAATATTAAAAATTCGCCAAATATCAACTTTCAGAAAAATCGGCTGCTTTCGAAATATTCAATTTTCAATAAATGTGGTTGGTATACCTACAATACTATTTATACTTTTAATCGTTTGCATAAAAACTTTGATCAAAATCAAATAAACTGAACATTTTGAACCGTTACTTTTGGTCGTAAAAAACAGTCGCACAGAATTGCGAATCCTAATAATTTTAAGTTGTTAACGATAAAATTAAAGATGGAATATTATTTTTATTTAGTAAATTTGGTTTTGATACAAATTTTCAACATACGAGTAATATTTTTCCTTAAAAGAAAGCACGCGTTTTTTAAGACAAAGATTGTTACTGTTGTTCTGAAGAAATATAAACCTTATGTTAAAGGTACCTAACAATTTTCTTACTGGGCTAAAATGTTCTTAGTTTTAAATTTTTTTTTAAAAACTGTCATAGTAGACATAATATTTTCTAAATAAACAGCAGCTGAACACACCTTTAAATGGAGACAGTAAAGAAGTAAGCAAATATACCATTATAACATTTTTAATTGTCATATATAGTGACATTTGAAATTTGTATGATGCTAAAAATAGGTTCATGGTAATTTTAAAATTAGCAAAATGTCAAAAAGATAGTACGATGTCAACTCGTTTGTAATTAAAAAAAAATAAAATGCACGGCTGGGTCGCACTTACTTGCTCTTTGTGCGTTCACACTGTGGTTTTAAAGTCTTAATAATTTTCATTTTCATTTGATAAAAGAAATACATACATTCATTATTGGAGCCTATATTTTATGATACCTGCCAAAAACATTGTTTCGTTAAAGGTAGTATTATTTGAGTACATAAATATGAACAATATGCTGTCTTGCACTTCGTACATATGCATTTAATTTACAGTTTAGACTGAAAAAATGATAAAAAAATAAATAAAATAAGAAATAAATTCATTAAAAAAATATCTAAAATTGATTTGATACCAACGCTATGTATACCAAGTGATTTCTTACAAAATCTCAATTTATGAGAAAAATTTAAAAAAAATCGTTGTAGAGGTTTTTTTTTTTAAAAAAAAAAATAATTTTTATATATAAAATTTCGAATATATTTTAAGAAAAAAAAACTGGTATGCCAATTTTTAGTATTTATTTATGCGGAGTTTAAAAATTAATTTTGAAAAAAATCATCCACCCATTTTCGAAATATCGAATTTTAAAAAAAATAATCTTATAAGATATTGTATCTTACAGTTATTTAGAAATTTCGAAATAAAATAAAATAAAATAAAATAAAATAAAATAAAATAAAATAAAATAAAATAAAATAAAATAAAATAAAATAAAATAAAATAAAATAAAATAAAATAAAATAAAATACATATATACATATATTGAAATACATTGAATTTTTTTTTTTTAATCCAAAATTTGATTTTTTGAAATTTTTGATATGCAAACTTATTAGTAGCTTTCGTGTACAAAATTTCATTAAAATTGGTTCAACAATTCTATAAGAGGTACCATTTAAAACTATTTTTCCGAAATGTTTGTTTATAAAATGGTAGAATTTTTGTAAAAAAAAAAATTACTGAATTTTTAAGAAAAAAAGTTGTGGCACGTTTTTGAGAAAAATAAGATTTTCATAATTTTGTAAAAAAAAAAGTGTACATCGGCAGGTGCCGTTATTTTTGGTCTTAAAAAATGAAAAAAACGTGTGGGGGAATGCCCAAAAAACACTAGGTATCAAAGTCTAAAGAAAATCGGTTGACCCGTTTAGAGACCCACTTTTTTCGACTTCGCTATCATCGCTATCATAATGTGAGTTTACCCAAAAAATATTTCACCTTGAAATTTTTTTGTTTGCCCGAAATTTTAAAAGCGATTGTGATTTAAGCCCGAACAAAATTTTGTTCGCCTTCTAAAAATAAGTGAACTAAATTTAGGCTTTCAATGGCATAACATTCCACCCGAAATGAATGTTCTCAGTAAATGGAATTTTTTTGAACATGAAATTTCGGATGGAACTCACAATATAGGCGAAAAGTGAAATGTCAAATTTTCCGGGTGGAATTTTGTTCGGTTAAGACTCATGATAAGGCTGAATTTGTATTTGCGTATAATATAAGTGTATAATATTAGTGTTATTATATTTTGTGCAGGAAAACAATTTCACGTCAAATAAACTAACTTCAGATTGAAGTTAAACATTTTTAAAGCAAACATAAATATTTCCACTAGAAGTAATGAGAAATAACTTAATTTTTCTGGGATTTTTTTTTTAAATTTAAGTGAAAATATTTCATATTTAAAATAAGAAATAACTTCACTTTTTATTGTGATTTATTAAAATTATAATCTTATTTAATTAAATTTAACAAAATTATTTAAATTATATTTTATTTGATATGATATGTTTGTAAAGTTTCTGGTACGATTTTACTTGTTAAATCTTAAGCCAAATTTGAATATAAGAAGCATAAAGTAAAAGATAAAAAAGCGAAGGTTTTTTTTGTCTCCTTGTAATGTAATTTAGAATAAGTTTCATAAAATTCATAATATTATTCTCTTAATTAAACAGGAAATAACTTTATTTTTAAAAATTGAAATCATAACCCTCTGGGGGGTGAAGTTTTTTTTTCATGTGCTGTTTTATCCCGTGGATGGATATGATCGAATCGATTCATTTTATCTTTATTTTATTTCAGACTAATCTTATGAATTGTTTGACTTCTTAATGGAAAAGCAATTAATCAATGAAAATAAATTGAAAATATATGACTAATCCGCTCATGAACACGGAATAGAAAATGTATCTATATTCTTCTCTTGATTACACATCATTCAAAATAAGAACCAAAAGAAAGAAATTCTCACAAGAAGTGAAAAAAAAGAGAGAGAGAGATACCTTAAACATATGTACGTCTATAATGTGTGTTAAAACATAAGCAAAATAAAATACGATGTGATCATTTTTTAGGTTATGTTCCACAAAGATCCAAACCGCACAGTTTAAATGTTTTTTTTTTTTATTATTTTCTTCTTCTTCTCTTCACCCTGTGTGGTTTTTCTTTTTTGTGTTACTATTCTTCTTCGTCTTGTGAAAATTGTGTTCAAAATGATTAATTTGTTACAAAATAGACAAACGAAAAGTTTGTGAAGGGAAAAGAAAAAATGTGATCGAAAGGATTCCACCGGGCACACTCGGGCGTATGAGTGCTATTTTGATCTTAAAGATTGACAGCGATGCCGTTTTTGTGTGCTGTCGACATCATATATGTATATGTACGTAGATCATTGGTATTTTGTGAATAAATTGAATTTTAAAGGTAAAATGAATCATGAATGAGTTGAGTGCGGTGAGATGAGGTAGATTACAGACGATTCGATTCGATTCGACTTTATAGTTATTTTTGTAAATAAAAAATATTATTTTAAATGTGGGCGTTAGCTACATACTAAATATGAATATAAGACTTGAAGATTGAAGATTCTTCCGTAAAATTAAGAAAAGAATAATATTTTTTTTTGGAATTTTAATTTAAAAAAAATTGAATTATGAATGATGTGCTCAGTTGTCAGTGCCTGTGATCTGTCAGATGTTTTTTTTTTTTTTTTGTTTGCTTTGAAAATTATACAATGTATATAATGTCATTTCAATACAATTTAAAATGAGATGATTTACAAATCTAAGAAATTTTTATATATTACTAAATCACTTTGCATTTCAAAGAAATTGATGGAATTTCGGACAAGAAATGCAATCGTTATATTAAACGTCATCTCCAAACTGAGTTTACTTTCTAAAAAAAAATAAAAACAGAATGAATAATAATAAATAAGGCAGAGATAAATCAGTCAAGCAATAAATAAATACAAACAGTCTCAATTTATATACAAAAAATAACTTATCTACCTATATATAGTAAGTCTAGACAATAATCATCAAAGATATAAATATAAATTTATACAAACAGTTTTCTGATTTGTTCGATTTGGAAAAAAAAATAATAAGAATTCTTCCTCAGGCATTTAATTATATTTATTTAAAATAATGTCTGTGAGTTCAAATTTATGAACATCTTCAGGAGATTTTGTTAAAAATTTGAGAGATAGATTTTGTGAAATTTTAATTTGAAAAAGGGATAGTCTAAAATTGATTATCCTAATTTTTTTTTAACACAAAATCTATCCGATTAGTTTAATAAAACTATTGGGAGTTTCGATAAATACAATGAACTTTCTTATAAAAACTAACGAATTTATTAAAAATAATAATAAATTAATCGTCAATCACAACAAATAATGGTGGATGGGAAATGAAAAATTAAGGAAACTAAATTTAAAGCGGATTTATTTGTTTAATTCTTTTTGAAATGCTTCCAGTTAAATTAATAATAAAGTTAAAATGTTTGCCAAAACTGTATAAGGCAATAGAATAAATCAACAAGATATCTGGATTCTTTAAAGTAAATGGGAAAAGTCTCAAGGTGCTGCCAAAAAATGAAATGCTTCAATAGTACACAACTGTTTATTTTACGTATGTATGTTCCATGACAATGTGGAATTTAGCAAAAGAAACAATAAGAATCCTGATGGGAGGTAATCATTTTTTTTAATACGCATATTTGAAAAAAAATATAATAACGTCAAAACAAAGCTGAAATTTCTGGACTTCAGTTTCAAGGAATTTTATTAGCTTTTTGATAAAAAAAAAAGGAAAAACTGAAAAAAGGTCAAATAATAAAGCCAAACTATTGCTTGGGAATTACAACCATGCGTAAGGTTTTTTTTGATCGTGTTTAGCAAGAATGCATTCTCCTTAAGTCTTATTTAAAGCATATCTATATATTAAACATTCAAGAATTAATTTGGTAAACCAATAAAAAATGCATTAATGAAATAAAAATGCCTTGAGCAGAAGAAGATGTATTGTTCAAAATAATTTATGCGGAGCTTCCATGACGTCTGGCTACAATTAGTAAACGGATTTGGTACGATATGACGATTTTACAAATATCTTAATCACGAAAAAACAAAGAATCGATTGGACTGATTACTGAGCAAAAAATCGAACAAAATTGCTTTTCCCAATATTTTGGGTGCACACTTCACAGGTTCAAAGGATTTAAACTCCCCTCTTGGGTCAACTGTCCCGCTCACACAATTCCATTTCTCCACTTAAGGTCTGTTCAGTCATCAAGCAGGGGCTAGAAAAATCGATAAAAATTGACATTTTAACCAGAACATTTAAAAACTGATTGATAGAGCCAAAAGGAATCGTTAATTTATTTATATCATCGGCGAGATTTATAAATTTAAATTTTCACCAAATCAGGAGCAGTAAAATAGCACTTAAATCATTCAACATTAGTTTTTTTTTTTAATTTGAATGTGGTGTTCCTAGCTTGACGTCAAGCTAGGGAAGGGATTTTAGTTTCAAGCTAGGATTGCGTTAATAAATTAGCACCAAATTAGCACTTAATTCCTGCATCATTAGAGTTTTGAATTTCAGTTGTGGTGTTTTCAGCTTGACGGACCTGCTTTACAAGGATTTTAAAGAAAGCCGACGATATATTTTAATTAGGATTCAACCATCAAAATTTGTTATTTTAATAAAGTTAAAAAAAAAACAGACCCTAGGGAAAGATTGTGCACTGGTTCTGTAGGTGAGATTGCTCATACAATCACGAATTCTATCGTAATCGGAAACGTGTTACGAAGTCCGAAAAAAAACTATCACAAATTCCATCGTAGTGGAAAACCTCATACAAATAATTGTCATTACGAACGGATTCGGTGATAGTTTTTTTCGGGATTCGGAAAAGTTCCCGATTACGATGGAATTCATGATAGGCCTGAATGTTTGTACGATCTTAATTTTCAAAGACAAAAGTCAATCGTTGTTTTATTTAAAATTAAAATGTCTGCTTTTAGTAGATTAATAGTTAGAGGTCACTCATTGTCAACTTCAATTTTCCATATAAATAGTGTGGGAAATTTTTTTGTTTTGCATTTTTAATTTTATAACTTTAGAACCGGTTACTGTAACAGGACAGGTAATGATCGAACTTTATTTTTAAAGGAAACTGAGTGTTCTGACTCAGTTATTAAATGTTTTCCACAATGTAGGTAGGTATATAAAAAACCTGGTTTAAATATTAACTTATTTTCAAAAAAAAAAAAATACAAAACACATACATTTTTGTTAAATATATTGGAATAAATAAATTTAACAAAAAACAAAATATTTAAAAAACAGAAAAAAAACAAAAAAAAAAAGTTTTAAACTATATTAAAAAATGCCACATTTTTATTGCTATTTTTGGTTCACATATCAAAAAATTCGATGAATTTTGATAAGATGTGGTCTTGTTATATGAATGTTTTCATAAAATAAAGAATCAAAAGAAAAAAGTTCCCATGCGATTTGTATGGAAAATTGATGACCTCTAAATATTAATTTAAAGTGCTGAAATTTTAACCACATTTGTTATTTCTCTAAACTCAACTAAAAAGCTAGTGGCATTAAAAATCGATAACATTTCATCAGTCTAATTCGAGTTTTTGATCAATCTTGAAATTAAAATAATACCAAAGTCGAAAAAAATAAGTCTCAAAATTCTGTCCGTTCATCTGCAGCCTACACATGGATATTTCCCCGACAAGATTTTAATACTTTTTTTTTTTTTGACACACAAAAATTACGATACTTATCTGCCTTATTAATTTGTTAGTAGTTATTAACGTTCCAAAAACTTGTTTTTAAAAAATTCAGTATTTTTTTGTATATAAACGGCTACCATTTTGTAAAAAAAAAAAGTTATTAATGGTACCTCCCATAGAACCATTTTTTTGATTTTTGGTTTTCTCCAAACCGAATCAACTGATTTTGATATAATTTTTGATTATTTTAAAAAGTTTTGTATCAACATTTTTTTTTTGAATTCAAAATTTTACATTTTTTTGAGAACATAATAATTTGATTTTTATTAAATTTTGCAACTAGCAAATTTTTAACATTATCTAGTAAATTTTAAACAAAAAATATTTTTAAGTTTAAATAACATTACATTAAAAAAATTTAAAAGAAAGTAGATTTAAAAAAAAAAATTCATGAAAATTCAATATTTCGAAAATGGGAAGATGGTTCATTTTTCAAAATTAATTATTCAAATTTTAATTAATATTTAATAATTTAATAAAAATTTTTTTAATGTTTTCAAAATTTTATAAGTAGTAGGTATATACATACATATGTATGTATTTACAATTATTTTATTAAAAAACCGCATTCGTATTGTATTTTATTGTATTGTTACAACTCTTGTATTTTAAAAAACCGCTCCAACGATTTTTTTTTATTAAATAACAGACATTGCCCATCACGTTGGTGTCGAATCAATTTCAGAAGTTGTTTAATTAATTCTGTACATTGGTTCTAAAAAGGCCAATGTCTAATTTCTTCATTTCTGTAAATGGAAAAATATCGGGAATTTTTTTTTTTTTTTAATGCCAGAAATTCTGGAAAAATTGGCAGAAAATTTTAATTTTTGTTTCCTGGAAAAAAGGGCAACATTTTTTAGAAACTTATTTCTGGCGGTTTTTTTTTTTGTTTAATAGTTTTTTGCAATACGTAATATGGGGAATTGCAGTTTTGGATCCGATGGATAGGTACACAAATAGTAGAACTAAAAAACCTTTCAAAAAGTAAACAGTCGACTCTCCCTAAGTCGAATTTTCATGGGACTCCAAGATTTGTTTTTTTTTTTTTGTTTAAAAAGGTTTAACCAAATATTTGAGCACACACTTTACTTCGTATTCTTCGCAATAATGTACAGACATTTTAGTCACATCAAAATGATACTAACATTTTTTGTATGGTTCTAGCTACAAACATATGCACACAAAGACTGAATCAGCTCTGTTGAATGCCTAGGATCACGATCAATTGATTTTGAAATTCCAACAGGAATTTAACTAAAATGTTGTTTTCATATGCAAGTTCTGTTTTATATACAAATGCAACGAACAAAACCAACAAAAAGAATAACAATGTTTTTTTTTTTTTTTTTTTTTTTTACGTAGCAAGTTTTTAAAAACTGTATTTTTTATGGGGGTACCAGGGATATGAATAGGAAAAAATACGAAGAGCTGACGATGATGTGATGGCACACGCGATGCTAAACATATCTACATATTAAGGGTGTTGAAGTGTGTTGGTACGAATTCCGAAGGGCTAATTTTTTTGTTTTTGCTTAACAAAATTCGACTTAGGGAATGAAAAAAGATAGCAATAATCGAGAGAATGTGTTCGAGTTAGAAAGAAATTCGACTTAGAGACAGTACGACTTAGGGAGAGTCGACTGTACTTCAATTCTCCTTTTCTGACCAGTGGTAATTTTTAATTTTTTCCAATATTTTAAACTTAAAAAAAAAAAATAGATATAATTTTTAATGCAAACATATCTCAATGTCTCTTCAACCTACTCGAATGTTTTCCCTAAATAAAAAAAAAAAAAATCACAAATGCTAATTATATTGTATAAAAGAATTTGTAATAATTTCTAAATTCATTGCATTCAATGTTTGTTAATTAAAAATACATATATACAAATAATTCCACCTTCAGTTATTCATATAAATTCCCATCTCACAATCAAAAATTCATACGAACCTTCAACTAATATTCTTTTCGAAATAATAATTTTAATTGACTGACTGACTGCCTCTATAATATTATCGTCTATGGGTAATTTATAATTTCATATAACCATACCTCTTGACCGCCCATAACTCAATCCGCACCAAATCAATCGAACAATATGTATAATGTTTTTAAGTGCAATTCACACACTTGAGCACATTTCGTAAGTCGTGTGGAAGATAAACAAATTTATTTTGTATATCATCCTATTTTTAAACTAAGAAGTATCTCAAACACAACAAAAACAAAAAAACAAAAAAATATGATATAAATCTGTTTTTATTAATACAATATGTATGAAGTTTTTTTTCACATCCCTGAATAAATTTATGTGTATAACCTTGATTCGAATTATAAAATGTATGGCGAGGTGGTAGGTAGGTACGAGTATCATATAATATATGCAACAAAACACATTTAGCGATTTATTTTCATTTTCATTTTTACCTGAGCAAACTCCAATGGAATTTTAAGTGAAATTAAAATAACCCAGTTTCGAAATATTATGTGAAACTATTTTTGTAGTGAGAATAATTTCAATGTAGGTATTTACGTATAAACCTAACATATACTTCTCGGTCTCGGTGGGACGAACGGACGTTTATATGAAAGATACAGTAAGCAGGTGCAATATTCGATTATTACCGTATGCTCAAAGGGGCATATGTTATATCGCTCCTACCATACATACATACATACATATATATCTACACCATGTATCTATGGATGGATTTTATGTGATCATTCGATTAAAAATAGACTAGCAGTAGTTTTTATGTTTATTTTAAAAAAATATGACACTCTCAAATATGTAGAGTTGCCAATGTGATACTATTGTTGTTCAATTTAATTACTCGCACTTCCTATTAAATGCCATAATCCTTAAAATCTAAAAAAGTATATATTGATGCCAGTATATCTGAATATACTGTTGCATATTTAATTGTAATTAAGGCGATTTGGAATTGAAGAATTTTCAGAATTTCTTTTTTGATATACACTGGCAAAGTGGCAACCCTATTTTCAAGAACAAAAACCAATGGGAACGATATGTCATCTGTGCTATTTTCTGATATTTCGTTATTAACACGTTTTTGTGTTATTTTATTATTTTACAGATGGTTCACTATTCCGACTGAAACGGAATTATTAATTATTTTAATCGAAATTATTTCAAATGAAAAATTGATTTTTTTTTGTAGATGAATGTAAAAAAAAATTGGGGGCTATTGTTGCAGTTTGTTTTTTTTTTTTTTTTTTTTAATTTCTTACTGTAGGCTATTTTTAGAAGAGGTCAACGGCCTTAGGAATTTAATTATATTTAAATTTTTAAAATGTCAAAACTTTTACCAAAAAAAAAAATTTAAGCTGTAAAGAGATTTTAAATAATCTTTATCAATTTATTAACATTGAATATATTAAATAAAAAAAAACAACAGGAGTCATCACGGTGACAGCTTTTTTAAATATAAAACGAACGACAGAATTAAAAAATAAAATCTAGTTGAGTTTTATTTAAATTTTTGTATTTATTTGTTTTATATTTATTTATTAATCTCTTGAAGGTATGTACTATGTACCTACATATATAACAATTTGTTTGAATTTCATACTCGTTATTATTATTTAAGTGTTTTTGTAATTAAACTATAAGTTACAAAGTTTCTTAAGAGGAAAATTTTTAAATTCGAAATTCAGTGAAGTTAGCACCGTCATTTTGATTTTAAAAACAAAAAAAGAAATCGTGCTGTAATGTAGGTCCGACTAGAATTTTTTTTAATTTTTACAGCAGATTTTTACTTGTAATATAAATACATATATGGGGGGGGTCCTATATTTACCGTTAAAGTGCAGAATCTCGTAAGACGTTTTTGCATGTTTTTTTTTTTTAAAGTCGAAAAATAAACTGCCAATTTTTTTATGGGGATCTATAGTAGGTAAGAAGTTTTGAATTTTGTCTTTTTCTGTAAAATTTTGAAAACATACATTGTTACGCTGAAATTGCTAAAAGAAGAAATTTTTCTAATCGTCAATATGTATAGTTATGGATTCATAAAAAAATGGAACTCGAGATTTCGATCAAACTTGATATTATAAGTCGAAAAAAAGTGGGTCTCACAATTCTATAAGTCTGTTTGTCTGTCTGTCCATCTGCCTGTTTTGTCGGCTGCAGGCTAAACTGGGTGAATTGGTTTTCTTTAAACTTGGTAACTAGCGTTTTTTAAGCATTCCTCCGACACAAACTGGCATAATTTTCGGGAGTCTTCGGATCCGATTTTGAAAAAATATAGTCTAATTATCTGTATTAAATTTTTATTCACCAGTGGTAAGGTTCAAAAGTTTAAGACGGTCTTCATAGGAAGGAAGCTTATATGGATCATCCCAGCCAAGTCCCCGTAAAGCGAAGAGTAAAAATCTGCGCTGGACGGCTTCAATAAGTTCGATATGAACTTGCTGACATGGTGACCAGATTTGCGAGGCATATTTGAGGAGGGGTCTAATGAATGTAATATAAAAGGATTTGCTAACATAGGGACAAGAAAATTCTTTTGACCAACGTTTTACGACGCCGAGAGTTCAGTTGGCTTTGCTAATAATGTTGTGGTAGTGGGAGCGAAAATTGAGTGTTTAAAATGACTCCCAGATCGCGAATGGAGGTTACAGTAAGAACAGGCACACCATTAATTAAGTATTGTCTCTGAGATAAGGGAGGGCGCTTTCGAGTGAAAGTTATGGCTTGGCACCAAGTAAAAAAGCTATTTAAGTCAGATTAAAGCATAAGTGCGTCGTTAGTGCTGGAAATTTATAGCAAATGTTGCAGTTAGACTGCCAAGCTTTGACACCATCATATTAATATTGAAGGTTTGAATGAAACATAAACACTTGGGTGAGCTACGACCAAGATTTTTATAGGCTGCAGTTATAGCTATTTCACGAATGCCAGGCCGATCATCAGACTTCTTTTTTCAGTGGTGCTTGGTCATTGTTCACGCATTATTTACTTCTAATTCAAGTACGGAGAAAAAAGAAAGAAATGCGAAGTGCGGAGGAAGCTTGATCCAAGTTCGAGTCCCAGCTGGGTATAAAAGTTTTTCAATTATAATTGAACAATGACAGCACCGCTGAAAAAAGGAGTCTGATGATCGGCCTGGCATTCGTGAAATAGCCATCCTATAAAAATCTTGGTGGTAGCTCAGTGGTAGTTGTTGTTTCATTCAAACCTTCAATATCAATTTTTTTTTTAATACTTACTTAAAAAAAAAGGTTCAATTTGTTTTTTGAAAAATTTGATTGGGTGTTTATACAGTAATAATTGCTGGTTGATCATCTAATTTTAATTATGCGAGCCACTCATATAGCTTTTCCTCAAATAATTAATCACCCCTGTTCTGATTTCCGTTCCGAATCAAATCCGTAAACGGAATTGATTTCCGCACGGATTTAAAAAAGGTGTTCTGAATTTACCTTTTACGTTAGCGAGTATTCAAACCTTTTTTTCTTTCGAAGTCAGTAAAAACAAAATTCGAAACGTCAAATTTGTTGAAAAAATTACATAAATCACAAAAAAAAAAACAATACCGTGTCCTTCTAGCTGAAATGTAAGTTGAGAAGAAGAAGATGGATTTAACCATGGTGCTTCCCTTAATAGAATTGGAAGGAGAGGCTAACAATCGTCAATTCAATTCGAACAGGAAAATCGAATGAATTTCAAATGTCAAGTATTTCCAATCCGATCGAAAATCACAGAACACTCAATCCGCAAGTATTGAAAGCGAATAGTATTTCAGAACACCTAGAGTTTGAAAACGAAAGGATTTAAAAACAAATCGCAATTCAGAACAGGGCTGAATATAAGTTTTTGATTATTGCCCCTACCTACACCTAATTCGAAAACCACTTATTCGGTTTTTTATTAAACCTACCTCCCAGCAAGCAGATATTTAATAAAAATTATTCTTATAACAAAAAATAACGGTACCTTAGCTACCGGTTGACAACCGGTAGTGCAAATGTTATTTTTCTCGAAAACCACTCCATCGATTTTCATTAAAATTTTTATATGAGCTATTGTTAATACGATCTACCATATAATTGGAACAATTAATTTATTATTACATAGGCCGTTATTAACGGTATATCTATGTATTTATCTATTTATCATTATCTTTTGAATCGATTTTGGTAAAATTTTTACACAAGACGTACAAATAAGTTTAAATAATATTGTAGGTGCATAGAAAAAAAAATCAAATTCCAATTTTGGACATTCAATATTTCAAAAATGGGTAGATGATTTTTTATTAAATTATTAAATTAATTTTTTTTAACTTCGAAAAAATAAATATCAAATTGTTCAATTGGAAGTTTTTTTTTTGCTACTTAAGTGTCCAATAAATACAAAAACAATTTTTTTTTATTTTTTTGGTTTTTTTTTTCTTCGTATTTAAAAATTTTGCTGTCATAAATTGAGATTTGTTTAAGAAATCAGATGGTTAACATCGCGTTGGTGTCAAAACAATTTCAGAGGTTATTTAATCAATTTATTTCTAATTTTATTATTTTTTTTAACAACTTCGTAATCTAAACTATAAGCCATATGAATTCTAATATTCTAAACACAAAGTGAGTGACAAAACAGCAAAAGTTTAATTTGTTAGAATTTCGTAAATTTAATTTTTAAACATTTTGCGAATTTTTTTTTTTAATATTCACGAAACATGGCAGCACAAATTTTTGGATATAGGTAAAGTACCTACATATATTTTTGGAAGAACAAAAACAACGATGTTTCATTTTTTTACATCACATCATTACTTTTTGTATTTTAAGAAATGCAAATCAGTTCTTACACGCTTTCCATAATCATGATAAGAGAGTGCAGATCTGTGGTTAAGAGTGAGCCAGTTGTCATAGTCTTAACGGTATAAGGCTGCGTATATTCATAAATAAAATATAAAAGTTTTTATTAATTTACACCACGGCAAAAAAGAAGACACTGAAATTAGACTCGGTTTAACTTGATTCCAAACCAAAAATCTATTTTTATTAATTTGGGTGAAAATTTCACTTGTGTTTCATTTTGTGTAAAATGATCAATACAAAAAAAATTCTGCATAGAGTTAAAAAAATTGGGTTTTGGAATAAAATAAAAGAAAGTACACCTAAGTAAGTAAAGAAATTTGAAAGACTTTTTTCTTTCTCATGTAAAACAATATAAATGCTTTGAATCAATTGTCCCTTTTTAGATTAATCTAAAGTCCCACAAGGCACCCACTTAGGTCCTCTTCTCTTTGTTCTTTCCATTCTCGATAACTTAGGTTAGGTTTACGTGGCTGTCAGCACTCAGCAGAGACTCTTGACACACTTAGACCATAGGTTAGCCGATTGTGATACCACAAGAATCTAGGAAGCCTACTTCCTACTCGTTGAACCACTTAGAGCTTCGTACAAAGCGCACGAGACTACTGATGTCATGGTTTGCCAGATCACTAGGATCATTGTAGTAGAATTCTCCTAGGTAGAGCTTAAGTCTTTGAGATAGACTACACGTACAAAGAAGGTGAGGAATCGATTCTTCCTCTTCTTCATCCATACAGCTTCTGCAAAAATCATTGGAAAATACTCCAAGCCTCGTTGCGTGCTTGCCTATTAGACAGTGCCCGGTAATCACACCTATAACGGAACTAATGTACAATCTGCTTACAGATATCAAACTCTTAGAGCGCTTCCGATTCAGCATAAGCCAGATCTGTTTTGTGGTCTCACATGTGGCGATGTTGTTCCATCTGAGGTTTGTTTTCTTTTCTCTTGATTTCCATTAACAATATTGTTATATTAAAATTTATTGATCAAGAACCTTTTGGTTAAAAGCGAAAATTTGATAATTTTATTTAACTCAATTTTTTTTTTTTTCAAATCCAAAATTGGTTTACCAAAGAACCAGTTTGAATATGAAGTGAAACGAATTTCATTACAAATCAGTGATTCCCTGACAAATAAAAAAAAAAAACTGATTCTATAAAATTGCGTTGTCGTCCTTATACTCGTACCATTAGTATTCATGTTGCTAATTTATATTTACCATCAGCTTTCTTCTTCTCTCTCTTTTCTCTTCTTTTCTCATTTATTTCCTTATTTCATTTAAAAGTTTCAAATTGAAGAGACTCTCAAGACCCTCCTTAGTGCTTAGTGTGGTGTATACGAGCTTAGCATATTCGCATTCACAAAGCACAACACCAAGAGTTCCTCTAAGTACACACTTTTGGCACATCATTTTGTGAATCATGCTTCATCTCAAAATTATCACTCAAGCAAATAACTTTCAAAAAAAAAAAAAAAACACCATAAACTGTGAACAGTTGTTGTTCGAGTTTGTCTCTTGTCTTAGCGTTTTTTTTTTTTTTTTTATTAAAAGGGTGGGTGCCTTGTATTTTGTCTCTGGTGGAAGGATGTATGCTCCTTTTAGTCATAACTTAAATACTCTATGAAAGCTTAGTCATAAAAAAAAAAAAAATAAATAAATATACATTCCCAGTGGAACACCCTCTCGAAGCGAAAAATGGCCAAAAAATAAGGAATTCCAAGCTCGAAAGTTGAGTGCTTATTCTCGGCTCTTTACGATGATGATGATGATGATCTTACACTATATACTCCGACTGTGTTTCGTGCTGTTTCAAAAGCTGATGGCAATAAATTGACGCTTTAGGTCCGGAAAAGATGATATATTTATACTATTTCTCTATAGAAGGCTTGCTTGAGTTTGGATGTGCGTGGGTTTTGATGGGAGGAAGTGATGGAAGAGGGGTAATATGCGGGGGTGGGCGTAGAGATAAAATTAATAAACATTATATGCTAATAAAATTGTAACGTCTTTGCATTTTAATTATACGAGACAAACTCATTTTTAATGAAATAAAAGAAAAAAAGAAAGAGACAGAGACAGACAACAAAAATCATTTTCGTCAACAGGACGAGAAAACCGACAAAAAAATTGTTCTGCTATATTATTTCTGAGATGTTAATTCATTTGCGTGTATTTTTTGTATTTTTTTGTTAGTTGAATTTTTGATGGTGTCGACATTGGCTCCTCCGCACCAACAGAGATGGAGGCAAGCACAGGATGCAATGACAGCTTAGTGGTGTTTTGGTTTATATCACTTTTTCTCTCATAAAATGTTTATGTTTGCAAAAGGACGAAGGTTTTGTTTCGTAATGTTTATTTTCTTCTTGCTAAGAAGAAAAAAAAAAAAAAAAAAAAAAAACAGCCATATAAAAATAAGACACAATGTTAAAATTATTGGATAAGATGAGGTATAAATGTTGATGTATTATGTCTTTTTTGTCCTTCTGGCTCATATAAGCAAAGCGGATTATACCTAAACACGGAACAGACTTTCAAGGTTGAGCCATACGACGAAAACATAAAATACAATATTTATATTTATATGAGTTTCTTTTATTTTTGTCTGAGGAAGGGACGTTATTATACATTTGAATGATTTATCTTGCATCTAATTGGAATGATAATGTGGGTGTACCCACATGTACCTCAATGCAAACGATGATGTTTAAATTTGAATTATTTATCGAGAAGGTAGCCATGTAGAACGTAGGTGTCTGATCTAATAAGTGTTTAAGAGTATTTGATGACAATTATGTAAAAAAAAAAATTATAATATTTTATTTTATATTCAAATTAAAAATAGATTTCAAGTTATTTTTTTTTTTTTAGCTTCGGTAAGGCTCTCACGAAACTTTATCTAATCTGGGTATAAACTGATTTTGGAAGGCCAATAGGTTCATTTGGAGGAGATCTCTTTATAAACCAAAAAACACTTCTAAAGAGATAAATAATAATCTTATATAGAAATGCTTTCATTGACATCTACGTTATAATTTTACTTCAATATGGAAGTTGCTTACCATTTTTAGTAGAAGTTTATATGTACTTCCATTAGGAAGCAATTTTATTTTTTCAATAAATTTTCTATAAAAATACAGAAATTTAAACATGACTTGATCGGGATTAATTTTCTTTTCCCCAATTAATAATTAAATAAGTTATCATTAATAGAATTCAAATAAAGCAGGTTGCATTTTAATAAATGTATTATTTGTTGATTTTTTCCAGTGGACAGGTACCTACGATAAAAAATATTTATAAAGGTTGTTTTTTTTAGAGGTATAGAACTTCATGTTGGCAATACTATTTTAACTTGCGGCCATTTGTCAGCTGTCAAGTGATTTATTTTTAGTTTGGTTTCAACATGAACAACGCATGCAAAATGGGGAATGGGCTTGGAACGAGATTTCTGTTGATCGCGATTTTTGCTCCGTACTTCTTTAAAAACGATGCTGGCCAGAACGTTACAGTCAAAGGTGACCACTGTAGAACCATGATTTCTGACTTTTTCGTTCATCAATTGAAGAACCATGATGTGCAGGAGCTGTGGTTTCAACAAGACGGCGGCGGCGGCGTAATATGTTTGGTAACCGCATAGTTTCACGTTACGGACCCGTGAATTGGCCTCCAAGATCGTGCGACTTAACGCCGCCGCTTGACTATTTTCTGTGCGGATATTTGAAGTCGCTAGTGTACGCCGATAAGCCCGAAAAGATTGACCACTTGGAGGACAACATTTACCGCGTTATTGCCGATATACGGCCACAAATGTTGGAAAAGTCATCGAAAATTGGACCTCCAGATTAGACTACGTCCGAGCCAGCCGTGGTGGTCATATCATGCCAGAAATCATATTTAAATTATAATGCCATTAGATTATTTTTCGAATAAAGTAAATTTCATGTCAATTGAAAAAAATTATCATTGTTTTATTCCATTTCAAAGTTCCATACCTCTAAAAAAAACATCCCTTTATTACATATATTCATGGACTTAAAAATATTTGAAAAAAAGAAGGATTTAGCTTTACCAGGTAGCAATTAAATCTTATCGAAGCTAAACTTTCGGTTAATATTTTATAGAAAATGTATTGCTTCTTTAAGGTTTCTGTTTTTGGAAAACAAAAATACTAACTAGTCTTTATCGAAGTTAAAATTTCATTTCATATTTCTTTTTTTTTTTTTATGGGTAAGAGATTTTTTTTTTAATTCTAATAGAATAGACTAAGGGTAAATAAATTATGTTATTAAATATTGATTATTTCATTGAAAGCTGAAAGAGAGTTAATTTTTTTTTTGATTCGATAGATTTTGTAAATATTTTGTAGAATAAAGAAAATTCGAACACATTAAAAAATTTTGGAAATTTTTAAAGTCAAGCAATATCGGTTTTTAAAGTTAAAAATTATAAATTTAAATAATTCACTATAAATCTGGATTATAATAAATTAGATTTTTATGAATTTTAGCGGTTTATTTTAATAAGTTTTCGTGTATTGTCTTGTTTGAGTGGGGTATATTTTAGATCGCAGCTTGACGTGAAGCTGGAAATGCCACAGATTTGAGTGGGAAGGGATTTTAGTTCCAAGTCACGATTGCAGTACTAAATTAGAACTTAATTTCTGCATAATAAGAATTTTGAATTTCAGTTGTGGTGTTTCCAACTTGACAGACCAGTATATTTTTGAAACCAACATTTTTTAAATTTGCAATCGCTGCTTAACTGTCTTTTTTTTTCAATTGGCAAGTACCAACCGTTATTTTTTTACTCTAGGCAAACCTCGAAGATATTAGATCCTCATTTGTGGGATTAATAAACAAAACAAATATACCTACTATTTAAATGTCAAAAAAGGTCAACAATAATTTCAGTAATTGGTCAGATATTTAGATATTTTTGTAAATTAATTTTTGAAGTTCAAATTGCCACATCATTGGCAGAATTTTATCTGTGACCAATTATTGAATAGAGCTTACCCTGAATGACCTTTATATTTGCTGCTTTTATAAATCAATGAATGACGGGCAGCGGCTCAAGTCAATAAGCCCTCACAGCTAGCTTTCTGTTGATAGTTAAACGAAAAATCAATCGAAATCTATACGAGCAAAGTCTCCATTCGAATCCAAACCAGACAAAGATGGAGAAAAATATCTTCTGGGGCGGATGTACTTCCACCATTTACCGATCATAAATCGTAAGGAAATATTCGACTTCGTACAAAAAAGTGGGTCTTAATAAACCCGTAGACCATCATGAAGGTGTTAGGAATTTTAGGAATAAGCTAGTATTTTTTTAAGAAATCTACATATTTTGACTATACATCGAAACAAATATGATAAGGATGAATCTTTGACAAAAAAAAAAAAATAATAAAAAAAAATAAAGAGTAAGAATCTCAACTGATTTTCCTTAAACAAAAACATAAGCTTACAGATGGTAACCGTTTTTATGTATTACAAAAAGAAATTACATGTACCGATAATACCTCAAAGCTCATATTCTATACAAAACCCCTCATATACCTTACCTACCTACCTTCCATAAACTTGCATCCAATCTAAGATTGTAACCAAAAACATAACTGTATATCCATCACTTGACATCCCATCTTAGCGTTCATACAGAAATCCCTTCCTTTGAATAAATAAATAAAAGAAATAAAAAAAAAAAAAAAAAAACTATACAATAGTTTGAGTCTTTTCACATTCTTCTTTTTCTTCACCTTCTCTTTGAAAAAAAAAAAAAATAAATAGAGGAAGAATTATTATTAAGGTCGCGCTAGAAGGTTCCCCGCACATAACAAAACACTGTGTGCGCGAACATTGAACAATGCAAACTTTAACAAAAAATATTCGCAAACATAAAGCTTAAAGTAATGAACGTTAAGTAAGCCTTCCCAGACACTGATCCAGATCTAAAAAAAAAAAAAAAAAAAAAAAAACAAAAAAATAATACCTACGACCAACAAAACAAAAAATAGTCCACTTTATTAAACTATCCCTCCCTGCTCTATGATGTACTTAACCGACTTTCTATTCTTTTCGTCTCAACACAAAAATGGAAAAAAAAAAAATATAGAAAACAGAAAACTTCCAGGACTAAATTCGTCCTGCTTCACCATGGCAACTAGGATTACAAAAGCCAGAAGCTATATACGAATAGAGGATGATGTCGAATAATATGGGTGAATGAATATTCCACAAAACCTAACCTCGTATAATCAGTCTTTTCTATTCTGCTTCCATTTTTGGCCCTCTTGAGTTCGCTAGTTATGATAGTCGAGGAACTAAAGTTGCAAATGTTAAAATAATAATTAACACAGATAGAATTTTGTATTAATTTGCTAAAATTTACAATTTAGTACATCAACATGAAATAAAAGCCTTAGATGTGAGTTAAACAGGTATCCCTGATAACTAAACAAAATACTTTGTTAAAATCATGTGGTCTTATTTATAAACATTGTCTAACTTTAGACAACTGTCCAACTTTGGAAAATGTGTTCAAAAACCGTGCTTATTGCCATCTTATAGCTGCCTAACTAAGACACAAGAGTAGATTTCTTAACCGTGAATAATGTGATATTTATTTTTATTAAATAAAGCATATTTCCACCAATTTGAAAATAGTTAGACAGTGTCTAAGTAGAAAAAAATCTAATAAATACGACTGATGATATTTACAAATTCAATTCAAGATGGCGATCATCCTTATTGACATTTCTATGATTTTTATTAAAGATTAAATTTATTTCAAGTGAAATTATTACATTACTGTACATATTTTTGAATTTGAATAAACTAAAACTGAAATTACAGAAAATAAATACATTTGTAACTTTATCTGCCTTGACTATAAGTTAATAACTCTTCATTCCATTGGCCTAACAAAAGGAGCATTCCATTTAAGGCATTTCAAATATTTAAAGCGAATAGTTTGTAGGTTTTTAATTACCTTAAAATTTATATTATTAAATTAAGGTCATGATGTAGTTTTCGAAATACGAAAAGTCTGGTTATCGTTCAAGGACATTAAACTTCTGTCTATTTATACAAATAAGAGTAGCTATTGAATTATTAGTTTGCTTTGCTTGTCCTTTCTTCGAATAAACTTAAGGGTTTTCAGCATAGTGACACATAAACATGAAATTTTTGACTAAAAAGGACATTTCTATAATATACGAGAAGTATAAAGGATGCAAGCTATATGTATTGTATGTATGTGTTTTTGTTAAATGATAGAAATAGTAGACATTTTAGTTCATTTGAATAAATTAATGAGGCGTCTTATGAAATGAAACTAAAAGCATAATAGGTATCATAGAATTAGATATGTAAATTTATATGTATGTGCGTATATGTTTATCAAAAGATACATGCTTAGGAAGCTCTTTTATACATACACAGTATATTTAAGGCATCATCATGGTCTTAAAAGGATTCACGTTTGAATTGCTTTTTGTCGGGGTAAAACAAACTCGTCGTATAATAATTATAATAATAATTATAATAATCAGCATAAAAACCATAAATGAGCTATAAAACATTTTGAAAATGTCAAAATATTTAGTTTCAACAGAAAATACGTTTAAATTTCATGGCCTTATATGTCGTCCTATGCTTTGTTGTTTTTATTATTATGTTTAGATAGTTTCACCCTTGAAAGAAGATGAATAATATTAAAATGAAAGTTAAATTTAATTTACTTTGGATTAGGTATGTACCTACCTACCGACTCGAGTATTCGGGTTTTATTTTTATTTAAGGAAAAATTAGTGTGGTAAGCATGTAAGTACATATATACATACATAGCTTAACTAGGCGGGTAGAGTTTAATTTCTTATGTTCATATAAATTTGTTACTTTTCGAGAGTTGCAGAAGTAACGTATGTACATTGTAGGTACGTACATACATATGTACCTTAATGTGATGAGTAGAAATATTGAATTTACAGAAGAAAAAGATTGAAAATAAAAAAAAAAATACAATTTAAAGTTTACAAAATATTCTTAAAAAAAAAAAAAATAAATCGAAATAAATTGAATCCTTTTTCAAAAAAACTAAAATCATAGAAATGGTTGTATGGAAGTTGCCATAAATGGTCTGCTTTTGCAGTGCAGCGCAAAAAAAATGCTCATAATGAAAAAAATCAAATTTTAAATAATTTTTAATTTTTAATAATTTTATGTACTTGCGAAATATACCTACGTAATTTACATATTACCTACATTATGTAGGTTTGTATGTATGTAGTTATGTACTAATCAAGATTTTGATCGAACTTGATATTAGGATGATAGCGAAGTAAAAAACAGTGCGTCTCGCAGTACTGTCCGTCTGTCAGTCTTTTTGTCTATCCTTTGTCTGTAGCTTAAAAGGGTGGGTGAATTTTTTTAAAAACTTGGTACCTAGCGGTTTTTAGGCATCCCCCGACACGACTTTTTAATTTTTTTTAAGACCAAAAATAACGGTACCTGTCGTACAATTTTTTTTGGCCAAATTATGAAAATCTTATTTTCTTTAAAAACGTGCACACAACTTAAAAAAAAATTTTAAAAAAATCGAAAAATGGTTTTAAATGGTACCTCTCATAGAACCATTTTTTTCGATTTTCTGAAAAAAATCGCAACTGATTTTCATCAATTTTTTTATAGAGAATGTTTATAATAATTTTAAAAGTATTGTTAACCAAAATTAAAAAAAAAAAAATGTTTTGAATTTTTAAAAAGTTTCAAAATTTACTTTTTGAAAACTTAATAATTCGAAAACGACTTGGTCGTTTATTATTAAACCCAGCAATTTTTTGACATTATCTAGCAAAAATAACGGTACCTCCAATACAAATGTTTAAAAACCGGTATTGAAAATCTTATTTTTCTCAAAAACGGCTCGTACGATTTTGATTAAAATTTTTGTGTGAACTAATATCAGAACGATCAACAATATTATTAGGAAAAATTTTATCTATCGTTTGAAAATGACAGATATACCTCTCATAAAACCATTTTTAATCATTTTTTTTTACACAAAAGCTGCTAATAAGTTTGAATAATATTGCATATCAAAATTTAAAAAAAAATAAATTTTGGATTTTTAAAAAAAATTTCCAAAATATTTTTTGAAAATTTGATATTTCGAAAACGGGTGGGTAATTTTTTTTTTCAAAACTAATTTTTATACTTCGCATTATTAAACACTAAAAATTGGCGTACAATTTTTTTTTTCTTAAAAATGTTTTCAAAATTTTATTTATAAAAACAATAATTTTTTTTAAAAAACCGCATCAACAATTTTTTAAATTTTTTTCTCATAAATTGAGATTCGTGTATAAGAAATCACTTGGTGTGCATTGCGCGTTGGTGTCAAATCAATCAAATTTGGATGTACCTGATCACGTGACTTCGGTAGCGCAATGCAAAAGGTTTTTCAAATTAAATTGAATAAATAGACCAAGCTCTACTAAAAGGAGTCGTGAAATAGCTATAACTCCAGTCTATAAAAAGAAAAAAATGTTGGTAACTCACCCAAGTGTTTTTTATTTCATTCAAACCTTTAATTTTAATTTGAGCATTGGGTTGAACACGGAACTTACAGTTTAAACTGAAAAAATGTTAAAAAAGAAACAAATTCTCAAAATCGTGTTATTAGTGGTCTTGGCGATGTTAATTGGTCGCCTCAGAGCTGCAATTTGACCCCTTTGGATTTTTTTTTTGTGGGGAACCGTGAAGGACCGATGTTATGCCAACAATCTAGAAACGATTCAAGCACTTAAGACCAATATCATCCAAGCTACAGCCCGAATCCATCAACAAGATCTTGGAAAATTGAAGTGCCAGAATGTGCTACTGCGAGCAAAGCCGACCAAAGCAGCTACTTGAACGACGACGTTGTGTTCCATAATTAATGGGAATGTTTGCTCTTACTAATAGATCGATAATACATTAAAAAAAATTAATTTTGTTGATTCTATTGCATTTTTAAAAAGAAACTTGTATTTGGCCCACCCTGTATATATATCTTCCTTTCCTGACTTTTTTAGATTTTCAAGAAATATTTACTTTATTTTCTTTTCAAACATTCCCAAAGGTTAACCTCATTTTTTTGTTTGATAGACTTTACTCTCTAAACATATTTTAAGAACAAAGTAGACTATTTTTGAAAGAAAAAAAAACAAATCCTTCGAACCATATATAAACTTTTAATCGAAATACTTTGCTATCCATCAATCATTGCCTACACGTTCTATAGGTACATATATCTAGTCAGTTCAAGATAACACATCATCCTTACATCAAACAAAATTTTCTTTCTCTTTGAGTTTTCTAAAAGTATTTTCTATGTGTAATCCTCCTACATGTAGCTTTTGAAAAATAAAAAAGGAGGCATTCAAAGATTTTTTTTTTTTTATTAATGGTGCTGGTAAATTTCAAATTTTTGCATCCAATATTAGGAGAAGTTTTATTTTAATCTATTTTCTCTCATCCTTTTTTACAAGACTGTTGCTGATTATAGAATACTTTACTTTATTTATTTATTATTACATTGTGTAAAAAAGTATTATTTTTTATATTTTTTTTTTAACAAATAAAGTTATAATTTAATAAAATATATATTTGCTTTATTTATTTTATTTATTTGAAATTATAAAATTAATTCCAAAAGCCTAAATTAACTTCACTTCAAAAAAAAATTTATTAAAAAAAAGAACATTCAAAATAAAAACAAACAAATCGGATTTTAAAATAAAAATGACAAAAGAAAAAGTCTTTGTCACACAAATGGTATCAAATTCAACAAACGACAAAGAAGACGACATTATACAGAATCCCTTAAGGTAACGTAAATGTGCAAACTCAAAACCTAAAAGGACTCTAAGACCACAATTTCACGAACAAAAAAGAAGATTTCGATGACAAAATAGTTTTCATACGACGAGACGACGAGAATAACGACAACCAACGATAAAATCAATAGACAAGGAGGTAGGTAGATACACAGCAACAAACCAAAAGAACGGCAACACATCGACGACAATATATTATTATTTTATATCGACATTGCAGAACACTAACAATAATACCTGTAGTTGGATGAAAAGGTCCTGGAAAATATAAGCACGGCGAGACATTATGATACCTGCGATGATTGTCATTGTCGTCGTTATGACTATCATCGGCAAAGTCACCAACCAAATCGATTGTACTTGTTGTCATCGATTGCAATGGCGGCACCGTTTCCATCATATACTCAAATGGTGGTGGCTGTGACAAGCTTCGCACCTTGTTGGTGGTTCCTTCATCAGATTTACGATTCCTAGCACGAGCAGCTCGATCGCAGGACAATGATGATGATTGTGATGATGATGTTATGCCAGTACCAGCAGCAGCAGCAGCATCATCATCAGAAACAGCATCATTATTGGTTGCTACGACGACTGGTGTCACCAGGCCCACATTGTGACCGTAAAGACCGTTCACACGATATTTCAAATTACTTACAGGTGCCATAGACGTCGTGGTAGTCGTCGTTTTCAATTGGGAGAGTGGAGGTGGTGGTGGCGGTGGGGGAGGAGGTGGAGGTGGTGCATCACCACCAATTGGAGCAGTACATTCCTTGTTATTTATCGAATTTTGTTTCATCTCATTGTTGTTCGGTTGTACGTTGGTTTTGGCATTGGGCTTTGTGCTGTTGCTGCTTGTGTTGCTGTTAGCTAATTGCTCCTGCCAACGACCATGGTTGTCCTTTTTCGAAATTGAACAGGAGTGTCCTGTGACATTTTCCACTCCATATCCTCGATTATCGTCCAACGATGGCAATCGGCTGTGACTTATTGTTGCCGTATTTGTAATTTTGCTTTGTGGCTTCAATGAGGAGGACGGCAACTGTGGCGAAAGAGGAAGAGATGAAGTAGCTAAAGAAGCCTTAGTCATCAGGTCTTCTTGATCCTTTTTCGTTATTAAATACCCAGCTAGGATGTTTTTGCTCTGGATAATCTCCTTTTCCTGTTGCACTTGATTAGGCTCCATAACTAGTGTCTCCTCTTCATCGGTACTAACGGTAAATGGACTATTTGCCGTTGCCGTAGTTGCTTCTGATAAACTACTCTGACTTCGGCCAACTACTGTGGCGCCTCCGACGCCGCCGTCGCCGCCGACACTGGCTTCATCGCTTATTTCATCAACAACCATCACACTAGGTGGCGTTGGTTGTCTTGATGGAATCGATATCATCACCGGAGACAACATCCGACAATTACCAACCCCACTACTTTGCGCCAAAACCGCTGTCAAATTCGATAAATCGAGAAGTGCCTGCTCAACTACTGGCACATTTTCCACTCGAGTTATCGACGAAGTCGATGTCATGAAATCGTTGCTGAAAATGATTGGTGATGGAGTCCGACGATGAGGTAGTTTGTGAAAGACACGTCTTATCATTGCCTGCAGGGGTGTCTCAACTATCATAACTTGCGATGGAATCACTAAAGGAATTTCAGATGCTGGTGGTGTTCGGGGTGATGGTGGTATTGGTGAAATTAAAGGAGTACGGTGCATTTCTATCTTGTGTTCAGTTTGCAATCGATTCAGTGCCATCTTTGCTTGTTCCATGTATTTATCGATTTGCCTCAGGTCTTCGGTGATTGACTTTTGGATTTTTCCGCACTTTGACTCCAGGTTGGATATTTCAATTCCATTTGATGGCGGCGGCGGTGGTGGTGGCGGCGACGTTAAAGACGAGGGCGATGCTTGCTCTACTTCGATTGGTATCACAGTGACTTTGGGTTGCTTTTGTTGCTTCTTCTGTGTCAGAAGTTTGCTATCGTCATTGTTTTCTTCTTCTTGGTCTTGTTCTTCTTCAGTAGCAAATGGACCGAATAGATATTCCCCATCGGTGTAGTAAATACCCTTTCGACGTTCGTCCTTTGTCTTACGTTCTGATGGAGATTTGTTGCCATTGCTATCCACTATGGGAACACCAGCAACAGTAACTTTACTATCAGCCCTCCGGTATTTGTCACCATTAATGGGATGAATCCTGCTGCTGCTGCTGCTATTAGATATTGTATCTTTTTGAAATTTGTTTTCATTTCTTGTTACTGTCTTGTTAGAGTCTTGCTGCGGTCTTGACAATAATGTTGTGACGATATTTTCTTGTTTGCAATGTAATTTTTCATCGGTGGTGGTGGGATCTGGTGGATGTGTTGAACTTTCTTTCTTCAAGATTCGTGCAGTGTTGCAGGCGATGGCGGCAGCGGCGGCGCCTTGGTGTGTGTCATCAATCAAATCAATTGACCTGACGCAGATAGAAGTATCTTTTGCAACATCGGATTTCGGTTTGACATCGGATTTTGAATTTAGATTCACATTTAATTGTGGTTTGGCAGTTGTTGTGGTATTTAATTTGGCACCACCATCACCACTGCTGCTACTGCTGCTGCATTTGATGCCACTGCTGCCAATTTGACTGGTGGTGGTGTTGGTTATTGTGGGTAAATTGCCATCATAACTTTTCGTTGATGGATGAAAATATTGTTGTTGTTGCTGTTTGCGATGCTGTTTGTCATTATTTAAATTTGCATCTGTGGTGCTCGACGATGATGATGATGATGATGTGCCCGCTGTTGCTGGTGATTTTGTTGAATTCCTCTGGGCGGGATTAGTACTCGTATTGGAGTTCTTTTTCAAAAGAGAACTGCAGTCAATTATACGAGGAGCTGCTGGTTTGGCGGGCTGTTTTGCTGGAGATTTCCTGTGATCCTGATGATGATTATTATTCATGGAAATAGGATCGTAATTAATTTGATTGCCACCACCACTGCTGGTCAGTTGGGATTGGGATGACGGTGGCGACAATTTTATGGTAACCGATTTTCTCTCCAACGACAACGATGACGACGATGACGCTGACACTGACGACAATGACAATGACGATGGCCATATTGTTGTGGCTATGTCAGTGGGTGATTTTGATTTTATTTCCCTCCCCGATGTTGGTGATTTGTTGCGTGATGACCTACTGGGTAATGTACTGCTGCTGCTGATGGTGCAGCCACTGCTATGACTGCGTGGTTTAGTGGGTGGGAGTTGTTTTTGGCGGTGCTTGTTGCTACTGTAACGATCCAATGATGCAGTTTGGGGTCGACTTATGAAGTGCGATGCTGGTTTCGATGGTTGGTAACGGGATTGGCTTATTTTCTCCCATCGGGAGGATGTAGCTTCATGATGGCTGCAACTATCAGAAGTTGCTATTCCTTCGAAAAATAGTTTCTTTGGTTCGACGATGCCAACATGCACTTGGAAAGTTATTTCAGCAATTTTGTTATGGGTTGGCGTTGGGCGCCATTCGGGAGTTCGAGAACGACGTTGATTTAACTCGTGATTTATGTTGAAATTAATGGAGTCAGTTGATGCATGATGATGTTCTTTCTCTTCCTCAGGGTGGTCAAATTTCCTAGCTATACTATCGATTCTATGTTGATGGCAGATTTTTTCATCGAAATGATGCTCATCAGAGGCACTTCGTGATCGATCGTGAGATTGTTGTGGTGGTGGCCAGCTGTTGTCACGGCTGCGATGACGTGATCCACGACGGTTTATTTTTAAAACCGTATCACGGTCAATAATAATACGCTGACGTGGACGACTTTCACGGGTATTTTTATTTGTTTCTTGTTGTTTTTGTTGTTGCTGATGCAGATGTTGGTTTCGGCGTTTGTGTAGGACTTTTTTTTTTTTGAGGGGGAAAGATAGAAATATAAATTTCAATTTTAATACGAAAACAAATTTTTCAAATAAAAGATTCAAAGGTAAAATTAGATGAGCTTTTATTGGAGATCTATTTTATCTTACTCGTCGTTTATTTTGTTGAAAAGAAAATTTGTGATTCATGTTTTTTTTTTTGTTTCTTTGTTTGTGATGTGTGTGATGATATGGGGTTATTTTGAGAATGTGATTTCTTTTTGATGAGACTTGACTCTGAAAAGGCAATTTGTTTGTTCTTGGTTTTGATGTATTTTTTTTCTTTTATTGAAGTGATTCATCATGAATGACTTTGAGGATTTTTGTTTAACGACATAATACAAACAACAAAAACAAAAAATATTCGGTTGAGGTTGACTCAGTAACTTGGGCTAATTTTGGGTTGAAATGTGTTTTTTTTTGTTTGTCTACGATGACAGGTGCAGGAATTTTTATGAAAAAAAAAAAATAATAATTTTGGCAGTGATTTGATACATAAACAGGTGTATGAAATCAATTATCTGTAGCCAATTTGTGAGTTTTGGTAGAAAGTAATGAAATGGGTTATTAAAAGCAAAAAAAAAAAAAATGTGTTGACAAAATTTTGTGGATACCTACACATAATACTTCAAAAATAATAAGTTTACAAATTTTTCTTTTAACTTGGGAATAATTTGGTTGATAAATCAATTTTTGTGGAGGTTTTCAAAGAAAGCTATTTGGCGTAATGAATTATTGCAAAATAGCTAACAATAAATTTTTCTTAAGTAAATTTTTTTCTTATTTTCAAATATTTTATCTTTTTAGAAGCTGGAAACATGGAAAACCATAAATAATGTGAAAATTAATGATATCTATAATTAATATTTTTGATTTTTAAAATATGGTTTCGTGTGAAAAATATTTTTTTTTTTATTGTAATTAAAATTAACACCCACCCATTAGACTGTGTGAATGTTCAACTGGGCGTTAGTCAGTTCACTGAAATTTAATCGAGAGCCTAAACGGGTCAACCGATTTGCTTAAAATTTATTACAGAGCCAATTTTATTATTTAGGTAAATTCCTAAAAGAGAAATTTAAATTTTTGTTATAGCACATCCAAAACGGAAAGCTTTCAAACAACGAATTCAATTGGAAGAAAACTGAATTGTAGGATTTTGTTTAAAAATCTCATTCAGGAAATAAAATACCTCCGGCACACTCTTTTATTTTATTTTTTATTTAGGGCCAAAAATAACGCTACCTACCGAATCTTTTTTTTTTCAGCAACTAATGAAAATCATAATTCTCAAAAACGGGCCCACAACTTAAAAAAACAGTAGGTACTTAATTTGACCAAATGGCTGCCATTTGAAAAAAAAAATATTCGAAAAATGGAATATTCTAATAGAACCATTTTTTTAATTATTTTTTTCTCAAAAACGGTTCAATTGAATTTTTTAAAAAGTAGTAAACCATTTTTTTTTTATTTAAACAAAATTAAATTTTCGATTTTCCATTTATTTTTATTAAACTTGACTGACTACTACTCAGCAGTTTTTTAATATTGTTTAGCAGATTCTTTTTTTTTCTGAGGTTAATTAGGAAATTAATTTTTTTTTTTTTGAAAATTTATTTTATTTAATTAATAAAAACAGTTTGTAGAAATTGGTTTAACGATTTATAGAAAATCGAAAATAAAAAATGTCACTCGAGTTAGCTAGTTAGGTACTTCAGAATTCTAAAATCTTGGATTAATTGTCGTGAATTTGTTGGGAAACAAAAACTGTCGCACTTGTTTGTTTGTTTTTTTTTTTTTTTTAATTAGCCCTGATATAATGCTAACTTCAAACTCGAATTAAAATAACGATCTCTAAAAAAAGGGTAAATTGAACTCAAAACACTAAAAAAGAAATTGAAAATAACAAATTGTCATTGATTTGTAGTAAAATTGTCGCGAAAGAAAAAAAGTGGAATTAATAATGATAATTTGCCATACAACCCTCAAAAAAGGGGTAAATGAACTCAAAACTAAAAAAAGAAAGAAAATGTTAATAACTGTCGTAAATTTGTTGTAAAACTGTAGTGAAAGAAAAAGTTGTTGCTTGACATATTCAATTACCAAAAAGGGTTAAATGAACTCAAAATAGAAAAAGAATATGTAAAAATAAGTGTCGTAAATTTGTCGTAAAATTTCCGCGATAGTAAAAAAATTCTTGCACTTGTTTTTTTTTTTGTTTTGTTTAATAACCCACTAAAATCTTTAAATTAACTCAAAGCAGAAATAAAGAATGTGAATGGAACTGTCGTAAATTTGTCGTAAAATTAATGTGAAAAAAAATGTGGTGAATTTTTCTTTTTGATTCCAAAAAATTTCGAAAATTCTATTGAATCAACAAATCCAGCATTGCGACAGCTTAGATTTGCTGTATTTTTTCTACCTTGTGAACAATTTTCGTTCGACGTCTTTAATTACATTGTAACGAAGATGAAGAAAATTATAAAACCACAAAGTTGTATCAAAAAAGTCAAAGAAATTCCTTTTTACAAAACAAAACACCTTTTTATCAAAAAGAATTGTTTAACAATTAATTAAGGCTTCTTATTATTTTTTCAAAGAAAATCGTCTTTTTTCGTACCATCTGCTTTCTTATTTTATTTAAACAAGGACAAGAAATATTCAGAGTCAAAGAAAAATATTAGATACCCAACGGCAATTTTATCATTGATCTAGTTTGATTTTTCAAGTTGAGGACACTAAAGGGTCTTACAATAGGGACCTACGAACTTTGACAGTTGATGTAGGGGCCATATTGTTGAAGCTACATCATCTGTCAAATTGGCTGTCATTTATTTAGTCCGTTTTACTAGAATACCATGGATGGATACAACGTTCAACAACACGTGCAAATGATAAAATTGTTTTATCAAAATGGGTGTTCTGTTAGGAAAACGCTCCGCGCTCTTCGCCCATTTTATACGGCCGCCATAATCGTCGTAGCGATAGGATTATTCGCAGTGTAGTGGATAAATTTACTTATTTACTTATTCAGTAAACGATCAACCAACACATGTACGTTGACGAAAAGAAAAATCTGCTGAAAACATCGCCGCTGTCCGTGAGAGTCGATTTCGCGTCGCTCACAAGAACTCGGACTTTCGCATCAGATCACAACTTGGCGAATTTTGCTTCGTGAATTGGGCCTGCACCGGTACAAAAATTCAATTGACCCAGGAGCTGAAGATAAACGACCATAGACAATGAAGTGTGTTCGCTGATTGGACTCTGGAGCAGTTGGAAGAAAACTGACCCTAATTTTCACCGAAAAATCATCTTCAGCAATCATCTTTCTTGGTGAGTGGGTACGTCAACAAACAAACTTTTCCAATTTGAGACGATACCAATCCACATGAGATCCAAGACCCGAAAAAGTCAATGTTTGGTGTGACTTTTGGGCTGGCGGTGTCATCGATCCATATTTCTTTGATAGCGGCTTACATTGGCCAGGCCATTACCGTCAAAGCCGAACGCCATAAGTCGATGATTACCAACTTTTTTTTGACCTAACGACATGGGATTTCAACAGGACGATGGCGACGCTACGTGCCACACACCTCACGCCATAATGGAAATTCTGTGCGAGTGATTCGATGGCATGATGGTTATCTCACGTAGAGGTGATGTGAACTGGCAACTGAAATGGTTCGATTTGACCCGGTTATACTTTTTTTGTGGGGTTTTCTGGACGGTGCGACAGCTCGCGTAGAACCAGGGCCTACTGACTTACAACTCTCAACCACTCCTTTGTGCGTGTTATTGGCAGGAATAGAGGGGACCTTCAATTTTCTGCCGATTCCGAACGGCTAAGGTGAGAAGTACTTTTTCATGACAAGAGATACTCTTGGAGGACTTGTCAATTCCTCGCAAGAGGCAGTAACCCTTGAAAAACATTTCTGTATTAAGGTGGTATAGGCTGGGAATCGAACCCAAGATCTTCGGCTTAACAGTCCAACGCACAAACCACTACGCCACAGGCTACTACTATGAACAAAGGGTTTCCAATATTTGGGATTGTACCAAACCAAGTCATAAATATATAAGAATTTCAAATGTTATCAGAACAAAGTTCTAAGAGGGGGATCATAAACATTAAAACCATCACAGATATCCACAAAGCCTTATAGAAAGACCTGAAAGGGAAATTGCTTGAAAGCCAAGCCAGCCAGATGAAATGCAAATTAATGGGTCTTTAATCCTAGCTTTCTCGTGTACCTACTGCCATTCAGCAGCCCCTTAAGATTTGTTAAGTTATTTTATTGCTTTTATATTTTCGTCGAATTAAATAAAGCAACACCTGCTTTGATCACAAAATCATATCAATACCCAATTTTTGTGTAAGTACTGAACAATTCTTTCATCACATTAATAAACAATATAAGTCCCGCTATTTAAAATTCGATAAAGGTATATCTGTGTATATACAATCGTCAAACTTATAAATAGCCATAAAGCTATTAGCCTCAATCACCTTCAATTCAAATTGAATTTTTCCCTCAACTCTATAATAATTTTATAATCGAGCACAGCCGGAGAATAAAAGCCTCAGAGTGATTCTCACCTGATTTCGCTTAAAATAATAATAAAAAAAAAAAAACAAAAACAAAAAAGCAACAGCAAACTTTAACAATGTTATAGAAATTTTACCCCCAATGTAGCCGATGTTAACCTATATAATCGAACTTTACCTCTCTGACACTATAGCTATATATAGGACCGAACGATGACGACGACAACACCCAACTTACCGCCAACTTATTGCTTATTCATTTGCAATTTGTATAGCAATTCCATGAATCAAACATTTAATAACTTTTCAACCCCATTCAGACCCCAACTATAGGTGGGTTGGGTACATACTCCAAACCTCAACCCCTATGTATATTATAGCCCCATATGTGTTGAGGGTATAGGAGGAGTGTTTGTATTTTTTTTTTTTTTTTCTTTGCAAAAAATACAAAAGCAAATCAACGAAACGAAAACCGAAGAACGAAAGAACGAATGTACACCTTCGTCTTCTTCCCTTTGGAATCAATAAGTTTTTATGTGAATTGAAGTTGATATACGAGTATAGCTGTATAGCAATTTTGCTATACCTATGTATGTACCTCCTTTCTCAAACTAACAGTGTTGTAAAGTAATATTCCGGGGGCCATGAATGTCCTCTGTGTGTGTGTGTATAATATGTGTTCAAAATAAGCCAGTAGATTAGGATCTACCCTCCCAAAAAAAAAAAATTACCTCCCTTTTTTTTATTTTTCTTCTTTAAATTGGATACAACACAAAATATGATCAATGACTTTACGGACCGTTTGGGCTATAAACCCAAATAAATATTTGAGGCCATAAATGATTCTTGTGTGTACAAATAGGCCCACTGGGCACTGAAAGGCTATAAAAAAAAAGTAAAAAAGACTGAAACCCATTTTACGGAAGAAACCTCTTTAGGTGTACAAAAAAAAAAAACGCACATCATGAGGGAACAAAAATGCGGTTGGCTTCACACATGAAGTGTCCTTAATTGAAAGATCCATCCTTTCAGCGGAAATGGTTTGTATATATGTAGATGCGGAAAAGCGTTTATATTGACACCCTCTTCATTCTCATATTATCGTAGTAGTTAAAGGTACTATCAAAAGGCAACAATAACTGTGAGATAATATACTTTCTACATACCTACAAAAAGTTCTTTTTTTTTCTGTCCACTGAGAGTTCTCATAAAATTTAGTTACCACTCTAAAAATAGTGCCGCAATATAACGTGATATCTTAAACTCCGCCAGTGAAGCGGAAATCGAAAAAAAAATGTAACAACTTTGACGATAAGTATTTGGATGGCGCTGAGAATAAGGAGAATTTGGCCCAAAAAGAAGGGATCAAATTTCAAAATAATTTGACAATAGTTTTGTAAATACAGAAGGTTGTTTTAATATTGGGTGATATGCATAAAACGGAAGTAATTACTGAAAGTATGAGGTTAAAGTAAAAACTAGTACTTTTAGTAGCTGGTTAGATTTATAGTATTTACTTCATTTTGTATGCATAAAATAAAGTTCATACTTGCTGCCAAATACTTTCAGTAGATACTAAATTCATCCAAGTTAATACTAAAATTCATCGGAAATTGATAGTAAATACTTTTTTTTTGTACTATTTTGTACAATTTTTTTTAAAAGATTTGCAATTGGTAATCGAAACTTGTATAAGATTAAATTGGATTGCTTGTAGATATATTGACGGACGGATGTCGGATATCCTATCCGATTAATGTATTCTTTTCAATTAAATGATTAGAAGCTGTGTTTGTTTAGACAATCATTTTTTGCTCTCACATTTTTTTCATAATTCCGTTAAAATTTAATCAAATTGCTTTATCTATTATTGACTGTTCTAAAAACATTATTTCCCAAAAAATCTTATATTTTCTTGATATATTAGGGGTATTCATGCAACGTTGTAAAGTCCTCGTAAACCTGGTGAACTGCGTAAGTCTGTCGAATGTTCATAAAAATTTGACAGGTTTAAGCAGTTTACAACGTTTACAACGACTTTACGGCGTTGCATGCATACCTCTATTAATAATGTTCGAGTAAAACACTTTAATTTAACAACAAAAGGCAATTATTTCAAAAGTTTTGAAACTTAATCGCATATAGTAAATTAAATGCCATAAATGTTACAACTAATAACCTTTTTCTTTCTGAAGAATAATACTTTTATTTACACCAACTTAAAAAAAACAAATAAAAACAAAGAACAATTAACAACGACAACGAAAACAATTCTGTACTAAATTGTCAATGAATTGTTCTCATATTTTTTTAAATATTAACAGCAACCCACTTTCAATAAAAATAAAAATCAAGACTATTTTTCTTTAGTTTAAGGCTAAAAAGTATGTATTTTGGAATTTCCAAGTTGCTCTTTTGCAACTTTATAAAAATGAATAAGTTCCTACGGAAAAAAAGTAGGTACTTACTAGTTATTATGCATACGAAATAAAGTTTTTACTTCAAAAATTCATCTGAAAAAAGTGCTATGGTTCAATGGTGCTATGGGTCAAAGTAAATACTTAATTCTCATCATTTACTGCATTTTTATGCATATCAAAAAAATTTGAAATTCTGTAGTAAAAGCATTTACTATTCTTTATGCATATCACCCATTATTAAGTACAAATATAAAAGGACAAAAATATATCGCTAAAGGGGTTCTAATATCTGAAACAGTGTTTGCTAAACAATGAAAAATGTCATGTGAATGTGCTATAATTTTTGCAAATTGCTACACCTGTATAAATCAGACAGATGTCAAAAGAGTTTTTTTTATATAAGTATTTAAATAAGAATTATTCGAAGCAATATGAAAGTTTTGGAACTTCTCCTTTATGACTGAGGTAAGCTATAAGGTCGCCAAGAGTGTCCAGGATTCTTTCTAAACAAGTAACGAAATTTGGGCTTTTAGGGTCGAACTCAAAATAATAAAAATTTGTTTTTCTTTTTTTTTTTAACAATTTTCAAATTCTTAAATATATTTACTCACTTACTAACATAATGGGTGTTTTATTGAGAAATTTATAGGTAGCGCGCAATAAAATTTACCTCGGTGAAAAAATACAACACCAATGGGTTTTTATATTTTTTTTGCTGGCTTATCTATCGACAATCTCTTAGTTTTGTTGATGTTTTCTTACCAACATACATTTGACTTGGGTACTTTCTTTTCAATAAAACATGCCTATAGTAATTCATACCAGTATACTTCGATCGATACTTAACAGCTTATTTTAAATAAAATGTTCGTAACATGCAATATATGGAAGGGTCTGATTGGAACATTCTGGGAAAAAATGTCCTGGAAGAAGCCCAAAAAAAAAATATCTCACGTACTTTCCATTCGATTAAGAACAGAATTGAATTTCAAATATAAACACACAGCATCAGAGTTGGTAAGAAAATTGAATAACACACTGCTGTCATTTCCTTTGATCTGATTTGGCTAAAGAATTTTTGAATTTTTCAGTGTGGACAAAAGGAGTAGATCTCAAAAAAGCGGAGTGGTGGATTAAATTTATTTTCTTTCTAAAAATTGGAGTAAATTTACTCCGATTGGAGTAAGGTTCTAACGCTGCTAGTGTGCAATCTATAGGGAAATCTCCGATTGGAATCGTTTCGGGAAATCTTGTAGAAAGGGTCCTACAAGACCATTACATATGTAATGGGTTTTTCAACAGGGACGCTACAAAAGTAGAGCAACAGGCACAGCAAACGACGCCATATTTCTTGCCGCTCTTTTGACATTTATCTTTAGTAAGGTTTGCAAATTCATGATGGAAAGATATACGAGCCAAAAACGAGTCGAAATTATTAAAATTTATTACCGAAATTCAGAGTCAGTGGCCTCAACGTTAAGAGCGGATTTTCATCGAAAAATCATCTTCAGCGATGAGGCTCATTTCTGACTGAATGGCTTCGTCAATAAACAAAATATGCGGTATTGGTCAGGCAGCAATCCACACGTACTCCATGAGTCATCATTGCATCCCGAACAAATTACGGTTTGGTGTGGTTTATGGGCTGGCGGCGTCATTAGGCCGTACTTCTTCCGTGATTATCAAGACAGGCACGTTATTGTGAATGGGGATAGCTTCCGTTCAATGATAACCGAATATTTTTGGCCCCAATTGGATGATATGGACTTGGAGGACATGTGGTTCCAACAGGACGGCGCCACAAGCCACACAGCGAATGTCACAATCAATTTATTGGAAACCAAGTTTGGAGAACGTGTTATCTCACAAAATGGTCCAGTCGCTTGGCCGCCTCGGTCGATTTGACGCCGTTAGACTATTTCCTGTAGGGCTACGTCAAGTCTATGGTCTATGCCAACAAGCCAGCGACGATTGATGAACTTCGTACGAATATCGAACATGAAATTGCAGCAGTATCGGCCGATTTATGCTTGAAAACCGTCGAAAATTGGGTTCAGCGTCTGGACTTCTGCAAGCGTGCCCGTGGTGGCCATGCAAAAGAAATCGAGTTCCATACATAATGGCATTGAACGTACTTTCACAGGAATAAAGAATTTCATTGATATCCAAAAATCGTTTTTTTTTAATTTAAAAAAACTTTTGTAGCGCTCTTATTGAAAAACCCGATACAGTGGAAAACCTCTTAGGGAAATCCATGTCGATTTCACACAAGCCAGGGAAATTACTGGCGGAAATCCTTGTCCCTAGCACGCAATCTGAAACAAGACTCGTTTGGAATCCTCTCGGGGAACATGGGCTTGTAAGAAGAGTACTAGTTAAAATCTACGTAGGGAATCAATGTCTCTAGCACGTTAACCAAAGAAAGTATCTACTGGCAGAAATCTAGGTAAGAAATGAGAGAAATCCTTGTTTGAAATCCACGTGTCTACCACACAATTTATGAAAAGATCTGATCGGAATCTTCTTTAAATACTTTGTTATAATGAGTTTTGGAATATTGGTCATTTAACTAGTAGAAGGAGTGACATTTTTAACTTAGTTAAATCAACAAAATCTAGGGTTTAATAGAGTATGAATGAATGAGCCCCAAGAAATATAAAAAAATCACAATCAATGTAAGTAAAATATAATTTAAAAATCTAATAGCTGTCAAACTGTTTTTGTCATAAATTTAATTTCTGTGCAGTGAAGCACACTCGCTTGTTTTATTTTTGTTATGTAAATATAAAGCCAAAACAATTTATTTAGTTTGTCACATATATTCTCAGAAAGTATTTAACAGATTATATTGAATTTTATTTTATAATTTTCGTTATTTTTATAAGAATGTTTAAGGCTATTTTTTTAAATGTTTATTTTTTTTTTAAATCAGAATGTCATTTTGTTTAAATCATTTTGTGTATTTTTTCTTTACGGTTCATCCACATATTCATCTTTTTGATAATTTTTAAAATCAATATTTTAATGACAAATTTAAGCCCTGAATATTTCCTTCATTAATAAAACGGGTCATTCATTTCGTGGTTTCAAGTTAGTAGCGCTGGCATTTGACACCTATGTCAAACTCAGCTGTCATTTGAAGTGTCATAATATTAGTTGAATGTTTGCCATTTACGATAATGGATCACTTAACAATTGAGCAACACGTTAAAATTATTAAAACTTACTAAAAAGTGGTGATTCAAACGTAGCTACTTTTCGCGCATTACGCGATGATTATGGTCGTCATAATCGGCCGACTACGCAAGCAATCGGTAAATTGTGAAGAAATTTGAAGAGAGTGGAAGCGTTACTGCTGTCGTAAGGCCTGTGCATCATCGTAATGCACGCTCAGTCGAAAATATTGCTGCTGCAAGTGCAAGTGTTGCTGATGATTTGAATGTATAGATTTCCCGGCGTTCGCAGCAATTAACAGATTTTTTTTGGCCAGCGATTGAAGATCATGACTTGGACGATATGTGGTTCCAACAAGACGGGGCAACAAGCCACACAACACGACTAATTATGGCTTTATTGCATGAGAAGTTTCCTGGTCGCGTAATTTCACGTTTTGGCGACGTCAATTGACAACCAAGATCATGCGATTTGACACCGTTCGATTTTTTTCTGTGGGGCTCCGCAAAAGACCGTGTTAACGCGAATAATGCCCGAACTCTAGACGCGTTAAAAACCAACATGATTCAAGTTATGGCCGAGTAACCGCCTAAAATCTGCAAAAAAGTGGTACAAAATTACCTCAAACGAATCGCATGCTGCGAAGTCTTCCCGAGGCGGCCATTTGACACTTAATGGCAAAGTCCAAACTTTATAATGAAATAAAATTTTCATCAAAAATGTACCGCTGTGTGTGTTTTATTTAGCTTAACTATCGAAACCGAAAAATGAATGACCCTTTACTAGTTGAGAAACAAAAAAATCTGAGGTAAGCAAGTCACTGTACTGCCGAAACAATCCATTAAACAAGGGTTGAGAGTCAAAATTACCCTCGCCTTCTTTCCTTATACTATATGTGTAGATACATAGCTCCTTGACGTGTTCATATATGAATTCTATAAGAGGTTGCGAATGAGGCAATTGTTTCATGGAATATACCACATACACGCACCAGCGTTTTAGAGTAAATCTGATAATGCTCATCGGCACCATTGGACCATAGAATTTCGTTTTATTGATCATACCCATTTTAGGTATTGGTATGTATAGTCTTTTTAGACCGAATATACCAAAAGCTTCTGCTCCAGTAAAACAATTCAAAGGATGGCCATCATGGTCATGAACAAAACATGCCACTAGCAATACACATTATAGGTATAGAAATAGCTGCAGAATGGAGTGTAGCTATATACTCCATGGGTCCATTTGTACATTAAGCTAAGTTAATCCTTAATCATATAGATGCAAGGTACCGCACTCTATTCTTAGGTAGGTTTATGAAATTCCACAGAACTTAAGTGCAATCTAGTGATGGAGACTTTTATAAAGAGAGTTTATCAAGTAAAGCTAGCATATGGAGATTGGAGGTCTACTATTATAGGTATACAACAATGTTAACTAAAGCTATCGGCTTAAGAATCTAAGGAATGCAAGCTACGATTCCTCTGGCTGGATGTAGAGCTATATAGAAATGTTTTGTGCAATATTATAATATTATGTAAACAAGCTCATTAAGGACTAGGTAGGTATATAAGGCCACTTAAAATGATACGTTTGTTGTTATTTCAATAAACTAAAAGGTGCAGACAGAGCACAACATTGTGTAAATACACATATACTAGTATGAAACAAATTGAAGGTTGTTTTGTGGTTTCTCTTTTGTGTGTTTTTTGTATTCTGATAAATTTTGACAGTTCCGTTTCTATTTTAAAATTGAAATGTAATAATTTAGTGGAATAATTTATCACTTACCACCTTGTTGCTCATTTTCTTCTTCCTCGAGCGCTCTTAAGACGGCCGAGTTAGCCAAGTTGGATGGCTTAAGAAGAGATTCGTCTACTTCGATCCTGTAAAGAGAAAAAAAATAATTTAAAAAAAATTAAGATAAATGCATTTGAATTGGATTTTTAAGAGTTCTACGGGTAATCAATCATAAAAATAATAAAAAAATATTAAATCAGCCAAAATATTTGTGTTATATATTTTAACATTTTTGGGTTTTTCAAAAATTTTGGTAAAATTTGGACTGTTTAATAATTATTTTTAATTTAGGGAATAGGTTCGATTCTTGGTCGATGTTTTAAAAAAGGAAGTTTTAGGGTCAATTTAACAATGATTGAATTTTTTATGAGAAAAGTTGAGATTAATTTAAAAAAAAAAGTTGTCGATTGCTTTAACTTGAAAATTTTTAAATGCATCTTATTTTTAAATACTCTTATTCAGACAGAAAGAAATAAAAGGCTCTAACAATAATTTTTTTCATTACCTACATATTGTATCAGGAGCTGTATATCGTCCCCTAACTCACGAACTTGCGTAACTGTTTTTTTTTTTTTTCACAATTTATAACAAAGCTTCTTATGGTGTCGGCCGTTGTTAAAACTATGTTTTGTCCTTTTATTTTGTAAACTACCTAAAGGATTTCTATTTTTAAATTCAATGATCGATTTAATGATTTAATAAAGAACAATAGCTAAAATATGCTTTTTCCGAAGACATTGAAAAAGCAGTTACGCCAGTTCGTAAGATGAGGGACGATATATATGACATGTGACGCAGTCCTGCTTACAATCTACAACTTTAGTTAAACCAAAGTTAAAATCGTTGGTAACGTAATCCAATCACTGAAATAGTTGTATCATTTTCGAAAAATAAAAGTTAAGTCAATATCGAACTCGAGATTTTGATCAAAGTTGACATTACGATGATAGCGAAATAGCATTCCCCCCGCACGTTTTTTTCTTCATTTTTTTTAAGACCAAAAATATTTTAGCAAAAACGTGCGCTCACAACCTTTTTTTGATCGATTTTTATTTAACTTTGTACCCAGCTGTTTTTTGACATTATCTATCAGATTTTAAATAAAAATTTTCTATAACCCAAAAAAAAACTGTACCTACCTCCCATAAAAATGTTTAAAAACCGGTATTGAAAATCTCATTTTTCTCAAAAACGGATCCTACGATTTTGATTCAAATTATTGTGTGAACTAGTATCAGAACGATCTACCATATTATTGGGAAAAAAATGTATATAGTTATATGTAGTTTGAAAATGGTACCTCTCATAGCACCATTTCCATTTTTTTTTTTTTTTTGGTTTTCGACTACCTCATTTTCTGTTCAACCAATTTTAATAAAAATTTATCCAAATAGCTCTTAAGTTTGAATAATATTAGCCGTGTTGTTTTGAGATTTTATACAGGGTGTCCCGAAATCACCGTCACAGAAGAAAACCATGAGTTCATGAGGTCTTTTCAAGTCGAAAAAATTAAGAGGTAAATTTCTCGTTTTTATTTCGTTTTTGACTTATACCTACCGGTTTTTATGATTTTTATTGTTTTACTGGCTCTAACTTTGCCAAACAAAAACCGATTTTAGAATTTTTTTTTAAATTTAAACAAGAACAGTTAGAAATTTGTATCGATCGAGTAAAAAACGCGTTATTAAGTATGTACCCATATTTTTTTTAATTTTATTATGAAAGCCCAGTAGGTATGTATGTGTTCTTAAAAAAACTTAAAATTTGTTTTTACCTTAAACTCCTCATACCTAAATAAGTTCTAAAAATTGGCATACAATTTTTTTTTTTAAATATGTAAATTCAAATGTAGATATATTCAAAATTTTATATATACAAAATTATTTTTTTAAAAGACCGCTGGGCTGCAACGATTTTTAAAAATGTTTTCTCATAAATTGAGATTTGTGTAAGAAATCACTTGGTGTACATTGCGTTGGTGTCAAATCAATTTCAGAAAATTTTGTTTAATTAACTTATTCCTTATTTTATCGATTTTTTAACATTTTTTCAGTCTAAACTGTAAATTCCATGCATATGTTTAGAGTGCAAGACAGCACGGTGCTATATTGTTCATATTTATGTGCTCACATAATACTTCCTTTAACTAAATAAAATACAGGCTCCAAATAACTAATAAATTTAATTTATCAGATGAAAAGTTTTTAAAATTTTTAAGACTTTAAAACCACAGTGTGATCGCACATAAGAGCATGTTTATGCGACCCAGTCGTGCATTTTATTTTATTATGAAATACCTTGCCAGGCTTTTTTTTCCAAGGTCTGACACCTGCCAGACCTGTAAATTCATATTGCAAACATTTTAAAGAACGGAATGAAAAAGAAACCAAGACTGTTAAAATGACTTTAAAAAAAAACACAACATATCCCACCAGCCAGACTTTTAAAATTTCATCCGACATTTATTAAAAAATCATGACTGATGTTGAAATGTTTTTTTTTTTCGACGTTATTAGCTCTCGTAAAATAACGTGAATATATACCTAAACAAAATTGCAGAATATGGGCCATCAAAAATCCGAAAAATAATTACTGAACATCAATTTTACCCCACTTAAATGCACAGTAGTTCGAAACCGACGAACAAGTTGCGATTAACATTTTCTAAGGCCAGAGGTAGAGAACATTTCAGAATTGTGGTTCCAATAAGATGGATCCACAGCACAGCTCACACAGATCGTCCAACTATTCTGTTCTGATCTGTTGAGGGAAATTTTTGGTGATCGCATAATATCGCGTTTTTTCTGATTTTAATGGGTCACCGCGTTCGCCCGATTTAATGTTTCAAAAATTTTTTTTCTTTGGGGCTAATAAGCCAAGAACCATCTAACACTAAAATCCCAGAAGAAACAAGGGCGCTGGGATGAGACCTGAAATTCTAAGAAAATGAATGGAATATGCTCTGGATATAGGGCACGTCAGTTCGAAGAAAACAATGGACAACACTTGAGAGATATTCAGCGCTATTCTGCTATCCGATGCGATCGAATTTTTCGATTCACATGAATTCTTCACTTAATATGTCACAAAAAAACAAAAAAACAAACAAACACAAACATATACATGCCAGTAAGACCTAGGGTCTTATAAATTAGGCAATGTTAGAAGGAATAGAAGGATAGGATAGATTTTTTTTGGCACAGTGGATTGAGAAAGTAGGTTTTGATTTTCTCATTAAATCCCAGGGGTGGTGTTCAGTTGAGGGAATATAGAAAAGAATGCTGCCTAGACTGAGGATGGAACCCACACATCCAAGTTAGCAGTCAAGCACTACTTTCACTGCCCGGGGCCACCCCACAAAATATTCTTTAAACTCTGCAATTTAAAGCTTCATCAATAATAATTATTTTTTAAGTTCTTGAGAGAATCTAATTGTTAAAATTTTATCTTTATCCCAATTTCGATGCTTTTTGGAACATTCGTTTTCCTTCGGCGGATATAGAAGAATACGAAAATTCAAGTGAACATTTAGCAGAATAAGGCTAATTATCTTTAAAACATAATGTGAAAATATTTGCAAGCCATAATCTTAATTTTAATAAATGCCAAGGTTAAATAAAATCATAAACAAAAATGTAATTCATCAAAAAAATTATAACGTTACTTATGCGCCACCCTGTACAAACAAAAAAACTCTTCCGTGTTCATCTATAACTTCTAAATCTATTACTATCTATTATCTTGAGTGAAAACTTCTAATTCTTTGGAATTTATTCAAACAGAAAAATACCTATGAATAAAGCAATACATTTCTCATGTCATATATATGTACATTATATGTATACTGGCTCATTTCATCCAAAACTGCTTTCGTTTACTTCCTATTTTGCTATCAATCTGTGACTGCTTATCACCGCTATTAGACAAATAGCTCTCTTTTTCTCCTTCACCCAAGGACATCGATGGCCGGACATGACTGCCAAAAATCTATTCATCAAATTAAACACATAAAACAGAAAGCCGACTTAGTATTTTGTTGTGTGTTTAGACATAAGTATACACATGTTTTTGGTTTAATCTCAAAAAGTAACTTATTTTTATCCACCTAATGAAATAGAAAAATAAATTACCTACCATAGTGTAATCCTATATAGAGACTCTGTTTTGTATGAGTGAATCCACCCCATCATATATAGGTATAGAGGACAAAAACCAAAGCTTCATCCTAAATATAGGAAAATTCGCTCCCTATAGATATTTTTTTTATCCTTAAAATATATACACCAACAACACACAACATACAAATAGTCATAGTCACTTCTTCCATCTACAAAAACAATTCGATTTAATTAAGAAGCAACATGTCTTCAACAAGATTCCAAGAAAATTATTTCCACATACATTATGTGGTCAAGGAGCAAAATTAATTAGAAGCTCATACTTCTCAATTTTTGGTTTCCTTTCCATCTTTTCTTTTGCATCCGCAATGCCAGCATCTATTCCACCATTCCATTCCATTCTATTCGAACCGACCAACTCCTTTTCCTTTCATCTGATTATTATTATCCTAAGGGGACACTAGTCAAAGGATATTTATGTTTTTAGGCCAAGAACAAAATAATATCTTTTCAGGAGCGCAAGGATGAGAGATTTTATTTTTGAAAGTAAATTCATAGTCTTTTTTGTTTTCTCTCTTTGTATATTATTTATGTATGGCTATTGTGTGCGTGTGTGTGTGTGTTGTGTGTGTAACAAGATACATAAACGAATAATTGTTATCCTTAAGGAAATTCCTTAACCTAAATATCCAACTAAACGGTTGTTTGATCTCAATATTTTGAATTCCATTGGGTTTTGTTTTTGGTCTTTACTATTCTAAGTGTATATAAATATATGACTGTGTGTTTGTGTTCTATTAAAAGAACTGTATGTGGGTGTGAGTGTGTGTGTGTGTAGTTCATATTTTGTTATGCCTTTTATTTGTTTTGTGTTGTGTTGTTTTTTGAAGAAATTTCAATTCAATTACTATCAGAATAGAATATAAATTATCCTTTTTGAATAGACAAATTTTAAGGAGACGTTAAGGATAAATAATAATCAAGTATTTATCTATTTATGTTTGTGTATGTGTGTGGGTGCACCTTGGGGCAATTAATGTGCATATATACCTTTGTGTATTTATTTAACACTCTTGTTATTGTTCGTAGACAAATGTGTTCAAAAATCCAATTTAAACAATTGAAAACATGTAGATGAGTTATTTCAAGACTTTTAGGGACATATGTAGGGTAGGTGCGTAATATTATTATTAAATTGTAATATTTTTACTTAAATGCTTTCAAAATCATTCAAACTCATTCGGAAAACTCATTTTGAAATTATTTTAAATTTACGTAAAGGTTAATTTATCAGTAAGTACATAAGTTTGTTATATTGGTTTATAGTTTAAAGGATATAAAATCGACAAAACCCCAAACCACCATATTTACATAATTTGAAAATTGTAAATAGGTGCTGATTGGAAATTCAAAAACCTTGTGATTTTGAGCAGATATAATAAATGAATAGATTAAATTATTGAATTTCGTGGTATCTTTCCTTAGAATAAGATGCTGGAATTAATCTTTATTGGATAATTATATCAAATGATCCAATAAACTATACATTATTATGTTAAATTGAAATTTTGTAAATCCATTTATTTTAGTCTTTTTTTCAAGAAAAAGTTAAAAAAATCAAAAAAAATTTAACATATATATGTACTTGTACATATGTAGACCACCTTTTTGTAAAAAAAATTCACGACTGGGTCGCACAAACTTGCTCTTATGACCGATCACACTGTGGTTTTAAAGTCTTAATAATTTTAAAAACTTTTCATCTGATAAAAGAAATTTATAAGTTATTGGCGCCTTTATTATGGTACCTGCCAAAAATATAGGCTAGTTTAAGGAAGTATAATGTGAGTACCTACATAAATATGAACAATATAGCACCGTGCTGTCTTGCACTTCGCACATATGCATGGAAATTCCCTTTAATGTCAAAAAATCAATAAAATGAGAAATATGTAAATTGATTAAAAAAAAAAACTAAAATGGATTTGACACCAACGTAATGTGATTTCTTACACAAATCTAATTTTATGAGAAAAAAAATTTTTAAAACCCCGATTTTTTAAAAAAATATTCTTTTTAAATATAAAAATTTTGAATATAATTTCTAAAAAAAAATTGGTATGCCAATTTTTAGTCCTTATTTATACGGAGTTTAAAAATTAATTTTGAAAAAAAAAAAATCATACACCCATTTTCGGAATAACGAAATTTCAAAAAATTATTTTTAATTTTTTTTTTTTTAAATCCAAAATTTGAATTTTTGTTAATTTTGATATGCAATATTATTCAAAGTTATTAGTAATTTTTGTGTAAAAAATTTCATTAAAATTGGTTAAAATATAATGAGATAGTCGAAAACCCAAAATATGGTTCCATAAGAGGTACCATTTTTAACTGATAGATAAATTCTTTTTCCCAATAATATGGTAGATCATTTTGATATTAGTTCACACACAAATTTTAAATAAAATCATAGGAGCCGTTTTTGAGAAAAATGAGATTTTCAATACCGGTTTGTAAACATTTGTATGGGAGGTACCGTTATTTTTGGTTATAAGACAAGATTTTATTTAAAATTTGCTAGATAATGTCAAAAAACTGCTGGGTGCTAAATTTAATAAAAATCGACCAAGTCGTTCAAATTACATATTAAGTTCTCAAAAAAAAAATTGAAACTTTTTTAAAATCGAAACAAATTTTTTCCGAATTTATTTTTTTTTTATAAAATTTTATCATTTTTGTAAAAAAAAAAAAATACTGATTTAAAAAAAAATATGTTGTGGGCACGTTTTTGAGTAAAATACGATTTTCACAATTAAAAAAAAAAAAAATTGTACAGCAGTTATTTTTGGTTTAAAAAAAAAAAAATATAAAAAAACGTGTCGGAAGAATGTGCAAAAACCACTGGGAACCAAGAAAACCAGCCCAGCCGACCTGTTTAGGCTGCAGCCGAAAGAACACGACAGACTGATAGGCACAAAGAATTGCAGGACCAACTTTTTTCGACTTCGCTATCATCGCAAAATCAAAATCTCGAGTTCGATTTTTTTTACGAATCCATAACTTGTCATGTCATATAGTTACTTGCTTTTGAGAAATGGGTACATGCATACGTATATATTATGTATGTATGCGCAATAAATATTTTGAGAATGGTTTTTTTTTTTTTTTTTTTTAAACATATTAATGATCATTTTAAATAAGTACTTAAAAAGGCCACTGAATTCAATGTCCCTAAGCATCATCAAGTATATCAAATTTAATAATGTAAATTTGCGTAATTTTTAAGATCTTTATTTTCGTATTGTTTTCCCTAAGGGTTACAAGTCTCCCACCACTGACACTGACCACACTCACCTCTCTTCCCATCCCTCTTATTTTACTCCTTCTCACAACCTCTATTGCCTTTATCCACTCGTAATTTTCAAGATCTTTCTCTTATTACTCACATAAGGGATCAAAAGGAATCAAAAATATTTTAAATGCTATAAATTCAGTTTCATGTCACATAAGCCATAATTGCCATTTAGTGTTCAGGCAACATCATTTAAAATTCATTTTAAACATACAGAGATTAACATACCAATACAAATAAAAAGTGTCTAATGGCAAAATTAATGTGTGGTCATAATATTTAAATTAACGGAAAAAAAATCAGTTTGAAGTTCTGATATCGTATTTTATGGATGCCAACAGAAAATGCAAAAAAAAAAAAAAACATGATCATTATTCAATTATTTCTTAATATCCAGGGCCAGAATATCAATTTGTATTTAAAATATCAAGGTTGAAACTTATGTCCTGTTCAATGTTCAAATTGTTTGTCATTTAACAAAAAAACTGCAATATTATTACCATTTACAGTATTAAAAATTAAAATAAAAAATAAATAAAATATATCGAAAAAGGGAAACAATTATTTTTTTAATTAACATATTTAAATCAGGAAATTATAATACAGTCAACTGTTTGTTCAATGGCTATAAATTATAATGCATATATACATAATAATAAAAACTATATACAACCATAATTATATAAATGTGTGTATGTATATATGTAGGTATATAATATGTAGGTTGTGAGTTGGTGAAATTTGTAATCAAAAGTCTGTTTGCTAATTAATTTAGTGAGCAACACTTCGACACTTATTATTATTATATTATTATTATCATCATAAATACATTAATTATGAATTAAACATTATATTGCAATCACAGTTTAATTGTATTGAATTTTTTTTTATTTTTTGATTCATATCAATATTGTAATTAACTATTATTTTTATTCTTTTGATTTGCGTATTTAGTATTTTTTTTATTATTTATAAAATAATAATGTTAATATAATTTCCGTTTAGAGGATTCGAAATTATTATTTCAATAAAACAAATTTTTAATAGCTTTTTACAACAAATATTAATTTCGTGTGAGTATAATTTAGGTTTTTATCGAATTTAACATAACCCTGTTGTACAGTGGATGTTGTGTCATTTTTATCTTGTGTGATAGGTGCGTCATGAGTGTCTGAGCGTTCGTGTATATATATAAAGTCAAAATAAGAACATTGAGCCTAAAAGATCTAATTAATAATAAGTTAGTTTTAAGTTAATTGTATTATAAATCTCTGTCTATAAAGCCTTAAAGTATGAGCCGATTTGCTTCGTATTTCGTATAAAAGATTTTTTATGATTCATTAGATTTAAGACCAAAAATAATAATAATTGCCATATTATACTTTTTACTTTTATATTTGGTACTACATATAAGATACATAATATGGAAAGTTATGGATTCGTACAAGAATCGAAATCGATATTTTCATCAAACAAACTTCATTACAATGAAAATGAAGTTTTAAAAAAAATGGGTATCGCAATTCTGTCTACATATATGTATGTGTTTCTGTCTGTTCGGTTGCAGCTTAAACGGATATATCGATTTTCTTTAAAATCTGTATCAAGTTTTTTGAGAATTACCTCAACACATTTAAAAAAACATTAAGCCGAAAATATTGGTACTTCTCATACAATTTTATTTAGCAATTAATAAAAATCTTCTTTTTTTTTCTCAAAAACGCACCTGCTTTCTTTGAGTAAAAAAAAAATCAGAAAAATGGTTATAAGTGGCACCATCCATAAAACCATTTTTTTAATTTTCGATTTTCTTGAAAGCAGATTTGATTTCGATCAATTTTTGTATGGAAACTTTTTCAAAAAGTTGTACATACCAAAATTTGAATTTAAAAATTTTAACACGAGTTGGCCGATTTTTATTAAACTTGGCACCCAGCAGTTTTTTTTTTAACATTATCTAACTGATTTTTAACAAAAAAAAATGTATTACCAAATACAGCGGTACCCACCATAAAAGTGTTAAAAACCGTTAACCAAAATTTGATTTTTCTTAAAAACGATTTCTATAATTTTGATTAAATTTTTGTATGATCCAACATAATTATTAAAAAAAAATTATATTAATCCATTTTTAACTGTATATCTTATAGAACCATTTTTGTTTGGTTTTAGACACTATCTCATTATCTGTTCAACTGATTTCAATGAAACTTAGTAGACAAGAGCTCCTAATAAGTTTAAATATAAAAAATAAAACAAATTTTCAAAATTTTGTATTTCGAAAATAGGAGAATGATTTTATTTTCTAATTTTCTAACTCCACATTAATAATAAAAATTGACGAATCTATTAATTTTTCTTTTAAAAATTCCATATGTTCTAATGATGTATTTCACGTCTTCTCTCCCGCCACCGTTTATCAAATTGCATTTTTAGCAATCCCGAATGACTGCTACCGATGCATGACTGTTAAGTTATCTTTATATATTTATATATTATATTTGGACAGTAGGAATGTATTGTAAATATAGTTTAAGATAAAAGTGGACGGCGACGCTGTGCCGCGATGACCTTTTCCATAGAAACAGTTTATGGTGTTATTTTATGACATACATCTGTGAACATTATGTTTTATGAACAAGGGATGCGTCGTATCGTCGTTATCCACTTTACAACCCTAATGTTAGTTTAATATTATAGAAAAATAGAGATAAGATAGGTAAATGTAAATGTATTTGTAAGCTAGTTATAAGATTTGTAAAATAGTTAAATTAAATAAACAGTTCAATTTTAGTCTTTGTAGAAGAAGGACGTGTTTTTCTGCCTTCTTCGGCTCTTGTTTTTAAATTCGTTGTGTGTAAATGGGTGTTCAGAGAATATTGTTCAATGACTAGAAAAGAACCAATCGTTTGTTATATTAATTCAAAAAAAAAAAAAATTACCCGTTAACACTCTCGATCCCAACATCTATGTTTATACAACTTCAATCATCTCCAGTTAATATAATTAAAGTATAAATATTAGTTTTTCTGCGACATTACAGTTCACACTCAGTTTGAACTAAAAGTATAAATAAGACACCATGAAAACCGAGCCATGTCGTAGTTAGATTATTACAGTTACGAATCAATAGAACTTGATTGGTCTCCTTTTGAAAGATTAATGTTTCACAAGCGAAAGTGGAATTACAGATTAAAGTAGTAATTTAGTGGCGTCTCAAACTGTAATTTAGTGGTATCTGCTATCTCAAACTGTAATTTAGTAGTATGTATCTGCTATCTCAGACTGTTATTTATTGGCGTCTGCTATCTCAGACCTTAATTTACTAGCGTTTCCTATCTCAGTCTGTAAATTGGTGACGTCTGCTATCTCATACTGTAATTTAATGGCGTCTGCTATCTCGGACTGTAAATTGGAGGCTTTTGCTATCTTAAACTGTAATTTAGTGGTATCTGCTATCTCAGAATGTAAATTATTGGATTTTGCTATATCAAACTGTAATTAAGTGGTATCTGCCATCTCAAACTGTAAATTAGTGGCTTTGGATATTTCAAACTGTAATTTAGTGGCATCTGCTATCACAGACTATAATTTTAGACTTAGTTATATAAACTCAGTTATAAGAATATATGAATTATGGTTTGCAGAAAATTATATACATATGTTATAAGTCAATATAGACATTTAATGAAATTATAAGGAATAAGGGATTGGTGAATAAAAATAACCTTGATTACGATAAAGTTTGTTACTTCTTTGATAAAACCCTGGACGAGCAATACCTCAACCTATGATAAAAAGCATTTCACAATATTAGTTTTTTTTTTATTTTTAAAATTTCGGATAAGGATTTCAAAATTTCTACAATAGAATTCTTATCATGGTTCTGTTCATCTTACTTGAGTTGCATTTTTTGTTTTTACTTTAATAATAAAATACCAAACCGCATTCACATGAAATCACTTGAACATTAATACAAATTTCAATTTGTGCTTTAAAAAAGAAAGCAAAGCGCTACCAAATTCCCTTAAGTGATATGAAAACAAAAACACTGTAAATATAAGTCTGTCTGTCTGAATGCACGTGTGTCTTGCAAATACATTTCAAAAACGAATTACATGTTTTTGCAATCCATTCCCAAGCTGAAATGGTAACATAAAATGGTTATTCGTTTGGGCTTTTTCAAAAGGACCAGAGGGCAATCTCTCGGCGGCATCGTTGGTCGTCGGTCGGCAAATGGGTGAATATATGTATTTTTGTTTAGATGTGCGAAAAGTACATAGACAAGTCGGGTAATAATTTCCACCCGATTAATTCAATGAAATTCATTTTCTAAAAAGGGTTAAAGATTTCTCTTGGTAAATAAAATGTGATGGGAGGTATACCGGCACGTCTTTCGTCTACGTCTGTCGTACCTAAACTGACTGACACCCCCATTTTTGTTTCGATATCCTTTGAGAATATGCTTGAATGAAAATGACCTGCTGCATGGTTTCATATGATGTCCGAGGAGAGTGATGTTGATGTCTTGCACAAGTGCTGTTGAGGGAATTGCTAAATTGTGGTTTTGAGCTTAACCATATACCAACCACATACATCCTTCGTACATATACATACATGGGGGGCGAGTATAGCAATACGAACGAACTCGGACATCAGAAAGAAACTAAGGTGTAGTGTTCCAACGATTAAATTCTTGGTCAAGCTTTTTAAAACCCATTAAATCGGCTAGCTTCTTCCAGCCATCGATGATGAGAGACGTCAAAGACGGACGGAATGAGGGTTAGGATATATAAAGTTAAGGACAGCTGCTGCTACTGCTGCTCAACTCAGGACGAGAATCGGTTGTAAATCTCATCAAACTCTTAGCCAAATGAGTTTTGCTTGTGGGATTTCCTCATCAGAGGGTTATACGGTCATTCATTCTATGAATGAATCAAATCAGTTAAGTTAAATGCAACCAACCGAATTGGCACAAAATGCCAGCCATGCTCTCTATAAATTTCCACTTTGTCTTTTTGATATTTATAGATAGGTATGTATATAGAAAATTATCTTGTTGTTGTTTGTGTGTGCGTGTGTCCTTGAAGGGGACACAATATAAGGCAAATTGGAAAGAAGCTACACATACCTACATATACATATATATGTATGTATTTATCGGTGTACTACGTGCTATGAATTTAAATATACCCCTTAGTTGGATTTCCAAAAAAAAAAAAAAAAAAAAAAAACCTTGAAATAAAATAAATTTTTAAATTTATAAGACACAACTCTCCTCTTTTGAAAGAACCTTTTTAGTTTTTTTTTTTTTGTATGACGACGACGTCGATGTGGTAGGTAATTAGTTTTCTGGTCTTCTGTGGAATTTCTAATTCGAAAATAATTAATTTATTGAGAGTTTGTTTTGTTTTTTGTGTGTTTATCTTTTATGTTGGTTGGGTAGGTAAATGTGTGGTAATTATTATTATTTAACTGACTTGTGAACAAAATGTTGGTTTGGTTACAGTTTTGAATTTAATTAATTGATTAAAGTAATATAAGGAAAGACATCAGGCAAGGTTTGTAAAATGTTTGGGTTTCAGTTGGTTTCAAAAATGGAATGAGTAACTGTTCTTGGAATTTTTTGTGAAAAGAATTATTGATTAATTAATTAACTAATTTATTGGAAAATTAATGACTTTAGGCCTTGTTTTTAGTTAAGCTAATAGGTGTAAGGTGTATTTAAACTTGATATGGATTAATTAAGAACAACATTTTATATCGATTAAGGATTTAAGGACTGAACTTTCTTATTACTTGACATTCTTGTTTTTTTTTATAACAAATCTGATCCACTACATCGACGACGGTTAAATATGAATACCTCTTATATCGCATTTTGTAAACTTTACAGGAGTACAAAAAACTGAATATTTTCTCAAAACAAAAACGCCAAGATGATAGGAAGTATTCAAAAATGACAATAAAAATGTTTTGACAGCTGCTGGCGATATAATGAATATGTACGTTCAGCGATGCAGATTGAATTTCTTAACATACATAACTACATCAAAAAGTGATTTTCACAAAAAATGTTTGTTAGGAGGTATTCATATTTAACCGTCGATATAATATTATTCTATATGGAATTTTTTTTTTCATTTCGTTGAGGCCTTATTGCATATAGTACATAAATTCATTGTGAAAAATTCTTATTTAATTTCAACTTTTGGGGTCTTATTTCCTGGGGCCTAATATCGCGGAGCCCATTTTTCTCTTTTGTTAAAATATATCTTAATTAATTTGCAATTAAAAATTAACGAAACGGACGGGAAAAGAAGCCGTGTAAAGTTAGCATGACAACTTTCGAAAAAGCAACTTTTAACTAGCCAAGAAATTGCCGTAAATATTTTATTTTATTTTATTTTATTTTATTTTATTTTATTTTATTTTATTTTATTTTATTTTATTTTATTTTATTTTATTTTATTTTATTTTATTTTATTTTTATTTTATTTTATTTTATTTTATTTTATTTTATTTTATATTATTTTACTTTATTTTATTTTATTTTTCCATTTTTCTCTTTTGTTAAAATATATCTTAATTAATTCGCAATTAAAAATTAACGAAACGGTTCTTTTTGTCGCTCATGACAACTTTCGAAAAAGCAACTTTTAACTAGCCAAGAAATTGACGATTAACTGCCGTAAATATTTTATTTTATTTTATTTTATTTTACTTTACTTTACTTTACTTTACTTTACTTTACTTTACTTTACTTTACTTTACTTTACTTTACTTTACTTTACTTTACTTTACTTTACTTTACTTTACTTTACTTTACTTTACTTTATTTTATTTTATTTTATTTTATTTTATTTTATTTTATTTTATTTTATTTTATTTTATTTTATTTTATTTTTATTTTATTTTATTTTATTTTATTTTATTTTATATTATTTTACTTTATTTTATTTTATTTTTCCATTTTTCTCTTTTGTTAAAATATATCTTAATTAATTCGCAATTAAAAATTAACGAAACGGTTCTTTTTGTCGCTCATATAAATGAAGGGAAAAGAAGCCCTGTAAAGTTAGCATGACAACTTTCGAAAAAGCAACTTTTAACTAGCCAAGAAATTGACGATTAACTGCCGTAAATATTTTATTTTATTTTATTTTATTTTACTTTACTTTACTTTACTTTACTTTACTTTACTTTACTTTACTTTACTTTACTTTACTTTACTTTACTTTATTTTATTTTATTTTATTTTATTTTATTTTATTTTATTTTATTTTATTATATTTTATTTTATTTTATTTTATTTTATTTTATTTTACTATATTTTATTTTATTTTATTTTATTTTATTTTATTTTATTTTATTTTATTTTATTTTATTTTATTTTATTTTATTTTATTTTATTTTATTTTATTTTATTTTATTTTATTTTATTTTATTTTATTTTATTTTATTTTATTTTATTTTATTTTATTTTATTTTATTTTATTTTATTTTATTTTATTTTATTTTATTTTATATTTTATTTTATTTTATTTTATTTTATTTTATTTTATTTTATTTTATTTTATTTTATTTTATTTTATTATATTTTATTTTATTTTATTTTATTTTATTTTATTTTATTTTATTTTATTTTATTTTATTATATTTTATTTTATTTTATTTTATTTTATTATATTTTATTTTATTTTATTATATTTTATTTTATATTTTATTTTATTTTATTTTATTTTATTTTATTTTATTTTATTTTATTTTATTTTATTTTATTTTATTTTATTTTATTTTATTTTATTTTATTTTATTTTATTTTATTTTATTTTATTTTATTTTATTTTATTTTATTTTATTTTATTTTATTTTATTTTATTTTATTTTATTTTATTTTATTTTATTTTATTTTATTTTATTTTATTTTATTTTATTTTATTTTATTTTATTTTATTTTATATTTTATTTTATTTTATTTTATTTTATTTTATTTTATTTTATTTTATTTTATTTTATTTTATTTTATTATATTTTATTTTATTTTATTTTATTTTATTTTATTTTATTTTATTTTATTTTATTATATTTTATTTTATTTTATTTTATTTTATTTTATTTTATTTTATTTTATTTTATTATATTTTATTTTATTTTATTATATTTTATTTTATATTTTATTTTATTTTATTTTATTTTATTTTATTTTATTTTATTTTATTTTATTTTATTTTATTTTATTTTATTTTATTTTATTTTATTTTATTTTATTTTATTTTATTTTATTTTATTTTATTTTATTTTATTTTATTTTATTTTATTTTATTTTATTTTATTTTATTTTATTTTATTTTATTTTATTTTATTTTATTTTATTTTATTTTATTTTATTTTATTTTATTTTATTTTATTTTATTTTATTTTATTTTATTTTATTTTATTCATGTACCTAAATCCCTATCTTGAAATGTCCATGTTTTACGCTGCGAAATGATTAACCACAAATATTTTCAAAATTGGAATGGCTCGCTTATTTTGATTTAAATCAAAAAAATATGTCAACAAGTTTTCTTTTATTTTATTACCAAAAACTCCATTGGTATACAAATGGATGCACTGAATCAAATCAATTCAATTCTAAAACTAGGTAGGTACTGATTGTACTGATCTTATTTAATTATTACTTGAAAAATAAATAAATTTACCATGCATCTTGCAAACGGTTAAAAAAAAAAAAAAATTGAAGTAGGTGTAGGTATATTTTTTTGTCGATTTAAATTGAGAATTTACATCCATTTTAATTATTTTGCATCACAATGTAACATCATGACCAAATTAAACAATTTATACGTCCGTTAAAAGAACTCATACTGTGGAAGCTGGCTGTGTAATAATGTGTGTATATTCAAAGTGACGACAAATACTTCAGCTATTATTTTTAACCATCATCACAATTCAAAATAATCTATTTGAGCTTAAAACTGTTTGGTTTTGTTTTTTTTTTTTTTGTTATATTTCAAATTATATCCACTCTATCGGAATGACATGGAACTGCATTTGAATTTACCTTTATAATATGGCTCCTATGTTATACTTTTGCTAAATAGATAAAAATACCATATACCTATAGTCTGATTCTATATGCATTGTAAATTCACCAATAAAAATTTAAATGTACCTCTGAGTCGCACATAATTGCTTTAACTTGTTATGTTCATCTGATTAGTATAAAAAGTCGTTCAACTAAAACTGACTTCCGCAAATTATTTTCACATATCAAGTGGTACTAGTTTGGGATAGAAGAAGAATTATTTGTCATAATCCTGTTTTATGACAAGAAAAAAATGGTATAAAATGACAGAAATAATGACTTTTATTATTTTATACCAATTGTTTCTCATAATTCTGTTTTATGATAACAAATTGGTATAAAATAACAGAAATCATGACTTCTGTCATTTTATACCATTTGTTTGTCATGATCCTGTTTTATAACAAAAAATTGGTATAAAATACAGAAATAATGACTTCTGTCATTTTATACCATTTTTTTTGGCATAATAATAATTGTTAGGTAACGGGTGATTTTTTAGCTGGTTTGGTTTTGGCAACACTGGTTTTGAAAGCTGACGTGTGTTTAGTACCTTGTGTCACTGTCAAACAGCTTCAGTTTGGTTTGCAATTTAACCATGGATCGTCTTACAAATGAACAACGCTTGCAAATTATTGAATTTTACTATCAAAATTCGTGCTCGGTTCGAAATGTTCATCGCGCGCTGCTTCCATTTTATGGTCGGCATTCTCGACCTTCTGAGCAGTCTATTCGGAAGATTGTGACCAATTGGTCAATTGGCCGCCTAGATCGTGCGATTTGACACCATTAGATTATTTTTTGTGGGGGTATGTCAAGGCTAATGTCTATAGGGACAAGCCCGCTTCGATTGACGCACTGGAAGCCAACATCCATGCATTCATTCGTGAGATACCGGCCGATATGTGTGAAAGAGTATGCCAAAATTGGACTCAGCGGATGGGCTACCTGAGACGCAGCCGCGGTCAACATTTGCATGAAATTATCTTTAAACATTAAATTGCAAGGTTCAAACTATCGATTCAAATAAATATTTCATTCATTTTTTCGAATTTTTTGTGTTTTTTTTTTTTAAAAAGTTCTAAACCTCTTAAAAAATCACCCATTATATAAAATTACAAAAATAAAGACATTTTGCTATTCGTGTAATTGAATAATTGTATGCTCATTTACACGTATGACAAAATGTCATGACAAACAATTGGTATAAAATGACAGAAAAAGTGAAATTATGCCAATCGTTAATATGAGACATAAGTTCTTGAAAAAACTATATATTTTTATGTTAAAAAAAATACAAAATTATTATATTTACACCAAAATAAGATCTTCTATAAAATTTTAAAGCATTAAAGGACTATACTCAGTTTTGTTTGTTTTCTTTTTTTTGACAAATCCATAAGCACCCCTAATAGAATGATACAAAAAAAGATACAAAAAATATTTTAAGCTCAAAAACAGTCAAAAACAAAATTGATTGCAATTTATTTCGTTTTATACTAAATTTGCCGGAGCATAATCGGAATAAAATAAATTCGATTTACCAAGTCTCTCACAATATATATAAATATATAGAGAAACAGGATTAAGCAGCAAAGCTGACAATATGCATTTAAATAAACACAAACACACAAGCGCGAAAAAAATATTGTTTGAAAAAAAAAAAAAAAAAATAAGTATAAATCGTTAAATTCTTCCCAAAACTTATTTGGGGCCAAAGCAGATTATGCCACTGTATAGCAGCAGCTTTTCGATATATCTACTGGTCTGATCCTTGTGGCACGATAAATTCCCATTAACTGTGTATAACACACACCATATATAGGTACCAACAGGAGGACCTTCATCAGCAGCAGGTTATATCCTCTTCTTTACTGCGCCATGTCATATCAATCCCATATCCCTGTCGTGTCGTTTCATTTTGTTACTGCCTGCCAAAGTTGGATATTGAATGTCAAATATATACACCCACACTGAACACACATACACACATTAACCTTCTCTCATTCCAGTTTAAATGCACAAATGAATGATAAACAGGATCACACAAAAGGACGAAAATTCAAAATAAAGTTGCTTTATGTAAATGCAATCAATTTAAATGAAATTGCTTTTACTCATTGTTATCGATTACGAATTGGAGTCGCATTGAACTTTTCAATAAATAATCGCAGGGGGAGGCAACGACGATGCCGACGACGATGCCGACGACGACGCCGACGACGACGCCGACGACGACGCCGACGACGACGCCGACGACGACGCCGACGACGCGGTGCGGCCGGATAGAGGTTTCTTAGTTCTGGTTCTGATGACTGTGAGTCGTAGCCCCGCCGCCGATGACGATGACGATGAGGACGACTGCGAAATCGTTGACAAAACTGTGTCGAGACTCTAAGAGTGTGGGCGGTCACACTAAGGATCCCTCTATATTGAGTAACCTTATTTTCATCGTTTGGGGACATACATACATTATACTTTGGTAAATGACGACGTAACCGTTTTAGTCGGCGAGTTGTCGTCGTCCTCTGTGTCATTGTCATTGTGCCCTATTTGCATTGTGTGTTGCCTTGCCTCCACAGTATTACATCCTTGGCTGTTGCGCCAACGACCGACGACACGAGGATGAAGGGCGAAGATTCCGTATATTCTTCCTTTTAGCAAGGACATGCCATTATTAAGCTATAATCGAATCAATTGAAATTTCCAACGAAAAAGTGTAATAATATATAAGATAAGACAAGACATGCGGCGCACTCACTCTCTTTTTTGGGGCGCATTGCTCTGCTCTACGAAGGCAACACTATATATAGCGTGAGAATGACAACTGCTAATGGATCAATGCTCAAAAGTACCTAACAAGATATTTTCCAGTAAATGATTTAAGTGCTGTTAAGGATTAAATAGCATAAGGAAATAAGGAAAAATAAAGTGCTTAAAATCATATAAATGTAACACAAAATTGCTATTAATTTAGAAAGAATTTTCTTTTACGTATCTATCCCTTCGCGAGGAAGACAAATTTTCGAATATTCAAGCTTCAAAATTTAAATATTGCAAACTTGCATCAAATAAAATAATAATGTGCGTGTGAGCGTGTGAACGTGTAAGCGAGTGCGTCAGCGACTGCTGACTTCACTGTGAAGTTGTTTTTTTTTAATAAGTAAGGCTTCGGATTGGCACTTTAATAGAAGCCTTGGCCTCAATTGTGAAGTCGTTATTTAAAAAAAAAAAAAAAATAATAATAAAAACGTAGGCTTAAATGTATGTATGAGTTGGTCCACTAACTACTGATTTGAGCAAAACTGGTTATGACAATCTTTGGACATCGTTTGCACAACTTTTAGAATAATTTATACCTTTACCGTTATTTTTTTTGTATAGATACCTACCTACTTTTCTTTTCGTCTCTTTAATTGGTTTTTACAATGTGTCCCAAATTTTTTTTTAATTTTGTAAAATTAAAAAAAGCAATCGTTTCCAAATTTTTGGATAGGTATGATTTTTTATGAAATTTTTTTTAAATTCTTGTTTTAATTAATTTTGGGACAAAAAATGGATTTCGGCTGAAATGAAAGTAAATGAAGTTCGATTTTGGTTGTATAGGTCCCAAATTTGTTTGCACAAAAATTTTGTTTTTTTTTTTAATTTTCTAAAATTATTTTTAAAAAATGCAATTGTTTGTAGGTATAATTTTTATTATGATTTTTTTATGAAATCAGTTTCAATTCAAATCAAATTTTCTTTTAATTCTATTTTTATTTAATTATTAAAAGCATTTTGGGACACAACAACTGAGTTTAGTGCACCTACTTTATCGCTCGATTATATGCAAATAGTGTGCAATAGATAAACATTTGTAGATACACGGCTACATTTTTTTCATTTTTTACATGTCCCAAATTTAAAATAAAACAATTTTTTTTAAATTTTGTTTACCTGTTGTGAAATTTTAGAAACAAAATTCTATCGATTGTACATTTCTAATTTTTCATGAAATTTGTTTTTAAATTTTTTGTTTATTTCTATTTTTGATTAATTATCCAAAAAAAATTTGGGACCGAAAAAAAAAAAACGAGTTTAGCCAACCCACTCTACTGCTGGAAAAATCTGTAAAAGCAGTTCGATATGCAAGAGTTTATACACGTTTTTTCTTTTGGTTATATTATGTTGGGTAGGTAGGTACCTACAGAAAAACGGAGTTGTCCTACATACTTAATTTTTGATTTTTATGTGTCCCAATTTTTTTTTTCAGATGTATTTTTATTTTATGATTTTTCATGGATTTTTTTAAAATTTTCTTTTATTCCTATTTTAAATTAATCATTCAACAAATTTTTGGGACACAAAAATCTGTAAATGGAGGGAAAAAAATCATAAAATTTCTTAAATTGTTTAAACATTGTTTAGGTTTTTAATTTTTATTTATATTTTTAATTAATAATTAAATATTTAAAAACTTTTGGGACAAAAAAAATGTTTTCATTTTTATTTCTGAAGAAATCTGTACCTATGTGCAGTTCGATAAATAATCGTTTGTACACATATAATATATATCTTATATTTGTTATTTTAATTATTAATGTTGTTAATTTTTTTAAATTTATTAAATTAAATTATTATTAATTATTAATTTAAATTATATGAAATGATAAATTTTTAATATTAATTTGTGAGCAATTTTACTAGTTTATTTGATAAATTGCCTTATTTTGCCTAAAAATAAAAAGAAAAACAAATGAAATGGATTATACAAACGAACAAATCAATCAATCAAATTAAATCAGATTTCCTCTTTCAAACGTCAAATTTATGGCTCCGCAAAATTGTACCACAGGAAATGAAACCCAAAGAAAAAATTTCATTTCATTACATTTCTTGGGACCTTTATTTAATTTTTTTTTCTTAGGGCCTTATTTCACATCTACGTTTGAGGTGGAATCTAATTTCGCGGAACCAAAAGAGAAACAGAAGTTTTTAAAATTTTAACCTTCATGAGCTTAAGATTTTTCAGTTTTTTCTTGATACTCTTTTCTAAATTGAACAAAGTCTTTTCTTAAAAATACTTAATACTATGGTGCTTTTGGGCCCAGATTATATCCAAAAACAAATTTAATAAAGAAAGGAAATTGTCAATTCAGAAATCGTCACCCGTCACATCTGAGAAGTCTCAAGAAATACCTACGGCCAAACGGTTTCTCGTACTATGCGAATTTGTATATTAGTTTCATTAAAATATTTACCTTTAAAACAGCTAAAATAATTACAGGGGCTCCTTAACATTTAAAGTGGGTATCTACATTTAGGTGGGTATCTACTCTTACCATAAAAAATCCCAAACTAGAGAGGCTTGCACAAATAGTTAACTTACCTGAAAATAAAAAAAAAAGAAATATATTAATTTAAATATTAAATTTAGATATTAAAATAATGAAATAAATATTAATTGCCTACATTCGAGTAGAAGTCACAATCACATCAAAATAACACCCACATAATGCTTCATTCATTAGGTACCTACCTACCTACATTTATATTTATTGTGATTAACATATAAATTCTGTTTTAACCAATAATTGATGTGATTAGTATGTATATATAAATTATATAAACGTTAAGTCCCTTCAACAGAATGCAGATCACTGATTGACATTTTGCAATTTTGAGGCTTAAGCACATCTAATCAGAGTGTTTATACGATGATGATGCATTGCATCAGAATAAGGACGAACACGACAAACATTTACATGCAAACTCGATTGCATTCAATATTCTTATACCTAAAGCCTTGTCAGTCAGTGATTTAACTTGTGTTATCCTTGCAGTAATACCAAATCGAGCACATCCTCTGAGAACAAATAGCAAAATACCAATATAATAATATATGCAATGTATGTACCATCACTATACACCTTCCATTCAGCCTCTTTACTCTTCATAGCACAGTGCATTGTATATACCTAAATGTACACACATAATAATCAATCTGAATTATTAAATTCAATATTCCGTGTTTCAATAACCAATAATTACAATTAGCTACGTGTAATGCTCTCGTCATCAGCATCAGCATCATCATCATTATCATCGTCATAATCGGCATTGTCATCGCAATAATTATCATCAGCAGCAGCAACAATGTCTCGTCTCCCCTGTAACAGTCCTCCTTAATTCCCAGGACTGGTGACTTTCACCCTCCTGATGTTGCTGATGATGTTGTGCCAAAAATAGCCATAAACGTGTATAGCATAGGGAGAGAGAAAGAGAGAGGAAGGGTGGATGAATGGATAGGTGCGGGACTCTTTCATTAACCCATAAAATAATGATAATGTGTCGGGTTATTATGAAATTGTAGTGATTACCCTATATGTTGACATGAGTGGCGCCCAACTGCCGGCCGCCACCACTCTCTTGATCCCAAAACCAGTAGAGACGATTATGAGTATACATATGTGGAATTGCAAGTGAATAATAATAATCGGCAAGTCCATTATCCATTCTCAATTCTGACTGAGTTACTAATCGACCACATCACAGATGATGATCATAAATGGTTTCCCAATATCGCGACATGTGTTGACATTTTACCGTTGAAACAATGCCACCTCTCTTGGTTGACACATCCTTCTTATTTTCCCACAATATTATACAAACTTGAATTCAATAGTGATTTTATTCCTTTGCCTACTTGCACTGAGAATTCAGATGACACTGTATATAATATACACCTGCCCAGCTTAAATGTTCGATAATACTATGGTTGCCAGCTTTGTTATTTTAATTTTTTTTAAATTATATATTTTTAATTAGATCAAAAGAAAGAGAGGTTTAATGTGGCTCAGGGTTATAAGTCCACAGGCCAAAAGTCCATAATGGATTTTTGACCGACTTGAGTGGGTTACAAGACCACAAAACAATTGGGGACTTATAACCAACCCTTATGAGCCAGAAGTCATAAAAAAAAGTGGGTCAATATTATCCCTAATTTTAGAAAGTAAATGTGTCGTAAGTCCCCACATATTTTCTGAAAGTTTTTAAAACTACCCAAGATACTTTTGGTCTTATTTATAAACGTTGTCTAACTTTAGACAACTGTCCAACTTTGGAAAATGTGTTCAAAAACCTTGTTTATTGTTGTCTTATAGCTGCCTAACTTAGACACAATAGAAGATTGTCTTAACCATGTATAATGTGATATTTATTTTTAATAAAAAAAGCATATTTCCACCATTTTGAAAATAGTTAGACAGTGTCTAACTAGACAAAAATCTAATAAATACGACTGTTTGTATTTTGTATTTATTAATTTATTGACATTGTTTATTTGACATTGGAGCCTGCCTGCGACTGAACAGAACATACGCAAAGCGGAGTTTTGTGAGCAGTATAGAGGATCCAAAAAGTAAACCTGGAACTTGATGTACTAGTTATCCAAGAAAACGCATAAGGTACATCAACCTAGAGCGGTTCTTTGGCATTAAAAAAAAAATATTATTTCATATTTTGACCTTTAAAACGTTTCTTAAACTTAAAAAAAAAAAACAGAATAGATATTTTTAATAATAATAAGTTATCAATGACATGTGATAGTCGACGAAGAATACTATCAAATCGTTGAAGACTGCGTTCCAGAAAAGGTTATCTACTGCGTTGACACGTGCGTTGATAATCACATTGATACTCACGTTGACACTCGCGTTGACATTTGCATTGACTCTCCCGCATTGACGCTTGCTTTGACACTTTCGTTGCCACTGCTGGCGTTGACAATGGTGTTGACACTGGCGTTGACATTCGCGTTGATACTCACGTTAACACTTGCGTTGACACTAGCGTTGACACTCGCCTAAACACTGGCGTTGACACTATCGTTGACATTCGCGTTGACATTCGCATTGACATTCGCCTTGGCATTCGCGTTGACATTAGCGTTGACATTCGCGTTAACACTCGCGTTGACACTTGCGTTGATTCTTCCGTAATACACTTGCGTTTACTGTGTTGAAACTCACTCGCGTTAATAATCACATTCACACTCGCTTTGATTCTCGCGTTGTAACAAACATAGTTAATCGCGCCATGCTGACACTCACGTTGACACTAAAGTTGTAACTAGTATCGACACGAATTTTTTAGCATTGAATATTTTATGTGACCGTGTTATTTACCTGTCAACTCAGTTGGGAAAAATCGACAGACTGGTTGTCAGGGCCTAAACTGTATGTCAATGTTGTACAGCAGCTTACATTTTTTTGGAAGGCTTTAAATTCATTGACATCAATAAAATTGAAAAGTTAATGGCAGAAAAAAAGCTGGAGGAGAAAAATTAAATTTTTAGAGTTTTTTTTTATTCAAGTAGCCCGGGTAAGTGCGTTGGACTATTACACCGAAGGTCTTGGGTTCGATTCCCAGCTTATGTCACCTAAAAACAGAGATGTTTTTCACGGGTTACTGCCTCTTGCGATAAATTTACAAATCCTCCAAGAGTATCTCTTGTCATGAAGAAGCGCTTCTCACCCTAGCCGTTCGGATTCAGCAGAAAATTGTAGTTCCCCTCTATTCCTGCCAATAACACGCACACATGAATGGTTAAAAGTTGTAAGTCACAAGGCCCTGGTGCTACATGAGCTGTCGCACCGACCAATTTATTTATTTATTTTTGTTTTATTCATCGATATCATAGCCATCCTTCAATGTAATTTGACAGTTTATGGCTTGACAGACAAGTAAAAAAGCTCTAGAATATTACTTCTGTTTAAGTGGAGCGATTGAATATAATTCACTAAGGGTCTGTTTCACAATGTCGGAGTAAAGTTCTAAGTAAGCTAATTAGAATTTTGATGACATAAAATTGTAGCAAAATCTATCAAGTAAAGTTGTGATTTCCTTAATCAGAGATCGTGAAACGAGAACTTAAACTTTTTAACTGAATAATCTTAAGTATAAGTTGGTTTCACTTTTGGTACAGTATGGTTTTCACTTTTATTTAAAAGGAACTCATCTGGCAACATTGTTCTTCATATATAGATTTTTTTTTTTTTTAAATTGAACAAAATGCATAACAGTTTCCTGACTGATATACCTACATTATGTAATTTCAGCAAAAATCGTTCGATATAGCTGTGTAGGTACATGAAAGTACCTACCTATACACATTATATGATGTAAATATTTGCCAGGCACATCAAGGATAAATGAGAAGTTGCCGCACTTGAAATTAATCAACTTCAATACTCTGCGAATGCGACTCAATCGGGTTATGTTCTTTAGAAATATTTAATTACACCATATCGCGTATTAAAACGCTTGCTTGGCCAAGTTGATGATGTAAAGCCTACATATGAGTTGAAATTTGTATCCTTATATATGGATCCAGGTTAAATGGACTTATCGTTGAGGTTTTTATTGAAAAAATATATATAATGCAAGTGTATATTAAAATCAAACTATCTGTTATCACTATAGGAAAGGTCCTTATATACAATATACCTTTATTAACGTCAAGTACATATTTTTTTTTTAATAAAAAAAAGGAGTCTTCTTCTTCTTCAAAAAAAAAAAAAAAAAAACAAAAAAAATCCTGATCTAGAGCTGCAGTGAATTCTGTATTGGATATAATATTTGTGAGTATGTGTATATGTAGGAACATCATTAAACCGCCACTAGTGGTGTTTATTAAATAAAATAAATTTTAAGGACTTTCAATGAAGAAGAAGATAATATGTATAATTATGTACCTATAATGAAAGGTTGGTAGGTAGGTATACAATGTTATATTAATATTGAGATGAAACTTGCCCACAGGATGTTTTTAAAAAAAAATACATACATAAATGTATACGATACATTTATTTATATCTGCTCACATCTGCTGTTTTCCGGTAATTATGAAAAAATGAAATCATTAAAATGAATCGATTTTCTGAGTAAACCACAAACCCATGAATATAGATTCGAGTATATATTTTTCGATGAAGTGTCCTGTCTCATGTCAGCTATATGTATGTGGTTATATCTCATTATTTAATATAATAATATTGTACAAACGGTAAGGGAAAGCTTATGGTATTAAAAGAAGGTAGAAGTGATACCGAAAAACTATCTCTTTAAACGACCGAAAATATTATCCTTTGGACAAACAACAACGCAAATTTTCAAAACAATTTAACATTTTTCAACATCAATATATTCTATGTTATGTTTTTAGGAGATTAGAAAACCAGAGTAAAATCTGGAATTCATTAATTTTTAGTGGAAAAACAAATGGGAATTTAGTTTTTTGACACAGGGCCATCATTTTGAACATTTGGCTTTATGTTCTGGTCGATTTATCCACAAATATGTTTACTCTTTGGAAAATGTGACTTGATAAAATTATCCTTACCCTCTGCATATGAACATTTTCGATAGAGTATCTATCAAAAGTGATGTGGATGGTGGCCAACAGAGGTAATGGTGCACTATGAGCCCAAGGACTTGCGTCTCAAAAATCTGTAGATTGTTTGTCTATTCAAATAAACTAATAGAATATGCATACAAAATTTTTTTAGAGGTATAGAACTTTAAGTTGGCAACACTTTTAAACTGGCGACCATTATGTCAGCTGTGAAGTGATTTATTTTTAGTTTGGTTTGGCATTTCAAGAATTGAAGCCACAGGATCACCTAGCAAGTCATAGATTCGGTGAATGGGCCCAAAACAAGGTTGCCGTTGATCCCAATTTTCATAAGCGAATTTTGTTTAGAGATAAAGCTCACTTTTGGTTGAATGGATACGTCAATAAACAAAACTGCCGTATTTGGAGTGATGATAATCCTCAAGTGTATGTTGAGACACCGTTACATCCTCAAAAACTGACTGTTTGTGGTGCTTTATGGGTTGGTGGAATAATTGGTCCGTACTTCTTTAAAAACGATGCTGGCCAGAACGTTACAGTCAATGGTGACCGCTATAAATCCATGATTACTGACTTTTTCGTTCATCAATTGAACAACCATGATGAGCAGGAGCTGTGGTTTCAACAAGACCACGCAACATGTCACACAGCTCGTGCCACAATTGATTTATTGAAGGAAACGTTTGGTAACCGCATAGTTTCACGTTACGGACCCGTGAATTGGCCTCCAAGATCGTGCGATTTAATGCCGCTTGACTATTTTCTGTGAGGATATGTGAAGACGCTAGTCTACGCCGATAAGCCCGAAACGTTTGACCACTTGGAGGATAACATTCGTCGCGTTATTGCCGATATACGGCCACAAATGTTGGAAAAGTCATCGAAAATTGGACCTCCAGATTAGACTACGTCCGAGCCAGCCGTGGAGGTCATATGCCAGAAATCATATTTAAATTATAATGCCAGAAGATTATCTTTCGAATAAAGTAAATTTCATGTCAATTTAAAAAAATCATCTTTGTTTTATTCCATTTCCATTCAGAAGTCCTATACCTCTAAAAAAAAACACCCTTTATTTCACATTCCAAATATTAAATTTGCTTAATTCTTTTTATTAATAAATAAAATAAAACTATGCATAGCCATTTGAAAAAAAAGGAAAATGATGGAGATGTCAGCTTTTCGCGTATAACTCCTAAAGGTAAGTGTTGCCGTTCTGTTTTTATAATCATTTTCTATTTAACTTTTTTTTAATTTGCCCCTCCCACCCAAAGGAGCGGACATATAGAGTGGGTCAATATCTTAAAATCATGTTCATATAATGCATCAACAATTAAATAAAATTATGCTTTTACCACAAAATGAACATTTTTTTTTACTTAATGCCTGGTCAAACAGAACGCGGCGGTCCGGCGGGACGGAAAACAATTCTGCCCGTCGTCGTCGTCGCGTTCCCTTTCTACTGTCTTCTATAGAATTATACGTTGTTGTTCAAACAGAACGCGGTCAAGGTCAGCGGTTAAAAATAGAACGCGACGGTCAATTGAAGTTGTAGATTTTTACAAAGAACGCGACGGTCAAACGTCAAAACAGAAAGAAAAAAAAAAAAAAAAAAAAAATTATTCTAATGCTCCATGCTCTTTGCATTTTGTTAAATGTTTATTTTTTGGAACTAGTCCCAGACTGAAAAAAAAAAATACGAAATATTAACAACATATTGTGAATTCTTGTTAGGAAAATCAATAAGCAAGTTTGAATTTTTATTCAGATTTTATAAATTTGTATTTCCGTTGTTTGTTTGGTGAAAGTACACTCTTCCGATTGGTTTATTTCAAAAACGGTTATTTTTATGAAAAAAAGTATCTTAATGTTTTTTGTAGGAAATTTTCTAAGCTACAAATTTTTACTTCACATTTTTTCTGTACAACAGACCATTCGAGAGTTATTCCTGAAGAAAACATTTTGGGGGGCTTTAAACCCCCCATACAAATGTTAGCGGCACTCATATCGATTGGGACTTTTGACAGTTTTTTTAAGAGCGTCATGAGGAGTCTATATACCAAAATCTAGCTTTTCGTCGATTTTCTCCAACTCAAAGCATTATTGACTGAACTAATGGGCAGTTTGTATACATTATTTGGCTTTTTGCAAGAAAACATAGAAGTTATTTTAAAAGTTTAAAAATTCTTGCATACCAAAATTTTACAAAAAATGTTGTTGGTTTAAAAAAAAAAAAATGTAAAAGTTTTTTGTTTGAGAACTAAATAATTCGATTCATATTAAACTTGGCATTCAGCAGTTTTTTTACATTATCTAGCAGATTTTAAATACAAATTATTCTTATAGCCAAAAGTAACAAATGTTATAAAACCAGTATGGAAAATCCCACTTTTCTCAAAAACAACACCTTCGATTTTGATTAAAATTTTTATGTGAGCTAATATCAGTACAATTTATAATATTATTAAAAAGAAAATTTTATCTATCGTATCTCTTGTAGAACCATTTTTTTTTGGTTTTCGACTAACTCATTATTTGTTAATGCAATTTTAATGAAATTTTTTACACATGAGCTTCTCATAAGGTCAAATAACATTGCATATCAAAATTAAAAAAAAAAAAAAAATTGGATTTAAGAAAAAAATTAAAAATTAATTTTTAAAAATTCGATATTTGGAAAATTGGCGGTTAATTTTGTTTTTTTCAAAATTAATTTTTTAACTCCGCATTGATAAGTACTAAAAAATAGCATACCAATTTTTTTAAAAAAATGTTTTCAAAATTTTATAATTTTTTAAACCAAATCTTTAAATCTTTTTCTCATAACTTGAGATTTGTGTAAGAAATTATATGGTGCACCTACATTGCGTTGGTGTCAAAAGAGTTTAAGAAGTTGTTAAATAAATTTCTGTTTTTCTAATAATACATTTATATTGATTTTCTATCAATTTTTCAGTCTAAAGTGTAAGTACCTTGCATACTTTAAAACCACAGTGTGGTTGCACATAAGAGCAAGTTCGTACGACCGAGTCGTACATTTTATTTTATGTGGGCTCCTTCAAACCATTGATTTTAATAATAGTCTCCCAGGATCCCGAAAGCCCGAAAAAATAACATTGGACCGAGATCGCCTGAATTCCGGCCACAATGCTCGAAATAAAAAGATGAGAAATAACTTGTAGCGTGTCGTAATAGTTAGATACATTATTAAGCTAACAAATGCTATAAGCTGTAAAATTTCCAAAAATAACTCAGGTAAAAAAATGAAGAAACTGATGTTTTTATAACAAAGATTATTATTATTGAAACTGGCGAAAAACAATGGTGCTGTAGCTGAAGTCAAAATTTATAATGTAGGTAGTATCTACAAAGTCTGTTAACATCTTCAACATCTAAAGCCATTAAATGTGATATATTTATGCTTTAAAAAAAAAATCTTTTAAAATTATGCGCTGTTATAATTCTAATTTAGGAACTTGCTTAAAATTTGAATTGCAAATCTACGTAGAAATGGCGTAGGATTAATAATAAAGTGGGTGTGTTTAGAGATAGAGTTAAGAAAACCCTCTTATAGTAAATGAAAATACACAACAACAACAACAACAAATATAAATATAAAACAACAACAACAACAACAACAACAACAACAAATATAAAAATAAAAACAATAACATTAACATTAAGGTAAAATTTTGGGTATAAATACTTTATGCAAACTCATTACTGACTATCATAAATTTTTCATCCTTCATCTTAAGCTAACGTCTTTAAACTCTCTCATTAACGATATATTAATAATTTATACTAAAAACAAATATGAACTCGATTTTCTTTGTTAAATTATTTTTTTCATTGCCTTTCTTGATTGTGTTGATGATGGTCCTTTTAATTAATATGCCATCTTGTGATGGATCTGAAAAATTTTGTGGTGAAAAATTAAATCAAGCTCTAAATGTGATCTGTCTTTATGGTTATCCAAGTTTGCCAGTGAAGAAATCAAGTAAGTAGCAATTCAATTTATTTATTATTGAAATAATCAAATATTGTTTTTTTTTTTTTTTTTGTAATAGTTGAAGCTGAAGATTATAGCAGTGATTTTGAAGATAATAATTATTTAAATCCCATAGATAGCTCTCCATTTATGTCAAGATTCCAACAAGAATCTTTGGCAAAAATCCGCCGAAGGAGACTTGGAATTGCTAATGAATGTTGCGATAAACCTTGTTCAATTGATGAACTTAGATCATATTGTCTTAAACCTAAGATCACAAAAAATGTGTAGAGGGAAATTATTCGCATTTTCGATAATTTAGTAGAATAAAACACTTTAAACAATATTTTCAATTTTATATAAACGCTTGATAAATATACCTACATACATACATACATATAACAGAGAAAACTGCAAATGTCATAAAGTGTCTTTTTTTGTATAAAGGTTTGGTTTTTAAAAAGTGGTAACTATGTTTCTGTAGTGCGACCGTAAATTTTGACAGCTGTCAGATTATATTGTGGTAAGTAATTCTGCCATTTCACCATAAATAGTTTTCAGGTGGAATAACAAGACTTGCGAATTGTAAATAGTTATTTGAGCCAACCTCGGCGCCCATATGTCAGAAATTATGTTCAGAAGCAATAACACCAAAAAATTCAGTCCTATTCTGCTAATTGTTTGCTTGAATTTTCGTATTCTGCTATCCGTTGGAGGAAAACAATTAACAATTTAACAATTAAATTCTCTCAAGCAATAATTATTGATAGAGCTTTGAACTCGAAAGATTGAAGAGTTAAAAGAATAATTTGTGATAAATTTAGTGAACAATTCGGTGCAGATGCAATAGGACCCGCGGAAATAAAGCCCGTGGGTTCTATTTCCAAAATAAAAGGAAATAACCACTGCGGGCTTTTTTTTTTCCTTTTTGGAGTGGCAATAAGACCCACCACAAAAAAGCATTGAGACCACGCGGGAGTTATTGCTTTTATGAATTGGCATTAAGACCCAGTCTTAAAATGTAATTCGATATTTCATATCTGTTAAGTTATCTTTATATATTTATATATTATATTTGGACAGTAGGAATGTATTGTAAATATAGTTTAAGATAAAAGTGGACGGCGACGCTGTGCCGCAATGACCTTTTTCATAGAAACAATTTATGGTGTTATTTTATGACATACATATGTGAACATTATGTTTTATGAACCAGGGATGCGTCGCATCGTCGTTATCCACTTTACAACCCTAATGTTAGTTTAATATTATAGAAAACTAGAGATAAGATAGGTTAAGAAATGTAAATGTAGTTGTAAGTTAGGTATAAGATTTGTAAATAATTAAGAAAAATAAAGGAGTTCAATTTTAGTCTTCGTAGAAGAAGGATGTTTTTTCTGCCCTTCTTCGGCCGGCTCTTGTTTTTAAATTCGTTGTGTGTAAACTGTAAATGGGTGTTCAGAGAACATTGTTCAATATCTGTACTTTACTTTAACTTTATACTATTGGCCAAGAAAACTGTTGACATTGGCGCCTGCCTGACGACTGAACATACCCTAAGCGGAGCAACGGAGTTGCGTGAGTGGAACAGAGGACAAAGGACCCAAAGAGGGAGTTTAAATCCTCCACCCACCAAGGTTCTGTTATCGAAGAAAGCTATTGACAAAGTCCAAAATCTTTTTTTGTTCTTTAATGATTGAATATAATCTTCGAATTGAAACCTAAAGGGTCATTCATTTCGTGGTTTTAAGTTGGAAGCGCTCGCTGTCAATTGAAGTGTCATAATATTATGTAGTTTAATGTTTTCCATTTAAGATAATGGATCGCTTAGCAATCGAACAACGTGTTAAAATTATTAAAACTTACTACAAAAGTGGTGATTCAAACGTAGCCACTTTTCGCGCATTACACTATGATTACGGTTGTCATAATCGAATTGTGAAGAAATTTGAAGAGAGTGGAAACGTTACTGATGTCGTAAGGCCTGTGCAGTGCATCATCGTAATGTACGCTCAGTCAAAAATATAGCTGCTGCAAGAGCAAGTGTGGTTAGTGATCCGAATTTATCGATTTCCCGGCGTGCCGTTCGCAGCAATTAACGGATTTTTTTTGGCCAGCGATTGAAGATCATGACTTGAACGATATGTGGTTCCAACAAGACGGGGCAACAAGCCACATAACACGACCAATTTTGGCTTTATTGCGTGAGAAGTTTCCTTGTCGCATAATTTCAGGTTTTGGCGACGTCAATTTGCCACCAAAATCATGCGATTTGACACCGTTAGATTTTTTTTCTGTGGGGCTACGCAAAAGACTGTGTTTATGCGAATAGTCACCAAACTCTAGACGCATTAAAAACCAACATTACTCAAGTTATGGCCGAAATACCTCCCGAAATGTGTGAAAAAGTGGTTAAAAATTACCTTAAAAGAATCGCATGCTGCGAATCTTCCCAAGGCGGCCATTTGAATGATATTGTTCTTCTCACTTAACGACAAAGTCCAAACTTTATAATGAAATACAATTTTTATTAAAAATATATCGTTGTGTGTGTTTCATTTAGCTTTACTTTCGAAACCGAAAAATCAATGACCATTTATAAGAAAAAGGAATTAAAGCCCACAGCTTTTGTGTCCATTTCAAAAAGGAAAAGAAGCCCGCGGGTGTTATTTCCTTTTATTTTGGGAAATAAGACCCACGGGCTTTATTTCCATGGAGTTATTGCACTGCACCGAACAATTCACGTGAAGAGAAAAATTCGATCGGATCGGATAGTGGAATGGGGCTGTTGGTTTTTTAATAATTAACCAATAAACATTTTTTCCTATTTATTTTTTTGTACTTTAAAGATATGTATATACCTCTAGAAAAACTTAATTAATCACATAACCCAAAGAATTCAAACGAAACATTCCAATAATTAAATGTTTCTTAAGAATTTTCTGAGGCATTAACGATTCGATTTAATAAAAAAAAATCACTTCGTTATGGGAAAATATTATTTATGAGCTAATTTATGGTTTCTAGTCGTATACAATATTTTTTGAAACCCCACACTTCAAAATTACATATTCATATCGATGGCATAATATACCTATGTATATATTGGTTAGATACATATATACAGACATTGTAACATCCTGAAACCTTAACAACTTTTATCATAATATCATATTCATAAAATGACACAAACAAGCATAGAATAAGATATCAGGTTTCATAAATTCAAGCTATTCACAAAATACATACATACATATGTATATCTATGATGCCAAAAAAACAACAACAACAACAAAAAAAACGACCTATATCACCGGAAAAGGTTGCCATTACGTGAATGTCGATTCGTGTTCATAATAAAATTTTGCAAAAATATAAATGTAATAAAACTAATAACATTCGCATTTATTTGTATTGCCTGCACGCTGCAGAGTATAAAACCACTGTCAGTCCGGTTGTCGCCATCAGGATCGGACTACATAAGCAGAAATATAGAGAGGCCGTAGTTTTTGGAAGCACAATAATTGGTTTCAGGTCCAATGTTCTTTGGTTCAAAATCATAGGTCTTTGAAAATTCTTCACCGAATGAACTTAATTTTTGTAATAACGATCCATTCGCTTTATATATTTTTTGAAAAGTAAAAAAAAACAACGCCATCTGTTGGTTGCAAAAGGAAAACATGTTTTACTTAAATCTTAGCAATTTCAGTTGAATGAAGAGGATTTCTCAGCAATTTTTTTTTTGCTGTCGAATAAATAAGAAAAAAAAAATGGAATCATTTTGCTCAAAATATAAAAAAAGGGCAAAATGGGATAAAAAATTAAATTTAATTGCATTTTAAAATTAAATTTAGTGTTTAAATGTTTTACCTAAGGGCTAGGTTTTTTTTTTTTTATTTTGATTTATAGGGTGAATTGTAAAGTACATGTCATGCTCTATCTCAAAGACGCAGACTCCAGTTGGGAGAATTCTACTACAATAATCTGGTAATCTAGCAAATAATAGCCGCGTTTTATAATCACGGGTCTTTGAACACGTATAATACAAAAACAAAATCCAGGATCCAGGTTTCTATCGGGGTTTCTTTTATGAATGCAGAAATTAGTTTTTACTTTGGCGGGTAGATGGCAGTTTTGCAAATGGTAAGGTAGTGCAAATTGTAGTGTAAAAAAAAAACTCAGTTATTCACATTAAATTTTTTGTCAACTTATGAATAAATCCACCACTGGATTCTTCGACCGCAGAAAATATCTTTTATCCACTATTTCCGACCAATAGTAGAATATAGCATCCTTTCTTCATGGAAGTATAATTCTACATATATTTTGTTTTTTTTTTAATAAATTAAAAGGCAAAATAGGTTCAAAATGCGAGGACGTTATATATCTATATATCTATGTTAAATTGCGTTGTCGTCATCATTCCTATATGATGGGCATCTTCTTAGAAATGATAATAAATTATTATTACCACCCCCTAATACTCTTTCCAATATATACTCATGTTTGTATATTCAACCATGCCGAAACTAACTTATTCGTGAAGCTTTGAAAGCCATGTGACGGGCTAAAAGTAAGGATAAAATTCAAATCGAAGAGGTAAATATTTTATTTTATTTTTTTTTTTTGACTCGACTCATGACATTGCTATATGGCCCGTATATGAAAAATATTTCTTTTCCTCTATAACATGGAATAAAAAAAAATATTAATAAAAATTAGTCATTGAAATTATTACTAATGGATTAATATGACCAGTTTTGAAATAAGTTTTTGTAGTGTGTTTTTATTAATATTATTAAAAAAGAACTGTTATGCAAGAATATTTCGTTAAATTATCTAACCTATAATAGTTGCTAGTTATACCTATTTACAAAAATTGTCTGGCGTCCACTAATAGAAAAAATAGAAACTTTAACTTGCTCCTCCTATAGCAGCTTTTAATTGTTATAATGGGTGATTTTTTAAGAGGTTTAGAACTTTTTTAAAAAAAAAACACAAAAAATTCGAAAAAATGAATGAAATATTTATTTGAATCGATAGTTTGAACCTTGCAATTTAATGTTTAAAGATAATTTCATGCAAATGTTGACCGCGGCTGCGTCTCAGGTAGCCCATCCGCTGAGTCCAATTTTGGCATACTCTTTCACACATATCGGCCGGTATCTCACGAATGAATGCATGGATGTTGGCTTCCAGTGCGTCAATCGAAGCGGGCTTGTCCCTATAGACATTAGCCTTGACATACCCCCACAAAAAATAATCTAATGGTGTCAAATCGCACGATCTAGGCGGCCAATTGACCGGCCCGAAACGTGAAATTAACTGTTCACCAAACTCGCCTCGCAATTGCGCCATTGTTTCGCGTGCTGTGTGGCATGTGGCACCGTCTTGTTGAAACCACATATCATGCAAGTCAAGAACTTCCATTTCGGGCAAAAAAAAGTTTGTTATCATCGCTCGGTAGCGTTCACCATTGACAGTAACGCTGCGATTCGCATCATCTTTGAAGAAATATGGCCCAATAATGCCGCCGGCCCATAAACCGCACCAAACAGTGGCTTTTTCGGGATGCATTGGTAGCTGTTGCAATGCTTCTGGCTGATCTTCACTCCAAATGCGGCAATTTTGCTTATTTACGTACCCATTCAACCAAAAATGAGCCTCATCGCTGAACACAATTTTTCGATAAAAAAGCGGATCCTCGGCCAGCTTTCCAAGAGCCCATTCACCAAAAATTCGGCGTTGTGGTAGGTCGGCTGGCTTTAGTTCTTGCACCAGGTGTATCTTAAAAGGCTTTACGCCCAAATCCTTCCGCAAAATTTTCCACGTAGTGCTGTAACAAAGGCCTAACTGCTGGGAACGGCGCCGAATCGACATTTCGCGGTCTTCTGTCACACTAGCTGATACGGCCGCAATATTTTCTTCACTACGCACAGTACGTAAACGTGTTGGTGGTTTAATGTCCAACAAAGTAAATTTGGTGCGAAATTTGGTCACAATCTTCCGAATAGACTGTTCAGAAGGTCGAGAATGCCGACCATAAAATGGAAGCAGCGCGCGATGAACATTTCGAACCGAGCACGAATTTTGATAGTAAAATTCAATAATTTGCAAGCGTTGTTCATTTGTAAGACGATCCATGGTTAAATTGCAAACCAAACTGAAGCTGTTTGACAGTGACACAAGGTACTAAACACACGTCAGCTGTCAAAACCAGTGTTGCCAAAACCAAACCAGCTAAAAAATCACCCGTTACTAATTCAAGTACCCATATACATTTTGTTATATTGGAGATTGCCCACCATTCATCCACTAGGCAACTAATTTGCCGCAATTTATTTCAAGCAAAATAATTAAAAAAATGTCGAAATTTTAAAATAAGAAGGTTAAGTTTCGTTATTAACTTCCCATTGGAAGTTAGTGGCCTGGATGACAATAAATACTGGAGATCGAAGTATTGTATTGATAAACTAAAATTGGGAATCCTATTTTTAGGCCTTCGAGCTCATTTCGACTTCGATATTTTTGACAAAATATTAAGCAATTTTTTTAACTTTTGTTTTAAAAAGGAAACGCTTCGTTAATAACTTCCCATTGGAAGTTAGTGGCCTGGAAGACAATGGATACTAGAGATCGAAGTGTTGTATTGATAAACTGAAATTGGGAATCCTATTTTTAGGACTTCGAGCTCATTTCGAGTTTGATATTTTTGACGAAAGTAAGACCCTGTAGTGTCTTACAGAAATTACTCATTACTTTGGCTTCTAAAAAATTTGACTCATCTATCAGTCTCACTGATAGAACTTAAGCGCACCTAATTGCCTAACCGAGAAGATGCAACCGTTCTATCTATCTCAGGTAGAAAACTAATTCTTGATGAGTAGGTAAAATTCCTCCCTGAAAAAAAAAAAAAAAAACTAAATTAACTCAGACAAGTAGACCAAATGATTATAAGGACCAGAACTCTTATCTTTCTTGAGATTTTGAAAAAGATAATTATTAAACCAGATCAGGATAAAAAAAAGAAAGAAAAACAATGTCAAATAGAATAATTTCGTCTCTTTTTGCTCCAGTCCTCATTTATCACTCAATTTTAGTCAACAAAAAAGGCTACTTATAGAAGAACAAAAAATAGAGAAAAAAAAATTTAAAAAAAAATTTAAAAAAAATTATCTAAGAAAAACAAGAAATCACCAAAGATTATGAACACTTTCAAGACAAATTAAATCCCCACTTGGTATTTGCCAACCTCTTGTGCTCATCTGATGCTCGATCTTCTGATTGGAAATTTTCAAAATGAAAATCCTCTCAACTCATCTTTTATAACGGAACAAAAAAATGAAAGAAATAGAGATTCAACCGATTATTATGGCAATGATGGTAGTACTATTGGTCATGTGTTCGTGTTGGTGTGATTGTGATGGTGTATATTTTTTTCATAGAAAGAAAAATTCCCGACTTGGGTACAAAAGTGAAGATTGAAGTGCTCTTCATCTTCAAGGATTATTATCCAAGCCATCATCCATCGTCTTTATTTTTCTCATTATTTTCTTCTCGCCTCCTTGTCAACTCAAGAGATATTCTATAGACCGATTGGCAAAGAGGATGAAGAGAGGGAGGGGGTGGGGGAGAATCCTTACAGAGCAAATCAGTAGGAGCGTAATTTGTAGATCAATCTATAAAATTCTTAATGAGTTGGCAGATTTTATGGAAAACAACAAAAATAAAAAAATGAAAAAAATGAAAGAAAATAATTATTAATATCTCCCCCTTTTTCTCCGTCAATATCGGCAAATTGCAATCGTATGCTTGCTTGCTGCCTTTGGTGATGATGCTGATGCTGATGCTGTTGATGATGGCACAGTGACAACAGCACTTAATCCTTAAACCCCAATAAGAGGAGAAACGAGTGTATCCTATTCCTGTATCCTGTCTGCCTGTGGCGGGAGAGTGTTTTGCGAATAGGATGCCATTCATGGATTATTGATCCGGGAAATATTATAATCGGCAACAATATATATTATATAGAAACAAACGTGTCGGCTTTTAATAATAATATCGAGTCATGTGTTTATATCGAGGAGAGATTTGTTTTTTTTTTTTTTTTTTTTTTTTTTCTGGATTTAGCTTTTCAAACTTTTTTTTTACATGCTTTTATGTTTCGAGTCCTGTTTTTTTTTTTTAATTTAGATGTTTTATACGAGTAGTAGGTATAGAATTTTATGGAAGTGGGATTAATGATGTTTTGGTTTATGTATAGTGGTAGGACAATGACACGTGAATGTTTGTTCCAGTATTTGAACCAGAAGCTTCAAAAAGAGGATTCTTTGAAGACAATTAAAATCAGCAGACATTAATTATCTGATAATCCTTCATTCCAGAGAAGAAAAATTGGTTCAAAGCAGGGGTTTATAGTTTTAGAGGTCATTAACTAAATGTTTGTTTCTCCAACGCTCCATTTTTACTTGACTATATAAATAAATATTGATATTACAACAACTTAATCGATTTTGATGAAATTTTGAGAAGTGATAATAATTAATTGCCGTTCAGTGCCACGCCCATTTTAAATAAAATGCACGACTGGGTCACACGAGCTTCCTCTTTGGTTTTAAAGTATGCATGGTACTTACCCTTTAGACTGAAAACTTGTTAAAAAAATCAATGTACATAATAAGAAATCAATTAATTAAACAAATTCTGAAACTGTTTAAAAACCAACGCAATGTGCACCAACTGATTTCTTAAAAAAATGTAAATTTATGAGAAAAAATTTTAAAAATAGTAGAGCAGTATTTTTTTTTTATAATTTTGTATATATAAAATTAAAAAAAAAAAAAAACATTTTTATGAAAAAAATTGTTACGCCATTTTTTAGTGTTTATTAATGCGGAGTTTAAAAATTAATTTTGAAAAAATAATCACTCACCCATTTTCGAAATATCGAATTATTTAAAAAATAATTTAGATTTTATTTTAATCGAAGATTTGATATGCAGTATTATTAAATTTTTTTAGAAGCTTTTGTGTAAAAAAATTTGATTAAAATCGGTTCAACAGATAATGAGATAGTCGAAAACCAAAAAAAATGGTTCAATGAGAGATACCATTTTTAATCGATAGATAATTTTTTGTTTGTAATAAAATAGTATATCGTCAGTGATATTTGCCCATATAAATATTTTAATCAAAATCGTAGGAATCGTATTTGAGAAAAATGAGATTTTCCATACCGGTTTTATAACATTTGTATGTATATATGCTAGATGATGTCAAAAAACTGCTGGTTGCCAAGTTTAATAAAAATCGACAGTCATTTTTTGAAGAAAAATTTTGAAACTTTTTTAAAAATAAAAAAAAAAATAAAAAAAAAAAAATAAAGAAAAAAAATGAAAATGAAAATTTAATGAAGCTTTTTACTGGCTATAAAATAAAAAGAAACGAAGTTATTGTTGGGTTGACTTAACATCAGGTTAACGCACTTACGTACCTGACCGTATATTATAAAAAACAATCCAACGAGAAAACTTGAAAATTGCATAAATTCATATTATGTATAGTGGATGATCCCATAAAAAAATATATTCCATTTTTTATGGGAAGGAGAAAATATTGATTCTAAAAGGAAGGACAAACACTACGGAATTAAAAATCAACTAATTTTGTCCCTAACGAAAATGAGATCGACATACCGATGTACATACATATATGCATTTAATTGTTAAAGCTTTTTAAGTCCCTATACGAAGTAAGATATTTGTTCTTTAAATTTCGGATTCAAAATTAAGATATTGCATGATAAATATTCTTAAAAAAAATGTAATTTATAAAAAAAAGTAATTTATAAAAAAAATGTAATTTATGAAAAAAAACTTAATTTATGAAAAAATTTTAATAAATTAAATTAAGTAAGGGTATTCAATATTCATGCAACGTCATTTTAGTTTATAAATATGTAGATGATAATTGTACACAAAAGTCTGCATGTACAGCCTTTTTTAAAAAGACCGTGTAATTGAATCAGCTGTTCGTTAAAGGTAAAATATTAAACGTAAAAAATTGTTTTTTGTGTACACAATTTTACCTTTTCTATATAAACTTGTAAAAAAATTAAAAAAGATAATTCAATTAATGATAAGTGCAAATTAATGTCTTTTTTTTTTAATGCTAACTTGACCCAAATAACGTCGAGCGAAAATCTAAAAATTGTCCAATTACTTTCACTCCCGGTGTTTTGTTCGAATCAAGACTTTTGAAATTTTTTAAGTTAAACCGAATGTTTTATGTTCTTCTGGAAATACTTAGTTCACCAGCAGATTTTGAAACATCCTGTGCATAATTTTTCACAAAATTCTCCATGTTCACAGAATTGTGTTATAACTTGGCCCCAAAAAGTGTCAATATTTTTTTTATTTTTTGTAAATCTTTTACGATAATTCCTGCGATATCTTATTCCTTTTAAGATTCATGATTTTTGCAATAAAAAATGTTTATATGGACCACTGTGCGACAACGGACTTATGTATACATATATGCTGAGAAGTTCAACAGACATTAATCAGATCCTATAGGCACTTACTATATTTTGAAGAACGATGTTAAATACATACATATGTCAAGTTTCCCAAACCTTATTTTTGTTGTTTCAAAGGTAGGTATACCTATCAGTCGTTATAACGACAGCGGACAAATTATAAAAATGTAAAAATCGGTCGAGATTGTCCGAAATGCATACAAATCATCATCATAAAATGGATCATCTTCATGCAGATTCTGTCAAATATGCGGCCTTGAAAAGGATAAAAAGTTGGTAGGTTTTAATTTGATTTATGTAGTGTAGTATTATTATTATTAGAATATCGAATTAATAGTGGAATTTATTCGCTTAAAGCATTTCTATACAATATGGGCCTCCTAAAGCAGAAAAAAAAACCTATAAACTACACCTAAACCAGTTCTTTATGTTTATCTTCCAAGAAATAAAACGCCGCGTTAAAGTAAATAAATAAATCACACAATTCTTGCCTCCCTCTCACCTTAGGAAGGGCAGTTTTATTGTGTTTTTTTTTTCTCCGTTTTATTTAATATATTTATTTATTGTTTCATATATTTTCTTATATAACGATAACTTTACCATGCCATTTCTCATAAACAAAAGCAGAGGTATAAGGCAATAAAATATCTTATTGGCAATCATGCCATTTCAGGCAATAATTTCAAAAATCCAGAAAAAATACGGTCACTCCACGTCCAAAATTAAATTGCCAACTATAAATCATCAAAACACTTGTGATTTTTGTTTTTTTTCTTATAAAAAATAAAAACAAGAGATTTCATTTACAATTTAATGAAATAATATTCCAGTTCCAAGTAAAAAAATCTATTTTTTTTCATTAACAAAAAAAAATGAACCAAACAAATACCCGGAACTCAACATTTTTATATAAAAATTAATTCCATCCTATACTCGTTGAAGAAAGTTTTAATTTATATATAAATTTTATGTTCCTTCAGAGGATTTTTGTTACATTTAAACACCCCTTGGGGTGCCATCATTTCACATTTTCCCAAACAAAACAGCAGTGCACTTCTGTGACTCGACATAAAAATGTATTTTCATGTGTCTATTAAAATAATAAAAAAAAAAAAACAAACACAAACCTGACATTCTTTTCTATATACATTTAATTCTCTCTCGAACCGAACTACCATCCACTGTGATGTCAGAAACAGGCTAGGAAAACAAAAGGATACCAAATCCTGGCCGGATTGGGCTTACCAAAACATAATATCTATTAAAACAAAAATAAAGACCTTTATTACAGATTTGTGGAACTACTATCAAGCAAGGAGGAGCACTTTTTAAAAGTTTCATCAGAAATACTCAAACTGGTCATTATGAAGGTAGGTACAGGTATAACTACTTTGAAGCAGTTATACGATTACGAGCAAACAAAAAGATTCTCCAAAGGACATTTGCAATTATTCTAGCAGCAGGTACCTAGACAGATAAAATTATCAAAATCATTTTTAGCAACGGAAGAGACATAAAGTTTTTTTCCACAGATTTTCTCCTCAGACTTAAAAAAAAAAAATTAACACCACCCACCAGGACGACCATCGTCACCGGCTGAGTATATATGTACCTAGATATGTCCATAAAACCAACTGACTGGCCAACTGTCCGTCCTTTCCTGTCCTGATGTGATAGGTCCTTCGCGTCCTAATATTATCCTTCCTTTTTATTCATTCACTCTCATCACAAAGATATGGGTGTGAGGGATATATTTTCACTATGTATGTTAGGAACGTTATATCGCATTGAGTTTTTAGTGCACGCTTAAAGTGCTCCCTGGTATAAATATATAAAGTCGTATATTGAATTGTATTATAGGTTAGGTTTACGTAATACGTATCCAGCGTTCTAGTTTTGGTTCGTAATTATTTTTTATTAGTTTTTCAAAAAGGACCATCGCATTCTCTGTCTCTGCCTCCTTGTTGCCTTGGATTTCCTTGTGTAAGAGACAAATACACACCATTTCACACCCATTAAAGTGAATCCTGTTATAGGTACCTACGTTACGTTGTGTATAGTATATTTGCAGGAAGAGGAGGGGCGGAGCGGGGGAGAAGCCATATGAGTTGGTTTGTTGGGGTACACAGACGTACCTATATATATAAAACCTCACAAGGGATAGATTGGTCTAATAACAATAAATGACTATATGGCGTTGGTTGGGATGACCGTTTTTCGAAAAAGCCGGAACAAATATAGCGTTGGAAAATGGTATAGCTTAGTGGTTTTGTAAAATATACCTATATGTACCTACAATGTACACTTAAACTTTTCTCTTCTGACTCTGCTGGATATAATAATGGTTATGGTATGGGAATGGTATTTAATACATATATATATATGTTCCTATGCATGTTCATTGTTCAGGTATATTGAGACAATTGGTTTAGATACCGACACCATATGTGTATATTAGTAGCAGGTAATTCTCATCTAGGCACTTTAACAAACAGAAGTCGAATTGTAAAGGGCTATCTTTTTAAGTTATGAGTTTGTAAAATAAATCCATAACACCCAACAGTATATTTCCAGTCAATATTTCAAGTTGAATATTGAATCCATAATTAATTTCATAGACCGGGATCAAGGCTAATATGCATAATAAGATGACAGAAGTGTCAAAAACTTAATTTTAAATATTTTTTCATTCAAAATTAAGTTAGAACATTGTTTGGATAATCGGGAAAAATCCTACACCTTAATTATCTCATGAGATTTATGCCTCTTATTTATGAGCATAGATACAAAAGAGATACAAAATTTTACATGAGTTGTCACCACAACATTGAGTTCATTTACGCCATTGTACCACAAACTAGTGGGCTTATTCAAACAAAACTACAGAAATTGGAGCAGTTTTCTTAAAAAATATTTTTTTTATAAATATTAAATTTTTTTTTTTTTTTTTTTTGCATGCTCCAATTATTTTTGTAATCAGCCCTATCACGAATTCCATCGTAGGTAATTGAAAACTTGTTACGAATCCAAAAAAATTACATCGTAGTGGAAAAACTCATACAAATAGTCATTACGAATGGATTCGGTAATAGTTTTTTTCGGGATTCGGAAAAGTTTCCGATTATACGATGGAATTCATAATAGGGCTGAATAGGTAAACAAATGTAAGCAGTCGCCATCAGATGGCGTTGTACTCTCAACGCCATCTGATGGCAATCCGATTTTCGTGAAAGACTGATTGTCAACAATTTCGGGCGGTATCTCGGCCATAACTTGAGTAATGTTGGTTTTTAATGCATGATCTTGACTTCGCCAAAACGTGAAATTACGCGACCAGGAAACTTATAACGCAATAAAGCCATAATTGGTCATGCTGTGTGGCTTATTGTCGTGTCTTTTTGGAACCACATATTGTCCAAGTACTTGCTTGCGTAGTCGGTCGATTATGACAACCATAATTATCACGTTTTGCGCGAAAAGTGGCTACGTTTGAATCACACATTTTGTAGCAAGTTTTAATAATTTAAACGCGTTGTTCGATTGTTAAGCGATCCATTATCGTAAATGGCAAACATTCAACTCATATTATGACATTTGTATGGAAAATAGCAAAGAGATATTAATCTAATAGGCTGGAAGTTTCAACCATATTTATTATTTTATTGCACTCAACTAAATAGCCTGTGGCAGTGATTTTTTTTTTAAATTTATTTTTAAATTTTTTTTTAATCGGAACTCATAATATACTGTAAGATGGAAAGTTATTGGATTCGTCTGTCTGTTTTTTCGACTGAAGCCTGAATTAGTGGGTCAATATTCTTTAAACTTGGTCCCTATCTGGCGTTTTTGGACATTCCCCCCGACAAGTTTTAATTTTTTAGAACCAAAAATAACGGTACCTTCCGTAAAATTTTTTTTTTAGCAATAATTAATGACAATTTTATTTTTCAAAAACATGGCCACAACTTAAAAAAATATATAATCCAGTAATTGTCTTTATAAAAAGGCTACCATTAAAAAAAATTCCGAAAAGTGGTTATACATAAATGGTACCTTCCATAAAACCATTTTTTGATTTTCAATTTTCTTAAAAATGGTTCACTGAATTTGATCAATTTTTTTATAGAGAATTAAAAAAAAAAAAAGTTTAAAAGGTATTGCATACCTACAATTTTTTTTTTTTTTTTGATTTTTAAAAACAGTTCTAAAATATCTTTTTGAGAACTTAATAATTCGAAAACGACTTGGTCGATTTTTATTAAACTTGACATCCAGCAGTTTTTTTGACATTATCTAGCAGATTTTAAATATAAATTATTCTTATAGCCAAAAATAACGGTACCACCCATACAATTGTTATAAAACCCGTATGGAAAATATCATTTTTCTCAAAAACGACCTCTGCGATTTTGATTCAAATTTTTATGTGAGCTAATATCAGTAGCTACGATCTATCATGTTATTCGACAGAAAATTTTATTTATCGTGTTAAAGTGGTATCTCTGATAGAACCACTTTTTTTTTATTTTCGCATCTCATTATCTGTTCAAGCGATTTTAATGAAATTTTTTACACATGAGCTTCTGATAAGATCAAATAATATTTCATATCAAATAAAAATCGCCGGGGAACGCCCAATCAATACCTAAGCTATACAGCCTTCCTCCATTTGCTATTTTGCTTTTCATCGAATTGTTCAAGAATTTCTATCTTAGGTACATTATATGTGTATAGTGTGACTGAACTACATAAGACTATACATAAGTATGCCCAACTATTTGAGCATACCATACATATGTACCTAAAGTTCAATTTTGCTGCGTAAAAGAATTTTAATTTCCTCTTAAATCGATGATTCCTTAACTTAAATTGAGTTGGTCACTTCGACATGTCACACTGAAGGATTAAAATCCTAAACAAGAAAAAAATGTTAACTATGGTGATGGTGACGTTTTGATACTACATTGGTCTGAGTCCACACTAGGTATAGGTACACACTTACTCTATTTTGCCTTTCTTTTTTTTTTTTTTGCGAACAAATTTGTCCATAAAGGATATAAAACCTCTTCTTCTCGTTTCTAATATTTATGCAATGATGTCCTTTCATGTAGCTTATACCGACACAGGATTTGATGCGAAACAAAAGCCGAACGAATTGGTTCTCGGAAAAATACCTACACCTACTCATGCCGCATACAATGCACATCACCTCCTCAGAGATTAGACAACATTCCTTTACACAATCTCGATTCTGCTTGAACTAGCTATATAGAACCAGCTATAGCTGTATGAGAATATTTAGGGAAAAAAAATTCTTGTTCTCTTAGAGGAGATAGAGGAAATCCCCGAAAAGGATGTTGTATACCTCCCGCCTAACAGATGTCTAAAACTTGTTTTCTCCAAATACCAGGTTGAAATTATTTTCCATTTTGAGTTTTTTATTTGTTTTTCTTTTATTTTTGAGTTCGATCTCCTCTTGAGCTTTTCCAATCATGGATATTTGCCAAGGATGATGGAATCCTTCGACGCGTCAAGCTTGAAAAAAGTGTGTTATGTGCGTGTGTTTGTGTGGATAGGTAAAGGAGTTTCGAGGAAAAAAAAAAAACAGATTTCTTTTTTTTTTTTGGGAATTTTTTTGCTCAGTTTTCAATTTCCTTGCCAGGCATATATGGATGACAATGACACAAGAACGACACCGTGACGTTGTTGCACAAATACAAATACTAATACAACACACGAGACGACGACGCTTTCGTTATACGTTCCGTGTAGGTAAGGTAGGTTTATTCGTTCTGTAACGAACGTGCAAATGGATGCTTGGTTAAGATGATTGGAATGCGATTATTTGACGACAAAACAACGCCTCAGGATGATGATAGGATATTGTTCTTTGTTTGTCAGGCAAAGATGCGAGCTATACAATGACTATGATGATGATGATGATGAATATGATGCGTGTATACCTTTCTCTTCATTATAGAAGCTGATAAATTGCTATGGCATAGGCCTTGTTCGAACATTTTCGTTTTAATGATTTCTCGATATTAAAAAAGAACGAAGCTTGAGATAATTACAAATAAAGCAAAAAATAAAAAAAAAAAAAACAAGACAATGCGAAAAAAAATTCAAAAAATTCTCATCCAATTCCACGACTTTTAGCGTGTTGAACTAAAAATTCAAGATAAGGATGTTTTTTTAAACTTATTAGACTTCTTGTATTCAAATGAATTCTCCAAAAATATTTGGTTTATAGATGATGCACTCAAACTTAATATGTAACTAGGTTGAAGAATTTCATATTTGAGATTCCTGCGATCTAAATAATTTTTTAAAAATTTAATTAAATTCGGTGAAACAGATAATGAGATGTTCAAAAACCAAAAAATGTTAATATCTGATTAATGAAAAAATTTGATTTTCCTTAACGGTTTTTCAATATATATCTACTTGCATATTAAATCTCATTATTTTTTGATTATATACGAATTATTTCTGTTTAAAATTTGCAAGATAATGTGAAAGAACAACCGGGTCCCAAGATTGATAAAAATCGGTTGTTTTTGAACAATTTAAAAAAAAATTTAAACATTTTTTATAAATCAAAATTTGTTGCTACAAACAATTTTTAAAACTTTTGAACTAATCTCTAAAATAAGTTGAACCAGTTTTGAGAAAATAACAAAAAAAAAAAATGGTTCTATGGACGTTGCCATTCATAACCATTTCTCGAAATTTTGTTATTCAACTGCATTTAAAAAAAGTTGTGCCGGCACGTTTTTGAAACAAAAAAAAAAATCAAATGCACAATTGTGTCGCACGACTCTGTAACACAAACTTGCTCTTATGTGCGATCACCACTGTAGTTTAAAGTATGCATGGAACTTACACTTTAAGAGTTGATGCGAAAAGAAAAATCCCATAAAAAAACGACACAATGAAATCATAAACGAAAAATTTCATTCTGGTTTTCGTTTTGCAGTACGCAGTTCGATGAGCGAAATTAATTAATGTAGCAGATTATTTGGAGAAGTCTCCGCAGAATTAATTGTTCAGAATATTTATTTTGTGCGGAAAAGTGACATTTGATTTGTATTCGTGTTTGTATAAATTTTCTTTCATATAAGCGTGCCTCTGTGATTTTTATGCGTTGTGTTTTGTTTTTGCAATTTGTGTCTTGGTGACACTTTGAGTGGGTAATTTTTCGTTGTCGTTTTCATTACCATATTTCGCTGTCGTGAACGAACAATTTCATGCCGCATCAGCACCGTACTAGGCTTTAGACTGAGAAATTGTTAAAAAATCAATATAATTAGAAATAATTTGATTAAACAACTTCTGGAACTGTTTTGACATCAACTCAATGTACACCATATGATTTCTTACAAAACTCTCAATTTATGAGAACAAAATTTTAAAAATCGTTGGAGCGGTTTTTTTTTTAATTAATTTTTTTTATATATACCTAATATTTTGAAAACATTTTTAAGAAAAAATGGTACGCTATTATTTAGTATTTATTAATGCGGAGTTTAAAAATTAATTTTGACAAAAAAAAACTCATCCACTCATTTTCGAAATATCGAATTTTCAAAAAATAGTTTTTAATTCTTTTTTTTTTAACATTTCTTTTTTTTAAACATTTTTTTGTTTTTATTATTTTTTTTTTATTTTGATATGCAATTTTATTTAAATTTATCAGAAGAAGCTTGTGCAAAAAATTTCATTAAAACCGGTTCAACAGACAATGAAATAAATGAAAAAAAAATTGTTCTATGAGAGATATCATTTTTAATTCGATTCATTTTTAGAAAAGTGAGATTTTCCTTACCGGATTTTAAACACTTGTATGGGAGTTACCGTTATTTTGGGCCATATGAATTATATTTATTTAAAATCTGCTAAATAATGTTAAAAAACAGCTGCGGGTTTAATAAAAATCGACCAAGTCATTTTCGAATTACAACATATTAAGTTCTGAAAAAAAAAAAAATGAACTTTTTTTTTTAAATCAAAAAAAAAAAAAAAAAAAAATAGAAAATTTTGGTAAGTACCTATACAAAACTTTTAAAACTTTTTAAAAGATTTTCAGTAAAAAATTGGTCAAAATCTGTTGAGCCGGTTTTGAGAAAATCGAAAGCAAAAAAAAATGGTTCTATGTGAGGTATAGATACCACTTATAACCAGAATAGGCTTTGTAAGAAAAAAATTATACTAATTTTTTTTTTTTTTAAAGTTATTGACAAAAATAAGATTTTCATAATTTTGTTAAAAAATTTGTACGGCAGGTACCTACCTACCGTTATTTTTGGTCTTAAAAAAATTAAAAAAAAAAGACCAAAAACCGCTAAGTACAAAGTTTAAATAAAATCGTACCACCCTTTTAGGCTGCAGTCGAAAGGACAGGACAGACAGACAGAAGGAATTGAGAGACTCATTTTTTTCGACTTCGCTATCATCGTAATGTCAAGTTTGATCAAAATATCGAGTTCGATTTTTGTACTAATCTATAACATGTATTGATATTAACAAAAAAAAAAGTACAAACATTTGAAAATAAGGGGTAGATTAAAAAAAAAAAAAAAAAAAAAAAAACAGTAAAGTTTTGTTTTAAATAAAATATTGCGTAGGTACAATTATTATGCCTGGAAATTTTACTCATCACAAGATTTTAAGATAAAACATTTCAAATTTTATTTTTTAGTTTTTCCTCAGTAGACACGATTTATATTTATCTTGCCTTTCAAAACTAAGTGAAAAAACTTTTAATCTATTAAATTTGGACTGAGTTAGAAATATAAATCGTTTCCGAAGAACAATAAATAATGAACAATCCTCGAATCCTTTCTACCGTAATCAATTAATTTTAATTTTCTTCTTTCGAACAACATCTGATTAGTTTAATTATTATTTCACGTCTTCTCAGTTTACCGTTTCTTCCTATTTATATTTTTTCTACAAAAGAAATCCTGTCTCAAGCAGTAGTAAACTAACAAAAAAAAAAAACTTTTACATAGCTAAGATACCCACTTACTGTGAAAGGTGGAAAATTTGTATTAAATCAGAATCAACTATATATGTATATCCTTTTAAGAATGAAAAATAAAAAAAAAATTCGCTGGAAGATACTTCGAATGAGATTACAAAGCCCTTCAGGACAATAATAAAACTCAATTTTTGTAAAATTCAAAAGGGGCTATCATGATGGAACTTGGATAATGGAATAGAACGCAGTTAATATAAATAATATAGAAAATAAAAAAAAAAAAAAAAACAAAAAAAAAACTATGCAGTATCTTGAATTATTGCACAATTGTTATCCAATTTACTTTGAATTTGAATTCTTGTTTTACCTAAAGGTATAATAATATAAACAGTTTGAATTAAATCACAATCAGAGGGCAAAGGAACTTTATCAGAGTGGTTATGCAAAAATTTATTTGATGTCGCAGAAAAGATGAATATTTTTTATAAATAAATTTTAATTCTACTAAAGAGTCGCAGATTTCAATAATTTTTTTATAGGTATTTATTTATAAGTACATACATAGCTTAGTTTTGTAATATTTTTGTTTCTTAATATTAAAAACGATACAGACTGATTTATTTAAGTATAGCAGCCTTGAGCCAGTCTGATCGGATGTATGAAATTAATATAAATTTATACTTGATTCTCTAAAGTAAGAATTCAATTTTTTATTAGTATACCTCATCGAGATTTGAACAGCTGGCTCTCATATAAACCATTATATCAATCGAGTTGAACCGTAAAAAATGACGCGTCGCCAAGAGCAATTCGTTTGACTTTTGAATTCTTTTGAACTTTGTCAATCGATTTAAGGGCTTAAGATATAATTAAAGGCGTTATCAACAACAAAAAATACCTGTAATAAGTAAAGTATCCATATATCCAATGAATTTCACTTACCTGAAAATAAAAATAAAATACAAAATATGTTAAAACAATTTGTGTTAAAATTTAAAAGAAAACAAAAAAAGGTAGCGTGTATATGAGATTCTATACCAACAGCGGAAATTTTCTTCGAATAATTTGAATTAAAAAATAAACTGTAGCCTTAATATTGAAACAAGAGTGAAAAGTAGGTAGGTTCATACATAAAAATTGTTATTTTTTTAGTTTAAATTAAATAATTATTTGTACCACTTAAAATTACCTCGATGAAAAAATGAATCAAAATTGTTCAAGATATACGATAATAGGACAATTTTCTCAAATTTTGTTATACCTACAAATTTCACTAAAAAAAACTGAAAAGAAGTGTTATTCTTATTGCAATAACTTTGGAAATTAAAATAAAAATTTGAATAAAATAATTGGAGTCGTTTACGACAAAATTTTAATAACTCAATATTTGTGTATGATAAGAAATATACCCGTTATTAGAATAGCTAAAATTATAATTTTTTTTCCCCTCTAGGTAACAACATACAAAATTGTTTGTACTAAATTTTAATAAAATTCGGCTCACTCATTTGGCTGTAGATCAATTTACAGTTGACGCATGAATACACAGACCATAGAGAGATACAGATCGGAATGGAAAAACACGTATTTACATAAAAAATAAATTTTTATGCTTCTTCATCCTCGTAATGTAAATTTTGATGAACATTCCAATAATAATATTTTCTTACACGAAACTTATATTCCTATATGTAAAGGCTGGGTCATCTGGTGGTTTCTTTTTAAATCATGTAGATATTCCGCTCGAATTCTGAATAGAAAATCAGTATCATACCTCCGTGGCAAGAAATAAGTCGCTTTACTTATTTTTAAAGTGAGTGGTGTGTAGCCCAAACATGAAATGAAGTACCCACCGCGCCTGCTGTACGCAAGTTTGTGCAAAAAGATAGTTAGACTGGTATGCTAGTGGACAACACTCATGGTCCCCGTCGTTGTACGGTGCACACAGACGAGAATGTGGCTGCTGTAGCCGAGAGCGAGAGACTCGAAAATGAGGTTGGGAACAACGTTTCACTCAACTGTGGACTATACTGACTTTTTTTTGCTGGAATTGAAGACATGGATTTGAATGACCTCTGGTTCAATCAGAATGGCGCGCCATGCCACACAACCCATGCCACAATCGATCTTTTGCGCACCAAATCGTGTTATTAGCCGTATTGGCGATGTCAATTGGCCGCCTCGGAGCTGCGATTTGACCTCTTTGGAATTTTTTTTCCGGAAACACATTATTCCGAAAACCTCAAATCCCGAAAGGCCAAAATCCCGTTATTGCAACTGAACAAAAAAATACTTTTTAATTGTTAAATAAATAAAAGCAATAACTCCAAAAAGAAAATCAACAAACTAAAAACCTTAAATCTCTTGAAGACTAAATTTCCAAGCTAAAATCGCAAAAAGAAAATGTGCAAGTATAGTGAATCAAGCAATTTATTGCTTGCTACTTCCACCATTTTGCTATTTTTTAAAGATTTTCGGATTTTGGGTTCTCTAGATTGTGGTTTTTCGGAATTTTGGGTAACCTACTCTGGATTTTAAGTTTTCAATCAACATTTTTGTTTTTTGCGATTTTGGGTTTTTTTAATTTAGGGGATTTTGGTTTCCTTACTTGGTAGAAAAAATGAATTCCAAGTAATTAATTAATTAATTATTAAAATTAATTATAGCAACAATTTTAAAACAGTCCTAAATTCCACACATTTTGTAGAAGAAAAAAAAGCAAAAAATTCTAACAGGGTATTCCAAAAAAAAATTGATCAAACAGAAATTTTTTAGCAAGGTACCATTTTTTTATTTTGTGATATCAGTTCATCTTATAAACTGTTTCAATGATATATTTTATATGAAAAAGTGTAAATAGTAAAAGGAAAAATATATTAAAAAAGGGGCGTGGAAATGGGAGGATTTTTTATGATAAAGGTAATAACAAACTGTATTCTATTTGATAAAAGAATAAAATTTAAGTTCTCAGCTCTTTAAAGAACATGATTTTCTAAACAAATTAGAAATCAAAGACCAAAAAATCTAAAGAAAAAAAAACGTCGGATTTTTTTTTTTATTTTTGCACACAAAATTTAGCTTTTTGGACCACAGTGGGGTAACTTCGGGTATACTCATAATGAATTTGTTAAAAAATAGCATTTAAGAAACTACATATGTAAAATAAAGGCATTACCTAATCATATTATGAGCCTGACGTGAAAGTAATAGAATTAGTCAAGATGTTCATGCTACACACCACACGATGTTCCTTCTTTTGGTGGTGTTTCTTTTATAAGGAACATTTTTCCTTGTTCCCGATAGTAGGTAGGTACCATAAACATCGTAAGTTTGGATATTTTTAAAACCTTATAAAAAGTTTTCATCGTGAAAAGATTAAGCGCTTTATAGTTAAAAATTATTTTATAATTAGGAAACAACAGACGTTGTTCAAGGTTTAATCCAATTTAATTGATAGCGAATTAAATCACAAACACGAGCAGGAACATCGCGTGAGATAACCAGATAAAGGCGAAATCATAAAGAACAGCTTTGTAGCATCATGGTTATAATGAGTAAAAACGGAAAACCATTCATCAATACGACCCTTAAACAATTTTCCCAAAACCACTTTATATTAAAGGTTACTTTTCAATCTAGAAACTAGTTTTCCTTTAATCAAACTGTTGAGTTTTTTTTTTTTTTTTTTGCAGATGCAGTTACAAATTTTTTTTCATCATTTGAATTTTAACACTCAAATAACCTCCACTTCTCCTTGAGGTAGTTGTACCGTAAATTTGTCGGAAGTAATTTTTACCTTGTTTTCACCACCACACTTTCAAAAATAAAATTCATAGTGAAATTAATTCAAATCAATTGAACAAGCTCTCACATTTGATCAAACCTATAGAAACATAATATACATATATACTGTACACATTGGTATGTGAGTAAATATCCATGCAATGTAGTCCTTTTCCTGTAGGTAGACCTGCGGTCCACTTGCACTGTCATCGAATGCGGTCATAAAATAAAACAAAACAAAAAAAATGATAAAAAGGATTGTCTATATATAGAACTGCATATTTGAATATACAGTGCGACAGCGATATACACACAAATACACAGGTTACTCGATTTGAGTGCGCGCCGGATGCGGAACAAGAATTCATCTGTTTGTCCAATTAAACTCGAAAAAAGCAAATCAATCGATGAATGGACATAAAAGTAAAAATTTCAAGTGTAGAATGCGGACGAATGAATAAGTGCGCAGATTGTATTTTCAGTATATGTGTTGGTGTGTATACTATGTGTGTGTGTATTATAAAGGACTCTCAATACGAACAATGATCATCATATATCCTCGAGCAAACAAATTGATTTGGTTCTCATCTTTTTTTATTTTTTATTTTTTATTTTTTTTTTTTGAATGAATGAATTCCTCTACATTGCTCACTTGTTCCAAAAAGAAGAGAGACTGTCCTTTTTTTTCAACGTTTGGCTTGGAATAAATTTCAATTCAGTTTTTTTTTTTTTTAATTTTTTTCTTTATCCTTTGGAGATGCATCCTCAACTTTTCGTTTATTTTTTTTTCTTTTTTAAATAAAATTCTTGTTGAGTCGATCGGATGTAGTAGAACTTTTGACCCAAAGTTCATTGCAACGGTGCGCACCGCATATTTGTGTGTTGGATTGAGGGAGTGGTGCGTGGGCGGAATATAGAGCATAAGGGCAAGTATATAAGAAGAAGAAGAGCAGGCAATGATGTGACTAAGCCGGTCCGGGGCTGAAAGGATACTTTAATTTGTTCGTACAATTGAACCTTTTCACTTTGCCGGACTATTGAGGATTCGAAGTTTGGAAAAATTGTATGCATACGATTTTTTTTTTTGATTTAGTTTTTTTTTCTATTTTTTCGTTTTTACTTTGGCAACTTTTTCATACTTATAGTAAATACCTACTGCAGAGTTTTATATGCACATGCAGTGCAGTTTTTTCTTTTAATTTTTTTTTTTTTTGGAATAAAAGTTAAAATGTTAGTTTCTTGGAAATTTGCATACCAACAATCTTTTGGGGTATGGTCTTAAGTAAAGAGGACTCTTCCGATGTGTGTTTGGCAAAATTAAATTTAATGCTTCTTTAAATTTGTTACTGATATGAATTTAAGATTGTGAAGATGCAATCTAAATATGCGAAGGTTCATAGATGCACTGGCTATATTTGTATTTTATTTGTAGGTTAAGTTTCTTAAGGTATATGTTATTTTTGGAATGTAAATTCGTTAAGGTCTGTCTAGCCTATAGGTTCTTACCTCAAATCAAATTCTGAGGTAATAAATGCAGCTGCATTGACATTTTAATCTTTTAAATCAGAAATTCTATTTTAGCTTCATAAATATAAAGTGTTATAAATATTTAAAACTCTCAATTTTTCTATTCAAAAAAAATATTTTATATAAAAGTATTTATTTATTTATTTATTATCTATGCACAAAATGCTAATGCAGTTAATCCTACAGAAGTCTTTAATATGAATTTTTAATAAATAGGTAATATATGGCAACTAAAATTGTGAATTAAAGAACATGTTTTATATGAACATATTATGTAGGTAATCACATTTACAGTCAAATGATGAGTCAAAATTAAATTAACCATAACTCCTAAATGTACCTGTTCCTATATTACCTACATATATATACCTACCTACCTACACTTTACTAGCAAAATGGTTTTTACTATTTTATCAGCTTTTGTGATTAACCAAATAAATTAAACAAAGGCATTTTAAATATAAAATTAAACAGAGAACAAAAAAAAATAAAGGATTCGTTATTTTATTATAAAAATAACAATAATTTATTGTGGTAATGTGAATGTGAGAAAACCATTGGGAATTTGTTTTTTTTTTTAATTTTATTTTAACATTTGAAATGCACTGAAAGAAAAATATGATTTTAATTAAATTGGAAAAGAAGTGTTTTATCTACAAAAAGACTAAAAATTCAAAAAATATGATACACGACTTGCTTGCTTTAATTTTCAAGTGGTTAAGAATTTTAAATATTTATTATATTAATTAATGGATGCCACTTTTATTATTATTATTATAATAAATTCTTTAAGTTCTAGGTAAATTTACATTTTTACTTGCGATATATAGACACATATGTACATATGTAAAGAAATCGAACTCAAGATTTTCAAACTTGAAATTAGGATGAAAGTTTTTTTTTTTTTTTTAATAATACAAATTCTATATACTACTGAAATACTTACATCAGCCAAGTAGAAGACTTAGCACTATTTAATTGGACTTGTTGAATTATTGATTCAAAATAGCTTTTAACGGCCTTTAGTCCAAAAAAATTTAGGCGTTTCGTCCCGGCGATCTCACTAGGACTCATCAGTCAGACCTTGTCATAACGCAATTTTTGTTTAGTTCAGTTCATCTAACATAGATTTCATGACGAATACGACGACCACAAGTCCAATTAAAATAGTGCTAAGTCTTCTACTTGGCTGATGTATTTCAGTAGTATATAGAATTCGTATTATTAAAAAAAAAACCTTCATATAAACAATGGCAGGCCCTGGGCAAAAAAACAAAAACTTCCAATTTAATGACTAGGAATTGTAGTCTTGTTGGATATAGTTCACACTAGATATTCGTCAAGAAATCTTTGTTATACGAACCGAACTTAACAAAAATTGCGTATTGACAAGGTCCTCACTAGTCAACTGATGAGTCCAAGTGAGATCACCGGGACGAAACGCCAAAATTTGTGTGGCCGTTAAAAAGGTATTTTTAATCATTACGATGAAAGTGAATTCGAAAAAATTGGTCTCGCAATTCTGTCTGTCTATCTGTGTGTCCTTTCGGCTGTAGCCGATTTTCCTTAAATTTGGTACTTAGCGTTTTTTGGGCATCCAAATTTTTTTTTAATTCTATTTTAAAGACTGTACCTGCAGTACAATTTTTTTTTAGCAAAAAATCAAAACGTGTCCACAGCTTAAAAAAATCCAGTATTTTTTTTTACAAAAAGATAACCATTTAAAAAAATAAATCCGAAAAATGTTCACAAATCGGACCCATAGAACCGTATTTTTGATTTTCGATTTTCTCAAAAATGGCTCAATTGAATTTGATCAATTTTACATTTTATAGAGAATTTTTCAAAAAGTTTAAAAAGTATTGCATAAAAAAAATTATTTTTTTTTATGTGTAAAAACAGTTTCAAAATATTTTTTATTTTTATTAAATTTGGCATCCAGCAGTTTTTTTACATTATGTAGCAGATTTTAAATACGAATTATTCTTATAGCCAAAATAACGGTACCTTCCTTACAAAAATTACAAAACCGGTATGGAAAATCTCATTTTTCTCAAAAACGACTCCTAATACGATGTTGATTAAAATATTTATGTGAGCTAATATCAGTACGATCTATCAAATTATTGAAAAGAAAATTTTATCTATCATCAAAAAATGGTATCTCTCATAGAACCATTTTTTAGTTTGTGACTATCTCATTATCTGTTCAAGCAATTTTTAAGAAATTTTTTACACATGAGCTTCTGATAAGATCAAATAATATTGCATATAAAAAAAATTGTATTTAAATAAAAAATTCAAAATTAGTTTTTGAAAATTCGATATTTCGAAAATGGGTAAATAATTTTTTAACTCCGCAATAATAAGTTCTAAAAAATGGAGTACCAATTATCTTTCTGAAAAATGTTTTAAAAATTTTATATATACAAATTATTTTTTTTTTTTAAAACCGATACAACGATTTTTCATATCTTTTTCTCATAAATTGAGATTTGTGTAAGAAATCATATGGTGTACATTGCGTTTGTGTCAAAACAGTTTCAGAATTTATTTAGATTGATCAGTTTATTTCTAATTGTATTGATTTTTTAATAATTTTTCAGTCTAAACTGTAAGTTCCATGCATTAGGTATGTGCAACTCTCGTTAACTCTTCTTGTTTAATTTTTTTCATTAAATATTTTAAACCATCCATTTCTTTCAATCTTATAATCTTCAATAAATATATTGGGTTTCGGTTTAAATTCTCAAATTCGGCTAAGTTGAAATAATAGTTAAAAAAACATTAAAAATTAACAAAAGTTTAAATCAACACTTTATATATTTTAAATTTTACATGATTATATTTTTCCTCAGTGTGATTTTGGTCTGATTTTTTTTTAACTCTCATATTTTGCTTGGCTTCATTTGAATTCGTATATAATCATCAATTATTTAACGGTCGTTTGGTATTTTTTTTTGTTAGTCCTGCAGCACAATATGATGGTTTGTGGTGAATTGTGGTTATGGAAATGTTAAAAAAAAAAAAGTATATAAAACATTTTTGCGTATGGATACTTAGTTAATACTTTTATTACTTCAGCAATATTTAAATAATTCCACTAATTCAGTTGGGAAAGAGCCACACAAAATATAAAAATTAAATACCTAAATGAAATAAGCCAGACAAATGGGATGGAAAATTGTTGGTTATGTTTTATTTGTAGATACTGTAAATCATTGAAAATTCATATAGGTATGTGTGGCTACATTATAACGAACTTTTCATATAAATGGAACTAATTCTATAGCTCTGAGCAGCACATATATATATTGTAAATTTAAACATGTAATTATTTAAATAAATATATATTTAAATAAAAAAGAGATCTAGGTTTTATACTAGAGATGCCGCAAATAGTGATTCGGACGAATACCGAATACCGAATATTCGGCCACACTCGTCGGCCGAATACCGAATATTCGGCAGCCGAACATTCGGCCAAAGATGTGTATCTAAGTGAGAGACTATTTTCAGAAGCTGGAATTGTTTACGAAGATATACGTAATCGTTTGCTACCAACGAATGCCGAAAAAGTAGTTTTTATTCACCACAACTTACCATTAGTATTTTTAAATACTAAAATACAAATTTTTGAATAAAAGAAAACATTTATTGTAAGATAATAAGCCTTTTTTATTCTCCATTTGTTATTCGGTATTCGGCCGAATAGTTCACAACATTCGGCCGAATACCGAATAGTTGTCGAATATTCGCGGCATCTCTATTTTATACTATCATTATAATTATTATACATATTCTACATATATTATTTAAGTTTTTTGTTTTAATTTTTGAATAGTGTATCATTAGAATTGGAATTTTTTTGAATCTATAAAATTTGACGTAGGACCGTCAGGCCGTCAGCTAATTTATTTATTTCCTTTTTTGCAATTACGGCGCATTTAATTGAAAATCTTACTTTTCTTTAATTTTACGTGGTTGTTTTATTTGTTAGTATATTAATTTTAAATAAAAAAAAATGTTTGACATATTTTAATAAATATGAGTTTTTGAGAGCTACAAAAAAAAATCTCACTAGATCCAGCTGAAAAATTACCAGGATATTTTAGCTTAACTATTTGTTAAACCTGTTAAACCATTATGCAAAATTGCATAATTAATTTAATGTACCTAATTTGTTAAAAAGAAACAATTTTTCCGGTGCTAACAATATGAGCTTAAAAGCAAATTTACTTTTGAATGCTTGAGTTATTTCCTTTTCACCAAAGAACTGAGACCGTGCAATTTTCTTTTTATTTCAATAAGAATACATTTTGTTATCATCTCGATCGTAAAAAAATCCACTCACATCCACGCCCTGTTCATTTAAATTTAAAACTAAAAATGGGCTCACAATCTTGTAAACAAACTATTGATTGTTAAATTGAACATCCAATCCACCCACTTACGAGCCTCTTTTTGAATGGGTTCCTAAAAGAGTTTTTAAAACTAAACTATGTAAATATGAATGAACGTTGACAAGAAAGAAAATTATAATTCTTAATCCTTTTTTTGCAACCTGCCAAGAGTAGAAGAATAATTTATTTCTTTATTGCCTTATCAATACAAAAATGTGTAAATAAGAGATTCATTTCTTTTTGCCTGCGCAAATATTTAAATGTGGATTATTATTACTTTATGGCAATACAAATGATGGAAACACGTCACGAAGACTTTTTTGAAAATTTAGAAGTAACGACAGCTATAATCGCGGAATAGATGAAAAGCTAATAAAGAAACTTCAAATGATTTTAAATGCACTGTCATCTAGAGAATGTATTACTGTGGATAGATTCAACAAAAATACTTCCCATCTAGGTACTAAGAGCCAAATACAGTCATGAAGTTCTGACCGCAACACTTCACAAAATTATAAAATATCGTGGATAACTTATCAAGCATTTCAAATTTTGCAAAATAAGCACAAGAATCAAGGAATAAAGACTACAAGAGGTATCGATACAATATACCTATGTATGTAAATGTTTCACGAAAACGTCAAAATAAAGACGTTTGTGAAGTTGACATAACACTTTTCTGGAACTGCAAAAAGAACTGCAAATTTGGAGCCTTACTGCAAATTCCTACCTTACGTGGTTGCAAAGAAATGCTTCATGCTTTAAATTGAGGTCGGCCGTGTAATATGAAATTTTTGATTTTTTTTTCGTAAATGAGGACTTCAAATTTTTGGTAATTTTTTTTCTGGAACTGCAAAAAAAACTGCAAATTTGGATACCTATTTCAAAGTGATAGCTTGCTTGGTTGTTGAAAAAACAGCATGTACTGTACTAACTTAGCAGTGAAGTTAGCAGTACAGGGGGTTACACCCACTATTTGGTGAACTGCGAAATCCGGAATAGAAATGCAAAAAAACTGCAAATTCCTGTTAAGGCCCCGTTAGGCTAGGTGAAAAGTGTTATGCCAACTTCACAGGCGTAAAATATGGATTTATATAATATGCTGTGGGTCCATTATTATGACTCCATGATTATTTTTTTTCTGAAAATTAAAATTTTTTTTCTGAAAATTAAAATTTAAAAAAGACGAATTATGTAGGTATTCCATTTTATTATTTTATTTTATAAAAAAAAAAAAAAATTTCATTAAAATTTTGGTCCGTTCACTTTTTTTTCTACACTATTTCACCTATAGTTACTCACTGAAATATATATATATAAATTAAAGTTTAGTTTTGTGTACGTTCGCTAACCAGCCAAACCGGTTGACCGATTTTCTTAATTTTTTTTTAATTAAAGAGGAATAAGGGTAGAAGGTTTAGGACAAAAAAAAATTATAAAAAAATAAAGAAAATCTGTTAAAATAAGAAATGAAATTTCAATTGGTCACATGGGTCACTATTTGAACAATATTTAGTAGTTTGCGCAATTCAAAAATAATAGAGTTCGTGGTGGAGTGGAAAGATCTCCGCTTTAGACGTGAGGAGTCTCGGGTTCGATTCCTGACACCGATTCTTTTTTAATTTTTAATAATTTTCTCTTTTTTTCAACACATTCGCTGCAAAACAAATTAAAAAAAAAAAATTTTTAACGCCCAGCGAAACGGGCGGGGGTTTCGCTAGTAGTTTATAAGATATGTCAATATGCCACAAAATAAAAAAAAATCCGTTTAAATACTTTCTAAAAACATACAAAATTGTTTCGTTAAATTTATGCATCCACTGTTGTAAACCATTTTATTTTGGAACAATTTATGAACAATTAAATAGCCAGAGATTTTTTTTTTTTTTAATTTTGCAAAAAATTTAAGTGTTTTTAAAGATTTATTTGGTTCATTCCTTTGTTTTAGAAAATCTTACTCCAGCTGATTTTAGAAACACATTGTGAATCAATTTTCTTAAGAATCACGATTTATATACAGCCTTAGAAATTTCTCTCAAGAAAAAAAAAATCTCAGGGTATAATGATGCGTTCAAAAGTTATGGTTTTTGCAACGGAAAAAATCATTTTTCACACTGCGCCGAAAGGTTTATACCTGCCTTTTTAGAAATATTGACAAAACCTCCAATCCTCCCTTCGGTTTAGTTCTATATCAATTTCATTAATGGATTCAAATCAATATTGTCAAAGCTGAATTTTCAAAAAAAAAAAAGTTAATATATTTAAGCTTCAATAATTGAAATAATTAGACCCACTTAGATAAGAATGTATTCAATTTAAATTAAAGCATTATTTTCTTCATAAAAGTCGGCTAATCGTTCACAGTGAACCTTTGTTTATTCCTAAAAAAAAAAAAAAGATTTTCCTTTATTTCCAAAAAAAAATCAAAACTGAGAAGCCTTTTCTCATAAATTTAAGCACAAATCGATTTAAAATCTACCGTTTATTCCAAATTACCTAAATGTCACCGCTTGCTGTGTCGTCACACGTGCCGCTCTCTTTAAACATCTTAACTTACCTACTTCTATAAAATATATTACCTCATTTTCACAAAAGCCCTATCCTATTCTATATAAAGAGCTACATCTTATTTTGAAAATAGTGCTTCAACTTAAATCCAATCCGCCTTTTTGCTTCTCTCTCTCTTGACATATTTATAAGAATCCCAAAGTAAAGAGGTATCTACTTCTTTTACTATATAAACTCAACAACGAATGCTTTTTCGTGTCTTAATTCAGGCGCGTGAGAAGCATTGCCAATGTCTCTATTTCACTTTACTTTATATTTGCTGACAAACAAAATAAACAAACTTAGACACATTTTGCAGGAAAAAGGACGACGATGACACCTTTAAGAGATTACCACCACCACCTCCACCACCACCTGTGTTAATGGTATTGATGATGGTGGCACATGCAGAGACAAATTAACAACACGGAAAATTCAGACATCACCATCAGACTTAACCTGCAAATTTCACTATACTCGTACTAAACCATGGGATAGTAAAACGTTTTTAAAATTATCCAATTCTCTGCACTTCAGATCCTTTTGATTTGAAATTGTGTGGAGCTTTCCTATACAGAGAGAGGTATAATATGTACATAGCTGCCTAACCAACCAGACACTGATTTATCCTTAGAAAAAGGGGGATTTCAATCCGTTTCACTATAAGCTCCCTGGAATGTCAAAACATCGGGGTATAGCGGCAATAGGAGCAGCTTGGTATAGTCTCGGTATAACAGGACAATCTAAACAGCACAGATACGACTATTTACATCGTGGAAATGTGTACTTCTTCGCTCCTATACCATATCCTAACCATTAAGGGAGTAAGAGGACGACACTCCTTGATATGCTCCCTTTTCGTTTGGAACAAAAGATTACACCGGCATCTTGTTTAGTTAGCAAAAAGTGCCAGGATGAATCCCTCAGATCCCGTAAAGGATTTCACCAAAAGGCAGGTGATAAAAGGATAACACGTGACAGAATTAAATTTTCTTAACCAAACGTCACGATCCTTACTTATACTGCGCCGTCAAACCTTACCTTATACAATTTCACCCACACTCTAAGGACCTTTGTACAATTTCGCGGCAAAGTGGACGAAAATTGTGAAGAAATTTTATAGTTTGGGTGATTTGGTTTGATTATATATAGTCGACGCAATGTTGGACATCGCTCTTGGCATTTGAGTGACTCTGTATACAATTCTAAGAGGAGCATCAGCATCAGCCCACTGCAACAGAGTCAGACAGCAAAAGATAGTCCTGGACCATGTTGTATAGGTTTGAGTATTGAGAGTATAGGCTGTGTACATATATATTCATGTATATGTATACGAGTAGATGTATAGAGCCACTTAAGCCCTGGGGATACGGTCTTACGTGCTCGAGACCGAATTTGAACTGATTCGATTAAAAGTAAACAACTGATTTAAATTCGAGAGTGAAATACATTTGATGTTTTGATGGCCTCTAGCGATTGAATGTCAATGAAGTGCAGTTAAAGCGTTCGAACGTGACATGTTTTTTGAAAAGATTTTGTATTCAGTTTCAGTTGAGTTGAGTTGAGTTCGGTTCATCGAAATAATATGCTCTTTCGTTCCAAAAAAAAAAAATTCACTCACACACACATTTTTAAATATACACACATACATAGATATAAGCTATGTGCAAAGAATAAAGTATCTATGTGTACTTATGTATATGTACATTTGGTTTTTTGAAATTTTTCGCATTTGTTTGTTCGGTTCGGGAAAATGAAAAACCAAACGAAAACGACTACGACCGACAACCGAAATATTCGACATTCGAAGAGGATGATGATGATCATGATGATGATGACACGAATTTTGTGGTGCGTTTTGTCACTTCGATTGTTCGTTTTTTGGATTTAATTTATGTATATTTGCTTCGCTTTGAGTCCTAACTCAAGTCCTGTATTTGGTTTTGGTTTTGGTTTGTTTTGCTATCCATTTGGGATGTATTAACATGTTGTGTTTGTTCACCGAATTTTAATGCTCGTTTACGGTACGTGCTAGTTCTTTTTTAAAAAAACAAATCAGAATAATTTCATCCCAAAAGGAGTATATTGACATTTTTATGGAATAGATGAGATGCATATCAGCAGAACCGATATGTCCTTGGAGTGAAATTTATAAAAGAAAGGATTTTTTTTACCCACCAAACATTATGCTAAAAAATATTTTTTTCCTTTTGTTTTCCTTTTAAATTAAAGAGTCCCAAAAAATACATTTCTTCTAGAAAAAAAGGTTAATAAAATCAATGGCGCAAAATTTTAAACAACCTATTGTTAAGGGCTTAGCATATTACTAGTTAGCAATTTGCTAAACATTTAGTAATTTACTAGCTCTTCGGAAATTTTAATCCTTTTTTTTTCGTTTTACTAACTAGTAAAATACTAATTCCCTTTTATTAAAAATGGTGCATCTGAACACGTCCAAACAATGACAGTTCGTGAAAGAAAATCAAAGCAAACAAATCTAAACCTAGGGAACGGACCTAGTAATTTGATTTACCGTTGGCCAGATACACTCCAAAACATTTTTCAATTTTCTTAATTTTTGCCATCATGAAGAAAAATTAAAAACATTTTGGAGTGTACCTGACTAACCATAAACCGTACAGGGATGGTGGATGATACCTTGGAGTCAGCACCTCCATTAGCTTCAGTAACTCTTAATGTCTTTTGAAAACATTTTATTTTATTTTATTTACTTTAAAAAACAATCATTACACACGAATCATTAGAAAAAAAAACACAATTTAACTCTTTGCCAACAAATTTTTTTCGAGGACAATGATAGATTTCATATGGATTTAGCAAGTTACTAAAAGTTAAAGTAGCCATTTTGTGATTTTAACTTTAGTAAAATGTTAAGAGATAGTAAGTTGCTAAAATCGTTTAAAATTAGCAAAATCTTCTTTTTAACTTAGTAACTTACTAAAATGGCATTAACATTTTACTAAATCGTTTAAAATTTTGCGCCAATAGCTTTTGAAAATCCCATAACTTTAAAAATTATTCGAACGAAAACCAAAAATAACTTTTCTTCTTTTTAAATAATTTTAACTTTACCAAGATAAACACAAACAGAAAAAAATTAGCCTAACCTTAAATATCGATAAATAAAAACAAAAAAAAAAAACTTCTCCCAAGTTACATAACAATAAACCACATTAACATGACACAACAAAATGCAGCATAGTAGCACACATTCTCTCTTATTTGGAAATAACTTCACTAACAACTTTCCTTATTGACAATTATTTAAAAAAAAATAAACAAATCAAAACCAAACTTTACTACATAGCTCCATAAATTGAACTAATATAGTCTGGGAGGTAGCTTTGCATTTTTTATATAAATAAATTTATGTTGATAAAAAACTTAGAAATTTTGATGTTCTAAAATTTTTCATTTTATAAATGCTCGAAATTTTTATTATTTTTACTTGCGATACTTATGTACATACATAGGTACCTACTACATATTATATGGCAATTTAGGCATTTGTAAAAAAAAATCGAACTCAAGACATTGATCAAAGTTGACATCACGAGGATAGCGAAGTCGAAAAAAGTGAGTCTCGCTATTCTGTCTGTCTGTTTGTCCTGTCCTTTCGGCTGCAGCCTAAACGGTTGGGTCGACTTTCTTTAAAATTGGTACCTAGCAGTTTTTGGGCATTCCTCCTACACGTTTTTTTAAGAACACAAGTAACTGTACTTGCCGTACAAATTTTTTTTATCAAATTATGAAAATCTTATTTTTCTTAAAAACGTGCCCACAATTTTTTTTTTTTTTAATTCAGTAATTTTTTTTTTTACAAAAATGCTACCATTTTATAAAAAAAATCGGAAAATAGTTTTAAATGGTACCTCCCATAGAACCTTTTTATTTTGTATTTCCTCCAAAACAACTCAACTGATTTTGACCAATTTTTTTTAAAGAAAATCTTTCGAAAAGTTTTAAAAGTAAACTATACCTACAAAAATTTTTAATTTTTTTTTTTTAGATTTTTAAAAAAGGTCAACATTTTTTTTTCGACAACTTTATAATTCGAAAACGACTTGGTTGATTTTTATCAAACTTCGCATTTAGCAATTTCAACACTATCTAACAGAATTTAAGTAAAAAAATGTGTATGACCAAAAATAACGGTTCCTCACATACAAGTTTTTAAAAACCTGTAAGAAAAATCTCATTTTTCTCAAAAACGGCTCCTACGATTTTGATTGAAATTTTTATGTGAGATAATATCAGTACGATCTACGATATTATTGAAAAAAAAAATGTATGTATGGCTTAAAAATAAAATCTCTCATAGAACCAAATTTTGGTTGAACTGATTGAAATTTTTTGCACAAGAGCTTCTAATAAATTTGAATAATATTGCATATCAGAATTATCAAAAAAATCAAATTTTGAATTAAAAAAAAAAATTTCCAAATAATTTTTAGAAAATTTAATATTTCGATTTTTTTCAAAATTAATTTTAACGTTTTCAAGAATTTTATATACCTAAAACTTTTTTTTTAAAAAACCGCTTCAACTGTATCGTATGGTGGCACAGTAATGTTATCAAGAACGCAAATCATTTCATCAATAATGTTAAATATTTATGTTTTTGATATTGCAGTTTTAAAAAATAATATATACTTGAATCGTCAGTCCCAAAAGTGGGCGTAGCAGAGTTCGTTTTTTTTTTTTTTTTAGAAATAGATCCAAAAAACTACTAATTAAATTTTAACTATTTTTTATCAATTATAAGAATTTTATTAAATTTAAGAGTTAATTTATAGAGTTAAACCCAACGTTCTACACAACTCTTGGATAACTATTTGCAACACACGGGGGCGGGTTTTATAAAATAAATGTTATCGTCTTGAGGTCTGGTGTTGGGACAATTTCTCGTAATCTTAGATTAAAAATGTAAAAATTTATACGTAGGGCGTTAAAAAAACAGTTTTTTTTTATTTGTTTTGCAGCGAATGTGTTGAAAAAAAATAGAAAATTATTAAAAATTAAAAAAAAAAAAATGTTGCCGGTGACAGGAACCGAACCTGAGAACCCTCAGGTCTAAAGCGGAGTTCTTTTTCATTTTTAATTCATTTTTATTTTTCCAAAAAAAACTTGCAACTAACTTAAAGCTAGACAAAAATTCATAAAAACTAGCCTACTTATCAATAACTTACAACTAACTTACTAGCCCTATGCGGGCGCTCTAAGTTAAGCTATATCTTAATACTAATGCCTTTCGGCCTAAAAACTAATTTAATACTAAAATTCTTTATTGGTTTTATTTTTCACCAAGAAAGATCTTTCCACTGCACCACGAACTCTATTAATTTTAAGTTGCGCAAAATACTAAATATTGTTCAAATCAGAGACCCATGTGACCAATTGAAATTTCATTTCTTTTTTTAACAGATTTTCTTTATTTTTTTGTAATTTTTTTTTGTCCTAAACCTTCTACCCTTATTCCTCTTTAATTAAAAAAAAAAATAAGAAAATCGGTCAACCGGTTTGGCTGGTTAGCGAACGTACACAAAACCAAACTTTAATTTATATATATACATAGATAATTAAATCTTAAAATACCTTAATATAGCAAATGTGAGGCCATGGTGGAAGTGGAACTTTGAATGTTAGACAGAAAAAAAGATAGGTCCAATAGCGTTTGATAGTGTTTGGCATAACAGGATTCTTTTTTTGTATCAAAAATGCATGCATTTGGAATTGATAAAAAAAGTCTTTCACACTCTGTTAAATTTAACACTAATTTTAAAATACTTTCTTAATTACATTTAACCAACTTACTTTGTTGAAATTAACCAACGTACCTACTTAGTTTATATTAAGCAACCTAATTGCTTAATATTAAATAACTTCTTTGCTTATTATTGACCAATATACTTGGTTTATATTAGTTAACATACGGAAGCATTCGAATTCGTTTTGATTTAAATAAATTAATTGATCTAATAAATTTATTGACTCAACTTTAGTTCTTTTAATTTTTTATTAAAAAACTGTTCGCGTAACAGACAAAAAGGTTGTTAATTTTTTTTTTTAGAAAATTGTCTTATTTTTGTTTTTTTTTTCATGTATCTTCTTAATAACTCAACGTAATTTTTTCAAATTTCGCAAATAGATGTTTTTAATAAATTTAAATAACACAAAATTACAAAAAAATTTATATATAAAGTCAATGCTCGTTATCCAAGTCTCTCCTCGAACCTCAAGAGCAAGTTCATGCAATTTATTCGTGCACATTTATTTATTTTGTATGAAGAATTTAAGCTTCTTGAAGTTATGATGGAAAGGATTTTTTTTACAATAATAATAATTAAGATGGATTATTAAAAAATCTCAATGCAAATCATAACATCACAACCAACTCCGGATCTGTTAAATCTAACATAATAATCAGTTTAGTGTGACCTGACCTACATAACGTTTCAAAAATCAATCAGAATATAATCATTTGATATATGTACATAGTTTGCAACTATATCTCTTTAACTATATTGCAATGTATGACAAGCTCATGGTATTATTTTTTACCTTTATACATTAAACTATGTTAAATTTGTAATTAAAATTAAATAAAAAAAAAAAAAAACCATCACAACACATAATTAACCGAATAATAAATTTATATTTAATAATATTGGTAATCAAAACCTGTGCTTTTTGCAGCTCATTAATTTCAATTAAATTATAATAATTCAAACAGACAACAACAGATGCACTTCAAAAAATTGTAAAAATAAAAATAAATACAAATCGTATCTGATGTAAACATAATTTTGTTGAATGTGATAATTTGTTATCTTTATATGAATTCAGATAAAAGATAGGTAGATATTTAACATCAAAGGGATGATAACACTTTGAATGATATACACATTCAAGGTCGACGAGATAAAGAAGAAACTGATGTGATGATGATACTCGGTACACACAAAAAAAAAAATATTTGAATGACGCGTTTTAAAAAAGTTTATTTTCGAACCAAAGGTGTTTCAAACAATTGTGAGATTCTTTGGTTTTTTTTTCAATTGAATGGTTTAAAATAAAAACTAACGAGGGATGAATCACTGCAAGAATATTCAAAAATTAAAAAAAAAAAATAGTTATACGTACATTTTTGCGTTTCGGATTTCGTTTTTCATCACAATTTGCCTCACAGTTGATAATTAAAAGGAATTTTGTTTTATAAAAAAATATTTTAAAGAACTTATTTAAGAATAACGAATTTAACAACACGAAAAAAAAATGACACCTTATCGCGTTTGATTGCAGGAAAATTCCGACATTCGCGAATATAATTTTACCCACTCGAATGGATAAACAATAAAATACTAAAATTCATCGAAAGCTTCTCGAATCGGAAAACCCATAAAAGAGTAGCAGCAGCCGTTGTTTCGCGAATTAAGATTCAGATTCGGATCTCACCGGTCGCAGTGGGGTGCGGCGGTGTGGCGATGCCGATGGATGGCGGTGGTGGTGGTGGCGGCAGTAGCGTCAGCGGCAACAGTACTAATGTGCTGCCTCAGATACTTACCTATTTGTATATACCTATGTATGTATAAAAAAATAAGATACACTTGTGCTCTATGGTAAGCGTGCATAGATAAATCTACAAAAATGGAATCTGAGTCAGCAAAAGATACAAGAGTATTTTTATGAAAAAGAAGAAGAAGAGGTACCTCTACCTATAGTTTGTAGATATAGAATGAAGTGGCTCACCTAAAAACCGCCATCATTCATACGAGTAGTATATTGTACAATATGTACACCCCACTATGTCTGCCGCCACTAGGATGGATCGCAGATTTATACCAACTCGTCGCCGACAGTCGACTCGAAGATGACGATGAGCAGCACCAACAACTGCAAAAGAATATTGTATCTGTTTTTAATATGCGTGCATCTTGCAGATACTTTAATCTTTTTCTTCTTACTGTTTTGTTGTTTTGTTTGTGCTACTATTGTTGCTTTGCCATATTGCTTTCCCTTCAGTTCCTTTTTTTTTGTGTCTATAACTTATACACATGATACACTTGAGTGCACTGATAGTGGAATAGGGGGCTACTTCACATTACCATGGTTGCCACGTAAGAAAAGGTGAAGGAAAAATTAAACTTTTAGGTTTTATAAAATGTACAGGTAGGAGGTGGCATATGAGGAGGATTGTCGGTGGGGAGGTGGGGAACAGGGGCTTACAACTCTTCATATTGGTTCAACAATCTATGTTAACACCTCCCTTACCCTAGAGACAGTATAAAGAAGATTTGTAGATTAAACAAAAATCCTAAGGTAGCAGTAATAGCTTAAGACAGTAACAGATTAGCTTTAAGTAGGTACGCTTTTGACTCGGATTAAACTATATCGGCACAAGAAACTCGCACTGAAAAACCGGGCCATGGTTCAACATGAATCCTTACTTTCTTCCAATTTGAGCAGGATAAAAAGTAGCACATAAAAGTCTAAGTGGAACATAATTATTGACGACATACAGGTTAATCATCTTAAGTCGATTTTTAGTGCTTTTAACGAGGACAAACATTTTTCGAAGAAACATTCCAAAAAACTTCACAAGAGAAACTTCTTAAGTTAAATTTTTAATTTTTAATTTTAATGAAAAAATATGACTTAAGACAGTTTGCCTATTTTTACAAATTATGACAATTGTGATTTTGAAAATCTTAAACTGATATAAGAAAGACATTCTACAGATAAATATTTATTTATAAACTCAAAAAGTTCCATTAAATCGAGATAAGATAACTTGCCCAGTTTCTAAGAATAACATTCTAAAGTTATAAGTCCAGTTATAAGTTAAATTCCCATCCAGACAGGAGTGGAAGGATAACGTCGTGGCGAGAGACAAGAACCTTACCAAAATCGAAATACTGCTATCCTGACAGATAGTCAGGCAGCCATGAAAGCTATTGATTCGACTGTATCAGCAGCAAGATTGGTTCAGCAATGCCTTGATAAGCTCAAAAGCCTTAATGTCACTCTTATCTGGGTTCTGGGTCACTGTAGCATTGAGGGTACTCGCTTACGCGGGTGAACTGGCCAGGCAAGGATCAGCCCTTCATAGCTCACTTGCGGAAAGAGTCAACATTCCTCTTGGGGTTATGAGGGGCAATATATATTCTCAGCAGTTTAACAAAATATATTATTTCTAGAAAGATTTGGCCCACTTATAACAGATCCCGAAAAAATGATTTAATTTTTCAGACCCAGGCAAGACATAGCCAGGATCGTTGCAACCTGTTCTGGACACTGGATTTAAATTTAAGAAAAAATATGTAAAGTTTCTAGTTAAGGTTTTTGTCTCAATTCGACTCAAGAATTAATTTTGGTTTGGAAATGTGACAAAGTGTTCTAAGTCAACTTTACTTATGTTTTTACATTTTCAGAATTACATAAATATATCAAACACTCAATATAAATAATAATGTTGCTTCTACTTTCAAGTTTTTGAATACTTATATTAAAATACAAAATCTATTGTGGACTTAAGATATTTTACTTTGTGTCAAATAGGGGTTTTAAGACATAAGCTGTAACTGTTCATTAGGAAGGAAATGTGTAAGATGGAAGAATAGCATTAAGATTAAGACTTGTGGTCCATGATATATGAAAATCATCTTAAGTCGACTTAAGATGTTTTACCTTTAAGTCGAAAAGTATTTAAATTTCGTATCCACAGGGAATCTTAATACTACCTTACTTTCACTTAGAATAAAACTATAGAAAATTTAAACTAATTTTTTATTTTTTATGAAACAACAATATTTTGTTCAATAAACTGGATTATATATTTTTCTAAAAGTTTTGTTGATGCATTTAAATCTGACCTCAACATTGTTTTAAAAATTCTTTAAAAAAGTGTCTGTTAATAGGATGAAAAATGATAGATACAATATATTTATATTCTGAAATTCTGTTTCTATTTAAAAGGTCACATTTAAGAAGATAGGGTAAAATGGAGTTAATAAAACAAATATTACAGGTATCTGATTTTAGAATCTCGTTTACCATTTGAATCCACCTTTATATTTAATAGGGTGAAATGGGGTAAAATAGTAACAGAATGGTGTATGATTTTAAAATTTATTTTTGTTCTATGTGTTATTTTTATGTTATAGCCAAAGGAGTGCTTAAAAGCTGAGTATTTTGCAGAATTTAGATATTTGTAGTGTGAAGTGGGGCAAAAAGTTATATCCCGGTTTTAAAAATTCTTTTTGTGTTAAAAAGGTAACGAGTCATTCATTTTTTGGTTCGAAAGTAAAGCCAATAAATAAAACACACACAGCGATACATTTTTGATGAAAATTTTATTTCATTACAAAGTTAAGACTTTGCCATTAAGTGTGAAAAACAAAATCATTCAAATGGCCGCCTCGGGAAGATTTGCAGCATGCGATTTATTTGAGGTAATTTTAAACCACTTTTTCGTAGGTACATTTCACGCGGCATCTCGGCCATAACTTGAGTAATGTTGGTTTTAAATGCGTCTAGAGTTCGGGAATTATTCGCGTAAACATGGTCATTTGCGTAGTCCCACAGACAAAAATCTAACGGTGTCAAATCGCATGATCTTGGTAACCAAATGACGTCGCCAAAAAGTGAAATTACGCGACCAGGAAACTTCTCACGCAATAAAGCCATAATTTGTATTATTGTGTGGCTTGTTGTCCCGTCTTGTTGAAACCACATATCATCCAAGTCATGATCTTCAATCGCCGGATAATTGCTGCGAACGCCACGCCGGGAAATCGATAAATTCGGATCATCAGCAACACTTGCACTTGCAGCAGCAATATTTTGGACTGAGCGTGCATTAGATGATGCACAGGCCTTACGACATCAGTAACGTTTCCACTCTCTTCAAATTTCTTCACAATTTTACCGAATGCTTGCGTAGTCGGTCGATTATGACGACCATAATCATCGCGTAATGCGCGAAAAGTGGCTACGTTTGAATCACAACTTTTGTAGTAAGTTTTAATAATTTTAAAGTGTTGTTCGATTGTTAAGCGATCCATTATCGTAAATGGCAAACATTCAACAAATTTAATGACACTTAAAATGACAGCTGAGTTTGATAGGTGTCAAATGTCAACGTTACCAACTTGAAACCACGAAATGAATGGCCCGTCATTTAGAGTATACCTATAGACATAGAGGATGGCCTAAAAGTTAGATATTTTAATAATTTTAATATTTCTTGCGTGATTAATACGACCTTATACAATCGCACAGAGGTTTTAAGTCTTAAATATTGTAAAATTTTGTATCTGTTTTTAAAAAAAATAAATTAAAAAAATTGTATCTGATTGCTAAAGACTAAAGTGGTAATCATATAAATGTCCCTCATTCCCTTAACCATTTTGAATGAAAATGTATCATTTACGAAGACAATTAAAGATAAGTGATGGTTTCAATGGATTCTCATAGAATAATTTTATCGTTCGTATAACAGAGCAGTCTTATGGGAAAAGATCTTACTTATCTACTTCTTGAGGAAATTGTAATACAAGAACAATATTGAAGGAACCATCATGCTCAAGAAAGCATTTTTTTATTATTTTTTTTTCTATACGAGTATGTACATAATGTATGTAGCTACGTATACGAAGAATACAGTTTGAAGGTAATTGATGACAATTGTCAGCTTTTCCTGGATAATGAATTAAAATGCGTCGTAGATATATGTATTTATATGGTTGCAATGCAAAAGTGTTTAATCGACAGTGTACGTAAGTTCTTAATGTATTTTATCAAAAAGAAAAATTTATTAAGGAATGAATTTTACTATGGATAAATGTAAGAGTTTTTTTTTAATTTCGATAATAGTGCGAAGAGTATTTTTATATAATATTCAATTCATGGGATATATTTCATGGGATATAACTTGTTTTTTTATTTTTATGTGCATTTCACAAGAAACGTCTGAGAGTAAGAGAACAAATTCTAATACGTAGAATACTGTTTGGGCTTAAAAATCGGGGCTTGGAAAACAAATAAGCATTTACATAGCTATAAATAAATAAACAAAACAAAAAAATAAAAATTTTGTGGAATTCGAATTTTAAGAAATAGTAAACTAAAACAAAAATATCTCGGAAAACATGATAATTAATAATTTTGTTTTTTTTTTTTTTTTTATTTATTATAGTTAATTATTAGAATTGGTCGAAAATCTGTGAACTATTCTAAATTGAAAAACATACATTTGAAGGTTTTTTTTAGTCTATCTTTCTTAACTTTAAAATAATTAATTATATAAATAGAAAAAAAAAACCACATCATTACTTTTATTACAATTGCAATATACTCGTTCTATTTAAAAAAAAAAAAAAATCACAAGTAATAAAATACTACATCGAAAGAAAAGTGAAAGAAAACAAAGAAAAAAAAAAAGAGATGTGAAAATTCGATGATGCTCTAGTTGGCAAATATTTGCCAGACGTGTTCCACAAAAATCTGCACCACACATAATAATATTATTTTTTTTTTTTATTTTCTTGTAAGAGTTTGATTTAGTCTTTTTTCATTGTCTGGCTTTGTCGCGCTTATAATACCTACTTAAATTGTGAGATTCCGGGGAAGGAGGGGAATTTCATTGGTTTCCTCATTCTCATATCGGTATACTTAAATTGATGATGGCGCACATTATAAAAATAGGCGACATCATCAAGAGATAGATGGATAGGTAGATACATGTGTACATAAAATAACTTAATAGCACGAGAAAGTACATTTGTTTGCTATGATTTTATTCAATGAGAGTAGTTTTTTATGCAATTTGTAATAGGTACCCACCTATCTATATTTATTAGTCGAATAATATTTAATAATCAACCTAATTTGGCTTGAAGAGAATTAACTCAACAGAAATATGGTGATAACATAAACTGAAGATGAAAATAAAGACGAAGAAGACTTACTGCATATAATCAAGAATTTTAGTAATTTAATTGACCAATGATGCACAGAGGGGCTGTGTAGCTAACAAATCTGACAAATTGTTTCCATTATAGCTAAAAAAAAGTTAAAATTTTATAATAATTGTATTACCTTCAAATCGAATCAAAATTAAATTTAAAATGCTTAACAATATGTATAATTAAATTATGTTTTTTAACTAATTAAAAAGGTAGGTACCTACAAAAATAAGATTTTTTTTTAATCATTTTGTAAAACTTAATTTTTTTTTATTTCTTTGATCATGTTAATTGACATGATTAAAAAAATAAAAAATTTAAGTTTTACAAAAATGATAAAAAAATTCGTTTTAAATAAAAATTCTGCTTCTCAAAAAAAAATTTAAGTTCTAAAAATTTAACACATTTACAGCCTTATCTATTAAGAAATTTTAAAGCCTTCTTAACTTAACTGGAAAATCGGTATCTATAACCAATTTTAACATTTAAGCAACGTTACTTAAAGGCCTCTTAACTTAACTAGATAAGAATTTAAGTGACGTCATTTAAAGGCAATTTAAATATTTAAGCGCACTTAAGTAAATGACATCTAAGAGACGTTTTAAGAAAATCTAATAGATACGGGTGTTAATTTTTACAGGGTGGCGCATAAATAACGTCATGATTTAATTATTGAATACATAATCTTTTGTTAACGTATTTTTTTTTTTTTTTTTCAGAATTAAATTTTAAAAAAACTGCTGAAATATATGATGGTAATGTAATGACTTACACATAACAAACAACCAAAGTAGGTCAATTTTATTTTAAAAGTCGACATGCAGACAAAAAAGATCATATCGAAATTTCTTTCATAAGAGTTTAAGCGATATTTCATCATCTTCAAAATAATTTAAATTAAAATTATACAAGATATTTATGAGAGAAAATATGCAAGTAAGATTTTAGATTTGTTTTTTTTTTTTTCTATGTGATGTTTTTGAGAATATGCACTCAGAAGTATCAAAACTATCCGTGGCAGAAGAAAAATTTACGAAAAAAAATATTGCAGGTACCTTCTTTAAGGAAAGTCTATTTACAAAATTGCTGATTTGTATTGATTTAATTACGTATTGATTTTAAAGAAAAGGAGGCGCTGCGTTGGTGGGTGGATTTCGAAACGAACTACAAAATCATGCTTTATGTTAAAAAGAGAGCTTAATAAAAAAAAAAAATATTGAACTTTCTATTGTTGCCAAATGAGGAGAAAATTCAAATATAATAAAATAGGGAGTGGTGGGTTTGTGGAATATCGTACAAAACTTTAACAGATACAGTAAAACCTGATTAAGAGAAACCCGTTTAAGAGAAAAACCCGCTTATCTGAAACACTTTTTTCATCCCCGAGCATTTTTCAACCATTTACCTATAAAACACTCCGTTTAAGCGAAACTCGCTTGAGTGAAAAACCCGCTTACCTGAAACATATTTTCAGTTAAATTTTATATTTTCCATTGAAAAAAACTCTCTTAAGTGAACAAAATTTAATTGAACAGAACAAAAAACACTTTCACTTCTTTTCTTATTTTCCACCTCCACCATTTTCACCACAAAAATGACATTTGAATTTCTGATATGTCACAACCATTTTATTTAATCTTTTTTTTTATCTATTTTATTTAAATTTTTTCTAGGCAAAATCAAAAGATAAATTCAATTTGTTTTAGTTTTAAATATCCGCTTAATGGAATTTGTAAATCCGCTTAAGTGAATTTTTTTCACTTACCCGGACTCACGTCTCAAAAAAGCGACTTTAAAAAAAAAAAAAACCAAATGTGTTATACTTCCACATTTCCTAGAAATTTGCAGTACGCTTACTGAAACATATGTAGCTTATTGCTTTTGAAAATTCTGACTGGAACTAATAGCGGTACATGAGATTTTTTAAATGTGATACAAATCCTACTAGTTTTCATCATAAATCATCTTCAAAAGATTTATCATAAAAGTTTTAAAAATTCTAAGTTAATTAAATAAAAATATCAATTTTAGATCATATTTTTATTGCTAAACAATCCACTGTGGAAAAAGTCTTACAAAAAACATCACATAGATAAAACAAAAAAGCTGAATGAAGCACCTTGGATTGTGTGCCTTTATTGAATTGCTGACATATTCGATTAAAGATTCATCCGATAAAAATTTACACAGTTAATGTTTAATAGGTCAGATGTGAGATAAGGAGCAGTATATGTAGACAAAAAAGAAGGTATAGAAAATTGATTTTTGTTTTCTGCTGTTGGTGTTTTTTTATGATTAATTTATAATAAAATTTCAGGGCTACAGCGTGAATGCACTTGAAATTGTACGAAATATAATTAAATTACTATTGACAATCTTTGCTCCCATTTAGTCTTAAAAATAAAACCTTATTTCTACAAAGAAAGGGGACTTCAAATTTTCCGCCAAAAATCCAAACGGTTAAAGCGTGGGCCAATTCTTCATGAGATTATATTGGAGATGTGTATTTCTGACACGCTTAATTATAGAGTAATTGCTATCAGGTGACGAAAAAAATAAATTACAAAAAATCATCACACACTATAACCACCACTTAAATTAAGTCTAGGGATAGGATTTTTTCCCTGTGAAAAGCTTGTTGTTTCTGAAAAAATATTTAACATTACACCAGTTTTCTTTTTTTTTTTATTTAAATAGTTTCATTTTAATTATTTTGTGTTATCTATGTTACTTTTTCAAATCATTTTATTTTCTTCCTCTCTCAATGTCTCCTTTTAATTAATTTACATTTTACAAACAAGAAAACAGAAATTATTGAGCTCCAGAGATCTATCTATTTCTGCAGTAAATTTTAAAAAACATTTAACCTTTATTGAAAAAAAATTCTCGCTTTTCTATGACTTTTTTAAAAATACCAACAAAAAGAATTCAATTTTTCATTCTATTACCTTTTCGGATTTATATAAACGACGAAAAAAAAAACACTTCAAATTGATTGCAAGGCAAACTCACACTCACCAAAAAAAAAAAAAAAACACGAACACGAACACACATATATGTATGTAGGTCTGCGAACGATAGAGATAGATAACAACAACAATATAAGAACAATCAGAAAAGCAAACAATTGAAGAAGATGCAAGAAAGTAATACCAAATGAAAAAAAAGTATAAAACAAGACAAAAACAGTCCAAAGGGGAAACATTCTCGATGCTCTTCCTGTGATTGGTTTACGTGCTGCACCTCCGGTCCGGTGACTAATCGCATTGATTGCGATTTTTCTGTTCGAAAAACGATTGTAAACAGCATTGCTTTACAAAGAGTAGATCGAGAAGAATCTCGGTCCAAGGACTCATCGATTAAGTGCACATACATTGGTCCACCTGGGCGTATACGTAATATATTCGGTATTCTTACCTGCACGCTTGTAACAAAGGTGTAAGTATTGCAACCACAAGAAAAAAATCCATCTTAATTTTTCAATAAAACGCAGAGATAGAGATATCGAAAAAATAATACGTATTTATTATAGCTTTGCTCGAAAAGAAGGTGTTGAATTGTATAAACGATGTTTATTTTTTTTTTTTCAAATTTTTATTAATAAAACTATGAGGTGTCGAAAAAAAATTATAAATATAGCTATAATTAATTTTACATAACATACGGTTACTCATATCTGAAAGATATATGCAGAATAAAGCAATACAAAATGTATATAATATTTTTTTAAATTTTCTTTCCATCTGTTTAAATTAAATTTCAATTATACTGATCGAGGTGATTTTTTTTATTAAACACCTGTTTCAATTTTTTGACATTCAAATATCGAGTTCAAGATTTTTCTTTTTAATAAATAAACAAGTAAATTGTCGTTTGTTGAAAATCCTAAATCTTTAAAATGTATTTACCAATTTCTTTGAAATTTTGACACACCTTTGAACTCAAATGCATGCGCCATCTGTTGAATGTAAAAGCAACACAAGCTACATATGTATATAGATCTCCAGAAGTCTCTCTAAAGGATTCCTTAATTTTTTGTCAAAATACTGAGGATGACGAAACAAAATGTTTCAATCGCTTTCCAATTGAAAATGGGAAAAATACCTAAAAAATTGCATTCGATTTAAAAGATTATTTTTGTGGTTTAAAAGGTTTAATATTTAAGGGATGGATTTATAGGGTGAAATGGGGTAAAACAAAAAAATACCGTCAGAGTTTTAATACATATTTTATATTTTTTTTTCTGAAAGTTTATATTTAGATGATGAACTTTGGGGCTATTTTTTAATTTTAGATAAATATAGGGTGAAATAGGGAAAAATGCATCGATTTTTAATTATCTATCGAAGCAATTTCAATTACATGAACAGCAAAATTTTTCAATTTTTTCTAAAAATGTTAAGCAAAAAAAAAAACAGATTTTAACTTGTTATAGGGCGAAATGGGGTTAAATAAAAAAAAAAAAATACCATGAGCTTTTAAATAATATTCTTATCATTTTTAAAAAGTTATATTTTAAGGATGAACTGACTTTGTGGATAAAGTTTTTAAATTTAGATAATTATAGGGTGAAATAGGGTAAAACAAAAAGCAGTATCCAATTTTAAATTTTCTTCTTCTAGCGATCTCATTATGATGAATAGGATTTCTTAACAAAATTTCTTAATTCTGTCGTAAAAATACTAAGGAAAAAAAAGTAGATTAAAAATATATGTAGCTATTTATAAGGTAAAATGGGGTAAATAAAAAATAGTATCCGATTTTATAAAAACTTTTGGTACTTCAAAAGTATTTATTTGAGGATATATACTTTAAAGCTCACATTAGATCTAGATGTGCTTCAAAATTCAAAATTGGGTGAATTGGGGCAAACACAAAAAAGGGTATCGGAATTCGAATTTTTTTTTTATTTTTTAATATTTAATCGATGGACTTACAGAATCATTTAAGGCATAGATATTGTTGAAAATTTTATAAATTAATTAATTAATAGGATGAAGTAGGGTTAAAAGACGTCACATATTTTGATTTAATTCATTTCATGAACGGCTTAGTGGCCATTTAAATGTTTTTTGTAGGAAATTTTATATAAGCTACAAATTAGTCTTTGACATTTTTTCTGTACAACTAACCATTTGGAAGATATTCCTGAAAACCCATTTTGGGGGCTCTTAAACCCTTCCCGTAAAATTGTTAACGCCGTTCATATCGACAGGGATTTTTTTTTAAATTCCTTAAGAACACCATGAGGAAGCTTTATACCAAAATCCAGCTTTCCCTCGATTTTTTCGGAGCCAAATATCTTGAATGACTGGACTACAAATTGAATTTTTGTTCAAACGATACAAAATATAAAAATTAAGAAAAAAGCCATAGGACATTTTGTGTTAAAGTTGCTTTATTTAATTATTATTTGATGGTCTTAATCAAAGAGCAAATGCATGCGACATGACCATGAAACAATTTGTCTTACCCTTTTTATGCTATCGGATTGATTTCGACATCGTTGTGTCTTTTTACGTGTTTACCTACATCTCCTTGTAGGTGATTTTTTTTTATTATTGTCTTGGCCAAACTATTATTATTATTTTCGTGAAGATATTTTCAATCGGCTTTAAACCCACGAGATACAATGACGGCGACGAGCGACGATGGTGGTGGCGGTAAGAGTTTTGTGTTGATGGCGTTCAAGAACAACAACGAATGATTCAATTTGCTGACCTCGAGTGAACAAACAGAAGATACGATGATGTTGACAATATTTTTTTTTTTTTTTTTTTTTGTATTTTGTTTTACAACTTCGTGTCCTTGGAAATGAATGAGTGGACTCGGACTGCATTGTCTAGATTTTTTTTTTTTTTTGACAAATTTTACCCTTCTCAACGCCATCACACATTCAACCACCATCAGCATCATCATCATCATCATTTTCGTTGTGAGAGAAGAGTTGGCAAATATGTGATGAAGAATCAAAACGGAAATTCACCCTCGGGCTACTTGTTTGTTTGTTTGTTGAAATTTAATTGCGATAAATTACAGGAAACTGCTGATGTAGCAGCTATTAACATTTTATATTTGAAAACTTGCTTGTAAATAGGTATATGTAGGTATAACTTCTTATGCCTTAACCCCAATTATTTGATTAGTATTATTTGTGTATGTGTAAGTATGTTAATACATATATACATACTAGGTATAATTATTAAACTATATTGAGGGTGAGAATTGATGACATTTTATATTTATAGTCATTGGCTTATGAGAGCGTGCCCGTGCATGCATATCATTTAAGTTGACACATCAAATTTGCGTTAGAGTAGTCAGGGAGTTAGAGTTGCAAATGAAAAATGTTAAATTTGTCGAGCCTAAATTTTAAGGGAAAAAAGCAAAACTTAAAAAAAACTCATTTATGTCATATATCTTGATAACCAACTCATAAATCAGTTATAACTCTTTTTTTTTGAATATTTTGTATTTGTTTACATAATTCTACAGGAACACTAACCTTCAAATACGTTCTATTTTCTAATAATATTGAGCCTGAGACAGAAGAATAAGAGTTAGCTCAAAGTTGAAGTGAATAACTCTTTATTAACTCATTGGATATGTGACTCATTACTTAGAGAAGAGTTAGAATTTTCTTTTGTGTTTTTTTTAATGCACATTTTAAAGGAAACAACACCCAGAACTACATATGTATTCACGCACTGTCACATTTAGGTTGGTACTACATTTTCCCTGTAAATATAATGGTACATTTGTACCAGTTCATTTATGAGTAGGTATGAGCAGAAAACGTAATTTTTTTGTATAAATTTTTACTTGCCATTTTAACTGTACATTTACTTAAATTTAAAGATATAAAGAAGAAAGGATAACTTTAATAAATAAATATAAAATCAATCGCTGTGAATTTAATATTCAAAAGACACAAAAAACCTATTTCCATCATTGACTATAAATTACATAATATAGTTGAAGTGAATTTAACTAATTAATCTTAGGTGTAATTACATACCTATGTACATACATTTTACATACAAATAATATATTATTATAGATATTGAATGCAAATTTGCGAGAAATTTTCAAATAAACGACGTGTTGATTATTCACCTACATACATACAATATAATCACCTTAATGTCGGTGTATGTATGTATGTACATATGTCAAGAAATTTGAGATTCGATGGAGTATGATGAACATGAACAGTAATTAGCAGAGCTAGAGAGATAGAGAGAGTGTAATATGTGCCCAATGGACAATGGTTAGCTTAATTGACTGATTGATTGATTTTCACAAAATTATCGGGTATGGCAAAAAAAAAAACTGCTTAACTGGGTTAAGTTTTGAATTTATGAAATTAAATTAATGTTCAATAGAAGAGTTTAATGAAATTGATACCTACTTTATTTGTTTTTTGTTAAACTTGTTTGTTAAGGAGCAAGGGGGAGTTTAGAAAATTATGTCTCTAAAAGAGATTTATCATAGGTATACAAATATAATTAATTTATATAAAGTTAATAAATAAGACATATACCTATAGTTGCAATATAATTTAGGTTGTTGAAATAACCAAATCTTTAATTAAATTTTAAGGTGAAAGCTATATTTTTTAAATATAAGGGTATGGTATAGGCAGGGTTGTAAAAATGAATTTTTTTAATGCATTTTTGGTCGCATTTATTATTGAAAATATAATTTTAATGTAATGTGAAAATAATTTCCATTAAAAAAATTGTAATGCAATGTAAATATAATTTGCCTAAAAAAAAATTTAATGCAAGTTGAAAATTAAAAAAAATTAACGCAACTTCAAATTTTTTCGCAAAAAAAAATGGAAATTTAATTCAAATTTGTTTTGCATTAAAAAAATGCAATTTTAATTTTTTGCATTAAAAAAATGCAAATTTAATAGAATTGGTGCTCCGTCATTTTGCCTAAGCTTAAAGACCTCAAACTTGATGATTCGATCAATGGAACCCAAGATATATGTATGTATGTATACTTCGCTTAAAAATCTTATATGTACATATGTATATTGGACTCTATTGATCGGATCATCAAGTTTAGGCAAAATGACGAAGCACAATTTATATAAAATTTGCATTTTTTCCAATGCAAAAAAATTAAATTTGCATATTTTTTAATGTAAAAAAATTTTGAATTAAATTTGAATTTTTTTTTTTCAACAATTTTCAAGTTGCATTAATTTTTTTAATGCAAAAAATTTTCAACTTATTTTTTTAATCCAAATTATTTTTACATTGCATTAAATATTTTTTTAAATAGACCCGAAAATTTATAATCAGTAAATATTTTTTTCTTTAAAAGTTTACCTATAGACACGTTGTTGATTCAGAAAATTACTTCAAGTGAAGCGGTTGAATATATGTACATAATTCAGTTAGAATTTAATGTCCTAAACTGTGCACTTCCCATCGAACCATTTTTTTTATTTTCTCGAAAATGGTTTGTGTTTAAGCCAAGAACTACCTTATCATAATGTTTGTATCTTTAATTTGTAACCAGCTTAATAAATAATTATTTATCTGAAGCCACAGGGGGCGGTTTGACTTGCCTATGTAAACTTTTGATAAAGCAGTCAAACAACCCTTCCTGTGAGCTTTTCACACTATGTACAGTCTCTTTTATAATCCACACTCTTCGAGGTAAGACATAAAATTTCGACTGAAAAGGTGAAGTATCTTAAGTCGACTTAAGATGATTTGCTTTTTTTTAGTGATCCCTATTACCAACACAGAGACGCACAATTCTGCCTTATCCGAATTCTTCTATATCACTCCGTTTCCTTTTTATAAAGGAAAAAAATCATCTTATGTTGGAAAATAGCATGTTGAAACAAGGTAAAATATCTTAAGTCCACATAAGATGTTGTGTTTTAGTGAATTACAAAATTTTAAGTATACTTAAGATTATTTGATCTTAAGAGTTTGTAATAATTGTGAAAGGGTAAAACACCTTAAGTGGACTTAAGATACCAAAATTAAGAAATCAAAGTATCTTATCTCAACTTAAGATTTTTGAAATCAATAATTTAAAATAAATTTAAAAAAGGCAAACTATCTTAAGTCATAATTTGCCCTATAACTCAATAATATTAACAATATCTTTTTACAATATATTTAAAAAAAAAGTTCATAAAAATTCACCTCTAAAAAGTTTATTCTAAGAAGTCTATGTTTTAAAAGTTTTTTGGGAAGCCTCTTTAAACAGTTTTTTTGCTCTCCTGAAAAATGTTAAAAAATGTCTTAAGATACTTTACCTTTTCAGTCGAGAAATATTAAAGAAATATAAACTGTGTAACTCATATTAAAATAAAATTACTTGCGTTTTATTTCTCCCTATCTTATTTTCATAAAATAACCGCGATCAATTGTGCATCCCAACAGTCTGACTGATTTTAGTCATTTTTTTCATGGAAAAATTTTCAAAGGGTTTTAATAGTATTGTGTGGCAAAATTTTCGAGAAAAATATATTTGGAATTAAAAAAAAATTAAATTCTTTTTGTAGAACTATTTTAACATAATCTATATATTATTTTTAAAAAATTGTTCTAATATTCAAAGTAATTAACGGTTCCTTCCTATTTTCTGTGAAAATCTTATTTTTCTCGAAAACGCTTCTACTATCATGATTAAAATGTTAATTTTCAGCAATCGACGATCTACCATGTTACAAAACAAAAATTACACTAGACCATGTTTAACAGTAACTGTCATAGAACCATTTTTTGATTTTCAACTATCTTATTATGTGTTAAACATAACATATCTAATACTTTTTATTTTAATTAAACTTACTTAAACAATATTGCAAAATAAAATTTTCCAAGAAAAAATTGGATTGAAGAAAACGAATTTAAAAAAAAAAATGGATTTAATAAAATGGATTTAAAAAAAAAAATGGGTTAAAAAAAAGGAATAAAAAAAAAGGTTTAAAAAAATGGATTAAATTTATAAAAAAAGGACTGAACAAAATTGAATAAAAAAAAAAATTTAAAAAAATTGATTTAAAAAAAATGGATTTAAAAAAATACATGAATTTAAAAAAAAATGGATTAAAAAAAAAGGATTAAAAAATGGATTTAGAAAAAATGGATTTAAAAAAATGGATTGAATTTTAAAAAAAGGACTGAACAAAATTGATTTAAAAAAAATGAAAAAAATTGATTAAAAAAGTGGAATTAAAAAAATGGATTTAAAAAAAAAAATGGGTTTAAAAAAAATGGATTTAAAAAAAAAGTTTTTGTTTTTTCGAATTTTCAATAATGAGTACCTACATAGTTTATTTATTAAATCCTATTTATAAAATCCAAAAAATGGCGTAGGTACTAATTTTTGTCTTAAAAATGGTTGACAAATTTCATGTATAAAAAAGAATTTAGAAATTGTAAATTTTATTGTTCCATAAGAGCACGAACCAGTCGTGCATTTTTTTTCACTTCATATAAATATATATTTCACACAAAAAAAAAAAGTTCACAAAAGCTAAGTTCTTATCAAATAAACGTCGTCGTTCTCAAGTAATTCATTATGATAGTGTGTTTTAAGAGTTCCAAACCCTACCAATCTCCCATGGTTCTGGAAAGTTTTTAAACTGACCACTTGTTCGGATTTACTATCCCCTTTACCTTATCTCAAAAACACACTGCACTTACTTAAATTATAACAATTTTAAAAATATAATTATGAAAAATGATACATACTTTTTTTTGCAAAAAATAATTTGTTTTATTATTTTTCAAGATTTTTGTCAAAACTTACCTGAAAAAAAGAAAAAAATATATAATATTAATATGTATTAAAATAAATTTGAATAAAAAAAAAAAAAAATAAAAAAAAATAGCTTTTATGTTGATGCGCCATTAACAGAAGAACCAATTAAAATGTAAAATATATTTACAACATTTAAATATTACTTTCAATGAAAAATTAATCATTTCTATAATATTCAACTTATTTATGGGCGCCATTTTATTTAATTCCTCTACCAAACAAAATCCTTCTATATAATTTTATCAGAAACTCCACAAAACAAAAATTACTTAATTTCCAGCATAGTTTTTGTTTCGATCTAAATTCAATGACAAAGAACTTTTTTTCGAATTTAATTGTTCCCTTTTCACACAAAGTGCCCAATAATTATTATTAAGAGAAATACCTGTCCACAAACTATACACGAAACAATAAATACCTTCTTTCCTGTACGTATAACTGCTAACTCATTCTTTGGCAAACAATTCAAACAAATTTATGAGTTAGAAGTGAAAGACCATTTATTCAATTGGTCCTCACTCAATTTCCAATAAAATCGAACAATTAACTAATTAATTTCCAAACTACCGAACCATGCCATCACCGCCATTTGCCAATGTCCTTTCCATTTACCAATATATTGGGGCGATTGCAATGGTGGTATCTGTGGTGCTATATAACACAACATCCTTGATATTATGGATGTAGTATGTAGGTAGGTATATGAAATAATCGCCAATAAGGACTGATAAACTTTTAATTGTTCAATAAACTGAAACCGGATCTGGAAAAACACAAACTATTTTGCCTCGATTTGAACAATCATCATTAAAAAAAAAAAATAAAAAAATAAAAAAACTGGCAACAATGGTCCGGAAGAATAGCCAAAGAGTCGACCAATAATAATAATTAAACGAACTGCCAGTGTTCGAATTGTCTGCAGATGACAGAAGAGCCGACGACTCCCTTTTTGCAATGGGCCGGCAAATTAAAACAAACAGAACTATGGACAGAACAATTTGCCACAATTTAACCGACATTCATTCATATTCCGTAATTTTGTACTGATGTGTACTTTTATTATAGGTGTATAGTTCGGTTCCTAAGGGAGTGGGTGGAGTTGCTTCCGCAGATGAAATACAATTTTTGAAATTGTATTCCGATCCGGTAAATTTTTTTTGTATACAGTTGTTTTACCAGACGCCCGACGAATAATTCAGGTAGGTAGATATACCTATACTAATACATTTTCTTCTTTACGCAAGTATTCCCTTGCGTTGTTGTTCAATCGAACGGAAGCTATAAAGCTATGCGTTCGGGTCTTGAGCAAAGCAATAACCTTATACGAACCTTAAGGATTTCATCCGAGCCGAACGGTTGTGATGATGAAGATTATACTTCGACTGGGCCACCCCCAGGTCGTAAAGTATTGAAATGCTATTGCAATAAGTAATTTTTGTTGTTATTGTAATCGACCGACATTTCGGTGGAATTCAGATGGAAAATAGTATAAGGCTAGCGATGATGACGGGGGTGATAGGGGAGGGCAGAATTTGTTCGACCAAGGATAAATGGTTTGGCAGGAAGTCGATAGTTATAAGTTAGCACTCCTATATTGTTATAACGGGTGATTTTTAAGCTGGTTTGGTTTTGGCAACACTGGTTTTGACAGCTGACGTGTGTTTAGTACCTTGTGTCACTGTCAAACAGCTTCAGTTTGGTTTGCAATTTAACCATGGATCGTCTTACAAATGAACAACGCTTGCAAATTATTGAATTTTACTATCAAAATTCGTGCTCGGTTCGAAATGTTGTTTATCGAAAAATTGTGTTCAGCGATGAGGCTCATTTTTGGTTGAATGGGTACGTAAATAAGCAAAATTGCCGCATTTGGAGTGAAGATCAGCCAGAAGCATTGCAACAGCTACCAATGCATCCCGAAAAAGCCACTGTTTGGTGCGGTTTATGGGCCGGCGGCATTATTGGGCCATATTTCTTCAAAGATGATGCGAATCGAAGCGTTACTGTCAATGGTGAACGCTACCGAGCGATGATAACAAACTTTTTTTTGCCCGAAATGGAAGTTCTTGACTTGCATGATATGTGGTTTCAACAAGACGGTGCCACATGCCACACAGCACGCGAAACAATGGCGCAATTGCGAGGCGAGTTTGGTGAACAGTTAATTTCACGTTTCGGGCCGGTCAATTGGCCGCCTAGATCGTGCGATTTGACACCATTAGATTATTTTTTGTGGGGGTATGTCAAGGCTAATGTCTATAGGGACAAGCCCGCTTCGATTGACGCACTGGAAGCCAACATCCATGCATTCATTCGTGAGATACCGGCCGATATGTGTGAAAGAGTATGCCAAAATTGGACTCAGCGGATGGGCTACCTGAGACGCAGCCGCGGTCAACATTTGCATGAAATTATCTTTAAACATTAAATTGCAAGGTTCAAACTATCGATTCAAATAAATATTTCATTCATTTTTTCGAATTTTTTGTGTTTTTTTTTTTTTTAAAGTTCTAAACCTCTTAAAAAATCACCCATTACCTACTTTCTCGGTACGATAATGTTTGCGCAGACCATTGGGTGTGGTTTAATAGCCAATACCTACCTATATATCGGACAAAAACAAAGAGTGTATTTTATATTTTTATAATGCCTCGGTAAGGTACGTACATACATATGTACCTGCAATGCAGCGCCACCATTTATGTTGATGATGAGAACCGCGCTATTGTAATGATGATGACTTTGGCAGCAGCAAAGATGGTGCGCGTATTCTTAATATTTATATATATGTTTGGCAAGAAACTTTTAATGCAGAGGATGAGTTTCTCATTTTTATTGTTTACTGAGAAATTTATTATAGCAAGGATGTATCTGGTGTCCAATTAAAATAAACAAATAGATCTGCATGTTGAGATGACGGTGGAATCCCACCGATAGTTATAGTAATTGGAACAAAGAGCTTTTCGTATTATAAGCAATTTTCTTTTTAACTTAATAACAATAATATTTAGGTAGGTAATATCAAGTGATGATAAAATATTTATGTTTGCTAATTAATGGTTTCAGCAGCAAAGCTTTTTAACTTAAAATTTGCAATTTTGTATTCTGAATTTTAAAGCATTGTTATAGTTTCGGGTTCAAAGTTAGATAACTTCAAAAAACTAAATTCAATTCTATTGGTCTAACTACAAACATTTAAATTATGAATCAGGAATTAAAATGGGTGTGGCAGTAGGCGGATTTCAAAAAACTATAGGTACATGTCAATTTTTAGGCTCAAGAGATTTTAATTACTAAAATTTCAACATTCTAGGAACATAAAATAAGAAGGAATATATAAAGAAAGTGGGCGTGGTAGTAGGTGGATTTCCGAAAAAAAAGCTACCTGATGTTATGATTTGGCCGTAAGAAACATTTATTATAAATTTTAAACTCCATATAAGGAAAAAAATTCAAATATATAAGAAAAGTGGGCGTGGTAGTAGGTGAGGAATTAAACCTATGTTACATAATTTATATTAAAGAGAGGAAAAATGCGAAATTCAAGTTCTAAGGACGTTAAAAAAAAAAATAAAATTAGAATATTATAAAAGTGGGCGTGGCAGTGGTTCAATTTATAATCAAACAACTCTCGAAACCAATCTCGCTGCTAATGGGATTACGAACATTTAAAATTGCAGCGAAATTTAAAGAGAAATAAAGTAACATTTTTCTTATTGCATCGAAAATTTTTATCCAGGCCATCTGATATTTTTTAAGTTTAAGGATAAATTTCAATTAAATCAAAAGGCCTAAAAATTACAAACTATGGCTAAAAGTTTAGAAGATTTAGATTAGATTATTTCCAAATTTTAAAATTTTTTTATAAAAAAAAATTAAACTAGAATATAGAAAACGAAAAAACTGAGTATCGCAATTCCAATTCTCCCCATTTGTCTTGTATGTTTGTACTACAGCGTGTACGGATAGGTAGATTCTCCTTAAATCTAGTAGATGTACATACATATACAGTCGACTCTCCCTAAGTCGTACTCTGTCTAACTCGAACTTTTTCGCCATATTTTATCATTCCCTTCAATTTTTTATACAAAAACCATTCCTTAAGTCGAACTCCCTCTAAGTCGAACTCTCTCTAACTCGAACACATTCTCTCGCTTATTGGTATCTTTTTTCATCCCCTAAGTCGAATTTTGTTAAGCAAAAAAGAAAAACACAAAAATTACCCCTTCGGAATTCGTACCAACACACTTTTAAGACAGTAGGCTACTTTATATGTCCACCCCTTTAAGTGGGAGAAGCAAATAAAAAAGACATAAGATAGATTTCAAAATTAAAAAACAAAGGCAACACTCACAATATTATATCAATTTTTAATTATGTATTTAAATTAAGTAAATTTTAGTAGGTACTTAGTTTTTGAATAAATTATTTTCAAACTCAAAATTTCAAAAATAGAATTCGAAAATCTACATACCAATCTGTGAATGAATTAATATCATCCAAAATTTTAGAATTTTCCTTTGGGTTTCGGGAAATCAGGCCAAACAAATGAAATAAGATACCAAAATTGGAGCAATTTTTTATAATGATATTATGCCCCATGCTTATTAAATCCCCAACGAAATGAAAATAAATGAAAGAAGACCCAAATTATTTTCAAAAAATAAAATAAAATTAAGTCCTAAAATTAATCTTAAGGTCTTATTTCTTCACTGGGGCCTTATTTCAAATTTAAATAACGCCTCAAAAGAATTAAATAAATAACACCCCAAAATTTACGAATTTTATTGTTGTCGTTTATTGTAGATTTAAATATTTTTGGGACCTTATTAATTTATTTTCAGAGGGCTTATTTCTTGGGGCCTTATTTTGTGGAGATTTTTGCTTGTTGACACATTCATTCATCACAAAATGGACCTCGTCGCCAAAGGCTATTTTTTGTGTGAGAAAAACGTTTTTCAAATGGAGCTCTGATTTTGAAAATAAAATTCGATGACTTTGCACACGTTAGTTAAGAATATAACCCTCCAGGGTGAATCGCCATACACTATGTCTACAAAACATATCCTCAATTAATTTGACAAATGTTATACGTCTTACTCTTAGAAAATTCAAACTTATCAATCTATATTGAAAACCACTTAATTTGAAATTTTGTTCTTAAATGAAACTTTAAGGCCCCAATGTAAAAAGTATAACGATTCCTCCATCAAGATTTGTACATGTATATGTACCATCTATGATAAATGCAAATGAAAACATGTAAATTAAAAGTTTTTAATTAAGATATTTTATAGTGAAAAATGGTTCAATCATTTCCATCGCACTTTATATTGTGTCTGATGCCCATCATTATTTTTAGTAATTTATATGCTTCGCTTGTAAAAAAAAAAAAATAAAAAAGGGATTTTAATCTTTAGCATAAATTAAGCATACTCCTATGCCGCACAACAAAACGAAAGCATTGTTAACGATATTTTAATGGAAATAACCTTTAGTTACCTATACAATATAATGGGGCGCAAAAGGTCCTTGTTTGTTCGTTTTTATTTTGCAAAAGAAAACAAGATAGCCATATCCGCTAAAGCTAAATGAAAAGTAAGTTTCTCTCCACACTCCCAACTCTTTGGATGCGAATATAAGGCATATAAATCATGAGATACGAGTGAAAAGGGCGAATATTAGTTGCTATTATTATTGTTATTACTTTTCGGTCTGGAATTACAAACTATTATTATTATTATTATTATGTGCCCAGCACCGCGCACCATACCTTCATATATGATTACAGGTGGGATACACAATGGAAAGCAACAATTTGTTCCTTTTATTGAAAACAAAGAGCCCATGTTTAATGTATGTAGGTAAAGGTATAGGTATGTATAATATGGCGCAGGTGAGTGAATGGTAAAAGGATACACGAGTATATGCACATTTATACAGTAAACTTATACATATTATGAAGGATTGGCGATTGGTATTAAGGGAGGGTTATTATTTTGCAAACTTTGTAATTAGTTACGAAAACCGTTGTGAAGTTATGCAGATGGTGCGCGTAGGTGAATGTATAAAAGGCATCATCATAACAACAGCTTTATCCTCTGTGTATATGTTTCTATTCATGTTTGAAACAAAAAAAAAAAAAAAAACTAAAGCAATAGATTTCTCATCCTTTCATTGAATTGGAGTGGAGTGGAGTTTTGTAAATTCGATGGAAAACTTTTCCAAAACAGATAATGAGGATATAATAATTTTAAGAGAATTAAAACCATTTTTGAAATCACCCATTTGTTCGATAGAAAGGCTAAGGGGATACGATTTTATGGAATATTAATTAATTGGTATATTGGATATCAGTTCTTAAAAGATATATAGATTATTTCTTAGAAACTGATGAAGCACATTTATCATTCTAAATGATGAAAATTTTCTGATTTATGTTAAAGTGCAATAGTTTAAATCTATTGCTTATTAAAAGCTTCAATCTGAAATATGAAAAGATAATTCAAATTTCCTTACCCCTTGCCATTGGCACCCAAAAATATTCGTTGGGTAAATGAAACACTTTACTTAAAATTTTAGCTGATTTTTTTTTTCACAAAAAAAGTGAATTCATTAACGTTATCTCTTAAGTTAGGTATCTATGTTTATTTTTATGAAAGCTCTACTAATTTAATGAACGAAATTCATGGGAATATGGTAATTAAACGACAAATTTTATTATATAATATAGTGAACGTTTTGTGGTTAATTATGGAAAAAAAAACAACAAAAATAAAAATGCATGAGTACGACGCATGAACTTTAATTTATTTACGATCACACTGTGGTTTTATAATAATAATACATATTATAACTAATATAACCTAAGTAAAGTAGGTACATACACAAATTTTAATCAAAATCGTAGGAGTCGTTTACGAAAAAAGTACAACTTTTTTAAAAGGTTTTTAATCATTTGTTTAGAAGGTACCGTTAATTTTTACTAGATAAGTATAATAACAATAATTTTTTTTTTAAATAGGTATAGATTATATTAAAGAGGGTGCTTGGTGCAAAGTTTAATAAAAATCGACAAATTCAATTTATTTTGAGTTTAGAAAATATTTTTTTGTTTTTAAACTCAAAAAGTATTTTTTTGAAATTTATTTATTAAAAAAAATTATCAATATGGGAGGTGTTATTTATAACCACAACTTTAAAAATATTTTATTTTTTTTTTTTTTTTTGAAAATCTTTTAAACAATTTTTTTTGAAAAAAAGATTTATTTAAAACAAATATATTAATGGCAGGAACCGTTATATATGGTCCGTGTTGCACATAATATGCAAAGTAGTTACTCACAGTTTAGACTGAAAAATCGTTAAAAAATCAATTTAATTAGTAATAAATTTAATAAACAACTTTTGAAATTCTAAAACAAATCTCAATTTATGAGGAAAAAATTTTAAAAATTGTTAGAGCACTTTTTTTAGAAATATGTACCTACCTACTCATAATTTTGATATAAAATATTGAAAAAATTTTTAAGAAAAAAAAAAATGTGTACGCTATTTTTAAGCAATATTTGATGGGAAGCTAAAAAATTAATTTTGAAAAAAAAACCGAACCTCGCTTAAGTGAAAAAAAAAATCAATTGAACGGAGTCCGGATAAGTAAAAAAAAATTAAAAATTCCACAAAATGGAAATTTAAAACAAGAAAAAATTTAATTTATCTTTTGGAGTTGCCTAGAAAAAATTTAAATAAAATAGATAATATCTAGATATATTAAATAAAATGGTTGTGACATATCAGAAATTCAAATGTCGTTTTTGTAGTGAAAATGGTGGAGGTGAAAAATAAAAAAGAAGTGAAAACGTTCAGCAAAATTTTTGTTCTGTTGGATTAAATTTTTTTCAAAGAAAAATTAAAATTTAACTGAAAATATGTTTCAGGTAAGCGGGTTTTTCACTTAAGCGAGTTTCGCTTAAACGGAGTGTTTTATAGGTTGAGTAAAGACTTAACCGCCACAAAGTAAAAGTGTTTAAAAGAGTAAACTGCGAACCGCACTGTTTCGTGGTACAAAAACTTCTGTCTTTATTTTCCATAAACTACACTAAGATTCTAATTATAATTTCTTATACCTAACTTACAACTACATTTACATTTCTTAACCTATCTTATCTCTAGTATAAAGTGGATAACGACGATGCGACGCATCCCTTGTTCATAAAACATAATGTTCACAGATGTATGTCATAAAATAACACCATAAACTGTTTCTATGAAAAAGGTCATCGCGGCACAGCGTCGCCGTCCACTTTTATCTTATGAACTAAATAAATCTAAATACCTAAACAAATAAATATTACTAGATAACCTAACATAGGTAATTGGTCGAGAAATTCTAGGGGATAAAAACTAAAAACAGTGTTTTAGATAAGCGGATTTTTTTCTTAATCGGGTTTCTCTTAAGCGGATTTTACTGTACCTAATAATATTGCATATATGTAATTGAATGTCTTGTGTAAAAAAACTTATTAAAATCCGTTGGACAGATAATGAATTACTTGAAAACCAAAAAAAGTGGTTCTATGAGAGATATAATTAATAATTAATTAGTAAAAAATTATAAAATTAGTAAAATCGTTTTTGATAAAATAGCAGCTTACAAAATGGTTCTATGGGAGGTAGCATTTATAACCATTTTTTTTTATAAAATGGTAGCCCCTTTTGAAAATAATTATTAATTTTTTTAAGTTGTGGGCACAATTTTGAGAAAAATAAGATTCTCTTTAATTGTTAAACAAATTTACGGCGGCCGCCTTTACTTTCGTTCCTATAAAAAAAATGAAACAAACACGTGTACCTATATATTTGAAATTTTCGCCCAGTCATAAATCGTTCGTGATATCATTTCGTTTATTTTTTATTTACTCTTAATCGTTTCACGATCTCCGAACTTTATTTGATAGATTTTCCTACAATTTTAGGTCAAAAAAGTTAATTAGCTTACTTAAAACTTTACTCAGAGATTATGAAACAGACCCTAAATCAAGTTATTTCACTTTGAGACAAAAAACCAAAACGAATCCTTGAAATCGGACTCCAAGAATAGACATTTACTTAAATTCATAATATGACATATTTTTTGTGAGGTGTTTTTTTTTTTGTTTTTCTAAGATATATATATTTGAAAGACCACTTTTAAATAATAATTATAATTTTATATATGTATTTTGATTATTTTTATATTATTTCAAAATTAGTTTGAAAAACAATTATTTTCTCCGTGATCCTAACTCACTATTTGTATGTATTTTTAATTACATATATACTGAGAAAACACACAAATTCTAAACTTCATAACCAACATTATTGTATGATTTCATCACGTATTTCGATAAAAATATAGAAATTCAGTAAAAACCACTAGCTTAAATAAAGTATGTGTACGTAAATGGTACGAAAAAATAAAAAAAAAAATAAATATATATTTTACGAAGCAAAAATGAAATTATGAGAAAACTAAATTCAAACTCATTACAATGAAAACTTAAATTAAAAAAAAAAAAAAAAAACTACTCATGCAATTTAAAGTTGGTTTGCTATTACTCTTCGTGTTTATATTAGAGGCACTTGGTCAGTATTATTCGTATAATATACCTATTCTAACTAACGTATTTTTTAAATTTTAGTTAAAATGCTAATGCAGTATTTTGGAACGGAATAAGTGCATAGTAATTTGAAAGTAACACCGAGAATAAGAACACTTAAATTAATTAAAACTAAAAGAGATTTTGAAGGTTTTAGAGAGGATTTTTTTGTACCGCATATGTTTGGTTTTAATAAATTTTACATAGTTCATACATATACTTACATATATACCTAATTATACATGTTCTATGTTTAGAACGAAGGAGAAAAAAGCAGCTTTTTTTATACGTAAGGGAAGGGAAACAGCAGACGTGCGTGTTTTTTTTTTAAGTTGGTAAACTAATTTTTGAACTTAATTTATTTTCTAAATCACTGAATATTACTTAACTAACAATAGTTGGGTGAATAACATTCTTCTCTTTATTTAAAAATTTTTAATTACGGTATCTTGATTTTTAGATTATACTTTTATTCTGATTTATTTAAAATAAATGGAATCAATTGAATTGTAATGTAGATTTTCAAAAAGCTGGTTCATAGATTTTGCGACTGCCCTAGGCAGATAGCATTTAATTGTAAAATATCTGGGCGATCAAGCTTCGGCCGGTTACGTTTTTATAACTAAAAACAAATTGGCTTTAAGTGTTCTTTACTCTCATGGTAAATCCAGATCTCACTGGTGTTATTCAATGGTCCAGTCGTCTGACTTTTGATATAGGCGACTGCCTGGCGTTATGTTATTCATATTGTACGAGTGATTTGGGAGAAAAAAAGAAATAAGAAATGTTCGGGCAGCGGTGGGCAGGTTTAAAAAAAATCAAGAAACAATAAAATTGGGCATGGAAATAGGTGAATTTTTTCAAAACTATTTTCTGATTTTTTTTCTCGTTCCTCTAAACTAAACCTCCCTGCTGCTAATGGCATCCAAATCGTTAGTGCCATTCCCAAAAACCAAGAAACAATAAAAGTGTAGGTGGTAGTGGGCGGATTTTCCCAAAACTATTTTCCGAAATTTTTTCGCTTTCATCATAAAACTCGCTCACAATTTCATCCAAATCGTTAGAGACATTTCGGAAAACCAAGCAACAAAAAAAGTGGGCGGATTTTCCTTAATATTTTTTTTATTTTTTTTTTCCTAGTTCATCAGAACACTGCCTGCTTATTTCATCCAAATCGTAAGAGTCATTATCGAGAATCCAATTTATAAGAAAAGTGGGCGTGGTAGTGGCTGTGTTTAATATATCAAAAATTTTTTCTCATTGATTTGAACAAACTATAAATTTCATCCAAATCGTTAGAGCCGTTTTCGATAAACTAAAAAACAATAAAGGTGGGCGTGGAAGTGGGCGGATTTTGCTGATAAACTAAGAAACATTAAAGGTGGACAGATTTTACTGAATCATTTTTATTTTTGTCTAATTTATCTGAATAAACTCTGAAAAACTCATTCAAATAATTTGAACCGTTCCCGAGAAATAGGGATGTTTTCGACCGCTTTCGAGAAATTAAGAAATAAGAAAAGAGAGCGTGACAATGGGCGGATTTTACTTACTCTAATTTAAAAAAAAAAATTATTTTTGAAGAAATAAAATAATTTAAAAATAAATAAATTGGTCGACGTGACAGCTCGTGTAGAACCAGGACCTATAGTGACTTACAACTCTCAACCATTACTGTGTGCATGTTATTGACAGGAATAGAGGGGACCTACAATTTTCTGTGCGAATTTGTATAAAATGTTTACCAAATTTCACAACAGACTTTTCATTGCTTTATTTTTAGATATCAATATGGCATTATTTTTAAAAGTACCTATATCAAATTTTATTGCATATAAAGAAAAAATAAAAACAAAGACGAAATAATCTCGGAAACATTTTCCGAACAGAAAACAAAACTACACAGAGATTCCTTCCTATAATTCGTTCCATAAAAATTCTAACTTCCCTATTTTTCAATTCATTCGTTTCTGAATTAGGATCGGTTATAGCACCCATGGTAACGAACTACTTGCTTCCCTAAAATTGAAGACAATGATCTGGATGGCAACTCAGCTCGTCAAACGATGGATTTATTGTAAGATAAATTCGGTGCTTTGGACTGGTGATTTGTTGGTTCTACATGGACAAGCCGGTTTCAGTTGAAGTATTGGAATTTAAAATTACTTGCGTCATACATATGTATGTAGTTCAAAAACCACTCGAAATGCTTAGTAAAAACTGTAACTGCAGTAATTACAGTCAACATTCAAATAAAATAATCTTAAAAAATTGTGTAAAATATTTTTTTTTTA